>CM070635.1:15649981-17030927 GCA_036346255.1 Ampelocalamus luodianensis
GCCGCTCACGACCTCCCCCGGAAATCGTGGACCGCCTAAGACCTCCTTTAGCTCAGAGCTTTAGGACTTCCTCCTTCTGGTCTAAACCGTTAGATCTAGATCTAACGGCTAAGACCTCCTCCGTAGATTTAACCCTAGGACCTCCTTTGCGGTATTGCGCGACCGGTCGTAGCCGTTGGATTCAATATCAACGGCTAAGACCTCCCTAGGCGCGATGAGGTCTTTGCGCCCAGTGCTCGTGTGGGTTTTGGCATCGAGCTCGTGAGCCGTGCGATCTTTGATCAACGACCCACGACCTCCCCGCTTTTGTTGGTTTTCGCATTTAGTCCCAAGCTTTTATTTGCACATATTAATTGTTTTAAACTTCAAAATTTCATATCTTTTCTCTGTAGCTCTAAATTTAACAAACTAAAGTTCTATAAATGCATCTCATAAAGTACTTTAGCTTAGTATAGGTTTTGGCAAGAGTCTTTAATACTAAAATTAATCGTGTCTTAGATTTAAAACTTAGAAAAATCATAACTCTTCCAATATAACTCCAAATGACCTGAAATTTTATATGGGTTACCACTATACCAGTGGTAGCTACCATAAAATTTCAGCTTCAAAATCTTTCTAGAAAATATTTTTGCTACAGTGCTAATTATGGCCGAAATTAGGTTTTTCGAGAATATCTTTTGCACCACAAATCCAAATTAAGTTTTTCCAGTTTCTATGTCTAGGTATGTTCGTATTTTACCTTGTGTTTAAATTTCGTCACATTTGGATAATTTTTGCTTGCTCTTTTGTTTAAGTGTTGCTCGTCTTATTGGTTGTTTTCGCTCTTTCGCTTAGGATTCGATATTTGCGGTAACCCCGAGAACGACCCTCCGCAACAAGTTGAGCAACAGCAAGCAGGCAAGCAGTTTGATCATTTCCCATTAATCCCATTACTTTCAAAGTCTAATATTTTGTTTAACTTCTATGTATGCATTGCTATTTTGTTGTTAAATTGATTAGTTAGACCTCTAGTTGCATAATCTGTAGGTAAATAATTATCCTCTACTACCTGAGCCTAGGTTATTTGCTGTGGTTAGAGTTCGATGGATGAACTCTTATCACTTAGTAGATTACGAATGAATATTGCTTAGCCATGCCTAGTTATCGGTAGTATTGGGCGATCATCGACTTAGTCGGTGATCTTGATCACACAACTACTTATACTACTCCATTATGTCCAACCCTTGTGTTTTATTGATTTACAAATCAAAAACTGAAAACAAAACTATATCTTGACTTGGGCACAATGGTATGTTGATGTGATCTGTTGGGTGTGTGGAATGGTGCCTAAGTCCCCAAGGACCGAGTTACTTGTGTCACTAAGCCAAGCGCTTATTGCGTGCTAACCACACGAGGGGGATATGGAACCTCTCTTGACTAAGTACTTTGGGAGGTGTTAATTATGAGCTGGTTGGTGGGTGTGTTCTTGTGTGTGTGTGTTTGTGGTGTTGGAGGGGAGCATTAGCAGACCGGTTAGGCTGTCTAATGTGTCCTTCTCCCGTGGGTTGCGGCTCTTAATTAGCATCGTCCATTGGAAAGCGCCTTGTTAGACTTAGCCATGCCCGCATACCAAAGGAAGTGTGCTAACCGTGGCTGGTGGAAAGGCGGTTCATCGTGTGGGTACATTGGTACACCCCCGCAGGTTAAAACTATTCGAATAGCCTCGTCCTAGGTTATGGACATGCTTGTAAGGTCGTGCAAGAACTAGACTACAACCTTTTAAAAACTTAAACTTGACATGGGTGGTATGAAGGGTACTTCATGCTATTGTTGTGGTGACTATGGGTTAGTCACTTCTAGGTTGGTGTTGTTCTCATCTATGTTATTATTGTCTCTCTTTATTTGAACGATAAAAGTTAATTGCAAACTTGCTTTGAATCTATTACCTTATTGTAAATGAAAACTTGCTTTATGTGAAAATAAGTCCGAGCCTCATCCACTTAAATAAAGCTTGCATGTAGTTAATTATAGTTCGTTATCTCACACGTCGAGTCTTGCAGTACAAAAACAAGTTTTGTACTCATCCGCTTGCTTAATATTAATTGTCGCAGAGAGGAAGAAGGTGAGCCCCAAGGGCCTCACTTTTGTGAGTCAGGTTCTTGGCATTGTTTGGGACGATTAGCTTGGCGGTCCGGTTGGTTGCCTTGTGGGTAAAGGCACACCGATTGGCTTTTGTTCATCGCCATCTTATGGCCATTTTGCTTCACTGTATTTACCTATCTTTATGAATTTTGGCAGTCGGCCTCTCTTTGTAATAACTCTCTTATATTATCTATGTCTTTCGCTTGTTGCTTTTGCTTCGGCTCTATGTGGATGAATGGAATTGATGCATGATTTTGTAGCGGGTGTGTATACTTGCATTTTGGAAGTATACATTTCGAGGCTTGGTTTATTTGATTTGTCATCGTTAGGACCAAGTGGATGGTTAAACAAGACAAACCGAATAAACCGATTACATTAGATCGTCATGAGCTTTTTCACGCTTTCGGATTTTGCCGAACTTGCTCCTCTACCTCTCCTCCCGGCCGCGGCTTTAGGCCAGCTCCACCGTCGAGAGTGCCCCCATTGTGTTCTTGTAATATATTGTTTGCAAATTCTACGTATGCATTGCTATCTTGTGTTAAACTATTGTCGATTAGTTGACCCATTAGATGCATGATCTGTAAGTAAATGTTTATCCTCTATTACTGAGCCTAAGGTTATCTTACTGTGATTTAGGGTTCATTGGATGAGCCCTTGTCACTTAGTAGTTTATGAGTTAATGTTGCTTAGTCATGCTTAGCTACCGGTAGAATTTGGCGGTTATTGACTTAGTCGATAACCTTGATCACACAAACTTATTATGACTTTATGTTCAGCCTTTGTGCTATGTTTAATTGTGAAAACTAAAAACTAAAAATAAAATATTTTAAAATTGGGCACAATGGTAAGATGGTGTGCTTTTGGGTATGACTGGAATAGTGCCCGAGTCAACAAGGACCGAATTAATTGGGCCACCAGACGAGCATTTATGCATAACCACACTAGAGGAAAATGGGACCTCTCTTGACTTAGTACTTTGGCGTGTTAGCTCCGTGTCACAGGAGGTTGTAGGAGGCAGATGTTTGGGAGCATTGTAGTTGTCCGAAAACTTTACCCCGAGTGGATAGTTGTCTTTCGGCTTTACAATGTAGCGTATGGGTTTCTATCCACACGAGCGGCTCGTAGTTAATACACAATATTAGAAACGTCTCGTAGGACTTAGCTGTGTCGACATACCTTTGGAAGTGTGCTAAATCATGTGACAAAAAGGCGGTCTGAAGAGTGGGTACATTGGTACACCCTTGTAGGGTTAAATCTATTCGAATAGCCTCGTCCTAAGTTATGAACACGCTCGGATACGCCCTGTGAGAATTAGACTACAACCTTTTAATTAAAACTTGATGGGTGGTACGAATCGGGGATTCGTGCTATGTTGTGGTGGCTATTGGTTTAGTCACATCTAGGTTGTTATTTATGTTATTTATGGTTACCTCGCTGTTATTTCAATGATTAAAAACAGATTTGATAAATTGCTTTCAATTTATTTGCTTATTGCAAATGAAAATTGCTTTATGCGTCCAATTAACTATATAACCATTTTCTTTGATTTGGCTCACATGTAGCTATTGTGAGACCTCAGTTTATTAAGCTTGTAATACTTAACCTTCCATTGGCCCTAGCATCACAAACAAAATAACCCGTGCCTCGATGGACATGTGCTTCCCAGAAATGCAGCACATATACATCTTTTACAAAAGCATGCATCAATTCCATACATCATATTAACAAGTCTAACAAAAGACATACATGATATAAAGTTATTACAAAAACTGGGCCGATCAGCCAAATGACAATCAAGTATTAAATAACAGCGGAAGCAAAAGATGCCATAAGATGGCTTTAACCAAAAGACGACCGGTTAGCCACATGACCACAGTATAACCGACCGGGCCGCCAAGCTAGTCGTCCCACACACTACCAAAGACATCTCACGTATGAGGCCCTTGGGTGTCACCTTCTTCCTCTGCACACAACAAGCAACGCAGATGAGTACAACAATGTACTCGCAAGACTTACGAGTAACAAGCCTATACATAGCTACATGAAAGCTGAATCCAAAGGGAATGGTTATATGGTTATTTGAACGCATAAAGCAAGTTTCATTTGCAATAATGTAAAGATTGAAGGCAATTTAACAAATCAGTTTTTTTATCATTGAAATAACAGCGAGTAACAATAAATACAAGTAACCACCTAGAGGTGACTAACCCAATAGCCACCACAACATAGCATGAATCCCTGATTCATACCACCCACAAGTTTTAATTAAAATGTTGTAGTCTAACTCTTGAAAAGCTTACCCAAGCGTGTCCATAACCTAGGACGAGGCTATTCGAATAGTTTTAACCTCGCAGGTGTACCAATGTACCCACACTCGCATCGCCTCAAGCCACATGATTAAGCACACTCCGAAGGTATGCCGCATGGCTAAGTCCTACGAGACGCTTCCAATATTGTGTATGAACTACGAGCCGTCAGACGATCGCAACCCATACGCTACATTGCAAAGCCGAAAGACAACTACCCCTGGTAAAGCTTTTCGGACAACTACAATGCTCCCATACATGAACCACCTCATTTTACCACAACACAACACATACACACCCTCCTGTGACTCGTAGCCAACACACGCCAAAGTACTAAGTCAAGAGAGGTCCCATTTTCCTCTAGTGTGGTTAGCACGCACAAATTGCCCGATAATGTGTACTCACAAGATGTTCGGTCCTTAATTGACTCTGCACCATTCCAGCTTACACCAAAAACACACCATCTTACCATTGTGCCCAAGTCGAAATCATTTTATTTTTAGTTTTAGTTTTCACAGTAGTCATAGCACGTGGTTGAAATATAAAGTCATAATAAGCATTTTAGTTATCAAGGTTATCGACAAGTCGATAACCACCCATTTCTACCGATAGCTAAGCATGGCTAAGCACATTAATTGTAAACTACTATGACAAGGGTTCATCCAACTAACCCAAAATCACAAAGAAATAATCCTAGGCTCGTGAGTAGAGGATAAACATTTGCCTCACCGATAATGCATCTAATGGGTTAACTATCGACAATAGTTAAAACAACATAGCAATGCATACGAGAATTTGCAAACAATATATTAGAATTTGAAATTAATAGGATCAACATGATCAAATGATGCCACATCTTCTTGCCTTCATCGTGGGCGAGTTTGGTCTGTGGATCGATTCAAGATCAACAATCTCTTCGAATCTAACGCTAAAAGGCTTATAAAACCAATAAGAACTAAGAACACCAAATAAAATTCAATAGCAAAAGTCATCCAAAACTTATGAAATTCATACAGCAGCAAGATTATGATTTTAAATTATTTTAGAAACAAGAATTATTCAATTTGGACTTAGTATGAAAAAGTTATAGCTAAAACAAATTCTCTCAGCCTGTTAATTCAACTAAATTAATTACTAGTACTGTTCATGGCGAAAATTTCTAGAATTATCTAAAGTCTGAAATTTTTATGATAGATAGATAATGGCACCCTAAGATGAGCAAAGTTGGGTTTACTCAATTTGGAGTTAAAATGAATTACTTATGATTTTTCTAAGTTGTAAATCTAGCACATGATAGTTTACAGAAATGAAATCATGATCAAAACCTATTTCATATTAAAGTTTGCTAACAGAGGAATTTAACAATATTGAGCTTGCACATTTTGGAGTTATACAGAAAAACATATGCATTTTACAAGTTTTAAAGCAATTTCTAGAATATTCTAAAATGGCTGAAATCAAGTTAATATTGTTTATAAAAATTTCTGCTACAGAAACATGTCTAAAAGCATTTTTAGATTAAACTCGTTAAATATGAATTTATCCTAACCGAATCATCTAAAAGGTTTTAAAATGAATTAGTTATGAGTTTTCAAAGTTTAATACAATTTTTAGTTGACAAATAAAGGCTTGCCGAAATATAATTAATCTTAACAAAAAGGAATTGACGTGGACAAACGTGGGCCTTTGATTTGGAATCCAACGGCCCACGCGCTGGAGAAATAGCGCACACGCGCGATAAAAAAGGAGCTCACCGTGGGATCTAAATCCAACAGTCTACGTGGATTGGGACGTTCGGGGATCCGAACGGCCCAATCAATCTCGACCGCAGATCAAAAGATAGAGGGCTGAGATTGAGGTTACAATCGGAGGTCCGAATGCACTCGCGCTCTCAGCCGCAGATCGCGAGATGGACGGCCCCGAGTGATTGGGACATTCGGGTGTCCGAAAGTCCCACAGATCTGTGCCGTTGATCACAAGATCGACGGTCCACGATCTGTGCACATAACACCTGGGTGTTATAAGTGCACGGATAGGATTTTAATGGTGCGGGCCCACATGTCAGTGTCTCTAAGGCCTTTAGGACAGTAATTAATTACTAACAATGATTAGTAATTAATGGCTCCAATTTTTGTCCTAAAGATCCCATTACTGTGGTTTAGGCCTACGGGCCCACATGTAAGTGACACTAAACGTTTTAAGACAGCCATTTATTACTAAACAATGATTAGCATTTAATGATGTCCGAGACGACGACGCACGCTAAGTGAGAGAGTGTTTATGGGTCAGCCCACATGGCGTTGACTCATTAAGTTATTTCGCACATCAATTAAATGATAACCAATCATTAACAGTAATTAACAATTATTAGTGCATTAATGATGTCTTAACGGCAACGCTACAACACTCATTTCCGCGTGCGACAAAACCCGAGCGCGAAGATGAGCTCGTCACCGGCGGTTCCGGCCATGGCGGCGCAACCTAAAGGCCAAAATGGGCTCGCAATAACCTTGTGGTCCCGATGGTGATGACCTCACCGGCGGCGGCGGCCTAAAACGCCGACGAGCCGGAAATAAGTGATGGTGACCAAATCGGCCGAAAATGAAAATAGCCGAAAAGCCCTGCATTGTCCAAAGAAGCGGGTGCCACTGCATGTAAGGACTAATAAGAAGCTTCCTTGGCCAAGGAGAGCTCCAAAGATGGCCGGAGAAGTTCTGACAGTGGAGAAGCTCGCCGGAGCTGAGGAAGAAGATGAAGAAAATACGGCCTAAGCAAAAATGAACACCACTAGTGGTCAAAATAGCTGCATTAAGGCCCACAGAAGGTCCATGGGCAATTAATTGCCAAAAGAACCACTTACCGGAGCTGAGGAAGAAAGGGGGAGATTTCGGCAGAATTTGAACAAACCCTAAATTTGACAATTCCTGATAACGTCAAACCAAATTAAGTTAGGAAAATGCATAGGAGGTTAAGGAGATAAAAATGTTACAAAAGAATCAAGATGAACCATGTGAGCACCCAAGTTCACAATGGAGCTCCATGGCCTCCAATGGTGATTTGAGAATTTCAGTGGAGATGAGCTTCAAAACAAAGAAGAAGCTAGGGGTGGTGTAAAGGAACACCAAGAGGGGCTTTGGGGGGCTTTATATAGTGGGAAGATTAGGGTTTGAGCCAGGACACGCTCCAAGATGAGCTCGGATCATGGAGCTGCCATGGACCGAAGAAATGATGGGGGCAAGTGAGAACGGCGACGTTGGAGCCGAAAGCCTGGAGCGCATTTAATGCCCCGCAGAGAGACGTTGATGAGGACGAGCTCGAAGTGACAAGGCGAAGCTGCTCTCTCTACCATGGCTCGCACGCGCGTACAGGAGCCCTAGGAAGAAGAAGAACAGAGAACAGGAATCGCGACCGTCGGATCTGAGATGGACGGCCACGATTAACTGGGACAACCGGAGGTCCGATCGGCACACTCAATCTGGACGGTTGGATCTTGATCCAATGGTCCCAATTAGATGGTGCGCTTACGAGGTCCAAACGGCACAATCAACGCGGACTGTACGATATCAATCCAATGGCTGAGAGACGCACGCCTTATTTTAAAGTGAACTGGTACCCTTAGTTGGTTTGACTCGACCAAGTGGCTCGAGCCCGAGTCCGAGTCTATCCCAACCAGTTTTGACTTAGGGTTTTGAACAAGAGCTGAGAACTTTGAAGGATTTTAGAGGTAACAAACTAACTCCAAAAATTCTAGAATTTTTATAGGAGCTTGATAACTTAGATATTAACCTTGTGTAAAATTTTCAGAGGTTTTTATGTAGTGCATTTTTTTTCCAAAAATTCTGCAAAATTCTGGTTTAGGGTTTGACTGAAGTTCAAACAGGTTTGATTGCCCTCTAAAAATATTCCAATAATTTCTAAAAATCGTGAAATTTTTCAGAGAGGTCACATACCTTCCCCATAACTTGGGAAAAATATTTCTAGAAGATGATCACAAAATTTGCCAAGAATGTTTTTGGAAGGTCAAGATTTGGATCAATTGACTTGTGACTTTGTATTTCCATGATCGTCTTTACAAGGTTTGTCCAGAACATGCAGGAAATACATGATGTAAGAAAAAGTTTTAATTTCTACTCATTTTCTTACATTTGAAACACAAGTTCAAAATTGGGATGTTACAGCTATGTATAGGCTTGTTACTCGTAAGTCTTGCGAGTACATTATTGTACTCAACTGCATTGCTTTGTTGTTGCAGAGGAGGAAGTGGATCCCAAGGGGTCAACTTTTGTGAGTTTTGCTGCGGTGGGTACGACTAGCTTGGCGGCCCGGTCGGTTGCCTTGTGGATTGTGTTGGCTAACCAGTCGTCTTTTGTTCATAGCCATCTTATGGCGCTTTTGCTTCCGTTGTTAATTGTTATTTTGATGTCATTTGGCCGGTCGGCTCTTTTGTAATAACTCTATATATATCGTATGTCTTTTGCTAGACTTGATATCATATGTTGTATGGAAATGATGCATGATTTTGTAAAGATGTATGTATGCTGCAATTCTGGGAAGCACATGTCCATCGAGGGGCTTAGGATATTTAATTGGTAATACTAGGACCATTTGGAGGTTAAGTATTACGAGTTAAATACCCCGGGTCCTTACATCCACCATCACCGCCTATCCTAGGCTCCTCCGGTGCATTTTCAATAGGGTCCAGTACGTAAGGTTTTTATCGCTGGAAGGTCCCAGCTCACATCACGTAGTTAAACATGTACTTCTGCTCGATGAACACCCTATCGTATATCTCCAGGCCGTCGATCTATTGAAAAAAGTTGCAATGTATCTCGGGCTGCCATTACACACGCATGAAGTTAGGAACTTGTGGAATTCAATGTAGAGTGTAAAAAATCGATGTGTGCGTAAGATTCTTTTACGAGGACGTTCCCGCACGTGTAGTACGTACGGGCGACGACGGTGGCCAAGTATGTCTACCGAATGATTTATAGCCGCATGAAGGTGACTCTGAGACGGGCAACAACGCACTAGTGGCGGAAATCCGGCACGATCGCCCGCAAAGACTTCGCTAGGGGCGGCAGAGACTAGGCGACACTTGTGCGGAGGAGGCTTATCCTGGCGAGGGGGCACGCAGAGGCGGCTTGTCTGGGCGAACAGCGTGCAGAGGCGGCTTGTCCGGGCGGGGGCCCGCGAACGTGATTCTCCAGGTGACACATGTGCGGTCCGAGCAGGGCATACGGAGATAATACGTGTCGGCACACCACTTATCTGGGCTGTAGGCATACGACCGAGCTACCATTTTTAGCAGTACGGCGCGACAGACGCTACTTCAGTCCAAATTGCGCGCAACAGTGCCAAATGAACATTGCAACGCCATGACAAGAATTGCAGTGCTATGACTTTTAGCATTGGAAGAAAGTTAATTCGCAACATAAGCATGGTTTTGTTACTGAAGATAATCTTGCAAAAAAATGTAAAATGGTTTATTGTATAAGAAATCCTTTTTACTACGTCTGTGCGCTGTTCATCCAGTCCAGTCAGATAATTTTTTAGACATAATATGTAAACAAATACTTTTATACAAATTCTATTTTAACTTTTTAAGTCGGTCGTTGGGCTGTTGATTCAGTCATGCTTTCATCCCTCTTTTTTTCCTCATGGGAAGTAGCTTCTAGCAGGCCTTGATTCTCTTTACCAGTTTCTCACTTCTCAGCTTCTGGACCTGCCCCCATCTTCTTCCCCGAAGTCCCAATCCTCTTTTCATCCCCATCAAATCCAATCACCTCTCCGCGACCACGACCCATGGATGAGTAAGTCATTTCTCTGCCTTCCTCTCGATTCACTTCTCCAAACCCCACACAAAACATCAGCAATATATAATCTAAATGCGAGCACCAATCAATAACTCAAGTGCCAAAGCTACACATCGATCAAAAACTCGATTTCTAGAAAGAAACATGCATCAAGAACTCAATTTAGTTTCCCCGCCGTGCTCATCTGTTTTTTCCCTTGTTTTTGTCCCAGATCCGAGGAGCACAGCAACGGCAATGGAGGCGGCAGCCACCACCACGGGTACGAGTGGAAGCTGCCGGCGGCGCTGTCGGCGAACACGACGAGCGTGCACGTGACGGCGCTGGACGGGGTGGTGAACGTGAACTCGCTCTTCACTGTGGCCGTCTTCGTGGGGCTCTCCCTGGCGAGTCCCGGCGAGCTCCGCAGCCTCGCCGGAGACCCGTCCTGCGACGCCGGCCCCGGCGTGGCGCGGTCCCTGCTCGTGCTCGAGGTGGTAGCCTTCTCTTCGTTCCTCTTCTCCAGCCTCGTCGCTCAGGGGCTCAAGCTCGCGCTCAACCTCATCAACTCCAAGGACCCCCACGACACGCTGCACGCCCACATCGACGCCCGCGTGCTCCGGCTCGGGATGCTCGCCTCCGCCGTGGGCTCCGTCGTCGGTTGCGTGTTCCTGATGGTGTCCATGGTGATGGTCGTGCAGATCCGACTCGGCACGCTGGGCTGCGCCAGCAACCGGGCCGCCGCCAAGGCCGCGGCTGGCCTCGTCGGACTAGTCACCACCGCTCTCACCGTGTACATCGGCACCGTCTTCTACACCTTCACCCACTGAAGCACCACTGAGTGCTCTCCACCGCCACCATTCTTGTTGGCGTGTGGTCGGAAAATTGCTACCGCCTACCGATAGTGAAGGTTCGATGGATCTTGCTTCACGCCGTCTTTTTGTTTAGCTTTAGTAATGTGTGAGGTGTTTTAGGATCTGTTTCTGCTGTGTATGTATTGTTGGATATCAGTGTTAATTAGTAGAACTTTTAGTAGTCGAGTAATGTGGAGCTTGGAAGATTCTGTTGTTGATGATTGAGATGTAGGGGGGTGTTTCTGAATCAATATGTGGTGGTGTTAGCAATTTTTCGTGTTCCATCATTTTGCAGTCATTGATCTTGCAACGGTTGCATTGATCTTAGCAAGATAAGAAAAAAAAAGGATAAAAGATGTGCAATGCGTGTTTAGTTTGATCTTTGATGTATAGGAAGTAGATTGTGTGCTTAACTGCAAAGAGGACAAGAACTTAAAAGACTTCATAGGTAGTCTCTCGGAGCCTGCGATTTCCCCACTTCGCTCGCTAGCCTGGCCCAGTCGATGCAGGCTTGTGAATCCTATGCGCTCTGAATAATCAATGCCCGTTGCTGTAATCTGAAGCTGAACATGGGCATGGCTTGCTTTGATCTGAAGTTCAGATTCTGAACTGAACAGCGCACGAAGGGCATCAAATTGATTCCCATCAGGTTGATTGCTCTTGATCTTCACAGCTATCCGGCAACCATATCTCTCTTTTCAAGAATATACAATGTTTTAATCATCAACGCGATCTATAACATGCAACTTTGACTATTGTTTTTTACATGAGTATGTTTATCAAACAATATAAAAATATTTTTCATTACTAAACTTAAAATACCATCTTTATATGACTAATATAAATATATTTTTATATATTAATAATAAAAGTTAAATAAATTTGACTGCAAGTTTTCTAAACCATGTATATTTTCTCAGTAGCATTGCTTACTGGTTCGGAGTTTCTACCTTCGATTCTGGGGCACAAATGGTGGAACATGGAATCTGCTTCTCGAATATTGACACGTATACACTGTGGTGACAGAGTCAAGGCGTCGCGATTGGTGCATGCATTAGATGCCACTGGTCGGTGCATGTGCAGCAGCACGCGTGTATGTGAACACGGAGAAAATGATAAGCCGCGTCTTGCGGAAGTGATGTGACGTGTCTGGGCAAATATTTCCACATAGCCATAGCTCTGGATCGCCTCCGCCTCTCCCACACACACCGACTTTAATGTGGTGAAAAAAACGTGGAAGTTTTCAAAATTTCTTTAAAAAACTTGCTATATGTAGTAGAGGGCATGCACAATATCTCTACAGAATTTCTAGGTAAAATTTAATTGTATTTGTGCTATACGAAAAAATAAATATTTATTGCAACATTCACTTTTTTTTGGAACTTTTCACCTGATATGCTGCCGATACCAAGGAAAAAGAGTCGAACACTAGCTATTTCTACTGTCCGTTGAAAATACAAATACAGGACATATATTTATGCTCGAAGAAAATGGTTAAAAAAAACAGACTGCTCTACTCTTATGCGGACGACACTTGTAGGTAGCGATGCAAACAGAGCGGATAGTTCCGAACTGTCCGTTTGGCCGAAGGCTTTCAAAGCGAATTCGGAACGAGAAAATCGATATGCGGGCATTTTGTTAGAACTCACAGTCGGAGCCGGATAGTTTTTTCAGATATTGGATCGGATTCAAAAGAGAGGTATCCACCGGAGTCGGAGCTATTGAGGAATTTTGTCGGAGCTATCCGAAGCAACTCTCATAGGATATCTAGGATACATGATTTTTTTTTAAATAATATAATTATAAAAGATATTTATAAAAATAAATAGCCACCCCCAAAAATTACAAAAATGTCCCTGTCGCCAGTCCAACTGGCAACAGGAACCTATCGCTAGTTGGACTGGCGACAATGACCTGTCGACTTTCGCCGCTACTGAGGTACCTATCGCGATAGAATTGGTCTTGTCATAGTTGAATCGGCGACAGACTCGTCGCCGATTCAATCAAGCGATATGTATCTCAGCCCTATTCCACTTAGCTAGTTTTTATTTTCATAAATTTTAAACAATATCAAAATCATTAGACTCGCAATAACATTTTGTTATCGTCGTATGTTGTTCTACTACGGTTAATTTTTGAAGAATTTAGCGAGGACGTTTGAGGTATCAACGATTCGTAAAGAGGAAGGTAAGTGATATTGCGATTCGCCCGGGAATCTATACACACTGATATTGCAGAACTTGCAGCAGAACGTCATAACACTTAATTGAAATGATAATTCACAACATTGGTAATAATATATTACTACTGTCCATTTTTTCTCGTAGTCGCGACCTCAACGTCTCCCATACGGACTGCCTCTAGTCGGGGCACCGGATGAGGTCCCCGCGGCGACGTCCGGAATGCCGATGTCTCCTTAGTCCTAAGTATTTCGCGTGGGGCATGTCTTGAAGGTGTGCCCAAACTCCCTGCAAATAGAGCACTTCTTTGTACGACGTCAAACCGCCGCTCGCCCATATCGCTCTCGAGCGCGCCGCACTGCCGCCGCCAACCTTTCCTTGAGCCTATCAATGTTCGCGCCCGCATTAGTTGCTCCCATGTGGGATGGTCAGTGAAATGACCAACAACGGCGTAACCATACGTCTCTCCACTCCATGTTTGCATCACCGCCTCCTTCGTGAAATAGTGAGAGAGGTACTGGCCGGGATGCTACGTCACCGTCAAACAGGCGGCCATGACATGGGAGCATGGCCTATGCAGAAGAAGGGGGCTTGTTACAAGTGCATACGCAATTATCGCGGCGTAGCATGCACTCGTGGGTGATCCTCTCGCGGTTTGTTCCGCGACGTCCTTTATCCCTGCACATTATCTCGAACCGAAGCTCCCTCGTGCCCATCTTGAATGCCCGGTGCATCTCACCCTTCTTGCTCTTCTCCTCCATGTATGTGGTGATCATGGCGGAGTAGAGTACTCTGTCATTTGCCATGGCGAGCGACGCATTGCTGCATCTGTTAACAAAGTAGTTTGTGGTACCGCGGAGAATTGCCTCCACAATACCAACCAAAGGGAGGCACCCGGCGCCGCGCATGACCCAATTGTAGACCTCAGCTAGGTTGGTTGTCATGATAATAGTTGCACACAGAATAATATTTACATAGCTACCATTACTGATATTTACATAAATCAATATCTACTGACGTCCCCTCTTGGGGCGCACTCCACGTGTCGCCCCGGGCCTCGCCCGTCGCTGGTGCGAGTACGTCAGAGGGTCAGGTTGCCTGACTACCCGAACCAAGCGAGTAGCCTGCGGTGGTGTCGCGAGGGGCTGCTCCTATGTCGGCTGGGACGATCTCGGCGCATAGTACAACTGAGAAGCCTCCAAAGAGAAATGGGTGTCACGCGGGTCCCTAAAGAAGTCCTCCATGGGTGCCGATAGGTCTGCATCGTCTGGCGATAATGCATCGTCCTCCCAAGTTGTTCCTACGAAGCATTACGTTACAAACGTAATCATGGCGAAAAGGATGTTACGCAAGTAAGCAAGCTGAACTTACCTGCTGGCCCGAAGATGTGCTCGGATGACGCGACATACTCCTGCCCCACGTACGGGTGGAGCTGAGGACCTATAACAGAAGATCGTCGTTACTAACTTGTGAGGTTCGAAATAAAGAAGCGATATGAGCGTGTCCTACTCACGTCTGACATGTCCCGCGGTGCTCCCCCCCCACACTGCCACGACGACAAGCCCGCCACATCCGCGGCAGGAGGCTGTGTCCTACCACCTCGGCTGACCCCTCATCCTCGCAGACCGTCGGTCCACCGGTCTGGTCGGCGTGCGCACTGGGCCGCGATCTATACTCCGTGTACTCCTACCTCCCTAATCCGCTGCAGGATCCCTCTGGTCTACCCCAGCGTCATGTGCTGCGCGGAGTCTACCAACTCAATAATCTCCCAGTGTAGATCCGCCTGCACAAGTAATCAACAAGTTGTAAACCTAAGTCTATCAAATTAAATATGAAATAAGGACCGTTGAATACATACGCAGCGGTGGAAAGCGGAGTCTGGCTGGGTGGGGTACGTGTCGGACGTCACGGCCTCATGTCGAGGTGAGTCGACCACGACCCGGACGCACCGAAGCCTCGTCCGACTAGTGTACCACTCCATGTACTCATCGTACATCTCGGGGTCGTAGGGATCATCCCCACACTAGATGAGGTCGTCGTGCGCACCACTCCAACCCTCAACCCAAGGGGACATCTTGTCCAACCTGGACATCGTGGCACGAACTCCCTTCCTAGTGTACCTGTGGACGGCAAGATAATTATTTGGTCGGGATGCACACACATTGTAATGAAAGAAGTAAAGAGTGAACTTACACGTACGCGCGCCGCACCGCCTCCCAAGGGGTGGGACCTCCGTCAGATCGAATCGCGCATGACCCGCCGCACCGGTACTCTCCACGAAGACATCATGCACCAAGGCACTCGCGTGTACCAAGACACGAGTCCTCCAGCGCGCGATCACCCTCTCGCCATCAGACGGTCTCGGATGACGTGGTCATCGGTTAGCTAATCGAACATCGCAACGTACTCCGGGTAGGACCCCTGCGAGGTGAACGACGTGAAGGTGACCTGTGCAATAGAACACCGTAAACTAAGCACACGAAATAGTGATTACAATACGAAAAAATAAATGAATATGAAACTAACCCATCGGCGGCACCACACCGTGCCCATGGTTGGCCGGTCCAGGTCGTCGTGCGGGACGTACAAGCTCTCCTCATGTGCTCACAAGTCCAGCTATGGCCGTCCGATCTGGAAACGCTCCAAGGACCACAACTGCAGTAGTAGCAAGCATCCCGATAGGATGGAGCTGTCATGCGCACGCTGGCACGCGTCACACAATGCGCGGTACGTCGTGCATAGCACGGTCGGACCCCAAGCGTAGGAGGGGATCTCATCCACCGACGAGTCCGCCAGCTCACGTGCGTACTGAATGTAGTGCTTGTCGACATTGTCGCCATGGGACCCCAGGAACATGACCCACCCGAACAACCACAGCAGGTAGGCCTCGAAGTGCCTCCTAACAGCGACGTCCCCTGCGTTCTGCGCCATACGCTCGGGCTGCAAGAAGACATACACGTCAGCAAGGTTCACATACGAATTGTTGCGAGAGGACAATAGTTACAAAGACTTACATAGAACTGGCAGATCCACTTCAACATCGGCCCATGCGGGCTGCTGAATTCCATGTACCCACTGCCCGGTGGCAGCACATCGTGGAACCTGGCTAGGAGATCCGTGCGCCACATGGCCAGGATGTCGTGGCGCCGCACCGGAACACCGCGCAGGCAACCGGCCGTAGCTCACGCCTCGTAGCGCCGGCGCCATCTCCCGCACGGAGGTGGAACGTGGGTCTCTCGCCTCCGCCGTCAACCGGGTAGCGTAAGTAGGCCCGGCCGTATGGAAACGCCTAGACGTACGACTAGGACCGTGGTCCTAGTCGTCCTCCCATGTCGCCTCCACCATCCTCGCTACTGGAAGGAGGCCAACCGCTCTCAACCTGTGTTGAAACGATTAAGAACAAACGCGAGTCCACGCAAAGTAGTCAGACCGCGATTGAGTGCATGACGGTCAGAACTACACGTACCTCGGAAGCCAGTCTCGGTGCAGCCTCCATGCCCTGATGGGCATGCGTAGCCGCAACGCGCCAAGCTATGGTGACGCGCGTTAATCACCAGGTCAAGCAACTCGTAGTGGCTCACGTCTGCCATACCTGAAAATGCAGCCATAAACAAAGTTCATATTTTTTTTCCATGCTTCTTTACATAGCCTATGTAGCAACTACGAATTTTCTTTACAATTTTAATACGTGTCATGCTATTTTTTTTGTTTAAATGGTATTTTCGGCACTAACAAGATATTTACCGCGCACTAGCACAATAATAACCGCGCACTAACAAAATAATAACCACGCACAAATGGAAAGGTAAATAATTACTCCACTTAGCTACTCGATATTTTTTTTACAGATTCATAGCTGACGTCTTCCTATTTCTGCAGAAATATCATAAATCGTTCGAGTGTTGCAACATTCCTAACATGTGCACGACGAACTACATAATTTTATTATTTTTGCAAATATTCTCATTGCTCTTTCGACCAACTCAGCAATGTGTCATGCAATTCTTCTAGTTTAAAAGAGAATTCCTGCATTAATAATATAACTACCGGCTACACAATTCAAAATATGTACTACACAATTTGACTACATTTATCTAACCTACTCAATTCTATGTCGTTATTTTTGTTTGCTAACCTACAAGGTTTTGACATAACATACACTGATGAGGATCTCATAATCCTCATTTTATTATTCCTTAATCATATAATATGGGTAAATATGATGTCACACGGTATACCCCTTACTGTTGTAAGGGAGAAGTAAGCCAGGTGGTCGTAAGTTCTTTTACGACCACCCCCATAGTCGTAAGTATTTCTACGACTACCACATAATCGTAAGTTCTCCTACGATTATCTTCGATTGTAAGTCTTTCTACGACCAGTATCCAGTCGTAAGCTTTTCTACGACTACCCCCTGGTCGTAAGTCTTGCTACGACCAGTCCTGCTACGACTTCTCCACAGATAACTGGGTCCACCCGCCAGTAGGCCCTATTAACTGTGAGATCGGAGCAGTCAAGACATGTAGTTATACATAGAATAACTACAGATAACTCACCATTATCTCTAATTGATAACCGTCAGCCAACGTGGGGAGGTTACTACTCCGGTAATTACTCTCATTATTGCGTAATGATGAGCACCTCTTGACCTGGAATGACAACCGCCTCCACAACATACTATAAATAGGCATCTTTTAGAGGTAATGGGGAGGGGCTTTTGGAGAGGCAATCGGTAGCAGTATTAGCGCAAGTCTTTCCACTGACTGTAATCAGGATACACAATACAATACACACAGGAGTAGGGTTGTTATTCTCGCTGGAGAAGGCCCGAACCTGTATAAAAATCCCAGTGTCACCTTTGTCTGCGTGATCAATTGTGGAGACCCTCAGAATTAAATAATCTTTACGTAAGATCGGTTCTAAAACACTGATAGTTGGCGCCGTCCGTGGGAATCTTCTGGTAATTCCTTGTCAACAGTTCTTTCTTTTCTCTTTGATGCTACCAAAACAGGAGAATGGAACGAGGAGAATAGGTTCGACTTGGCCGATTACGCACACATCGACATGGATGCCGGCTTCGACTACGAGCCGAGTATCAAATCATCTGACGATATTGCCGCCTCTAGAGATATTCTATCAGATCTCGGAGACCGCATCACCGCTGAGTTCGTGAGGGATCTCATCCTCACCACACACGCCAAACCGAGAATCAACTTCCTCGGGGCAAGGGTCAACACGACACACACGGGATCGCCCGTGACGTATTCGCAACACGACAAGAGTCTTTCCTCCAAGTGTTCGAGTTCCCCTAAGGCAGTACGACTTGGCGAGACAGGTTCTGGAAGCCATCATTCCGGAGCTCCATCGGCACCGGATGGTCCTCTTTCTCTGGATAATTCCGCAGAGAAGAGGATCGAGCACGCTTTTCCTCCAAGTTCAACCATCCCATCGCAGGACACACCTGAGACAGAGATAGTTATAACCCGGAGTTCCCCTACGTGCAGGGGTATACTCCAAGTTGCCAGATGGTGTCGCTCGACCACTCCTCAAGTGAGTGGACCTCGAGCGCAAGTGGAAGTCATCAACGGGAGGTCTTCGTCATTCCCTCTGATAAGGATCGTTCTCTCAGAGGCAGGATTGACGATGCTCCCCAACGGGCACGCACTACGTCCCCTCGTGGCAATGGCAGGGACACCACCGATGGCGAACGAAACGAACACTTTAATGAACGTGCGGGACATCCTCAATATTCTTGCACTCCATTAAATCCAACTCAAGGGTCTGACATAGGTGAGTCTGAGACAACTCGACGAAGAAAAATAGCGGCTTGGAAAAATCTCCCTGAGCGCGCTCATTTCCAGTCGGAGGAAGCTCAGGAGCTCCAGCACATCAACGACTTGCTTGAAAATCCGACCTAAGAGCTCGCTCAAGCACCAGGATACGATCTCTTTGCAGAAGAGATCTCACGAAGGCTTCGGAACACGATGGCAAAACTCGAGCGACCTCGTCGACATCAACCCGGAAGTCGTAGCAGTACGACTCCATCTTCTGCCAGCCGTTCGGATAACTCGTCACATGGGAGACGACATGACCCTCGCTCACGTCGCTCTCCCGATCTGAGGAAGGCTCGTTGGACATCTAGAGACCGACAAACCCCTAGGAGAGGTGATCTTTCACCACTTCAGGGACGGGATGTGCGGCAGCAAGCGGAATATGAGGAGTATTTCCCTCGTAAAACTGAAGCTTATCATATGTCCAGTCCACTTGTGACTGGGTATCGTTGAGTACGATCGCCCGGTGACGTTAGCCCTTCTTTTCTGCAAAGAAGGAGGCAAGAAGTTATCTCAGGATGTCGGGTGTTTTCACTCGATCTTCGAGCAGTTCGCTGGCCACCTCGTTTTCGACCAGCGAATATGGAGAATTCGATGGAACCCAGAATCCCATTGAATTCCTCCAGATCTACACAACCGCTATCCGAGCAGCAGCAGGAGGAGAGCACGTAATGGCGAACTACCTTCCGACTGTGCTCGAAGGATCGACTCGATCATGGCTTCTAAACCAGCCATTCGAATCGATCTACTCGTGGCAGCACCTCTGCGATCTTTTGCTGGCAAACTTCCAGGGCACTTATAACCGCCCTGGAAAGGAGGACGACCTGCACCGGATAAGACAGAACGATCATGAACTCTGCGTCAATTCATCAGGTGCTTCAGTGAGGTTTGAAATTCTATTCTGAAAGTTTCTGACTCATCTGTGATCAGGGCTTTCAAGCAGGGAGTCCGCAACAGGAGAATAACATAGGATATCGCTTTACATCCTCCCACCACTGTCGCCGAACTCTTCCAGATGGCCGATAGGTACGTGACTGCAGCCGAAGCAGTCGATTGGAACAACACTATTGATCGTGAAGATAATATCCCTCAGGAAGCAGGCGAAAGTGGTAAGAAAAAAGATAAAAAGGCTAAGAAATCCAAGAACAAGGCAAAGAGACACAAATCTCCAATTACCGGTTCTAAGGAGGTCCTGGTCGTAAGCAACAAAGAGCCATGCAACCCCAAGCACAACCCTGGTCAAGGTAAAGGTAGACGCCAAGATCGGAGGAACGACAAACCCAGGTGGTGTCCTTTTCACAAAAAAGAAGGGCATGACCTTCACAACTGCTGAGTTTTTCTACGAAAACTCAAGACTATTACTCTAGCAAGGGGCCACTTCCTACTCTTGAACAGGTAGGCCAAACAAGTGGACGGAAGGAGTCGGATGACGAGGAGGAGATGCCGTTCCAGGATCCGCAACACACCATTGATCACATCTATGGAGGATCATCGGCATATGAGTCACGAAGACAGCTAAAAGCCGTCGAGCGCGAGGTAAACACAATCGACTCACCTCTCGTCAATAAATTACCGAAGTGGTCGGAAGTCACCGTTACTTTTGAGAAAGGTGATTGCCCGATCCCTTCGACTAGACCAGGTCGGTTCCCGATCGTGGTCAAACCCACCATCAACAATTGTCGAGTAAATCGAGTTTTAGTTGATGGAGGAAGCTCGTTAAACATACTGTTTACGAGTACCCTAGACGAGATGCAGGTGCCCAGGACAAAGGTAAGACTAGTACAATATTCTTTTCATGGAATCATACCAGGTTGTTCGGCCAAACCCATTGGCCAAGTTTCTCTTCCTTTAACGTTTGGTTCACCAAGCAATTTCAGGACAGAGAAGATCTCCTTTGATGTGGTCGATTTCGATACGGCATATAATGCCATACTCGGACGACCAACTTTGGTAAAATTCTTAATAGCTACTCATTATGGATATCAATGTCTTAAGATGCCAGGTCCCAAAGGAGTAATCACAATATATTGTGACAAGAAGATGGCGCACTCCTGCGACCGTCTCTCCCTCGAGATGGTTGGACAAATACCAACTCGAGATGAAAGTCAGCCTTCGACTAGCAAGTCGAAGCCTAAAGCTGCACCAAAGCCAAACGATCAGGTCAAAGAGGTTGCTCTGGACGCAGAGGAGCCCTCGAAGACTATTCACATTGGGGATTCTTCCGACCCCAAATAGGAAGACGCCCTCATCACTTTCCTCCGAGCAAATGCAGATGTCTTCGCGTGGAAGCATCCGACATGCCCGGACTCCCTAGGGAAGTGATTGAGCACAGGCTAGCCTTACAGCCTGATAAAGTACCTGTAAAACAGAAGTTATGGAGATTCGCCCCTGATCGACGAGATGCTATCAGGTCAGAATTGGACAGAATCTTAAAACAGGTTTATAAGAGAAGTCAACCACCCAGAGTGGTTGGCCAACCCTGTAATGGTTAGAAAGTCGAACGACAAATTGCGTATGTGCGTAGACTTTACTCATCTCAATAAAGCTTGTCCAAAAGATGATTTCCCTTTACCTCGCATCGATCAGTTGGTTGACTCTACTGCAGGATGTGAAATGTTGAGTTTTCTGGATGCATACTCTGGTTACCACCAGATCAATATGTGTCGAGAAGATGAAGAGAAGACCACTTCATTACACCATTTGGAATATTTTTCTACGTCAAAATGCCATTTGGTTTAAAGAATGCTGGGGCTTATTTTCAGCGTTGATGCAAATGACTTTTGCTACTCAACTAGGCCGAAACCTAGAGACCTACGTTGATGATCTAGTCGTAAAAAGCAGCAAACGGCTCAATCACATCACAGACTTGCTGGAAACGTTCGGCAACCTCAGAAAATACCACCTGAAGCTTAATCCCGAGAAGTGTGTATTCGGGGTCTCTTCAGGAAAATTGCTTGGATTTTTGGTCTCTGCACGAGAAATCGAAGCAAATCCTGAAAAGATAAAAACCATCATTCAGATGCGCCCCCCGACCACGAAAAATGAGGTCCAGAAACTCACAAGATGCATGGCAGTATTAAGTCGTTTCATCGCACGTCTGGGAGAAAAAGGACTGCTTTTCTTCAAACTTCTAAGGAAACATGAAGGCTTCGAGTGGTTGGAAGAGGCTAACATAGCCTTTGAGGAGGTCAAGAGGTATCTTACAAGTGCTCCTATTCTGATTTCTCCAAAACCAGGAGAGACGCTCTTAATTTATCTAGCTATCACACCACAAGCAATAAGTGCAGTACTGGTCGTAGAACGTGAGAACGTACAACGACCGGTTTACTACGTTAGCGAAGTTTTACACGGGCCTAAGGAGCGTTACCCTCAGGTTCAAAAACTTTTATATGCCCTCCTCATGTCTTCGAGGAAACCACGACATTATTTTCAGGCGCACAAACTAGCTATGCCGTCTGAGTTTCCCTTGGGAGCGATCCTCCAGAATAGGAAAACAGCGGGACGCATGACAAAATGGTCAATCGAACTTGGGGAGTTCAACATCCATTTCGTGTCCCGAACGGCCATTAAATCCCAGATCTTGGCAGACTTTGTCGCCGAATGAAAAAATCCTGAACCTGTTCAGGATCCCCAGTACGATTCCCACAACCAGTGGACGATGTACTTTGACGGGTCACTTACTATAAGTGGCTCGGGTCAGTGGTCCCGAATCTCCTACTAGAGAGACCTTAAAGTATGCCATACAATTAAACTTTTAGGCCACTAACAACATGGCAGAATACGAAGGTTTGCTAGGTGGTATACGAGCCGCGAAAGCGCTCTCGATTTGTCGACTACTCGTGAGAGGAGATTCTCAACTAATCATGAATCAAGTCGGAAAAGAGTACTAGTGCTCTAATCCAACTATGTCTCGGTACTTATCGGAAGTTCGAAAGTTAGAAAAGCATTTTTTAGGCTTTGAGGTACAATTTATCCCTCGAAAGGATAATTTCCTCGCAGACCAGCTGGCTCGTCTAGCTTCTTCCCGATCCTTAGTACCAAAAGGGGTTTTTCTGGAGCAACTTCAGAAGCCTTCTCTAGTTGAAGGACTAGAGACGCCTCCTATCGAAACAGCCACTCTAGAGTACGGAGATACCTGGATGACTCCCATCTATGAGTATCTTCAGATGGATTCCGTACCCGATGATGATCTCGAAGCAGATCGACTATGCCGAAAAGCCAAAATGCATACTTTGGTCGAAGGTGTCCTTTATAAAAGAGGAACACAAGGGGTGCTCATGCGATGTGTTCCGCGGAGCGAAGGATTAAAACTCCTTCACGACATACACGGAGGCATCTGTGGGACTCATGCTTCTCACAGAACATTGGTCGGTAAAGCCTTTCGACAAGGTTTTTATTGGCCAACAGCCCTCCACGATGCTAGGGAGCTGGTTAAAAAATGTGTGCAATATCAATTTCATAGCAGGCAAATACACCAACCAGCTCAGGTGTTATAAACAATCCCTCTATCTTGTCCTTTTGCGACCTAGGGTCTCGATATCCTAGGACCGTTACCCAGAGCTCCAGGTGGATTCGAATTCCTTTTTGTGGCTATTGACACGTTCACAAAATGGATAGAAACCGAACCTGTGACTGGGATAACAACGGAAGCAGCAAAAGGGTTCATAATGAGATGCGTGATAACTCGATTCGGAGTACCAAGTCGAATCATCACAGATAATGGCAAACAATTTTCAAGCGCAAAATTTCAGGAATTTTGCGACGAGTTGGGAACCCAATTGTGTTACGCTTCTATTGCCCATCCCCAAAGCAACATGGCAGTCGAAAGAGCGAATGGTCAGATAATGAAGGGAATTAAGACCCAAGTCTTCGACTAGCTTGTCAAACACTCGGGGGCTTGGGTATAAGAGTTACCTTTAGTATTATGGGCAATTCGTATGACAGCTAGCCGAGCTACAGGAGAAACACCTTTCTTTCTAGTCTTTGGCGCAGAAGCCATGCTTCCGCCAGAACTAAAGATCAGGTCAGCACGAGTTGAAAATTTTAACGACTCCGTCCAAGAACAACTTCGAGCAGACGACATCAACCTGCTTGAGGAAAAGAGGAACCAGGCCCTAATCTGTTCAGCAGTCTACCAACAAGCCCTGCGCAGATACTACGATCGTATGGTCCAACCTCGCAGCCTTGCCGTAGGTGACTTGGTATTGCAGCTTATCCAATCCTAGTCTAATCGGAATAAACTTTCCCCCAAGTGGGAAGGTCCTTACATCGTGGTTGAAGTTACGCGTCCAGGATGGTACGACTTGCAATGGAGGATGGCCGCGTTCTCTCGAACTCTTGGAACATTGACCAGTTACGCAAATTTTACGTGTAATGAACTTCCACGACAATAAAAGCATCATGTTCTTTCTATCTTTATTATCTTTCTTTGAATTTTGCTTTTAAATTTTTTTTGACCATTCTTCATACGCTCATTTTCCCTTTACACTGGTCGGAGAAAGGACATAACAACTAGTCGAAGTCTCTCCTCTCTGCATGTGGTCCTGCCCGCTAGAAGGAGCCTCCTAGTATCACCTTGTTCCTAACTTTTTCTACCAATACAAAGTCTTTTGGGCTCAAAACATGGTCGAAAAGTTTTTCAGCAAATTCATGTCACCTTAGTTTATTTATTCATTTTGAAAAATACTCTAAGAAGAGCGCACTTTTGAGATTCATTCGACTACTTCTAGTAAACTTGGTTGGTTTTAACTGATCGGAGGAAGAAACACACCTAGTCGAAGCTTCTCCTTTATGCACGTGGTCCTGCCCACTAGAAGGAACTTCCTAGCGTCGTCCCGTTTCCTACTGTCGCTACCAGGACAAACTTATTGGGTACACTGAAAAAGGTCGAAGGAATTTTTTAAGGTACTAGAGATGTTTGTTTTACTCAAGTTATCGTAATTGATTTGATTAATCTGGTTGAAGATGGTAACATTGCCTAGTCGAAGCCTTTCCTTTCTTCACGTGGTCCTGCCCACTAGAGGGAACTTCCTAGCGTCGATCCGTTTCGCTCTTTCGACTAGTGCAAGATAATCGATAATCGAGAGCTATAAGTCGAACAAACCTATTTGTTTTCAGAAACCCTTTCTTTACTATTTCCTTAGTTTATTCCAATAAGCTAAGTAAATAGTCGGGGGCTAGGATAAAGTTATAAACATGACTTCATTTCTTAGTCTTAGTCTCTTTTTCCGAGTTATCATCTTACGAGTTACTAACTACTCTACAAGATGATTCACAGGGAAAAGGAAGAAGGAAGGAGGAATTGTACATATCTGGTCTGATTATTTTTTCCTTCTTTATTATCTTACGAGTTACTAACTACTCCACGAGATAATTTGCAGGAAAGGATCATATATTCGTTCATCACCAAAAGGGCTTGTCTTTACATATCTCTATTGCAGACTACTTTGACAAAGGTGATTCTATTTGCATCTCCTCCGCGACCTTCTCGCCGACTGACTGCATCTCCTCGATTAACCGTTCTGCTTCAGATTCGGTACAGTCGAAGTCGGCTTCAACAGAATGAGGGTTAAGGTTGGGGTCACGGGCTTTAAGCTTTGCTAAAACAAAGCTTACAGCTCCTTTGACCGCTTCCCTTATCGAGTCATTCTGGTTGGTCTTCAGAGTAGACCCCAACTCTTGCAAGGTACCGACTTGCTCCCCAATGGCACTCGTAGGAGAAGCTATCGTATCGTCGCGAGGTGCGACCTTTCCAGCACAAAGCCCATCGAGTACATTGTTCAAAAGAGAAATGTTGTCTTAAAGATTGATCTTTATCCACTTCATCTCCTCCTGGGTGCAAGTCGAAGCCTCATGGACTTGTTTTATTTCAACTAATCGCTCTGAAAGGAGTAAAGATTGGTTAGATAAAACGATTATACAAAAAAAAACAATTTAATGGCAGGTAAAGTTTTATTTACCCGCTAATTGAGAACCTAACTTCTCAATTTCTTGATCTTTGTCTTTCGCGATGCGGGCGATCTCGCGAACAACCGAGGACTTTTCCTGGACCTCGATCCTAAGAGTCCCCACCTCGGCCTGAAGGGCCTTATTTTCGACTTCTTTTTCTGTAAAAGAATGAGGGGTTAAGAAGGCGAAGATCAAGAGGGGTTAAGAAGGCGAAGATCAAGATTAGAAGCAGTTGTGACTTTATGTACTGTTTATCTTTTCCTGCAATTCCTGAATTGCAGAGTTAGCCTCCTGAAGCTTCTTCAGAAGGTTGGTGACCTCATCCCTTAGATTTTTCGTCTCAGCCTTTTTGAAGTCGAGCGAAACAGCTAGGGTCTTTTCGTCACTGTTAAACCTGAAAAGGTTAAGGGAAGACATGAATACACAGACGAGCAGTTGTAAGTATTTCTACGACTGACGCGTAATCATAAGTTTTTCTACGATTACTCCTTGTCGTAAGTTTTTCTACGATCAGTACTAAGTCGTAAGATTTTTCTACGACAACCCCCACTGGGTGCTGAACAAATAGTTGAATCATAAAATGATTATGAGTGTCGTTGGCGGCGAAAGAAACGAGAAGATGATGAACAGTCAGGGTGAACGGGGGAAAAGGTAAGAACCCTAAGTTCATCCCTACGGTCCGTTTTATAACTACATGTTTGGGGCGAAACGCCGTGGAAACCCAACGGTTTCCATTGCTTCAGGAATTGCTGTAGCAGGCAGATCTTTTTAAATCTGCTTGTTCAAGAGTACCGAGGCTCTTTTCACACCTCAAGTGAAATTTTCTTCTTGACAAAGTATACTTCTGATAAAAAGAAATGTCGATCGGAACGATTTTGCTTCCGATCATAGGGCTACGATTACTCCAAAGTCGTAAGATTTTCTACGACTATCTTGTAATCGTGAGATTTCCAACAAGCTGCCTCAACCAAGCATATTTCTGGTTGAGAGAAACACATGTTGAAGAGTTTTTCCTTCAACGTTTTTTCCTACAGCCTCCTAGTGGCCGTAGGATCATCTACGACTCCTCGACCAATAAGTTATTTTCACTTGAAGCTGGAGGGCTAGATGACGAGGATCTGATAATCCTTATTTTATTATTCTTTAATCATATAATATGGGTAAATATAACGTCACACGGTATATCCCTTACTGTTGTAAGGGAGAAGTAAGCCAGGTGGTCGTAAGTTCTTTTACGACCACCCCATAGTCGTAAGTATTTCTACGACTACCACGTAATCGTAAGTTCTCCTACGATTACCTTCGGTTGTAAGTCTTTCTACGACCAGTATTCAGTCGTAAGTTTTTCTACGACTACCCCCTGGTCGTAAGTCCTGCTACGACCAGTCATACTACGACTTCTCCACAGATAAATGGGTCCACCCGCTAGTAGGCCCTATTAACTGTGAGATCGGAGCAGTCAAGACATGTAGTTATACCTGGAATAACTACAGATAACTCACCATTATCTCTTATTGATAACCGTCAGGCAACGTGAGGAGGTTACTACTCCGGTAATTACTCTCATTATTGTGTAATGATGAGCACCTCTTGACCTGGAACGACAACCGCCTCCGCAGCATACTATAAATAGACATCTTTTAGAGGTAATGGGGAGGGGCTTTTGGAGAGGCAATCGGTAGCAGTATTAGCGCAAGTCTTTCCACTGACTGTAATCAAGATACCCAATACAATACACACAGGAGTAGGGCTGTTATTCTCGTGGAGAATGCCCGAACCTGTATAAAAATCCCGTGTCTCCTTTGTCTGCGTGATCAATTGTGGAGACCCCCCGAATAAAATAATCTTTACGTAAGATCGGTTCTAAAACACCGACATACACAGTTTTAGAAAAATGTACCTACAAGATGATCGATCGGATCGATACTCACAATCTCTCCTCCGCGATTTAATCGCAGAGCTTCGCTACTTTTTTTCTCTCCCTCTCGTACTCTCTCTTGTTTTTTCTGGAATTAAAATGAATTCTAGACTGATTTTTTGCCGTTTTTATAGCAGGTCCTGTCGCTAGTTCAACTGGCGATAGGTAGTTGGACCGACGACAGGGTCCCTGTGCGCCCGTCCAACTGGTGATAGGTTCTGTCGCCAATTCAACTAGCGATAGAGATATATTTTTGTAATTTTGGGGTAGCTATTTATTTTTGTAATATCTTTTAAAATTATATTATTTTTTAAAAAAATCTAGGATACATTGGTGAGGAGAGGAGGCAAGGCGACTTGCATCTACGGTGATGTCAGTGCCTCACCGCACAAGACAACATGGTCAACTTGGCGACGTGGTTGTCGGAGGAGGATGGCGACCCACAGTGGCGTGTAGCCACGCCCGCGACCCAAGCGGGCTAGGGCGGCGACGGCTCCTAGGCTCGGGCCACCTACCCTGGGTCGCCATTATTGATAAGGCGGGTGAAATCGAGCTCCAGCATGTTGTTGACGGGCATCTGGCCGAGCGCCTGCTTGTCAAGGTTCATGTCAGCGGTGTGTCGGCCGTGACATCTTACAAAAACGCCTCGACCTTGAACAGACGCGATCATCTGGAACACCAATCAACAAAAGTGAACAAGTGAAGACAAGATGTTTTTTGTGCTGCCAAACTTGCTTAGCATTTCCTGGTTTTTCTTCTTTTATTTATACTAGCCAATAAAGAGTAACTAAAACTAAATACTACATGCGCCCACGATCAAGCAGCATAGCAAGCATTCAATGCGCATGGCACGACTGCTAGCAGCCATGCAATCAAAACAGAAACAAAGAATTCGCCTGAGGGCATCTCCAATAGTTAGAGATAACCTTGTCTCTAACATATATTATATCATCTTTAGAGACAACATCTCCAATAGACAGTCTCTAGTACACTCTCCAACATTTATATTTATATTTTTTCTTTAAAACAGGTCTACATGTCAACTAGAGTAGATTAATATATCATGTCTTGTTTTGTGTACACGATCGTCTCTTCAGGAAGAGACGACCTATTCTCTCTCTTCTCCCCCTCTCTCCTCCACGTAGGATTTTGTTGACATGGCATAGCTAAGAGACGATAATAAATGCACTAGTGGAGATGCCCTGACTGCTTGCCTTGATACGCATGAATGCAAAAATTGGAACGTTCCAAGTAATAAACACAAGAAACAACTCACTGGATTAATCAACACGATGGATTTGGGGATTTGGTGGAAGGCAGCGGGATTGACTGGCAGAGATGTGGATGGAGGGAGAATGGCGACTGCGTTCTCGGGGACAGCAGCGGCCCTACCCAAGGACGGCAGCAGCGTCGTCATCGCTACAATTGATGAACTGTCCTCAACATTAATCATTTATGCCTTATTTGGATGCAGTGGGGACTGGGGAGGGGTCGGGGAGAGATCCAGGAAAGTAAGAGCATCTACAACAGTCCACGTCAGCTGTTATTAAGGGGTTGTCACATTAGTATTTAAGTGATATGGAGGAGAGAATGTGAGGTTATTTCTAGATAAAGAAACTATCAAATTGTTAATACCAAGACATAAGAAACAACCAAATACTCTATTGGAGACTTACTTGTTACCTAAAAACACGTTTTGTGGGTCCCACTGTCTTAAAGCAAATTATTTATCCGATCATTTGTGCAGTTTGACTTTATTATTGATATGATAAATGAGCTAAAACATGTAGACCACAAAGTTGTACTTCATTATTGATCATCAAGAATTATGCACACTTGTAGCAATTAAAGTCTTAGACACAAGCTCAAGAAACAATCCATTGGAAGACTTGTTTCTTTTTATTAGATTGAGTACTCACTCTTCTCTTAACAAATTAAGAAACAAACTATTGTAGATACTCTAAATCCCCATGGGATTTTTTGGTATAAACTTATTTTGTGGCAATGTAAGGCAAATGTCGTTTGTGCGACATTTGTGTCGAGTAAGTACATTAAGCCTCCGAATGCAATCTCCCCACCACCCCTAGATAGGGATGGGAATTGGTAAAGGATAATCCATTTTATCCGATATTCATATCCGAGAAAACACAAATGTGGTAAGTAAAATCCACATTCGAATGAAAAATGAGTACTATCTGGGGAAATGGATAGTATTCGTATTCGGTGTTATTCGTATCCGGTTACTATAGAGGAAAATTGTATAGTATCCATATTTTGTGATATTCGTGTCTGGGGAAACAACCGAATAGTATCAGGAAAATCGAATACTATCTAGAAAAAAACGAATACAAATACTATTCATTTTTTTTCCCGGATATGAATACTATCCATTTTTTCCCGGATACAAATACGGATATTATCCGTTTTTCCCTAGATACGAAAATGAATACTATCCTTTTTCCTAGAGCATTTCTATTTCGATGGGATCTTGATTCGGTGCTGAATCTATGGTTGTTGGGTGTTCTACCGAAATTTATCGCAAAAGTTGTAGGATATTCGCATTCGATCGAATTGAGTACATATTCGATTCGAATTCGAATTCGTTACAACATTCAATTCGTATTTATATTCGTATGCGAGAATGTTCGAATTCGTATTCGTATTCATTTTAAAAATATGGATTCATATTCGTATTCGAGACTATTCGATCTGTTTCCATCCCTACCCCTGGATGTGGAACCGTGGAGAGAAACTTTCGTGCCAGGCATCTCCTAATCCCCCACCAACATCACTAATGCATAATCTAGATGTGAGTACACTATTATATTTCAAATTTAGAATATAAAGCTTGAGATCGTAATTTGAGATAGCTTAAAAAATTTATGATTCTACCAAAATAATTTAATAGTATATAATTAGGTCATGTTTGGCGTAGCTCCTAGTCCTGACTTGGGTGTTTGGCACAGTCCCACTCCTGACTTGTCAGCAAGAGCTGCTAGAGCTGGGCAAAACAGGGTTGACTCTAGAAATTTGGCTCCATAGAGCCAATCAGGAGCTGAGCGCCTCATAGTGAAAAATCGCAGAGCAGGTTGTGGGAATTTTTTATATAATATTATTTTAATTAATAATTACAAAATTAAATAGTCAAAAAATTACCAAAAAAGGCCTCTTATCACCATTTGAACCAGCGATAGGCTCCTGTCCCTATTTGAAATGGCGATAGGAGCCCATCGCCGATTCAAATGGCGACATGTTCCCTTTTTGAAATTAAAGTAAATTTAAAATTTTGGTATATCTATAATTGTGCACGCTACCGATAATTTTTGAAAAGATAAGAAAATATGAGGCAGATAAAATTTATGAGTTTCGATGTGACCAAATATATTTGGAATGCGTTTTATGCAGTGCAATATAAAAATAGTCCCCTTCGGTGATGCAATATCGAAAATAGCCATGTTCGGCGACACAATATTATAAATAGTATCCAAACACAAGACTAGCATAAATTCATGTAAGTCATATATAAATTAATATTTCCATAACAAAACTGATACATCTACTAGCAGGCCGTCTTGGGGGCGTACCCCACATGTGGCCCCTATCTCGCCCAGGGCAACTACGGATGCTGGTGCGAGTACGCCAAAGGCTCCGGCAGCCGAGGTACCCTACCGACGCGAGTAGCCTAAGGGGGTGTCCCCCGAGGGTGGGCCTCGAGGGGGTGCTGCGTCAGCTGGCTCACTCCTGGTGCACTGTGCAGCTATGAAGCCCCAACGAAGACCTGGTTGCTATCGTCCTCCAGTGCTCGCTGTAGCCGCACTTCTCGGGCAACGTCGAAGTCCCCGAACTCTGCTCCTCGCCCAGCAGGGGTCTACGACCTGTGGAACAACACATTATGCATGTAAACAAGAAGAAAATGCTGAAATAATGCATTATGCGTGTAAACAACGTAGACATACCTGATTGTTGCTTCGCAGCGGACGACTCGACATAGTCCTGCCCCTGGTATGGATGGTACTAGGGACCTTCCAAAAGAAAATGCCATTAGTAACTAGTGGAGTTCGAAATTAACAACTAGATGTAAGTGTTTTAGGTGTACCTGTGAACTAAGCTGGCGCTGGGGTACTCCCGGCAAAGTGCCACAAGGACCCACCCGCCATGTCCGGGTGAGGAGCCATGGGGTGTGATGCATCGTGGCTCACACCTTGTCCACGCACATGTGGGTCCGCCACGTCCCTCAGTATACGGCATGACGCCAGCTGGATGACTCGCCTCAATGCTTCCATCATTCGGTCCATGGTCTGTCTGATCTCCTGCCACGCCGTGCTATAGTGCTCCCTGATCATCATACTACGCACGGAGCTTGCCAACTCGTGCAGCTCCCATGGGAGATCATTCTGTACACAGATTTAGCAAGTTAGAAACTGAAAAACATGCGTACGAAATAAGAAGTATGGATAGTTCAATAAGTATAGTGCGATGGAATGCGGAGTTCGGCTGGGTAGGGTATGTGTCAGTCATCGCAGCCTCATGGCGTGGTAGGTCGTCCATGACCCAGGCGCAACAAACTCTAATCCGAGTGGAGTACCAGTCGATGTACTCCTTGTACGTCCCAGGGTCACATGGAGCAGCCTCCCGGTGCATGTCCGCCAAGGCATGGAGCCACTGTGAAACCCACTAGACCATCTTCTTGGTCCAGGAAGTCGTACCAACTACTCCTTTCCTGGTGTACGTGTGGAAGACGAAACAATAAATTCGTAAGTTCGTGAGAGAAAGGATGCGACAGAAATAAAACGCGAACTTACCCATGAACATTTGGCGGCACCTACGGCCCCCAACGCACTGGGAACTCCTGATGTAGACCGAATTGGTGCATCACCCGGTGCACGTGGTACTCTTCCACGAAGACGTTGTGCACCAAGAACTTCCGCATGTACCAATACTGCCAGTGTCACGTGCACTAGGTGGACAAGCCTCGGGGTGCACGCACAGATACCCTGTTGGCGGTGTAAGGCATCTAGATGGCGCGGTCATCCGTCAACTGATCGAACATCGCAACGTTGTCTGGGTAGGACGCGTGCATAGTGATCGGAGTGAAGGTGACATGTGGAATGGAACAACAAAAACTTAGCACATGCAATTAAATTAAATTACAAAAAGGACTAAAGGTTAAAACTACTTACTCATCGGTGACACCACACCGTACCCATGGTCAACCGGTCCATGGGATCATCGTCAGCGTACATTGCGTCAGTGTAGGCTTCCAGGTCCAGTTGTGTTCATCCGATCTAGAAACGCTCGAACGACCACAACTGAAGAAGCAGCAGATATCTGGAGAGGATGGAGTTCTTCCAGACCTGGTGGCATGCACTGCACAGGGTGCGACACGTCACGCACAGCACCGCCGGGCCACAGGCGTACGATAGGATCATGTCCACCTCCTCGTCCGTCAGCTTCCGTGCATAGCAAATCATGTTCTTTTCCACGCTTTCACCATGTGACCCTAAGAACATGACCCACCCGAAGAGACATAACAAGTACACCTTGAAGTATCTTCTCACTGTGTACTCGGGTGCGTCCGATCTCAGGGCAGTCGGCTGCAAGAAGATAGGGATACATCATTAAGTTGAACAAAGGAATTGATGCAGAAACTCAAGAGTTATAAATACTTACGTCGAACTGGTTGATCCACATCAGCAACGGCCTGTGCGTACTGGAGAACTCCCTGTAGACGGCGTTGGCCGGAAGCAACCCCTAGAACCTCCCAAGGATATATGCGTGCGCCACGTGTTTGGGACGTTGTATGCTACCATAGGGAAGCCCATGTAGGGCAACCCGGTTAGGTAACACACGTCCTGAAGCGTCGGTGTCATCTCTCCGCACAGAAGGTGGAATGTGTACGTCTCCGGCCTCCACCGGTCAACCAGTGCCGTCAGGAGGCACCGGTCGTACGGAAACCGCCTCAACGTAGGCACCCTGGCGGCGACGTCCTCCTCTTCCTTCCACGTCGCCTCCACCATCCTAGCTAGTGGAAGCAGACCTACCATTCTCAACCTGTGTCAAGAGGATTAAGAACATACGTGAGTCTACCCACACAAATCAGACCGAAATTAATTACAAGAAGGTCAGAACTATACGTACCGCAGAACCCAATGTGGATCCACCCTCTATGCCCTCATGGGCGTGCGCAATGGCTGCTCTCCTCTCGCGGGAGGATGGAACTAAGGCGAATACGGTGAGTCACGTCAATGGCCAAGTCAAGTAGCTCGTACGACCACTATGCAACGTCTCCTAGGGTCGTCATACCTATAATTTAAGATTTACATAATATTTACTGTGCAAAAATAAAAATGGAAATGAAGCTGGAACTATTTTAATGAGGCTCTACACACCCTATTTAGCTACTATAGAATTTTTACATAATTTTTAGAGCTACCTTGCTATTTTCCTAGTTTAAAATGTATTCTCGGTATTTATATCATATTTACCGTGCAAAAATGAGAACATAATTGAAGCTAGGAATATTTTAATCGGACTCTACACACCCTATTTAGCTACTCTAGAATTTTTACAAAATTTTAAGGTCTACCTTTCTATTTCGTAGTTTAAAATGTATTATGGACATTTACATAATATTTACCTACAAAAATGAGAATATAATTGAAGCTTGGAATGTTTTAATCAGACTCTACAAACCCTATTTAGCTACTACGAAGTTTTTAGAGCTACCTGCTATTTTTTTAGTTTCTAAATTATTTCCCGTGTAAAATTTATCTAACCTAAAATGACAATCTAAACTAAAGCATACTACACTAAAGCTAAAATGATTTAATAAAATCAATTCTTAGTCACTAGTTTTATTTACTAATCTACCAGTGTTTTGATTTAAATTACAAAGTTTGAAATTTTTTTACCTACGACGTAGACGACATGATCTGCTTCTCTTTCTCTCACTCCTCTGTGACGAACAGGCAGGGCTTCGCCGCGCACTTTTCCTCGTCTCTCTCTCCTTTCCCTCCCTTTTGTCTTCCTCCCTTTTTTGCTCTCGGCTTGGGAATGAGGTTGGGGTTTCGGATTTTATATGCAGCCTCTGTCGCTATTTCAATTGGCGATAGCAATACTGTTCACCCCATATCGTCATATGAAATGACGACAGGTTGTTGTTGCTGTCCACGTGGCACCTGTCGCCAGATGAAATGATGGCATGAGGCAATTTTTACAAAAAAAAAATACTATTTAAGTTTGTAATTATTAATAAAAAATATTATTTAAAAAAAATCCAAGTTGTGGACCTATTCTTGCGGCGTGTCAGCTACTGGCTAACAATTTACCCCTGGAGTTGCAATGGAATTACCCACAAATGCCACCCATGCCCGTGCTTTTCCTCGGGAGACATTTCCAAGGTACGGTAAACACATGGGTTGTACTACTTTGGGCTCATTTGTCAGCAACCAAATAATGAGCTTGGGCCTTGGGGCCTGTTTGGTTTACGACCCCAGGTGGTCATATAAAAATTTTGGTAATGCTGAAACCTAGCAATGCTGAAACTTAGGCAATGCTAAAACCTAGGCAAAAAAATGTTGTTTGAATCATAGCCGTACCAATTCACGGGTAATGCTGAAATTGATGTGTTTAGATTGTAACATACCAAATTTTGTTTTTGCCCGCATGACACGTGGGTCCCGCGTGACATATATTCTTTTTTGCCCCAAAATATATCAACAATGATCTGTTTTCTTGATAAAATGATAAGGAACACAACAGTTCAAATGGATCAGAAATCGGATACACGATTTAGGAAATATGATCATTTGAAACTTACTAATCAAATTTATCTTGCAATTAATGCATCACTGTGCCACCAAGCCAAATATTTGGCGCCCAATTTTGCAACCAAAATTCTGCCAAAGAATTGGCTAGGCAAAGCTTAATACCAAAATTTTTTAGGCAAAGCCAAATTTTGGCATCAAACTAAATAATGGACAAATTTCATGAGCATTACCAAAATTTGGTTTGGTTTATTTAAGATGCAATCCAAACAGCCCCTTGGCTTTTGGGCTTTTACGGCTAGATGCTAGTAGACACACCACTTTGCTGAAATTTGTAATCTTCAGGTAAAGCAAAGACGAAATAAACCCACCAGTTAGCTGCAAACAACAAATTTTACTTGTAAAATTACTCCATTTTCCACTCCTTCAGTAATTCAGCGACCAATTTCTTGATTTAGCATCATACATACATGCCTGGAGGAGGTAACAGTTTGCTGCCAAACATGAACCCTTTTTGTTTCAGAAATCAATTCAAACTTCAAGTTTCTTTCTTTCAGGCGATGTATCTCCGGTTCCCGCAACTTGCAAGCTGGAACAGGCCCTGCCACCAAAAGCCGGCTGGTAACCTGTTCAGAACAAATAGCAGGAGCTGATGCGGTTCTTGTCCCTATAACTAGAATAGCATTGCAGGATTTGCATTGACTCATGCAGGGAGCCTTTAGATGTTACAAAATAATTTGTGCATAGGTTGAATACAATAAACAATTTCACATAATAATTTTTTATAAGTTTATTCAGTAAAAGAGGACTGCATGTATGGCATACATGATAGCATCGTAGGTATTACAAATACATAGAACCCGAGTAGAGTACAAGGAACAACCAAATTTATTGGAAACTAGACAAGCAAATCTAACGTGGTAGGCTCGCGGATGACAAGAACTCTTTCTCCAAGCTATAGCATGCGTTTTGGCTGCGCTGAGATGCTATATCGTTAGCTCTCCCGTCCATGTTTATTCTAGCAATGGGCTGGTGAGTCGTTATAGCTCCTTGAGCCAGCAATGGTTGTATCTCTTGGGCAATGGCTGGATCAAGTTTAGACGACTTCATCCTTTCTGTTTGCAGAAGCTGCAATGTTATCTCCACTTGCTTCATCGTGGGCCTTTCTTCACCTCTGAGCCTCAAGCACGCCTCCGCAAGGGAAGCAACCTTACTAATCTCTTCCTCGGTTGCTTCCTGAAGAACTTGAGCAGGCACTATACTGTTAATTGGTGTGGTCTTAATCTCCGAAAGGAAGTAGTTACACAAGTTTTGCTTCATTCCTGACTGAGTTGTAAAAATAGGTTGTTTTCTCAGAAGAAGCTCTAGGAGTACCACACCAAAACTGTAAACATCGCTCTTCTCATTTAGCTTCCCAGTTTGGTAATATTCTGGATCTAAGTAACCAAATGTGCCTTGTACATTTGTAACAACATGAGTTTGATCAATGGGAACAGATCTCGAAGCGCCAAAATCCGATACCTTAGCAGTACAGTTTGCATCCAAGAGTATATTGGAGGACTTCACATCACGATGGAAGATTGATATCGATGCTGCAGAATGGAGATAGTATAGAGCTCCAGCAGCTTCTGCGGCAATCCTTAGGCAATCATCCCACGACAAAGAGAGCGTGCCGCTTGAATTAGGATGAAGAATTCCAAATAATGAACCATTGGGAATAAAGTCATATACTAATAAGGGAACCTCAGTTTCAAGACAACATCCAAAGAGTTGAACAATATTTCGGTGATTTATTTGAGAAAGAATTGCAACCTCGTTGATGAAATCATTGATCTCACCTTCCTTGATGACCATGGACCTTTTTATTGCTACCACGTGTTGGTTAGATAAGATACCTTTGTACACCGTGCCATGACCTCCACGGCCAAGGATACGTGTGGGATCAAAGTTATTTGTTGCCCTTTTTAGCTCTTCTATGGAGAAAATCTTTGTCTTCTCACTTGCATTTTCATCTGATGATATCAATTGTTCCAAAAGAAGACCCTGGTTCTTTCGGAAATACTTCCTTTGCAGTTTCTTCTGAACGTCTCTTTTCCATCTTCGAAAGAGGAAAAATCCACTTAAGCCGAGAAGTAGCATGCCAAAGCCACTGCTAAGCCCAATTATAATACCTACAATGATAAAAGGCCTCAATCGTACATATCTTGAAACCCCCTTTTTTCAGTGCAGAACTGACCATTATGGGACTCACCTAAGAAGAAATTTCGTTTTCTTATTGTGGTACACTTCATTTTTGTAATATCATACTCTGTATGATCAGGACACCTGGTGCAGCTGTAGTTTCCTATGGTATTATTGCAAATTCCTCCGCATATGTGTGGTGTCCGTTGGCACTCGTTAATATCTGCAACCGAATCTCAGTAAGTTAATACATAACATCATAAAATAAAAATATTGTATGGTCTAACAAATGGAAGTGGATAGTTGATACCAGAACTTTTTTTGTAATTTTTATTGTATAACAAAGATTGCGAAGAGATTAGAGACTTCAAGTCTGTTCAAGAGAGAGAGTTCCATAGTAGATGGGGAAAACGCTCACTTGGTTTGCAATTGGTTTGCAAGCACATCATTTACACCACCATTATTTTGTATGTGTGTGAGAGAGATTGTTACGAACTTTAGTTCATAACAGGGTAAACACCGTCAGGAAGAAGACCGAACGACATCGGCTTGGTGAGATGAGAGATTAGACTATAGACTGGGATGATAGAAGTTTAGGAGGGAGACTAGATTAATTCATCTTTCTTGGTTGATTGATAATGGATACATGTTACCTCTTTTATAAGGATGACTCGACTTGACCATTAAGAAATAATCTCTAAGCAAATCTATCTCTAACAATCTAATCCAATAATAACTTACCTACCTAATAGATAGATTTCTAAATAATGAACTTCCCTAACAAGCGCGGGTGGTACTGTTTATGCATGAACAGTACCCGTGTGAACAGTACCCCTATGTGAACAGTAGCTCCGGCCCGACCCATGACAACTACCCCCTCCTTTCACGACAGCTCGTTCTCGAGCTATGGTGGCGGCTATGACTGAAGCCCAAAGAGGCCCCATGTTGACGACACGTCGTGGCGCCTGTGGAACATTGCATGGAAGATGATCCGCAACGCTCCAATAGACGTCGGCGGGTTGTATGGAAAAGACAGTTGTTGGGCAATGGCTTTCTTCCTCGGCGAGGGCACCGTTTGTGCAACCACGGGTAGGGAGGTCAACGCTCCAATAGACTCGGCGGCAGGTCTAATGGTCTGATCTGTCACCATAACCATGGTAGCAGAAGTCGTGGGAATCGATCGACTACTCTGATACCAACTTGTTACGAACCTTAGTTCATAACGGGGTAAACACCGCCAGGAAGAAGGCCGGACGGCGTCGGCTTGGTGGGATGAGGGATTAGACTATAGACTGGGATGATAGAACCTTGGGAGGGAGACTTGATTAATTCATCTTTCTTAGTTGATTGATAATGAATACATGTTACCCCTTTTATATGGATGACTCGACTTGATCTCTAAGAAATAATCCCTAAAGAAACCTATCTCTAACAATCTAATCCAGTAATAACTTGCCTACCTAATAGATAAATTCCTAAATAATGAACTTCCCTAACAAGCGTGGGTGGTACTGTTTATGTATAAACAGTACCTGTGTAAACAGTATCCGCCGTGTAAACAGTAGCCCCAGCCCGGTCCAGCCCATGACAGAGATTACCATGACAATCAGCCATTTCTGTCCCATTTGGAGTACGGAATTTTCATTTGTTCGTAATAGTAACCATTTTCTTTTGTTTGCGTGTGTGAAAGAGAGATTACCTTCACAACCATCTGGGATGTATGGATTTCCTTCAAAACCATGCAAGCATTCGCATCTGTAGCCAACATAACCTTCCACGGAGCTGATGACACTCACGCAGGAGCTATTGATACTTACACAAGCATATCGAGACTTGTTCTGTTGCGCCTCTGGGCAGGTTCGATTGGCAACAGCCCATTGCACAGAGGCTGATTCCAAAGGATCGACATACAGGTCAGGTTCTTGAGAAGACATGTTGATGAGTTTCATAAACGTATTGATTTGCGGTTCTTCCATTGATTTGATGCCCACCAGCCCCTTATTCGCATCTATGTATGTCACAGTCACACGGAAGAGCTCATTGTAATGGAGGACGGATGGTGTTGTGTTTGAGCAGCTGAGCTGAAAAAGTTTCCTTGCAGAGCAACCTTCTTCTAGACCAAAAGGAAACGGAACATTAATATCCCCACAGTGTCGGGAACAATTCGCCTTTTGTGGTATTGGATTATACCCTATTTCAATGAAAAATCAAATTCATGAGATTAGCTAAAGTAAAACAAACCACTTTATTTAAAGATGAAAAATAATTTGATCCATTGTATGCAAGTTAATCTCATGAAAAAACAGCCAGTCAAGGATAATGATTCTCCATAGTTACATTGCTTCTAATAGTTCAACAGGTGGTCACGTGTTCGAGTCACTGAGCACACATATTTTCCTTTTTTTTGTTCCCTTCACCTTGATTATAGTTGTTCACGTCACCTTTATTATAGTTGTTCACTTTGCTTTGAATGTAGCTAGTGTACTGCCTGTATGGTCGTTGAAAGTGTTTGACACTAATTCATTTTGATTATTCATTTGAGTTACAATTGCTTTTATCCCACATTTTCAATCTGATCCTCTAATTGAACTAGATCAACACTAGTTTTTCATTCTATTTCATTTGATCCTAGAGTTTGATTCTGATTCATTTTAAGAAATAATAGGATAAGAGCAATGAGATTATTATTCATTTTTTGGGGACAAAATTTATCCAAACCGATTTTTTGAGACCGGTTTGTATTCGCCACCTGGGCTGGGCAAAAAATCGGCCGAAATTTTCCGATCAAAATTTGTTTTTTATTTTTTACGGATTTTAAATTAAAAAATAAATAAATTGACCGATATGGCCAAAGTTTCCGATTTTCGGCCGAAATTATGAACAATGGCTACTACTAGAGTTTGCAACGGCATGTAAAAAATCCTATATCCCCACTAGTTGCTGCTCCCCTATGGAGCATCCTCATTTTTTTTTTTGGCATTTTTCATGGTGATTTGGTGCTAAACCTAAAAGCTTTCAAGTTTTCATAAAAGCTTTCAAGTTTTCGTAAAGATGAATGTTTTCACTGGATATTCTCCCGTTATAAAAACTCATAAAAGGATATATGAACTAATAAAATAAAGGTAATCTAACAAAAGTTATGATGGAGGAACTTACCATTGTCAGGTGAGCAGCCATTGTAAATGTAGGGATTGCCTTCATAGCTTCTATCGCACTGGCAGACATAACCAATGGATCTAAACAAGGGAGTCGTACATCCGCTGTGGTTGCTGACGCTGGGGCATGTTGATTTGTCGACGATACTCCAGGCAAGGCGGGTCGTAGTAGTTATGTTGATTCTATCCCACAAGATGCTCAGATTAGAGTGTGTTTCAATCTTACCCCTTTTATGGCGAACAAATTGTAATTGATCTGCACGAACAGTGTTTGTATGACTATGATCTATGGAGCAGTACCCAGGGCCATCGGGATCCTGCCTATACACCATCTCCGCAATCTCTTTGTTGGGGCAGTTCACCGAGCAAAGCAACTTAGTAATACTCGTGTGTTTATCTACCAAGTACATATCCAAGTCGCAACTTGCAATAACAATTCTCGTGGTCTCCAGGACGGTAAAAGAATCCCCTGGAGCTTTCCATAACCTATTGTAGTTGTAGATATCGACACCAGGTTTCATTTGGATGATAAGGGAAAAGGAGACCGTTAAACGGTTCATACCGCCAACATCAATATCTCTAAGAACCTCGGTGGTACCATCGTGTAAGAGGAGTTTGGGGGGCTGATCAGTGGTGTTTTGGCAAGTAAGATTGAAGTCTGGGTGTAGGAAGCAACCAGCTCCTATGCCAAATGGATAGTCGAAGCTCAAGTCACCGCATGTCTTTGGACAGCCAGCGAGTGTGGCAGCAGAGGGAAGGTCCCATTACAAGAACTTGTATGGGCACTATCCTTCCGTAGGGATCTACTCTCTAACCGACTGACCATAACCTTTGGATTGATTAAACCGTTGTGGTACTGGATCATACTCCCCTCTAGGCTTCTCACAATCACATGTGCTTGTGCTTCTACCATCCCTAATAATGCAAGTATGACAAAAACCAATATGGTATTGAGGTGGCCCATCTCCTCCCGTGCTCAACTGGTGAGATATTCGAGAATTTGAAGTTTAGACTAGTAAAAGTACATGGATAACCATATAACCTAGCTCATGTGTAGCTATGGTTTTGGTCATAGGCGGACCTCTATTTATTAGCGGACCTCTAGGCTGTGGACACTCTGGTACAAGTTATGAGGAAGTTTCCTTCTTAATTTAAAAATATATATAGGAGTAATTTATGAGTAATGAACCATTGGCCATTTTACGTGGTCCACGAGCGTCCGTACATTCTTTTTTATTTATCGTTTTGGATATCGATACCGTTTTCCATACACACATTGGACTATTATTTTTTTCTAATTATATCATATCAAAAATTATAAAAAAAATATAATAACACAAAAGTATTTTTCATGACAAATCTATTAGTATCATTTCCATCCGACAACTCTAAATAATATTTTAAATATTAATGCTCAAAGTTTTAAAATGTTGTCTGCACACATTCTAAAATGACATCTATTTGAGAAAGGAGATAGTGGCAAGGCACACTTTTCCCAGTTTCATTCAGAACACATGTCACATGACCAACTGTGCAAACAATAATCTTAAGAATTACTAGATGAATAAGATTATTTTCAGAAAATAGGAGAGTTTGATTGTGAAACGCTTAGTTTCCTCAGAAAACATTCCATGGATACTAACTCGATAACCTACTCTCTCCTTTCTGAAAAACCAAAATTGAATCTTGTTATCGATAAATTATTTAATTTGGTTAATTTTATCGATCCCACTACTCCAGTCTCCACAGAGTTGGCCCAGTATACTATCAACGGGAAGGATTATTATCATATTTGTATAAAACCCTTTGCTACTGCCTTAATTTATCTGTAAAAATTATGTTTTTAAATTTGGCCATGCAAAGATTGCAATTATACAGTAACAGTTAGATGGTGACTATGCAATCACCCGGTATTTCAGCTAGGAACTTTTTTTTTATTAATTAACCTTTTTAAAAAATTTATTTCTAATTCTGACCTTTTTATCACGCTATCACCGTGGCGTAACAAAACAACATTATCACACCATATGATAAGTTCGCTAATAGTATTTTTTGTGCGTGACAGGAATTTGACAAGATACAGGCTGACGTGACAGTGTTGTTTTGTCATGCCACGGGTGGTGGCGTAACCAAAATGGGTCAGAATTAGAAATAAAGTTTGCGGGGGTTAACAATAAAAATAAATTTAAAAAGGGTTAATTAATAAAAAAAAATCTTCAGAGTAGACAATAAAGTCTTGAAAAATACTTTTGTGAAAGCATATCGTACGTTGGAAAAGAAGCACATAGTCGACATCACTGCAAGTATAATTTCAGTAAATGCCAAGGCAATCACCAAAATAGTCTTGTCCGTACAATATGGATTGTCTCCATGCAGGAAAGTCTTTGCAGAAATTACAATAATTCAATCCAATCTGAACAAAATGCCAACATGAATACTTACAAGTGGTATATGTTTATCAACAAGTCTCTATTGTCCATGTTCCATTGAAGTCAAGGAGACTGTAGTGCAAAAAATTACATGGGTCTATTGTCCGTGTTCCATTGGAATCAGGGAGACTGTAGTGCAAAGAATTGCATGGGTTTACACGCCTTTAATACGTACACCAGTGAACTCATTTTTTCTCCTTCTCTTTTTCAACAAGTCTATGGTCCGTGTACCATTGGAGTCAGGCTACTCCCAATGCTCCACGTTGGCAAGTATCTTAAAACTCCACATAAGCAAAAATTTGATGTGGCACTGTAATTAAGGAAGAGAGAGAGCAGCCTAGTATCTTATTTAGATACCACTCATACACAGTATCATAGGTAGAAATAGTGGTAAAGACATTTATATCAAAGGCATAAGATACAACACTCTAGGATACAATGCATTGGGAAGGTGGTATCTAAATACTTTTCATGCAATAAGAAACTGCAATAAGAAACCACCCATTGGGAGCAGCCTCAAGGAGACTACAGTGCGAATAATTATATAGGTTAACACGCCTTTAATACGTACACCAATGAACTCATTTCTCCCTCTCTTTCTCGTACAACATATGTTTTTGACCAAGTCTATTGTCCGTGTACCATTGTCCATTGGGGTCAAAGACACTAGAGCTTAGAGAATGGGCAGATAGTGCCGAACGGAGATGTGAAAGGCGTTCGTTTGTTGTACGTTCGAAAATTGGATACGTGTTTGTATGCTTGTGTCACGGATATATCCAAGGAGTTGAGGAATTCGAGCAAGACAAGTAAGCAGAAGTGGACAAAGCGGGAAGCTGAAAATACATCGAAGGAGACGGAAGGTGTCTAGGAGGATGATGTGTACGTGGGAAGTGTGGTGTGAGAGTATGTACAATTCGCTTATATCAGTCTATAGTTTTTGATAGGATTTTTGCTGACGTGGATGAAAGAGAATAAAGAGAGAGAAATATGTTGTCTATAATCCTGTAACCGTACTGTTTCACCAGAAATAAGAAAAACATTAAAAGATTGTGTGTTATCTACAATTCTGTAGCCGACTGTATCACCATAACTCATTGTATGAGCTGTCTTTAGTACTATCTACAGGTGATATGGAGAGTTGTTATAGACAGCAGTTGTTTGTACCATTGTACATGCCCTGAGTTGTATCGGGTGGGTCCACCTGTACTAGTTTCAGAGTTGAGGATTAAAAGGGGGCTGTGTACCAACGAATTGGCTAAGTTACGAAAAATAGAGAAAATTTCATGGTGTCTACTTTCTTCTCTCCCAAGTCTTCTTCCCTTGGTCTGGATCTGAGTCTCATGTCTTGGTGATCCTTGGTGGCTACGAGATATTACAATTTGGTATTGGCTACAGGGCATTATAGTTTAGTCATTTGATATTATGTTAAGTATGGAATTATCAAAATTAACAAGCGCGCAACAACTCAGCGTTTGAGGGGAGAGAGAGAGAGTTTTGAAACTCAGGTAGGATACATTAGCACAAATTTAAAAATCTACCACGTAAATAAGGAACCTCCGCTAGTAATAGATCACGGGATTACCACTAGACGCGTAGATTCGTAGCGAAAATAGAGTCGATATAGCGTGTTGGTGCGGTGGTAGTCGTACTAGCCGCACGTCTCCTCCTCTAGCTCCTTGTGATCGTCACGAGTTGTGGATCGTTCTAGTACTGATGCTTCGCATCAACACCTCCAAGGTATCCACGCGTACGGGGCAGGGACACCACGCGCTGGAATGCTAGCACCGGCTGCATGGTATTGGATGAGGAAGGTGTGGCCAGTAGGGTTTTGGGAATCACACATTCCCTATGCCACCGCCCCTATATATATAGGCATCCACGATGGGTCTCGAACTTTGAGGCCCATTAGGAACTCGTGGCCTACAAGAATTCGGATCACCATCCAAATTAAAATTCTAGCCCTTTAAGCGTGTGACCCTATAGGTTCACATACACTTAGACATGGCCCGAGTACTCCTACTCATCCACTAATCGGTAGCGGCCCCTAGTAAGACATGCCGACTCTTAAGTATACGTAAAAATCATATCAGACGAACCTCAACAAAACATATATGCATTTTCCTTTTGCCTCACGATATCGGTCAAGCTCAAGATGAGTACGTGTCACACTTGTTGGTTAGCTTGACCACTCTTTCTCAATCACATGACTCAAATTCCCCAACTACGATTAACTCTTTAACCGTGAGTAGTATGGTCATACATTTCTGGAATCCAATCACTCGAGAGGCCTAGATATATCTCTCCCGTTGCATGGAGGGGCAAATTCTATCTTGATCAGCCATGTATCGTTGCATGTATCATGACAAAACTCGAAAGCTACCTTTATAACTACTCAGTTATGGAGTAGCATTTGGCAACCCCTAAGTGAGCCATTACGTATCTCGAGTATGTGTGACGACCTCAAGTCTAAGGACATAGCATACGTGTTGTAAATGAGACCAACTGATGACATGTAAGAAAGCAATGTTCTTGTAATGTCTCATAGTGGGTCGATCCAACCCCATGTTCGCTAACATGTGTTCATATTATTGGTTTGATATCTCCATATCTATGACCCGTGAAACATGTTCATCAACCAATACATATGCTAGTCTATTTATATATGTCATCTTATGTTTCCGACTAAGGAACGTTTAAGAATAATCATCGCAGAAATATAGAGTTTCACAATCAAGTCACATACTTGATAATAAATATTAACGACATTATTCTAGGAACAAGATAACATATTATCCAATCAATTATGAACATAACGAAATATAATCATCTCTATTATTGCCTCCAAGATATATCTCCAATACGGACAACAGCAGCTTAACATGCTAGGGTATGTAGCTAGTAAATGATACGTTTTTAGGTTGTATTGATATTTATTTTCTATTCATTCATCAAGGTAAGACAATTAGCACATGTGGCTGCGGGTATGCCAGAGCCAATGTCATCGTCGATATTGGCAAAATCCTACCAGTTAAATCCTGGGAGCTTTGGGGAGCAGCCAGGCACGCTACGTCGACGTTTTTGTTCTGCCCGTCGGATCCAGCGGGTCGTTCCTTGCCGTTCGTTCGATTTTCCTTTCGTTTTGCGTGCCTGCGCTCTCGTCGTTCCGTTCGGCGTTTGCCTTCTCGATAGCGCCCGCTCCCCTCTCTTCTCTCGCTCTCTTCTGCTTCCCCAGCGCCCGACCAGATCCCCTCCTCCCCTTCGCCCCCACGCCCCTCCTCCCCCAGCCGACGTCCCGCGCTCGTGCCCGGCCCCTTCGCCCCACGCCCCTCCGCCCCCCTACGCCTGACCCCCTCTCCTCACGCCCACGCCCACGCCCACGGTTGGGCCCCTGTCCTTCTTCCCCACGGCCTCCCCTCCCCATCCTTCTCCACTGGCGCCGCCACTCACTAACCACGGGGATGCCTAGGTCACGCGCCTCCGGGGCGAGGCCGTCCGCCTCGAGGGCGTGCGCAGGCTTGTGGCCGACGACGCCGCCGCGCTCCTCGCCTCTGTCGCTCGGCGAGATGGCCAGCGTCTGCCGGGACCTTTCCCGCGCCGTCGCACGGCTCTCAGGACCGTCCGCCCTTGTGCAGACCCGCTGCCCCGCCGGTTGGACGCCCTCTTCGCCGGCCATGTCGACGGCGGCGCCGACCCGCACGGGCTGCGCTGCGCGGCCGCCAAGAAGATGGACCGCAAGGCTCGCAAGTTGCAGCGCCTTGTCGCGGCCACGGCGCTCCTGTACCAGGAGCTCGCCGAGCTCGAGCAGGGCCTGCGCCGCCGACGCGGGTAGGGCGCGGTCGGTGAATTCATTGGTGTATCCCTCAGATTTCCTTCAGAATTCCAACCTTCTAAGTATGCATCTGGTTGGGTTGGTTCTGAATCTTTTTCCAACCTTTTCGTTTACGAATTCCCTTCTGGATTTTTTTGAGCGACTGTCATCAACTCGATATGCTACCACAACACAGTGACGAAACTTCCAAAAAAATGGTGCTGATGAAACGTCCCAACCATCTGTTTCTCTTGAGGTACCAAATATCGCTTTTGCTACTTACTCTTCAGCGGTATACCACCTCGTTTTAATTGTCCGTATTATACTTTCATATAATACTCACAACAATACACATTTCCCCTGCACATACCACTACTGCTATCATTGCTTTGTACACAGAACAAAATCCACTGTCTTATTTCATAACAATATGTATGTTTCAACATACCTAGGCATCCAGCCGCACACCACTAACTCCAACTAGGCTGTCTACCGCTGAAGATAATGCTCCAAAATAGTACATTCCTACCTCTATTTTACTGGTGTCTTCCTTCATTTCGGACTACACCAATACTACATGCTACAACCAATGCTTGTTATGATCAACCTAAAGACAGCGCAGGTGGCAGTTTATTCGGCTCAATACTGAGAAAATATATTTACCTGACAATACTAATAGGTCATGTACCGCCGCTATATAGATATCATCTCTATTATCCGCCCCAATTTCCTTAGTTCTTCTGTGCTGCCGAATTTCCTTATTGCTACTGAATTGCTGCCTACAAACCAAGCTGACGGCTTTTTACTAACCTTTTCCAATATACTTTTGTAGTCATATACTTTTGTAGTCATGTTTGTTGCGTTGTTCTCAGTATTCTTGCAATATGTCCTGTACATGCTTATTTATGTGCTGCCCAGAATATTATAATTAACCATGAGCTGTTCTTTTGTTGCATGCTATTGTGCATCATCACATAAACTCATTTCTACTCCCGGCCGTACTCCCGGCCGACCGCCGCGTCCTCCAGCATCTGCACCACCGTGCGCATCGCCGGCCTCATCGACGGCGTCCTGCTCATGCACAGCACGGACACCCGCAGCACCCTGACGGCCTCCTCCTTCTCCCAGCCCTCGGTTACCTTGCCGTCGAGGAAGCCCATCACCTTGTCCCTGCTGTCCAGCCGCCTCGACACCTAGTCCACGATGTCCTTGCTCTCGCCGTAGTCCGCCTCGATCGGCGTCCTCCCCGTCACCAGCTCCAGCAGCACCACGCCGAATCTATACATGTCGCTCTTCTCCGTCACCTTCCATGTGTATACGTACTCTGAAGAAACGTAGCCAGAAACATAAACAACAATTCTGTAACACGTGTGTGCTTCCGACAAGAGCGATCTAGTACTAGTAATAACAAAGAATTTAGTAATAGAACGGAATAGGAAAGGACAGATATAATTTATCTGGTGCCATGTAGCCAAGAGTGCCGGCGATGACGCCGGCGGACGAGTCCGGCGTGGCGGTGTTGAGGATCTTGGCAAGGCAGAAGTTGGCGAGGCGGGGCTTGAACGACTCGTCCAGGAGGATGTTGCTGGACTTGACGTCGCGGTTCAGGATGGGGCGGTCGCAGCCGTGGTGGAGGTACTCGAGTCCCCTCGCGGCGCCGACGGCAATGTCGTACCGCTTCGGCCACCCGAGGCTCCCGAGCTTGCGGCCCTCCGGCCCATGGAGGCGATCGTATAGGCTGCCGTTGGGGAGGTGCTCGGTACACCAGCAGGCTCGCAGCGCCGAATTTTGGACCTATTTGGCGTCCTATTGCTCTGTAATTCCTAAACTAGCCTCATTAGCTCTGAAATTCTAGTTTTGGCCCTCTAGGGTCGCGCGCTGCCGTCGGCGACATAGGAACTCACGTGCTGCCATTGGGGATAGCAGCATTTAGTTGCTGCCACCGAGCACGGCAACAGCAAGGTGCTGCCCTCCCCCACAGCAACAACTCGCCTCCCCCCACGCAAATCCAAGCGGAGAGCGAAAATACATTTAAGAATATTTTTGAAGGAATTTTAAAATATAGTAAATGAGCTCCAAAAATTATGAATTTTTTTGTGAATCCTCCCAGAACAGTGTACTTTTTGTGTAATTTATTCAGAATTTTTTAAGTTATTATTTGTTCTCTAAAATTCATTTAAGTATACTATTTGTTGGAATTTTATAATATAGAAAATTAGGTCCAAAAATTATAAAAAAAATTTCTAGGCTCCTTATACATTGTACTTGATTGTGTAATTTTTTCATAATTTTACATGTTCCGAAATTGTCTCGACAAATTAAGGGTTTAGGTCTCGAAATTTAGGACGAAAGGTTTCGGAAATTAGGGTTTCATGATTTCATGTGACTTCGAATGTGGGAAGTTTAGTACCACATGTATACTCTAGGTAAGAGACACTCTCTCCTCCGTACGTCTGTCGCCTCGTCGCTGTTGTCCTACTTTAATACTGTATTGTACCACAGGCTAGATAAGCTTGTATATGAACCAACAGAGGGAAATACGTGGCATTTAGATCGTATAACAATATACCATAGCATACACATCGTTATATCATCTGCATGCCAAACATTTTTCTCAATTGGTTCATATACGAATTTATCTAGTCTGTGGTATAATACAATATTAAATAATATCATCCACAATAAACTGATAAATTAACAAAGAGTGTCTCGATTGCAATAAACTCGCGCTCGCGCGTGTATCATGTAATGTTTGTAATGCTTCAAATGTCATCAATTTTATGTATGAACACGTACACTGCAACTCCATTGGAAACCATAATTTCTGAAACCCTAATTCTGTTATGAGTACTTTGTGTGGGAATTCATGAAATCCTAATTTCTGAAACCCTAATTCTGTTATGAGTACTTTGTGTGGGAATTTATGAAACCCTAATTTATGAAACCTAAAATCCAAATTTTCGAGACCTAAATCCTTTATTTTGGAGACAATTTCAGAACACATATAAAATTATCCTAAAATGTGCTAATACGGCAAAATTTTTTAAAAAAAGCCACATGAAGAATTAGGTGGTGGGGCCATAGCAAGTTGGCAACAAATCTTTCATGCTCTATTAATGATTAAGGATGGTAGCTTTAAAATTTAATATTTGAACTGGTTTGAACCGGCACAATCTTTTGTATATGCAGTAAGTATGTATTTATATGCACTTGAAGTATGTATTTATATGTATTTAAATGGACAAGACATGTTTGCAAGAATGGTTTCTAATATGTTTGGTTTAACACCGGTGTGGCGCCATGAAGCGTCACACAACACCCTTGCTGGTGGAGGCACGTGAGCGAATCAATCGGGAGTCGGGTCTCGAAATTCGGCACGCTATAAAAGCGAGCACTGCGGGCAAAGGGGGACAACAGCGACGAGGCAATAGATGTACGGAGGAGAGAGTGTCTCTTACCTAGAGTATACATGTGGTACTTGACGAGGATTAAAACCTCTATATATTATCTTTAATATATAAAAGACCATACGTCTTCATGGTCGTAACCTTTGAGGTTCACGACCTCACTGGTCGTAGAGATTCCAGAGGTTACATAATGGGTACCCTGGTGGACGAAGGCCAAGCCAAGCCTCCACCAGAGAAGCTACTCGTAGAAGGTAAGAACCGATTCCAAGGTATATTCTCTACCGTATGATGAATGGAACACGTGCATATTCCATACGACGTATCTTATCCAAGACACACCAAGAATAACCTCCGTGCGGTTATATGTTTCATAGACATATAATCGCCAAACGGCTGATTCTCAGATCAACCATCACTTGACTCACTGCACGCAACGCCGCATCGCGCGCCTTCTCGGTAATCGCCACCTCTTCGAGGGCTATTTAAAGATGGAACTCAGGCGGATCAAGGGAGGATGAGATCTTCGTGAGATCGATCATCGGAAGATAGAAAGAAAGAAGCATTGTCTTGTACTCTAGAAAGCAAATCCGTCATTCGTCAGATACACCCTTGTAAAATCTCGTTCATACTAATAAAGAGCGGTCCATTACAATCCCAAGATTTCCCACGTCATTCTCTCTTTTTTCCATTTATTGTAAGATCGGCGACTTGATCGTCGACAGCTGGCGCCGTCCGTGGGGAACGCGGCGTGGAATCTTGGAAGACTGGTGTTGCTCACCGATTCTTTGTCCATTTCCCACTCGTAATCACTCATGCGGTTATGTCGGGAAGTTGGGACGAAGAGAATTGGTTTGACCTGGCGGACTACGCCAACCTTGACATGGACGCATGCATGCGCGCCATGGAGGAAAATGGAGCCTCTTCATCATCCTCCTCTTCCATCGGGTCGCCTGTTGCGGAAACAAGCGAAATCGACCGGATGGATGAGGATACACCACTGCGATCAGTGGTGTTTCCAGAGGAGACGCCCCGACCGGTTCAAGAAGCCGGACTCGCGACGGCAAGAAAGGTGAAGAAAACCCAACTCATCAACTCGAAGTCCAATATACCTTCGATGCGATCATGGTTGATAGATACTCACCGACGGCTTCTAGCAATTCCAGGAGCCAACCGACACTTGGTGACAGTGTCGATGAAACCCCCGCTGGTGATAAACCAGATGGGGATAATAAGGCTCAAGATACGATCGGCGATCGCGCATCAGCCGAGACCATTACAAGGACCTCGTGAGGTGCGATCACCGATTATTCTCCATCGTGGAAACTCTTGGTGAAAACTCGAAAGGCTCTCCATTGATTACGATGGAAGCTCATCAGAGGATAACTGTTGGAAACACGAGGTCAATGCGATCGGAGATTCAAATCAAGATGTCGGTACGGTCCTCCACACATTGTCTCGCCACCACATAATGATGGAGATGATACGAGCGGTCGTGCACCAAATGCCGAGGTCACGAATCGGTGGACGCCCATAAGTTAGTCGCCGATCCCGCCTAGCCAATACAGAGATCGAGCAAGACCGATCGGGAGAACAGAGAATCAAAGCTATCAAACACCTCTTCTCGTAGAAACTCGTAAGACCTTGGTAACAATACGTAACTGCGGCGAGTTAGAAATATGTTAAATACTTCGACCTGTTTTGGCGAAACTCGGGTTTTGCACGACTTGTAGGTCAAGTATCGAGATTATCCAATGCACCATGCAGCGCACGGAAGCATATCGGGAACGAAGGCAACCACAGAGTCAGACCATGACTTCATCTCAGCATTCTTCCCTGAGCAGAAGCCAGCGTGGTCGTGTTGAGGGTCAACTAACACAAGGACCACTTCGACGCTTCCGACCAGCAGGTCATGAGGGAAGAAGATTGTTTCAGGAATCTTCACCTCGCCAACAAGAGCAAACGCTTGGACTCGTGATCTTCGGTATCATCTTAACGTGCAAGCGGTCAAAGGCGTTCTCAAACGCATACGACCGGATCGGATACCGAAAATCAGCATCTGCGGTCGTGAATCGGTCCCCGATCGATTATAATCCAAGCACCTTTTCAAAGAAGGCGCCGCAAGACGATCACAAAGTTGTCGAGCTTTCTCTGCAGGGCTCCAAGTTGTGCGTTGGCCAAACAGGTTCCGACCTGCCAACCTGGATAAATTCAATGGGACCCAAAATCCTTTAGAATTTCTTCAGATTTATACCACCGCCATCAGAGCCGCTGGCGGCGACGAAAATGTAATGGCTAATTATCTTCCCACGGTACTAGAAGGATCAGCCCGATCATGGTTGCTAAATTTACCTATCGGATCTGTGTATACTTGGGAGCAGCTTTGCGATCTTCTAATTGCAAACTTTCAGGGTACGTACGATCGCCCTGGAAAGGAGGATGATCTCCACAGGATACGGCAAAAACCTAATGAAACTCTTCGACAATACATCAAGAGATTTAGCCAAGTTCGCAACTCGATTCCAGAGGTTGCAGAGTCTTCTGTTATCCAGGCTTTTAAAGCGGGATTAAGAAATCGAAGGTTTACGGAGGATCTAGCAATTCATCCCCCACGAACAACCATCGAGCTCTTCGACATGGCTGACAAGTACGCAACGGCTAGCGAAGCGGTCGAGTGGAACGGCCGCTGATCGAAAAGACAAGATCCCCACCGTCGGATAAGTCGGAAAAGAAGCGTAAGAAAGCTCCCAAGAAGAAGAAACACGACGAACTAACGATAAGGAGGTTCGGCTGTTCTGAAATTTCTAAAGGAAGAAAAGATTACTCTGGTCATAGCAAAGCAAAGCTCCACCAATGAGTATAAGAAAAGCAAAAATGGTGTCCTCTCCATAAACAAGCAGACACGATTTACGAATCATCGCGCTTGGCGTAAGAAATTGAATGATTATTATGCGGTAAAGGTCCACTCCTTCAATTCAAGAAATTGGGAAACAAGCTCCGAAAGGACAAGGATGGTGACGAGGAGATGGAGTATCAAGAACCTCAAAGATATCTTGTCGATGTAATTTTCGGGGATCTTCTTCATACGAATCAGACGCCACCAAGGCCATGGAGCGAGAAGTCAACCTTGTTGAAACTCCGATCATCACCAAACCTTCAAGGTGGTTTGAGACAATAATCTCCTTTAGCAAAGAAGATTGCCCAATTCCTTCAACTCGACCAGGTAGGTTTCCAATTGTCGTTGAGCCTACTATTAATAACTGCAAGGTTAATCGGGTTTTGATAGATGGGGGTAGTTCTTTAAATATTCTTTTTGCAAGCGCATTGGAAGATATGTAGATTCCAAATTCTAAGGTAAAGCCTGTGAAATATGCCTTCCATGGTATAGTTCCTGGATCTACCGCCAAGCCAATAGGGCAATTATCCCTATTGGTTACGTTCGGAAAACCCGACAATTTCCGAACAGAAAAAGTTTCTTTCGATGTAGTGAATTTTGAAACAGCATATAATGCAATCCTTGGTCGTCCAGCCTTAGCAAAATTCCTGGTAGCTACGCATTACGGTTACCAGAGTTTGAAAATGCCGGGACCAAAGGGTGTCATCACGGTCCGAGGTGATCAGAAAATCGCCTACGCATGTGATCGGAAATGTTTAGAACTGGTCGGATGAGCTTCCGGCCAGAGGAACTAACACCGCTACCATGCAGGTCAAACACTCAAGACCAAAGATAGCACCAAAGCCTTCCGACCAGATGAAAGAGGTACCACTCGACGAAAGTGCTTCAGAGAGTGCCAAGATTCTGGTCGGGGAAGGACTCAACCCCAAATAGGAAGAGTCGCTCGTCTCCTTCCTCCGAGCAAACCAGGATGTATTCGCCTGGCAGGCATCCGACATGCCCGGAGTCCCCAGGGAGGTGATCGAGCATAGGCTAGCATTGTAGCCTGATAAAAGACCGATCAAGCGAAGCTAAGGCGTTTTGCACTGATCGAAAATAGCAATCGATCGGAGATTGACAAGCTACCCAAGTCGGATTCATCCGTGAGGTCGACCACCCGACCGCTTGCCAACTCGTAATGGTTAAAAGGCCAATGGAAAATAGCGTATGTGTATCGACTTTCTGATTTAAATAAAGCTTGTCCAAAGGATGATTTTCCCTTCCTCGCATTGATCAACTTGTAGACTCTACCTCCGGTGTGAGTTATTAAGTTTTTAGATGCATATTCGGATACCACCAGATTAATATGAGTAAAGAAGATGAAGAGAAAACTTCCTTCATCACTCCATTTGGTACCTACTGTTATGTAAAGATGTCATTTGGTCTTAAAAATGCTGGTGCGACGTTCCAAAGGTTGATGCAGAAAACCTTTAGTACATGATAGGTCGGAATCTTGAAGCCTATGTTGATGACTTGGTCGTAAAAGTATCAACATTGGTGACCACATTCCGCACCTACAAGAGACTTTCAATAATTTGAGACGCCATAACCTTAAATTAAATCCGAAAAGTGTGCGTTCGAGTTTCATCCGAAAAGCGCCGGGTTTCTAGTTTACGCTAGAGGCATTGAAGCGAATCCAGTGAAAATAACCGCTATCGATCGATCGTTCTCGACCACGAAAAGGAAGTCCAGAAGCTAACCGGCTGTATGGCAGCGTTAAGTCGTTTCATAGCACGGTTAGGTGAAAAAGGACTCCCATTCTTCAAGCTTCTCCGGAAACATGGAAGTTTCGAATGGACTAAAGAGGCAAACGACGCTTTTGAGGAGCTTAAACGGTATCTTACGAATCCTCCAGTCTTAGTCTCTCCAAGATTGGAAGAGACATTGCTAGTTTACGTCGCTGCAACGCCACAGACACTTAGCGGTGTATTGGTCGTAGAACGTGATCGTATCCAACGACCAATATATTACGTAAGCGAAGTCTTGCATGGACCAAAAGAACGATATCCACAGATACAGAAATTGCTCTATGGTCTCCTTATGACTTCAAGGAAACTTAGACATTATCTTCAGGCCCATAAAGTGGTCGTACCTACCGGATATCCGCTTGGTCAAGTCCTAGGTAACAGGGAGTCATCAGGACGAATAGCGAAATGAGCGGTTGAGCTTGGGGCGTTTGACCTCCATTTTGTCCCTAGAACAACGATTAAGTCTCAGGCAATAGCAGAATTCATTGCCGAATGGACAAACCCTGAACCCTCCCAAGAACCCGAGTACGAGTTTCACGACCAGTGGACAATGTACTTTGATGGTTCCTTGATGCTTCAAGGCTCGGGGGCTGGGGTCGTTTTGATTTCCCCTACTGGCGAACAACTTAAATACGCCATTCAGTTAAACTTTCCTGCTACAAATAATGCAGCAGAATACGAAGGTTTGCTGGCAGGACTTCGAGAAGCTCGTTCGCTCGGGATTCGCAGATTGCTAGTGAAAGGTGATTCTCAACTAGTAGCGAATCAAGTAGGGAAAGAGTATCAATGCTCTAGTACCAAGATGTCATCATATCTAGCGGAAGTACGGAAACTTGAAAAGCATTTATTCGGTTTTCCGATCCAACACATTCCTAGAAAGGAAAACTTTCTGGCAGACCAGTTGGCCCGGATGGCTTCCACACGGACATCCGTCTCGCCCGAAGTTTTTCTCGAGAAACTCGATTCACCCTCGGTAGTCGAGTCTTTCGAGGACATAGATGTTAGCAAGGAGGTTGCACACCTTGATTCTGCAAACATGGATGCTCCACAGGTCGATGATGGTTGGCGCCATCACGATCACAGTAGAGATTGGATGACATCGATCTACAATTATCTTCAAGATGACATAATTCCGAGAAGATGATGTAGAGGCCGATCGACGCACTAAAAGCCAAATCATACACTCTCATTGAACGTACCTTATATAAGCGAGGATCTCACAGAGTGTTGATGAGATGCATATCTCAATCGGATGGCATTAAATTGCTAACCAAATTCATGAAGGAGTTCATGGAGCTCACCATTCCTCTGAACGCTGGGTAAAGCCTTTAGGCAAGGATACTATCGCCAATCGCCTTCATGATGCAAAAGAGCTCGTGACGGCGCGCATAATGTCGATTTCATAGCCGACAAGTACATCACCGTCTCAAGCTTTGCAAACAATCCTCTTTCTTGGCCTTTTGCAACTGGGATGGACATTCAGGACCTTTCCCAAAGGCACCCGGGCTTTGAGTTCTGTCGTCATGATTGACACGCTCACTAAGTGGATCGCCGAGCGGTTGTAAAACTACAACCAAGCCGCCAAGAGGTTCCTAACAAAAAGCGTGATTACACGGTTTGGTGTACCCAATCGATAATCATCGATAACGGTGCCCGGTTCTCAAGCAAAGCAATTTTCAGAATTCGTGAAGAACTAGGTGTCAAGATACATTTCGCTTCGTTGCTCATCCACGAGCAATGGAGCGATTGAGCGAGCCAATGGTATCATAATGCAAGGGATCAAACGACGAGTATTCACCGCCATTTCAACGATCGAGCTTGGGTTCGAGAACTTCCTCTCAGATATGGGTCGTTCGTACCACAACTAGTCGTGCGACCGGGAAACACCATTCTTTTTAGTTTACGGGTCGAGGCTATGCTTCCTCCGTAACTCAAAATTGGTTCGCTCGAATCGACATTTTTCGAAAGTGATCGACCGAACGACGACTTGACGACATCAATTTCCTTGAAGAAAGACGAAATCAAGCCTTGATACGATCGGCAATCTACCAACAAGCCATGCGTCGGTATCACGATCGAAGGTACAACCTCGCACCTAGTCAGAGGTGATCCGTTCTCGAAAAATCGTAACCAAGCAAATCGCAATAAACTTTCACCTAAATGGGAAGGTCCATACATCTTGTAGTTGAAGTAACCCACCAGATCGATGCGGTTAGCTATGTCAGATGGGCAGGTTTTATCTAATTCTTGGAATATTGATCAATTGCGTAAGTTCTATGTTTAATTTCATGTATTTCATTTTTATTCATTTTTTCTTCAATAAGATACTTTTCCTTAAAAATGATAAGTATGGTTGTTTATACTTATTATTTGTTGCATCTGGTCGTATGTCATTCCCGTTACTGGTTGGTCAGAGAAGACTCTCATTCTCTCCGATATTCCTTCTTTGGGATCTCCACTACTCATGGTTGTTGACTTAAATGTCACCAATCACATTGGTTTTAGCCGTGATCATTGCTTCAATGATACACATTCACAACCGGACTTTCTTTTCTTAAAGAGTCATACGAGTATAAGGAGTACCAACTCAGACGATTTACTTGGCTTTCGTTTCTTGAAATTGACGATTGTTATTTTATTTCAACATTCTGTTCTAATCAAGTTTGGCTACTGGTCGGGACACAGAAAGCCTCCGGTCGAAGTCTCTCCTCTCGCACGTGGTCCCGCCACCGGAAGGAGCTTCTAGTGACGGTCCTTTTCCTACGATCCTCATTGCAATGGATTTGAGAATGAGCACGTTTGTGAAATATTTTACAAATCTTCGATTCTTAAGATTCGATACGACTGATCCAAATATTTCCTAAACAACGGTACTTATCTCTTCATTTCATTTCTTGCATACATTCTTAATGCATATCTTCTTATAAGCAAGATCTAGTCTTTGTTATGTCTTCGACTACAAGTGGTATTCCATAGTACTTGATAATGGGCAAAATCTAGACTAGCAGAAGTCGTCAGTTGGTTCCGACCACATGATTTCCTAGTATTTACTAGATCATTGTCATCCACATTATCAGCACTCTTACCATGGTCATCGTTATTACTCAATTACTGTCTCATCGCTTTCTTTTAGTGACGCTCATCTACTAACATAAGCGATGGGGCTAGAGATATATGAGTATTTAACAACATTAATAAGACAAAGCAGGATCTTCTTTGATAAACGGTAAGTTTTTATTTTACATCGTCTAAAGTTACATTCATTTACATGTTAGGACCTCCAGACTGGTCGCTATGAGATGGAGATCCGACTTCCATTTCCCCTGCAACTTTCTCTCCGAGAGGTTTTACTTCCTCGAGAAGTTTTGTTGCTTCACTCTCAGAGCAGTCGAAGTCCTCTTCCACAGCTTTAAGGTTAATAGAGGGATCGGAAGCCTTTAGTTTTGCTAAAGCAACACTAACTCCAGTTACGATAGCTTCCTTCATTGTCTGGGTATGGTTTTCCCTCATAGTTTTGAGCAGGCCTTTCAGATCTTCCAGAAGTTGACCAAAGTAGGTCATCTTTTCCGTTGGATCTCCTAAAGAAGGCAAGCTTGATCCCGATCCCATATCGAAGATCATCTTGTTAAGAGCCTTGATCTTCTCATCAAGGCCAAATACAAGAGCTTCCTTTTGGCCACGCTCAAAATCGAGGGTCTTCTCCGCTCGTTCAAGTGCTACAGTTTTTTCTGCACGAGTAGATAAACAAAATCAATGTACTCTTTACAATTGGAGTTATGGAATACTGGTTAGGTCTCCGACCAGTTACCTTTGATTTTCTTCTCACAAGAGTCGAAAACCTCTTTTTGCCTGGTCATCGCATGCTCGATCGACCGGTCTTTACTCTGATTTTCTTCCCTTAGCTTTATTATTATGGCTTCCTTAGCATTGATCTCTTCTTTAATTTTCTCTAAATCTATCAAATATGATAGAAAGAGAAGGATAATCTATAAGGAGAATCAAGATAATAAACCTTAGGAGATCAAAAGGAGAAATGTACTTACTTCTCATATCGGAGTGTTTTTGCTCCAAAGTTCTTATTCGCTGGGTCAGTCCTCCGATTACAACATAGTTTTCGACCAAATGCTACAAAAACAAAAATTCCTTTCTTTAGCAAGCTTTCAAAGAAACTGCAAAAGAAAGAGTTGTAAGGATGGTCGTAGAACACTTACCCGAATTGCTATATCATTATATTTGGAAAAGATGGTATCTGGACCAATTTTGGCTTGATGGTCCGATATATTTCCCCAGGCTTCATCAAGTTCCTTATCCTCGATAAATCGGGGAGAAAAAGGAATTTGTTAACTGAGAAGTATTTCTGGGGAGGTAGAACTGTTGAGAATCTCGGGGATGACTACCTCAGAGAAGGAGTAAGGATTACTAGAGGATCCCGAGCAGATCTTTGAAACCCGCTCGGGGCTTCTTTTGCTACTTCATCCTCGGTAGTTTTTGCTTTAGGAGTATCCTGGTCAGGAGCCTCCACGACCACCTCCACCTCAGGAACTTTTTCCTGAGAGGTGCTCTGGTCGGATACGACCGGAACACCAGAAGATCTAAAACAAGAGAGAGAGAAGGTAAGGAAGATCCAAGGTATGTATAAATACGACCTCTTTATTTTATATATATACCTTGTTGTTTTCCTGAATTTACCCTTGTAGCGCATCGAAGTAAAGTTCGTTGCGCTGGCCTTCCTCTTCTTGTCAACTGATTTCACCGATTCTAAACCGGTAGGGTTGACTAGATCTTGCACATCCACTAATCGGAAATCAGAAGCGATATCCACGACCATTTGGTCGAGGTCCCTGATCGCCGGGTCAGTAGATGTAGATTCGTCTACCTCCACAATAGTGGCCTCAGTAGGCACTGGAGGGTTCTCAGTGACCTTGCTGGAAGGTACGACGACCGCCTAAATTCATCATCAAAGATAGTTAGGCGATAAACATAATTTATCCAAAATATTATTTGTGTTGATTTACCTACCCGAAGGCTTACATCCCGTGTGGTCGAAGGGAGATCGATCATCAATTGGCTCACATCTTTCAAGAACATTGTTGATTCTCACCCAACCGACTACACATCAAAGAGGGTTTATGGTATACCGATCAAAAATAATATGTACGATAACAAGACAAGAGCTTGATGTTTTTACCTTAAGTCTCTCAATCTCTCTTGTGAAACGGCCGCTAAGATCCGAGGAAACTAGCCTTATCGTCGGGCTCTCCAACATGCATCATCTTGATCCGCTTCTAATCTCATCGTAAGATAGAGTCAGTAAAGGTAAGATGAAAGATTTAAGGATACTGAAATAATCAACCGAGATAGGAAAACTGGTCGGAATCGTTAATGGCTTACCATTTTGGAATCTCCGGTCGATCATCACGACCAATGTACCAGAGCATCTTATGTGCTCGGGCCTTCAAAGGGCTAACTTTGGCGCGTGGAAAATCCTTCACCACATGCCAAGATGTTAGACCTTGACACTAAGAAGCTTGATTGCTTCAGCCCATTTCCTACATTTCCCTCTTTCTCTGTAGAGGAGCGCCATCTCGATTCTCGACCGCTTTCTACTGAATAATAAAGGTGTCTTTCTTCGTGATCTTCATATAGAACCAGCTCTTCTTCCACGACGACCACGAAGATTTTGAGGACATAAAAATGTACTCATCAGCTTTTCCATCATGGAGACGCAAAGTGCACTCTCCAGGCGTCCCAATCGCCTTTCCGGACTTTGTCATCTTGTAGTAGTACCTGAATAGATCCAGATCTGCTGGAATCCCCAAGTACGCTTCGCAGAGATAGATAAAAATACTGAGATTGGCGATGGCATTGGGAGCCAGATTCACCAATTCAACTCCATAATACTCCAAAACTTGAGGAAGGAAGGAGTGAGTTGGTAGCCAAACCGCATTCGATATATGCGAGAAAAACAGGAATTTCTCCATCTTCACTGCTCGGGGAATGTTCTCCGGCGGCGGATCTCCAAGAAATCACATCCTTGCTGGGGAGCATCCCGATCTTCTCCAGATTCTCCAACTTCTTCTCACTCAGGTCGGAAACCGACCAGTTGGTGATTTGGTCCGACATAGTTAGTTTCTTTTTGGGTGTGGAAAGCAAAGGAAGTCGGAAGAAGTTTTCACTCGAAGATGAAGAAGGAAAGGAGGAAGTAAAAAAAACCCTAGGTTTACAAAGGGGTTTTATAAGCTTCAGTAATCCTAAACCGTAATAAGGAGTTACCCAAAAAAGTCCAACGGACACAGAAACTTTTCAAATCCCAAGGCAAAGTTCTCAACTTTAAAGTGGATACAAACCGCTTCAAATGCCTTTGTATTTAATAAGCGTCATCCCGATATGATTTCATCGGAAGAAAGGTGTTCACACGACCTATTCATTTAAAGTTCGGGGGCTAGCTGACGAGGATTAAAACCTCTATATATTATCTTTAATATATAAAAGACCATACGTCTTCATGGTCGTAACCTTTGAGGTGCACGACCTCACTGGTCGTAGAGATTCCAGAGGTTACATAATGGGTACCCTGGTCGGACGAAGGCCCAAGCCAAGCCTCCACCGTGAGAATCGCTCGTAGAAGGTAAGAACTGATTCCAAGGTATATTCTCTCAGTATGATGAATGGAACACGTGCATATTCCATACGACGATCTTATCCAAGACACACTAGTAAATAACATCCGTGCGGTTATATGTTTCATAGACATATAATCGCCAAACGGTTGATTGTCAGATCAACCATCACTTGACTCGACTGCACGCAACGCCGCATCGAGCGCCTTCTCCTAAGTAATCGCCACCTCTTCGAGGGCTATTTAAAGATGGAACACAGGCGGATCAAGGGAGGATGAGATCTTCAGGAGATCAGATCATCAGAAGATAGAAAGAAAGAAGCATTGTCTTGTACTCTAGAAAGCAGTCCGTCATTCTGTTAGGATACACCCCTTGTAAAATCTCAGTTCATACTAATAAAGAGCAGTCCCATTACAATCCCAAGATTTCTCACGTTATTCTCTCTTTTTTTCCATTTATTGTAAGATCGGCGACTTGATCGTCGACAGTACTAAACTTCCCACATTCGAAGTCACATGAAATCATGAAACCCTAATTTCTGAAACCTTTCGTCCTAAATTTCGAGATCTAAACTCTTAATTTATCGAGAAAATTTTGGAACATGTAAAATTATAAAAAAAAAATTACACAATCAAGTACAATGTATAAGGAGCCTAGAAATATATATTTTTTTATAATTTTTGGACCTCATTTTCTATATTAGAAAATTCCTACAAACAGTATACTTAAATAAATTTTAGAGAACAAATAATAACTAAAAAAATTACACAAACAAGTAAACCGTTCTGGGAGGCTCCACAAAATTTTTATAATTTTTAGAGCTCATTTACTATATTTAAAAATTCCTCGAAAAAATATTCTTAAATAGATTTTCTCCCTCCGCTTGATTTGCGTGTAAGGGAAGGCGAGTTGCTACCGTGGGGGAGGGCATCACCTTGCTGCTGCCGTGCCCGGTGATAGCAATTAGGTGCTACTGTCTCCAATGGCAGCACGTGAGTTCCTGCCGTCCCCGACAGCAGTATGTGACCTCAGAGAATCAAAACTGGAATTTCGGAACTAACAAGGCTAGTTTAGGAATTATGTATCGCAAAGAGTCCAAATATGTCCACGCTTCCGCAGCGCCGTCCTCGCTGGTGATGCTGCAGAGGAGCTTCACAACGTTCACGTGCCGGTGGAGCTCAGCGTGCCCACCTCCGAGTAGAACTCGCGGCACCGCACCGACGCCGTGCGCTGCGCCGCGGACGGCAACCGCAGCATGGCGGCCGAGGGCGCGGTGCTCACGGCCCCGGCGCGCGCCCGGGTGATGTGCTTCACCGCGACGACGGCGCCGGTCCCGAGCTTCACGCCGTACAAGTTCCCGGAACCGCCGCTCCCGATGAGGTTCTCGTCCCGGACGCCGTTGTTGAAAATCTTCCTTGATTCTTCGCACCGTTACTGCTCTCGGTCCAGATAAGCTTTCAGCTTCGTCCCAGAGGAAAAACGATGCACTCTGTTTTGGCCGGAATTCACGTGCCAAGCACCTGGCAAACGCAACACCCACTGGTCTTCCCGATGGAACACCTCCAAGCAGCGCTCTTAGTTTCTTCTTTTCCTTTACGTAATAGCAGTACAGCAGTACCCTGCTTGGCTGCTTTCTTGTCCTTCTCCTGATGCTAGTGGGTTAGTAGCAAAGCTGGGCTCTACCTTGGTATCGTCGAGACAAAACCAAAACAACACGCTTCAGCAATTTCTTTCGGGAGCAAACTGCTGCTCCTCTTTTTGTTCTTTTTATTTCTTCCTACTCATCTTGCTGTACATCCGATACATGGTGCTATCTGCTAGTTATATAGCAAACACCTTCTCGACTCACACACGTAGACAGACTCAGTTTCTACAACTCGGACTCCGACTGGGACGCCTACTGTGAAACGGAAACTTACAACTAAAACAAGATTAAATCTAACAACCGTCGATGATCTCGTGCTCGTCGAACGCCAGGATCCTGAAGGACTTGAGGTCCCAAGAGCCCTTCTTGGCGAATAGCCTTCCGGACCCTACGGCGAAGGCCGCCCCGGCCTCCACACGCCGGCGCTTCTTGATGTAAGTAGCCGCGCCAAGCGCGGCGAGCAAGACCGCCGTGCCGACAAGGAGACAAGTGGCGACTGTGCGCGCGGCGCTCGCCGAGCGGCCTCCGGCACTCGGCGAGCAGCGGCGGAGGAAGCCCGCGCCGTTTGTGGAGCAAAGCCCTGGGTTCCCTTGGAAGCTCTCGCCGTAGGCCGAGATGGCGAGCGGCTCCGGCTGTTGGAAATAGTCCTTTTTCCCTTCTATCCTCGCTTCAAGAAAACATGTTCCAGAGAAGCGTTTTTGTACACGTTCAGTTCTATTGGACGTGGGACCCGCTTGCTGTCCCTTCTGTCTCGACGTGACAGATGTGGAGACAGCACACTCCTCCTGGTCTTCGGTTTTCTCCACGCGTGAGAAGACTCAGTGCCTTCCTGGTCTTCGGCTGGTCCTTGCTCTCACCACCAACGTGACCCTCACGAAGCACAGAACAACACAAGCAGCTCCCTTGCTTGACTTCACGTGAAGCTAGCACCAGACCTTTGGTTTGGTTCTTCACGTGCACTCTTTGGGAGTGTTTATTCTTCATCTGACTGAAATTTTTTTTATCGTTAGTCATTTTTTTTCACCGATAAATCAATATTCTATGAGTTAGATTATCTCTATCTAAAATAGAGACAAATATTATAAAAAAATACAAAAAATAATAATTTTTTTTGTAAACTAGACATAAGTAAATCTATGTGAACCTTACAACCCTATAAATACAAAAAAAAAAAATACAAAAACAAATAGAACTAAAAGTTACAATAGAGTTGTGCTAAAATTACACATTACTTGGTACTGTAATTTTAAGTTTAATACTGTGCAACTTTAGGTGACTGATGGATAAAAAAATTTCAGGTAACTGAAAATTAGCCAATCCGGCACCCTTTTAGTCTCTGCAAAGTTGTGCTCCGCCTGAGTATTAGCAGCACATGGCCTCGATCCTTCCTGCACCAAAACAAGCAAACGAAATTTGCCGAGAGAACACCGACACACAGAACAATTCTTGTTTCGGGAGCGCACTGCTTTTTTTTTCTTTTCTATTTCTTCAACTCATCACACATCTTTTACATGGCACTATAGCCTCTTTATATACACACACAAACCCAGCCGAAACCGATTCAACTCTTACTAAATACTACTCAGACTCAACTTCAAAATAAAACCGAAACGGACTACATACATGCCTCCAAAAATGGAACTAACCAAACAAGATTAATACTAACACCGGCACAGCCCCACGAGGTGCTTGTCGGACAGGTTGTAACACCCTAACTCAACAATGAGCCTGGCATGCTACTAAGGTAACCTTACACAAATCTAAGCTAGACAATTTACTAAAATTCGGCAGAATCTCCTTGTATTTCTCACTTCACATGGGTTTCAACAGTTAAAAGAGAACTATAACGAAACATTGCAATATTCAAGATCATCAATAAGTTCTCAGGAATTTGCTCATCAACTGAACAGGTCCTCAAGCATCCAACTAAGCTAATCATCATTATTACAATTAATCCAATGCAGAAATATAATCATGACAAATCCTTGAACAGTAGCTTATTTATTAAGGCATGGTTCGAGAATTAAAGCACATGGCCGTGCGTGTAAACATAATGCTACTCCCTCCCATGCATGCCGCGCTTGAATTGGGTACCTAAAACAAAGAAAGAAAGCAAGAGTGAGTCCACGCACTCAGCAAGTACATAAATAAAAAGTCACATAAGTCAAATCATAACATCCGCATCCACATTCGGAGAACATCATTAAATCATTCACATGCGTATGCAATGCTCAAGGATTCCTTTTCTTTATCTCTTTTGCATTTTACCGGTAATGCAAAGTATGCAACCGTCATTGCATACCCATGCTCAGGCGCGCACGCACGAGGAGCAATTGCCCAATACTCCGCAAGTATTGGGACCTCAAGCCCACACTCCACAAGTGTGGGGACCTCAAGCCCGTCACATTCATGACGGGACCTCAAAGATGTGCATGCTTGGTCATCACAAGACCAGCCTCAACATGATATCACTATGCATATGCACCATCTCTTTTCATTATCATAGAAACAAAGGCAATAAACAACATCCATGAATAAAGCATACTTGTCAACAACCCTACGACACAAACATGCTTCAAACACATACTCATGCCCAAGCAATCACAAACAAAGTACCAACGATGCACTTGCCTCAACCGTGCGGGAACGAAGGACGAAGAGGGTGCCGCCTCCGAACCAGTCCCCCACCTAAACATTCAATTAAGAAATGCTAAGACAGCAATAAAGGACCACTCAAACCATAAAAGTAAACACAAACTCACAAAAGTTCCTTTAGCGTGAACCCAACCCCAGTTTCTAGATGTCGCTTTGTCCCCTCTGTGGACAGTCATATTCTAAAATTCATATCTTTTCGTACAGGGATCCAAATTAGGTGTTCTTGGACTTCATTGAAAGGTTATCAAATTCCCCAACTAAACCTAGTTGGTGGGCCTTCCTGTTTCGGCCATCTACTACCCTAACATGCGAAATAACAGAACATTGTTTTCACGTCAGGTTCTCTGGACAGTACACTAAATTGATCATAACTTTCAGCTCGTTCGTCCAAATTTCGTGTTCTTGTGCTTCCCTGAAAGCTACGACAATTATCTACAACTTTTATTATACTGAGATCCTCTAATTCTCTCGTTATCTGATCGAACAAGTCAGATTACTAAAACCTGTCAAACTACTGACAGACTCGCAGAACAGTTGCACTAATAAATTCATAACGTTTGCTACAGAGGTCCAAAAAATACGATCTAGCACTTCATTGAAAGCTAGTGACGTCCTCTACAACTTTCTAGGAGATGACCAATACTGAATCCGCACTTAACCGCACCAAAACGTCCCTCTAATGCAATCTGTCCTGAGGCGACAGAATTACCGGCAAAGAACAATTAAGCGCTAATACATCTAAACGAGGGGAAAACGAGGTTACCCTTGACGAACCGATCGCCGGGCACGAAGAGCACCCACTAGCGAACTCTCCCCCCAAAGATGGTCCCGTTCCCCTCACCTTCTTCCTCCTCCAACAGCTGGCCACCTCCAGCAATCTCCTTCTTCTTGGCCAATCGATCTCCGGTGATCGCCTTCTTCCTCCAATTGGTGCGTGCACTGCTCATTCATGAATTTTGGGCTTTCTTGCTCTTAAAAACTTGTCTTGTAAAGCAATGGCGGAGAACAGCGTGGTAGTCGTGAGTGGTCATGATGAGGACCTCCTCCAACCATGGTGAGGTTCGCTGGTCGGCGAAACCGCATGGACGGACACGCATCTTGGAGGTTATTGCTAGGAATACCTCCACTCCTGGGTGGTGGCGGCCACGAGCTCGCGAGGACTTGCGAGTTCCTCGTACACAGCACGCCGACTTTCTCCGCTCTCGAGGACCCTCTCGTCGCGGACGATTTCTGCGCATGGTTGGCGAAAGCTCAACATAGCTCGATGCGGCTAGCGGACAAGCGCTCTTTCCACCCGGCGAGGCGGCACTCTCATGGTGGGAGAACTATCTTGCGACCCGCGAGCCATGTGGTGGCGTGGGAGGAGTTCGGTCGCTTTCGTCGGGCCCACATCCCGGGCGGCGATGAAGGCTGAAGAAAAAGAGTTCCTCGCGCTCAAGCAAGAAGCGCAAATCGTGCGAGTACCTTACGAGTTCAATCATCGGCTCGTTATGCTCGGGTGAGTGGCCTCGGATGAGGCTAAGCGGGAAGTTTATGGATGGCTTGTCAGGAGGCTGCGGGACAAGCTATCCATTGTGAACTTCTCGGACTTCCGGGCCTTAGTAGATAAGGCCATTGTTCTTTAGAAAGCGGTGAGTCATAGCGCAAATGGGAGCGCATCGATGCTGCTCACACCGGCCTCGTTAGTCCTCGGTGGGCGGCACCGATGGCCCGTTCTTTTGCTCCACCGGCGCCCGGCCATGCACGACTCTCGCCCACCGGGCGTGTTTGACCCGCGTCGCGCTGCGATGCCAGGCGGCCTCGCGATCCGGGCGAGGTCACTTGTTTTATTGCCACAACAAGGGCCATTATGCGAATGCCTTTCCAGTGTTGCGGCAGCCCCTCGTCCTAATGGAGGGCGGGCGAGTGGTCACCACGACGGAAGATGATCGAAGCCCGAGAGTGAACCACCTTCGGTGAGGAGGCTCGGAGGCGCCGGATGTTTGATGGGTACACTTCTTGTTAATTCTCGTCCTCTTTGCGGTATTATTTGATTGGAGCATCGCATTCTTTTATTTCAAGATCATTTGCTTGCTAGTGGTCATTGTGTTCCTTTAGAAGTTCCTTTGCTCATCCGCTCTCGGAATTGGATGAGGCGATTTACAATCTGGGATGTTCCTATCATAGTCAAGGAGTGGGATTTTTAGCAAATCTTATTGCTCTGTTGTGGATGTGATTCTTGGCATATTGGTTGTCCCGCGCGGGCGATTGATTGTGCGGAAGGCATCTATCTTACCAACCCTTGGCGGCGGTCGGTTTTTCGCGGCGCCGAGGCGCATCTATTGCAATAGAAGCGAAGCTTGACCTTGCGTCGGATGTTCCATAGTATCGACTTTGGGGATGTCTTTCGAATTTACAGGATGCCTCGGTTCGAATCAGGTTTGCCATCGATTCTGCTGCCGGTACGCTCGATTTGAAGCGCGTGTCGGATGCCTCCCAATGAGCTAGAAGAATTGAAGCTGGCGAGCTCCAAGCAAAGGGTTTCATCCGTCAATCTCCTTGAGGTTGTCCGGTGATCTTTGTGAAGAAGAAGGACAAGACTTTGCGCATGTGTTGATTATCCTCTCAATGAGGTGGCGGTGATCTTTTTGACCGGTTATTCAAGTGTTCTCAAGATTTCGAGATCGGGCTATCATCAAGTCGGATGATATTCGAAGGCGGCTTTCACTACTCGTTATGGCCTATCTGAGAGTACACCGTCATGTCTTCGGTCTAACCAATGCTCGGCTTTGTTCATGAACATATGAATTCGGTATTCATGGAGTATTTGGACAAATTTGTGGTGGCTTTATTGATGATATTCTTATCTATTCATCTTGAGCATCTGAAGATTATTTTGGGCAAGTTGCGGAGCATCAGTGTATGCAAAGTTCGCAAATGTGAGTTAGTTGAAGGAAGTGGCATTTTGGGCCATGTTCTTTCAGTTTGGAGGAATAGCATGTAGATCCCGACAAAGTCGCGATGTTCTATCTTGAGGCAGGAAGTCGATCAACGATGTCTGGAGTTTTCTTGGTCTAGCGGGCTACTACCGCGCTTTATCGAGAACTTCTCCAAGATCGCAAAGCCAATGGTGAATTGCTCAAGAAGGACAAGTTTGTTGTCCTGCGCTTGTGATGAGAGCTTTCGGGAGCTCAAACGGCGATTGACTTGTCAGTCCTTACTCTTCTGATATCCACAAGAACCCGATATTTATTGCGATGCCTCTCGTCGGGGACTCGGGTGTGTTCTTATGCAGAAGGCAGGAGCGGTTGCCTATGCATCTAAGCGGTGAGGCCTCATGAGCTCAACTATCCACCCATGATTTAGAGCTTGCTGCGATGGTTCATGCACTCAAGATTTGGCGGCATTATTTGATCGGAAACGGTGAGGTGTTTAGATGTTAAATACTTATTCACTCGGCGGATCTGAACCTCGAGCAGAGGAGATGCTAAATTGATCAAAGATTATGATATGGGTGTTGATTCTTGATGCACTTAGCGCGAAAGGTGTATTGCAATACTCACGATGATAGCGACAACACTGCACTTCTGCGAAATTCGCGTCTGTTTGGTTGAGCACGGTTCCTCTTGCCACGATTGTGCAACCAACCTTGGTGGATCAAATCAAGTCGGCCAGACAATCGGATGTTGGTATGGGCAAAATCAAGCGAGAACATCGGGATGGTTCACTAAATGCTTCTGAGAAGATGAGCGCGGTGTTATGCGGTTTTGGCGTCTTGTTGTCCCGAGTGGGATTTGATTCTTTGATTACGCCTTTGTCCATCCATCCGGGGCCACCAAAATGTATCAAATCTGCGAGAGATGCAGGTGGACTCGCATGAAGCGGGATGCGGGTTCGTTGCGGATGTGGCGTATGTTGTCGCGTCAAGGCGAGCATCGTCAGTGGTCTTCTTGACCCCTTGCCTATACGAGTGGAAGTGGGATTTAGGCATGATTTCATCCTGGTTGCCCGTTCATCCAAGAAGCGCGCCATTTGGGTTGTCATTGGAGGCTAACTAAAGTGGCGCATTTCCTTTTTCGACTCGTGTGGAACCTCTGTTACCTCTTGGTTTTGGCATAGTTGCGGGAGGCCATGGGAACTCGTCATGCCTATCATCCTCGGACCAGGTAATTCGGTGGAGTCAATCGGTGCTTGAAGATATGCTCCGTGCTTGTTCTTTCTATGGGAAGAATTGGGAGTGCCTACGCTTGCGAGTTCTCCTGCAACAACGACTTCGAGCTAGTCTCGGTATGGCACCGTTTGAGGCTTTATGCGGTCGTTTGAAACACCGTTGAGCCGTGGCGGTGAAAGCGGTTCTTTGGCGGATTCGATCAATGAAATTTGAAAGTCAAGTGCGATTGATTCGTGAGCACTTGCTCGTAGCTCGATGCGAGAAGAGCTATGCGGTCGGCGTCGTCGTGGTGAGTTTCGAGCCAGCGACTTTGTGTATCTCAAAGTCTCACCTGCGAAAGGTCATCGTCGTTTGTCAGGCAAATGGCTCCTCGGTATGTGGACCCTACCGCATCATCGATAGAGTGGGAGCTGTTGCATACAAGTTAAATTTCTCGAAGGAAATTTGAGAGCGAGAACCGTGTGATTAAGTTCCTCAAAGTTCGGTGGTCGTTTTGCGAAAGATCGTCTCGGCGGTGCAGTCCTTCTTCTCCCGGTGATCAGAATCTCGGGCGAGATTCATGTAGGAGATTTGTGCCTAACTTAGGGTTTGTATTTCAAATGTAAAATTTTGAGGAGAAATAAAAACTTTTGTTGTCTCTTCAAATCATTTGAAAGTTTCTACAATTTCCCTAGCAATTTATTTGTAGAATTTAATTCTTGTGATTGTTTGTTATCAGATTCTTAGCCTTCAAACTTGTGATCATCCTCTGAAACTATTTTTCCTAGCATCTTGATTCCTATCTACCTCCTGAATTATTTCACAATTTTTAGATTTTGTTTGCTATTTCAAATGGCCAAGTCAACTCTGTTTGAAATCTGGTCAAACTCCTGTCAATTAAACTTGGAAAAATTATAAAATGCATAGCTAATTCAATTTTTATCCAAATTGCATGAAACCACTGTCTTTATTAATTTTCTTTTTAAATGTATTATTTACACCGGTTCGCAAAATTAGTTTCATCCATGTCTGCCCGCGTACCTGCGTCGCGCCACCTTTATGCCTCGGTAAGAATCATTAATTAATAAAATGATGCCTTAGGTATCTTCTAAATTAGAAAATGCATATCTCTTCAATAATTGTCCAAATTCAATGAACCCAATTCACAGGTCGGCAGTGGCGCAAAATTTCATTTTCATCTATACTAACTATTAGAATAGGTTTTGAACACTGCTTGTGACTGCTGCTGCCGTTTGCCCGACGAGCGGCCGTGGCTTAGTTATCGTGAAAATCTGTTAAGTAATTAACTAGTGCTTGTTGTGTTTTTAGCTTAGAAAATTCATAGAAAATTATTAATAACTTAAAATGAATTGTTGCGTTTACATTTGCCTTATTAAAAATGTTCGATCTTTGTTATGTTCTTGTTTTGATGTTGTTGTATGTTTGAGTTTTGGGTGTTATTAGATCGTTCGATCGTTGAAGCTTCGATATTTGCGGCAACCACGAGGCGATCCTCACCTTATTGAGCAACAGCACCGGGCAAGCGGTTTGATCATTCCTATCCCAAATATTTTAAAGTCTAATATTTTGTTTCAATTGTATGTATGCATTGCTTAATTTGTGTTAAATTGATTAGTTAAATCGTGTAGTTGCATATCCTGTAGACAAAATATTGATCTCTACTACGAGCCTAGGTTATTTGTGTGATTAGAGGTCATTGGATGGTCTCTTGTCACTTAGTAGATCCGGTCAAATTGCTTAGATATGCTTAGCTATCGGTAGAAGCGGGCGATTATCGACTTTAGTGGTAACCTTGATCACACAAAATTTACTATAACTTATTGTTTCAGCATTTTTGCTATGTTTAATTGCAAAACTAAAGCTGAAAACCAAAAATGATTTAGACTTGGGCTGTGGTATGATTGGTGTGATCTGTTGGGTGTGATTGGAATGGTGCCCGAGTCAACAAGGACCGAACCTTTATGCAAATGATACAATCTAACTCATCTTCTCTTTATTAGTAGCCAGCCCTCATGGGCCTAAATCGTGTGTCAAAGCCCATAGCCCAAGTTGTCGAAATTATGCATAAATCCTCTAATCTCCATAAATCCCCTCTAATCTCTGTTAAAACACTTTTCTAACTGGTCCTTGTCTCTAATTTATATCTTCTCTCTCGAATACATTTGGGGTATTACATTCTACCCCCCTTAAATGGAATTCGACCCCGAATTCTGCTCACACTTAACGTCAAAGAATAACCACAGCTAAGAACATACTGACATTACCACATACCTGCAGTGAATAATTCTGGATTCTAATCGCGCATGTGAGATTCCGATTCCCAAGTCGTCTTACTCTCAAAATTATGGAACCACCGCACCTTGATGCAACTGACGTGTTACGCCTTATTACTCGCCCCATCCTTTCAAGTGTCACTCAACGGATATCACTCGAGGGCACAGTCTTACTCGTGGGTCACCGGCTCCAACGAATCTTCACACTCAGAATGGCTCCAGCATTCTCGTAACACCAGTTCACCCAACACGTTATATTCCCTGCTCCATAACTCGAGACGGTTCTAGTGAATAGCTTCCTTCCGAAGTCCCCGTAACTTCCAGAACAACCAAATATACATTAGGCTATCTATCTCTTCGGGTCCAAACCACCAAACTTGCATGTAACATATAGAACTCTTGTTCCATCTCTCAGTCGACCTCTTCATCATAACAAGGAGATCCTCCATTACGCAGGGATGCACAACAAGATTTATTTTAATCAAACTTTAATAAGCAGATTCAACCAAAAAAAAAACAAAGGATTCACCATGCCATTCCAACTATCCTCCAAAACACGCAAATCCAAAATCGAAGATTCCTCATGAAAACCTTTTCACATTCCAACAAGTTAGTTTGCAAATGAACACCACCTAAGCCAAAAAGAAATCACTCGAATGCTCAATCAAACACTTCATTTATTTTCCTGAACCGGAAAGAACCACCTTGCCAACATATAGTCAACTCAAATTGTACGTGTTCTCCGTCATAAAACCCAACTCAACCAAGAACCAATAGAGCACTTTTTTACTCAAGAAAACATTCTTTTCTCAGATGTTATGTTAAGAAATAACCTTTTTCCAAATCATGGGTTTCCAAATCATCATACTAACTCCTTTCTCTTAACTGACAATCCTAAAACGATCCTCAAACCAAAAGAATAACTTTTCTTATTTAGAGGGACTCTACTAATCTACAAAAGGATTTTCTAGTCCACTCCCATACCAAGGAATTATTTGAAAAAAAGTTCTATTATTTCAATAAAGATTTTTCACCCACAACCACATCATCTCATTCTATTAAAGATAATCAACTTCAAATTCTCAGCACACAAACTCCTTTACTTTACCCAAAGTATTCTATCAATGATGAACACACTATTCAAAATTCGCTTCTATCCATCTACCTCTACACTTAATATTGGGTCTCCAAGTTCCTAGTGTAAAATGCAAAGCCCAAAATCAACCTCCAAGTCTCCTACCGTGGATTTTTTTTAGTATATTTGATAGGAAATTCTCAAATTCATTTACTAAAATTTCACACAGCTCAACTATAACTTCAGTCATTAATATCCATATTCCTCACTAATCAAGTAACTACCCCAAGGCGGTTTATTTCACCAATCTTAGACTTTCTCTAATCCACACCAATCCAATTCGATTACACAACCACAATATACACGTCAGCAAAACCATAACCGATTGATCAAGATTCAAACATACTCAATCACTAACGCCGATAAATAAATATATTCTTTGACCAAGATATCCTTGGAAATAATTTAACTCTCATAGGGTCATATCGACAACAACTCCACAACCCTTGTTGTCTCTTTAATTGTCGTAATGTTTAGTTTACTCGCTAATTTCCTCTCATTAAACCACATCTTCATAAATCATCTACCCAACCTCGCAAAGTTAATTATCCAATCACGATACTCTAATAAATTTATCAGGATCCCATACTTTCAATAATCCCCTCATTCTAGCATGAACAAAAGTCCTTGGATTATAATTTGCCATAGGTTCCCCTACTTGTAGCACTAATCAATTGTATTCCAATGACAAACATTCCCTAGAATTCTCTCAAAGAAGTTATAAGTCGAAACCAATTCACCTTCTAATGTTCTTCACATAGACTGATTCCCAAAATCTCACCACTATCATAAACTTGTTCACTACCAACCAATCGCCATAATACACTCTATGAGACTTGGCAACACAATAAGGTTAAATCCTTTCTCAAAAGGGAAGAATCAAACAAATACAAGTCTCAACACACAAGAAAACTTCGCTCGTCGGAGAGGCACGAGACCAAGAGAAAGCAGTCAAATAGTAATGATCTCGGAAACAAAACATGAGTCCACAAATCGATGGCACATGTCCTCAAGAAAGAATTTTTTTAAAAAAACTCCATAAATCATAATAAAATATTGCTATGGAAACCCAAGAAACTCTTAAGTCAGAATGACAGAAAAGTTACTGATTTCAATTCTTAACTCCAACCTCAAATACTTATGGTACTCATTTTCGTCAACAAATAAAGCAATTCTCTTTTATTACATCATTACTTGTCAACCCAAACATGAAGTGTCTTTAAAATGAATCACATTAATCACTTAGAAACCAGTTAGAACCTTCCAAAATGTCACATTGTTCAAACTAATTTTATCTACTACATAAATCATGAACTCTCAAAGGATCACGAATGCAAAACTCCAAACATTTCATTTATCCAATATTACAAAAAGCAATCAACTTACTTTCTCTCTAGAAGAATCATCACCACTCCAACGTCACAATCTCTTGTAGACCATGCTACTAACATCAAGAATAATTCACTCTTAACAATGTTTGTTAACGTCAACTCTTCCTTTATAAAGTCCCCAAAGGCTTAACCAAAAAGTTACATATCCCTTTATCATCTCATCCTTAATTGAGTGTATTCCAAATTCTTACACTCTCGCTACAACAACCACTCTATTTTAGAGGGAACCTACTACACAATCTAAAAGGTTACACCAAAACCCCTTCATCAACAACATGCTATTATCCAACAATTTCACCATCATGCAAACCTCTTTTAACAAGGGCTTGCAGCCACAATACAACCCCACGGAACACATGTAAATAAATCACTTTTAAATTTCAACCTGCTCCTATTCAAATACTCTCACTACTTTAGTATACACTAATTCCAATCTAGAGGCTATCATAAATCATTGATGATCATTCAATCATGAACAATTGATGGTCCTTTCTCTATTTGTATTCCCACGAGCTTAAATAAGATCACAAATAGCCCATTAAAGAAAATTCTATATTATCATCTATTAAGACAATGGTCGAACACATCATTATATTTCTCTTCCAACACGCTTAGATTAATCCATTGAGACCAAAATAATCTAGCAAGTTTAGCAAACTAAACGATTCTAATAATCAACCTTTTCACCATGTTCCACACTTCTAAATAGCTCTTTTGATTCCAATTAAGTGTGGTCATGCTCCTGATCACAGTTCATCAAGGACTACTAGAGGACAACGTCAATTTGATCGATTTCACTCCCAGGGACACTCGTTAGGATTTATCAAGCACTACGCCATGCACCCACCTTGATAACTCATATCATATCCATCAATTTCTTTGATTATAACCTCTGCCTTAACCACGAGAAGACATTGCTAAAGGGTTTAATATTTTCTTTCATAAACAAGAACCATTCAACTTCTACACTCAAAATACCCAAAGAAACTTTATTGAGTCAAAGCTTCCACACACTAAAAGACTTGCAAGAGGAAACTTTCATTAACCAAAAACATCCAAATGAATAAATGGGTCATGTTTCCGACAAGAAAGACAAATCTCAATATAAAGGTCAATATTGACAACTAACCAAGTCCACCAAACGCAATACTAACTCAACGGTTGGGAAAATAGTAATTGCTTTAACTGGTCAAATTAAGCCAATGAAAACACATCAATCCTTCTCAACGAAACCCACCAACCGCAATGAACTATTGACCCAAAGAAATTCATCAATCACTACTAGACAAGAGTTGACCAAATTCGAACTCACTAAGCGAACAAATTTCTAAAGATACTCACTATCGACGCTATACTAAGACATCCGAGGTAACTACTTCCTGTTCTCATAGCACAAAAGATGGCGTGACATGGTAAAGCCAGGGCCACAACCACGACCTCAACCTCTCAACATGTGCTACCATCACTCATACTAATCATAGAATCATATTATAAGTATACAAGGTTATCTCATAACAGAATCATCAATACAATATAACGAGCGTAAATGCAATACTTGACCCATCCCATCCCACATGCACAAGTGTGTCAAGTTTTTAAGTTCATTAACCATTACAAAATGTTAGTAATTTAAATTGCCTAAGTTGTAAATCCAATCACCACGGACCTACAACCCGCTCTGATACCAACTGTAACACCCTAACTCAACAATGAGCCTGGAATGCTACTAAGGTAACCTTACACAAATCTAAGCTAGACAATTTACTAAAATTCGGCAGAATCTCCTTGTATTTCTCACTTCACATGGGTTTCAATAGGTTAAAAGAGAACTATAACGAAACATTGCAATATTCAAGATCATCAATAAGTTCTCGTGAATTTGCTCATCAACTGAACAAGTCCTCAAGCATCCAACTAAGCTAATCATCATTATTACAATTAATCCAATGCGAAATATAATCATGACAAATCCTTGAACAGTAGCTTATTTATTAAGGCATGGTCCGAGAATTAAAGCACATGGCCGTGTGCGTGTAAACATAATGCTACTCCTCCCATGCATGTCGCGCTTGAATTGGGTACCTAAAACAACAAAGAAAGCAAGAGTGAGTCCACAGACTCAGCAAGTACATAAATAAAAAGTCACATAAGTCAAATCATAACATCCGCATCCACATTCAGGAGAACATCATTAAATCATTCACATGCGTATGCAATGCTCAAGGATTTCTTTTCTTTATCTCTTTTGCATTTTACCGGTAATGCAAAGTATGCAACCGCATTGCAGATACCCATGCTCGTGCGCGCACGCACATTGAGAAGCAATTGCCCAATACTCCGCAAGTATTGGGGACCTCAAGCCCACACTCCAAGAGTGTGGGGACCTCAAGCCCGTCACATTCATGACGGGGACCTCAAAGATGTGCATGCTTGGTCATCACAAGACCAGGCCTCAACATGATATCACTATGCATATGCACCATCTCTTTTCATTATCATAGAAACAAAGGCAATAAACAACATCCATGAATAAAGCATACTTGTCAACAACCCTACGACACAAACATGCTTCAAACACATACTCATGCCCAAGCAATCACAAACAAAGTACCAACGATGCACTTGCCTCAACCGTGCGGGAACGAAGGACGCGAAGAGGGTGCCGCCTCCGGAACCAGTCCCCCACCTAAACATTCAATTAAGAAATGCTAAGACAGCAATAAAGGACCACTCAAACCATAAAAGTAAACACAAACTCACAAAAGTTCCTTTAGCGCGAACCCAACCCCAGTTTCTAGATGTCGCTTTGTCCCCTCTGTGGACAGTCATATTCTAAAATTCATATCTTTTCGTACAGGGATCCAAATTAGGTGTTCTTGGACTTCATTGAAAGGTTATCAAATTCCCCAACTAAACCTAGTTGGTGTGCCTTCTTGTTTCGGCCATCTACTATCCCTAACATGCGAAATAACAGAACATTGTTTTCACGTCAGGTTCTCTGGACAGTACACTAAATTGATCATAACTTTCAGCTCGTTCGTCCAAATTTCATGTTCTTGTGCTTCCCTGAAAGCTACGACAATTATCTACAACTTTTATTATACTGAGATCCTCTAATTCTCTCGTTATCTGATCGAACAAGTCAGATTACTAAAACCTGTCAAACTACTGACAGACTCGCAGAACAGTTGCACTAATAAATTCATAACGTTTGCTACAGAGGTCCAAAAAATACGATCTAGCACTTCATTGAAAGCTAGTGACGTCCTCTACAACTTTCTAGGAGATGACCAATACTGAATCCGCACTTAACCACACCAAAACGTCCCTCTAATGCAATCTGTCCTGAGGCGACAGAATTACCGGCAAAGAACAATTAAGCGCTAATACATCTAAACGAGGGGAAAACGAGGTTACCCTTGACGAACCGATCGTCGGGAACGAAGAGCACCCACTAGCGAACTCTCCCCCCAAAGATGGTCCCGTTCCCCTCACCTTCTTCCTCCTCCAACAGCTGGCCACCTCCAGCAATCTCCTTCTTCTTGGCCAATCGATCTCCCGGGTGATCGCTTCTTCCTCCAATTGGTGCGTGCACTGTTCATGGTACTGTAGCAGCGGCGGGTACTGTAGCACGTCGTGCTACAATAACTCATCTAGGGTTTCCCTCCTCTCTTTATTAGTAGCCAGCCCCTCATGGGCCTAAATGCTGTGGGCTGAAAGCCCATAGCCCAAGTTGTCGAAATTATGCATAAATCCCCCTCTAATCTCCTGTTAAAACACTTTTCTAACTGGTCCTTGTCTCTAATTTATTTCTTCTCTCTCGAATACATTTGGGGTATTACATAGGTTCAGATAACTCAGCCTCGGCGCGGCGAGGCTCGCCGGCACAGCGCTAGAGAGGTCGTTCTTGGACACGTCCAAAGAATTCAGCCGTGACAAGTTCCCCAGCTCTGCTGGGATCGCACCGGCGAGCTTGTTCCCGGTGAAGTTGACTGTACTAAGCAACGAACACACCCCGAGGCTCGCCAGGATGCCCTCGCCGATTCTATTCGCCGCAATGTTGACACTATCGAGATGGGCCAGCCTCTCGATGGTCTCCGAAATCTCGCCGGAGAGCTCGTTCCACGATAGGTCTATGATCCCGAGATTCCCGGCGTTGCCTATGTTGTCTTTGCCGGTGTCTACTACTCACACGAAACTCATGGAGCTCGAACACACAAGATAATACACTGAAAACATAAGACAGTCTTTGTGCTACTCAATCTACCGTAGTATTCTCTTATTTTTCTTCTACTCTTATACTGAACAAACCTTCATATGTTACATGCAAACTAATAAAGCGCTACTAATTTTGCTAATATACCACTGCGGCAATAACCACCCACTAGTGCTGCCATTTCTAGTCCTTGATGCCACATGCAAAGAAATGACTGCTAATGCAATGAATGCCATCATGACTGGCTTCTAATGCAAACAAGAAACAGAAACCAATGCTACATGCAAAAAAAAAAAACAATTAAGTCAAGATTATAGCTGTGAGGACCCGGGGTATTTAACTCGTAATACTTAACCTCCAACCGGTTCTAGTATTACCAATTAAATATCCTAAACCTCGATGAACAGGTGCTTCCCATAATTGCAGTACACATACATCTTTACAAAATCATGCATCATTTTCATACAACTAGCAATACCAAGTCTAGCAAAAATCATACATAAAACATAGTGATTACAACGAGTGCCGACCGGCCAAATGATAACAAATAACAGAGTTAAAGCGGAAGCAAAATACCATAATATGGCTATAACAAAATCCAACCGGTTAGCCAGATAACCCACAAAGCAACCGACCGGGCCGCCAAGCTAGTTGCACCCATCGCAGCAAAACTCACAAAAGTCGATCCCTTGGGGATCCACTTCCTCCTCTGCAACAATAAAGTAATGCAGTTGAGTACAAAAATGTACTCGCAAGACTTACGAGTAACAAGCCTATACATAGCTACATGCAAGTTGAAACAAAGGAGTTGGTTTATGGTTTCCTCATGGGCCATGGGCCACTAAGCCTGTTTTTCCTCCACTTGACTATGGGCTGTGTGGCCCATTCCTCTCTCAATTTCTGATTTTTCTCTTTTAATTATCTTAATTCCCTCTCTAATTTTTTTTATTGCATCCACTAACGATAAACGGGATATTACAGGTTTGCCTTCTTTTGCTAATGCTCTAACTGTGGCTTAGAAATTTCTTGCTGGCATTGTGTTGCAAAAGTCAACCCTGAATATACGGGGCACTGACTCGGACAATGATCATCGCCTTCACATAAGAAACATGTGATCTTGCTCATAGGACATTCACCAACAGAATGGTTTCCTTCTCAACTGAAACAATTGATATTGTGCTTATCGGCGCTAAGGCCTATTTCTCCACAATGGGTACATGCACAATCTTCTGACTTATCTGGTTGGCAGCACTTCAAATGACAACGGCTAGATTTGGTGTAGGATAACAGAATATCATGTTTCTCTTGATCACCTATGCTTGATATTGCATGTTGTTCGCACAAAGCGGTGGTGAACTCTGCCCAAGTGATGGCATGCTCGTCCTGATGGGCGGTGTGAAATTTTTTTCCCACCAATCTAATGCAACTCTTTCTAATTGATGAGTGGCATAGAGAACTTTTTCATTATCATTGCACTGCACAATAGTTAGCTTTCCTTCTATGGTGCGAATCCAAGATTCTGCATCCTTGAGTGCGGTTGAACCTTCAAAAAAGGCGGCTTGGTCCTTAAGTACATTGCAAGCTCGAACTGGGGGTGTGTCGTTGGGATGGCAACGAGTTGTGCACCATTGCAAACATTACTATTGTTCGACGGTTGCATCGTCGCTGGCATGAGCTGATTCTAGGTGGTAGGAAACTGACCCGGGTTCTGATGTGTCACTACTAGCACTGGAGATAGTTGTTGGCTATCGTCTGCTCTGGTACTGACACTGGCGATGGTGCGACGGCTCGCTTGATTATTCTAATTCATCAGTGGTCTGATTCTGCTATATCATCATACTGTTCATGTTTTGCATCATCGCGTTCATGAATGAGTCATAGCTACCAGAATTGTTCCATGACCGGATCTGCTACTCTTGATACTGACAACTGTCCACTGGGATTTACAACATCTGAGCTGACACAGACTGTCTCGAGATTACTGACAAGGCTGGCTTCACTGGGGTTCTCCATCTGCTGGCTGACCAGGGCTCATAGATGCGAGGGAAAAACACAAGGTAAGGGAAGACAATCTAATAAGGGGAGCAGGTTTAACCCAAAGAACACTATAGAACACACAAATAGCTAGAAAGCTATTAAGAAGCGTAAAACTCACAGCCAAACTACACCGAAGAAGGAAAACAAAGATCTAATCGTCTAGTCGATTAAACTCTAACTTAACTAGGCGGCTTGGCTCAACACACGAGGAGAACCAACACTGATTTATCTTATATGGCTGGTCTGAAGAAAACTCGAACTGGTTACGGTCTTCATCAAATGTTGACTGCTTGTGATCCTTGCAGGCGAATATGTCTTGAACACTTAGGAAGATGTTGATACGTTGTCGTTGGTTGCATGGTCTTCGAAGAGTTGCTCAAAACCGCTCTTAGGCATCCACCAAGACATTTGGCACGAACCGCAACAAACTATAGATGTTATGGGAAGAGAGAGTCCAATTTCATACTCAAAATGGTGCGGAAGAATATAGATGAGAAATAGATAGAATGGAAGAGTATAGAATAGACAAGCTGAGTATAGCACATCATTAAGATTTTCCATTTCTAAAATAAGTTTTGAAGTTTTCCTTACAAACGGCCATCTAACTAAGGTCACGACCTACAGTCGATATGGCTCTGATACCACCTCTGTCGGGACCCAAAAATGCAATTCTGGACCCTCTGTGTATGCTGCACTAGTCCAGGATCACGCTAGTGCACACAGTGGCAACATTGATGAATATCATTTCCATATACAAAGATGACTAATAAATTGACAAATAACAATAAAAATCAGAGTAAAGATCTTAAGGTCAAAGCTTACAATTAGTGCCTCAGAAGGCGAATAGCTCAATAAAGCTGCAGCGGAACGTAACGGAATAACTTCAGGAAGCTCATTCATATGCCCACAGGCAATTGACTGGGGTGCGTGACCTAGTTCTCCACGATCCTTGAAGTAGACCTTGTTGACCGACGATTCCTCCACTTCTGTAGATTTGGGTGCAAGTTTTACAACAAGCGTGAGTACACAACCGTACTCGCAAGTCATACCACAGAATGCAATTTATAGATGCAGGCTTATACAAAGGAATGGCTTATGTGGTTCTTTTGTAGAAATGCAACATTAGCAATTGAATACAAATAATAGATTGAAAACGTAATTCGAAACAAATAGCTAATATTAATTTAACAGTTGTTTTCACAAAGACACATAGCCTAATCAAGTTATTCACACAGCTGCATAAGTTATCTCACACAGCTGTCCCTTCCCAATTGTTTTATGAAAATCTACCCCACGTGTGAAATCCCCGAACATTGTCCATGACCGCGGACGCGGCTATTCGAATAGATTGATTTAACACTCTGTAGAGATTGTACACTTTATCCACATGATATAACCAGTGTAGCCGCACTGATCATAACAAAACGTTTCAGAAACTTCATCTCAGCATTGACACTCCCGATGTGCTTACAAGCCGCCAGACTGCCCCACACAGGAAACCAGTCTGACACACATCGTTGGACAGGGACACGGCGAACCGCCCCGTGATGTGAGCCGCCACTAAGGCTGAAACACACCTCCACCCTAGCACAGAGCCTAACCTACTACCTGAGTAATCAATGTCAAGATTCCATAACTTACTAAGTTAGGCCCGTCCCATTAGGCATGTGGTCGTACAGTAAGGCTCAGTTCAATGGCGCACAAAGTTAAGTCCTTAATTGACCAAGGCAAGACTTTCAATTTCTAACTATGCCACACAGATTATTATTCCCATGCACATAGCATCCAACATATCGCATAGTATCCACCACTTGCCTCAGTCTAAATTCTTTCCTACCCTGTTGGTTAAGTGCAACACATGCTATCACAAAGTAATAACACATAGCGCACACAGTTTTATCACAAAGTTTCATAATCACTTAGTCAAATTTATAATTGCAACTCAGGTGATGATGATGATGACTCGTTGCATGGCTAAGCAACTACTCGTATCTAACCAACCCACGTTGGTAATACCATAGCACAAACTAAATATGAACCAATCTAGGGTGACAAAAGATTATGACATACAATAGACAAAGTGGATATAACAAATTGGATTAATAGCTAAACCCAAAAGTATTTAAATAATTACTTAAAGTAAATGCAATAATTTGAATCAAAGTAATTTTGAAAACTGGGATTCAGTATGATCAAAAGTATAACTTGCCTTGCTATAGCAATGATGATCTTAATTTATCTTTGATCTTCTACTTCCTTGATCTTCAGCTCCGTCGGACGATTCCGGGACTTCAACGTCTAACGAGAAAGAAAGCGCAAAACAAACTAAATTCAAAAAGACAAATCAAATTAATTCCAAACTGAAATTGAATGGTACTGAAATGTAGATATTGAATTTAGATGAATTTAGGAACTTGAATGGGTTAAATCGGAATTCGGATGAAGAAGATACGGCTTGTGGAAGATTGGAATTCACATGAAATGATAATTGGGGTCTAAGGAATATTCTCAGAATATTCTATTCCGAAAATATTAGAAATTAGGTGAGTGTATGGTAGGTGGGACCGACTAGTATTTATAGATTTCTAGAATTAAAATAATTCTAGAAATAAGGTAGAGAGAGCGACACATGGGACTAATAAGATAAAAGGATTTTTCAATAATTAAATTAATTCCTGAAAATAGGATTAGGGGTTGATATGTGGGCCACTGGTCTATGGATCAGGTCCACGGAGTTATGCTAGTCCACGGTAGACCAAGCTCATGAACAAGGTTTGACTAAGGTTGACTGACATACGGGGCCCGCATGTAAGTGAAAGAAATAAATAGGGTGTTTAATTGGGAGGATGACATGTGGGTTCTACTGATCAATAGGGAGAGGAAACGTTACAAAGCAGACCTCATGCTGGCTGTTTTCCTATCACATGGCGACTGGAGATGGCACTGAGTTGACAAAGCAAAAGAATAGAGAAAGGATTATAGAGATAATCAACTAGGAAAGATTAATAGAGAAGAATCAATGGAGAGGTATATGTTGGACATTCTGCGTGCATTGGTCTGGTTCATGGCGCAAGGAGATGGATGCCTGGATTCTTAGCACTGAGATGCGAGCAAGGATTAGGGAAAAGGATTAACATACAGAAAGATTAGCATAGAGGAATCAACAGATGAGGATAAACAGAGAAGGACCAACACAGAATACACAGAGCAAGAACGAAGCTACAGACTTCAACAGAGGGATGGAGGGCTGCTACTGCCGGCCAGTTCACGGAGTATGAAGATGGCAGATTTTGGAATTTAGATGGCAAAGCAAAGAAAAGATATTTAGCTCTACACATCAAAGAAAGAAATGGAAGACAAAGAAGCATTAGAGAACAAGTTGCTTAGCTGCTGCCTATACATACACGAACAGGGAACAAAACCGAAAACAATAGAGCTACACGCTGATTTTGATGCACCATGTCGGCGGCAGACAAAGGTGAGGCAACGGCGGCGAAGGGGCAAAACGGAAACGAAACGACGAGCCGGAGATGATGACGCGTTCCGGATGTTGAGATTCGGTTCCATGCGCTGGCAGCGACGCGAAGAACGGCGATGACGGTGTCCTCACCGCGCGTAACACTTCAGATGACATTCTGCGAATAGGGAGGTGAGCACGGCGTAGAACACAGCGACGCGAACTCAACGGTGGTGGAGTTGAAGGAAGGGGGTCAACGGTTGCGGAGTAATTGGACGGAGAAGGACGACGTACAAGAGGCAAGAGAACGCCCGATTCTCGGCGCACGGTGGATGAAACTTGAATATAAAAGATGCGAAAAAGAGGTATCGACGAGGGCACGAGATGACGCGATCGTATTTTAGAAAAACTTACCGAGGAAGCGAGGAACGCAATGAACATGTTTCGGCTTTATGGCTTGATATGGCCGACGGTGCTCCGGTGATCTTTGGGTGAAGAGGAAGGAATCATGACGTAGAACGTGACGATGTGAAGCCAATGCCGCTGACGGTTCGGCCAGAGGACGTCGGATGAAGGCGTAGTTCGTCGGAGAAGGCCTTCGGTTGGAGCTCAATTTTCTGGAGATTGCGAAGGAAATAGATCGATTTGGAGGAAACCAATTTAGGGGATTGGAAGAGGAGATCAAGACAGACGTTTGGACGCGAACGGTTCGCTTTTATGCGCACCGTGGAGGAAGTTATGCTTTTGGGAAGTTTTGGGTTTGCTTCGTACACGTTCTGGAGGCGTGCTCGGCTGGAGGCCGCAGATGAACAGTGTTTCGTGATTTACTGTAGCACATGGCAGGAGAGAGAAAAGATGGATTTTCAAAATTAAAATAAAAGGCTGAAAATCAAGACGACTAAATAAATAGCAAACAAATTCGAAACAATCTCAGAAAATACCCAAAAATTCCTTGAAAGACAAGGAAGCCAAATAACACAAGTTTTTATTTAATTAATGTTTATATTAGTCAAATTAAATATTTTTAATTTTGGAAAATTCTTAATTAAGCTTTATGAATTCAAATAAAATTGGTATTTTTTTCTAGGGACCTAAACTACTCAAAAGATTTTTGAAAAGCCAAATTTTGGCACGTTACAACCCATCGTTGAATTTAGATCCAACGGTCCACAAAAAATGGAACATTCGGACTTCCCGAATGCCCCACCAAATTTGGGCCATGGATCTAAAAAGGAACGGCTTAGATCAGGGTCACATTCGGAGGTCTGAAAGTTCACGAGATCTGAGCCGTAGATCTAGGATTGAACGGTACAAGTGGATTGGAACGTTAGAACTCCGAATGCGCTGAGGAGGTCTAGACCGTTGGATCTAGATCTAACGGTCCAAAGCTGCAGAGGAGGTCCTAAGGTTAAAGATCTACAAGAGGAGGTCCTGAATGGCTCAGATCTCCAAGGGGAGATCCTGGACGGTTAAGATTTACTCAGAGGAGGTCCTGGACGATAAGATCTACACGAGGGGAAGTCCTGAACGGCCAAGATATGCCAGAGGAGGTCCTGGACGGTCAAGATCTCCACAGGGAGGTCCTCAATGATAAGGTCTAAAAGAGGGGAGGTCTTGAACGGCTCAGATCCCCATGGGGAGGTCCTGAACGGTCAAGATCTACCTGGGAGTGGTCCTAAGGGTTTAGATCTGTGAGGATTGAGGTCCGGAGGTTTTCTTTACAAAAGACCAAGGGGTGGTCTTTTGCAAAGAGGACCCCGAGGGTGGTCCCGAGGGTGATTTTTGCAAATGACCCAGGGTGGTCTTTGCCGAAAACGACAAAAAGAGTGGTCTTGCGATGGAGGTCCTGAGGTGGTTTTTGCAAAAATGACCACGGGAGATCTTTTGCGGAAACACAGAGGGTGATCCTAACAGTCAAGATTAAATCCAAAGAGGTCTTTAACGGCTAAGATCTAACCTAAGAGGTCCTGAAGTTTGTCTAAGGGGTGGTCTTACGACAACAGGACTTAACTACCGCACGGCTTTGCTCTCTGGCTTGCTGTCGGCGACTCTGGTCACGGCGACGCAGCCCAAGGGCCGCAAAAGATCCACAATATTGTTGCGCACATTCTGAGGGTACTCTTGACAGCGGAGCTAGCCTAAAACGCCGGCGAGCCGGAGAGAGACGGAGGTGCAAAGCACGACAAAAATGAAAACAACGAAAAGCTCCACAAAGGTCCAAAATAGCAGGTGCCCGAGCATCTAGGGATTACTAGGGATTACCACGATGATACCTGGGCATAGAGGAGGTCCTAAGGTGGTTGGAGGTGCTCTAGCGACGAAGACCACCGCTGGCGCTGAGGACGATAATGCGGAGATGAAGGTCTGGACAAAATGGACAGAAAAGGGTGGTCAAGATAGCTTCAAAAGACCTCCTAGATGGTCCAGGAGCAAGCAATTGAAGCATAGATGTCCTTACTAGAGTTGGGGGCGAAGGGGATGAAACGCGACCGAATTTGAACAAACCCCAAATTGGATGATCCCTGTGAATGCAAACCAAAATAGGATTGTGGGAAATGAACAAGAAAATGAGAGGCTCAAAGTGACACGGAAGGATTGCCAAAAGAACCCTTGGTGCCCGGCGATGAAGAAGCTTGCTTGTCGGCCGTCAATGGCGGTTTTAGGGTTTCTTGAGTTTGAGCTCAAGCAACCCGGGAGGAAGCTAAGATAAGCTGGAAAAGGGTCCAAGGAGATGTTCAAAGACTATTTATAGTCAGGGAGCGAAGGATTGAGCTAGGGTTAAGCTCCACGGTGAGCTTACCCATGGCTTGGTTCACAGCTCTGCGAAGGACACGGAGGGGATGGGAGCTGCAGGGGAAGGAGACTTTGGGGCCGAAAGTGTAGGGAAACAGGTAGGCTACACTAGCGCAAATTAAAAAATTCTACCCGTAAACCAAGATCACTGCAGTTATAGATCACGGTCTTACCACTAGACGCGCAGGTGCGGAAGTTGATGCAGCACGTCGAGGCGGTGTAGTCGTACTCGATTGATGCGATGCGTCGAGGCAGTAGTCGTACTACTTCCTCGTCCTCGTCGCGGCGTCCCACGTACAGCTCCTTTCTTGCGGTTCGTCCCAACGCCACAGATGCAGCGCCTCCAAAGGTATCCACACGTACGGGAGGAAGCGACGCACGCCGGACTACTAGATCCGCGCGAGCGACTAGGGCGTGGGAGGGTGGCGGCGTGGTTTGAGGATGTCACGAAAAACTCAACCCTCAACCGCGCCGCGCCCTCCTTTATAGACGTCCTTATAATGGGCTTCTACGAATAGAGGCCCATTAGGACTCAATGCCCGATCTAATTTAGATCCAATCCGAATTAGGCTTCACTTCTAAGTGTGTGACCCTATGGTTCACATATGTTTAGACATGACGCGAGTACACATACTTGGTCAATAGTTGGTAGCGGCCTCTAGCAAGACGTGCCAACTCCTAAACATACGTAAAGATCATATCGGACGAACCATCACAACGTTATGTACATGCCAATCCCTTTGCCTCACGATATTCAATGAGCTCCAAGTGACCACTCTTTCTCGATCCCGTGATCGGAATCCCTTACTAGGTTAACTCTTAACCTTAAGTAGCATGGCCATGCATTTCGATCCGATCACTCGAGGCCCAGAGATATCTCTCGGTAGAGAGGGCAAATCCCATCTCGACCGATCATGCCTCGCAAACATGCTTCATGACAAACCCGAAAGCTACCTTTATAACTACCGATTCACGGAGTAGCGTTTGATAGCCCTAAGTAGGTCGATTCACATCTCAAGTACATGCGACAATCTCGTGTCTAAGGACAAGGCGTACACATTGTGTAGAGAGAACCATAAGAATAATTACTATGTCTCATGTTGGGTTGGTCCAACCCCATGTTCTAAACATGTGTCCACATTATTGGTTTGACATCTCCATGTCTATGACACGTGAAACATGGTCATCAACCGATACATGTGCTAATCAATCATTCACGTGTGTCCTCACATGAACTCCGACTAGGGACAACTTTAGAATAACCATACAAGTAAAGATTTTCACAAACAAGTCACATACTTGTTAATCAACACAAAGGCAATATTCAAGGAACATTTATTAAATCATGGATACAATGAAATATCATCATCAATATGATTGCCTCTAGGGCATATCTCCAACAGATCTCCCACTTGCACTAGAGTCAATCTAGAAGATATCTAATACCCATAGCTCTTGTGTGCGCCTCATGCTTAGGCCGTGGGAGAGGCTTCACAAAGGATCTCAAATATTCAAATCCGTGTGTATTTTGCATATCTTTAAATCTCTCGATTAAGGATCTCTCGAATGAGATGAAACCGCATGAGATGTGTTTGTTATTTTGGTGATTCCTCGGCTCCTTGGCTTGCGCAATGGCCCCACTTGTTATCACAAGAAAGATCCAAAGGATCGCACGCACTAGGAACCACACCTAGTTCGATTATGAACTTCCTTATCCAAACACCTTCCTTTGCCGCTTGAAGCCGCAATGTACTCGACCTCCGTTGTAGAGTCGACACGATCTCTTGCTTGGAACTCTTCCAACTTACCGCACCACCGCTCAAAAGGAACACAAAACCCGATTGCGATTTGTAATCATCTTTGTCGGTTTGGAAGCTTGCATCGGTGTAACCATTTACAACGAGCTCTTCCTCACCTCCGTAGACTAGGAACACATCCTTAGTTCTTCTCAAATACTTGAGGATGTTTTTAAGCTGCGTCAGTGACTCTCACCTGGATCACCGTATCTGCTCGTAACACTTAGAGCATAGGAAACATCTGGCGAGTACACATCATAGCATACATGATAGATCCAATGGCCAAGCATATGGAATCTTACTCATGCGATCTCGCTCATCGCTTGTCGAAGGACACCGAGTCTTGCCAAGATTTATGCCATGAGACATGGGCAAGAACCCTTTCTTTGCCTCCTCCATGTTGAACCGCTTCAACACTTTGTCAATGTAAGTACTACTGGCTTAATCCTATTAGCCTTTTGATCTATCTCTATAGATCTTAATACCTAAAATATATGCCGCTTCCCTAAGTCCTTCATTGAGAAACTATTTTTGGTGAGGTCTTAACGGACTCGAGCATAGGAATATCATTTCCAATCAGAATATGTCATCTACATATAAGATTAGAAATACGAGTGAGCTCCCACTTGTCTTCTTGTAAACACAAGATTCTTCTTCGTTTTGATGAAGTCAAACCCTTTGACCACTTCATCAAAACGAATGTTCCAACTCCGAGATGCTTGCTTCAATCCATAAATGGATTTTTGAAGTTTGCATACTTTTCTAGCATTGTTTGATCGACAAAACCCTCGGGCCTGTATCATATACACGCCCTCGGTTAAATTTCCATTAAGGAAAGCCGTTTTGACATCCATCCGCCATATCTCATAGTCGAAATATGCAGCAATAGCTAGAATGATCCGTATTGATTTAAGCATCGCTCTGGTGAGAAAGTCTCATCGTAGTCAACTCCTTGAACTTGCCGAAAACCTTTGCGATAAGTCGAGCTTTATGGATATGAACATTTCCATCCATATCAATCTTCCTTTGTAGATCCATTTGCACTCTATGGTTTTAACACCATCAAAGGGTCAACCAAATTCCAAACTTGATTGTCTCCCATGGATGCTATCTCGGATCTCATGGCACTATGCCATTTCTCGTAGTCCTGGTCCATCATTGCTTCCGCATAGGTCGTAGGCTCATCATTGTCTAACAATAATATATCTCGCGCATTGCGGAGCCTTCCGACCTTCGTGGTGGTGGTGCTTCCTTTGCCATGGGTTCCTCAACTTGTTACGCCACATGGGCATCATTCGTCGAGTCTTCCCGATTGGTTCATCTTGAACTTCTTCAAGCCGCACTGTTCTTCCACTTGTCTCCTGTTGAGAAACTCTTTCTCTAGGAAAACACCACTGAGCGACAAACACTTTGCCCTCTAGTCGGTTGTAGAAGTAATATCCAAAGGTTTCCTTCGGATATCCCACGAAGATGCATTTATCCGACTTGGGTGTGAGCTTGTCCGATCAGAGTCGCTGACAAACGCCTCACATCCCCAAATCTTTAGAAAAGACAAGCGTGACTCTTCCTACCCATATCTCATATGGTGTCTTAACTACGGATTTAGACGGTACCTATTAAGTGTGAAAGCTGCGTTTCTAGAGCGTAACCCCAAAAGGATAATGGTAAATGATCGGCTCATCATCGATCGAACCATGTCCAACAAGGTCCGACACGCGCTCGGATACCCCATTTCTTTGAGGCGTCCGGCGGTGTTAGCTGTGGAACAATCCCGCAACTCTTGAGAGGATTGCTAAATTCATGACTCAAATACTCGCCACCACGATCGGATCGCAGAGCCTTAATTTTCTTGGCACGTTGATTTTCAACTTCATTCGAACTCTTTGAACTTTTCAAAAGTTTGGACTTATGTTTCATTAAGTAGACATAGCCATATCTACTAAAATCATCGATGAAAGTTATGAAGTAATGAAATCCACCTCTAGCGATCGTGCTCATTGGTCCACATACATCAAGATGTATGATTTCCAACAAGTCCGACGCCTCTCAAAAGAACCTTTGAAAGGTGATTTGGTCATCTTACCAAGCAAACAAGCTTCACATGTCTCGTATGATTCAAAATCAAACGGTTAGAAGACCATCGACATGGAGCTTCTTCATGCGCTTTTCACTTATGTGACCCAAACGACAATGCCAAACATAGGTGGGATTCAAATCATTAGGTCAAGTCTTTTAGCATTTATGTTAAAGATAGGCGCATCATCAAGATTTAAAATAAATAACCCATTCACAATGGGCTAAAAGCCATAAACATTCCATTTTTAGAGATCAAACAACCATTGTCTTTACTTGCAAATGAATAACCATCTCTCATCAAACATGAGGGGATAAAATGTTTCGACTCATACTAGGAACATAATAACAATTTTTCAATTCCATAATGAATCTTGAAGGAAGCTGAAGTTGCATGGTGCCGACGGTCAACGCAACAACCCTTGCTTTATTCCCGACGAAAATCAACTTCACCTCTTGCGACTCCTCTACTTCTTATTAGCCCTCGCATCGAGTTGCAAATGTGAGCAATCGATCCGTATCAAATACCCAAGAGTTAATAGGAGAATCTGCGAGAAAAATGTCTAAAACATTTATGACAAGTGTACCATGGGTGGAAGTCTTACTTAGGCCTTCTTCTTGCATTCATCGGAATCCATGTACTTCTTGCGTTTCTCTTCCAGTGGCCAGTTTCTTTACAATAGAAGCATACTGTCTCAGCTCCAGGTCCAGCATTAGGCTTAGGCGTTGGCTTCGAGATCATATCCTTAACCTTGCCCTTATTCTTTGGCCATGGCTTCTTACCCTTTTTCTTGAAGCTAGACTTGTTCTGCACAGCCATCACATGGCTAGGCCCTGCACACTTCTTAATGTCACTCTCTGCTGTTTTGAGCATCCCACAAAGCTCATTAAGGCCCTTATCCGCCCCATGCATATGGTAGTTCGAAATGAAATGCCCATAGCTAGGTGGAAGAGACGCTAAAATGAAATCAGTTGCCAACTCTTGGCCAATTGGAAAATCAAGTTTATCCAAAGTCTGACTGTAACCAACCATTTTGATCACATGTGGGCCTACGGGTGCACCTTCATAACTTGCATTCCGAAAAGCCTTAGAGACATTGAACCGCTCGGTCTGGCACGTGTGCGAACATGTCCTTAAGCGCTATGATCATATCATACGCTTCGATCCTCAAACCGCTTTTGAAGGTCGGGTTCCATGCATGCAAGCATAAGACAGACTAATCTCAAGAGAGTCATCACATGCTTTCTTGTAGGCATTTTTAATGCAGCAGACGCATTGTTAGCGTGTTCTTACGGGATTGGGGTGTCGAACGTTTTCCTTTTATCCGCCTCGAGAACAATTCTCGTGTTACGGACCGATCGAATAGTTTGTTCCATTTAATTTCTCTTTCTCAAGAATCGATCGCAAAGCAAAGGGTGTGCGTGGTTGCTAGATGCCATTGATCTACAATAGGAAATGCAAAATACTAAGACAAATAAAACCATGATAGAGTAAATTGTATTAAACAAATTTAATAGAATGTACTCCCACTAAAATCAACATCCTCTGTTGATTCTTAGCGATTCAAGATCCGCAATTAACGAGTCTACTAGTGAGCTTTTGCATCACCGCTAGGAGACAAGGTAATTGATAAGCAACACCTTGCTAATCATATCTCTATATGACTCTTGTTGTTGGGTGACATCTCTATGCCCCGGCGCCCAACCTTTATGCCCCAAGGCCCATAACCTTTATGATAACCTTGTTAAGTTCACCAATCCTTATGCATGTAAGTATCCGATACAAAACCCATTTAGTCAAGGAAAGTTGATGGTGCCCTAATTTTATAGACCCACCATCAATTTACAAGACATGGGATGGTGCAAAGTTTAATTGGGAGGGCATATGTTTAACTTAACATTTTGTGAGGGATCGCTATACTTCTACCATTCAAACATGCATAGGAGTAAAACAACAGGAATAGCATTCACACAATTGTGACTCAGTATGACCCATTTTCTCATGGTGATCTCCATCGCCATAGAATCTGTCCACCATGATGATCTCCATCTCCATGGCTCATGTGTGCCATCCCTCCAAGTGATGTGTCCTCCGAGTAATAAAATACATGGATACTAGGAATCATCACAAGTCGGCATGCAGCCGTTAATACAATACTTTGACAACACAATGGCTCCGGTAGTGTTGCGAACCCATGACTCGCAGTCATGAAAATATTACAAACATGCATCACATACACATTAGGCCATCTGGTCACATACATCCTGCAAAAACAAGTTATGCATAGAATCGCAATCTCACGGATAAGGGGTCGAGGGTTTCCCATGAGTTCGAAGGCGGCGCCCCGCAGGACTTCCGGCGCCCGGACCTTCAGTAAAAAAGCAGATCCAATCTATGCAATTTTACATAGGATTTTGATCGGCAAATCATATTTACCACAAATCGACTCATCGTTCCGATTCGACCAATTTGTATCGATCTTCGCATGCCGCAACCGGTTTTACGTGTCACCGTCACCCCGATGGCGAATCCGACCGGTAGGGGTATGTTGTTTCACGACCTTAGCGGCATGATCACGGTACATCGATTATTAATCTAGGTTCGATTCGATCAATCATATTGATCTTCGCATTCGCAATCGGTTTACGTGTCACCGTCTTCACCCCGATGGCGAATCCGACCGGTAGGGGTATGTTGTTTCACGACCTTAGCAGCATGATCACGAAACCAGATCAATCCATTACGTAACTATACAATCGATCACATCGATCATACCGATTTACATATCGCCATATGCAAATCACGAACCTATAACATGACAAAGAACTGGCTCGATACCATCAGAGGGAAACGGGTAGGCTACACTAGCGCAAATTAAAAATTCTACCCGTAAACCAAGATCACTGCGCTTATAGATCACGGTCTTACCACTAGACGCGTAGGTGCGGAAGTTGATGCAAGACGTCGGGCGGTGTAGTCGTGCTCACCGATGCGATGCGTCGGGCGAGTAGTCGTACTACTTCCTCGTCCTCGTCGCGGCGCCCCACGCAGCTCCTTTCTTGCGGTTCGTCCCAACGCCACGCATGCGGCGCCCAAAGGTATCCACACGTGCGGGAGAAGCGACGACGCCGGACTACTAGATCCGCGCGGCGACTAGGGCGTGGGAGGGTGGCGGCGGGGTTTGAGGATGTCACGAAAAACTCAACCTCAACCAGCGCCCCGCCCTCCTTTTATAGACGCGTCCTTATAATGGGCTTCTACGAATAGAGGCCCATTAGGACTCAATGCCCGATCTAATTTAGATCCAATCCGAATTAGGCTTCACCCATAAGTGTGTGACCCTATGGTTCACATATGTTTAGACATGACGCGAGTACACATACTTGGTCAATAGTTGGTAGCGGCCTCTAGCAAGACGTGCCAACTCCTAAACATACGTAAAGATCATATCGGACGAACCATCACAACGTTATGTACATGCCAATCCCTTTGCATCACGATATTCAATCGAGCTCCAAGTGACCACTCTTTCTCGATCTGTGATCCGGAATCCCTTACTAGGTTAACTCTTAACCTTAAGTAGCATGGCCATGCATTTACGGATCCGATCACTCGAGGGCTCGAGAGATATCTCTCTGTAGAGAGGGCAAATCCCATCTCGATCGACCATGCCTCGCAAACATGCTTCATGACAAACCCGAAAGCTACCTTTATAACTACCTGCCACGGAGTAGCGTTTGATAGCCCCTAAGTAGGTCGATTCACATCTCAAGTACATGCGACAATCTCGTGTCTAAGGACAAGGCGTACACATTGTGTAGAGAGAACCATAAGAATAATTACTATGTCTCATGTTGGGTCGGTCCAACCCTATGTTCTAAACATGTGTCCACATTATTGGTTTGACATCTCCATGTCTATGACCTGTGAAACATTGTCATCAACCGATACATGTGCTAATCAATCATTCACGTGTGTCCTCACATGAACTCCGACTAGGGACAACTTTAGAATAACCATACAAGTAAAGAGTTTCACAAACAAGTCACATACTTGTTAATCAACACAAAGGCAATATTCAAGGAACATTTATTAAATCATGGATACAATGAAATATCATCATCAATATGATTGCCTCTAGGGCATATCTCCAACAGAAAGCACTGGCAGCATTAAATGCTTGCAGCAAAGAGTAATTTAAAGGGCTCACAGGAGGTGACCAGACACTGCTGCCCACTGCCATGGCGTACTAGCACACGCACGCACGCGCGATCGAGGAAGGAGGAGATGACTAGGAGGCGAGGGCCCCACAAGTCAGTGAAACGAATCAAAACAGCTCGGGTCTGACTCAGCGAACTGGTTTAGCCAAACCATAAGCACCAGTCAAAGTTTTTGACCGTTAGATCAAAAATGGATGGCCACGATTAAATTGAATCACTCGGAGAGCTCCAAACACTCCCAAGCAATCGTAGCAGTCCGATCATGAATGAACGACTGAGATTGAATGAGACGTTCGAAGGTCCGAATGGCCCAATAGATCTGGAGCATTGAAGCGAGATCCAATGGTCCAAAGCGCACACGCCACTTTGATCGAGCCCGAGTGCAATTAGTGGGTTGGGTTCAACCATTAGTTTAATTTGGGCTCGGACCCAACAATACTTTGGCTAGGGTTTTGAGTTTTAAGCTAAAATTTTGGGAAATTCTTCAAGGTAGCAAACTAACTCCAAATTTTTTTTACAGGAGCTTGCTAATTTAAGGATTGACCTTGTATAAAATTTTCAGAGGTTTTTATGTAGAGAATTTTCCTCCAGAATTTCTGCAATGTTCTGAGCTAGGGTTTCACCCAAAGTCAAACTGGTTTGACTGACCTTTTAAAATATTCAAAAAATTTCTAAAATTTGTGAAATTTTTCAGAGGAGTCACACATCATCCCTAGAATTTAGGAAAAATATTTTCAAAGGATGATCCCAAGATTATCTAGAAAAGTTTTCAAAGGGTCAAGACTTGGTCAAAAGAGACTTGTGATTTTGGATTTCCATAATTCCTCTGCAAGAATTTTCAGAACATCCAAACAACAGCAAGGTGTAAGAAAATTTTTAATTTCTACACATTTTGTTACATTTGAAACACAAGCTAAGATTTGGGATGTTACAAAATCTCCCCCCTTACAAGAATCTCGTCCCGAGATTCCGTTCACTCGGAGAAGGAAGACGGGTAGTCCGCACGCAGACGATCTTCCTGTTGCCAAGTTGCTTCATCCTCGGAATGATTTGACCACTGACTTTAAGGAACTTGATGACACGATTCTTGGTTCTTCGTTCAGCTTCCTCAAGGATACGAACACGATGCTCGCGGTAGGTCAAATCTTCTTGAACATCGAGATTTTTCAACGGAGTTTCCTCAGTTGGAACACGGAGGCACTTATTCAAATAGGACACATGGAACACATCATGCACCCCCTCAAGTGCAGCTGGCAAATCCAACTTGTAGGCAACAGCTCCCACCTTCTCGATAATGCGATAAGGCCCAACATATCGAGGAGCTAACTTGCCCTTGACGCCGAATCGTTGACGGCTCTTCAGAGGAGAAACTTTGAGATAAACAAAGTCATTGGGCTCAAAGCTCAACTCACGACGACGACGATCCGCATAGCTCTTTTTCCTTGATTGAGCTGTGCGCAATCGATCTCGAATAAGCTGAACTTGACTTTCGGCCTCGTTGATCGAGTCCGGGCCAAAGAAAGGTCTTTCACCGGTCTCAGACCAATTCAACAGGGTTCTGCACCTTCTTCCGTATAAGTCCTCAAAAGGTGCCATACCGAGACTGGTGTGAAAGCTATTGTTGTACGAAAACTAGGCGAACGACTAGCATTTCTCCCAATTCTTACCATAGGAGAGAACGCAAGCACGGAGCATGTCTTCCAAAACATGGTTGACTCGTTCCGTCTGGCCATCAGTTTGAGGATGATAAGCTGAGCTGAAGGAAAGGCGAGTTCCCATAGCCTCTTGCAGACTATACGAAAATCAAGAGGTAAATAGAGACCCACGATCTGACACAATTGTCTTCGGCACACCATGCAAACTCATGATGGAGGCTATGTAGAGATCTGCCAAGAGACTTACACGGAGGTCAGTCTTGACAGGAAGAAAGTGTTCCACCTTAGTCAACCAATCAATGACAACCCAAAAAGCATCATCCCCTGAAGATGTACGGGGCAGACTGGTGATAAAGTCCATGCCAACAGAATCCCACTTCCACGATTTCAATAGGAACATCTCGACACTCTAAGTTTAGCTCTCAACTCTGAGCCCGGAGAGCGAATGAGCAAGGAACAAGAAGAGGAGCAAAAGGAAGATCACGAACAGCAACAAAAGACTTTGATACAAAAGAATGAGAAGCTCTTGAACAAAATAGTAGCAGGATGAGAATTAACAAGAAGCGTACCCAACACGACGTTATGCGCCTCCTGTGCTTCCTCAGCAGAGATGTGATTGATGCGGCCGCTTCCCAAGCTCTGGGTCGCAAGGACAACCTTCTGATCCTGAGAGTGACCACTCCCTTGCCCGCGTCCTCCATTAGGACGAAGGGCCGCTCTAGTCTTCTTAGGGCAATTATTCGCATAATGCCTCTTGTTGTTGCAGAAGAAACAAATGACCTCGGTAGCTGGATTACGGAGGCCACCTTGCTGACTCGCAGGTGCACGTGGCCGAAACACGACGTGTGGAGGGTGAGGGTTTGCTCCAATCTTCTTGGGACAACTATTTGCATAGTGACCCTTGATGCCGCAAAAGAAACAAGTGATCTCCGCAAGAGCCTTCTTTTGTCTTTTGCGAAATTCCTTTAGCGCTCTCTCTCTACCCCCAGCAATAATGGTTTTATCGACCAATGTCTGAAAGTCAGGGAAGTCATAGACTGCTAACTTGTCTCATAGCTCCTTAGACAAACCATCCAAGAACTTCTCTAGTTTGGCGGCATCGGTGGTTGCGATGCGTACAGATGCACGAAGAATCCGCTGTTGCAGTTCTACTGACTTGGCGATCACCCGGGTTTAACTACACCCGTTGGGATGGTGATCGTTTCCCTCGTAGAGGAAACAAGTGACTTTGGCAGTCGGACAGTTCCCGGGCAGGTGGTCTCTGTCGCAGTTTGGACAATTCGTAGTACACTGGTTGCTGTAGTTTCCTTCCACACCACAGCGCTGACAGACCTTGACCCTCCCTAGTTTACAACCTACGACGGAGTGCCCCGCTTCACCACAGCTAAAGCAGATAGGAGGAATTCGCCACTCCTTAGGATAGCTCCAGAATCCGTAACACTTGCCAGAGCGGAGGTGCTTACTTGTCTTGTCCAGATAGTTGGAACCAGGGAGACTTTCATCCCATTCAACTTGCTGATCAGGTCCACTTTTGGACTGTCCAGGCATCTTGTTCCGAAGAGATGGGTTATCAATAAAAACCCGAACACTGGAAGCGAAAGAGAGCAAAAGAAAAGCCATCGACTAGGGGAATGGGCATCACCCTAATTGAAAACAACTCAAAAACAGCAACAGCAAGAACTTAAAAAGCTTGCAACAGGCATAAAAACAACGAGACTTAAGATCAACTTCTCGGCACGACTAACCCGTATAGAAAGAATGAACAATCGGTTGGGAAGAAACAATTTTAGAACACAACTCAGGATCTAACACCTCTAAAGAGCAGGGTAAACCTACTAAGAGGGGTGTCAGCTACTTAGGCAACTAATATCACTTCTTACCCTTTTATCCCCACAAGTTTTAGTTGAATTAACCTCTCATTATTAGCCCTATCACCTAACTAAGTGCTTGCTGTCCAGAAATTGGGGCTTGCTGCCCAGATTTCTAACCCCAGAAGCTTCTAATCTTCATCAAGAGACAACCACACTTCAATTTACAACTCTCAATAGTTCCCCCAAAACCAATTTAATCGATAACAATTAGCTTTGAAAGAAGGAGAGGAAAAACAACCTTTTCAAATCAAGAAGAACAAGGTAAGGTAAGCAAGCTAAGATAGGTAAGGAGTAAAATATGAGAACTTACTTAAGCTTTCGAAAACCATTTAATAGCTTTGAAACTAAGTTCTTCAAAACATCCTAAAGACGACCAAGCTAAGGGTTTCTACGGTCGATATGGCACTGATACCAAGCTTTGTGAGGACCTGGGGTATTTAATTCGTAATACTTAACCTCCAACCGGTTCTAGTATTACCAATTAAATATCCTAAGCCTCGATGGACATGTGCTTCCTAGAATTACAGCACACATACATCTTTACAAAATCATGCATCATTTTCATACAACTAGCAATACCAAGTCTAGCAAAATACATACATAAAATAGAGTGATTACAACAAGAGCCATCCGACCAAATGACAACAAATAATAGAGTTAACAGCGGAAGCAAAATGCCATAATATGGCTATAACAAAATCCAACCGGTTAGCTAGATAACCCACAAGGCAACCGACCGGGCCGCCAAGCTAGTCGCACTTCCTCCTCTGCAACAATAAAGCAATGCAGTTGAGTACAAAAATGTACTCGCAAGACTTACGAGTAACAAGCCTACATGCAAGCTGAAACAAAGGAGATGGTTATATGATTCATTGTACACATAAAGCAATTTTCATTTGCAATAAAATAATAGACTGAAGGCAATTTATCAAATCTGTTTTTAGTTGTTGAAATAAGAGCGCGACAACAGTAAGTAACCTAAATAACAATCTAGATTTGACTAACCCAATAGCCACCACAACATAGCACGAAGTCCCAATTCGTACCACCCAAGTTCAAATTTTAGTGAAAATGTTATAGTCTAACTCTTGCAAAACCTAACCAAGTGTGTCCATAACCTAGGACGAGACTATTCGAATAGATCAAACCCTGCAGGGGTGTACCAATGTACCCACACTTCAGACCGCCTTTTTGCCACTAGATTAAGCACACTTCCTTAGGTATACCAGCACGGCTAAGTCGTACGAGACGTTTCCAATATTGTGCATTAACTACGAGCCGCTCGTATGGATAGAAACCCATACGCTACATTGCAAAGCCGAAAGTCAACAATCCCATAAGGGTGAAGGCTTCGGACAACTACAATGCTCCCAACATCTGCCTCCTACAACCTCCTGCGACTGGGAGCTAACACGCACGAAAGTACTAAGTCAAGAGAGGTCCCATTTCCCTCTAGTGTGGTTAGCACGCAAAAATACTTGGATAGTGTGACACAAGATGTTCGGTCCTTGCTGACTCAGGCACCAACCATTCACACCCAAAAGCACACCATCTTACCATTGTGCCCAAGTCTAAAATATTCTATTTTCAGTTTTAGTTTCTCAAATTAACGTAGCACGAAGTGTTGGACATAAAGTCATGATAAGTTTTTGTGTGATCAAGGTTATCGACTAAGTCGACAACCGCCCAATTCTACCGGTAACTAAGCATGACTAAGCAACATTAACTCGTAAACTACTAAGTGACAAGGGCTCATCCAACGAACCCTAAATCACAGCAAGATAATCCTAGGCTCAGTAATAGAGGATAAATATTTGCCTACGGATTATGCATCTAATGGGTCAACTATTCGACAGCAGTTTAACAGCAAAATAGCAATGCATATATGTAGAGAAACGGGTAGGCTACACTAGCGCAAATTAAAAAATTCTACCCGTAAACCAAGATCACTGCAGTTATAGATCACGGTCTTACCACTAGACGCGCAGGTGCGGAAGTTGATGCGACGCGTCGGGCGGTGTAGTCGTACTCAATTCATGCGATGCGTCGGGCGAGTAGTCGTACTACTTCCTCGTCGCGTCGCGGCCCCACGTATAGCTCCTTTCTTGCGGTTCGTCCCAACGCCACGGATGCGGCGCCCCAAAGGTATCCACGTGCGGGAGAGCGGCGCACGCCGGACTACTAGATCCGTGCGGCGACTAGGGCGTGGGAGGGTGGCGGCGGGGTTTGAGGATGTCACGAAAAACTCATCCCTCAACCGTAGCCCCTGCCCTCCTTTTATAGGCGTCCTTATAATGGGCTTCTATGAATAGAGGCCCATTAGGACTCAATGCCGATCTAAGTCGGATCCAATCCGAATTAGGCTTCACCCATAAGTGTGTGACCTATGGTTCACATATGTTTAGACATGACGCGAGTACACATACTTGGTCAATAGTTGGTAGCGGCCTCTAGCAAGGCGTGCCAACTCCTAAACATACGTAAAGATCATATCGGACGAACCATCACAACGTTATGTACATGCCAATCCCTTTGCCTCACGATATTGGTCGAGCTCCAAGTGACCACTCTTTCTCGATCTGTGATCGGAATCCCTTACTAGGTTAACTCTTAACCTTAAGTAGCATGGCCATGTATTTCGGATCCGATCACTCGTGGGGCCCAGAGATATCTCTCGGTAGAGAGGGTAAATCCCATCTCGTGACCATGCCTCGCGACATGCTTCATGACAAACCCGAAAGCTACCTTTATAACTACCCGATTCACGGAGTAGCGTTTGATAGCCCCTAAGTAGGTCGATTCACATCTCAAGTACATGCGACAATCTCAGGTCTAAGGACAAGACGTACACATTGTGTAGAGAGAACTATAAGAATAATTACTATGTCTCATGTTGGGTCGGTCCAACCCCATGTTCTAAACATGTGTCCACATTATTGGTTTGACATCTCCATGTCTATGACACATGAAACATGGTCATCAAGCGATACATGTGCTAATCCATCATTCACGTGTGTCCTCACATGAACTCCGACTAGGGACAACTTTAGAATAACCATACAAGTAAAGAGTTTCACAAACAAGTCACATACTTGTTAATCAACACAAAGGCAATATTCAAGGAACATTTATTAAATCATGGATACAATGAAATATCATCATCAATATGATTGCCTCTAGGGCATATCTCCAACAATATATAGACTTTGCAAACAAGATATTGGACTTTGAAAGTAATAGGAGCAATATGATCAAATAATGCTACATCTGCTTGCCTTGCTGGTAGTTTTCTTGCTGCAGAGGATCACTCTCGGGCTCAACAAATTCTTCGAAACCTAACGCAAGAACGTGAAAATCCAATAAGAACGAAGAACACCGAAAAAGATTCAAAAACCAAAGTGATCCAAATTCCATGAAATTTACACAGCAGAAAGATCATGATTTTAAATGAATTTAGCAATAAGAATTATTCAATTTGGACTAGGCATGTAAAAGTTATGGCCTAAATAATTCCAGCCTACTGATAAATTCAAATTAAATTGTTTTCTGTTACTGTTCATGACACAATTTTTCAAAAAGTTTTAGAACCTAAAATTTTTATGGTTGGCAGAACATGGCATTCTAAGGAGAGCAAAATTGGGTTCACTTCATTTGGAGTTAAAATGATTTTTTTTTATGATTTTACTAAGTGGTGAAAGTAGCACAAAGTTAATTTTTGAGGTAAGGACAAGATTAAAACCTACTGTACACCAAATCATATTAACAGAGGGATTTAAAAAAATTTAGTTTGCTCAATTTGGAGTTATAGAGAAAAACTTATGATTTTTACAAGTTTTAAATGATTTTCTAGAGTAACAATTTAAGATTAAAACAGGGCAATAAAACCTAAACAATTTTTTTGGTACAGAACATGGTTCAAACACATTTTTAGATTAAAGTTCAGTTAGACAGCAAGTTAACACAATTTGAATCATCTAAAAAGGAGTTAAAATGAATTAGTTATGGAATTTTGAAGTTTAATACTATTTTCAGTTGACAAATAAAAACTTACCGAAAATAAAACAAACTTAACTCAACAGAAAAGACGTGGGCAAACATGGGCCTTTGATCTAGAATCGCACGGCCCACGCGCTCTGAAACACAACCGCGCGCACAGCCCACGCGAAGCCAAACAGTACCCACCGTTGGATTTAGATCCAACGGTCCACAAGAGATGGAACATTCGGACTTCCCGAACGCCTCACCAAATCTGGACCATGGATCTAAAAAGGAACAACTTTGATCAGGGTCACATTCGGAGGTCCGAAAGTTCACGAGATCTGAGCCGCATATTTAGGAATGAACGGTACAAGTGGATTGGAATGTTAGAACTCCGAAAGCGCTGGGGAGGTCTAGACCGTTGGATCTAGATCTAATGGTCCAGAGCTACTGGGGAGGTCCTAAAGTTAAAGATCTACAAGAGGAGGTGCTAAACGGCTCAGATCTCCAAGGCAAGATCCTGGACGGTCAAGATTTACTCAGAGAAGGTCCTGGACGATAAGATCTACACGAGGGGAGGTCTTGGACGGCCAAGATCTACCAGAGGAGGTCCTGGATGGTCAAGATCTCCATATGGAGGTCCTTAATGATAAGGTCTAAAATAGGGGAGGCCTTGAACGGCTCAGATCCCCAACGGGAGGTCCTGAATGGTCAAGATCTACCCGGGGGTGGTCCTAAAGGTTTAGATCTGTGAGGAGGGAGGTCCGGAGGTTTTCTTTACAAAAGACCAAGGGGTGGTCTTTTACAAAGAGGACCCCGAGGGTGGTCCCAAGGGTGATTTTTGCAAATGACCCAGGGTGGTCTTTGCCAAAAACAACAAAAGGGTGGTCCTGCGATGGAGGTCCTGAGGTGGTTTTTGCAAAAATGACCACGGGAGGTCCTTTGTGGAAACACAGAGGGTGATCCTAACGGTCAAGATTAAATCCAAAGAGGTCTTTAATGGCTAAGATCTAACCTAAGAGGTCCTGAAGTTTGTCTAAGGGGTGGTCTTACGACAACAGGAATTTATTTGGTTTTGGTAGTGAATTCCTTGTTGCCTTTGGGAATTAGGATAGCGTGGTACAGGGGAAGAAGTCATAATTCTATGGCATTTGTCCATTTTGTGTTCCAACACTTGCATATTAGGCTTACAAAATCTGACGCTTTTTTGGCTTGATTTTCATAAAACAATGTTATGTGGTTGCTGCAACCTGTTTCTTTGTGAGTTGGTGCATTTGTCTGAATTTTGTTGTAGGTCCCTGGCAGAATAATTACAGTTTGTAGTTAGCAAATGGTTAGAGTAGGGGTAGATGGTTTAGGTTTTACCTATTAGATCATTTTCTCTGTAGTTACCGAGATGGAGATTGCATTTCCTTATGCCTGCTGAGCCATTTGGGATGAACATGCTCTCTGATCAGAGCAGCAACTCGTTTGGCTCTTCTGACTTTGGGTGGGACGATGAGGCCATGACCCTAGACTACACTTCTGTCTTCGTTCCAAATGCTATCATGCCAGTATATGGTGAGCCTCCTTACCTGCAAGGTGGTGCCGCAATGAGAATGAGAAACAATTACGGTGCAGCTGTGCCTTCTCAGGGAAATGGCACACCCAATCTCACACAAGACATGTCTCGTTTTGATCCTGAGATGAAGTATATGCCACCATTGCCTTATGTCGATAGCAGCTCAGATGGATCAATGGACAGTCTTCTGCAAACTGATGTTACTCAAGATGGGGCAAGCAATGGGAGTCTTTGGAGCCTTGATGAGCTGCTCATGGTAGCTGGTGCTTATTGATAGGGCCATGGATCTGGTCAATGTGGTCTGTCAATAGCAAAAATGTGAGGCATCTATACTACTTATTTTGGGTTTCCTAGATACTTTTCCTGTACAAATTGCATCTCTTGTGAATGGAGTGTCTTAACTTCGGTTTTCTTGTTAGGTCCCATGCCCATGGCCAAGATGAAGACCTGGTGATATTTGCTATGTTTTGCAGCGAATTGAACCATAGTTACGCTAGATTATATGTTGCTGTATGGCGTGTCTATGATTGGAAGCAGGCTTGTGACTGATTCAATAACTACCTTGGTTGTATGTCTGCTGTAATGTGCTTAATAAGTATATGGTTGTGCACTTGTGCTCATATTGCATATCTACAATTGCAACTATGCAGGTGCTCGCTTTCGCTTTCTGTTTGGTATATCTACAATTGCAACTAGGAGCAGCATAAGTCCTCAAAGACTGAGATAAAGCATGAGAAATCGTGTAAGAATTTTGTTGTGTTCTTTGCAATTGGTCCTTGGTTTTGCCAGTCCTTCGCATGATCGCATCCAACATATTTGCACTTCTTTTCCACAGATTTGCACTTCTTTTCCACACATGTACTATGTGAATTAACTAATAGATTCTGGTTTTTGCTATTGACAGGGACAAGATAGTTCCTTTGGTAAGAAAGAAGATGGGCACACCGATCATTAGACTCCGGACCATGGATGCGACAAAGGAGTTTATGAAAAAGCTATCGATCTATTCAATAATTATGAGCTACATGTGAATGTATATGTTGCAGGTTCAACTTTTCTCTAAAGATAAAAAAACATGATGAGTAAATTTATAGATTTTAAAACCATATTTGTGATGTTTTTGCCTATTTTTTACAAGCATTTCGATGTGTGCTTAGAGATACATTGTAGTGTAAGTGTACATACCTATATTTGCAAGGAGATGCTTGAAATGCAAGGTCTACAAAGATGCCTAAACCCTGTTCCCTCATGATCAAACACACATGAAAATGCAATGTAAGTTTGTGTCATTCATATGTAATAAATAAAAAATGATGTCGATGTAACATCCCAATTTTGGACTTGTGTTTCAAATGTAAGAAAATGAGTAGAAATTAAAACTTTTTCTTACATCTTGTATTCCCTATATGCTTTGAACAATTATTGTAAGAAGTTATGGAAATACAAAGTCAGAAGTCTTTTGATCCAAAACCTTGTCTTCAAAAAACATTCACCTTAAATCTTGTGATCCTCCTTTGGAAATATTTTTTTCAAAGTTCCTGGGATGTTTGGTGACCCCTCTGAAAAATTTCACATTTTTTAGAAATTGTTTCAATATTTTTAGAAGGCAGTCAAACCTTAAACCAGAGCCTTGCAGAATTTTTGGAGAATAATGCCCTGCATAGAAACCTCTGAAAGTTTTACACCAGGTTAATATCTGAGTTAGCAAGCTCCAGTAAAAATCTCAGAATTTTTGAAGTTGTTTTGCTATCTCAAATAAATCCTTAAAGTCCCAGCTCAGCTTAAAACCCAAAATTCATTTTCACTGTTCGTTGGGTGCGAGTCAGACTCGGGCTCGAGCCACTTGACTTGGTCTAGTCAACTAACTGCACCGGGCCTCCTTTTAAAAGCGCGCGTCCAATCTCAGCCGTTGATCTCTAATCGAGCGGCCCTCGTTCGAGAGAACATTCGGACCTCCGAATGTCTTATTTAATTGTGGCCGTTCATTCCTGATCCAAGGGCTTGCGATTTCCCTTTCTATTCGGAACCTAAGAATCGTGGAACAATCTCAGCCGTTCATTTCAAATCCAAGGTCTCCCGATCTCTCTCTCTGTTTTAAAACCTCTGAAGCGTGGCGCGATATCAGCCGTTCGATCAAAATCCAAGGGCTCAAAATCACCCTAGCCTTTTTGATCGTCTTCAACCTCGCGCCGTGCGTGAACAGAAAAAGAAAGAGAGAGGCGTGACACTATCAAATCGTGTTCCCTCGTCAACGCCTCTTTTTGCCGGCAAATCGTGGGCGCAGGTGCTTTCGGCCTTACCATGCCCTACTCCTGCACCCCATCACTTCTTTTTCGGGCTATGGCAGCCCTATGAACCTAACACCCGTGGATCTCGTTTTGTTGGCCAAACCCTAATCCTTTAGCTATATAAGGTTCCAAAACCCCTTCCTGGTGTTCTTTTACACCATCCAAAACTCCTTTTTCATTATTGGAGCTTAATCCACCAAAAACACCAAATCACCATTGTTGACCGTGGAGCTCATCTGAGGATTGGTTCTTCTTCAAATATTTTTGTACCCTTTTCAACTCCTTGAGGCCCTAATCATTCCCCCTCACTCATTTTTGGGTTTCATTTTCAGGATTTGACAAATTTGGGGTTTGTTCAAATTCGGCTGAAACCATCCCATCCTCTTCCCCAGCTCTGGTGAGTGCTCCATTTCTCAATTATTTGCCCATGAAGCTTCTATGGGCTATAATGTAGCTATTATGACCACCCGGTGGTGTTCATTTTGCTCAGGTTATTATTTTCATATCATCTTCTTCAACTCCGGCGGGTTTCCATCTCTGTCAAACCTTCTCCGGCCATCGTTGAAGCTCTCCCTGGTCAAGGTAGCTTCTTATTAGTCCCTAGTGGCTGTGGCACTCGCTTACTTGAACTGCAGCAGAGCATTTTGCTATTTTCGCTTTTAGCCGTAAAAGTCCGCATCTTTATTTTCCGGCTAGCCGGCGTTGTTAGCCTTCGCTGCTGGCGAGGTTGCCACCATCGGGATCGTAAGGTTATTGTGAACCCATTTTAGTCGTTAGGTTGTGCCGCCGTGGCCGAAGCCGCCGGCGGCGAGCCATTCTTTTCGCTCGGGTTTTTGCCGGACAAAACTCCCGTTCGGTCATTGTCGTTAAGACACATTTAATGATCTAATTATTGCTAATCATTAGAGATAATTAGTATGTCTTAATTTGATTCGTTGTGTCACTGTCAGGTGGGCCCATAAGCCTAGACTGCAGTTTTGGGGTCATTAATTGCTAATCATTGTTTAGCAATTAATGTGTCTCAATCTGGCTCATTGTCTCACTGACATGTGGGCCCTCTCATTAAACCACTCCCGGCGCATTTAAACTCACGCGTGTGAGAGCGTTGCGCTTTGTTGATCGTGGGCCGTCGATCTTGTGATCAACGACCCAGATCTAGAGAGTGTTCGGACCGTCCGGTTCCCTTATCTTTCTGGATCGTCCATCTCATGATCTACGGCTGAGATCGTGAGTGCAATCGGACTCCCCGAAGGGAGGTGCGCTCCGAGCCGTTCATCTTGAGATCTGCGGCTATGGATGGCCGAGGCAACCGCACCGTCCGAATGCTTCCTTTCTCGTAGGCCGTTGGATCTTGATCCAATGGTGGGCTCGTTTTAGGGGTCGTGTGCGTGCGCTGTTCCTGGCGCGCGTGGGTCGTAGGATTTTAGATCAAAGGCCCACGAGCATCCACGTCTCTTAGTTCTGTCAAGTTATGTTTATTCCAGTAAGCTTTTATTTATCTACTAAAAATTGTAATTAAAACTTTAGAAACTCATAACTAAATCATTTTGAATCCTTTTCAGTTGTTTCCAACTACATTAAATCCATGTTTAACTAGAGTTTAATCTAAAAATGCATTTAGGCATATTTCTATATCAGAAAATCTTGTAACTAAAATAACTTGTTTTCTGCCATTGTGAATATTCCAGGAATAGAATTAAACCTTGTAAAATGCATATATTTTTCTGTAGAATTCCAATTTGTGCAAAATTAATTTTGTTAAATTCCTATGTTAGTATACTTTAATATGGAATAGGTTTTGAGCATAGTTATGTTTCTGTAAAATGTCTTGCACTAAGTTTACAACTTAGAAAAATCATAAATAAATCATTATAACTCCAAATTTAGTAAACTCAACTTTGCTGTCCTTAGAATGTCATAATCTACCTGCTGTAAAAATTTCAGGACTTAGATCATTCTAGAAATTTTTGCCATGAACAGTACCAGTAATTAATTAGTTGAATTAACAGGCTGAGAGAGTGTATTTTAGCTATATCTTTTGCATATTAAATCCAAATTGCATGATTCTTGTTCCTAAAATTATCTTAAATCATTGTCTTGCTGCTATACAAATTTCATTAGATTTGGATGTCTTTTGCTGTTGGAGTTATTTGGTGTTCTTCGTTCTTATTTGTTTATCGCCTTTTCGCGTTAGGTTCCGAAGATAATATTAATATTGATTCTGAGCCATAGCCATCAGATCCTGCACTCCAGCAAGGCAAGCAGATGTAGCATCATTTGATCATGTTGTTCCTACTATTTTTAAATTCTAATATATTGTTTACAAATTCTATGTATGCATTGCTATATTATTTTAACTATTGTCAATAGTTGACCCAGTGGATGCATTACCAGTAGGAAAATGTTTATCCTCTACTACTGAGCCTAGGTTTATCTTGCTGTGATTTTGGGTTCGTTGGATGGACCCTTATCACTTAGTAGTTTACGAGTTTGTTGCTTAGCCATGCTTAGCTATCGGTAGAAATGGGCGGTTATCGACTTATCGACAACATTGATCACACAAATGCTTACTATGATTTTATATTTCAGCCTCTGTGCTATGATTATTTGTGAAAACTAAAAACTGAAAGTAAAATGATTTCGACTTGTCGATAACCTTGATCACACAAACTTAATATAATCTCTATATTTCAGCTCTGTGCTATGTTCAAATTGCAAAACTAAATCTGAAAATAAAAACAATTTGGACTTGGATACATTGGTAAGATGGTGTGATCTTTTGAGGTGTGATTGGATTGGTTCCCGAGTCAACAAGGACCGAACATCTTGTTACACTAAACCAAGCATTATTGCGTGCTAATCACACTAGAGGGTATGGGACCTCTCTTGACTTAGTACTTTGGTGTGTGTTGGCTACAAGTCGCAGGAGGGCGTGTGTGTGTTGCGTTGTGGTAAAATGAGATGGATTATGTGTGGAAGCATTGTAGTTGTCCAAAAAGTTTTACCCGAGTGGTAGTTGTCTTTTTGGCTTTACAATGTAAGCATATGGGTTTCTATCCATACGAGCGACTCGTAGTCGGTACACAATATTGGAAATGTCTCGTAGGACTTAGCTGTGCCGGCATACCAAAGGAAGTGTGCTAAATCATGTGGCTTAAAGGCGGTCTGAAGTGTGGGTACATTGGTACACCCCTGCAGGGTTTAAAACTATTCGAATAGCCTTGTTCTAGGTTATGGACACGCTTGGGGAAGTCTTTCAAGAGTTAGACTACCACATTTTAACTTAAAACTTGATGGGTGGTATGAATCCGGGATTCATGCTATGTGTGGTGGCTATTTGGTTAGTCACTTCTAGGTGGTTACTTGTTAATTATTGTTACTCGCTGTTATTTCAATGCTTAAAAACTGATTTGTTAAATTGCTTCCAACCTATTACATTATTGCAAACGAAAATTGCTTTATGCGTCCAAATAACCATATAACCATTTCCTTTGAATTCGGCTTTCATGTAGCTATGTATAGGCTTGTTACTCGTAAGCCTTGCGAGTACATTATTGTACTCATCTGCATTGCTTGTTGTGTGCAGAGGAAGAAGGTGAGCCCGAAGGGCTTCACTTTTGTGAGTTGTGCTGTGGCAGTGTGTGGGGCGATTAGCTTGGTGGCCCGGTCGGTTGCCCTATGGTGTTATGTGGCTAACCGGTCGTCTTTTGGTTTAAGCCATCTTATGGTAACTTTTGCTTCCGCTGTTTCTTGATACTTGTCATTTGGCTGGTTAGCTGTTCTGTAATAACTTATTAGTATGTATGTCTTTTGCTAGACTTGTTATATTGTTGTATGGAAATGATGCATGCTTTTGTATGATGTATGTGTGCTGCAATTTCTGGGAAGCACATGTCCATCGAGGCACGGGTTATCTGTTTGTGATACTAGAGCGGTGGAAGGTTAAGTATTACAAGCTTAATAAACCGGGTCGCTAAAGTTGGTATCAGAGCCATACTGACCGTAGAAACCCCTAGCTTGGTCGTCCCTAGTATATTTTGAAAACTTACTTTCTAAATATCAAATGTTTCATGAAAGTCTTAAGTAAGTTCTCAGATTTTACTTCTCATCTATCTTAGCTTGCTCATGTCACCTTATTCTTGACTGAATTTGAAAGGTTGTTTTCCTTCTCATCTTCTTTCAAAAGATAGCTGCTTAAACGATTAAATCAGTTTTGGGAAAACCTTGAGAGCCTTAAATTGAAGTGTTGGCTGTTTTGGAGTAAAGATTAGGAGCTCCTGAAGATAAAGATTTTCGACTGCACACTTTCTGGACAACAAGCATAATTTCTAGACAGCTAGCTTTTTATGAGTAATTAGTACTGAAAATGAGAGGTTAATTTAACTAAAACTTGTGGGAATGAAAGGGTAAGAAGTGATATGAGTTAGTTAAGTGCCTAACCTTTCTTTAGGTAATTTTCACCTTGTTTCATAGCTGTTTCGAACCAAGAGGCTTGTGCTGAAATTCGTCTTCCTAAAAGCCGATTACTCGTTTTTCCATACAAGTTAGTCATATTGGGAAGTTGGAATTTATTTCTTTTAAAGAACTTGCTATGATTTTATGCTGGTTCTTAAGCTGTAGAGTTTATTTTGTAGAGTTGTTAGTTGTCTTTCTTTGTCTCCTATTCCGGAGTTGTTTCTAACTTATCTTTGTGGAACAGGACGGCAAGAACCACCCGCAGCAGTCAGCCGGCTAGTTCCGATGAGGAGCTTCCCCCTCCTCCGACTATGGCTGAGGTTCTTGCTCAGATCAAGCGGAATCGCATGGATCAGACTCGGATCCTGGAGGTCATCGCGAGGAACACCTCCACTCCCTCTGGTGCCTCGGGATCTGGAGGTGGTGGCCAGTAGTCTCGTGGTGGGCTTGCGGAGTTCCTCCGTACGCAGCCACCTACTTTCTCCCAGTCCGAGGATCCTTTGGACGCGGATGATTGGCTGCGTCTAGTTGAGCGAAAGCTCAACATCGCTCAGTGTCAGGAGCAGGAGCGGGCACTCTTTTTGCATCCCATCAACTTGAGGGTGCAACACTCTCTTGGTGGGAGAACTTTCTCGCCATGCAGCCTGTGGGCCATGTGGTCTCGTGGGAGGAGTTCAGATCTGCTTTCTGTCGAGCCCACATCCCCGATGGCCTGATGAAGCTGAAGAAGAAGGAGTTTGTTGCGCTCAAACAGGGGCGCAAGTCTGTGTCGGAGTACCTTTACGAGTTTAATTACTTGGCTCGTTATGCTCTGGGTGAGGTGGCCACTGATGAGGCCAAGCAGGAGAAGTTCATGGAGGGCTTGTCTGAGGAGTTGCAGGACAAGCTCTCTATTGTGGACTTTGCTGACTTCCAGGCTGTGAGGACCCGGGTATTTAACTAGTAATACTTAACCTCCATATGGTTCTAGCATTACTAATTAAATATCCAAAGCCTCGATGGACATGTGCTTCCCAGAATTGCAGCACATGCTCATCATCACAAAATTATACATCATTTCCATACAACATTTAACACTAAGTTCAACAATGACATACATAAAGTAAAGTTATTACAAAAGAGCCGACCGGCCAAATAACCAATATACAAGAATGACAGCGGAAGCAAAAATGCCATAAGATGGCTAAGAACAAAAGTCGACCGGTTAGCCAACACAAACCACAGGGCAACCGATCGGGCCGCCAAGCTAGTCGCCCCGAATGCTACCACAACACAGCTCACAAAAGTGAGGCCCTTCGAGCTCACCTTCTTCCTCTGCAACAATTTATATTTAAGCAAGAACAATGAGTACACAAAGTACTCGCAAGATTGACGTGTGGAATAGCAAACCTATTCATATGCTACATGCAAGCTTATTTAAGTGGAGGTTGTATGTCTCATTTTGCACAAAGCCAACTTTATTTGCAATAATGTAATACATTTAAAAGCAAGTTCGCAAATCTGTTTTGGTGTTGAAATAACAACGAAATAATGATAAGTACAAGTAACCACCTGGAAGTGACTATCCCAATAGCCACCACAATATAGCACGAATCCCTGATTCGTACCACCCATCAAGTTTTAATTAAAAGGTTGTAGTCTAACTCTTGAAAAGCTTACCCAAGCGTGTCCATAACCTAGGACGAGGCTATTCGAATAGTTTTAACCTGCGAGGGTGTACCAATGTACCCACACCTGCATCGCCTTTAAGCCACAAATCACACTTCCGAAGGTATGCCGGCACGGCTAAGTCCTACGAGATGCTTTCCAATATTGTGTATCAACCACGAGCCGCTCGTATGGATAGAAACCCATACGCTTACATTGCAAGCTGAAAGACAACAAATCCCATCACGGGTGAAGTCTTTCGAACACTACAATGCTCCCAACACCATCCCTCCTGCGACTCCCTACGACTCGAAGCCAATACACACCAAAGTATTAAGTCAAGAGAGGTCCCATACCCTCTAGTGTGGTTAGCACGCACAGATTGCCTGGATAACAGGTACTCACAAGATGTTCGGTCGTTAATTGATTTGGGCACCAATCCAGTCACACCCAAAAATCACACCGTCTTACCATTGTGCCCAAGTCCAAATCTTTTTGCTTTTATTTTTAGTTTTTGCAATTAAACATAGCATCAAGCCGAAATATAGATACATAGTGAGTATTTGTGTGATGAAGGTTATCGACAAGTCGATAACCGCCTATTTCTACCGGAAGCTAAGCATGGCTAAGCAATTAATCCGCAAAGCTACTAAGTGACAAGAGCTCATCCACGAACTCTAAATCACAGCAATAACCTAGGCTCATGGTAGTAAAGGATAATCATTTGTCTAAGGATATGCATCTACTAGGTCAACTAACGACAATAGTTAAACACAAACTAGCAATGCATACATAGAATTTGTAAAACAACATAAATACTTGAAAATACAGGGATTAACATGATCAAACTGCTTGCCTTGCTGGAATTGCTCTTGCTGCAGAGGAGGATTCTCAGGTTCAATATGATCCTCGGAACCTAACGTGAAAATGCGATAAAACCAATAAGAACGAAGAACACCAAACAAAACTCAACAACAAAAGACATCTAAATCAAATGAAACTTATACAACAGCTAGGGGATGATTTTAGAAAATTTTAGGAACAAGAATCATGCAATTTGGAGTTAGGATGCAAAAGTTACAACCAAAATACACTTCCTCAGCCTATTAAATCACTAAATTAATTATTGGTACTGTTCATGGTGAAATTGTTCTAAAATGATCTAAGCTCTGAAATTTTTATAGCAAGTAGACTAGGACATCCTAATGACAGCAAAGTTGAGTTTACTAAATTTGGAGTTATGATGATTTACTTGTGATTTTTCTAAGTTGTAAACCTAGCACATGTTAGTTCATAGAAAAATAACCATGTTCAAAACCTATTTCATATTAAAGTACACTAACAGAGGAATCTAACAAAATTGATTTTGCACATTTTGAAGTTATACAAGAAAAGATATGCATTTTACAGGTTTAATTCTTTTTTTGGGATATTCAAAATTGTCAGAAAACAAGTTATTTGAGTTACACAATTTTCTGTGACAGAAACATGGCCAATTGCATTTTTATATTAAACTACAGAGACATAGAAATTTATCACAGTTGGAAACATCTAAAAGGATTTAATATGAATTAGTTATGAGTTTCTAAAGTTTTGATACAATTTTTAGTTGACAATTAAATACTTACAGAAATAAAATCCAACCCAAACGGAAATAAACGACGTGGACGAACGAGAACCCTCGATCTAACATCCTACGGCCCACGCGCGCCGGGAACAGCGCACACGCGCGATCTCTAAAAGGAGTCCACCGTTGGATCAAGATCCAACGGCTGACGAGGAAGGATGCATTCGGACGGTGCGGTTGCCTCGGCCAACCACGACCGCAGATCTAAAGATGAACGGCTCAGAACACACCTCCCTTCGGATGGTCCGATTGCATTCACGATCTCGACCGCAGATCAAGCGATGGACGGTCCAGCATGAAAAGAGAACCAGAGGGTCCGAATGTTTCTCAGATCTGGGCCGCAGATCGCAAAATGGACGGTGGCCTTCGATCGAAGTGCAACCTGGAGCGCTGACACGTGGGGCCGCATGTCAGTGATTGTAAGTCACACACGCGAGCTTTAACACACGTGCACAGGGCTCGTGGCCCACATGGCAGCGAGACAACCGGAGGTTTTAGGACAGCTAATTAAATACTAATGACCAATGATTAGCGATGATTAGAAATTAATGTGTCATAACGATTTACACAGAGGTGGACTTAGGGACTGAGGGCCCACCTGGCAATGGCACAGGATAGCGGCTTCGGACACATTTATTGCTAATAATGATTAGCAATAAATAAACCCGAATTTAGCCCTAATCACTTCTGGTTTTCGGTTTTAAGCTAACGGGCCCACGTGGCAGTGGCACAGGGGACACGGCTTAAGACACCATTAATACTTCTAATGATTGGCAATGATTAAGCATTAACTGTGTCTTAATTAACTGACGACAACGGGAGCTCCCTGCTGACAAAACCCGAGTGCAAACTACGGCTTGTCGCCGGCGACTCCGGTCGCGGCGGCGCCAACCCAAGACCAAAATGGGTTCGCAATAGTGTTGCGGACCCAATGGTGATGACTTCGCCGGCGGTGGAGGCCTAGAACGCCGGCGAGCCGGAAAACACAGATGGAGCTTTTTCGGCAAAATGCGAAAACAGCAAAACGCTCCGCTGCGGTCCAAGAAAGCGAGTGCCATCACTTCTAGGGACTAAATAGAAGCTACCTTAACCGTGGGGAGCTTCAAAGATGGTCGGAGAAGACTTGACCACGATGGAGTTCACCGGAGCCGAGGAAGATGATATGAAAATGATAGGCTGAGCAGAATGAACACCGATGGGTGATCAAAATAGCTTCATTATGGTTCCCATAAGCTCCACAAGTAAGTAATTGCAAAAAGAATCACTTACCGGAGTTGGAGAAGAAAGGGGGTGAAATTGGCCGAAAATCTCCAAACTTAAAATTGAGTGATTCCTGAGAATGTAACCCAAAATCAAGTTAGGGGAAATGTAAAGGAAGTTGAGGAGCTCAAAAGGGTGCAAGAAAGATTGAAGATGAACCACTGGACACCAAGATCACCACTGGAGCTTCTCGGGTCAACAATGGTGTTTTGAGGATTTGAAGTAGTTTTGAGCTCAAAACACAGAGAAGAGCTAGGGGTGGTGTAAAGGAATACCAGGAGGAGCTAAGGGGGCTATTTATAGAGGAAGGATTAGGGTTTCGAGCAAGAACAAGAGTCCATGGTGGGCTCGGTTCAAGGCACGGTCACGGACCAAGGAGATGATGGGGGCAAGTGAGAGTCGGGATGGAGGAGCCGAAAGCCTGGGGCGCATTTAATGCCCCGCAGAGAGACGTTGATGAGAGCAAGCTCGAAGTGACAAAACGAACCCGCCCCATCTCTCTCTTCCTGCCATTGCTCGCCCGCACTGCACGGAGAGACCGAGGAGGAAGAAGAACAGAAGGAGAAGCCGTGACCATTGGATTGAAAATGGACGGTCAGGATTAAAAGGATCCGGCTGAGGGTTTCTAACACACCAAGCAATCAGGGCGGTCCGATTAAAAACGAACGGCTCAGATGGATGGAATGTTCATGGCGGTCCGAATGTTTCTACGAACACAGGCCGTGCGATTTAAATCCAACGGTTGATATCAACCGCGCGCTATGAGTGAGCCCGGTGCAGTTAGGTGGTTCGACCGAGTCAAGTGGCTCGAGCTCGAGCCCGACTCGAACCCAAGGAAAAGTGGAACCAGGTTTTAGGTTTTAAATAGACAGAGACTTTTGAGGATTTATTAGGGATAGTAAAATAACTCCAAAAATTCTGAAATTTTTACAGGAGCTTGCTGACTTAGATATTGACCTTGTGTAAAATTTTCATAGATTTTTATGTAGTGCATTTTTTCCCAAAAATTCTGCAAGGTACTGGTTCAAGGTTTGACTGCCCTCAAAAATATTCCAACAATTTCTAAAAATTGTGAAATTTTTCAGAGAAGCCACATACCATCCCAAGAACTTAGGAAAAATATTTCCAGGAGATGATCGAAAGATTTGACAAGATTGTTTTAGAAGGATCAAGATTTGGATCAAAAGACTTGTGACTTTGTATTTCCATAACTCTTGTACAAGAAGTGTTTAGTACACACAGAAAATACATGATGTAAGAAAAAGTTTTAATTTCTACTCATTTTCTTACATTTGAAACACAAGTCTGAAACTTGGGATGTTACAACTCTCCCCCCCTTACAAGAATCTCGACCCGAGATTCCATTTACTCGGAGAAGAAGGATGGGTAATCTACACGAAGGCGATCTTCCCGCTCCCAAGTTGCTTCATCTTCATAATGGTTTGACCACTGAACTTTGAGGAACTTGATGACGCGGTTCCTTGTCCTACGTTCAGATTCCTCGAGAATACGGATAGGATGCTCGTGGTAGGTCAAATCTCCTTGCACATCGAGAACCTCCAACGGAGTTTCCTCAGTTAGGACACGGAGGCACTTCTTCAGGTGGGACACATGGAACACATCATGCACACCCTCAAGTGTAGCTGACAGCTCCAATCTGTATGCCACAGCCCCAACTCTCTCGACGATGCGATAAGGCTCAATATACCGAGGAGCTAATTTGCCCTTGATGCCAAAACGCTGATGGCCCTTCAAAGGTGAGACTTTGAGATACACAAAGTCATTGGGCTCAAAGCTCAACTCACGGAGACGGCGATCCGCATGGCTCTTCTAACTGGACTGGGCCACGCGCAAATGCTCACGAATCAACTGAACTTGACTTTCGGCCTCGTTGATCGAATCTGGGCCGAAGAACTGTCTCTCACCAGTTTCTGACCAGTTCAATGGGGTTCTGCATCTCCTCCCATACAAGGCCTCAAATGGTGCCATGCCAAGACTAGCCTGAAAGCTGTTGTTGTAGGAGAACTCAGCAAACAGTAAACATTTCTCCCAATTCTTCCCATAGGAAAGCACGCAAGCACGGAGCATATCTTCCAACACTTGGTTGACTCTCTCCGTCTGACCATCAGTCTGGGGATGGTAAGCCGAACTGAAAGAAAGACGTGACCCCATGGCCTCTTGCAACTGATGCCAAAACTGAGAGGTAAAAAGAGAACCACGATCTGACACAATCGTTCGTGGCACACCATGCAGGCACACAACGCGGGATAAGTAGAGATCTGCCAACTGACTGACACTGAGGTTGGTACGCACCGGCAAGAAATGTGCTATCTTTGTCAATCGATCAATGACAACCCAGATGACATCCTTCCCAGAAGAAGTACGGGGCAACCTGTGAGGACACCCGGTTATTGGAAATGTACTTAGTTAAAATTATACTGTAGCACAATTCTTAATTAAGGAACAGTGCTGCCCCTTTATTAAAGATCATGCTAAAGGTATAAATTTAGCAAGTGACAAATCCAATAAACAGGATTCCTGGATATATATATATTTCACAATGGTTCCCAGGATCAACGACCATTGCATATATATCCTTCAACAACATTGTATCGAATACATACAAGTCATACATTGACATAATTAAACATAAGTTTACAACTTGCGGTTTTAGTACTACATTATGGAGTGACTTGGTCACTACAACAAGTTCAACAGCGGAAGCAAAATAAAAGATCAAAGTCCACCAATGGCCTCATCCACCCGCAGGCAATTGCGTGGAGGAAAGAAGTAGCTTTACTCGTTAGCGTTACCACGATCGGCGCTACTTGGTACTTCATAAAGATAACCATCCTCACCGCAACAACGGTGATAGCACCTTGAGTACGGAAGGTACTCGGCAAGTCTTACACAAACTAATAAAATAAAGTGTTTATTAGAGCCTAATCAAAGGAATAGAATTTACACATGCATAAGGTTACAACAGAAGGTATAAAGGTTCAGTTTGCATAAAGCGATACATCTTAACCTACAAATGCTAAATTTTGATAAAGCCATTTAATAAATCAAAATTGGACCGAGCGATAAGTAAAGACATTAAATGTAAGCGATAAGTGCATGAATCCCTCATGCAAAACCATAAACCGAAACCAGATTTGTAAATCAAAATTTCTATCTGGTGACATCAATTCAAGTTATCGTCCATGACCGTGGACACGCTATTCGAACAGTTTATACCTGCAGGGTGTACATCTTTACCCACACGACTTAGCTAGCCGTTGCCTTCGGATGCCTCAGAATGATGACATACTTCCTTTGGTATGCCGACCGGGAAACTAAGATTTGGTATTTTTCAACAAGCTAACACTATTGAGTTGGACCCCATGTGTGAACCGATCTCGCTTAAACAACGATCGATAGCATCCGCTAACCGAGGCACACATGTTGCGTCGAATGCCGATCCAAACAATTAAATGCGAACTGGGCTCACTACCCATATTAGGATGCAATCGGCATCTTTAAGGTGCGTATATGCTACTGAGCACATATACGCCCTCACCCTTCTAAGAACATCGACATCGACATACAAGCTCACATGGCATACAATGCAGTCATAAGACCAAAGCATCTATGCCATACAAGGTCAATACACATATTCTTACTTTCCTGTTTCCAACCCAATAGTCTTAACATTTTACTTAACAAAACAGCACCCATACACTGCATGTGGAAGTACGTGGGGGACTTGAATTGAATAATCAGAGTTCGGTCCTTAATTAACCTGGACAAGTCGACCACAATTCCCAATCTTGTGCACCAAAGCACCATCACTAGCTTCCTCTTGTCCAGATCAATTTAAATATAAAATTCATTTCGGACATAAGTAAACTGGACAAAGAGTTTAAAGTAACAGAAAGCCATTTGTGATTCCCATGTTTGACAAGATATTCTTGTCAAACTCTAAAGTTTCTAGACTGCATGTCTAAGCCAAATCTGAAAATATATGTTATAGTATACAGTACTGAGCTAGGGTTAAGTGTATGATTATAATTAAGGTAATCCACCATGTTAGGTTATAGCTAGCTACTACAGATCATATTTTTGTATTTTCAGAAAAATAGCATGCACAGATATCACTGGATTTGTAAAAGCTATTGTACAAAATTTGGGATCAATATGGTGCAGAGAGGAAGCTTGCCTTGATAATAATACACTTACATTGCGAGTTCGGGTTGTTCGAAATAGTGTCAAAAGCCTCAGAAGAACCAGATTCTATAAAAGATAATAAACTCCAATAAACACCAAAGATGACAACTAGTATAGATCAACAGAAAATGCATGATCAATAAAGAAATGCATGATTAACAGCATGCTTAAGTCACAACTACCCTAATAGTGATAATAACCCATATTATAATACACAGCTTTTAAATAACAGAAACTATTGTTTGAACCAAAGTTGCAGTTTTCAGATTTTGAAAAGATATGAAAAGCAGACAGAGCGATTTTTCGGGTTAGTCAAGAATAGACTAAGTAAAATATGTTAAATTGAAACTTAGTCTAATGTTTAGAGTGGATAATATCCTAAGCAAACCCTAGTTTAACCCTAGTTGGCCAGATTACAGAAACTACCAAAATTCCAAAAGTTGTCGGTTAAACCGACAACAAAGAACAGAGATGATTCTCTGCTACAAGGTTAAGTAGATAATAATAAAGATCAAGAGACTAACTTATTATGCTACTAGGGTTTAGTTGAGACCTAACTAGGATGATAAGTTGACAGGAGAAACCCTAATTCTTGAAAATGACATGAAAGACCGAAAAGTTAGAATAACAACTTTTCAGTTTACAGCAAGTTGAAGCTACTGATATACACGTGAATGATCCATATGAGCTCCTAAGGTACTTAAGGTGCTCAAGAAATTATAACTAGGGTTTTTGGCTTACCAGGATAGGAAAGACAACAAAGGCTCTGAAACTCGATGTTGAGTAATCAGAGAAATAAACTCTGGATTAACCTACAAAAGATGTCAAATCTTTAATACAAGGTGAACCCAGGGTTTAGAATGGATAAGCAATTCGGAGGGCCAAGAAACCCCACTGGACAGCAATGGCAGAAGAACAGCTCCAGTGGTCAACAATGGCAGCAGCTCAAAAGTTAGGGTTATATATAGATGTTGAGCTACAGTGGAAAGTGGAAGAGTCTAGAGTTGATGAGGTGTCCATTTAGGGCTAAATATCCCAAAAATTAGTTGCATAAACTTTGGGATAAATCATCTCTTTAGTTTACAGAGATGGCTACACGCAGAGATAAGGAAGAAGGGAGGCAACATATGACATGTGGGTCCCTTTGTCATCCTCAGTCGCGCGCGCCTCCTAAAGCTCAAAAGAACATCAGCCGTCCGATTAGAAATGGGCGGCTGTGATAAATAGAGAGGTAAAAAGGTTTTGATAGGCATCTTTTAATATGGGCCGTGCGATCTAGATCGGTCGATTGAGATTTAAACAAAGCTCAAAGGAAATGCGGGTTCTACTTTCAAATCTGGACGTCGGATTGGAATCCAACGGTCAAATAAAGGAATACACGTCACTCAATTAGATGAGATGACGCGGCACCGTTAGATTAGATTTCTACGGTCAAGATGGGAAAAGGAACCGGATGGTCCGATTGCATACACAAATCTGGACCCTACGATTAAAATCCAACGGCCCACTAAATTTGGGCCTTAATTGCGCTCGGTCAAAAGGAGCGCCGTGGGATTTAAATCCAAAGGCCCAGATAGCTGCGCGCCTTTTATTTCAAAATGAAACGAGCGACGCGGTTAGATCAAGAATGGACGGCGGAGATCGAGGGAGAATCCGGAGTCGTCCGAATGCATACATCGCGCTGGACCATACGATGAAAATCTAACGGCCCAGAGAAGCGCAGGCCTTCATAGCACGCGGGAAAGAGGGACGACGTAGGATTTGAATCTGACGGCCCAAAGAAAAGCGCGCCTTTAGGTTTAAAAAGAAAAGGGCGGCGCTGTTGGATCGGAAATGAACGATGGAGATGGAAAAGGGATCCGGAGTTGTCCGATTGCATACACTGATCTCGATCGTTAGATCAGGATCCAACGGTGGAGATCAGGGCGCACACATGGACAGCTCGCGTAGCGTCATAGCCTCGCCCGTTCGATTGAAAATCGACGACTCACATCACGTATGGGGTTTGGGCTCGCGCCCGAGCGTGACAGAGCCGGACCAGTTGCACTGGGTTGGACTCAACCACGTGGCTCGAGTCGCTCTGATGCTAGGTTTAGGTTCGAACTGTGTTAGTTGACGAACCCATTCAAAAGCTTAAAAGGTTTGACTGGCTTTTAAAATAGCAAATAAATTTGTAAAATCGTGAAATCTTTTTTGGAGACTTGGGATGATATATTTCCCAGATAAATTTTAAAAATCACATTATCACTTTGTAAAATACATAAATAATTATTGTAGCCCGAAAGTATTTATTTAAAGATAAATATTTTTCTGTAAACCAAATAATTTCTAGAAATTCAACAAAAATTATTTTTAGTCAAGATAATTTATTTAGGCTTTAAGGAAAAATACTTCCCAGTCACAATACAAGTTTCATCTTGTATTTCCTTCGAAACTTCAAATAGGTTATTGGACTTTGGCTAGAAAAGGGAGGTTTCAATTGATAACAGCAATTCCAAATTGTTAATTATGAACAGTAATGTCATGAACAGTGTCCCATTACTGTTTATAAAATTGGGGCTGTTACACAACCCGGTGATGAAGTCCATGCCAACGGAATCCCACTTCCACTCTGGCACAGGCAAAGGCTGAAGAAGTCCTGCTGGATGCTGATGCTCGGCCTTCACACGACAGCACACGTCGCACTCGGCAACGAACTTGGTAATCTCACGCTTCATTCGAGTCTACCAGAATCTCTAACGAAGGTCCTGATACATCTTGGTAGCCCCGGGGTGGATGGACAAAGGAGAATCATGGGCTTCGCGGAGAATCAAATCCCGCAATTCCATGACCTTAGGAACCACAAGACGCTGCCCAAACCACACAACTCCGTTCTCATCCTCTGAAAAGCACTTGGCTGACCCATCCTTGATGTTCTGCTTGATTTGGCTCACCCCAATATCTGTCTGCTGCGCAGCCTTGATTCAGTCCACTAAGGTTGGTTGCACAACCAATGTAGCAAGAGAACCATGCTCGATCAAACCCAAATTGAGGCGCTGAAATTCTGAAATGAGGGTAGGCTGCTGCTCTTGAAGCATTAACATGTTGCAATACACTTTCTGACTGAGTGCATCCGCAACGACATTGGCCTTGCCCGGATGATACTGGATGCCCATGTCATAGTCCTTGATCAATTCCAACCATCTTCTTTGCCTGAGGTTCAGATCTGGCTGGGTGAACAAGTACTTCAAGCTCTTGTCACCAATCAAATAATGCCGCCAAATCTTGAGTGCATGGAATACAACAGCTAATTCCAAGTCATGAGTAGGATAGTTGAGTTCATGAGGCCTCAACTGCCGCGATGCATAGGCCACAACCTTGCTCTCCTGCATAAGAACACAACCAAGACCCTGACGAGAAGCATCACAAAAGATGTCAAAACTTTTGTGGATATCAGGAAGAACAAGCACTGGGGCTGAGGTCAACCGCTTCTTGAGTTCTTGAAAGCCTTGTTTCTGATCGTTTCAAGGATTGTGAGCCTTCATGGAGTACCGAAGACGATTGTTTCTGATCGTGGTGCGCTCTTTACCTCTCGGTTTTGGCATAGCCTGCAAGAGGCTATGGGGACCCATCTTACTTTCAACACGGCTTTTCATCCTCAGACTGATGGTTAGACGGAAAGAGTCAACCAAGTGTTAGAAGATATGCTCCGTGCTTGTGTTCTTTCCTATGGGAAGAATTGGGAGAAGTGCCTGCCACTCGTTGAGTTTTCCTACAACAACACCTTTCAGGCTAGTCTTGGCATGGCACCTTTTGAGGCATTGTATAGGAGGAGATGTAGAACCCCTTTGAACTGGTCAGAAACTGGTGAGCGACAGTTCTTCGGCCCAGACTCAATCAATGAGGCCGAAAGCCAGGTTTAGTTGATTCGTGAGCATTTGCGTGTGGCCTAGTCCAGGCAAAAGAGCTATGCGGATCGTCGTCGCCGAGAGTTGAGCTTTGAGCCCAATGACTTTGTGTATCTCAAGGTCTCACCTTTGAAGGGCCATCAGCGATTTGGCATCAAGGGTAAGTTAGCTCCTCGATATGTTGGACCTTATCGCATCACCGAGAAAGTTGGAGCTTTTGCATACAGATTGGAGTTGCCAGCTACACTTGAGGGGGTACATGATGTGTTCCATGTGTCCCACTTAAAGAAATGCCTCCGTGTTCCAATTGAGGAAACTCCGTTGGAAAATCTCGATGTGCAGGAGAATTTGACCTACCATGAGCAACCTGTTCGTATTCTTGAGGAATCTGAGCGGAGGACAAGGAGCCGTGTCATCAAGTTCCTTAAGATTCAGTGGTCGAATCATTCTGAAGATGAGGCAACTTGGGAGCGGGAAGATCGCCTTCGTGCTGACTACCCGTCTTTCTTCTCCGAGTAAACGGAATCTCGGGACGAGATTCTTGTAGGGGGGGGGAGATTTCTAACATCCCAATTTTGGACTTGTGTTTCAAATGTAAGAAAATGAGTAGAAATTAAAACTTTTTCTTACATCTTGTATTCCCTGTATGCTTTGAACAATTATTGTAAGAAGTTATGGAAATACAAAGTCACAAGTCTTTTGATCCCAAACCTTGTCTTCCAAAAACATTCACCTTAAATCTTGTGATCATCCTTTGGAAATATTTTTTTTAAAGTTCCTGGGATGTCTGGTGACCCCTCTGAAAAATTTCACAATTTTTAGAAATTGTTTGAATATTTTTAGAAGGCAGTCAAACCTTAAACCAGAGCCTTGTAGAATTTTTGGAGAATAATGCCCTGCATAAAAACCTCTGAAAGTTTTACACTAGGTTAATATCTGAGTTAGCAAGCTCCAGTAAAAATCTCAGAATTTTGGAAGTTGTTTTGCTATCTCAAATAAATCCTTAAAGTCCCAGCTCAGCTTAAAACCCAAAATTCATTTTCACTGTTCGTTGGGTGCGAGTCAGACTCGGGCTCGAGCCACTTGACTTGGTCTAGTCAACTAACTGCACCGGGCCTCCTTTTAAAAGCGCACGTCCAATCTCAGCCGTTGATCTCTAATCGAGTGGCCCTCGTTCGAGAGAACATTCGGACCTCCGAATGTCTTATTTAATCGTGGTCGTTCATTCCTGATCCAAGGGCTTGCTATTTCCCTTTCTATTCGGAACCTAAGAATCGTGGAACAATCTCAGCAGCTCATTTCAAATCCAAGGGCTCCCGATCTCTCTCTCTGTTTTAAAACCTCTGAAGCGTGGCGCGGTATCAGCCGTCCGATCAAAATCCAAGGGCTCAAAATCACCCCAGCCTTTTTGATCGTCTTCAACCTCGCGCCGTGCGTGAACAGAAAAAGAAAGAGAGAGGCGTGGCACTATCAAATAATGTTCCCTCGTCAACGCCTCTTTTTGCCGGCAAATCGTGGGCGCAGGTGCTTTCGGCCTTACCATGCCCTATTCCTGCACCCCATCACTTCTTTTTCGGGCTATGACAGCCCTATGAACCTAACACCCGTGGATCTCGTTTTGTTGGCTAAACCCTAATCCTTTAGCTATATAAGGTTCCAAAACCCCTTCCTGGTGTTCTTTTACACCATCCAAAACTCCTTTTTCATTGTTGGAGCTTAATCCACCAAAAACACCAAATCACCATTGTTGACCGTGGAGCTCTGTAACACCCCAGCCCGACATGAGCCTGGAATGCTACTGAACAAACCCTAATAATTCTAACCGAGGCAATTTTAGTAAATTTCGGCAGAACCTCCCTTGTAAAGTTAATTACACGGAGGTTCCAACATTCAGATAATTCATAATTAACTAAGCCATCATCCAGAGACATCAATAAGTAATCATAACATGCTAAGTCACTAACGGAACAAAAGGAGAATAAAATTCCAATACTCATCATTATTACACTTAATCCACTGCATGTGACAAAATAAAACTAACAAAACCTTTGAGCAACTCGCCCAATTATTAAAACACGATCTGAAGTTCATTCAACTTTGTTTGGTTCATGGTGATGTGTGTGTGACTATCAATCTACTTCCCCCCATGCATGTCATTCTTGGATCGAGTACCTAAAACAACAATAAAAGCAAGAGTGAGCCCACAGACTCAGCAAGTACAAAATAAAAGTTATAACTTCAACATCTATAGATAGAAACGCATCAATAAAACATCTCACATGCAAATGCAATGCTCAAGGATCCTTTCTCTTTATCTCTTTTTGCATTTTATCGGTAATGCAAAGTATGCAACCGTCGCTACATACCCATGCATGTGCTCGCAAGCACAGGGACCAATTGCCCATTACTCCGCAAGTAATGGGGACCTCAAGCCCACACTCCTCGAGTGTGGGGATCTCAGGCCTGTCACTTTCATGACGGGGATCTCAAAGGAAAACATACTTGGTCACCACGGGACCAAGCCTCAACATGCACATGCTCAACTTTTATTCATCATCAATTTACCAAAAGACAACAACATCATGCAATGATAGAGCATAGTCATACTTGGGACAACCACCGTTCTCAAGACAATCATCATGCTAGCATTCTTGCTACACTATCATATATCGAAAACACACAAACATGGCCAATCAATCACAACCAAGTAACAAACAATGCACTTGCCTTAACCGCGTGAGAACGGAGGACGTGAAGACGGTGCTGCCTCCGGACCAGTCCCCCACCTAAATCATTAAGAACATAAACTAAGACCATAGTAATGAACCACATGAATTATAAAAGCAAACACAACCTAGCAGTAGCTTGCAACGCGATCCCGACTCCAATTCCCTAAATGCTGATCTGTGCCCTCTGTAAACAGTCATATTCTAAAATTCATATCTTTTCGTACAGAGGTCCAAATTAGGTGTTCTTGGACTTCATTGAAAGTAAATCAAATTCCCCAACTAAACCTAGTTGGGGAGCCTCCCTGATTCGGCCATCTAAAATCCTTACTAAGCTGATTAACAAAGCATCGATTTCACGTTAGACTTTCTGGACAGAACACTAAAACTATCATAACTTTCAGTTAGTTTATCCAAATTTTGCGTTCTTGTGCTTCCCTGAAAGCTACGACAATTATCTACAACTTTCGTTATAGTGAGATCCTCTAATTATCCCTTTAACCGATCGTACCGGTCAGATTACTAAAACCTGTCAAAATACTGACAGACTTGCAGAACAGTCGCACCATTAAATTCATAACTTTTGCTACAGAGGTCCAAAAAATACGATCTAGCACTTCATTGAAAGCTATTGACGTCCTCTACAACTTTCTTGGAGAAGCCCAAGAATGAATCCGCACTTAACTACATCAAAACGTCTGTCTAACGCGATCTGTCCTGAGGAGACAGAAATACCGACATTGCTACAACAATCAAATATGCATCTATTCGGGGGCAAACCGGGGTTAACCTTGACGAACCGCTGTAGACCACGATGCAGCCCGCGAACCTTCCCCTTCCCTCTCTTCTTCCCTTCTCCCTTCTTCCTTCTTCTTCTTTTTTTCTTGGCAGGCCATCACAATGAAGAGGCATCGGAGGAAAGGGGCACCACCATGGAGGAGATGGATTGCTACAGTACCATACTACAGTGGCGGCGAGGGTACTATAGCACGGAATTACTGTAGCAAACCTAGGGTTTCCCCTCCTTCTTTTGTTGGTGGTTGATTTTCTCATGGGCCGCTATGGCTAATTTCCCCCCTTATGGCCGGCCACCACCTCCCACCTTTGGGCCAAATACCAATGGGCCTGAGGCCCCGACCCAGGTTGTCCAAATTTCGCTGTAAACCCCTCTTTAACTGCTTAAATAACTATTTTCTATTTGATCATTCCCTCAATTCAATTTCTAAATATTCCTTCTCTTTAAATAACTTAATTCTCTCTCGATAATCCTTTCGAATACTTTTGGGGTATTACAAGCTCATCTGAGGATCATGAAGCTCCAGTGGTTCTTCTTCAAATATTCTTGTACCCTTTTCAAATCCTTGAGGCCCTAATCATTTCCCCTCACTCAATTTTGGGTTTCACTTTCAGGATTTGACAAATTCGGGGTTTGTTCAAATTCGGCTGAAACCATCCCATCCTCTTCCTCAGCTCTGGTGAGTGCTCTATTTCTCAATTGTTTGCCCATGAAGCTTCTATGGGCTATAATGTAGCTATTATGACGACCCGGTGGTGTTCATTTTGCTCAGGTTATTATTTTCATATCATCTTCTTCAACTCCGGCGGGTTTCCATCTCTGTCAAACCTTCTCCGGCCATCGTTGAAGCTCTCCCTGGTCAAGGTAGCTTCTTATTAGTCCCTAGTGGCTGTGGCACTCGCTTACTTGAACTGCAGTTGAGCTTTTTGCTATTTTCGCTTTTGGCAGTAAAAGTCCCCATCTTCATTTTCTGGCTAGCCGGCGTTGTGGGCCTTCGCCGCCGGCGAGGCTGCCACCATCAGGATCGCAAGGTTATTGCGAACCCAGTTTAGTCATTTTGGTGGTTTTTCTGAAATTTTTAAAAGCTTTTACTTAATTAACATAAAGCTAAAACAAATGTATTTGCAAAATATACTACCAAATAATAGTTGGAAATATTTTATTTAAATCCAAAATGCCTCAGAGAATTTCTGTGAATTTTCTCATGATTTTTGGACTTAATCTACTATATTCTAAAGCCTATTTGAATTATCAGAATTTAATTAATTAGACAATCAAAAGAAAACCTCAAACAATCAATGGGCCGAAACCCTAGCTCGGCCCACATCTGTTTCACGCGCACGCGGCCCGTGTGGCCCGCACCACCCACACGTTTTAACCCCGCACGCATCTCAGCCGTTGCATTGAAATCCAACGGCCTGATTTCAATGAAACGTTCAGACGACTGAACGCTCCTTTTGGTTTTGACCATCGGATCTGAATCGAATAGCTGACGTGCAACCATTACTCTCTTATTCACCACAAACTATCGTGGCTGTTGGATTATCATCGGACGGCCCACACGCATCCTTTCTTTCCTTTTCACGCGGACGCCAACAGGTGGGACCGCCCGCTACAGTGCCTTCGTCACCCTTCCTTTATTCTTCCTCGCTTCTTTCCTTTCTCGCCCGCGCGTCCGCCATGGCCGTGATTCGAAAACCTTCCATACACGCCCGAATCCGGCCGCATCTCCAAGATCGTCGTGCGCATTAAACCGCCGCATCAAATCGCGTCCGTCACAACCATCACTTTCCATCCCCGCGCCCTAAATCCCCGATTCCTCGTCGAGGTCCCGCACTGACCTTCGTGCTCCCCATGCCGCCTCGGCCATGCCCGCACCTGTGTACAGTTTCATAAGCCGGGTTCACCGTGGACCTTTGACCGGTCATGGACTCAGTCCATTGACCATTGGGCCCACTTGTCAGTGACTCAAAAGATTTTCTTTAGAAAAAGAATTCAGTTGAAAAAAGGAAATTCCCTCACTGACGTCAGCAGCGCAGTAAATAGATTTTCCTTTAAAAAAATAATTCGGGAATTAATTTAAATTACACATTTAGGTTTTAAACTTCTAAAATCCATATATTTTGCATCTGAACTCCAAATTGGGTGGTTCAAGTTGCAAAATTTGTATAAAATTATAATCTAGCTAACTAAACCAAAATATTCCAATTTGGAGTTAATTTGTGTTGCCTTTTTGAATTTATTTGAATTTGTCGTATTTTCGCGTATAGACTTCGACGACTCCAGAGAGTTTGACCATCCCAAGGACCTAGATTTTCAGGACGTCAACGAAGGCAAGTTACACCATTGATCATGTTAATCCCATTAATTTAAATTTATTTCCAGTTTTTAAATTACTTAATGCATGCATATGTTTATACAATTATTTCAATACCCTGTTTTTGCATATAGTTATTCCAATCTTCATTGTATGGCCAATTTGAGTATTGCACATGAATGCCTTGTCACTATTAGACAAAATGTTACTAAAATTAGTCATATGCATAGCCATGCTTAGATCACTCTTATGAATTTGGAAAGGTTTAGCCAAATCTTGTACAAACTTGATTAAATTTGACACTTTGGTATTGCTTTACCACAAAAGGTTTATCATGAGGATTTTACTCTAAATAAAATGAAAATGGGTTTGGACTTGGGCGAATTGGCTGAATGGTGGGTGCAGGTTCATGCACGGGTTTAGTCTGGTAAAGACTAAGGCCCATGGTTTTATTTGAAAGACACCCAAGTCAATTAAGGACTAGTCTGATGAGGACAGCACTCCTTCGGATACACGTACTACACAAAATCCTCCAGATCCAGTTGCTAAACTACAAGGTCCTATGACAAGAGCTCGTGCACGTCACTTAAATTATGAGGTGAGCTCGTTTCTAGGTGCTAATAATTTATCTATGCAGAATGGTATACTACCTAATAATTGTGATCTTTTGTAACTTAGGAATAATGGATCCCCAAAGTCTACGACCAGATCTACAAGCCCTACGACCAGTCCTGCCAGCGCTACGACCAAGTCTCAAGATCCTCGACTAGGTTCGCTAGCACTACGACTGCACCACCGGCGCTACGACTGTGTCTCAAGCCCTCGACAAGGTTCGCGGCGCACGACTGCATCACCCAGCGCTACGACTAGGTCTCAAGCTCTACGACCGTCTTTAGGTGTCATGCGACACCGCTTTGGGCCTAATAGGGCCTTGTAAGCGTGTCGGGGTCAAAGCCTAGGTTATGTACGCCTCTCCCCATGGTCGCACAACCCTAGGTCAACCCCCTCACGTCCCCCCTATATATATACAACAGTCGCCACAGTTTAGGGTTGGGTTTTTCTTAGAATTATTCTGCCACTTGCAGTTCCACCGTTGTATGGTTAGAGGAACTCCACTTTGTTGATCTTCATTCATATTCGCAATACAAATCAGATTGCATCTTCCTTGTTCTTGTGAGTTGCTTCGATTGCTTGCAGGAACAATAACCCTCGTGGTAAGGTCGATCGCGTGCGAGCGTGATCGATAACGACAGTCGTGCGGGTGTAGCGAATTGCGAGGCGACGATCTGCTGGTCGAAAGCCTTAAAGCGTCAACATCCCCACGACGAAATCAATCGAACCTATCGGAAGATCGGGACATCGTAGCCATCAGTTGGTATCGGAGCAAAGGTTGCCCGTTAGGTAATCTCGTTTATCCCCTTTTGTTAGTTGTTTCCATCACCTAGAGTCCAGAAAATTGCCCCACAAAAACTTTTAGATCTTAGTTTTTCCGCTGTCCAAACCACGTTGTGCCTTTCGCAATTTTGTTTTCAGTATTCGCGTTGTTGAGTTCGAGTCCATCGTCGATGTCTTTGTTGCTGGTCTAGTCGTCGTGATCTAGTTTCTAGCATCGAGTCTTTGCTGTTTTGGTCATCGTGTATCTCGGCTTGTCCTTGGTTGCATCCGTTGCAATTAGGGTTTGTCTGCTATAGCCGAGATTGAGTCACCACCCCCATCCGACCACTTACTCGTAACACCACCCCCATCCAACCACCTACTCAAGCCAACACCCCCATCCGACCACTTACTCGTGACACCACCCCCATCTGACCACCTACTCGAGCCAACACCCCCATCCGACCACCTCCTCATGTTCGACTACCTAGTCGGATTCGACTATCTACTCGTTTCTGCCCCGACATCCTACTCGGAGTCTATCTATTTCTGGTTGCTCTCGGACACCCATGCACTCATCATATCGTGTCTGACCCAACAAAGACCGAGAAGAAATCCCATAGCCAAAACAGAGTTAGCCAAAGTTCAGAGAGAGAGAGAGTTATCTTTTTATTACCTTTATACCCCTGCTCTCCGGAAAAAGTTTGTGACCTACATATATTCCCAGGCCCAGAAAAGGGTTTTGAAGAGTTGTGAGCCGAGGTCACTTGCGCAAAAAAAGGAACCCTAGGTTGGGTTTCGTCAGTCAAAATAAAAAGAAGAAGAAAGAATCAAAAAAAAGAAGAAAAGAAAAAGAGAATAAAAAAAAGGAAGACCACCTCAGTTGGTTCACGACCACCCTCAGTTGGTCTACGACAATTCACTGGAGCTCCACGACCACCCACAAGAGATATCGGTTGCTTTGCAAACTTTGTCCCTTTGTGTTTGTATCTACCCTATCTTTCGGCTTGCTTGAGCTAGTACTAGGAGTGCGTTTGGGCCAGCAACTGTGACGAGTACTGTGGACCTTGATTTAACTTTCCTAATCTGATTTCATTATTGCTGCTCCTTGCTACTAAACATTGCCTGTCCGAGCTCCACGTACTTTTGGCCCTCAGATTTGGATTCTCGCATTCGCCTCCGCCGCAGTCATACATCCCACCTTCTTCGATCATACCACCTGCTGCAATTGGTAAGAAATTCATAAGAGCATGGTAAGACGCTTGAGAGTGTGTGATTCCACCTTCCACCATCTAGTAGTTGATAGGGATAGTATCTTTGTGTTGTCTTGTGTCTCCTACTAACCATGGCAGGTGAGGGATCGGATGCGCAAGAGTGTGTTTTGAGGGAAGAGCTCACGAGGGTGTTGGATGAGCACCGTCATGCTATTAATGACGACATCGAAAGGAAGTTTGCGGAGACAAATGCTACACTACAACAGCTCAATGCTAGTATTGCAACACTCAATGCACGTATTGATGGTTTGGCCAATCAACCGCCGAACAATGGTCGTGTGCATCCTCAAGGTGCAGCCCACGACCATGAGATCGACCATGATAATGAGATGCGCCACCACGATGCCTTGGATGCACGACAACGGAACCGACTGAACTTCAACCGTCAAGGTATTAGAGGTAATAACTTTCCGCACCATAATGCACGTGATAATGATGATCCATATGCTAAAGTCAAGTTCACTATACCATCTTTTGCGGGTGCTTATGATGCTGAGGTTTATCTAGATTGGGAGATGACAGTAGAACAGAAATTTAATGCTCACTTAGTTCCTAAAGTGCATAGAGTTAGGCAAGCCACAAGCGAATTTAAAAACTTTGCCATCATTTGGTGGAGTAGAGTATGCAATGATGGATTAGAGCCTACTACCTGGGATGCTTTAAAGGTCGCTATGCGTAACAGATTTATTCCACCCTCTTTTAAATAGGACTTGCGTAAGAAATTGCAGCGCTTAAACCAAGGTAATAAATCCGTAGAAGAATATTATCAAGAGCTACAAATTAGTATGTTGCGTTGTGATATTATTGAGGACGAAGAGGCTGCTATGGCACATTTTTATGGAGGACTAACACGTGAAATTCAGGACATAGTTGATTAAAAAGAATATGATAGTGTTCCTAGATTGTTCCACCTTACATGTTTGGCAGAAAAGGAATTGCAGGGACGACAGCAGAGGCCAAGGAACAATTTTGGAAGCACGTCTACACCAAGATCAACATCAGGGCAAGTTAAAACAGTCCCACCTTCACTACACGGTCCGCTGCCCTCCTCGAGTAGAGCGCGTTCAGCAGCACCTCCGACACCAACACATGCACCCGAGGTAAACAAATTGACTAGTGTGCAGGCCCCAGTAAAGAGTTCTTCGGTTGCTTTCACAGGTCGTACGACTGGGATTATTTGCCATCGTTGCAAGGGAATGGGCCATGTCATGAGGGACTGCCCAAGTCAGCGAGCTTACCTCGCCACCGAAGACGGAGGTTATGTAAGTGCTAGTGATATTGAGGATGAGTATGTGCTTGCAGCTAACATTGCAGGTGGAGGAGATGAGACAGATAGTGATGCTGATGATGTAGAAGAACAAGTAGCTGTTGTTGACACAGGAACTCATGTGAGCCTCGTTGCGCAGCGAGTGCTGAGCGCACAGGTGGAGAGAGCGGAGCAAAATCAGCGGCACAACTTGTTCCAATCCAGATTCCTTGTGAAGGAGAGAGCCTGCAGAGTCATCATTGATGGAGGGAGTTGCAACAACCTTGCAAGCTCCGAGATGGTCGAGAAGCTTAGCTTGACCACACAACCACACCCATGTCCCTACTACATCCAATGGTTCAATTCGTATGTGCCTATGCAAGCATGCTCGTTGTTGCTCGGTAGGCCTTGGATATATGATAATGATGTTTTGCACCATGGTAGAGCTAATACCTACTCGTTCTCACATAGAGGTAAGAAGATTAAGTTGTTGCCTTTGACTCCCGCTGAAATTGTGAAAGATGAAGTAGAGCATGCTAAAAATGAAAGAAACACCATGAACATGATTCTAAAAATCAGCAAGTAGCGAAACGTGTTTTCCCACCTAAAGGGGAGAAAGTGGCGCCTAGTTCCAAGGCCGAGGGAATTAAATTGAAAGGGTGTGTCATGCTTGCCACTAAATCTGAGCTTGCTGAAATTTGTGATAATGAGCTGCCATGCTATGCTTTGATATGCAAAGATACTTTATTTTCACTTGAGGATATATCTAGCTCTTTGCCTCCTGCTGTTGCTAACCTTTTGCAGGAGTATGTGGATGTATTTCCAGCTGAGATACCCCCGAGGTTGCCACCTATTCGAGGGATAGAGCATCAAATTGATTTAATTTCGGGAGCGACTTTGCCAAACCGTGCGGCATATAGGACCAACCCAGAGGAGACTAAGGAAATTCAGCAACAAGTCCAAGATCTTTTGGACCGTGGGTATGTACGAGAAAGCCTTAGTCCTTGTGCTGTTCCTATTCTTTTGGTTCCTAAGAAAGATGGAACTTGGCGTATGTGTGTTGATTGTAGAGCCATTAATAATATTACCATAAGGTATCGTCATCCTATTCCTATGCTAGACGACATGCTTGATGAGTTGAGTGGCTCTATTATTTTCACAAAAATTGACTTGCGAAGTGGTTACCACCAGATTAGAATGAAACTGGGAGATGAATGGAAAACTGCTTTTAAAACTAAGTTCGGACAATATGAGTGGTTAGTGATGCCTTTTGGTCTAACTAATGCACCTAGTACTTTCATGCGATTAATGAACGAGGTTTTACGTCTTTTCATTGGAAAATTTGTGGTGGTTTATTTGATGATATCTTGATTTATAACAAGTCACATGAGCTACACTTGAATCATATACGTGTTGTTTTTAATGCCTTGAGAGATGCACGTTTGTTTGGTAACCTTGAGAAGTGCACCTTTTGCACCGATCGAGTTGCGTTTCTTGGTTATGTTATGACACCACAGGGCATTGAGGTGGATGAGGCAAAGGCTGCAGCCATTCAAAGCTGGCCGACGCCTACCACTATGTCACAGGTGCGGAGCTTCCATGGACTTGCTGGATTCTATCGACGTTTTGTGTGGGATTTCAGTACCATTGCTGCACCATTGAATGAATTGACAAAAAAGGAGTGCCTTTCCAATGGGGACCTGCGCAAGAGAGGGCATTCCACTTATTGAAAGAGAAGCTAACCCAAGCGCCCCTACTCCAACTCCCTGATTTTGGTAAGACTTTTGAGATTGAATGTGATGCTAGCGGGATTGGGATAGGTGGTGTATTGATTCAAGAAGGTAAACCAGTTGCATATTTCAGTCAGAAACTAAATGGGCCTAGTCTGAATTATTCTACCTATGACAAAGAACTGTATGCTTTAGTTCGTGTGCTTTAAACTTGGCAACATTATCTATGGCCCAAAGAATTTGTTATACATTCAGATCATGAATCGCTAAAACATATTAGAAGCCAAGCTAACCTAAATAAACGACATGCTAAATGGGTAGAATTTATTGAGTCGTTTCCATATGTCACAAAGCATAAGAAAGGTAAGGACAATGTGATTGCTGATGCGCTTTCTAGACGATATACCATGTTATCTCAACTTGACCATAAGATTTTTGGTTTAGAGGCCACTAAGGAGTTATATGCTATTGATTTTGACTTTAAAGAAGTGCTTGAACTTTGTAAAGGAGGGAGAATATGGAATAAATATGTGATAATTGATGGTTTGATCTATCGTGCTAACAAGCTATGCATTCCAGCTAGCTCCGTTCGTCTTTTGTTGTTGCAGGAGGCGCATGGAGGAGGTTTGATGGCGCATTTTGGAGCAAAGAAGACAGAAGATGTGCTGGCCGCCCACTTATTTTGGCCAAAGATGAGGCGTGATGTTGAGCGCTACGTGGCTCGCTGCACTACATGCAACAAAGCTAAGTCCCGTCTAAATCCACATGGACTTTATATGCCTCTCCCTATTCCTAGCGCCCCTTGGGAGGATATTTCTATGGATTTTGTTTTAGGATTGCCTAGGACAAAGAGGGGGAGAGACGGTATATTTGTAGTAGTGGATCGATTTTCTAAAATGGCACATTTTATACCTTGTCACAAGAGCGATGATGCTACAAACATAGCTGATTTATTTTTTCGAGAAATCATTCGCTTACATGGAGTGCCCAATACTATTATCTCGGATCGCGACACGAAGTTTTTGAGCCACTTTTGGAGATCACTTTGGAACAAATTGGGGACAAAGCTGTTGTTTTCTACTACGTGCCATCCCCAAACTGATGGACAAATGGAGGTTGTCAACCGCACGTTATCCACAATGTTGCGGGCTGTTTTAAAGAAGAATTTGAAGATGTGGGAAGAGTGTTTACCGCACATTGAGTTTGCTTACAATAGGTCGGTACACTCCACCACCAAGGTAAGTCCGTTTCAGGTAGTGTATGGTTTTAACCCCCGTGCTCCTATTGATTTACTACCTTTGCCTACCTCTGAACACATTAATTTAGATGCTAAGAAGCGTGCTGAATTTGTTCTTAAGTTGCATGAAACAACTAAAGAAAATATAGAGCGTATGACTGAAAAGTATAGGGTTGCTGGAAGTAAAGGTAGGAAAGAAATGAAATTTGCACCGGGTGATTTAGTTTGGGTTCATTTGAGGAAAGAAAGGTTTCCGGAGTTAAGAAAATCAAAATTGATGCCTAGAGCTGATGGACCATTTAATATAATTAAGAAGATAAATGACAATGCTTATCAATTGGAGCTACCTGCAGATTTTGGGGTTAGCCCCACATTTAACATTTTAGATTTGAAGCCATACGTGGGAGAAGCAGATGAGCTTAAGTCGAGGACGACTCCAATTCAAGAGGGGGATGATGATGAGGACATCACTCCTTCGGATACACGCACTACACAAAATCCTCTAGATCCAGTTGCTAAACTACAAGATCCTATGAGAAGAGCTCGTGCACGTCACTTAAATTATGAGGTGAGCTCGTTTCTAGGTGCTAATAATTTATCTATGCAGAATGGTATACTACCTAGTAATTGTGATCTTTTGTTACTTAAGAATAATGGATCCCCAAGGCCTACGACCAAATCTACAAGCCCTACGACCAGTCCTGCCAGCGCTACGACCAAGTCTCAAGATCCTCGACTAGGTTCGCTAGCGCTACGACCAGACCAGTCAGTGCTACGACCAGGTCTCAAGCCCCTCAACAAGGTTCGCTAGCGCTACGACCAGATCAGCCAGCGCTACGACTAGGTCTCAAGCTCTACGACCAGTCTTTAGGTGCTGCGACACCGTTTTGGGCCTAATAGGGCCTTGTAAGCGTGTCGGGGTCAAAGCCTAGGTTGTGTACGCCTCTCCCCATGGTCGCACAACCCTAGGTCAACCCCCTCACGTCCCCCCTATTTATATACAACAGCCGCCACAGTTTAGGGTTGGGTTTTTCTTAGAATTATTCTGCCACTTGCAGTTCCACCGTTGTATGGTTTGAGGAACCCCACATTGTTGATCTTCATTCATATTCGCAATACAAATCAGATTCCATCTTCCTTGTTCTTGTGAGTTGCTTCGATTGCTTGCAGGAACAATAACCCTCGTGGTAAGGTCGATCGCATGCGAGCGTGGTCGATAACGACAGTCGTGCGGGTGTAGCGAATTGCGAGGCGACGATCTACTGGTCGAAAGCCTTAAAGCGTCAACGTCCCCACGACGAAATCAATCGAACCTATCGGAAGATCGGGACACCGTAGCCATCATGGTCTTTGAGCCGCGTTTTACCACGCCTTACTGTACCACCACATGTTGGAATGGGACAGATTTGGCTAAATAATTTGTGGCGTCTTAGTGTTATTTGTGCTATGTTGTTTGTGTGGGGGTCGGTTAGACATTAGTCCCACCTAGCGCAAGAGGGGGCTCCCGGAGGATGGTTAGTCCAATGGTAGCGAAACCTTAGCGGGCATAAATGTAATAAGACATTACATTGTAAAGGCCTCATGATAATTGCTTAGTCACACGCCTTCGGAAGCGTGCACTGGCCGACATTGAAAGCAAATTATCTCATGTGGGTAAAGCTATACAAACTCTGTAGAGTAGAAAACTATTCGAATAGTCGCGTCCGCGGTCATGGACATGCTAGCAAAGCTACTCCAAGTTAGACTTTGTTTTTGGTTTATAAAATGATTTCATCAGATGATTTTAGGATGGTTAATCCTATGATAAAAATTGGGCGGTTAGCCAAGTGATAGGGGGGTATCCTTCACCACTCGAGGCTATCTAGTATAAAACGGCCATTTTAAACACTGATTTTAGCTATAGTATACAAACTGGCCTTATAAATTAATATGACTATTTGACCTGAAAACGCTGTTTACACAAAATGAACCCTACCAATATCCTTTGTTTACCTTATGCATGCATTATCTTTCAATACTAGGTGTAACTTGCAAGCACGGTAGTTGTGCTTACTCTTGCTGAATAATGTTTATTCAGGAGAAGACCTCTATCAGGACGGTGAGGATCTTGACGACTAGGCCTACGCCCCAGACGATTGCTTGTGGCAAGTCGTGTGGTCTACTACTACTACATTTGCTTTCCTCTGTGTTATTTATTTGGCCTTAGGTCCCTTTTGTAATGAACTCTGAGTTATTATTAATAAAATGCATGATATGTTTGTGCTATCACTTTTGTTGACTGTGTACACTGGAAATCCTGAACTAGTGTATGAACACAGAGAATTCGGGATCCTTCGTTCCCGGGTTCGACAAAAGTGGTATCAGAGCCATATCGACTGTAGGTCGTGGCCTTAGAATTACCTTAAGGACTTATTTCCAAAAAACTAAAACTATTTTGAGTCTGTCCAGAGTCCCTTCTCAACCTTTCTCTTTAAAATAGTTACTAACTCATCTCTATCTCAAAATTGTAGATGGCTGAGATACCGGATGCCACCTCTCACGGAGTTCTTGTTGGACACTGGGCCGAGATCCTTTGAGAGATGATGCAACATCTGGAGTACAAGAAGAGGCCAACATTCAAAGACTACAAGTACAAAGTAGGAGGACGACATCTTTGGAGAGTTGAAGTGTTGATCTACTCTGACCTTTCGCCAAACACCGCCTTCCACATTTTCCACACTCCGATCAGGCGCGACACCTTCGCCGATGGCATCCAGGATGCAGCAAAAGAGGCAATCCATCGTCTTCGCCACATCTACGACCGCTACCTCAATGGCACCGGATTTCATTACCACCCGATGCATCTCCCGACCAGACTCGACAGCACCTTTCGCTCAGCCAGAAACGAGGATTCTCCCGAGCTGACACGCCAAGTGGACCTGGCTAAGGCATTGGATTATGCTTATGGTAACACCCTGGAGGACTTGCGTACCGCCCAGGAGAGCTTGCAGTACGCCGAAGAAAGGCTGAAAGCGACAGAAGAAGAGTTGGCTCGCTACAGGGCAGGCGAGGCTAGCTCTAGTGAGATAGACTACACCCCTAGTACCCCATAGTTGTTTACCTTTAGTCCGTGCATTAGTTGCGAAATATGAGCTATCAATTTGTTTTGTGGTAGCCATAATCAATTAATAAAATAAATGAATAAAAGCACTATTTTGAAAAGTTGGTTCTTTGTTGTGTGTTTATTGGTTCTTGGGCTATTTTAGATTTATCCCCTTTAGAGCTTCCTTCTATCTTTTCTAAATCTTTGGAGGATCTAGCAGATGGTGACTACTCGCAGGACCGGCAGCGGTAGTGTAAGTGGCCAAGGGAATGACCAGGTGGATTATCAAGACAATCACATTTCGCAGCCACCACCCCCACCGGCAGAAGGACCCGATTGGCGCTAGATGATGGCAAATCAAACCCACTTGATCGACCTTCTCGCCCAATCTCTACATAACGCTCAGAATGTTCAAGCAGCCACCGCAGCAGAAACAGCTCAAGCCCCACCCCCGCACAACCCAAGGATGAACATGTTCGAGTTCATGAGGATGCGTCCGCTGACCTTTTTAAGCAGTACCGAGCCAATGGACACAGACGACTGGCTCCGCGCCATCGGGAAAAAGCTGGACATAGCACAGTGCACCGATCGTGAGAGAGTCTTGTTTGCCTCTCACCAACTTAATGGTCCTGCATCGGAATGGTGGGATAACTATTGCATATCCCATGCTGATTCTCAATCCATCACATGGGCGGAGTTCGTGCAAGCTTTTCACCACGCACACATCCCTACAGGGATGATGACTCTGAAGAAGAAGGAGTTCAACGCGCTCCGACAGGGAAATCATTCGGTGAATGAATACCTGCACAGATTCAACCAGCTCACTCGCTACGCTCCAGTCGACGTAGCTAAGGATGAGGATAGACAGGAGAGGTTCCTGGAAGGGCTAAACGATGACATCTCAGTCCAACTGATCTCCCAGAACTTCACCGACTTTCAGCAGTTGGTGGACAAGGCCATCCGTCAGGAGGCCAAGCACTGGAGATGGAGAACCGCAAGCGGAGGATGGCCGCTCAGAGGTTCAACGCGGGGGGCCTTCCCAAACCTCACTTCACCACATCGCAGCCACCGCAACGTGGGAAATTCCAATCTTCTACGTCCCGAACTCCAGCACCGCCATAGTGCCTCAACACCTCTAGCTTCCGTAACACCTCATCTGGAGGGCAATTCCAGCAGAAGCACTCAACTTCCTCAGCTTCAGGAGTGACCTGCTTCCATTGTAACGAGACGGGGCATTATGCCAACAAATGCCCGAAGCAGCAGCTAGGTGTGACCCCAGCCAAGCCAACCTTAGGAGTTCCAGCCACCGGCGGCACCCCAAGGCCAACGGGCTAGTTCACCAAGGGACGGGTGAACCATGTCACTGTAGAGGAAGCCCAGTCAACACTAGATGTTGTTCTCGGTACGTTCCTTGTTAATTCAATACCAGCATCTGTCCTATTTGATTCTGGAGCTTCACATTCCTTTGTTTCAAATAAGTTTGTGGGAAAGTATGGGTTACGTATATCCTCTTTAGCCACCCCTATGATAATCCATTCCCCGGGTTCGGAAATGAGAACTAGTTCTCTATACCTAAATCTTACCCTTGAGATATCCGGAGTATCCTTCTTGGCAGACTTGATAGTCCTGCATTCCCAAGGGCTAGATGTAATTCTTGGAATGGACTGGCTAGCCAAAAATTAAGGACAAATAGATTGTGCTAATAGGTCTATCACCCTCACCAATGAATAGGGAATTTCAGTCGAATTCAAGCCCAAAACCGGCACCAGAGGAAGTTCCATCCTCACCAGCTTGAAGGAAGTAAAACTTGAAGATATACCCGTGGCGCGGGAATACCCCGATGTCTTTCCTGATGACTTACCCGGCATGCCACCGGATAGGGACATAATGTTCCTAATTGATCTAGTCCCCGGGACAGCTCCAATATCAAAGCGGCCCTATAGAATGCCAGCCAACGAGTTAGCAGAGCAAAAGAAACAAATTGAAGAATTACGAAGCAAAGGGTATATTCGACCAAGTTCATCACCTTGGGGGGCACCGGTACTATTTCTCAAGAAGAAAGACAATAGTATGAGAATGTGCGTGGACTACAGATCACTCAATGAGGTGACAATCAAGAACAAATACCCGTTACCCAGAATTGATGATCTGTTTGATCAGCTAAAGGGGGCAAGTGTCTTCTCGAAGATTGATCTGAGATCCGGTTATCACCAACTGAAGATCAGACCGGAAGATATTCCGAAGACCGCTTTCACCACCAAATATGGACTGTACGAGTTTACAGTAATGTATTTCGGTTTGACGAACACCCCTGCTTATTTCATGAATATGATGAACAAAGTGTTCATGGAATTCTTGGATAAGTTTGTGGTTGTTTTCATCGATGACATTCTTATCTACTCAAAGTATGAAGAAGAACATGAGAAGCACCTAATAATCATCCTAGACAAACTCAGGGAGCACCAGCTTTATGCCAAATTCAGCAAGAGTGAATTTTGGCTAAGTCAAGTGGCATTCCTTGGACATATTATATCAGCAGGAGGAATTGCAGTAGATCCCGCCAAAGTTGAGGCAGTAATGGATTGGAAGCAACCCCGATCAGTCACCGAAGTGAGAAGTTTCCTTGGACTAGCGGGTTACTACCGCAGGTTCATCGAAGGTTTCTCTAAGCTCGCAAGACCCATGACTCAACTTCTAAAGAAGGAAAAGAAGTTTGAATGGACAGACGCCTGTGAAGAAAGTTTCCAGGAACTGAAAAAGAGGCTAGTCTCAGCATCGGTGTTAATTCTACCGGACATTCGCAAGGATTTTGAGATCTTCTGTGACGCATCCCATCAAGGCCTCGGATGTGTATTAATGCAGGAAGGCAAAGTTGTAGCTTATGCGTCCCGGCAATTGCGGCCACACGAAGGGAATTATCCGACTCATGATCTGGAGTTAGCAGCAATTGTGCATACTTTGAAGATCTGGCGGCATTACCTGATGAACCCGAAGGTCCGATTGTTGGCCCGATCTTTCGATGAGAACGATACGTTCGGTAGTAGTCGCTCAACTCTCACGATCCTGGCTACGAACTCGCAAGGCCCAAAACCACGCAATCGCTGAACTGCTCGACAAGTCGTTATCAACCGTCCATGAATACCCGGTTGACCTGACCACGAAGGTCGATTCCTGCATACACCGAAGAAGCACGCAAGAACAAGATAAATAAGCAATCTGAAATTGCAAATATGAATTGAAATATTTGAATTGAGTTGGGATTCTGAATAAGGATCTTAATTGGGTGGTCTAGTCGACACACGCAAAAGATACAAGTTGCAACGAAGGCAAACTAAACATAAACAAAATCCAAGGAAACTAGAGGGGGTGCGTCCTCCTTAAATAGGGGATGAGGAGCCACAAATCTAAAAGAAATAGAGGAGCGGGACTAAAACTCATGGGTACTATTCATGTGAACAGTAACCACACCCCCAGGTGGGCCGCCGGCAGATGGGCCAAGTTCAGTATGATTACAAAGCCCAAATTGGCCCAAACAAGTGATATGACGTCTTCTTTTGATGATTGCGATCCGCTCGGAAGGAATTTGGAGGTGAGGCCAGATCCGTTGGAAAGAGGACGAAATAAGCTTTCAATCAAGTACTCGTGGACCTCTAACGGACTCCGTATGTGAAAATTATGCCTGTTTAAAGTTGATGCCGTCAGGCTGATTCCGGAGGCCGAACTGGATTCCAAAACGGGTCCAACTCGAACTGCTTGCTTGTCTTGGACCAAAAGTGATATGACGCTGCATATATATATATATATATATATATATATTTCATCATTAGGTAGCATCATATAGTTCATATAATATAAAGACACTCCTAAAAACAAGCTCACTTGATAATTTAAGTGAAGCGTACGAGCTCTTATACTTGGAACAGTAAACATAGCAAATATGGTTGTATCTATAGGGGTCATGTCCTCATCATCCTCCCTTTCTTGAAAACAAAACCGTCCTCGGCGTTTGATAAGATGAAAATAGGGTAACAAAGAAGCCAAAGTGTATGCATGGTATATGTATATGTCATCTGTTTTAACGGTTCTTCGTTGTTGCACAATTCACGTTAGACGACAGCAGCAATCATAAAAGATCATTGTATTATTACCCCAAGAATAATCATATATGTTAATGAGCAAAACAAAATTTCTCACATAGCAATTATTGCAACTAGTTTTGCAAATATAAGTGAAGTATTTATGCAATTCAACTATCTGAAGTTGTAAACTTGTAGTGGTCGCACATATGAGCAAAACTACAACTTTTGGAATCAAACAAAGTTCATCCATATTATCAGATTTCAATCGAGCAATAGTAAATTCATCTAGCAAAGGTGAAAGGATGTGTAAATTTTTCCATACTTCAACATCTTGACGCAGATTGTACATACTAGATGGTGCAATAAGAGATAAATACATGGGCATTGAATGATCACTAAATTTTAATTTTCTCTCATAATAAAGAAGATTCGGCACATAAGAATTGTTGTTCAAAACAGCAAGCTTCAATTTATCCATTTAATCACAAGTTATGCATATTCGATAAACAAGAAATTGATTGTCTACATCATAATCTCCAATCAAATTAAACTTATACCCAGGGGTGTAGGCACTAGACAAGCATTTTGAACATGCGATTTCAGAAACATTCTCCATAGCATGTGACAATTTCATAGGTGAATCCAACATAATGTAACATAAGGAATTAGTAGGAGAAATTCTAGTCAAGACTTCTTTATGTCTAACCAATTCCACGTGATCATTATATGTGATTAACTGTCGGGACCCAAAAATGCAATTCTGGACCCTCTGTGTATTCTGCACTAGTCCAGGATCACGCTAGTGCACACAGCGGTAACATAGGTGAATATCAATCCACACATGCGAAATATAACATAAACGAATAGTTTGAGTAACAACTTAGAGTTTTGACCTTAAGGTCGGGGTTACAACTTATTAAGCCACGCAGGCTAACACTAAAGAAATACCGCAGTGAACGAAATAAACTCGCAAACTCAATCAAAGACACCACAGCAACCGATCGGGATCGATGACCTAGCGATCAACCTTCTTCCACAAACTCCTCCTCGAAAGCAAAGCGAAGACTCCTCCACTCGTAGGTTTGGACACAAGTTTTACAACAAGCGTGAGTACACAACCGTGCTCGCAAATCATACCACGTAATGCAATATATAGATGCGTGCTTATTCCAAAGGAATGGCTTCGTGGTTATTTTGCGTAAATGCAACATTTGCAATTGAATACAAGTAATAGATTGAAAGCATAATTTAAAACAAATAAGCAATATTAATTTAATGATTGTTTCCACAAAGACACACAGCTAAACCGATTGATTCACACGACCATATGATTGAGATCACACGGCTCCCAAACCCACATTTTATGAACACTACCCTCATGTGAAATCCCGAGCGTTGTCCATGACGCATGACGCGCTATTCGACTAGATTGATTAACACTCTGCAGAGGTTTGTACACTTTACCCACACGATACAACTAGTGTAGCTAGCACTAATCGTAACATAAAAGTTCGGCAACTTTGTCTCAACATTGACGTTCTTATTCACACAGTCCCATATCACAAAGCTTAACCTATCCACCTGAACCCCAATGTTGAAACTCCGTAACCTACTAAGTTAGGCCTGTTACTAGACATGCGGTCGTACAATATAGCTCAGTTCAATGGCGCACGAAGTTAAGTCCTTAATTGACCAAGGCAAGACTTCCAGTTTTTCTAACTAAACCACACAGATAAATCCCAATCACAAAGCCACCAGTTCACACAGTATCCACCACTTGCCTCAGTCTAAATCTTTTACCACCCAGTTGGTTTAGTGCAACACATACCATCACGAGTAATAGCACACAAGACACACGCTTTATCACACAGTTCCATAATCACTTAGTCAATTTCATAATTGCACTCACATGAGATGATGACTCGTAGCATGGCTAAGCAATTCTAGTCGGTCTAACCAACCATGTTGGCAATATGTTAATACCAACTAAATAATAAACCAATCTAGGGCGACAAAAGATTAAGGTATACAAGTAGGCAAGGTGAACATAACAGTTTGGATCAATAACTAGCCCAAAAGCAGTTAAATACATAATTAAAGTAAATGCAATAATTCCACACAATATAATTTGGAAAACTGGGATTCAATATGATCAAAGGTATGACTTGCCTTGGAATAGGTCTATGTACTGGTCTTGAACTTGGTTGAAGCCTTCTTCGACGAAAACCCCCGAAGTATCGACGTCTACGCACAAACGAAGCAAAACAACCAAAACAAATAAAAAAACAGAGGCAAAACAAACTCCAAAAATTAAATAAAAATCTCAGATAAATAGATCTTGAATTTAGACAAATTTAGAAATTTGAATGGGCTCAATCGGAGTTAGGATGCAAAAGTTATGGCCTTTGGAAGATTGAAAATACATAAAATGCTAAAAATCAGTATTTCATGAATTTCCCGAATTATTTTCCTAAAGGAAAATCAGATTATTGCGCAAGCTGACGTCAGCGAGGACATTCGGACGGGGTGACAAACGGCCTGACAGGTGGGTCCCACCTGTCAGTGACTTGTTGTACCGTGGACCGGGTTTATGTAGATTGGATCTGGGGTGATGCGGTTAGGTGGCACACTCGCGCACGTGGATGCTGACGATGCCGCCACCTGAGCGACACATCAGCGGAAAGGGTGAGGTGGCGGGTGACTTGGCGACACGCGAGCGAAAAGGCTGACGCGGCAGCGGAGGTGGCAGGACACGGTGGCTCGCCGGCGAGTTTTGTCGGCCGTGTACGACAACGGTGACTCCGGCCACGGCGGCGGCAACGGAGGGTAGCACTGGACTCCTCGCACCCTCGCGAACGGTGACACGGCCGCATGCTCCTGCGGCGACCAAAACCGCGCGGCGCTCGAGGTTTGCGCGAGCGCGGTTGAACGGCCACGAGGCGACTCGGGGCTCCATCGAGGATGATGAGTGCGCATCATGTAGACCATGCGGCGCGGTCTCGTGGCCGTGGCGGCGAGCGAAGGCTCACCAACGGTGGCTCCCGACGGCGAGCAAAGCTTCGGCGGCGGTGGACTTCCAAGGCTAGATCCTTCCAGATGGCGGCGCGATCCGAGAGGCGGCCCTAGGGTTTTGGAGGAGGGAGGCGGTGCGGAGATTCTGACGCGGGCGCGGGCCTTAAATAGCCACGGAGGAAGGAGAGTCCGCGAGGAAGGCGGCGGCGCTGCGGAGTCCGGCTCGGACACGAAGGAGCAGTCCCGAGCGAAGACGACGCTGACGTGGTGAGAGGGCCCACAAGGCAGCGGGAGTGGCTCGGGCAAGCCCGCGTAGCGAAAGGCTCCGCAGAGGCTGGCAGGTGGGGTCGGCACAACTTGCGCGGGAGGCGGGAGATGGAGGTGGGCTGCGGGATGTTGGGCCGGAAGCAGCGGGGAAATGGGCCGAAGGCGGGAAATTCGGCCCGAGACTATTTCTGAGATTTTAAATAGCTTTTCTAATTTAGAAAATACCAGAAATTCAAATAGGCAATAGAAAATAGCAAATGAACTCAGAAAAATTCTAGAAAAATCTAGAAAATATATCTGAGCACATAGAACCCAAATAAAATAGTTTTGGCTATTGTTCATGTTGGGATTATTCACATTAAATGTTTTTTATTATAAAGTCCAATATCAAGCTTTTAAATTAAATTCAAATAAAATCCAAATGGTGAATTTTCTTCCTACTAACTATTTAAAAGATTTTTAAGCTCTGAAAATTGGGATGTTACATTAACTCATCACATGAATCACTCAAAACAGCAGAAAATTCAATTATTTCATCACGTGGTGCACTCAAGTCGGCAGGTAAATCAACAATTTTATCACATGGTGCACTCAAATCAATGCAGTCTGTATTCTCTACTTGAAATATGTGCATATCAGAATTGTTTTTCACTAATTTTTGCTCTAAAATAGCATGAACAGTGGACAATTATAATTCTTCACAAACATACTCACCTTGAGTGATGATAGCATCATGATCTTTACCTTTTTGGCTCTCCTCAGATGATGTAGGTGTATTCATCTCCTCATCTTCCTTCTCAACCAATAGAGTCGATGGTTCAGTCATCTCATTCTCCTCTTTGGCTTGGTTCTCAACTTTCTGTAAATTGTTAGTCACAGAAAAATACACAAACATAGGTTTGTTCTCATGTTCCCTATCATCAAGCATTCTCAATTTCTCCTCAATCTGACGTTCAACCTTACAAGCAAGTATAAACAAATGAGGGAGGGAATTATATTCTTTGTGAACAAGAATGTCCTGAATTTCTTGATTAAGCCCACTTAAGAATCTATTCTCTGTAGCTTCAGCATGTTCCTCTAAGCCACAACGCAACAAACGAGTTTTCAATTCATGATAGTATTCCCTTACAGTTCTACTACGTTATTTTAAACGTTGTAATCTAGCTAACAAATAATCAGCATGATATTTAGGAACAAATTCATCTCTCAAAAGTTTCTTTAATGCATGCCAAGTTTGAGGCACTCTTCCATGTCTACATAAATGCTTCCACCAAAGTATTGCATATTGAACAAAAACACTAGTGTCAGCTTTAATCTTTTGCCTATCAGACAATTCATAATATTCAAATTCTTTGTCTAAAGCTATCTCCCAGTCAATATAGGCATCAGGATCAAATTTACCAGCAAAAGAAGACACAGTGAGTTTAGTTTTACTAGATGTACTATCACATTCATGTACCTCCCGTGGTGGATAATCGCATCTCAAGCGTGCATCTTCCTCGTGGACTTTCTTGCGCTCCCGTTCAATGGCTTGAAGAAGACGTGGATCTATCTTGTAATCATCTCGTGAACCTGACATAGTTAGTAGAAAACAAGAAAACAAATCACAAGTATATGTTCCCATCAACTACTAGGATTTGGAGGCTCAAATCAAGTCACTCACACTCAAGCTTATACTACGTTCTTACAAGTTCTTACCAATGTCGCAAGGAAGTGGTACAACCGGTGGCTGGTTCGTGATACTCTCACTTGTGATTAGCCAAACGATTGCGAGGAATGACACCTGTTGAGTTAGTAGGAAGTGGAGCTTGGAAGGCTTCAATATGGTAGCAAGGATCAGCAATAATCAAATCAGTTAATGCAAGTTGAAAAATTGTTCAAAGTACTAGCCAATGTTGCTGATCCTAGCCTAATCAAAGCTAGCTAATTAAAGCCCTATGCAGAGAAGTGTATGTACGCACACGCAATGATCAATGTGACTTGATGCAAGCAAGGGAAAGCCTCACAACAAATGCTAGGAGAGACGCTAGCCAACTACTCAAACTTTTGTAAAAGACACAAGATTGTTTGCACGATGCGGAGCACAAAAGACAGCAATATCGGTGCAATGCAAACAGCCCTCTAGATTGAGCAGAAACAATAGCTAGTCTCAAATGATGAAAAATCAAAGTTTTATATGGCTTATATATGCTTGTTTGAAAGGTTTCGATGAGATCTACAACTTTGCAGTTGAGCTGAACTCCAAATTCCGAAAGGAAGATCAAAGGAAACGGCAAAAACAGAAACCGAAAACTTGCGACGCGAATTTCGGGCAGAAGACGACCGATTTTGGGGCACCTGGAGGGAGACTAGTGGCTTACATGGAAAAGATGCACCTCGTCATTAGCTTCGAAACAAGCACAATAATGTCAAAAACTGACACAGTATGCAAAAGTTATGCCCGTTTTATTAAAGGTGTCTCGGATATGGAATTCTACTCGGACTCGAATCCGTCTCGGGTTTAAATTTGAAACTGCTATATCTTTCAAACCCGTGGGCTAAACTTGCTGAAATTTTTTGTAGAAGCTTTTGGTTATATGTAGAAGGTCTCCACAATTTTTTCACACACTTTTCTTTTCTCTCTTTTTTCTTCTTTTTTTTTTACCGCGACTTTTGTTTTATGCGGCTGCCTCTTTCTTCTTCTAATATTTGGCTGGCCCTAGGGTTTGCCGCAAGTTGCAAATAATATTAACTCTATCAAAAGATCACAGCAATCCTCTCATTTATTTTGGATTAACAACAGTACGAATTTTCTATTTTTGGTGCGGATTAGAGGAGTTCTAACCCACGAATTTTCTGTTTTAGATGCAAAAACTAAGAACCCTAAACGAACGATCAAGCAACGCGAAGGAAAACACAAGAAGTAATCTATACAATGACCAACTAGACAATAACTAGAACTAAAGATCAGCAACTAGACACGACAATGCAACCAATGATTCAACAAGCAAAATACCGAAAAGAAAAATTGCAAAAGCTCAAAGGGCTCGGTATGGATGATAGATGTAATATTTTTTTTGGGCAATTTTCTGGACTCTAGGTATGAAAAATGAATCTACAACTAGAAAACTGAAAATTCTCACCGATCAACTGAAGCTCTGATACCACTTGATGAACCCGAAGGTTCGATTGTTGGCCCGATCTTTCGATGAGAACGATACGTTCGGTAGTAGTTGCTCAACTCTCACGATCCTGGCTACGAACTCGCAAGGCCCGAAACCACGCAATCGCTGAACTGCTCAACAAGTCGTTATCAACCGTGCACGAATACCCGGTTGACCTGACCACGAAGGTCGATTCCTGCATACACCGAAGAAGCACGCAAGAACAAGATAAATAAGCAATCTGAAATTACAAATATGAATTGAAATATTTGAATTGAGTTGGGATTCTGAATAAGGATCTTAATTGGGTGGTCTAGTCGACACACGCAAAAGATACAAGTTGCAACGAAGGCAAACTAAACATAAACAAAATTCAAGGAAACTAGAGGGGGTGCGTCCTCCTTAAATAGGGGATGAGGAGCCACAAATCTAAAAGAAATAGAGGAGCGGGACTAAAACTCGTGGGTACTGTTCACGTGATCAGAGCAGAAAGGCTTATTGCAACACCATCTTGGTGCAGAAGAATCATCCAGAATTGTATGAAGAACTGAAGCACCTGAACTTAGAGATTGTCAACCAAGGTTGTGTGTACGCTTTGGAGGTTCAACCGACTCTTCATAGTCAGATCAGAGCAAAGTAGTTAGAAGACGAAAACATCAAAGAAATAAAAAAGAATATGAGAAGAGGCAAAGCCCCAGGTTTTTCTGAGGATGAGCAAGGAATAGTGTGGTTTGGAGACCGCATCTGTGTACCCAATCAACAGAGATAAAAGAGTCAATTCTGAAAGAAGCTCACGAATCGTCATACTCTATTCATCCTGGAAGCACTAAGATGTACCAAGACCTAATGGAAAAATATTGGTGGGTCAGCATGAAGCGCGAAATTGATGAATTCATCGCTCGTTGTGACGTTTGTCAGCGAGTCAAGGCAGAGCATCAAAGACCCGCTGGTCTGTTGCAACCATTACCAATTCCCGAGTGGAAGTGGGAAGAAGTTGGTATGGATTTCATCACCGGACTCCCTAGGACCCAATCAGGATATGATTCCATCTGGGTGATAATCGATCGGTTGACTAAAGTAGCTCACTTTATTCCAATAAAGACCACATACCGATGCAGTCAACTAGCAGAATTATATGTGGCCAGGATAGTCTATTTACACGGAGTACCCAAGAAGATCGTGTCTGACAGAGGTTCCCAGTTTACATCAAGATTTTAGCGGAGCTTGCATGAAGCCTTGGGAACCAGACTCAACTTCAGTACAGCCTATCATCCCCAGACCGATGGTCAGACGGAACACACCAACCAAGTTCTTAAAGATATGCTTCGAGCCTATGCGCTAGATTATGGAAAAGGTTGGGACAAGGATCTGCCATATGCAGAGTTCTCGTACAACAATAGCTACCAAGCCAGTCTCAAGATGGCTCCATTCGAAGCTTTATATGGTAGAAAATGTCGAATTCTGCTCCTTTGGGATCAGGTGGGAGAACATCAGCTCTTTGGACCTAAATTGATCAAAGAAGCTGAAAGTAAGGTAAAAGCTATACGGGAACGTCTGAAAGTAGCTCAATCCCGACAAAAGAGTTATGCTGACAACCGTCAGAGGGAATTAAACTTTGAGGTAGTAGATTTTGTCTATCTTAGAGTTACTCCACTCAGAGGAGTAAGGAGATTCTAGACAAAAGGAAAACTCGCACCCAGATATATCGGGCCATACAAGATCTTGGCAAGGAGTGGTGAAGTAGCTTATCAATTAGAGCTGCTAGCAGCATGTCAGCAGTGCATAATGTCTTCCACGTATCCCAGTTAAAGAAATGCCTTCGAGTGCCCGAAGACCACACCCTCCTAGAGAGCTGTGATCTTCAAGAAGACCTCACTTATGTAAAGCGACCAATTAAAATTCTGGATGTCGCAGAACGTTTTACCAGGAGCAGAATCATCAGATCATACAAGGTGCAGCGGAGTCACCACCCAGAAAGTGAAGCTACATGGGAGAAAGAAGAAGACCTCAAGACCAACTATCCCGACCTTTTTGCTAACCAAGTCTGAATCTCGGGGTCGAGATTCCCTTTAAGGGGGGGTAGGTTTGTAACAGCCCAAATTTCAAATTTCAGTTGAAAATAAAATTTAAATCATTTTGGTGGTTTTTCTGAAATTTTTAAAAGCTTTTACTTAATTAACATAAAGCTAAAACAAATGTATTTGCAAAATATACTACCAACTAATAGTTGGAAATATTTTATTTAAATCCAAAATGCCTCAGAGAATTTTTGTGAATTTTCTCATGATTTTTGGACTTAATCTACTATATTCTAAAGCCTATTTGAATTATCAGAATTTAATTAATTAGACAATCAAAAGAAAACCTCAAATAGTCAATGGGCTGAAACCCTAGCTCGGCCCACATCTGTTTCGCACGCACGCGGCCCGTGTGTCCCGCACCTCCCACACGTTTTTACCCCGCACGCATCTCAGCTGTTGGATTGAAATCCAACGGCCAGATTTCAATGAAACGTTCAGACGACCGAACGCGCCTTTTGGTTTTGACCATCGGATCTGAATCGAACGGCTGCCGTGCAACCGTTACTCTCTTATTCACCACAAACTATCATGGCCGTTGGATTATCCTCGGACGGCCCACACGCATCCTTTCTTTCCTTTTCACGCGGACGCCGACAGGTGGGACCGCCCGCTTCAATGCCTTCGTCACCCTTCCTTTCTTCTTCCTCGCTTCTTTCCTTTCTCGCCCGCACGTCCGCCATGGCTGTGATTCAAAAACCTTCCATACGCGCTCGAATCCGGCCGCATCTCCAAGATCGTCGCGCGTATTAAAACCGCCGCACCAAATCGCGTCCGTCACGGCCATCACTTTCCATCCCCACGCCCTAAATCCCCGATTCCTCGCCGAGGTCCCGCATGGACCTTCGTGCCCCCCCACGCCGCCTCGGCCACACCCACACCTGTGTACTGTTTCATAAGCCGGGTTCACCGTGGACCTTTGACCGGTCATGGACTCAGTCCATTGACCATTTGGCGCACTTGTCAGTGACTCAAAAGATTTTCTTTAGAAAAAGAATTCGGTCGAAAAAAGGAAATTCCCTCGCTCACGTCAGCATTGTGCACTAAATAGATTTTCCTTTAGAAAAATAATTCGGGAAATTAATTTAAATTGCAGATTTAGGTTTTAAACTTCTAAAATTCATATCTTTTGCATCTGAACTCCAAATTGGGTGGCGCAAGTTGCAAAATTTGTATAAAATTATAATGTAGCTAACTAAACCAAAATATTCCAATTTGGAGTTAATTTGAGTTGTCTTTTTGAATTTGAATTGAATTTGTCGTATTTTCGCGTATAGACTTCGACGACTCTGGAGAGTTTGACCATCCCGAGGACCTAGATTTTCAGGACGTCAACGAAGGCAAGTTACACCAGTGATCATGTCGATCCCATTAATTTAAATTTATTTCTAGTTTTTAAATTACTTAATGCATGCATATGTTTATACAATTATTTCAATGCCCTGTTTTTGTATATAGTTAGTCCAATCTTTATTGTGTGGCCAATTTGAGTATTGAACATGAATGCCTTGTCACCATTAGACAAAATGTTACTAAAATTAGTCATATGCATAGCCATGCTTAGATTACTCTTATCAATTTGGGAAGGTTTAGCCAAATCTTGTACAAACTTGATTAAATTTGACACTGTGGTATTGCTATACCACAAAAGGTTTATAATGAGGGTTTTACTCTAAATAAAATGAAAATGGGTTTGGACTTGGGCGAATTGGCTGAATGGTGGGTGCAGGTTCATGCACGGGTTTAGTCTGGTTAAGACTAAGGCCCAGGGTTTATTTGAAAGGCACCCAAGTTATTTAAGGACCGGTCTTTGAGCCACTTTTTGCTATGCCTTACCGTACCACCACATGTTTGGAATGGGACAGATTTGGCTAAATAATTTGTGGCGTCTTAGTGTTATTTGTGCTATGTTGTTTGTGTGGGGGTCGGTTAGACATTAGTCCCACCTGGCACAAGAGGGGGCTCCCGGAGGATGGTTAGTCCAATGGTAGCGAAACCTTAGTGGGCATAAATACAATAAGACATTACATTGTAAAGGCCTCATGATAATTGCTTAGTCACACGCCTTCGGAAGCGAGCACTGGCCGACATTGAAAGCAAATTATCTCATGTGGGTAAAGCTGTACAAACTCTGCAGAGTAGAAAACTATTCGAATAACCGCGTCCGCGGTCATGGATCATCGAAAGCAAATTATCTCATGTGGGTAAAGCTGTACAAACTCTGCAGAGTAGAAAACTATTCGAATAACCGCGTCCGCGGTCATGGACATGCTAGAAAAGCCACTCTAAGTTAGACTTTGTTTTTGGTTTATAAAATAATTTCATCAGATGATTTTAGGATGGTTAATCCTATGATAAAAATTGGGCGGTTAGCCAAGTGATAGGGGGGTATCCTTCACCACTCGAGGCTATCTAGTATAAAATGGCCATTTTAAACACTGATTTTAGCTATAGTATACAAACTGGCCTTATAAATTAATATGAGTATTTGACCTGAAAACGCTGTTTACACAAAATGAACCCTACCAATATCCTTTGTTTACCTTATGCATGCATTATCTTTCAATACTAGGTGTAACTTGCAAGCACGGTAGTTGTGCTTACTCTTGCTGAATAATGTTTATTCAGGAGAAGACCTCTATCAGGACGGTGAGGATCTTGACGACTAGGCATACGCCCCCACACGATTGCCGGTGGCAAGTCGTGTGGTCTACTACTACATTTGCTTTCCGCTATGTTATTTATTTGGCCTCAGGCCCCTTTTGTAATGAACTCTGAGTTATTATTAACAAAATGCGTGATATGTTTGTGCTATCACTTTTGTTGACTGTGTACACTGGAAATCCTAGACTAGTGTTTGAACACAGAGAATTCGGGATCCTTCGTTCCCAGGTTCGACATTACCCATCGGTGACACCGCATCGTACCCATGGTCGACCAGTCCACAGGGTCGTCGTTGGTGTACATCGCATCGGTGTAGGCTCCCAGGTCCAACTGTGGTCGTTAAATCTAGAAACGCTCGAACGACCATGGTTGAAGAAGCAGCAGACATCCACAAAGGACGAAACTCTCCCAGACCTGGTGGTGCGCACTACACAGGGTGCGTTACATCATGCATAGCACCGTCGGGCGCCAGGCGTATGACGGGATCATGCCCACCTCCTCGTCCATCGGCTCCTGTGCGTAGCGGATCATGTATTTGTCCACGCTGTCACTGTGGGATCCTAGTAACATGATCCACCCGAAGAGCCACAAGAAGTACACCTCGAAGTACCTTCGCACTGCGTACTCGAGTGTCTCCGATCCCACGGCAGCCAGCTACAAGAAGATAGGGATACATCACTAAGTCGAACAAAGGAATTGAAGCAAAAATGCAAGAGTTATAAATACTTACGTCGAACTGGTTGATCCACCTCAGTGTTGGCCCATGCATATAGGAGAACTCCCTGTAGCCAGTGTTGGCCATCAGTAACCCCTAGAACCTCCCAAAGATATCTGTGTGTCACGTGTCCGGGATGTCGTACGCTGTCATGGGGAAGCCCGTGCAGGCCAACCTGGTCAGGTAGCCCACATCATGAAGCGTCGGTGTCATCTCCCCACATGGAACGTGGAACGTGTGTGTCTTCGGCCTCCACCGGTCAACCTGTGCCATCAGGAGGCACCAGTCGTACGGAAACCGCCTCAACGTAGGCACCCTGGCGACGACATCCTCCTCGTCCTCCTACGTCGCCTCCACCATCCTAGCTAGTGGAAGCAAACCTGCCATTCTCAACCTATGTCAAAAGGATTAAGAACATACATTAGTCCACCCACACAAGTCAGATTGAAATTAATTACAAGAAGGTCAGAACTATACGTACCACGGAACCCAATGTGGGTCCACCCTCTATGCCCTCATGGGTGATGTAAGATTGGTCCCGATCTTCCGATGGATGGTAATTTGATTTGTAAAGAGTGACTTTGACGACAAGGCTACCAGACCAAAACTCGATCAAATCGTCTAACAATCGCTAAACCACACTCTTGTTGTTATCAACCCCACCAAGAACAACGGTTGACCTGATCACGAAGATCAATCCTTGCAAACAATCGAAGGACAAGCAAGAACTCAAGTAAAGGGCAATCTAAAAATTGCTATATAAAAAGTCGTATAAGGATAGTTGAGGTTCTGTAACATGAATCTGTTGGTCTAACTGACACAAGAGACAAACTTGAGTTTGCATACATGGGCTAAACTAATATAAACAAAACCTAAACTAGAGGAGAGGGGCAGCGGCTCCTAGTTAAGGAGAGGGGCGGTGGCCAAGGCAGGTGGGGGCGCAGACCGAAGGTGTGCAGCCTCTCCTTGGGCCCAAACGTTACACGGCCTATGGCCCAAATTAAGGTGGCACAACACCATGGGATGTCGAGCTAAGGTAATCGTACTGGTGGAGTTGAATTGGTTGCTGCCAAAGTTGTCAAGTGGTTTGGCCCCTTGATGTCTCTCTTGCTGTGAATGCTTGGTTTCTCCTCTCCAAGATTCCTAAGTAAAATAAGGTCACATGTTTTAGGTAGTAGCACATTCTCCATTAATAAAACATTCACTCCGTAGGAGTAGTGGGAATTGGTCCTTGTACAACTTCAGGTTAAGGAGTAGTGGTTGCATCCATAGGAGAGATGTCCTCATCAATGGGAGTGCTCAATGGTTGCTCGCCCTCCCGCGAGAGGATGGTACTGAGGTGAATATGGTGAGTCGCATCAATGGCTAGGTCAAGTACCATTGTGACCCCGAGTGTGCAACCCTGGGACCCTTTGTGCATTCTAAACTAGTCCCAGATCAGCTAAAGAAGCAGATAAATTAATAATACATAACAGAAAAAGAACTTATGGTTAAGGTTTTACAAGGTTTGCCACATAGAGCTCACGACAACACACAACTTGCAGCGGAAGCCAGAACAACTCGTGGAGGCCATTCGACATGCCCACAGGCAATAAAGTGGAGGACGCGGCCTAGCTCGCAAGGTCTTTGAGGTAGTGATCCTCGTAGAACTCGGTGCTCCCTGGGTCCTCTTCGACGACTGGTCAACAAAGGGCGTATAGCTGTGAGTACATAAAGTACTTAGCAAGTCGTAAGGAACAGTATGCAAATAGTATTCATGCAAGGCTTGACAAAGATAGCTGTATGTTTAATTTGCGGAAAGCAGTATTGACAATGAATACAGTAAGTATATTGTAAGCACAATTTAAAAGATTAACACATAAGTAATCAAGTTTCTTTGAAACAACTTGTGAACTCCCTGTTCACTTTCCAAACCACTCGTGAACACCCTGTTCACTTCCCAAACCACTCGTGCCAACCAAGACAACAATTTTTGAGAAAATCTACCCCTCGTGTGAAATCACAAGGCATTGTCCATGACCGAGGACACGACTATTCGAATAGTTTTATACTCTACAGAGGTTGTATAGCTTGACCCACAAGAGATAATCATCTTATACTGTTCATCCACACACTTTCGAGGTGTGCGACTAAGAGATTATCACAAGGCCTTTACAAAGCTCTGTTTTGACTCGGTTCTGCTCACTAAGGTTTCGCTTTCCTAGCCCCCTCTTGCGCCATTCATCAACCCAAACAGAACTGACCCAAAAAATTGCTAATTATTCATCCAGCTCCACCCCATAAATAGACTTGTGGTTGAACGGTATAGCCCAGATCAATAGCGCACAAAGTTAAGTCCCTAGTGACTACTCAGGCGAAACATCCTCGTGCCAATGTGCTTCTTGCACCCCTTTACTGCACGATTATTCGCTTGAGTATGAAATTATTTTTGGTTCAACCCGACCAAATGGCAACCCTTGCCAGGGTAAAATAAATTTTAATATTCGTGGCAACACATGCCACAATTCCATATTCACTTAGTCAAATTTATCATCATTGAATCATGTGATCGAGAGGCATCGTATAACTAAAGGAGGACTAAGCATAATAGGCACCCATATTGCTATCACAATAATATCCAATTAGGATTACCCAACCTATGGTGTCCAATGGTACATGTCAACATATCGTTCACAATTATTCAAGGAGTCATGCTACCAAGTAGGTATTTAACTATTCTCAGAACCATTTTTATACAACTAGCCATGCATGTTGATATAAAATAATATAATTTTGTAAACTGGGTACGGCATAATCAAAGGTCTATGACTTGCCTTCGTTGAAGGCTTGAGTTGCTTCGACAGACAGTTTCAGAAATTCTTTAGAGAAGCCGGTATCTATACGTGTGAAAAGAGCCAAGTAAATAAGACAACTCCAAACGAAATCCAAAAAGATTACCAAATTAGAACCAAAAGAAAGGTACTGAATTAGAAGAAGATAGAAATTTGAATGACTTGAATCGAAGCTCGGACGAAGGAGAACGAGCTCTCGGAAGAAGGTTCAGCTAGTCGGAAGATAGGATACGACTACTCAACGTGGCCGTGAGAGGGGATACGACTACCCAACGTGGTCATAAGAGGAATACGACTACCCAACGTGGTCGTAAGAGGGAATATGACTACCCAACATGGTCATAAGAGGAATACGACTACCCAAGGTGGTCGTAAGAGGAATACAACTACTTTAACATGGTCATAGGAGGATACGACAACTCAACAGCGGTCAAAAGAGAAGGGGGATTCAACTGCTCAACGGCGATCGCAAGAGAAGGGGGATTCGACTGCTCAACAGCGATCGAAAGAGAAGGAGGATTCGACTGCTCAACGATGATCGAAAGAGAAGAGGGATTCGACTGCTCAACAGCGGTCGAAAGAGAAGGGGGATTCGACTGCTCAACAGTGGTCGAAAGAGAAGGGGGTTTGACTACTCAACAGGGGTCGAAAGAGAAGAGGGATTCGACTACTCAATAGCGGTCGAAAGAGAAGGGAAGGAGAATAGGGCACAGAAAACTCACCAGGACAGAGAGAGAGGCCGGAGAAGGATACTGGGGAAGGACAGCGAACAGCGGTCGAAGAGGTTGAAGATGGCGCGGACTCCAGCAGACTCTTCAGTGACGAGGAGGTTGAAGACGATGCGGACTCCAGTGAACACTTCGGCGACAAGGAGGTTGAAGATGACGTGGTCTCTTCGGCGATGAGGAGGTTGAAGGACAGCGGGGAAGCTCGTAGTCAAAGGCGAAGGAGGACGGCGATGAAGGGGGCCAGCCTGGACTGGAGGAGAAGCAGAAAAGCGGTGGCTCCTGTGAAACACAACTGAACCAGAGTGAGGGGATTGCTTCAAGGAGCTCTGGGACAAGAATAAAAGCGGGGCTTAAACTCGGAGCACGGAGCTTCAGGAAAACCACAGCAACAAGAACGAGAGAGGGAGAGTTGGGTGCACGTGGTGCTCACCTGAATAGGCGAAGGTGGCACATGGTTGATGAGGAGTGCGAGCGGGATTCGCGGTGGTGTACACGGTCGGCTATGCACGGGGCTCCAGCGAACTGGCGTTGCTTCGGATAACAGGAAGGGAGCGCAGCGTAGAATGTCGCGAGGCAAACTCAAAGGAGTGGACGATGTCGCTGGGAAATCAACGACGATGACGGAACGCAAGGAGTAAGGTGATTTGGCTGTCGACAGGAGAAGCTTCACGGTGATGCTAGAGGCGGTGGCGCGAGCTCCAACCGGCGGCGGTGAAACTCGAACCACGGCGAAACGAGTGCGAGAGAGAGAGAAAGAGGAAGAGTTGAGAGGAAAGCAAGAGGAGGCAAAGGGCTTCCTGGTGCTCTATTTATAGAGAAAGGAGGGGGACCAGGCGATAAGATAGAGTGGCGGAAATCACGGCGGCGTGGCATGCGCGCATGGTTGGTAGGTAAGGGAGGGGATAAGAGGGGAGACGAGCGTGGCGAAAGTCAAGGAATTTAATGCAGTAGAGACAACGGCGTTTAATGCGACACAACGACATTTAATGCGCACGAAGACTTTCACGACGGGGGGAAGAAAAAGGTGAGCAGGTGGGCTGACAGGCAGGGCCAGTCAAAACGAAAGGCTGGTCAAAACTAAGAGGCGGTCGAAACCAACAGACTGGTCGAACCAATAGGCTGGTCGAAACCAAAAGACTGATTGAGACCAAAGGGCTGGTCGAAACCGAAGGGGAACAGAGAGGGTGGAGCGGCCGGTGACGAGAGGAGGAACGGACCGATGGGAAATCAGAACAAATAGGGAAAGGGAATTCTAAGTACCAGAGAACTCCCATAAACTCAAAATAAACCAAATTTCGAATTAGTTGAAGTTTGATTAATTCATATTAAATTGCTTTTAACTTTCAAAATTTCAAGTTAAGCTTTAGAAATTTAACAAAACCAAATGGTTATTTTTATTTTTGAAATTTTCTAAAAACTCCTAAAAATTAGGATGTTACAAGTACCTCATACAACCACTACGCAGTGTCTCCTGGGTCGTAATACCTAAAATTTAAGATTTACATAATATTTACCATGCAAAAATGAGAACAGAAATGAAGCTGGGAATATTTTAATCAAGCTCTACACACCCTATTTAGCTACTCTGGAATTTTTACGGAATTTTTAGATCTACCTTGCTATTTTCCTAGTTTAAAATGTATTCTGTTCACCCCATGTCACCAGATGAAATAGTGATAGGGTGTTGTTGTTGTCCATATGGCACCTGTTGACAGATGAAATGGCGACATCGGACCATTTTTTTTAAAAAAAAAGTTACTATTTAATTTTGTAATTATTAATAAAAAATAACATTATTTTTAAAAAATTCCAAGTAGTTGGCCGGTTCTTGCGGCGAGTCAGCTACTGGTAACCAATTTACCCCTGGAGTTGCAATGGAATTTCCCACAAATGCCACCCATGCCTAGGGGTGGAAACGGATCGAATACAAATTTGAACATTCTCGAATACGAATACGAATCGAATGTTGTAATGAATTCGAATTTCAATTGAATATGTACTCAATTCGGTTGAATGCGAATATCCTACAATTTTTGCAATAAATCTCGGTAGAACCCATTTATGTAACATGATTACATGACTACACTCTACTGTCTACTATCTACACAAGTCGTAGTAACACCCAACAGCCACGGATAGTATTCGTATTCATATTCGTATCCAGAAAAAAAAGGATAGTATTCGTATTCGTTAAAAATTGATAGTATTCGTATTCGTTTGTCTGGATACAAATAACATCGAATATGGATAGTAGCCGGATACGAATAACACCGAATACGGATACTATCCATTTTCCCCGGATAGTACTCGTTTTTTCATTCGAATATGAATTTTACTTATCATATTTACGTTTTCTCGAATATCGGATAAAACGGATTATCCTTTACTATTTCCCACCCTTATCCATGCCGTGCTTTCCCCCGGAAGACATTTCCAAGGTACGGTAAACACATGGGCTGTACTACTTTGGGCTCATTTGCCAGCAATCAAATAATGAGCTTGAGCTTGGGCCTTAGCTTTTGTGCTTTTACGGCTAGATGCTAGTAGACACACCACTTTGCTGAAATTTGTAATCTTCAGGTAAAACAAAGATGAAATAAATCCACGAGTTAGCTCCAAACAACAAATTTTACTTGTAAAATTACTCCATTTTCCATTCCTTCAGTAATTCAGCCACTAATTTCTTGATTTAGCATCATACATACATGCCTGGAGGAGGTAACAGTTTGCTGCCAAACATGAACTTGTTTCAGAAATCAATTCAAACTTCAAGTTTCTTTCTTCTAGGCGATGTATCTCTCCGGTTGGTCCCAGAAGGAGTTGATGTTGAGCGGAAGTGCCAGGTTGGAATGTGTGGCGAAGCAAATCTTCAGCAATCATGGGTGACGGTGTAGTCACAAAATTTATAATGATTGAATTTAAAGTTCAGTCGTCTTTTGATTGTGTTGTTTCAAGTCACTTTAATTTGTTGGATACTTTGGAGTGTGGTTATTTGTAATAAATTGGGCCATGTGCATCCTTGATGCAGAGGCCGGGAGAGGTTTTGACTCTTCCATTATCAAAAAAAAAAAAACTCCGGTTGGTAACCTGTTCAAAAAAAAATAGCAGGAGCTGATGCGGTTCTTGTCCCTATGATTACTAACTAGAATAGCATTGCAGGATTTGCACTAACTCATGCAGGGAGCCTTTAGATGTTACAGAATAATTTGTGCATAGGTTGAATACAATGAACAATTTCGCATAATAATTTTTTAAGAAGTTTATTCAGTAAAATAGGATCTGCATGTATGGCATACATGATAGCATCGTAGGTATTACAAATACATAGAACCCGAGTAGAGTGCAAGGAACAACCAAATTCGTTGGAAACTAGACAAGCAAATCTAACGTGGTAGGCTCGCGGATGACAAGAACTCTTTCTCCAAGCTATAGCATAACGTGGTAGGCTGCGCTGAGATGCTATATCGTTAGCTCTCGCGTCCATGTTTATTCTATCTATGGCTGGATCAACTTGAGAAGAATTCATCCTTTCTGTTCGCAGAATCTGCAATGTTGTCTCCACTTGCTTCATCGTAGGCCTTTCTTCACCTTTGAGCCTCAAGCACACCTCCGCAAGGGAAGCAACCTTACTAATCTCTTCCTCGGTTGCTTCGTTAGTTGGTGTCGTCTTAATCTCCAAAAGGAAGTAGTTACACAAGTTTTGCTTCATTCCTGACTGATCAGTTGTAAAAATAGGTTGTTTTCTCAAAAGAAGTTTTAGGAGTACCACACCAAAGCTGTAAACATCGCTCTTCTCATTTAGCTGCCCAGTTTGGTAATATTTTGGATCTGAGTAACCAAATGTGCCTTGTACATTTGTAACAACATGAGTTTGATCAATGCGAACAGATCTTGAAGCACCAAAATCCGATACGTTAGCAGTATAGTTTGCATCCAAGAGTATATTAGAGGACTTCACATCACGATGGAAGATTGATATCGATGCTGCAGAATGGAGATAGTATAGAGCTCCAGCAGCTTCTGCGGCAATCCTTAGGCAATCATCCCATGACAAAGAAACGTGCCGCTTGAATTAGGATGAAGAATTCTAAATAATGAACCGTTGAGAATAAAATCATATACTAATAAGGGAACCTCAGTTTCAAGACAACATCCAAAGAGTTTAACAATATTTCGGTGATTTATTTGAGAAAGAATTGCAACCTCGTTGATGAAATCATTTATCTCCCCTTCCTTGCTGACCATGGACCTTTTTATTGCTACCACGTGTTGGTTAGATAAGATACCTTTGTGCACCGTGCCATGACCTCCACGGCCAAGGATACGTGTGGGATCAAAGTTATTTGTTGCCCTTTTTAGCTCTTCTATGGAAAAAAATCTTTGGTTTCTCACTTGCATTTTTATCTGATGATATCCATTGTTCCAAGAGAAGGCCCTGGTTTTTTCGAAAATACTTCCTTTGTAGTTTCCTCTGGACGTCTCTTTTCCGTCTTCGAAACAGAAAAATTCCACTTAAGCCGAGAAGTAGCATGCCAAAGCCACTGCTAAGCCCAATTATAATACCTACAATGATAAAAGGCCTCAATCGTATTGATCTTAAAAAACCCTTTTTCAGTGCAGAACTAACCAGTACGAGACTCACCTATAATGGTATTTTGCTTTCTTGTTGAAGTGCATTGCTTTTTTGTAATATCATACTCTGTGTGATCAGGACAGCAGGTGTAGCCTCCTATGGTGTTATGGCAAATTCCATTGCAACGGCCTGGTGTCCGTTTGCACTCGTCAATATCTGTAACCACATCTCAGTAAGTTAATACATAACATGATAAAATAAAAATATTGCATTGTCTAACAAATGGAAGTGGATAGTTGATACCAGAAATTTTTTGTAATTTTTATTGTATAACAAGGATTGCAAAGAGATTAGAGACTTCATGTCTGTTTGAGAAAGTTCCATAGTAGATGGGGAAGACGCTCACTTGGTTTGCAAGCACATCATTTACACCACCATTATTTTGTGTGTGTGTGACAGAGAGATTACCATGACAATCAGCCATTTTTGTTCCATTTGGAGTATGGAATTTTCATTTATTCGTAATAGTAACCATTTTCTTATGTTTGCGTGTGTGAAAGAGGGATTACCTTTACAACCATGTGGGATGTATGGATTTCCTTCAAAACCGGGCAAGCATGCGCATCTGTAGCCAACATAACCTACCACGGAGTTGATGACACTCACGCAGATGCTATTGATACTTACACAAGCATATTGAGAGTTGTTCTGTTGCGCCTCTTGGCAGGTTCGTGTGGAAACAGCCCATTGCACAGAGGATGATTGCGAAGGATCGACATACAGGTCAGGTTCTTTAGAAGATACGTTGGTGGGTTTCATAAACATATTGATTTGCAGTTCTTCCATAGACGAGTCGTATTCGATGCCCACCAGCCCCAGTCAAATTTATGTATGTCACACGAATGAGCTTATTGATCTGGAGGACGGATGTGTTTGACCAGCTGAGCTGAAAATGTTTCCTCGCATAGCAACCTTCTTCTGGGCCAAAAGGAAACGGGACAGTAACATTCCCACAATGTCAGGAACAGTTCGCCTTTTGTGACATTGGATTATACCCTATTTCAATGAAAAATCAAATTCATGAGATTAGCTAAAGTAAAACAAGACTTTATTTAAAGATGAAAAATAATTTGATCCATTATATGCAAGTTAATCTCATGAAAAAACAACCAGTCAAGGATTATGATTCCCCATAGTTACATTGCTTCTAATAGTTCACATCAAAAGAACAGTAGTCGGCAAGTAGAGAGTAGTTCACACTGGTGGTCACCTGTTCAAATCACTGAGCCCACATATTTTCCTTTTTTTTTGTTCGCTTCACCTTGATTATAGTTGTTCACTTCACCTTGATTATAGTTGTTCGCTTTGCTTTGAATCTAGCTAGTGTACTGCCTGTATGGTCGTTGAAAGTGTTTGATACTAATTCATTTTGATTATTCATTTGAGTTACAATTGCTTTTATCCCACATTTTCAATCTGATCCTCTAATTGAACTAGATCAACACTAGTTTTTCATTCTATTTCATTTGATCCTAGAGTTTGATTCTGATTCATTTTAAGAAATAATAGGATAAGATCAATGAAATTATTATTGTGTCATATATTGCTTTTATCCCACATTTTTAATATTATTCTCTAATTTCCCCAAGAGATTGTATCTTTTCTATCTCATTTACCCAACAGCCTCTTAGCATACCCTAAAACAGCCACATACAATGTTCCAATTCTCACTAATAAATTTGAAGCAACTACCATCACAAGCACACCTGTATTACAATAGTCATTTTCAGGTTCCTCACAGCTATCGTTATAGGTAATTGGACATCTAATTACCTGGATGTCGTCGATAGGTAATTGGACATCTAATTACCTGGATGTCATCGATAGGTAATTGGACATTTAATTACCATTCATTGATGTCAAGTCACCATAGAACACTTGGTTGCTAATACATGAAGCCACTTCCCAATCAGAGAGTATCTGCGCATCCACATCACTTTCTGAACATAGCGACGTCCAATTACCTATTGATAATATCCAGGTAATTGGATGTCCTGACGCTCTCCTGACAGCTATGCTTCTTAAACTTGCATGGACTCGATGAAGTGGCCTGTGGCTGCTGTCTCATCCTCCTCATGCTACGTGGATGAACCTTCGAAAGTGGCTGAGGGACTACGAACAATATATATATATATATATATATATATATATATATATATATATATATATATATATATGATGCCGGTTTTAAAGGCACAAGTAGCCACTTCTTAGAGACTTTATAGAGAAGAGATCAATAATAGAATGGTAGGACGTACCTGGCAAAGGTGAAATGAATAGCGAGAGGCTAGTTGAATGGAAAGAGGCTAGTTGATTATATAGACAAAGGTAAGATTAAGAAGATTGATTATTATTGTCCTCAGAAGGCTAATTGCACAAGATTAAAACTTGCTAATATATTAGCAAATCAACCAAAATTAACTTATTACACATGAACAATATCTATCAAGATACTATCAACTGTGATGCAGAACAACAAGTATCTTAGAATGTATAAATTGCATGCTCGAAACAATACATAATAGCAGGTAATCTAACAGCTCAAGGAACAATCTATACACAATATCACATCCAATTGCATTTGACATCAATTCATCGTAGAGCAATTCAGGAGCCCACAAAATATCACTTTGAGTGGGGCTCAAGGGCTCATGCCACACTAACAGTATCATCTATATCATCACCAACACCATCACAGAACAAAGGGGAGGGAACGGGAAAGAGAATAAAGAGTAGTAGTTTACCTCAGTGCTACGGCCCACCGGTGCACAGGTGAGCCCCATGTGTAAACCTCAGCCAATGCAAGCAAGGTGATGAGGACATCCCTAATTTGGATATAATCGCGCCTACACACACAGCTGATCCACAACCAATGTTACAAGGACAAATTACTCGAGCTCGTGCTCGCCAACTTAATCATCAGGTGAATTCGTTCATAGGTTTATATATTACTGAGAATAGATCGCTACCTAATACAAGTGATTTAATTGTGCTTAGGAATATGGGAAAGGACATAGACGAGCATAGAAGACATAATGGAGGTCATCACGTCACTTTGGGTCCGAGCCAAGCAAGAGTTCGAGTTGGGCTCGTTCTGGATTCGAGTTCGGACTACTGCGACAATACTAAGTTCAAACGGCTGTAACTTCTTCATACGGACTCCGTTTGGGACGTTCTTCGACTTCATTGAAAGCTTATCAAATCTAATTTCCAATGTATCCAACCTAAGCTTCAAATTCCAGTCAAGCCAGCCAAAATCAATAAAACAATCCACATCTGTTTTTTTAGCCGAGTCAAAAAGGGTGCTGCGCCACCTCCTCTTAGGCCCATGGGCCCTTTAACCCTAGGGGCGTGCGTCCACTTCCCTGGCTGCCACCCCTGGTCGTCTTCCCATATAGGAGCCACTGCCTCCCTGGCTAGAACTCGGATTTCATTGAGTTTAGGTTTAGCCATTGTGTAAACTTCTGTTCTTCAGTTGTGTCGGACGACCACCTGTCAAGACAGCCTTCGGGATCCCACCTTTGTTTTTCAATACCATCTATACTACAATTCCTATTTGCAATATCAGATTGCCTATATTTTATTCTTGCTAGTTCTTCGATTGCTCGCAGGAATTGAACCTCGTAATCAGGTTGATCGCGCTTCCAGCACAGTCAATAACGTCGCGGAGTTGGTTCAACGATTGCTAAGGCGCAAGCGTCGTCGTACGGTTGTAGTCGGATCGTGAGAGTCACCTCCACCAAAATCGATAGTTATCAATCTCATCGAAAGATCGGGAACCCCGTCTCCATCAACTGGTATCAGAGCTCAAGGTTGCTCGGTGAGAATTTACTGTTTTTCGTAGTTAGGTTGCTTAATTCCGAAAGTCCAGAAAAAGTCAAAAAAAATTATAGGATTAGATCACCTATCTGTCCAAGACCAATTGCGCCATCGTATCTTTCTTTTCAGTGCATTACATTGTTGAACTTTCAGTTGCATCGTCGTGTCCTTTGCTGGTTGTAGTGTCTAGTTCCTTTAGAGTTTTGAATTCTATTCACGTTTGGTTGCACCGTTGCGGTTGGGTTCAATCTGCCGCCTACTCCACCGTTGCCCATCCTTGTCACGCCCGGCAGAGCCGCTGCTGTCTCTACCTTCGCGCTGCCACGACCACCAACGCTACCACCATCCCTTGTCGCGTCCTACCGTGGCCACCATCCTCCTGTCACGACAAGCCACTATCCTCCTACCATCGCCACACCAAGGGAAACCCTAGCCAAGAACAAAAGTTCGTTTCGGTTTGTGACAGAGAAGAAAAAGAAAACAAAAAAAAAGAAAAGAGAAAAAAAAAGAGGTTGTTTTCGTGCTGCCAGAAGGAAACATAAGATTCATCTGACTTCGGCAACGCGATTTTTTTAAAAAAATCAAAGTTTAGAGAGAGAGAGTATCTTTTAATTACCTTTTTACCCCTACATTTTAGAAAATTTTTGTGACCCATATACCTCCCTAGGCCTAGAAGAGGACTGTGAAGAGTTTTGAGTGAGGTACACATCTGCAAAAAAAAAAAAAAAAAAGAGGAGCGAAAAAAAAGTTTCTCAGAATTTGCTCAAAATTGACAGAGACCTTTTGCAAGTGATTCTAAGGTTCCCCGTGAATACGGCATCTTTTTTCGAGATTCTGCTGCACCGTGCTTTTGTTTATGTTCTAGGCTCGCGTCTCTAGTACGGTCTAGCCTAGGACCAGCACTAACCGGCGTTGAATGATTTTTCAGCTTGCATTCTCTGATTTGATAGTTGCTAATCCATTGCTACCATACTTGAACCTTCCCAGCTACACCTTTTCTACAACCGTACAGGCTAAACTTTACCTAGCAATCGCTCCATCCAATCTTCGGAGATACATTGGCACCGCTGGTTGCCGATCACCCCTGTTTGCTTGGTAAGAATTGGTAAGAATTCGATAGAAGGCTTGAGTGTGAGCGACTTTTGAACCACCACATCCTGGTAGTTGCTAGGGATATATACTTGTGTTTTGCTAACAATGGCAGGTTCTACGGAGCATTCGGATGAGGATACATCTCATACTCCGCGTACGAAGGGAATCATACAACATTTTCGGTGCCTCATGAACCTTCGTACGGAGGATCTTGAGGAAGATGTCAGGGGTCACGAATGAGCGACTTGCTTAACTTGAGGGCGCCCAAATTGAGACAAATGCCATGCTCGCCGCGATGGAGAGAGTGCAAGGCATCACTAACACTTCTTTGGCAGGTATTATGGCGCGCCTTGACGAGATTGCCCAGTCATCCACTTCTGTTCCCCCTGCTACCCCGGTGGTAGAGGGACATGTAATATCCTAAGTTTGGACTTGTGTTTCAAATGTAAGAAAATGTGTAGAAATTAAAACTTTTTCTTACATCTTGTATTTCCTGTATAGTCTGAAGAGTTCTTGTACAAGAATTATGTAAATACAAAGTCACAAGTCTTTTGACCAAAACCTTGATCTTTCAAAAACAATCTTGTCAAACCTTATGATCATTCCTTGGAAATATTTTTTTTTCTAAGCTCTTGGATTAGTGTGTACCCCTCTGAAAAATTTCACACTTTTTAGAAATTTTTTGAATGCATTTGGAGGTCAGTCAAACCTGTTTAAATCTCAGTCAAACCCTAGCTCGGCAACTTGCAGAATTTTTGGAGGAAAATGCACTGCATAAAAACCTCTAAGAATTTTTCACATGGTCAATATCTTAGTTAGCAAGCTCCTGTAAAAATTTTAGAATTTTAGAATTTTTTTGCTACCTCAAACAAATCCCCAAAGTTCAGCTCTTTATAAAACTCAAAATTCAAAAACACTGTTGGGCTCGAGTTAGACCCGAGCCCAACCATCTTGACTCGGTTGGACCAAGTCCTTAAGCCGCACTCGGGCGTGTGGTTTGAGCCGTTAGATTTTGATCCAAGGGCTCACGACCTCCCCACCGTTTTCAGTCTCGAGCGATCTCGTGTGCTCTGGGCCGTCCATTTCTGATCCAATGGTCCACGATCACCCTAGCTTCCTCTGACCTTCTTCTTCCTCGCGCCGTGCGTGTCAACAGTGCGCGGCGTGGTCCTTTCTTGTCATGCTCCCTCGTCAACACCTACTTGTCGGGGCGGTGCTGCGCGTGTGTGCTTTTGGCCCAAAGCCGTGATCCGCGCTGCTCCTCTCGTTTCCAGTTCTGTCGCGGCTGGAGCTCTCCCGTAGCTCACCGCGGGGGCCCCCTCCTTTGTTCCTGTTGCTCGCTGGTTCCTAAAAGCCTCCGAGCTCCTCCCCAAGTTCCCTTCCACACCTCCAGTCACCCCTAGCCCCTTTCTGTATGGTTTTGAGCGAATCACCGTGGACACCATTTCCGCCATTTTTCGGCCGTGAAGCTCGGTGGTGGGAGTGTGCTCCCGTGGTCCTCTCGCCCTGTTCTTTGTTTTCCTAGGCACCTCTGGTCATCGCAAATCCTGCCCCTAACTCCTTTTTGGGTTGCTTTCTTAGGGAAAGCTCGAATTAAAGTTTCCGCAGTTGGCGGCCGTGAGGGGACTTCATTGTTCCCAACTTTGGTAAGGGTCCCCCGCCCAATCCCGTGGTCCTGGACCACCTCTAGGTCTGTGCGAAGCCATCCTGACCATCCTTTTTTGCTTTTGGTTGATCAGGGTCCCTTATCGTCGTCATCTTCTCCACCTCCGGCGTCGGTCTCCGCCGCTGGGTCTCCTCCAACTTCCTTCGGACCTCTTTGATGCTCTGGTGAGTTCGCAATACCTCCCTTTAGCTCGAGCACTAGCTGGATTAGGTCGTAGCGGTGCCTTTTCATAGTTTCGGTTTTTACCGAAAAGTGTCATCCGCCCCTCTCTGGCTCGCCGGCGATTTAGGCCTGCTCCGCCGTCGAGAGTGCTCCCATTACGTTCGCAATAGTATTAGGAATGTTTTGGTGTAGATGGTTCGCGCCGCCGTGGCCTTGGTCATCGACGACGTGCCGGCAAGCAAACCGCGGTGGTCTGTACTTTGTCGGATTTTCGACAAGTCCCCAGACCTCCTCGGTGTAATATCAACCGTTGAGAACCTCCTCAGGATTAGATCTGGACCATAGACTTCTTTCTGAAAAACTTTAGTCTTAAGACCTCCCACTAGTTTAACCTCAGCCGTTGATGATTTTTGGAGATTAGCTCTTGGCCGTAAGATCTTACTTTGTAAGACCTTAAGCGCAAGGACCACCCCTGTTTAGATCAAAGTCGTTTAGGATCACCTCGAGCTAGATCTTAGCCGTAGAGTCCTTTTCTGCAAAAGCTTTAAGTCATAGGACTTCCTAGGTTCTATCTTGGTCGTCCATGACCTCTCGAGGTCAGCTCTCAACCGTTAGATCCTTTTTGGGTGATATCTGGTGGCCAGGACCTCTTGGAGTAATCTTGGCCGTCAAGGACCTGTGTGGTTTAGCTCCCAGCCGTAAGATCTTCTTGGTAAAACTTAAGTTGCAAGACCTCCCTCCGCTTCGATCTCAGCTGTTAAAGACCTCTTCGAGGATGGATCTGGACCTTAGGTTCTTTCTGTAAAACCCTAAGTGCCAGGACCTCCCCTAGTATAGATCTTAGCCGTTAAGACCTCCTTAGACTGAATCTTAGCCGTAGGGATCACCCTCAGTGTTTCCGCAAAAGACCACCATGGTCATTTTGTGAAAACCACCCCTAGGACCTCTCCCGGGGTCCTCTTTGCAAAAGATGACCCCTGGTCCTTATAAAGAGAACCTCAGGACCTCCCTCCGCTTTAATTTGGACCGTTCAGGACATCCTAGTGGAGATCTGAGCCGTTAAGATCTCTTTCTGTTAAAACCTTGTCTTTGAGGACCTCCTCGTGTAAATCTTGACTGTTGAAGACCTCCTCCGCGAGATCTTAGCCGTCGGGATCTCCCTCCTCTAGATCTTGTCACATAGGACCTCTTCCGAGTAAATATAGGCCACTCAAGACCTCCTTTGATAGATCTTGGCCGTCCAAGACCTCATCCGTTAGATCCTTAACCTTAGGACCTCCCCGTAGCTCTGGACCGTTGGATCTTCATCTAACGGGCTAGACCTCCTCGACGGGTTAGAGCTCTTAGCGTTCCAGTCCTTGTGGACCGCCCGATTCTCAGTCTACATCTCAGATCTTGAGTACATTCGGACATCCGATTGTATCGCTGATCTGGGCCGTTCATCTTTAGATCTATGGCCCAGCTTGGTTGGGGCAATCGGGTAGTCCGAATGTCACCTCCATGGAGAGCCGTTGGATCTAATCCAACGGTGGATCGCGTGCGGCGCGGTACGCGTTCGTTCGGCCCTCATGCTTGGGTCGTTCGATTCGCGATCAACGGCCCACGGTGGTCCACGTCGATTCTTTTTGCGTAGGTTTTGTTTATTTCTGGTAAGCCTTTATTTGTCAACTAAAAATTGTATTAAACTTTCAAAACTCTTAACTAATTCGTTTTAAAACCTTTTTAGATGATTCCAACTGGGATAAATTCATGATTAACTAGAGTTTAATCTAAAAATGTATATAGACATTGTTCCATGCCAGAAAACCTTATAAACAATAATAACTTATTTTCAGCCATTATTTGAATATTCCAGAAATTAAATTGAAACTTGTAAAATGCATAACTTTTTCTATATAACTCCAAACTGAGCAAACTCAAGCTTGTAAAATTCCTCTATTAGCATACTTTAATATGAAATAGGTTTTGCCCATGTTCATATTCCTGAAAAATGATATGTGCTAGTTTTACAACTTATAAAAAATCATAAGTAATTCATTTTAACTCCAAATTGAGTAAACTCAACTTTGCTAATCTTAAGATGTCATTATCTACCTACTATAAAAATTTCAGGTCTTAGATCATTCTAGAAATTTATACCATAAATGGTACCAGTAATTAATTTTGTTGAATTTCCAGGCTAAGGGATTTGTTTTAGCTATAACTTTTTCATACTTAGTCCAAATGACTTGATTCTTGTTTCTAAATTCATTTAAAATCATGCCCTTGTTGCTGTATAAATTTCATGGATTTTGGATGACTTTTGATTTTGAGTTTTCTTCGATGTTCGTCGTTTTTATTGGATTTTCTCGTTCTTTCGATAGGTTCCGACGATTGTGTTGAGTGAAAAGTAATCCTCTGCAGCAAACAAGTGGCCTCCAGCAAGGCAAGCAGTGTAACATCATTTGATCATATTGCTCGCATTACTTTTAAAATTCTAATATCTTGTTTGTAAAAACTAAGTATGCATGCTTCTTGTGTCAAAGTTAATTTTTGCAGATTAGAGGTAGCTAATCCCATTGCATAGTTTTCCTAAAATTGTTCACCCCTGCCACTACCATAGGTTATTATCCTCACTGGCGAATTAGAGCCCGGTGGATGATTTATAGTCTTTTTATTGTCTTTGCGATATGTGGACGAAGAGGGTAGAACCACTACGTGGAACGTGGCCATTTGCCTTTGTGGCCTAGCTCGGCGTTGTACTCCTCGCCTTGCGCCTTAGCTCTCGCCGCGATGGCCCTCTTCCGCTCCTTCTCGGCCTCCCGTCGTCTAGCATGCTCACGCTCCTGCTCCTCGCGCTGCCTGTCCCACCTGCCCTGCTCGGCCTCCTCAGCTTTCAACTCTTTGAGGCGTCTTTCACGGGTCTCGATGTCCTCCCTAACACAGCTCTTTCGTGTCAGCAACCACCACATGTCTTAGGGCTGAATCTTATCGTCGATCCACTGGGTGATGTCGCATAGGCGTGGCGGAGACTGCGGTGGGTAAAGAGAATTGGTTACACCGTTACAGGAAGAAAAATAGCATTGTGCACCGAAATACGATTTCATTACCGGCTGCCTGTCGGTGTAGTCCACGGCGTAGTTTGGGCAGCACCAATAGCGCTGACCAATGGTCCACTCATCGGTTGATTTGACACACTTGCAGGCGTCTCGACACCTGCATTGGGGTGGCGCCACCCCTATCGGGGGCCCTTCTGGAGGGCATTCAGCGGGCATAGGTGGGGGGTCGTGGCTCGATCCAGAATCATTGGGCGTACTGCGAGGCAGCTTCCTCAGATCTACCAGTTCCAGAAAAGTTTGGTGTGCGAAAGGCTGTTGACTAGCGGCATGATAGTGAGCGGCGGTCTCGTGGGGAGACACCCAGTCCTTCAAAAGCTTGCGGATTTTCTCCCATTCCTTCTCCTTGTCCATATTTTCTACTTGGTGGTGCTGGTGTGGAGTTGCTGGATGAGTAGCGCTGTATTTATAGCTAGAGCGGACGCAGCCGTAGCCAGCGCTCCATTGCAATGTTGTGCGAATGCGTTTCGCGTCCGTGGGTCACGTCGTCCTAAAAAGCTAGCTCATCTGGTGACGTCCTCAGAAAAAGCTGGCTCGTCGGGTCACATCGTCCTTAAAAGCTAGGTCGTCTGCTCACGTCGTCGCTCACGTCGTCGTAAAAAGCTGGCTCATCGGGTCACATGGTCCTGAAAAGCTAGCTCGTCTGGTCATGTCATCGTAAAAAGCTAGCTCGTCGGGTCATATGGTCCTGCAAAGCTAGCTCGTCTGGTCACATCATCGTAAAATGCTGGCTCGTCGGGTCACATCATCGTAAAAAGCTAGCTCAACAAAAAAAGAGATATCGAAACACGAGACTACCATAATAATAGTTGCACACAGAATAATATTTACATAGCTACCATTACTGATATTTACATAAATTAATATCTACTAGCGTCCCCTCGGCATACTCCTGCCCCGCGTATGGGTGGAGCTAAGGACCTGTAACAGAAGATCGTCGTTACTAACTTGCGAGGTCAAAATAAAGAAGCGATATGAGCGTGTCCTACTCACCTCCAACATGTCCCGTGGTGCCACAACGACGAGCTCGCCACGTCCGTGGCAGGAGCCTGTGTCCTACCACCTCGGCTGACCCCTCATCCTCGCACAGATCGATCCACCGAGTCCCTCGGCGTGCGACAAGTCACGACCTGGACCCCTCGGACCGTAGCCTCCCTGATCCGCTGCAGGACACCTCTCGTGGCCCCCAGCATCATGTGCTGCGCGGAGTCCACGAGGTCGATAATCTCCCGATGTAGATCCGTCTGCACAAATGAACAAGTTAGAAACATAAATCAGGCAAATTACATAAGAATTAAGGACAGTTCAATACGTACAGAGCGGTGGTAAGCGGAGTCCGGCTGGGTAGAGTACGTGTCGGATATCGCGGCCTCATGTCGTGGTGGGTCAACCACGACATGGACGCAGCGAAGCCTCATCCGACTAGCGTACCACTCCATGTACTCCCCGTATGTCTCTGGATCGTAGGGATCATTGCCGCACTGGATGTGGTCATCGTGCGCGCCAATCCAACCCTCAACCCAAGGGGTCATCCTGTCCGTCCAGGACATCATGCCCCGTACACCCTTCCTAGTGTACCTGCGTACGGCAAGACAATTATTTAGTCAGCATGTAAAGTACATTTGACGAAAGTAGTAAAAAGTGAACTTACGCATGAACGTGCGGGGGCACCCGCACCCCCCAAGGGGCTGGGATCTCCTGTCGCAGACCGAGCTAGCGCATGACCCGCTGCACCTGGTACTCCTCAATGAAGACATCGCGCACCAATGCCCTCCGCTTGTACCAGTACACGTAGTCTCGCGTGCACAGGCTCGACAGTCCCTTGGGCGCGCGCGTGTGCACCCTCTTCAGTGTACGGTGTCCAGATGACGCGGTCATCCGTCAGCTGATCGAACCTCACAACGTACTCCGGATAGGACCACTGCGAAGTGATCGGCGTGTAGATGACCTGTGCAATACAACACCGTAAAGTTAGCACTGAAAATCATGATTATAAATACGAAAATAACAAATGGTCATGAAACTAACCCGTCGGCGGCACCACAACGTGCCCATGGTCGGCCCGTCCACCTGGTCGTCCTGGACGTACAAGGTGATCGCGTACGCTCCCAATTCCAGCTGTGGTAGTCCGATCTAGAAGTGCTCCAAGGACCACAACTGCAGAAGTAGCTAGCATCTGGAGAGGATGGAGCTGTCCTGGGCACGGTGGCGCGCGTCGCACAGCACGCGGTACGTCGTGCACAACACGGTCGCCCCCCAAGCGTACTGCGGGATCTTGTCGATCGGCGAGTCCGCCAACTCACGCGTGTACCGAACGTAGTGCTTGTCGACGCTGTCGTCGTGGGAGCCCAGGAACAAGACCCACCCAAAAAGCCACAGCAGGTAAGCCTCATAGTGCCTCCTAACGACGACATTGCCGGCGTCTTGCGCCATACGCTCAAGCTACAACAAGGCATGTACATGTCAGCAAGTTTCACATACCAATTTATACGAGAGGACAATAGTTACGAAGACTTACGTAGAACTGGCAGATCCACCTCAACGTCGGCCCGTGCGGGCTGCTGAACTCGGTGTACCCACTGCCGGTGGGAGCACATCGTAGAACCTCGCTAGGAGGTCGGTGCGCCACATGACCAGGATGTCGTGCACTGTAAGGGGGGAGCCTGCGCATGGCAACCCAGTCAAAAAGCCCATACCCTGCAGCGTCGGTGCCATCTCCCTGCACGGAAGGTGGAACGTGTGCGTCTCTGGCCTCCAGCGGTCTACCAGCGTCATCAGTAGTGCCCGGTCGTACGGAAAAAGCCTAGGTGTACGACCAGCACTGCGGTCCTAGTCGTCCTCCTACGTCGCCTCCACCATCCTCCGAGTGGAAGGAGGCACCTGCGTCAAAACGATTAAGAACAAACGTGATTGCATGTCAAGTAAACAAACCGTGGTGGAGTGCATTACGTTACAAATCTACAAACCTCGGAATCCAGTCTGCGTGCAGCCTCCATGCCCTGATGGGTGTGCGCAGCCGCAACGCGCGAAGCTCAATCGACGCCTCGCCCTCTAGGGGGAGCACGGTACTCTGGTGGCTACGGTGATGCGCGTCAACCACCGGATCAAGCAACTCGTACTAGCCTGCGTTTGTCATACCTAAAAATACAGCAATAAACAAAGTTCAGCATCTTTACGTAGGATATGTAGCGATTACAGATTTTATTTACGATTTTCATGTGCTAGGCTATTCTCCGAGATTAACTGGTATTTCTGGCACTAACAAAATAATTACTCTACTTAGCTACTCAATACATTTTCAACAAAATATTTAATCTTCCTATTTCTACAGATTGATCCTTAATCGTTCCAATGCTACATAATTCCGATCTTACTCAACTACTCCAGATTATCTTTATAATCTTCAAATGTGTCATGCAATTTTTCAGCGAGCGAAAGATAACTCCGGCATTAATATTATAATTACTACGCACAAATGGAGAGCTTAATAAAGTTAGAATTATTCTAATTCTGCCTACATAACTTAACATACATGCTACACAATTTAACTACTTTTATCTAACCTACTTAGCCCTATGTCGCTATTTTGGTTTGCTAACCAACAAGGTTTTAACATAATGTACAAAGTTTCAGAAAAATGTACCTGCGAGATGACCGATCGGGCTCGATGCTCTGACGACAATCTCTCTCCTCCACGACAAACTCACAGAGCTTCGCTACCTTTCTTCTCTCCCTCTCCTTCTCTCTCTCGTTTGTTTCTGGAATTAAAATGAATTTTGGACTGATTTTTCGCCCTTTTTATAGCCGGATCCCTGGCGACAGGAACCTATCGTCAGTTCAACTAGCGATAGGAACCTGTTCAACTTCCTGTCGTCAGTACAACTGGCGATAGGTAGTTGGACCGGCGACAGGGGAGCGACAGAGTCCCTGTCGCCAGTTGAGCTGACGATAGGTTCTTGTCGCCAGTTGAACTGACGACAGGGACATATTTTTGTAATTTTTTTGGTCGTCTATTTATTTTTGTAAATATCTTTTAAAATTATATTATTTTAAAAAAATTCCCATAATCAAGGCGTCGCGATTGGTGCATGCATTAGATGTCGCTGGTCGGTGCATGTGCAGCAGCACGCGTGTATGTGAACACAGAGAAAATGATACGCCGCGTCTTGCGGAAGTGATGTGAGGTGTCTGGGCAAATATCTCCACATAGCCATAGCTCTGGATTGTCTCCACTTCTCCCACACACGATTTTTTTATTATTTAATCTTTTTTTATTAATATTTTAAAGTTAATCCCTCGCGAACTTTATTTCCAAATCTGACCCCTTTGGTCACGCCACAACCCGTGGCGTGGCCAAAGCGTACTGTCACACCACCATGAGCGGCGTGACAAAACATGCCACACCAGCCCTCGGCCGCGCGCCGTGCCAGCGTGGAGGGCTTGTGTGGCATCCGTCACACCATAGTACATGGCGTGACAAGGTGGGACTGTCACGCCATTAGGTTTGGTGTTACAGTGGCGACTTATACTTCTTCATTTTTTTTCTCATCTCTCATGCACAGCACATATACATAACACAACACATATACATAACACCATGTACATGTAACATTTAAGAATCCATAACTTAAAAATAGAGATTGTATCTGTGAACCAAAAATAACACCATCATTTTAACTGAAAGTAAATACCTATATGAACCGATAATTTTTTTTGTAGAAGTATGGACATATGGTAGACAGTATCGCTGAGGAAACATGCGTAGAAATCCTACAGGAATAATAGGTGGTGCTCATTAAGAAATAAGGGCATGGAGGTTTGTAAATTAGGGTTTCCTTTTCTCAGAAATCAGGGTTTCGTCGTAGTTTTAGCGCTGTTTGTAATAATTTCAAAATATAGCAAATGAGTTTAGGAAAATTACCAAACTTTTTGTGGAGCCTCCCGTCATAGTGTTGTTGCTTCCATAAATTTTGTATAATTTTATTCGTTTAGAGAAAGGATGGTTGATAAGAATATCAGACGAGGTATAACCTTGAGGATGTCGTCCAAGCAAACTGTCTGCTGAAACACTTGTTATCCAACCTATTGGAGTCTCTAACCGATAAAGTAAATGCGAACGTATATACGCAGGCAGTCGATGAAGTACTTTATGAAGCTTATAGAGAATATGATTGAAGGGGTTGAGAACGCTCGTTGTGATTATGAAGATGCCCTAAAACATGGAGGATTCGATGTCGGTGCAAATGGTTTTTCTGGGATTCCACTAGAATAGACATACTTGCAATATAGACTTGCTTTGATGGCTTAGCAGAGATACGAAACCAGAACTACATTAGAGTCCGCGGACAGAAGCATGTTACATGTAGTGACATGGCATGATGGTTCGGCTAATTGCTTTAGTCATCCTCGCTACTACTACGGTACATTGCGACACAAGCATTCGGACCATATAACTATACATGCCTTTAGGGGATAGTAAAAAACATGCGGGGTAGGATGGGGGACTATTACGTAATGACCTGACCTACTGCGTGGACCGGGGCCATTTTCCCTTCCTTGCTAGCACGGCGTTGAACTCCTGGCCGGTCTTCCCCTTCCCCTTGTCGCGGGACTATCCACGTGGGGCTGGTATATCGAAGTCGTCCATGTCCTGTGATTCCATGATGTAAGTGCACCGTATAGTGAAAATCGTAAGAAGGATGTTAATTCTACATAAATCACGTCGTCGATACGGATTAGGCCCGGGCGACCGGATACACTGTGGCGGCCGGGCTCAGCCGCATGAGCCTTTCCCTTGCCCTTGTCGCGGGACTGTCCACATCGGGCTGGTATGTCGAAGTCGTCCATGTCCTGCGATTCCTTGATGTAAGTGCATCGTATAGTAAAAATCTTAAGAATGATGTAAATTCTTCATAACTCACGTCGTGGATAGGGATTACGCTCGGGCAACCGGATACGCTGTGGCGTCCAGGCTCAGCTGCATGAGCCTTTCCCTTGCCCTTATCGCGGGACTATCCACGTCGGGCTGGTATGTCGAAGTCATCCATGTCCTGCGATTCTATGATGTAAGTACACCGTACAGTGAAAAACGTAGTAAGGATGCAAATTCTTCATAACTCACATCGTTGATATGGATTACACCCGGGCGACTACTGCGCTCCTTCAGTGCCTCCTCAACAGGGTCCGGTACGTAAGGTTTCCACCGCACAAAGTTCTCGGCCCGCACCGAGTAGTTCAGCATGTACTTCTGCTGGATGAATGCCCTATCGTACATCTCTGGGCCATCGATCCACTGGAAGAAGTGGCAGCGCATCTCGGGCTGCCATCACGTGGGGATGAAGTTAAAAATTTGAGGAAATCAACGTTGATGAAAATCGATGCGCGCGATAGAAACACTTACGAGGTGGTGCCCGCACGTGTAGTATGCCCGGGCGGCAGTGGCTGGGTGTGTGGACTGAATGATTTCTACTAGTTCGCCGCACACACACTGCGGGATCGGAGAACGTGGTGGTACTGGAGCATCTTTCATTGAAAAATCTGGGTATTGTAGCTGTTTGCTCTTCTGCTTAAGCCACTTTTGCTTCTGCAACATCCTCGCGTAGAAGTTTGCCGAAGAGTCCATAGTTGGGTATCTATTGTGTAGTGTTGTGTAGTGTTGGGTTTGGTTCAACCCCCTTTTATAAGCTCCATGGTTGCCATGGTGTGGTTAATTTCATGCAGAGTCCTGTCTTTTAGTTTTGAAAAGCTGAGGAGGTAGAATGTTGTCATGTCCATCTGAAAAGCTGGCGAGACGGTCAGGGTTGTCAAGTCGATCTGAAAAGCAGCCCTGTGTCATCTTGTCACTGCGCAAAGTTGTCTCCTTTGGTCTTATCACTGCGCAAAGTTGTTTGCTTTATGTTACTGCTAATAGAGCCTTCATGTTAACCTCCTTTCCAGCAGATGGTGAAATGTGACTTTGTCCGCTGGATCGATACTCCCCATGAATGACATGTTGCGATGTACCTGGATACATTGTGGAACCGAATCTTTGAGTTGGAGGCGCGGATTGACGATCTCAACGAGCAAAACGATGACCTCCGCCAACAGATGCAGCGCGAGAGGGGCAACGAGGAGGTCGTGAACATAGGAAGTTCCTATGACCCCACATGGTGCTGCGCGAACCCTAGCTGCATATGTGCGTGCCACTACAACGACGGCCAGCCACGTCCGAGGCGCCCCCTATACAACACTCTATGTGGGTAGCGCGGGGCACCTTCTACCATTAGGCACGGCCGGAGAAACTTGTATCTCGGTAATTTCTCCTTCTGTACGCAATTATTTTCAATCTCCTAAAGCATGTAACTGAATGGTGGACGCGTCATTGCGTTGCCTTCTATCTACTGGACTGTTTCATCGATGTGTTGTGTGCATTAAGGTGTAGGCGTCGATATGCATTGATGAAACATACATTGTACGAACGAGTCAGAGTTGTCAAGTCGATCTGAAAAACCTAAACCCTTAAACCTAAAACCCTAAAGCTAAACCCTGAGACGTGAAACTTAAAAACCTAAACCCTGAGACCTGAAACCTAAAAACCTAAACCTAAACCCTGAGACCTGAAACTTGAAAACCCTAAAGCCAAACCCTGAGACCTGAAACCTAAAAACCTAAACCCTAAGATCTTAAACCCTAAAGCTAAACCCTGAGACGTGAAACTTAAAAACCTAAACCCTCATACCTAAAACCTAAAAACCTAAACCTAAACCCTGAGACCGGAAACCTGAAAACCCTAAAGCCAAACCCTGAGACCTGATACCTAAAAACCTAAACCCTAAGATACCTAGAAACCTAATTCCCCTGAAACCTAAAAACCTAAACCCAAACCCAAACCGTGAAACCTAACCCTGAGACCTCAAACCTGGTGCTAAGTCTTGTCATGCCAGTCATCCCGGCGTGACAGGACCGTCCTGCCACGCCAGCATTCATGGCGTGGCACTATTGTTGTCACGCCAACTTGCTGAACATTCCAGAGGCGATGCGGGGAGAAGGGCTTCGATCTGGTGCTAAGTCCTGTCACGCCATTCATCCGGTGACAGATCAGATCGCCACGCCAGCATGCATGGCGTGGCACTATTGTTGTCACGCCAACTTGCTGAACATTCCAGAGGCGATGCGGGGAAAAAGGCTTCGATCTGGTGCTAAGTCATGTCACGCCATTCATCCCGGCGTGACAGGACCGTACTGCCACGCCAGCATGCATGGCATGGCACTATTGTCGTCACGCCAACTTGCTAAACATTGCAGAGGCGATGCGGGGAGAAGGGCTTCGATCTGGTGCTAAGTCCTGTCACGCCATTCATCCCGGCGTGACAGGACCCATTTGTCATGCCAAGGATAAAACTCCATACCCGGATTCTTGGCCTGCATAGCGGTTAGGATTCGAGGAAGCAACCCGTAAGCCTCCTTCCAATCACCCCACAGTAACTGCATCGCTCTCTGCTTGGCCCTCCATGCTTTCCCGTACTTCATGCGGTACTTAATGAACCCAAATATAACCTCAATGAGGGTGGCGATGGTCACATCAGGATCGACACCCACAACCCCGATAATACGTCTTGCAATGAAATTAGCGGTCGCCTGAAGGTGCTCCCCCGACACTCAAGCAGTCCCACAAGAGTGAGGTTGCTTCACGTTCGCGATTTTCCATTGTTTGTCCCTAGTTTTGCGGCCCCATACCTTCCATCCGCACCCCCTTTCGCACCTCACGGTGTACCTCTTGTTCACATCAGAGTGTGTCACTACGAACGGACGATGGTGCCGCACTGAGTATTCTTGCAGCCAAACCTTCATGTCCTCCAAGGTTGGAAACAACATGTTCTTCCGTATTATGTCAGTCTCCGGATCCGCAATGCCATTCCTGCTCTTCAACCCATTAGCACAAACCGCCTTATCAACCATACTGACATCATCGAATGCGTGCACCAACGGGACCTCACCCATAACACTGCGAAGAACCCGCCCTTCCTCAGAGGAGAAAAGCGGTGCGGCAGCCTCATTTTCGGTCGAGCTCCATCCTTCGTCGGAATCCACTCCACGGGTTGTTCCCTCACGAAACAACTCCTCCTCAAGCTCGTTGTTCATTACAGCGCCATTCAAATCAGTCACAGGGTCAATAACATGTTGCGGGGAAGAAACAGGCAGATCCACCGATAATGCGTGGGCAAGGTTGGTAGGACTAACGCTAACGAATTCAGCCGAAGGTTGCTCCTCCATTGGGGGGCCTCCAAAATTATGGACATCAAGGTCTAGTTCCTCCGTGTTGCTATTTACCACATCCAAATTGTCTGGCAAATCCTCAACAACGTTGATTGTTCTCTCCACCGCCACTTCCAACGAACGGACCTGGGATGCGAGCACAAGATCCTTATATGTGTCCCAATCATCGTCGGACAAGATTGGCACCAAACAGGCGTGCACCTTACAACCCACACCAGCATCATATCGCCCCTGCAGTCCGACAACGACCCCAGGCTCATCCCATCGAAATGTCGACTTTATCCTACTCAGAAGAGTTCGAAAGTCCAGTGATTCGCGAAACAAAAGAACGGTAACTTCCATGCCACTGAAGTCGACATCACTACCCGTTTGGCTAATCGGTCCACCGGTAAATACACGTATAGCTTTATCCATCTACATCCAACAAAATATTGCAAAGTCAGTACCGCATTCCATATGTATGAAATATCGCAATCAACATTGCATATAACAAAAGTTACGCAGTTCGAAGGTACAAACTAATGGTTCATAACAGCTTTATTGTAGTTTTCTGATCTCTACCTCTCATATTTCTGTAGAAGAGACTAACGCTTTATTGAGATGTGTTAGGCCATACACAGTGGACGAATAACACGAAGAAACAATGAGATGCAAAAAGATCAAAATCCTACACTATCCGAGTCTCTCGTGCTCAGTCACGCTCGAGATCCCGTTCTCGAGACCACCCAAACCACGTGTTTGGGACCGCTCGGAGCTTGCCTCCGAGTGCGACCTACACTACCCTGGATCCACGTGCCCAGGTACGCTCGAGATCCCATTCTCGAGACCGCCCAAACCACGTGTTTGGGACCGCTCAGGGCTCATTCCTGAGTACGCCCAGGACTTCGCTTCTGGGTACGCCAGAGCTATACTCTCGGAGTGCCACGAACCACTCGTTCGGGAAATCTGATATGCGGAAAGGAGATAAGTCATATGTTATTGATTATGATATTTTTTTATCCCTTTTAGATTACGATACGACATGCATAGATGTTTACAAAAAAAACATTAGAATACAAACATCCGTTTACCAATCCACGTAATTGGAGCCTTGGATGCATGCCCTGTACAGTTATCCCTTTAACATATGTCCACTCCCCATCATCTTTAGAATATGTGATTTAATAATATAAAATTATGATTCTTTTTATAACAGATGGACCGTCCTGTTGCTGTGGAGGATGTAAATAGGGAAGTCAAGATTCTTAAAGCACTTAAAGGCCATGAGAATATTGTTCACTTCTACAATGCATTTGAGGATGATTCATATGTGTATATTGTGATGGAGTAAGTCGTCCTATACCATGCTACTAGCTTCTGCTATCAGAGTCAATTAACCATAGAGCAGATTAGTGAACCAAACACTTCTTAAGCAGAACTTGTTCTAATTAACTTTAGCCTTTACCAATTTGATGTTCTGCAGATTTTACAATGTCCTTTTGCCATACTTGTTTTAACAAAAATCACGATACATTGTTTCCAGAGTCCCAGACATGCATGTTCTGTTTGCAATACGCATGTCTTGTATTTAAATTTGTCTTCCTATATCCTACCCATTCTTTCCTGCTGTTCGGCCAGTTGAATTTTCTATAATTTTTTTACACAAACGAACGTATAAACTGTTCTTTCAAAATTACATTTTGAATGCATGGCTTCGTGGCAATTGATCATTTATGTTCAGAACTACATCATATTTCACGGTTATCTTGCATTGATGTACTATCTTGCATATACTCTCAGCATTGATGTTCCCCGCGGTTCAGAATCCTTATATCATACTTCTTTTAGTATATAGCTTGATTTATCACACTCATGGATAGTTAGGAGCTTTTTACTTCTTCTCAAATTTATCTAAACAGGGCACACATAATCTTATGATTTCAACAATCATTCCTATGCTCCAGTACCAACTATTTTCAACAATCATTCCTATACTCTCAGCATTTCAAATCACAGAGAAAGATGAGGAATCAGGGAGAAGGGAGGTTATACCTCAGTGCGAACCACGGGGAGGAGGATCGGCGCGGGAGCGAGCTAGGTCACACCGGCGCGCGAGGGGACCGGCGCTGGAGGGGACGGCGCGGGCCGGATGCCGCCGAGGGGACGACGACCGGCGCGGGAGGGGACCACCGCGGGGACGACGCGGCGGGAGGGACGGCTCGGGAGAGGCAGCGTGGGGACGAGGCCGGCGGAGGAGGACCGGCGCGAGAGAGCCGGCTTGGGGAGAGCAGCGCAGGGGAGAGCCGCGCGGGGAGAAGCGCGCGGGGAGAGAGCGCGAGGAGAGCGGTCATGGGGGCGAGGCAGCGCGGGAGGGACCGACGGGGGAGAGCCGGCGGGAGGACAGCGCGAGGCGGCGTGCGCTAGGGTTGTGCTGTGAGTTAGAGAGAGAAGAAAAAACGAAGAACGGGAGTATAAGTCGCCACTGTCACGCCAAAACTAATGGCGTGACAATCCCACCTTGTCACGCCAGGTACTATGGCGTGACGGATGCCACGCAAGCCCTCCATGCTGGCACGGCGCACGGCCGAGGGCTTACGTGGCATGTTTTGTCACGCCGCTCATGGTGGCGTGACAGTACGATTTGACCACGCCACGGGTGGTAGCGTGACCAAAGGGGTCAGATTTGAAAATAAAGTTCGCGAGGGATTAACTTTAAAATATTAATAAAAAAAGGATTAAATAATAAAAAAAATCCCCACACACCGACTTTAATGTGGTGAAAAAACGGGGAAGCTTTCAAAATTTATTGAAAAAAAACTTGCTATATGTAGTAGAGGGCATGCTCAATGTCTCTACAGAATTTCGAGGTAAATTTTAATTGTATTTGTGATATATGAATAAATAAATATTTATTGTAACATTCACATGTTTTTTTGAACTTTTTACCAGATACGCATTTTCACCTGATATGCTGCCGCATTTTCACTTGATAATGATATGCTGCTGATACCAAGGAAAAATAGCCGAACACTAGCTATTTCTACTGTCCATTGAAAATACAAATACACGACATATATTTATGCTCCAAGAAAATGGTTAAAAAATAGACTTCTCTACTCTTACGCGGACGACACTTGTAGGTAGCAGTGCAAACAGAGCAGATAGTTTCGGATTATCCGTCCGGTCGAAGGTTTTCGGAGCGAGGAAATCGATATGCGGACATTTTTGTTAGAATTCATAGTGGGAGCCGGATAGTTTTCAGATATTGGATCGGATTCAGGAGATATCCAGAGTCGGAACTATTGGGGAATTTTGTCGGAGCTGTCCGAAGCAACTCTCATCGGATATCTGGGATACATTGGTGAGGAGAGGAGGCAAGGCGACTTGCGTCTACGGTGAGGTCAGCGCCTCGCCGCACGAGACAACATGGTCAACAAGGCGGCGTGGTTGTCGGAGCAGAACGGCCACCCACAGTGGCGCGCGGCCACGCCCATGACCCAGGCAGGCTAGGGCGGCGACGGCTCCCAGGCTCGGGCCACCTACCCCGGGTCGCCATTGTTGATGAGGCGGACGAAATCGAGCTCCAGCATGTTGTCGATGGGCATCTGGCCGAGCGCCTCCTCGTCGAGGTTCATGTCAGCGGTGGATTTGGGGATCTGGTGGAAGGCAGCGGGATTGAATGGCAGAGATGTGGATGGAGGGAGAATGGCGATGGCGTTCTTGGGGACAACAGCAGCCCAACGCAAGGACGGCAGCAGCGTTGTCATCGCTGCAATTGACGAACTGTCCTCAACATTAATCATTTAAGGCTTATTTGGATGCAGTGGGGAGGGGGCGGGAGAATGTTAGGTAATCTTTGTTTAGTATTAATTTTTTGCTTGCCATATCCGAGTCGTTTCGTACCTGTAGAAACCGAGTCGTTTCGTGCTCGTAGAAACCGAATTGGATATTTGGATGTTGAGTCCTTGTACCCGGCTTTTAAAAGGTGGAGGTGAGTCCATAAGAGAAATAAGAGCAAGCAATGTGAGAACGAGAGAAGCAATATAAAAAGCAAAAACTGAAAAACGCTGCCGTGCGCAGCACCAAAAATATCTTGTCTTCGCATGCGGTGTGTCTCGGTTCCAGCAGCGTATGTGTGCGTACGTAAATTTCCAGTGAGTTCTAGTGTACGTGTCTGTGTGCTTCGCCAAGGGCGGCCTCCCCGATGCCAAGGTGCACGTGGTGGGGCTGTCGCGTTGGCTGGTCGTCAACGTGCGAGGCGAGCGCCGAGTTTGCGTCGCGCGTAGAAGGATTGGCCGAGTCTTCCTCAGTTTGGAGTTTGAGTCAACAATTGGTATCAAAGTCTAAGTTTTTAATCTATGTATACTTAAGATCATGTCACGTTCTCTAGGAAGTTATGTCATCAGTGACGAAACGACGTCGGGTGTGATGGCAAACGAGAGTTCCGCTGTCTCGCTGTATTGTCCGATGCTCATAAAGAACAATTATGCAGTATAGGTAATCAAGATGAAGGTGTACATACGCGTTCAAGGAGTGTGGGATGCGGTCGAGGACGACAATGTACGCAAGGATCAAATTGCCTTGGCGGCCATCTATGCAGGCATCCCGGAGGAAAGCTCTTCCTATTGGCCGAAAAGGAGACGATCAAAGCTACGTAGGAGGCGTTGAAGACGATAATACATCTTGGTACCGATCGTGTCAAGCAAGCGTGAGTGCAGACTCTCAAGAGCGAGTTCGAGAGGATGTGCATGAAAGTGATGGAGTCGATTGACGACTTCGCCATGAGGTTGGCGATTATTGCCAACTAGATCCGAGTCTTGGGGGACATTGAGAAGATGTGTTCGCGATCCTAAGTAAAGTCCGTAGAGTTGCATTCGGGGTGTTTAGGAAATGTGTTCACCGTCCTAAATCGAGTCCATGGAGTTGAGTCCGGCACGTTGAGAAGATATGTTCGCTGTCCTATATTAAGTAACAGTTAGGCAAGTCATAGTTGAGACCGACTGCATCAATAAGTAAGTACACAAAGATTAGAGAGTGACTGTTAGATAATCTTTGTTTAGTATTCCTTTCTTGTTTGCTGCATCCGAGTCATTTCGTACTTGTAGAAACCAAGTCGTTTGGTAATTGTAGAAACCGAATTGGATGTTGAGTCCTTATACCTAGCCTTTATAAGGTGTACGTGAGTCCATAAGAGAAATCAGAGCAAGCAATGTGAGAATGAGAGAAGCAATAGAAGAAAGCAAAACAGCAAAACGCTGGAATTTTTTTAAAATAATATTATTTTAAAAGATATTTACAAAAATAAATAGTCACCCCAAAAAATTACAAAAATATGTCCCTCGCGGCAGGAACCTATCGCGATTCAGCGCGGCAGGAACCCTGCCGCCACCACATCCCGATTGAGGTATTTATCGCCGATTCAAGCGGCGACAAAACTATCGCGATTGAAGCGGCGGCGAGAATCAATCAATCGCGGTTCAAGCGGCGATATCTTCTGTCGCCGATTGAGCTGGCGATAATCTCGACCCTAGCCAATTTTGGATTTTGCCTATTCCACTTATGCAGTTTGTGATTTTCGTAAATTTTAAACGGTACGAAATCTGTTAGACACGCAATAACATTTTATCATCGTCATATGTTGTTCTACTACGATAAATTTTTAGAGAATTTAGCGAGGATGTCTGAGGTATGAACGATTCGTAAAGAGGAAGGTAAGTGATATTGCGATTTGTTCGGGAATTCATGCACTGCGATATTACGAACTTGCGTGAGAACATCATAACACTTAATTGAAATGATAATTCAGAACATTGATAATAATATTTTTCTCGCGGTCGCGATGTCAACGTCTCCCATGTGGACTGCCTCTAGTCGGGGCACCGGATGAGGTCCCCGCGGCGACGTCCGGGATGCCGATGTCTCCTTGGTCCTGAGTATTTCGCGTGGGGCATGTCTTGAAGGTGTGCCCAGACTCTCTGCAAATGGAGCACTTCTTCGTGCGACGTCCGGCTTTTGCCTCGTCCATATCGTTCCTAATGCGTCGTACCTGTCGCCGGCCAACCTTTCCCTTGAGCCTAGCAATGTCTGCGGCCCAGATTAGTTGCTCCCAGGTTGGATGGCTAGTGAAATGGCCAACAACGGCATAGTCATACATCTCTCCACTCCATGTTTGCATCACCGCCTCCTTGGTGAAATAGTGAGAGAGGTACTGCCCAGGATGCTGTGTCACCGTAGAACAGGCGGCCATGACATGGGAGCAGGGCCTATGCAGAAGAAGGGGCTTGTTACAAGTGCATACGTAACTATCGCGGCGTAGCGTGCACTCATAGGTGATCCTCTCACGGTTAGTCCCGCGACGTCCTTTATCTCTGCACATTATCTTGAAGCGAAGCTCCCTCGTGTCCATCTTGAATGCCCGGTACATCTCACCCTTCTTGCTCTTCTCCTCCATGTATACGGTGATCATGGCGGAGTAGAGTACTCTGTCATTTGCCATGGCGAGCGACGCATTGCTGCATCTGTTAACAAAGTAGTTTGTGGTAACGCGGAGAATTGCCTCCACAATACCAACCAAAGGGAGGCACCTGACGCTGCGCATTACCCAGTTGTAGACCTCAGCTAGGTTGGTTGTCATGATACCATATCGAGCACCACCCATGTCATGTAGCAGCGACCATTTCTCCTTAGGCTCGTGCTCAATCCAGTCTGAGAAGTATTTGACTTGTGCTCCTGTCTTCCTCGTGACACTAGGAGCGTCTGTGGGTAGATGTGGCAATGCTTCGGGGGCCTGGTCAGCGCTTGGGGCGGCCCTTCATTGTCTCCCCTACGTGGGTTTCGGTCCGGTCGCCCGGAATCTTCCAGAGTGTTTCGAACTTACGCTGCTGGTTCTGGTTGCACAGGCGCTTGAATAGATTCATCAAGTCCTTGTTGCGGAACTGCATATAGAAGTTCGCACCAAAGTGCCTCATGCACCACCTGCTCTGTACATCCGGCCATAGAAGTGGTACGTTCTCTCCTCGTTATGTTGAGTTATTGCACGCGGCGAGCTGCGTGCGGTCATGTATGAGGTATACGTTGGGATGGTCTCGCACTGAAATCCTCACATTCTTGAGGAACCACGATCGACTATCCGTGTTCTCGCTTTCAACGAGCAAATGCCACAGAAGAACTTGATTGTTTCCGTCCGTCGCTATTGCGATCGAGATCGGCACTTGTACCTCCCGATCGAGCGTGCCATCGATGCACAAGATTGGACGACGATCTTGGAATGCATTGATGTATGGACCAAAGGCGAAGAATGCTCGTTGTAGTACCCTCTTATTAGGCCACCGGATGCGTGGCGTCTTGAATGTCCACATGAGTACCGGATTCTGTCTTGTATGACTCGGAGTTGCCCGGGAGGTTGTGGTAGGAATCCTCGAGCGTCGAACCTTGATTCCAATGCCTTCGTTTTGCCCTCCAAGCCTTGGCATAGCGATAGTGTCTTTGGAACCTTGCCTCAATGGCCCGAATGATGGATCGTGGCTTAAAATCTAGGTTATCCACGATCTCACTGTACATGAGATTGGCGATGAAGCCTGATGATAGGTTCGGTGGATCGCATCGACTTCAATGACGACGCATGTGTGAGGGACCACTATGGAGCACTTCCAGTAGGTGTCCCACTTCCAGTCTTGTACTCAATTCTATGTCGCTATTTTTGTTTGCTAACCTATAAAGGTTTGGACGTAACGTACACAGTTCAGAAAAATTTACCTGCAAGATGATCGCTCGAAACTGATGCTCTGTCAATCTCTCCTCCGCGACGAACGCAGAGAGCCGCTACTATTTCTTCTCTCCCTCTCAACGCTCTCTTGTAATTTTCGGAATTAAAATGAATTATGCACGATTTTTGGGGTTTTATAGCGAGTCTCTGCGCCGATTGAATGGCGGCAGAACCTATCGCCGATTGAATCGGCGGCGGCGAGGAATATCGCGATTCAAGCGGCGATAGAACCTCGCAACTTCCTCGCCGCGATTGAGCGGCGATAGCTAGTTGAACCGGCTACAAGGTGGCGACAGGGCTCCTGTCGCTAGTTGAACTGGCGATAGTGATATATTTTTGTAATTTTTTGGGACGACTATTTATTTTTGTAAATATCTTTTAAAATAATATTATTTAAAAAAAATCAAAACGCTGCCGCGCGCAGCACAAAAAATATGTCTTTCTGGTCTTCGCGTGCGTGTCTCGGTTCCAGCAACGTATGCGTGCGTACGTGAATTTCCAGTGAGTTCTAATGTACGTGTCTGTGTGCTTCGCCAAGGGCGGCTTCCACGACGCCAAGGTGTATGTGGCGGGGCTGTCGCGTTGGCTGCTCATCAACGTGCAAGGCGAGCGCCGAGTTCGCACCGCACGTACAAGGATCCTTGGTTGAGTCTTCTTTGGTTTGGGCCAACAGAGAAACCCAGGGAATTAAATCCCTATGGGGATTTTTTGGTACAAACTTATCTTGTGGCAATGTAAGGCAAATGTCATTTGTGCGACATATGTGTCGAGTAAGTACAGTGAGCCTCTGAATGCAATCTCCCCACCAGTGGCGGAGCCAGGATTTTACAGAGCCTCGGGCCCAACCAATCAATCATACCTACAGGATTTAGGGGGGGGACCTGAGGGTACTCAGTGTTTCATTAGCGGAACTATGTAAAACACATAAAAAGGAGACATTAGGATACCTAACAAGATCGCATGCTTTGTTCAAGTTAGAGCGAATGATAAGTCCAAAAATTCATTACCACACTGAAGGGCTGACATTTGCAATGATCATTGTTTTTTATTTTCCACCAAGTGAATCTTGTGTGTAAAAAAAAAAGAAGTAAAATGAATATAGACATCGAGGGAACACAGTAAGAACACAATAATATGATATTTGAAGGTTGTTACCTGGAGAAGAAACGTCAATCTTGAGTCCCTATAAGGAACATGCCTTTGCTTCCCATTCGTTAGATCAGCTAAACTCATTATAACAAGGCTGCAATGCACAATTCAGGAAAGTATTAAGTACCAATGGCTCAGCAATAGCACAAACAAATCTCTTGTCATATAAAAAGAATTCCTCATCTAAAAGTTTCAGTGTTAGACACGAACCCTAGTGTTGATAATGATTTGTTAATATTAGCAGCTTCCTTCAACCGCTCACCTTGACACGGATGTCCTCTCACTTTTGTTTCACGTGGATGTCTCGAGGAATTGGGATTTCGAGAAGCACAATGAACTGTGAGACAAGTGACAATATTGTCTACCTTTCTGACCCAGCAAGATCAACTAGATTAAGTCTTGCAAACCGTAAGTTAGAATTCAGCAGTTAATCACAATCCAAGAATAAGAATTAGAGCATGAATCAAATTGTTTTCAAACTGACCTGATTCACTGCTTCACAAGCAACATGGTCGAATGCAAAGTGGGTTTCGCTGCCCAATCCATGTGATAATCTGCACTTTCTTGTATCAAACATCGATTATAACCATTGTGTTTTTCTCGGTGTTACTTAGGTGCTACTACCTCCGGTTCCTATTATTCTGAAGCGACATCTTTAGCAACTTTGTATTTCTAATTCTAGTACATCAAATATTCAAATAGAAAGTTAATAAACATACACTAACATTCGGTCTCATCTTGTCATATGTCATCTGATGAGTCATACTCATAAGTCATAACTTCATAAAATCATGTCATAACTAATTAACTCATTTACTCATACAAGACTAAGTCTTATGCCAAAGTGTTAAGTTCTTAAGTCTGTAACACATTACACATCAATTCATCAAAGATTTAAGATTTCAACTCACCTCACCTAATCACCTTCCTTGCCACTGCCAGTTGCCACTAGAACCCGGGCTGCCGAGCCAAACTGCCAAAGCCGACAGCGCGGCCACAGCCCACAGGGGAGTGGCGAGGGAGAAGGTCAGCCGGAGCCGGGGGCACGGTCGCACGGAGCTGGAAGGGGAGCTACGACCGGAAGGACATCGGGCGGCGGGCGAGCGCAGTCTGGCTCGCCGAGCCGGCCGGTGCGGCGCTAGGGAGCTGCACCGAGGGCGAGCGGTGGGTGGGCGAAGCGAGCGGCCGGAGGCGCGGCAGCGGCGGGGAGGAGCGAGGCGGCGGCCGCTGGAGGAAGGAAGGCGCGCCTGGCTCGAAGGGAGCTGCGGCCTCTGATCGAGCGGGGCGGGCGGCGCGAGTGGGCGAGGCGCCGGCGGGGAGGAGCGAGGCGCGGCCCTGAAGAGCAAGGCACGGACACAGGCGGGGCGATGGGAGGAGGAGGAAAGAAGTTTGAGATTGGAGGAGAAAATGGATTGGGGAAGGAGCTGGTGATTGGATTCGGTCGAAAGGGAGGGGCGCTGCGCCTGGGCCGGCTGCCTCGGGCCGGCCGGTAAACCTGGGGCATGTCTATTGTGCATTTGTTTTTGTGGGTATACTAACTAAAATTTTCTACTGACATTTTTTCTGGGCCTCGGGCCGTTGCCCAACCGGCCCGAGGCCCATCTCCGCCCCTGCTCCCCACCGCCCCTGGATGTGGAGAGAAACTTTCGTGCCAAGCATCTCCTAATCCAAATGTGAGCACACTATTTTATTTCAAATTTAGAGTATAAAGGTTGAAATCGTAATTTGAGAGAGCTTAAAAATTTTATGATTCTACCAAAATAATTTAATAGTGTATAATTAGGTTATGTTTAGTGCAGCTCGCACTCCTGACTTGGGTGTTTGACACAGTCCCACTCCTGACTTGTCAGCAAGAGCTGCTGGAGTTGGGCAAAACAAGGTCAACTCTGGAAACTTGGTTCCATAGAGCCAATCTGGAGCTGAGCGCCCTACAGTGCAAAATTGCAGAGCAGGCTGTGGGAATTTTTTTAATAATATTTTTTAATTAATAATTATAAAATTAAATAGTCAAAAAAATTACAAAAATTGCCTCATGTCACCATTTCATATGACGACAGGAGTCTGTAGACAGATGAACTGGTGACATATGCCCTGTTGGCTGTTGCCACTGCAAACAGTGCACAGGGAACCTGTCGCCATTTGAACTGGCGACAGCCGGCAGGCTCATGTCACATTTTGAAATGGCAACAGGAGTAGTTCAAACGGTGATAGGTTCTCTTTTTTGCAACTAAAGTAAATTTACAATTTTGGTATATCCATAATTGTTCGTGCCATGATAATTTTCAAAAAGATAAGGAAATATGAGATAGAGAAAAAATTATGAGTTTCGATGTGATCAAATATATTTGGAATGCATTTTAGGCAGCTGAAAAAGCAGCAGACTTCTGCAGAGGACAGAGCTCTCGCGGACCTGGTGACACGCACTACACAGGGTGTGGTACGTCACGCATAGCACCGCTGGGTCCCAGGCGTACGACAGGGTCATGTCCACCTCCTCGTCCACCAGTTCTCGTGTGTAGCGGATCATGTACTTGTCCATGCTGTCGCCATGGGACCCTAGGAATATGACCCACCCCAAGAGCCACAATAAGTACACCTCAAAGTACCTTCTCATTGTGTACTCGGGTGTGTCCGATCCCACGACAACCGACTGCAAGAAGAGAGTGATACATCACTAAGTTGAACAAAGGAATTGACGCGGAAACGCAAGAGTTATAAATACTTACATCGAACTGGTTGATGCTGTGAGGACCCGGAATATTTAACTAGTAACACTTAACCTCCAAATGGTTCTAACGTTACTAATTAAACATTCTAAGCCTCGATGGTCATATGCTTCCCAGAATTGCAGCATATGCACATCATCACAAAATTACACATCATTTCCATACAACATATATTACTGAGTTCAACAAAGGCATACATAAAGTAAAGTTATTACAAAAGAGAGCCGACCGGCCAAATAGAACAATATACAAGAATGACAGCGGAAGCAAAAGTGCCATAAGATGGCTAGAACAAAAGTCGACCGGTTAGCCACACACCCACAAGGCAACCGGCCGGGCCATAAGCTAGTCGCCCATAAGCTACCACAACACAGCTCGCAAAAGTGAGGTCCCTCGGGCTCACCTTCTTCCTCTGCAACAAAACAATTAAGCGTAGCAACCGAGTACAAAGATTGTCTTTGTACCGCAAGATCAGCGTGTGGAATAGCGGACCTATTCATAAACTACATGCAAGATTATTTAGGTGGAGGTTGTATGTCTCGTTTTGCATGAAGCCAACTTTATTTGCAATAATGTAATACATTTAAAAGCAAGTTTGCAAATCTGTTTTGTTATCAAAGTATGATGAAGTAAAGATACATACAAGTAACCACCGAAGTGACTATCCCAATAGCCACCACAACATAGCACGAATCCCGATTCGTACCACCCATCAAGTTTTAATTTAAAAGGTTGTAGTCTAACTCTTGAAAGACCTTGCCAAGCGTGTCCATAACCTAGGACGAGGCTATTCGAATAGTTTTAACCTGCGAGGGTGTACCAATGTACCCACACTTGGACCGCCTTCAAGCCACAAGCACACTCAGAAGGTATGCAACACTGCTAAGTCCTCTGAGACATTTCCAATCTTGTGTATTAACTACAAGCCGCTCATATGGATAGAAACCCATATGCTTACATTGCAAGCGAAAGACAACAAATCCCATCACGGGTGAAGTCTTTTGACACTACAATCTCCCAACACCATCCCTCCTGCGACTCCTGCGACTCGGAGCCAATACACGCCAAAGTACTAAGTCAAGAGAGGTCCCATACCCTCTAATGTGGTTAGCACGCTAAAATGCTTGGTTTAGTGTAACAAGATGTTCGGTCCTTGTTGACCCGGGCACCATTCCAGTCACACCCAAAATCACACCATCATACCATTGTGCCCAAGTCTAAATCATTTTGTTTTCAGTTTTGGTTTTCATAAATAGACATGGCACAAGGTGGAATCATAATCATAATAAGTTTGATGTGATCAAGGTTATCGACAAGTCGATAACCGCCCATTTCTACCGGAAACTAAGCATGGCTAAGCAATTAATTCGCAACTACTAAGTGACAGAGCCCATCCATGAACTCTAAATCACGACAAGTAACCTAGGCTCATGGTAGTAGAGGATAATCATTTGCTAAGGAAATGCATCTACTAGGTCAACTATTAACACAAAGTAGCAATGCATACATAAAATTTGTCATCAACATAAATACTTAAAATCTGGGATTAACATGATCAAACCGCTTGCCTTCTTGTCGTTGCTCAAACTGTTGTGGAGGGTCGTTCTGGGGTTACGCAAATGTCGAACCCTAAGCGAAAGGCAAAAGAACCAAGAACAACCAATAAGACTAGCAACACTTAAACAAAAGAGCAAGCAAAAATTATCCAAATGCGACGAAACTTATACACAAGGTGAAATACGAATATACCTAGACATAGAAACTGGAAAAACCTAATTTGGATTTGTGGTGCAAAAGATATTACCTAAAACCCATTTTCGGCCATAATTAGGTACTGTGGCAAAAATATTTTCTAGAGGTTTTCTGGACTTGAAAATCTTATGATAGGTTGCTACTGACATTTTAAGGCTAATACAAGTGATTTCATCTTAATTGGAGTTAAAATGATTTAGTTATGATTTTTCTAAGCTCTAAATTTAGCGTATATCATTTTTCAGGAACATGAATAAAGACAAAGCCTGGTTCAAATTAAAGCATGTCTGAGCCAAATTTACGAGTTGAGTTTGCCAGATTTGCAACTCTGAGAGCGAAGTTATGTGTTTTACAAATTTTTCCATGAATTCCTAGACATCATTTTTCATTAAACAAGATCATGTTGTTTAAATCATTTTCTGCTACAAAACAGGGCCTAATTTCATTCTCAGATTAAAGTTCATACTATAACAAAGCCACAGCAACTGGAATCATTCAAAAAGGAGTTAAAATGACAAAGTTATGAACTTTTGAAATTTGAAACAGCAAAAGACTTAGGAAACTTTGAGCTCTCGGGAGGTCCAAATGAACTGGAGGACAATGGAGAGGTCGTGGGCCGTTAGATCAAGGCCTGACGGCTACGAGCCTCGAAGCACAGCGCGCACAAGACCTCCTCCCGCACTGGGGAGGTCTGGGCCGTTGAGATCTGATCCAACGATCACGACCAGTGCGTGCACAGCGCACGCAAGGAGGTCTACGCGCCTAACAGAGGTCGTGACCGTCAGATCGAGATCTGGCGGTCCCGAGCACTAGGGGAGGTCCTAGAGCTTTAAAACCAAAGGAGGAGGTCCTAGATGGTGAGATTTGAAGGAGGAGGTCTTTTGTGGCTAAGTTTTATCGAGGAGGTCCGGCCTGTTAGATCTAGATCTAACGGTCCCGAGTCGATGGGGAGGTCCTACGCGGGTTTTAACAGAGGGAGGTCGGGCGGCTTAGATTTCTCGAGGAGGTCATAAGCGGTCCGGATCCGAGGCAGGGGAGGTCCTAAAGCCACAGATCTAAAGGAGGAGGAGGTCCTGAACGGCTAAGATCAAGGTTGGGGAGGTCCTGAGGGTTTTCTAACAAGGACCGGGGGTGCTCTTTTTGCAAAGAGGACCTCGAGGAGGTCTTTCACAAAGAGGACCTCGGGGAGGTCTCGAAGGTGGTTTTTACAAAAATGACCTCGAGGAGGTCTTTTTGCGCAGGAGTGGTCCTAGCGGCTCAGATGGAGTTCCAAGAGGTCTTAAACGGCTAGGATCTAACCAGGGGAGGTCCTAGTGCGTTAAGGGCTTTAAGGGAAAGATCTAACTGTCCAGATCTAATCCTAGGGAGGTCCTCAACGGTTAAGATCGACCCAAAGAGGTCCTAGGACTTAGAGTTTACAGAGAATCACGCTCTGACGCAGATCTAACACGGGGTGGCCGTGGACTACCGCGATGAACCCGAGGAGGTCCAAGGTCTTTGTTAAAGCGCGGGACCTCGGACGGCGATAAAGGGTGGCGGCTAAGACAACTCACGCCATCGATGATTGGTAATAAATGGGCATTTAAGATGTCCTAACAAGATGACGAAACGAGAGTTTTGAACCCAGCAAAATCGGCGGGCTCAACGGTTTGCCGCGGCGATGGGGACCTCGCGGCGCGACCAAGGGCACCGATATACTCGCAATAGTGTCGCGGACCTAGCGGAGGCACTCTCGGCGGCGGCGACGTTTTAAACGCCGCGAGCCGAGAATGGCGGAGGACAAGCCTTTCGGCAAAAACCGAAAATGACAAAACTGAGCGCCACGAGCTAAGCTAGCTAGACCCTAAGCTCTAAGGGACTAAAATGAACTCACCCGAGTGTAGGGAAGGTCCAGAGGAAGACGGAGGGACTTGGAGAAGGTCGACGAAGTCCCGTGGTGATGTGTTTGCCGGCGAAGGAGAAGAAGACGACCTCGACCCCGACAAGCAGCTCCCCAACTTGACCACCTCTGCGATGGACAACCACAGCAAGTTAGAGAATGCTCGAGGTGATCGAGATGACAAGGAAAACAGGCAAGAACGTTGATGGAACCACTGGAGCTCGAGCTTCGGCAGGGAGCTCCAAAGGTGACAATGGAGGTTTCGGGGTGGTGGTGTTCTTGGGGGTTTGAGTTTGAGGACCAACTCAACTGAGGGAGCTCAAGCACAGCCAAGAACGAAAAGAAAAAAGGAGAGGAAGTTTTCAGGCTATGTATAGCACGGGAGCTTGGTAAGGGCTAGGCAACCCCATCGTGAGCAAGGTCCATGCCTCGCCAGCAGCACGCACGCGAGGACAAGTGGCGAGCGGTGAAGACTTTGGAGGTTAAAGCCGACTGGTAATAAATGCATGTCAGCAGCAAGAGCCGTTGACAAGAGGCAAAAGGTGACATCTCACTGCCCCCAACTGCTCTGACCCTGACATAGGCACAGAGGTGCGAAATTTCATGGCGGGCAGACCTCAGGGAGGTCGTGAGGAAGAAACTGGCGCCAAGGAGGTCTGGACGTCCCAGTTTGCTTGGGTGGTCTGGGCGTCCGAGAATCGCCGAGGTGGGGAGGTCCGAGCGCGGGCAAGGAGGTCCTGGGAGGTCGTGAGCCCCACGATGGATATCCCACGGCTTGGACCACCCCAAGGCGCTGAGGGCGCTCAAGAGCTCCTCGGATCAGGGGGAGGTCGTGAGCATTGGATTGAGATCCAATGGCTCAACTGCGCGCGCAAAGCCCGAGCCCGAGTCGCGGCGGCGGCGTGGTTCAACCAAGTCGGTTGAGTTGGGCTCGGGTCCGAGCCCGAGTCTGACTCAGCCAGATTTAGTCTTTCTGGTTTTAGAAGGAGCTGCTCTTTGGAGAATTGTTTGAGGCAGCAAACCGACCCCAAAAATTACGAAATTTTTACAAGAGCTTGCTGACTGAGACATTGACCTTGTGTAAAATTTTCAGAGGTTTTATGCATTGTATTTTTCTCCAAAAATTCTACAAGGTACTGGTTTTAGGTTTGACTGAGAGTCAGACAGGTTTGACTGCCCTCCAAAATATTCAAACAATTTCTAAAAATTGTGAAATTTTTCAGAGGGGTCACATACCATCCCACGAACTTGGAAAAATATTTCTAGGAGGTTTTCACAAGATGAAACAAGAATGCTTTAGAAGGATCGAGCATTGGATCAAAGACTTGCGACTCTGTATTTCCATCACACTTGTACAATAAACGTTGAGTACATGCAGGAAATACATGATGTAAGAAAAAGTTTTAATTTATACTCATTTTCTTAAATTTGAAACACAAGCCTAAAATTGGGACGTTACAACTCTCCCCCCCTTACAAGAATCTCGACCCGAGATTCCGTTTACTCGGAGAAGAAAGAAGGAAAATCTGCATGAAGGCGATCTTCTCGCTCCCAAGTTGCCTCATCTTCAGAATGGTTTGACCGCTGAACCTTAAGGAACTTGATGACACGGTTCCTTATTCTCCGCTCGATTCCTCAAGAATCTGAGCAGGATGCTCGCGGTAGGTCAAATTCTCCCGCATCGAGAACCTCCAACGGAGCTTCCTCGATCGGGACACGGAGGCACTTCTTGTGTGTGACACATGGAACACATCATGCACACCCTCAAGTGCGGTGGTAGCTCCAACTTTGTATGCAAGCGCTCCAACTCTCGACGATACGGTAAGGCCCAACATATCGAGGAGCCAACTTGCCCTTGATGCCAAAACACCGATGGCCCTTCAAGGGTGAGACTTTGAGATACACAAAGTCATTGGGCTCAAAGCTCAACTCACGGCGACGACGATCGCATAGCTCTTTTGTGCGGGTGGGCGTCTTGCGCAGATGCTCGCGGATCAATCAGACTTGACTTTCGGCCTTATTGATCGAATCGGGCGAAATCGCCGCTCACGATCTCGACCAGTTCAATGGGGTTCGCATCTTCTCCCATACAAAGCCTCAAATGGTGCCATGCCAAGATGGCTCGATAGCGTTGTTGTAGGAGAACTCAGAAAAGGTAGGCATTTCTCCCACTTCTTCCTATAGGAAAGAACACAAGCACTGAGCATATCTTCCAACACTTGGTTGACTCGCTCCGTCGACCATCGATCGAGGATGAAAGGTCTTGAAATGAAGGCGGGTCCCCATAGCCTCTTGCGGACTATGCCAAAACGCGAGGTGAAAAGTGCACCACGATCGAAATAATCGTCTTGATGACACCGTGAAGACTCACAATCCTCGAGACATAAAGTTCGGCCAAGGCCCCACACGGCGAGTCTTGACGGGGAAGGAAATGTGCCACTTTAGTCATCCCGCCGATCACGACCCAAATAGCATCATTCCCTTTGGACGAGCGGGCAAACGGTGATGAAGTCCATGCCAACGAATCCCATTTCCATTCGCACCGCAAAGGCTGAAGAAGACCTGCTGGACGCCGATGCTCGGCCTTCACATGACAAAGACACGTCGACTCGACAGAACGAACTTGGCAATCTCGCGCTTCATTGGGTCCACGAATCTCGGCGAAGGTCTGATACATCTTGGTAGCCCCGGGATGGATGGACAAAGGAGAATCATGGGCTTCGCGGAGAATCAAATTCCGCAATTCCATGACCTTAGGAACCACAAGACGCTGCCCAAACCACACAACGCCATGCTCATCCTCTGAAAAGCACTTGGCTATCCCATCCTTGATGTTCTGCTTGATCTGGCTCACACCAACATCTGCCTGCTGGGCCGCCTTGATTTGGTCCACCAAGGTTGGTTGCACAACCAATGTAGCAAGAGAACCGTGCTCGATCAAACCCAAATTAAGGCGCTGAAATTCAGAAATGAGAGCAGGCTGCTGCTCTTGGAGCATCAACATGTTGCAATACACCTTTCTACTAAGCGCATCTGCAACAACATTGGCCTTGCCCGGGTGATACTGGATACCCATATCATAGTCCTTGATCAATTCCAACCATCTCCTTTGCCTGAGGTTCAGATCTGGCTGGGTGAACAAGTACTTCAAGCTCTTGTGGTCAGAGTACACCTCACAACGGTTACCAATCAGATAATGCCGCCAAATCTTGAGTGCATGAACCACAGCAGCTAACTCCAAGTCATGAGTAGGATAGTTGAGTTCATGAGGCCTCAACTGACGCGATGCATAGGCCACAACCTTGCCCTCCTGCATAAGAACACAACCAAGACCCTGACGAGAAGCATCACAATAGATATCAAAACTCTTGTGAATATCAGGGAGAACAAGCACTAGGGCTGAGGTCAACCGATTCTTGAGTTCTTGAAAACTCATATCACAAGCAGTGGACCACACAAACTTCTTGTCTTTCTTGAGCAATTCGGTCATAGGCTTCGCAATCTTGGAGAAATTCTCGATAAAACGGCGATAGTAGCCAGCCAAACCAAGAAAACTCCGCACATCGGCGACTGACTTGGGCTGACCCCAAGATAGCACATCACTGACCTTGCTAGGATCCACCGCCACACCTCCTGCTGAAAGAACATGGCCTAAGAATGCCACTTCCTTCAACCAGAACTCGCACTTGCTGAATTTGGCATACAGCTGGTGCTCACGCAGCTTGCCTAACACAAGCTTAAGATGCTCAGCATGCTCTTCTTCACTCTTGGAGTAGATAAGGATATCATCGATGAATACCACCACAAACCTATCCAAATACTCCATGAATACCGAGTTCATAAGATTCATGAATAAAGCAGGAGCATTAGTCAACCCAAAAGACATGACGGTGTACTCGTAAAGGCCATAACGAGTAGCAAAGGCCGTCTTACGAATATCCTCGGCCCTGATCCTGACTTGATGATAGCCCAATCTCAAGTCAATCTTGGAGAAAACTCGTGCTCCGGTCAACTGATCGAACAGATCATCAATGCGGGGCAGAGGGTATTTGTTCTTCACCGTCACCTCATTGAGAGGACGGTAATCAACACACATGCGCAGGGTCTTGTCCTTCTTTTTCACAAAAATAACTGGACAACCCCAAGGAGATGAGCTAGGACGGATAAAACCCTTCTCTTGCAGCTCACCCAGTTGCTTCTTCAGCTCCTCCAACTCATTAGGAGGCATGCGATACGGCCTCTTAGAAATAGGGCGGTGCAGGGCAACAACTCGATCACAAACTCGGATCTCGAGCAGGTGGCATGCGAGCAAGTCTTGGGAAAGACATCCACGAACTCACATCGTGGGAACATCCCGGATCTCCAATGCGGCTTTGCTTCAAGGGCATAAAGATGGGGTGCTCGTGAGCTCGCGCGAAAACCCAACCTGTTCACTGAAGGGCTGGTGAGGTAGACAATCTTCTGGCACAATCGATTTGCCCCAAGTGTTGGGACAACCAATCCATGCCAAGAATCACATCCAGGTGTGCCGAGTCGAGTAGGATAAGATTCGCCAAGAATCCCACTCCTTCGATGTGGATAGGAACATCCCGGCATACTTGGTGACTCTCATTTCGAACCCGAGAGCGAATCGCGAGTGGAATCCCCAAAGGAACACGGTGAAGTCCACAATCAACGAAGAAAAGACCTCGAAATAAAAGAATGCGAAGCTCGAGTCAAATAAAGCGTAGCGGGGACGCAAATTTACAAGGAGCGTACCCAACACCACGTCGGGCGCCTCTGTGCCTCCTCACCGAGATATGGTTGACTCGGCGCGCCCCAAGCCCGGGTCTTTCGGTCGGTGGGTGACCACTACCTTGCCGCGTCCTCCATTGGGACGAGGCCGCTCGATCTTCTTAGGACAACTACTCGCGTAGTGGCCCTTGTTGTGCGCGAGAAGCGGTGGCGTCGGCGCGGGGTTGCGGGAACACCTGCTGCTGGGTTGCGGCGCACGTGGATCGAGTCACGGCTGCGGAGGACGGGAGCTGGTGCGAAGGCCTCGGCGATGGTGAAGCCAAAGAACGGGCCACCGTGCAGCCCAACTCGGGACGAACGAGGCCGGCTGTGCGGCACCACGGGCCTCCCACTTGCGCTGCGGGACTCGCCAGCGCTCTCGCCTTGTGCTCGCGATGATGACCTTGTCCACCAAGGTGCGGAAGTCGGGAAGTCCACGAGAGAGCTTGTCCTGAAGCTCCTCGAGACAAACCCTCCATGAACTTCTCCGCTTGGCCTCATCGGTGGCCACCTCGGCGAGCGTACCTCGCCAAATGGTTGAACTCATGGAGGTACTCGATCCACGATTTGCGCCTGCTTGAGCGTAAGGAACTCCTTCTTCTTGACTTCATCGGGCCGGCGGGGACATGGGCCCGACGGAAAGGCGATGGAACTCCTCCCACGAGACCACGTGTCCCGCGGGTGCATGGCGAGGAAATTCTCCCACCATGAGAGTGCCGCACCTCCAACCGATGGGACGCGAAAAGCCCGCTCGCTCCCGGCATCGAGCAACATTGAGCTTCCGCTCAATCGACGCAGCTACCGTCTGCGCCCAAGGGATCTCGGACCGGGAGAAGGTAGGAGGCTGGCATGCGGAGGAACTCGCAAGCCCCCACGAGTGCGGTGTCCACCACCTCGGATCCGAGGCACGGAGGAAGTAGAGGTGTTCTGGCGATGACCTCCGGCACCTGCGGTCCTCTGAACGATTGCGTTCGATTTGCATGAGGACTTCCGCCATGGTCGGAGGAGGGGGAAGCTCCTCATCGGGACTACGGTGATTTCGACCACTCACGGGTCCCTCCACCATCCTGTTTCACTAAGACAAGTTAGATACGATTCAAGACCCAAGAGCACAGAAATCCAAACTTAATTAAAATGACCAAAGAATAGCCACAAGAGAACATGAGACCATAAGTCACCGAATCAACTCTCCGAAACGACTAACCCGTATGGAAGAACGAGCAATCGTTTGCGAAGACCCAAAATTTCAGCACTAATTTCTAGCTCAAAACAGTCCAAAAATCAAGGTATAACCACCTAATAGAGCATAGGCATTTAGTTAATTTCATATCACTTCTTACCCTTTTATTCCCACAAGTTTTAGTTGTATTTACCTCTCATTTCCTACCTTAATTACTCACCACTAGCTAGCTGTCCAAATCCCTTTCTCCAAGCTCTCATGTTTTCCCCAAAACCAAGTTAATCGATAGAGACTAATTTTTGAAAGGAAGAGAGGGACAGCTTTTTCGAACTTAAGTGAGAGTAAGGTGAGATGAGCAAGCTAAGACAGGTAAGGAGTAAAATTAGAGAGCTTACTTAAGTTTTACAAACCTTTTGAAAGTAAGTTTTCAAAATATACTAGAGGCGACCAAGCTAGGGGTTTCTACGGTCAGTATGGCTCTGATACCAACTTTGTGAGGACCCGGATTATTTAACTAGTAACACTTAACCTCCAAATGGTTCTAGCGTTACTAATTAAACATTCTAAGCCTCGATGGTCATATGCTTCCCAGAATTGCAGCATATGCACATCATCACAAAATTACACATCATTTCCATACAACATATATTACTGAGTTCAACAAAGGCATACATAAAGTAAAGTTATTACAAAAGAGAGCCGACCGGCCAAATAGAACAATATACAAGAATGACAGCGGAAGCAAAAGTGCCATAAGATGGCTAGAACAAAAGTCGACCGGTTAGCCACACACCCACAAGGCAACCGACCGGGCCGCCAAGCTAGTCGCCCCGCAAGCTACCACAACACAGCTCGCAAAAGTGAGGTCCCTCAGGCTCACCTTCTTCCTCTGCAACAAAACAATTAAGCGTAGCAACTGAGTACAAAGATTGTCTTTGTACCCGCAAGACTGACGTGTGGAATAGCAGACCTATTCATAAACTACATGCAAGATTATTTAGGTGGAGGTTGTATGTCTCGTTTTGCATGAAGCTAACTTTATTTGCAATAATGTAATACATTTAAAAGCAAGTTTGCAAATCTATTTTGTTATCAAAGTAACAGTAAGTAAAGATACATACAAGTAACCACCTGGAAGTGACTACCCCAATAGCCACCACAACATAGCACGAATCCCCGATTCGTACCACCCATCAAGTTTTAATTTAAAAGGTTGTAGTCTAACTCTTGAAAGACCTTGCCAAGCGTGTCCATAACCTAGGACGAGGCTATTCGAATAGTTTTAACCTGCAGGGTGTACCAATGTACCCACACTTGCATCGCCTTCAAGCCACAAGCACACTACAGAAGGTATGCTTCCGGCACGCTAAGTCCTGAGACATTTCCAATCTTGTGTATTAACTACGAGCCGCTCATATGGATAGAAACCCATATGCTTACATTGCAAGCCGAAAGACAACAAATCCCATCACGGGTGAAGTCTTTCGGACACTACAATGCTCCCAACACCATCCCTCCCGCGACTCCTGCGACTGGAGCCAATACACGCCAAAGTACTAAGTCAAGAGAGGTCCCATACCCTCTAATGTGGTTAGCACGCTAAAATGTTTGGTTTAGTGTAACAAGATGTTCGGTCCTTGTTGACCCGGGCACCATTCCAGTCACACCCAAAATCACACCATCATACCATTGTGCCCAAGTCTAAATCATTTTGTTTTCAGTTTTGGTTTTCATAAATAGACATGGCACAAGGTGGAATCATAATCATAATAAGTTTGATGTGATCAAGGTTATCGACAAGTCGATAACCGCCCATTTCTACCGGAAACTAAGCATGGCTAAGCAATTAATTCGCAACTACTAAGTGACAAGAGCCCATCCATGAACTCTAAATCACAGCAAGTAACCTAGGCTCATGGTAGTAGAGGATAATCATTTGCTAAGGAAATGCATCTACTAGGCCAACTATTAACACAAAGTAGCAATGCATACATAGAATTTGTAATCAACATAAATACTTAAAATACTGGGATTAACATGATCAAACCGCTTGCCTTCTTCTTTGTTGCTCAAAGCGTTGTGGAGGGTCGTTCTCGGGTTACCGCAAATGTCGAACCCTAAGCGAAAGGCAAAAGAACCAAGAACAACCAATAAGACGAGCCACACTTAAACAAACGAGCAAGCAAAAATTATCCAAATGCGACAAAATTTATACATAAGGTAGAATACGAATATACCTAGACATAGAAACTGGAAAAACCTAATTTGGATTTGTGGTGCAAAGATATTACCTAAAAACTCATTTTCTGGCCATAATTAGGTACTGTGGCAAAAATATTTTCTAGAGGTTTTACGGACTTGAAAATCTTATGATAGGTTACTCTTGACATTTTAAGGCTAATACAAGTGGTTTCATCTTAATTGGAGTTAAAATGATTTAGTTATGATTTTTCTAAGCTCTAAATTTAGCGTATATCATTTTTCAGAACATGAATAAAGACAAAGCCCGGTTCAAATTAAAGCATGTCTGAGCCAAATTTACTGAGTTGAGTTTGCCATTTGCAACTACAGAGAGGAAGTTATGTGTTTTACAAATTTTTTCCATGAATTCCTAGACATCATTTTTCATTAAACAAGATCATGTTGTTTAAATCATTTTCTGCTACAAAACAGACCTAATTTCATTCTCAGTTAAAGTTCATACTATAACAAAGCCACAAAGAATCGGAATCATTCAAAAGGAGTTAAAATGACAAAGTTTTGCACTTTTGAAATTTGAAACAAAGAAAAGACTTAGGAAACTTTGAGCTCTGGAGGTCCAAATGAACTGGAGGACAATGGAGAGGTCGTGGGCGTTAGATCAAGGTCGACGACTCACGAGCCTCGAAGCACAGCGCACAAGACCTCCTCCCGCGACCGGGAGGTGCGGGCCGTTGAGATCGATCCAACGATCACGACCGGTCGTGCGTGCGCGCGCGACGCAAGGAGGTCTACGCGCCTAACAGAGGTCGTGACCGTCAGATCGAGATCTGGCGGTCCCGAGCACTAGGGGAGGTCCTAGAGCTTTAAAACCAAAGGAGGAGGTCCTAGATGGTGAGATTTGAAGGAGGGAGGTCTTTTGACGGCTAAGTTTTACTGAGGAGGTCCAGCCCGTTAGATCTAGATCTAACGGTCCAGAGCTGATGGGGAGGTCCTACGCGGGTTTTAACAGAGGGAGGTCTGGACGGCTTAGATTTACTGAGGAGGTCATAAACGGTCCAGATCTGAGACGGGGAGGTCCTAAAGCCACAGATCTAAAGGAGGAGGTCCTAGACGGTCAAGATCTCCAGGGGGAGGTCCTGAACGGCTAAGATCAAGGTTGGGGAGGTCCTGAGGGTTTTCTAACAAGGACCGGGGGTGCTCTTTTTGCAAAGAGGACCTCGAGGAGGTCTTTCACAAAGAGGACCTCGGGGAGGTCTCGAAGGTGGTTTTTACAAAAATGACCTCGATGAGGTCTTTTTGCGCAGGAGTGGTCCTAGCGGCTCAGATGGAGTTCCAAGAGGTCTTAAACGGCTAGGATCTAACCAGGGGAGGTCCTAGTGCGTTAAGGGCTTTACTGAAAGATCTAATCGTCCGCATCTAATCCTAGGGAGGTCCTCAACGGTTAAGATCGACCCAAAGAGGTCCTAGGACTTAGAGTTTACACAGAATACGCTCTACGGCACAGATCTAACCTGGGGTGGCCGTGGACGACGCGATGAACCCGAGGAGGTCCAAGGTGCTGTTAAAGGCGCGGGACCTCCGGACAGCGATAAAGGGTGGCGGCTAAGACAACTCACTGCTACTGATGATTGGTAATAAATGGGCATTTAAGATGTCCTAACAAGATGACGAAAACGGAGTTTTGAACCGGCAAAATCCCGAGCGGGCTCAACGGTTTGCCGCCGGCGATGGGGACCTCGCCGGCGCCGACCAAGGGCACCGATATACTCGCAATAGTGTCGCGGACCTAGCGGAGGCACTCTCGACGGCGGCGACGGCCTTAAACGCTGGCGAGCCGGAGAATGGCGGAGGACAAGCCTTTCGGCAAAAACCGAAAACGACAAAGCGGCGCCACGAGCTAAGCTAGCTAGACCCTAAGCTCTAAGGGACTAAAATGAACTCACCCGAGTGTAGGGAAGGTCCAGAGGAAGACGGAGGGACTTGGAGAAGGTCGACGAAGTCCCGCGGTGATGTGTTTGCCGGCGAAGGAGAAGAAGACGACCTCGACCCCGACAAGCAGCTCCCCAACTTGACCACCTCTGCGATGGACAACCACAGCAAGTTAGAGAATGCTCGAGGTGCTCGAGATGACAAGGAAAACAGGCAAGAACGTTGATGGAACCACTGGAGTTCGAGCTTCGGCAGGGAGCTCCAAAGGTGACAATGGAGGTTTCGGGGTGGTGGTGTTCTTGGGGGTTTGAGTTTGAGGACCAACTCAACTGAGGGAGCTCAAGCACAGCCAAGAACGAAAAGGAAAAAGGAGAGGAAGTTTTCAGGCTATGTATAGCCTGGGAGCTTGGTAAGGGCTAGGGCAACCCCACTGTGAGCAAGGTCCATGCCCCTGCCAACGGCACGCACGACAGGACAAGTGGCAGAGCAGGTGAAGACTTTGGAGGTTAAAGCCGACTGGCAATAAATGCATGTCAGCAGCAAGAGCCGTTGACAAGAGGCAAAAGGTGACATCTCACTGCCCCCAACTGCTCTGACCCTGACATAGGCACAGAGGTGCGAAATTTCATGGCGGGCAGACCTCAGGGAGGTCGTGAGGAAGAAACACAGCGCCAAGGAGGTCCTGGACGTCCCAGATTTGCTTGGGGTGGTCCTGGACGTCCGAGAATCGCCGAGGTGGGGAGGTCCGAGCGCGGGCAAGGAGGTCCTGGGAGGTCGTGAGCCCCACGATGGATATCCCACGGCTTGGACCACCCCAAGGCGCTGAGGGCGCTCAAGAGCTCCTCGGATCAGGGGGAGGTCGTGAGCATTGGATTGAGATCCAATGGCTCAACTTGCGCGCGCAAAAGCTTGAGCCCGAGTGCGGCGCTGGCGACGTGGTTCAACCAAGTCGGTTGAGTTGGGCTCGGGTCCGAGCCCGAGTCTGACTCAGCCAGATTTAGTCTTTCTGGTTTTAGAAGGAGCTGCTCTTTGGAGAATTGTTTGAGGCAGCAAACCGACCCCAAAAATTACGAAATTTTTACAGGAGCTTGCTGACTGAGACATTGACCTTGTGTAAAATTTTCAGAGGTTTTTATGCATTGTATTTTTCTCCAAAAATTCTACAAGGTACTGGTTTTAGGTTTGGTGAGAGTCGACAGTTTGATCGCCCTCCAAAATATTCAAACAATTTCTAAAAATTGTGAAATTTTTCAGAGGGGTCACATACCATCCCACGAACTTGGAAAAATATTTCTAGGAGGTTTTCACAAGATGAAACAAGAATGCTTTAGAAGGATCGAGATTTGGATCAAAGACTTGCGACTCTGTATTTCCATCACTCTTGTACAATAAACGTTGAGTACATGCAGGAAATACATGATGTAAGAAAAAGTTTTAATTTCTACTCATTTTCTTACATTTGAAACACAAGCCTAAAATTGGGACGTTACAGATGCACCTTAGTGTCGGCCTGTGCATACTGGAGAACTCCTTGTAGCTGGCGTTGGCCGGTAGCAAACCCTGGAACCTCCCAATGATATCCATGCGCCATGTGTCCGGGACATCATACGCTATCATGGGGAAGCCCGTGTAGGGTAACTCGGTCAGATAGCCCATGTCCTGAAGCGTCACCATCATCTCCCCGCACGAAAGGTGGAACATGTGTGTCTCCAGCCTCCACCGGTCAACCAGTGCCGTCAGGAGGCACCGGTCGTACGAAAACAGCCTCGACATAGGCACCCTAGCGGTGATGTCCTCCTCATCATCTCACGTCACCTCCACCATCCTAGCTAGTGGAAGCAGACCTGACACTCTCAACCTATGTCGAAAGGATTAAGAACATATGTAAGTCCACTCACACAAGTCAAACTGAAATTAATTACAAGAAGGTCAGAATTATATGTACCGCAGAACCCAACGTGGGTCCACCCTCCATGCCCTCATGGGCGTGCCCCATTAATGCTCACCCTCCCACGAGAGGATGGTACTAAGGTGAATACAGTGAGTTGTGTCAATGGCCAGGTCAATTACCTCGTACGACCACTACGCTGCGTTTCCTAGGGCTGTCATACCTGAAATTTGAGATTTACGTAATATTTATCAAGCAAAAATAAGAACAAAAATTCAATTGGGAATATTTTAATCAAGCTCTACACACCCTATTTAGCTACTTTGGAATTTTTACAAAATTTTTGGAGGTACTTTTCTATTTTCCTAGTTTAAAATGTATTCTCGGTATTTATGTAATATTTACCGTGCAAAAATAAAAACATAATTGATTCTAGGAATATTTTAAATAGGCTCTACACACCTTACTTAGCTACCCTAGATTTTTTATAAAATTTTGAGAGCTACCTTTCTATTTTTCTAGTTTAAAATGTATTCTCGATATTTATATAATATTTATCGTGCAAAAATGAGAACATAATTGAAGCTAGGAATATTTTAATTAGACTCTACACTTCCTATTTAGCTACTATGGAATTTTTACAAAAATTTTAGAGCTACTTGCTATTTTCCTAGTTTCTAAATTATTTTCGGTGTAAAAATTATCTAACCCACAACGATAATCTAAACTAAAACAGACTACACTAAAGCTAAAATGACTTAATGAAATCAATTCTTAGTCGCTAGTTTTATTTCCTAACATACTAGAGTTCTGAATTAAACTACAAAGTTTCAAAAAAAAAATCACCTACGTCGTAGACGACATGATCTGTTTTTTTTTTCTCTCTCTCCTCCGCGACTCGACGAACGAGCAGGGCTTCGTCATACACTTTTCCTCTTCTCCTCTTTCCTTTCCTTAGCTCTTCTGTTCCTCCCCCTTTTGCTCTCCGCTTGGGAATGAGTTTTTTTTTTTTTGGGGGGGGGAGGTGTCTGGATTTTATATGTAGCCCTGTCGCAATTTCAATTAACGACAGGGGTACTGTTCACTCATGTCGTCAGATGAAATGACAACCGGGTGCTATCACTGTCCACATGGCACCTGTCGTCAGATAGATAAAATGGCAACATGAGGCCATTTTTTTTAAAAAAATTACTATTTAGTTTTGTAATTATTAAAAAAAATATTATTTTTTTAAAAAAATTCCAAGTTGTGGACCGATTCCTACAGCGAGTCAGCTACCGTGATGGAATTACCCACAAATGCCACCCATGCCGGTGATTTTCCCAGAAGACATTTCCAAGGTACGGTAAACACATGGGTTGTACTACTTCGGGCTCATTTGTCAACAATCAAATAATGAGCTTGAGTTTGGGCTTGGGCCTTGGCTTTTGGGCTTTTACGGCTAGATTCTAGCAGACACACCCCTTTGCTGAAATTTGTAATCTTCAGGTAAAGCAAAGACAAAATAAACCCACTAGTTAGCTGCAAACAACAAATTTTACTTGTAAAATTACTCCATTTTCCACTCCTTCAGTAATTCAGCGACTAATTTCTTGATTTAGCATCATACATACATGCCTGGAGGAGGTAACAGTTTGCTGCCAAACATGAACCCTTTTTTGTTTCAGAAATCAATTCAAACTTCAAGTTTCTTTCTTCCAGGTGATGTATCTCCGGTTCCTGCAGCTTGCAAGCTGGAACAGGCCCTGCCACCAAAAGCCGGCTGGTAACCTGTTCAGAACAACTAGCAGGAGCTAATGCAGTTCTTGTCCCTATGATTACTAACTAGAATAGCATTGCAGGATTTGCACTGACTCATGCAGGGAGCCTTTAGATGTTACAGAATAATTTGTGCATAGGTTGAATACAATGAACAATTTCACATAATATTTTTTTAAGAAGTTATTCAGTAAAAGAGGACTGCGTGTATGGCATACATGATAGAACCCGAGTAGAGTACAAGGAACAACCAAATTCATTGGAAACTAGACAAGCAAATCTAACGTGGTAGGCTCGCGGATGACAAGAACTCTTGCTCCAAGCTATAGCATGTGTTTTGGCTGCGCTGAGATGCTATATCGTTAGCTCTCGCGTCCATGTTTATTCTAGCTATGGCTGGATCAACTTGAGATGAATTCATCCTTTCTGTTCGCAGAAGCTGCAATGTTGTCTCCACTTGCTTCATCGTAGGCCTTTCTTCACCTCTGAGCCTCAAGCACACCTCCGCAAGGGAAGCAACCTTACTAATCTCTTCCTTGGTTGCTTCTCGAAGAACTTGAGCAGCCACTATACCGTTAATTGGTGTCGTCTTAATCTCCGAAAGGAAGTAGTTACACAAGTTTTGCTTCATTCCTGACTCAGTTGTAAAAATAGGTCGTTTTCTCAGAAGAAGTTCTAGGAGTACCACACCAAAGCTGTAAACATCACTCTTCTCATTTAGCTGCCAAGTTTGGTAATATTCTGGATCTAAGTAACCAAATGTGCCTTGTACATTTGTAACAACATGAGTTTGATCAATGGGAACAGATCTCGAAGCGCCAAAATCCGAAACTTTTGCAGTATAGTTTGAATCCAAGAGTATATTAGAGGACTTCACATCACGATGGAAGATTGATATCGATGCTGCAGAATGGAGATAGTATAGAGCTCCAGCAGCTTCTGCGGCAATCCTTAGGCAATCATCCCATGACAAAGAGAACGTGCCGCTTGAATTAGGATGAAGACTTCCAAATAATGAACCGTTGGGAATAAAATCATATACTAATAAGGGAACCTCAGTTTCAAGACAACAACCAAAGAGTTGAACAATATTTCGGTGATTTATTTGAGAAAGAATTGCAACCTCGTTGATGAAATCATTGATCTCCCCTTCCTTGATGACCATGGACCTTTTTATTGCTACCACGTGTTGATTAGATAAGATACCTTTGTACACCGTGCCATGACCTCCACGGCCAAGGATACGTGTGGGATCAAAGTTATTTGTTGCCCTTTTTAGCTCTTCTATGGAGAAAATCTTTGTCTTCTCACTGGCATTTTCATCTGATGATATCAATTGTTCCAAGAGAAGGCCCTGGTTCTTTCGGAAATACTTCCTTTGTAGTTTCTTCTGGACGTCTCTTTTCCATCTTCGAAAGAGAAAAATTCCACTTAAGCCGAGAAGTAGCATGCCAAAGCCACAGCTAAGCCCAATTATAATACCTACAATGATAAAAGGCCTCAATCGTACATATCTTGAAAACCCCTTTTTTCAGTGCAGAACTGACCATTACGGGACTCACCTAAGAAGAAATTTCGTTTTCTTATTGTGGTGCACTTCATTTTTGTAATATCATACTCTGTATGATCAGGACACCTGGTGCAGCTGTAGTTTCCTATGGTATTACTGCAAATTCCTCCGCATATGTTTGGTGTCCGTTGGCACTCGTTAATATCTGCAACCGAATCTCAGTAAGTTAATACATAACATCATAAAATAAAAATATTGTATGGTCTAACAAATGGAAGTGGATAGTTGATACCAGAACTTTTTTTGTAAATTTTATTGTATAACAAAGACTGCGAAGAGATTAGAGACTTCATGTCTGTTCGAGAGAGAGAGTTCCATAGTAGATGGGGGAAAACGCTCACTTGGTTTGCAAGCACATCATTTACACCACCATTATTTTGTGTGTGTGAGAGAGATAGAGATTACCATGACAATCAGCCATTTTTGTTCCATTTGGAGTACGGAATTTTCATTTTATTTTGTTTGCGTGTGTGAAAGAGGGATTACCTTTACAACCATCTGGGATGTATGGATTTCCTTCAAAACCATGCAAGCATGCGCATCTGTAGCCAACATAACCTTCCACGGAGCTGTTGACACTCACGCAGGAGCTATTGATACTTACACAAGCATATCGAGACTTGTTCTGTTGCGCCTCTTGGCAGGTTCGATTGGCAACGGCCCATTGCACAGAGGCAGATTCCAAAGGATCGACATACAGGTCAGGTTCTTGAGAAGATATGTTGATGAGTTTCATAAACATATTGATTTGCAGTTCTTCCACAGACGGGTCGTATTTTATGCCCACCAGCCCCTCACTCACATTTATGTATGTCACACGAAGGAGCTCATTGTACTGGAGGACGGATGGTGTTGTGTTTGAGCAGCTGAGCTGAAAAAGTTTCCTCGCAGAGCAACCTTCTTCTAGGCCAAAAGGAAACGAGACATTAATATCCCCACACTGTCGGGAACAGTTCGCCTTTTGTGGTATTGGATTATACCCTGTTTTCAATGAAAACTCAAATTCATGAGATTAGCTAAAGTAAAACAAGCCACTTAATTTAAAGATAAAAAATAATTTGATCCATTGTATGCAAGTTAATCTCATGAAAAAACAACCAGTCAAGGATTATGATTCTCCATAGTTACATTGCTTCTAATAGTTCACATCAAAAGAACAGTAGTTGGCAAGTAGAGATAGTAGTTCAACAGGTGGTCACCTGTTCGAATCACTGAGCCTACATGTTTTCCTTTTTTTTTTGTTCGCTTCACATTGATTATAGTTGTTCACTTCACCTTGATTAATTATAGTTGTTCGCTTTGCTTTGAATCTAGATATGGTCGTTGAAAGTGTTTGATACTAATTCATTTGAGTTACAATTGCTTTTATCCCACATTTTCAATGTGATCCTCCAATTGAACTTGATCAACACTAGTTTTTCATTCTATTTCATTTGATCCTAGAGTTTGATTCTGATTCATTTTAAGAAATAATAGGATAAGAGCAATGAGATAATTATTGTGTCATATCGCTTTTATCCCACATTTTTAATATTATTCTCTAATTTCCCCAAGAGATTGTATCTTTTCTATCTCATTTACCCAACGGCCTTTTAGCATACCCCTAAAAAAACAGCCGCATACAATGTTCCAATTCTCACTATGAAGCAACTACCATCACAAGCACACCTTTATTACAATAGTCATTTTCAGGTTCCTCACAGCTATCGTTATTTACTATCGATCGCTACTACCATGGTTTTGGATACTGGAAACAAATTTTTTACCAGGGGCCCGGGCCAAAAATCGGAAAATTGCGCCGACATTTTCCGATCAAAATTTATTTTTTTTGGATTTTAAATTAAAAAACAATTTCAAACAAATTCAAAAAAAATTAAACAAAATTCATCCAAACCGATTTTTTTTACCGGTTTGTATTCCTACTGGCCCCCACCGGTATAGCCGAAATTCTAACACTGGCTAGTCGAAACCGCAAGTAAAAAAATCCTAGATCCCCACTGGTTGCTGCTCCACCTATGGACTCAATTTTTTTGGCATTTTTCATGGTGATTTGGTGCTAAACCTAAAAGCTTTCAAGTTTTCATAAAAGCTTTCAAGTTTTCGTAAAGATGAATATATGTTTTCACTGGATATTCTCCCGTTATAAAAACTCATAAAAGGATATATGAACTACTAAAATTAAGGTAATCTAACAAAAGTTATGATGGAGGAACTTACCATTGTCAGGTGAGCAGCCATTGTAAATGTAGGGATTGCCTTCATAGCCTCTATCGCACTGGCAGACATAACCAATGGATCTAAACTCGGGAGTCGTACATCTGGTGTGGTTGCTGACGCTGGGGCATCTTGATTTGTCGACGATACTCCAGGCAAGGGCTGTCCCAGTAGTTACGTTGATTCTATTCCACAAGATGCTCAGATTAGAGTGTGTTTCAATCTTACCCCTTTTATGGCGAACAAATCGTAATTGAAGTGCACGAACAGGGTCTACAGATAATATGGAGCAGTATCCAGGGCCATCGGGATCCTGGCTATACACCATCTCCGCAATCTCTTTGTTGGGGCAATTCACCGAGCAAAGCAACTTAGTAATACCCGTGTCTTTATCTACCAAGTACATATCCAAGTCGCAACTTGCAATAACAATTCTCATGCCGTCCAGGATGGTAAAAGAATCCCCTGGAGCCTTCCATAACCTATTGTAGATATCGACACCAGGTTTCATTTGGATGACAAGGGAAAAGGAGACCGGTAAAAGGTTCATGTGGATGAATTCGTTCAGCTGCATACCGCCAACATCAATATCTGTAAGAACCTCGGTGGTACCATCGTGTAAGAGGAGTTTGGGGGGCTGATCAGTGGTGTTTTGGCAAGTAAGATTGAAGTCTGGGTGTAGGAAGCAACCAGCTCCTATGCCAAATGGATAGTCGAAGCTCAAGTTACCGCATGTCTTTGGACAGCCAGCGAGTGTGGCAGCAGAGGGAAAGGTCCCATTACAAGAACTTGTATGGGCACTATCCTCCCGTAGGGATCTAGTCTCTAACCGACTGATCATAGTCTTTGGGGTGATTAAACCGTTGTGGTACTGGATCATACTCCCCTCTACGCTTCTCACAATCACTGGTGTTCGTGCTTCTACCATCCCTAATAATGCAAGTATGAGAAAAACCAATATGGTATTGAGGTGGCCCATCTCCACTCGTGCTCAACTGGTGAGATATTCAAGAATTTGAAGTTTAGACTAGTGGAAGTACATGGGTAACAATATAACAGAGCCCATGTGTAGCTATGGTTTTGGTCATAGGCGGACCTCTATTTATTAGCGAACCTCTAGGCTTCTCACAATCACAAGTGCCAACATCAATGGACACGCTGGTACAAGTTATGAGGAAGTTTCCTTCTTAATTTAAATATATATATTGGAGTAATTTATGAGTTAACCATTGGCCATTTTACGTGGTCCACGAGCGTACTACTTCGTACGTTCTTTTTTACTTATCGTTTTAGACGTCGATACAGTCTTCTATATACACATTGGACTATTATTTTTTCTAATTATATCACATCAAAAATTATAACAAAATATATAATAACACAAAAGTATTTTTCATGACAAATCATTAGTATCATTTCTATCTAACAACTCTAAATGATATTTTAAATATTAATGCTCAAAGTTTTAAAATGTTGTCTTTACACATTCTAAAATGACATCTATTTGAGAAAGGAGATAGTGGCAAGGCACCATTTTTCCCAGCTTCATTCAGGACACTGCAAACAATCTCTACTACAGTTGGTGACGGTCGCCCTCCTCAACGGTGAAGATGCCCTCAAGCGCTCCCGACATCCGTTGGATTCGCCGAAGGCCGAACCGGATCCGCCCCACCCACGCCGCCCTCCTCTCCACGAGCTCTTCCTCCTCCTCACCGCGACGCAACCGCCGCTTGTCACATGACCAATTCCATGTGACAAACAAAATGACTTTGTTTTGGCTCGGTTGATTGGTTCCTTGCTTTAGCCAAGATTGCAGATTTATCTGGTTTTGGTAGTGAGTTCTTGGTTGCCTTTGGGAATTAGGATAGGATGAGTCATAAAGCATTTGTCCATTTTGCCTTCCAACAGCATATTATACAAAATCGACGAGCTTGATTTTCATAAAATAGTTATGTGGTTGTTTGTTTCTTTGTGAGTTGGTGCAAACAGAATAATTACGTTTGTAGTTAGCAAATGGTTGGAGTAGGGGTAGATGGTTTAGGTTTTACCTATTAGATCTCAGAGATGGAGATTGCATTCCATTTGGATGAACATGCTCTCTAACTTGTTTGGCTCTCGACTTTGAGTGGGACGATGAGGCCATAGCCATATGGTGACTGCAAGGTGGAGCACCAAAGAGAATGAGAAACAATTATGGTGCTTTCGGGTAAATGGCATGAAGACATGTCGGTTTTGACGAGAAAGTATTGCCACCATTGCCTATGTCGAGCAGCTCGGATGGATCGATACAAAATGATGTTACTCAAGATGGGGCAAGCAATTTGATGATCTGCTTATTGATAGGGCCATGGAATTCTATAAATCAAAAATGTGAGGCATCTATACCACTAGATACTCAAATTGCATCTCTTGTGAATGGAGTGTCTTAAGTTGCCCACCCATGTTTTGTATTAGTTATGCTAGATTATATGTTGTTGTATGGCATTTCTATGATTGGAAGTAGGATTCAATAACTATTATTATGCTTATTAAGTATATGGTTGTGCACTTGTGCTTTGTATCTACAATTGCAACTAACTTTGTGTTTGGTATATCTACAATTGCAACTAGCAAGACATAAGTACTCTGAGATAAAGCATGTCGTAAGAATTTTGTTGTGTTTGCAATTGGTCCTTGGTTTTATTCCTTCGCATTATCGCATCCAACATAATTGATTGTCCATTCTATTAGGCGCGCCTTTCATGTACTCTATGAATTAACTAATAGATTCTGGTTTTGCTTGCACACCAATCATTAGACTCGGACCATGGATGCGACAAAGGAGTTTATGAAAAGCTATTGATCTATTCAATAATTATTACATGAAATTACATGTGAATGTATATGTTTCAGGTTCAGCTTTTCTCTAAAGATAAAAACTTGATGAGTAAATTTATAGATTTTAAAACCATATTTGTGATGTTTTGCCTATTTTTACAAGCATTTCGATGTGTGCTTAGAGACACATTTATAGTGTAAGTGTACATACCTATATTTGCAATTGATGCAATGAAAATCTGCATAGTGGGTTTTCCCAGGAATGTCTAAATACTAAAATTTTATATGTTCGTGAATGCTTCAGGCGCGTTGTGTGCATCTTGCGTGTGTACAAACTGAAACTGAAAAGTGTTTTTCATCTGGGCTATTGCATCTCTTACCATGTTCTTCTTAGTATACTGTACTTCTTCTTCAATGGCATAATAGTAGCTAGTAGGAGGAGCATATATAGCTAGGAAAGCTATGTAGAAAGGTAACTAGAGTGCGTTAAATGCTATAGTTGTGTATATATACAACAAGTGTTAGTGCTTAGTAAGCATGATCATGTCATGCTATCTTGCAGGATGACAATAGATGTGGATACTTCAGTCAAGGTGTGCGGAATCATGACTAGCGTGGTCCATTTGTGTCTGGAAGTACACATATTCGCTTTCATTACATCAATTGTATTGATTAGATGATAATTGTGGTGATCTAGATATTCTAGAACTAAAATCTGTTCTTACCGATCTTTCTTAAATGCTCCTGTAAATGTTGTTACTTACTGCATTGCCAGTGTTGTCTGATTATATGCTCTCTCTTGGTTTTGGGCTTCATATTCCTTTCTTTGATTTTCTTCCTCTTTTTTTATTATAAAAGATTACTTTAAAATGTTTATTAGCTACTTTCGGATGCGTCTCTTTTGTTTTTCCTCCCTTAAAATATGTCCAAGCTCCTTGCCCATCCTTTAACCTTCTACTTACTGCCTAAACCCTGTGCCCTCATGATCAAACACACATGAAAATGCAATGTAAGTTTGTGTCGTTCATATGTAATAAATAAAAAATGATGTCGAAGAGTGGCATATATACAGTTAGTTTCTAACATGAGAATACTCAGCTTTTGGTTCATATTTTCCTTCAATATTTGATATAATCTGAGTCACACCAGTGCCATGTGATATTCCATGTGGCTCATTAAAATAGTGCAGACTTTATGACCATATTAGGGCATGCCACTGCCACGATAAGAATTAAGCAGGCAGATAGCCTGAACAGTTGTCAGATCATAAAATCTATTTACTCTTGTATTGTCGTTTTCTGATTACCATAAAATCTATGTTTTGTTTCTCAATCTATTTAAATCATGGCAGGACGACAAGGAGCTATGGGAGGATTTAGTCGGAGGGGTGAAAAATCAATACAAGTGATCAACATATCATTTTGCCTGTCTGAAGTATTATGTAGTGTTCTGAGTGACTTGGACTTTGCTTATGTTAGCATTTGTAGCTTGTGGACTTGCTAAAGTCTATTTTGATATGGGAGATTGAGGAAATGGCATGGAGATGGTGGATGTTTTGGACTGATTGATGTGTGATTTGAAGAGTAGGATCTCCTAATTGCATGAGAATGCGAGGGCATCAGTAATATATCTTGCAACTGTTACGTTGTTTTTTTGGTAGCATATGAGTTGCCAGTGTTGCCTCCTCGAGTCAGGGGATTAGAAAAATAACAGAGTTCATGAGTGTAAGGTAAAAGCTCTTTGTTTGTTGCTAATGTCTTGCCCAAACTATGTTGATGAGTTAATGAGAAAATCTTGGCGATGGCTCACTCAACAAAATTCAGTTACCATGTCTCTTGTTCACTCAATGAAAACCTGTTGTGATTCTTTTTGATTTAGCATTGTGGTGTTTCTTGTGTTGGTGCATTCTAAAAAATGCAGTTTCCCTCATGCAATTGCTGATCAATTTTGAGTTTTTGACACACTCTGGCTCTAACTATGACATGGTAGTTTTTTTTTTAAGAAATATTACAGCATGTCTTCTACTCACCTATTATTTTGTTGGGGAACACATTTTTTGCACCCATATAACACTTTGCTTAGCCTTTTTTCATTGACTCATTGGAAGCACACTTTTGTTGTCTAGATATTTGAGTATTTATTTCATCAGATGTTACAACCTTCTTGCCTTACTTCAACAGTTTTTTTTTCAATCTCTACAAAAATAACTCTCTTTTGTGGTTTCATTTCTTTTGTAGTTCCGTTGCAACGCACGGGCACCCTACTAGTAATCTTAAGAATTACTGGATGAATAAGATTGTTTTCAGAATAATAGGAGAGTTTGCTTGTGAAACGCTTAGTTTCCTCAGAAAACATTCCATGGATACTAACTCGATAGCCTACTCTCTCCTTTCTGAAAAAACAAAATTGAATCTTGTTATCGATAAATTATTTAATCTGGTTAATTCTATCGATCCCACTGCTCCACAGAGTTGACCCAGTATATTATCAACGGGAAGGATTATTATCATATTTGTATAAAACCCTTTGCTACTGTCTTAATTTATCTGTAAAAGATTTTTTTAAAAAAATTTGGCCATGCAAAGATTGCAATTATACAGTAACAGTTAGATGGTGACTATGCAATCACCCGGTATTTCAGCTAGTTCAGTAGACATTAAAGTCTTGAAAAATACTTTTGTGAAAGCATATCGTTGGAAAAGAAGCACATGGTCGACATCATTGCAAGTATAATTTCAGTAAATGCCAAGGCAATCACCAAAATAGTCTTGCCCATACAATGGGGCATAGAAGGATGGATTGTCTCCATGCAGGAAAGTCTTTGCAGGAATTACAACAATTCAATCCAAGTTGAACAAAATGCCAACATGAATACTTACAAGTGGGTATATATATATATATATATATATATATATATATATATATATATATATATATATATATATATATATATATATATATATATATAAAATGGTATGGTACTACTCACGAGTACGACTCCCACCTCTCATATACCACTTCAATTGTATGATGATACCTCTTTATCAATTTGAGTATACTCCAATAATGATTATAAGATACCTCAAAGTGAGTTCCATGAAAAATTTCATGAAAATCCACTTTTTATACCAAAATCTGTGTATATACTTTTTTTATGTATAAAAAGGGTACATAGCAAAAATAAAGGGCTCCAATGAAAATTTTCCGATCAAGTCACATTAGAGTATCTTATAATTGGTATTCAAGTATACTGAAAGTGATAAAGAAGTATAATATATTCGTTTAAGTGTTATATTGAAAGTGGGAGTATATACTCCCGGGAGTACGAAACGGGTGTCCACATATATATATAATATGTATATATATATGTATATATATATATATGTTTACCAACAAGTCTATTGTCCGTGTTCCATTTAAGTCAAGGAGACTGTTGTGCAAAGAATTACACGGGTGACTCCAAGGAGACTGTAGTGCAAAGAATTACATGGGTTTACACAATTACACGCCTTTAAAACATACACCAATGAACTCATTTCTCCCTTTCTTTTTCTCGTACAACATATGTTTTCACCAAGTCTATTGTCCGTGTACCACTGGGGTCAAAAAGAAACTAGAGCGTAGAGAATGGGCAGATAGTGACGAACGGAGATGTGAAAGGCGTGCGTTTATTGTACGTTCAAAAATTGGACAAGTGTCTGTATGCTTGTGTCACAGATGTATCCAAGGAGCAGAGGAATTCGAGCAAGACAAGTAAGGAGAAGTGGAGAAAGCTAGAAGCTGAAAATACCCCGAAGGAGACGGAAGTGTGGTGTGAGTTATATCAGGTGGGTCCACTTGTACGAGTTTCAGAGTTGAGGATTAAAAGGGGGCTGTGTACCAATGAAATGGCTAAGTTACGGAAAATAAAGAAAATTTCATGGTGTCTACTTTCTTCTCTCCGAAGTCTTCTTCTTCCCTGGTCTCGATCCAAGTCTCACGTGTTGGTGATCCTTGGTGGCTACATGATATTACAATTTGGTATTGGCTACGCAACATTATAGTTTGGTCATTTGACGTTATGTCGAGTATGGAATTCTCAAAATTAACTAGTGCACGACAACTCGTCATTTGAGGGAAGACAGAGACAGAGTTATATAGGGCAAAAATAAAGGGAGAAAAAAAATACAAAATAGAAGTGGCAATCCAGAAAAATATGTAGATATTCAAAATAGTTTATCAGGTTATTAATGTAACTTTCTTTAGACGTAGGCTAGCTCCATTTGGCATTGTGGTGGATTATATCAGTTAGTAGGAAGCATCTATTTTGGAGCCTTAACAACAAAATCCTATGGGAATAAGACTAGCAGTATGCCCACACGTTCCTGTGGGTATAAATGATACGTTTTTAGGTTTTTAGGTTGTATTGATATTTATTTTCTATTCATTCATCAATGTAAGACAATTAGCACATGTTGCTGCGGGTATGTCAGAGCGAATGTCATCATCGATATTGGCAAAATTAAATTTATTACAATTTATATCAGACCCTTTTGAGTATTACCTCGCCTGCAAAGTTTTTTGAGTCATGGTAGCAAGCACACTTTCATTTCACTATTTCATAGGGTACTTGCAACATTTAATTCTTGTAAGATGTTGCGATCAATTGTGTCACATGAACTATAAGCAGTGGCCACATGCCACGCCAGATCGCAATGGACCTTTGGCCATGAAACTCCAATCATCTCTCTTTCTCGATACATGCAAAACAATACTTTTGGCCGACATGTCACTCTATTTAATGTCCATGAAACTCTATGACATCCCCATTGAGACGGCCTTAAGCGCTCCGATGGTTTCATTTCTTCCATTGGAAATCAGCAAATTATTACATAGGTGTAATACCTCATTTAATCAAAAGAATAGAAAAGAAATTAATTAAAGAGTTAGAAGAGGTTGTCGACCAAGCCCAAGGCCCAACCTGAGATGGAGAGGGTTTCAGCTTGGGGGGAAAGAGGCCAGATTGCCCAATCCTCCCGGGTAAAATGAGGTTGAAAGGGATCTCCCTCCAGGTGGCCACGTAGCCTTTTTTTTTGTCTGTCGTCGCGGATGTTGTCTTCTCCGTCGTCCGATTGTACCTAGCATTGTGTTCGCACACCATGCCTCCAGCTCTCCACATGTGCCCGATGCCTCGGTTGCCACACACCAACTATGTCTTTAAACCCCATCATGCCCCTAGGGTTCTTCTTCCTCGCCTATGTCACCAGCGCCTCTTCCTATTTGATTCCGTCACTCGTTCGTCTGCTTCACCTTGGTTGTTGCCGCTCATCGTCGCCTCCTCCCTTCCTACCATTTTCTCCCATCAGTTGCGCATGTTTTTGGGGATGGTTCTCCATTGATCTATGCTTGTTCCATGTGTTGTTTATTTTGTGCGGCTAAGGGCACCTCCTCCATGGTTCTATGCAGATTTTGTTTCCCTAAGCTTTTTTCCTTTGTGTGTTTCTTGTTTTTGGCTATCGTGATGCTCTTCGGTTGTTTCCTTCCCTTTAGAGCTCCTCCTCCATGGATCTATGTGGATTTTGTTTCCCTCGAGTTTTTGCCTTTGTGTTTTTCTTGTTATTGGTTGTCATGATATTCTTCAATTGTTTTCTTCCCTTTTTTAATTGGATTGGACCGGATTGCTTTTTTCCTCTTCTTGCCACTCTCTTCTTTACCTCCTTGCCTTCCTTGGCTTCCCCTTCTTCCTTGCCTGCAGCCATCGTCGGTTCTCTTTTCTCGTACTTATATGTCGGTGCTTCCTATTTTTTTCTCAATTGTTTTGTTGTGTTCTCTGATTTCTTGCTTCTTTCATTCGTGCACTTTTGGTGTCCTACTTGGTTCGCTTCTCATGGATGGTTTGGGTTGAGGCAGCATCCGACGATGTGGGGCCAACCACTGCCATAGGCGCCCTATAGGCAGATGCCACCTCCGCCGCCATACTATGCCACGTCGCCGGCGTCGGCCGTCCCCATGGCGGCAAATGAGATTAGGACACTCTGGATCGGGACCTGCAGTACAGGATGGACAAGAACTACATCTTTGGCTGCTTCGCAACCACCAAAGAGGTATGCGTCCCTCTAGAAGTTGTAGGTCAATAGCGATTTAGTTGTGATGGTAGACCTGCTAAAACTTTGTGCCCTAGGTATGAGTTTTTTTAGTTGTAATTCTACAATTAAAAAATAGCAAGCGGTCATTGTTGACCTATTAATTGTATTTTGGCATGATCGAGGTTGTATGATGGTGTTATTTGAACCGTGTCTCTTCGCCTTATCTGTCCTTGACAGTAGGTCATACTTGCGATTACCCATTTGCCAAACTGCATGTTCAGGCAATAGAGTAGACACCACCTTCTCTGTGCCTCCTCGCTACCACCGGAGCACCAAAACATTGAAACATCCGCAAAATTCAAAATTTTGAAATCAATTTGAGTTTGAGTTTTGATTTTTCGTGTTCTTTCAAATCTCAGCAAAATTCATCAAAACTTCATTTTCTGCTTCCCCCTTCCGCTCAAGCCGCCTCCCATCCCCGAGAGTGCCTTCGCTCAAGCCGCCACCACCCCATGTCGCCCCTCCATGCAAGCCGCGCCAGTGCACCGCCACCTCGCCGTGCCAGCTCCCTCTTTGCCTTCGGAGTGGCGTCTGCCCCAAGCCGTCGCCCCGCCGTACCACCCGCGTCCCATCACCACTACGCCACCTCCCGGGCTCGCTCTAGTGGGAGAACCAGGCCACCTCCCCTCCCTTGCCTTCAATGCGCGCACGCGCTCCGAGCCCGCAGCCCACGCCGGCGCCGCAAACCGCGACCCTGCCGTGTCACCTCCCGCTCTCGCTCCAGTGAGGGAGCACCTCCACTGCGACGACCACCCATGTGCGCCATGCCTCCACCTCCCCAGTGTTGAACGCTCCCGACCGCCACATCATCATCCGACGCCGCATTCCTCACTGCTCCCACCGCCACCACTCGGCTATAAAATCCACCTTAAGCCCTTCTCTCCTCACCGAGAGCAACCACACCACCACCCATCTCCCTTAGGCCTGGCCAAATCCGAAAGAACCGCCGCCACCCCCTCTTCTTCCCCGTCATGTCCGTAAGACACTTTCACCCTCCCCATCCATCCCTCTCCCATCCGACACCCTAGCACCCCGCCTCACCCCCTTGAACCCTTCCCTCGACCCCTCCGGCCTCAGATCCACCAGATCTTCACCGTCGTCATCCCAAAACCAAGAAAACAACCCTCAAAACTCAACCCCACGAAAAAACCCTCCCCCCGCCGCCTTTCCTCCGCTGGCCGCCGTCGCGAAGTGCCGCCGGTCCCGTGCCGCGTCGTCGCTCGCTCCGCCGAGCGCAGCGCCGAAAGGGGGCGCTATGGCCTTCGGCCAGCGCCTCAAAGGTCTTAAGGCCATGCGCGAAATAGGCCTTGGGCCGTGCTGCCAAATGGGCTTCGGCCCAGTGTCGTGGCCCAACACTGTGCATATCCCGTACTGTTCATTGGACAGTGATTTCATTTACTGTTCACCCGAAAAATCCAATCATTGTTCATTCTTTTAATTCAGCCCATACACTGTTCAAACAACAAAGTGTTTACTGTCCCTAACCCTAGATTAGTGGTTAATTACTGTTTATTATTTAATCCATAAGTATGAACAGTAAAATGGCCACTATTCATCAAAACCCTAATTTGACATTTTATATCCATGCTGACCGTCTCGAACCCATAAAGCCTATTCTTAGACCCGTTCAGTCATATCCGACTCCTGTCAAACCTTTTTACCTCTTTAAGTTGCGTCTTTTCTTATTTTTATATTTTTGTTGTACTTGGATTCGTGTTAGGCTCATTGCTTGTCGAGCCAGGTATTTAATTTCGTTTTTGTGTCTTACGCTAGATCTCGACACCGACGAGCCAGCTATTTAATTTCGTTTTTGTGTCAGGCTCATCACCGAACAGGACATAGAAGCAGCAGGACGGTTCGAGGACTTCGAGCAGGAAGGCAAGTTGCATGCCTTGAACAAATTGAACCTACATTCCATATATTTTATATTATTACTTTCATTAGCATATTTTAGCCAATTATTTCAATAAAGAAATAGTACTTTGGAATGCCATGTTAAATAGTTAAAAACCCTTCACTCCACATATTAAACCACCCATTCTTGTAAGCCATATTCACATTGACAAATCTAGCCCACATAAAATAATAGAAAATATTCCATAATGTCATACAAAACTCATTTCTAAATACTGTTAAGAAAGATTGGCTTTAAGCTAATAGGTTTTGGTGGAGAGTTGAGGATTGTCCAGGAAGTTGGACAACCCAAAATACTTGTTAAAAGTGAGTCATCAGTGAGATCTGAAGGTGGACAGCCACGAGTTGGTGTTGGGCCATCGCCTCACTGGATGACAGGTAAGGACAAGAACCTTGTGCCAAGTAACAGGCACAGAAAATCGCTCAACCACATACGTGGTCATTCCTCCCTGGCTTAGTACACTGCTCACCCGATTGAATATCTACAGGATGTCAACTGTTGCTTGTGTGATAGGACAGACGCGGAATGGGGGTGAGTCAGGGGTGGACCGTATAGGGCACCTGCTGAATTACACAACGGTATGGGCCCGTCAGTCTCAGAGTGCAGATTCCACTATTGGTCGGTGGTCTCCTGAGCTCTATGGATTAAGACCTACCGTGTAGAGACTAAAAAGGGTTAGCAGTGAAAAGGCTTTGTTATCTCATCTCAGTCGCACGCGAACGTGTTGCGTGTATATTGCATGACAGTACGAGCATGAGATATCTTGTGGGTAAAGTTGGGCAACTCTGCAGAGTGTATAATTAATAGTATTCGAATACGCCGTGCTTCCGGTTAATGAGGTTGTGTTCATGGGTGATTCCAGTATACATGGCATAAGTAGGCTTTTACAGATGTTAATTGATAATTTCAGATATTGTAACCCCACTGACTATACTTATTATTGTTTTACTGTTTTTAATTACTGTACAGCTTTTAAATTCAACTATTGCATTCCACATATGCTTGTATTGGTAAAACTGTAACCATCCATTGATAATCCTAGCATGTAGTTAAATAGAACTTCCATGCAACTTGCTGAGTACGGTAGTTGTACTCATTCTTGCTAAACATCAACAGAAGAGTGTTGGGAAGATTCAGGTGACCCCAGCTTTCAGGAAGAACCGTGGAACGGTGACGATTACTGGTACTAGGGTCTCTTTTGCGCCCAAGCTTTCCTGTGGTTTCGGCTCACTTTTGCTTTGTAATATATTATGTTTTGGCTTAGATGCCCGCTTCCGCTTTCAAACTGGCTGTTAAGCCTTAACTGCTGTAATAAAAGTTCGTCTTTTGCTGTGTCGTTTACTTGCTTATGAAACCACGTCTTTACAACTGAACATCCTGGACAGTTGTAAGGATTCTAGCGGTCCCTCTTCCGGTGTTACAGAAGTGGTATGAGAGCCAACTTGACCGTAAGTTGAGACCTTAGTTTGGTTATAGGATTGAAGACTTTTAAAATACTAATTTCAAAAATTACAAAAGAATCGCTAAAAACAAAAATATAGGTAATAAATTGATGTCTTTTCCCTTCCTCCTACTACCTCTTCTTACTGTAGATTTTGAAAAACTTGTTTTGTTTTCTTTAAAAAATTTATCTCCTCTTGACTAAAATTTCAACTTTTCGTTTGTCAGGAAAATGCCGAATTCTTACTCCAACCCTGCAGAGCTGAAAGGATGGGCTTCAAGACTGAGGAAAATGTTACAGCACATGGGTGCAACAGCTGGATAGCTACCTATTTTCCACACTGAAGAACAAATGATCCACGACAGGAGATATCAATGGAAAGCATGGGTGACCTTGATCCCCTTAGCTTACAGACCAGACGCTGAATGTCGGTTTGTGGGCTATCATTGTTAGGAAGGAGATGCAATTCAAGATGCAACAAGACGGGCAATTTTACACCTCCGTCAGCACTATGATGATGAATTTGAGGACTCCGAATTTCAGCTCATCCCACAAGAAGGGAGCAATGGATCCAGTACCCTTGTTCCCTTACCCAATGACGACGAAGACCCCCGACTCCGTGAAGCCGTTGTTCACATAGCAACTCAAGAAGCTCTTTATACCAAAATTCTGAGTGAGAATCAGAAGATGCATCGGTGGTATTATCTGGCCAAGCGGGTAGGACATAAGCTACGAAGAGAATTAGCTCGTCGCGATACTCTGGATCTGGGATCCAGATCTGTCTGTGGTGAGAGTCCCAACCCTCTTGCTAACCCAATGGCAGATTGTACCCCAAGATCACCTGACTACACCGCAGCTTCACCGGACTACACTCCAGAGTCACCTCCTGGCGCTCGCCCTCACCCAACAGGTATAGCGCGCAACTACCGTCGCCTTTTCCGAGGATCCATCAAGGGAAAGGAGAAGGTTGAAGATGAAGGGCCCAGCCACCAAATGAAGAAAGCTACTAAAGAAGAAGAAGAGGAGGATCCAGAGGAAGTAATCCATTATACCACCAGCAACCCTCCGTCTGATGGATGGTAGAATCCTCTTCAAGTCTTTAGAGTACGATAGTGTAGTATAGAGTTACCCTAGTCTAGTACGACTTTTTGCTTGTAATAAAGGTTGTGTAATATACTCTAAGCAGTATATGTCCAGCTTTTGTGAGATATGTGTGTAAACCTATGTGAAATACAATAAAGTTGTTTTCCTTATCAGTATTTGTATATCACCCTTATCAAAAGTCATTTCCTTCTTCACGTTTTAATTACTTACCTGTTCCCCTTCACCACTTATCTTAAAAATCTGAATCTTACTTATCTTCTATGTTTGGTCAAAACCACTGCAGATCTGCATTCCCAAGATGTCTGACAACAACAATAACAACAACAATGAGGTTGAATCAGCAGAACAACAACGAAGTTTGGCAGAAGTTATGGCCATGATGGAAAGGAACAGATTTCAAGTGGAACAAAACCAGGCAAGAATGATGGAACAACACACCAGGCTTCTTGAGAAGATTGCCACCAGATCACCAACTGGACATTTCTCCGGAGGCAATAACGGGGGAACAACCCCAGGTTTCATATTGACAGATTTCCAGAAGACAAGACCCCCAACATTCACAGTATCACCAGACCCTCTAGCAGCTGATGATTGGCTACGGGATATTGAGAGGAAGTTAGATACCATCCAATGCAATGATAAAGAGAAGACTTTGTTTGCTTCTCATCAACTTCAAGGTCAAGCAGCGATATGGTGGATGAATCACTAGACTCTTCATCCAGGCAGAGACATTCCATGGACAGAATTTAAGGAAGCATTCCATAAAGCCCATGTTCCTAATGGCACAATTGCAGCTAAACGTCGAGAGTTTCTCGCTCTCAAGCAAGGGGGACGTACATTGACAGAATACCTTCACCAATTTAATCAATTGGCAAGGTATGCCCCACTGGATGTGGATACAGAAGCTAAGAAAATGGAAAAGTTTTCACAAGGATTGCAAAAGTCATTGAAGTTCCACATCTCAACCCTTGATTTTACTGACTTAGCTTCCATGGTAAACAAGCTTTTAATCTCAGAAGAAGCCAGAGGTGAAATAGAAGAAACTAGAAATAGAAAGATGAAGCAAATGGTTCCATCTGCAAGTGCATCAAGGGGGAGAATGATGCCACCACCATCCTTCAGATTCCAACCAAGACCACATGTGAATTCAGCGCCAAGACCATCTATGAATCCAACAGCAAGACTAGCTTTCAGTGGGAGCCGGACCACCACAATTCAATGTTATAATTGTGGACAATACCACCATCAAAAGGATTGTCCTCAGAAATCCTTAAGTTGCTATCATTGTGGACAAACTGGTCACTTCAGGGGACAGTGTCCGTTGAAGAATATGTCATCAGATGCAGCTAAAGCCCAAATGAGAAACCAGATACAAAACAACCGGACTCCTCCCATCTCCCAAGCCAACAGAGGAGGAATGCTACAGCCCAGAGTCCAACCTAGGCAGTCAGGACAATTCTCAGGAGGAGGACAATCTGCACAGGCACCATCACAAGGGAAAATCAACCATATCACCACTCAGGATGCAGCTGAAGCCACTGATGTCATTGTCGGTATGTTTCTACTTCATGCAAGATTAGCTTTGGTTCTTTTTGACCCAGGGGCTATCCATTCAGTTATTTCTTTGGATTTTGCTATGGAGAGTTGTTTGCCTTTTATTGCTTTACCAAATCCCTATGTGTTGCAAACACGGGACTAGAATGAAATCTCAATATAAGTGTAGTGACCTGAACCTAGAGATTCAGGGAGTCAGTTTCAGAACAGAGTTGTTGGTACTACAGATAAAAGGCATAGATGTTATTTTGGGAATGGATTGGTTATCAAAGTATAAGGCCACAGTTGATTGTGATAAGAAGACAGTAATACTGAAAAGCTTAGAGGGCCAGGAAGTCTCAGTGGTAACAGACCAATCGTTGATGAAGGCGCACAAAAGGAAGATTAACAGTGCTATTTCAGAAGCCACCATGCGATGTTAGTGATTGAGGAATATCCGGATGTGTTTCCTGAAAAACTACCTGAAAGACCTCTAGATAGAAAGATTGAACTTGCTATAGAATTGGTAACTGAGACCAAACCTGTGACTAAAACACAATACAAAATGGCAACTGGTGAACTAAAAGAACTCAAGAAACAGTTGGATGAATTAAAAGAAAAAGGTTTCATACAACCTAGTGTCTCGCCTTGGTCTGCACTAGTTTTGTTTGTTAAGAAAAAGGATGGAAGTTTGAGAATGTGTGTGGATTATAGAGCCTTGAATGCAATGACTATTAAAAACAAATACCCTTTACAAAGAATTGATGACTTATTTGATCAGCTGAAAGGAGCCAAGGTATTCTCAAAAATTGACCTTAGATCAGGATATCACCTGCTCAAGATTAGAGAACAAGACCGAGAAAAGACTGTCTTTACTACAAGATATGGACTATTTGAGTTCATAGTAGTACCTTTTGGATTGACCAATGCTCCAGCATATTTCATGAACCTGATGAACCAATTTTAATCAATTTGTGGTAGTGTTTGTGGATGATATATTGATATATTCAAAAAGTTAAGAAGAGCACAAACAACATCTCCATCTGGTCCTAACCAAATTGAGAGAGCATCAGTTGTATGCAAAATTTTCAAAGTGTGAATTCTGGATAAAGGAAGTGTCATTTTTAGGGCACATTATCACCGAAGAAGGAGTGAAAGTCGACCTAGAAAAAGTCAGAGCAGTACAAAAATGGAAACAGCCAAAGACAGTGACTGAGATAAGAAGTTTCTTAGGTCTGTTGGGATATTATCGCAGATTTATAGAAAATTTCTCAAAAATTGCTCGCCCGCTCAGTCAGCTTCTCAGAAAGGATATACCTTTTAAATGGACGGACAATTGTGAGAAAAACTTTCAAGAGTTGAAAGACAGATTGACCACTACCCCAGTACTCATACTTCCAAACCCTGCAAAGGATTTTCAGATTTATTGTGATGCTTCAAAACAAGGATTGGGTTGTATATTGATGCAAGATGGGAAAGTTGTGGCATATGCTTCAAGGCAGTTGAGAACTCATGAAGAAAATTATCCCACACATGATTTGGAGTTAGCAGCAGTGGTGTACTCTTTGAAAATTTGGAGGCATTATTTGCTAGGAAATCATTGTGAAGTATTTTCAGACCACAAGAGTCTGAAATACATATTCACCCAACCAGACTTGAATCTCAGACAGAGAAGATGGCTAGAATTGATTAAAGATTATGATCTTGATATTCAGTACCACCCAGGAAAAGCAAATGTTGTGGCAGATGCACTTGGTAGAAAGGCATATCATAGCTTGAATGCATTACAGGAATGTCAGTCACAGTTAATACTGGAAATGCAGCAGCTAAACTTGGAAATAGTTGAACAGGGATCAATATCAGCTTTGGAGATACAGTCAACCTTAGATGATCAAGTCAAACAAACACAACAGGAAGATCAGGAAATTCAGCAACTCTCGACGGATAATCAAGATAGAGAAATGGTAGAATTCAAGAAGGATGATCAAGGAGTAATACGGTTTAAAGGTCGTCTGTGTACCAAATAAAGAGGAACTGAAACAGTTGATTCTACAAGAAGCTCACTCATCACAATTCTCAATACATCTAGGGGGAACAAAAATGTACCAAGACTTGAAGAAGAGATTTTGGTGGAAAAAGATGAAAAGAGAAATAGCTGAGTACATAGCCCAGCGCGACATTTGTTAGAGGATTAAAATAAACCTTCAGAAGCCTGCAGGATTGTTACAACCCCTACCAGTGCCAGATTGGAAGTGGAAAGAAATTGGCATGGATTTCATCACAGGATTTCCAAGAACACAAAAAGGATTCGATGCAATATGGGTAATAGTGGATAGACTAACAAAAGTGGCACATTTTATCCCAATCCAGCAGCCATATGGAAAGAGTAAGTTGGCAGAATTGTACATGACCAAGATAATATCATTACATGGGATTCCAAAGAGAATAGTGTCTGATAGAGGGGCTCAGTTCACATCTAAATTCTGGAAGAAATTACATGAAGCCATGGGAACAGATTTGGCATTCAGCACAGCCTACCATCCGCAGACTGGGGGACAGACAGAAAGAGTAAATCAAATATTAGAGGATATGTTGAGAGCATGTGCTTTAGCTTATGGAGCAACTTGGGATAAATGTTTACCTTTTGCAGAATTCTCCTACAATAACAGTTATCAGACCAGTATCAAGATGGCACCTTTTGAAGCCATGTATGGCAAGAAGTAGAACATCATTAAACTGGACAGACACTGGGGAGAGACAATTACTAGGTCCTCATATAGCACAGGACTCAGAAGATCAAGTCAGAATGATAAGAGACAAGATGAAGATTGCTCAAAGCCGTCAGAAAGAATATGCGGACAAACGCAGAAAAGAATTGAGTTTTGAAATAGGAGATCTGGTATACCTAAAAGTTACACCATTCAAAACAGTGCGGAGATTTCAAGTGAAGGGAAAATTAGCCCCAAGATATATTGGTCCCTACAAAATTGTGGAGAAAATAGGAGAAGTGGCATACAAGTTACACTTTATACCAAACCCAACTAGTATACATGATGTGTTTCATGTATCTCAACTCAGAAAATGCTTGAGACAACCAACAGAGCAAGTACCACTTGAAGAGATAGAACTACAGAATGATTTGACCTATGAAGAAGAACCCTTGATGATACTTGACACCACAGAAAGACAGTTGAGAGGCAAGAACATCAAATTTTGCAAGGTTATCTGGAAAAATCATACAGAGGAAGAAGCAACATGGGAAAAGGAATAAAAAATGCAGCGAGATTTTCCCAACCTGTTCCCCGGTCCTGCGTGAATCTCGAGGTCGAGATTCCTTTAAGGGGGGTAGGTTGAAACATCTGCAAAATTCAAAATTTTGAAATCAATTTGAGTTTGAGTTTTCGTTTTCTTTCAAATCTCAGCAAAATTCATCAAAACTTCATTTTCCGCTTCCCCCTTCCGCTCAAGCCGCCTCCCATCACCGGGAGTGCCGCCGCTCAAGCCGCCAAAGACCCTGTGTCGCCACTCGTGCAAGCCGCACTGCAGGCGCGCCACCTCGCCGCGCCGCCTCCTCTCTCGCCTTGGTGTGGCGTCGCCTGCCGTCGCCCGCCGTACCACCCGCGTCCCATCACCACCGCGCCACCTCCCGGCCTCACTCCAGTGGGAGAACCAGGCTACCTCCCCTCCCTCGCCTTCAATGCGCGCACGCGCTCCGAGCCCGCAGCCCACGCTGGCGCCGCAACCCGCGACCCTGCCGTGCCACCTCCCGCTCCGCTCCAGTGAGGGAGCACCGCCACCGCGACGACCACCCATGTGCGCCATGCCTCCACCTCCCCAACGTGGAAGGCTCCCGACCGCCACATCATCGTCCGACGCCGCATTACTCACTGCTCCCACCGCCTCCACTCGGCTATAAAAGCCACCCTAAGCCCTTCCCTCCTCACCGAGAGCAACCGCACCACCACCCATCTCCCTTAGGCCCGGCCAAATCCGAAAGAATCGCCGCCACCCCCTCTTCTTCCCCATCACGTCTGTAAGACACTTTCACCCTCGCCATCCATCCCTCTCCCATCCGACACCCTAGCACCCCGCCTCACCCCCTTGAACCCTTCCCTCGACCCTCCGCCTCAGATCCGCCGGATCTTCACCGTCGTCACCCCGAAACCAAGAAAACAACCCTCAAAACTCAACCCCATGCAAAAACCCGAGAGGTTGAGAGCACATACCTGGGCAGAGCCGTCCCCGTGCCGCCTTTCCTCCGCTGGCCGCCGTCGTGAAGCGCCGCCGGTGTGCCGCGGTCCCATGCCGTGTCATCGCTCCCTCCGCCCGAGCGCAGCGCTGAAAGGGGGCGCTATGGCCTTTCGCCGCGCCCCAAAGGCCTTAAGATCGTGCGCAAAATAGGCCTTGGGCCGTGCTGCCGAATGGGCTTTGGCCCAGTGCCATGGCCCAACACTGTGCATAGCCTGTACTGTTCATTGCATAGTGATTTCATTTACTGTTCATGTGAGGACCCGGAATATTTAACTAGTAACACTTAACCTCCAAATGGTTCTAGCATTACTAATTAAACATTCTAAGCCTCGATGGATATATACTTCCCAGAATTGCAGCATATGCGCATCATCACAAAATTATACATCATTTCCATACAACATACATTAACAAGTCTAGTAAAAGACATAGATAAAGTAAGTTATTACAAAAGAGAGTCGACCGGCCAAATAGAACAATATACAAGAATAACAGCGGAAGCAAAAGCGCCATAAGATGGCTAGAACAAAAGTCGACCGGTTAGCCACACAAACCACAGGCAACCGACCGGGCCGCCAAGCTAGTCGCCCCGAATGCTACCACAACACAGCTCACAAAAGTGAGGCCCTTCGAGCTCACCTTCTTCCTCTGCAACAATTTATATTTAAGCAAGAACAATGAGTACACGAGGTACTCGCAAGACTGACGTGTGGAATAGCAGACCTATTCATATGCTACATGCAGGCTTATTTAAGTGGAGGTTGTATGTCTCATTTTGCATAAAGCCAACTTTATTTGCAATAATGTAATAAATTTAAAAGCAAGTTTACAAATCTGTTTTATTGATGAAATAACAGCGAAATAATGATAAATACAAGGAACCACACGGAAGTGACTATCCCAATAGCCACCACAACATAGCACTAATCCCGATTCGCACTCACCCATCAAGTTTTAATTAAAAGGTTGTAGTCTAACTCTTGAAAGACCTTGCCAAGCGTGTCCATAACCTAGACGAGGCTATTTGAATAGTTTTAACCCTGCAGGGTGTACCAATGTACCCACACTTGCATCGCCTTTAAGCCACAAAGCAAACTACAGAAGGTATGTTTGCACGCTAAGTCCTACGAGACATTTCCAATCTTGTGCATTGACTACGAGCCGCTCGTATGGATAGAAACCCATACGCTTACATTGCAAGCCGAAAGACAACAAATCCCATCACGGGTGAAGTCCTTCGGACACTACAATGCTCCCAACACCATCCCTCTTGCGACCACCTACGACCCGAAGCCAATACACGCCAAAGTACTAAGTCAAGAGAGGTCCCATACCCTCTAGTGTGGTTAGCACGCTAAAATGCTTGGTTTAGTATAACAAGATGTTCGGTCCTTGTTGACTCGGGCACCATTCCAGTCACACCCAGAAGCACACCAATCATACCATTGTGCCCAAGTCTAAATCATTTTGTTTTCAGTTTTAGTTTTTGTAAATAGACATGGCACAAGGCTGAAATCATAAATGATAATAAGTTTTATGTGATCAAGGTTACCGACAAGTCGATAACCGCCCATTTCTATCGGAAGCTAAGCATGGCTAAGCAATTAATTCGCAACTACTAAGTGACAAGAGCTCATCCACGAACTCTAAATCACAGCAATAACCTAGGCTCAATGGTAGTAGAGAATAATCATTTGACTAAGGAAATGCATCTACTAGGTCAACTAACGACAATAGTTTAACACAAACTAGCAATGCATACATAGAATTTGCAAACAACATAAATACTTAAAATACTGGGATTAACATGATCAAACTGCTTGCCTTGCTGGGATTGGTCTTGCTGCAGAGGGGAGTGCTCAGGTTCAATAAATTCTTCGGAACCTAACGCGAAAAGGCGATAAAAACCGATAAGAACGAAGAACACCAAAAGGAACTCAACAGCAAAGAACATCCAAATCCCATGAAATTTATACAGCAGCTAGAGGTTGATTTTAGACAATTTTAGAAACAAGAAACACTTCATTTGGACTTAGCATGAAAAAGTTATGGCTAAACTAAGTGCTCTCAGCCTGAAAAATCCTAATTAAATTAATTACGGTTACTGTTCATGGCAAAAATTTCTAGAATGATCTAAGGTCCGAAATTTTTATAGAAGGTATATTATGACATCCTAATAACAGCAAAGTTGAGCTTACAAAATTTGGAGCTATAATGATTTACTTATTATTTTTTTCTAAGTTGTAAGCCTAACACATTACATTTTCCAGAATCATAAACATGCTCAAAACCTATTTCATATTAAGGTACACTAATAGAGGAATTTAACAAAATTGATTTTGCACATTATGGAGTTGTACAGAAAAAGATATGCATTTTACAAGTTTAATTCTATTTTTGGGATATTCAAAATTGGCAGAAATCAAGTTATGTGAGCTACACAACTTTCTGTGACAGGAACATGCTCAATTACATTTTTATATTAAACTATAGAGGCACAAACATTTATTACAGTTTAAAACATCTAAAAAGGAGTTAAAATGATTTAGTTATGAATTTCTAAAGTTCTGATACAATTTTTAGTTGATAAATAAATACTTTCAGAAATGAAATCCAACCCAAATGGAAATAAGCGACGTGGACGCTCGAGAGCCCTCGATCTAACATCCTACGGCCCACGTGTGCCGAGAACAGCGCACGCGCGCGATCTCTAAAAGGAGCCCACCGTTGGATCAAGATCCAACGGCTCACGAGGAAGGATGCAACCGGACGGTGCGGTTGCCTCGACTACCCAAGACCGCAGATCTAAAGATGAACGGCTCTGAGCACATATCTAATCGGAGAGTCCGATTGCACGCACGATCTCAGCCGCAGATCGTGAGATGGACGGTCCAGAGTGAAGAGGGGAACCGGATGGTCCGAACGCATCCCAGATCTGGGCCGCAGATCGCAAAATGGACGGCGGTCTAAGATCGAAGTGCAATCTGGAGCGCTGACACGTGGGGCCGCATGTCAATGACTGTGAGCCACACACGCAAGCTTTAACACACGTGCACAGTGCACGGGGTCCATATGGCAGCGAGACACTTGGAGGTTTTAGGACAGATAATTAATTACTAATGACCAATGATTAGTGAGGATTAGCAATTAATGTGTCCTAAAGATTTTGTGCAGAGGTGATTTAAGGACTGAGGGCCCACCTGGCAGTGGCACAGGATGACGACTTCGGACACATTTATTGCTAACAATGATTAGCAATAAATAAACCCAAAATCAGCCCTAATGACTTCTAGTCTTTGGTCTTAAGCTTACGGGCCCACACGTCAATGAGACATTAGGCCGGGTTAGGACACAAATAATACTTCTAATGATTGGCAATGATTAAGCATTTACTGTGCCCTAATAATCTGACGAAAACGGGAGGTTACGCCCGGCAAAGTCCCGAGCGAGAACAGCGGGTTGTCGCCGGCGACTCCGGCCGCGACGGCGCCGACCAAATACCAAAATGGACTTGCAATAGCGATGTGAACCTAATGGTGGTGATCTCGCCGACGGTGGAGGTCTAGAACGCCGGCGAGCCGGAAAACACAGAAGGAAGCCATTTTGGCAAAACATGAAAGTAGCAAAAGCTCCGCTGCGGTCCACGAAAGCGAGTGCCATCACTTCTAGGGACTAAATAGAAGCTACCTGTGGGGACCCCGATTTATCTGGCTTGTAATGCTTAGTCTTCCCTTAACTCTAGCATCACAAATAAAATAAACCAAGCCCCGAGACATGTATACTTCTGTAAATGCAGATACACACCCTGTTACAAAATCACGCATCAATTCCATGCAACAGGTCTAACAAAAGACATACATAAAAGAGATTTATTACAACATGGGCCAACCGGCCAAATGACTCTAAACAACAATTAAAAAGCGGAAGCAAAAGTGCCATAAGATGGCGATGAACAAAAGCCAATTAGTGTGCCTTTACCCACAAGGCAACCAACCGGGCCGCCAAGCTAGTCGTCAAACCCGTAGCACATCTCACAAAAGGGAAGCCCTTGGAGGCTCACCTTCTTCCTCTGCAACAAAAACATTAAGCAAAGCAACTGAGTACAAAAATTGTTTTTGTACTCGCAAGACTGACGTGTAAGGGTAACAGAACTATAATTAACTACATGCAAGCTTTATTTAAGTGGAGGGCTCTGGACTTACTTTTAGCGAACGAGTTTTCATTTGCAAAAATGTAATAGATTCAAAGCAATTTGACAAACTGATTGTGATTGTTGAAATAACAGCGATACAATAGGTACAAGAGTGACCACCAATTGGTGACTATCCCAAAAGCCACCACACATAGCACGAATCCCAGATTCGTACCACCCATGTCAAGTTTTAATTTAAAAGGTTGTAGTCTAGTTCTCACGGGGCGTATCCGAGCGTGTCCATAACCTAGGACGAGGCTATTCGAATAGTTTTAACCTCGCAGGTGTACCAATGTACCCACACTTCAGACCGCCTTTAAGCCACAAAAGCACACTTCCGAAGGTATGCCGGCACGGCTAAGTCCTACGAGACGCTTTCTAATATTGTGCATTGACTACGAGCCGCTCGTATGGATCGGAATCCATACGCTTACATTGCCACCAAAGACAACCGGCCATCACGGGAAGCCTTCCGGACTCTACAATGCTCCCAAGACCATCCTCCCGCGGCTCCTCGCGACCGAAGCCAATACACGCTAAAGTACTAAGTCAAGAGAGGTCCCATACCCTCTAGTGTGGTTAGCACGCAAAATGCTCAGTACGGTGGCGCAAGTAACTCGGTCCTTAATTGACCCGGGCACCATTCCAGTCACACCCACAAGCACACCAACATACCATTGTGCCCAAGTCTAAATCATTTTGTTTTCATTTTTAGTTTTCACAATAAATATAGCAAAAAACTGAATCATAAAGTTATAATAATTTTGTGTGATCAAGGTTACCGACTAAGTCGATAACCGCCCAATTCTACCGGTATCTAAGCATTGCTAAGCATCATATCGTAAAGACAAATAACGGGCCCTAAATCATTCACCGGGCTCTAATTCACCGGTGAGGATAATATTCCTAAGGTAGTAGCAGGGGTGAACAATTTAGGGGAAACAATGCAATAGGATTAGCTACCTCTATTCGGCAAAATTATTCAGTGACACAAAAGCATGCATACATACAAGTAAAACAACGTATTAGATTTTAAAAGTAATGGGATGGAGTGGATATGATCAAACTGCTTGCCTTGCTGTAGATCACTTTCTTGCTGCAGAAGATTCACTCACGTAAACAATAATTCCTTCGGAACCTAACGCGAAAAGGCGATAATCAAATAAGAACAAGAACTCCAAATAAAACTCAACAGCAAAATTTATCCAAATACAATGAAATTTATACAGCAGCAAGAGGATGATTTTAGACAAATTTAGAAACAAGAAACAGGTCATTTGGACTCAGCATGAAAAAGTTATGGCTAAACTAAGTTCTCTCAGCCTGAAAAATCCTAATTAAATTAATTATGTTACTGTTCATGGCAAAAATTTCTAGAATGATCTGGAACTTGAAATTTTTATGGTAGGTAGACATGGTTATCTTAATAACAGCAAAACTGAGTTTGCACAATTTGGAGTTGAATTGAATTAATTATGATTTTTCTAAGTTCTAAAGCGGTAGATCACTAATTTCAGTGGCAAGGATCACATGAAGACCTATTCTACATTACAAGACAATCCTAGTGGGTTTTAACAAAACTTAGTTTGCTCAGTTTGGAATAACAGAGAATAAGTTATGCATTTTACAAATTTTCAATGAATTTCTAAACAACCTTTTCACTAAACAAGATCATGCAGTTTATATCATTTTCTACTTCATAACAAATTGCCTAAATTCATTCTCGATTAAAGTTCATTCTATAACAGAGCTAAAGAAATTGGAATCATTCAAAAAGGAATTAAAATGACAAAGTTATGCACTTTTGAAATTTGAAACATTAAAAGACTTAGGAAATTTGAGCTCTCGGGAGGTCGAAAAGAACTGAAGGAAAAAGGAGAGGTCGTTGACCGTCGATCCTTCATCGCACGGCCACGGACCTCGAAGCACAGCGCACAGAAGACCTCCTCCCGCTCAGGGGAGGTCTGGGCCGTTGAGATTAGATCCAACGGCCACGACCAGTGTATGCACATAGCGCGCAGGGGAGGTCCTCGCGCCTAACAGAGGTCGTGATCGTTAGATCAAGATCTGGCGGTCCCGAGCACTAGGGGAGGTCCTAAGGCTAAACCTATGGAGGGAGGTCTGGGCGGCTAAGATCTCACAGAGGAGGTCTTCAACGGTCTAGATCTCCAGAGGGAGGTCTTTAACGGTCACGATCAAGCGAGAGAGGTTCTAGGCGGTCGAGATCAAGCGAGGGAGGTCCTAGGCGGTCGAGATCAAGCGAGGGAGGTCCCGAACGGCTGGGATTTACACGAGGAGGTCTTGGATGGCCAAGATCTACTCGGGGAGGTCTTATGCGACAGGGTTTTGGCGGGAGGAGCTCAGGACGGCTCAGATTGGAGCTAGGGAGGTCCTGAACGGTTTAGATTTAATCGAGGAGGGAGGTCCGGAGGTTCTGAGGACTTCCTTATAAAAGACCAGGGGTGGTCTTCTACAAAGAGGACCCTGAGGGGGGTTGGTCTTTGGGGGTGGTCTTTGCAAAAAGACCACGAGAAGGTCTTTTTGCGCAGGAGAGGTCCTAGCGGCTCAGATTGAGTTTAACGAGGTCATGGACGGCTAGGATCTAACCAGGAGGTCCTAGCACTTAAGGTTGTTCACAGAGCTGATCCAACGGCTAAGAGCCAATCCATGGAGGTCTTTACGGCTACGAGATTACTCTAGGAGGTCTTGGGACTTAGAATTTACACGTAAAACCCTCTACGGTACGGATCCGACTAGGGGTGATCTTAAGGTACCGAGATTAAACTAGGGGAGGTCACGAGAGCAGAGGTCTTCACGGAGGAAGATCTCGATGGTCAAGATGAACCCCGGAGGAGGTCCAAGCGGTCTGGATTTTACAGGGAGGTCCTGGGGTGAGGATTTTAGCAGATGAGGAACCCGATGGCTAAGATCTCCCAGGGGGAGGTCTTCGCCAGCTCAGATTTGCTCGGGGTGGTCTTCTTGCACGGAGGACCTCAAGGAGGTCTTTTGCAAAGAGGACCCCCAAGGTGGAGGGTGATCCTAGCGGCCGGGATTTGCTCTACTGAGGTCTTTAACGCACTGTGATTTCAGATTAAGGGAGGTCCTGGCTGCAAGAGACTTACCAAGAGATCTAACGGTCCATATCGACAGTGAAGAGGTGGTGAACGGCTAAGACCACAACTGGGAGGTCCTAGGACTTAGGTTTTTACCGAAAATGGATAGACGGTTTAGATCTAGTCACGAAGAGAGCAACAAGGGCTAGGATTGCAGCGGGGAGGTCCTGGAACTTAAGGACTTCACACACGAAGATCTAAAGGCCAAGGGTTAACGCTAGAAGATCATCAACGGTCTAGATTGAGCCTAGGAGGTCTGAAGACTCAAAGAAACGCACGCGCTGCCGACCAGAACAACAATTAACACCAGAGATTGGATTCTTGGACAACTTAAATGCTAATCATTGGGCTACAGGACTTGTCCAAGTAAGGCCCGACAAAACGCCCGAGTCGGAGCTTGAGCTCACCGCCGGCGACGTGGTCCACGCCGGTGGGAACCAAGGACAAGGATAAACTCTAAATAATGAGGAGGACCTAAAGGTGTAAAAAACTAGAGCTAAGGCTCACCCTACCGGCGGCTAGCCGGAGATGACCGCCGGAGGTAAAAAAAACGAAAAAAGGAAAGCTAACGAGGTCCAACAGAGCCGGATTTCCAAAGCTAAGGTACTCACCTGAGAATGGAGGAGGTCCGGGGATGGCTGAAAGAGCTCTGGCGACAATGGTGCTAGCCGGAGTTTGAGGAAGAAGGAGCAAAACTAGCCAATGAAGAGCAAGTCCCCAAATCTGACGATCCCCGAGGAGGTCAAACAAGGCCAGTTAGGGATATGCTCAAGGTGATTCAATTCAGCTAGTTGACAGGACAAGAAACCCAAGTGAATCACTGGAGCCCTGAAGGCTTCGAGGAGCTCCAAAGCCCGGCAATGGTGAGAGGTTGCCCTCGGTGTTTGAGCTCGAGCGACAGAGGTGAAGTTTGGTTGAGGAAGATGGTGTCCAAAAGAGCTAGGAGGGACTCAGGGAACCTATAAAGCCGGGAGGGCAATGGTGAACCAATGGCTGAGTCCCGAGGAGTGAAATGAGAGAAAGGTCCTGCCATGGGTACAGTGAAATGACAATTGCAGGTAAAAAGGGGAGACTTTGGGGAATGGCCCTGACTAGCATTAAATGCAAGTGGTAAAGGGCTGTTGACAAAGGCATGAATTGACAAGGCACTGCTCCAACTGCTGTAGCTCTGACACACGACGTGCTTGCGAACGTGATGATGACTACTTGCAGAGGTCCACAAGTCAGTGGAAGAGCCCGAGGAGGACCATTCCAAAGAATGCAACGGTTGAGAAGACTTAGATTTGAGCTGGGGAGATCCTCGCGGTTGGATTTGTAATAAAGGGCTCCGATTTCAAGAAGAGATCGGAGGTCTTAATACACAGGGAGGTCCGAGCCACAAATCTAAGGATGGACGGCTCACGATCACCAAGGTGCACAGGGTGGTCGAGGAGGTCCGAAAGGGATGACCAAGGGTGGTCTTTGCAAGAACACCACGGGAGGTCTGGGAGGGTGCTTTTTGCAAAAAGGACCCGAGGTGGTCGTGCGAGTGGGAGGTCTGAGAGCTCCCAAGATCGCAGCGGTAGGGCATGGATCCAACGGCTGGAAGTGGTCGCGACATGGAAGGAGCTCGGGCCGAGCCGGGAGGGTTGAGTTCCACCAGGGAAAGGCGTTGGGCTCGGGTTAGACTTGAACCCAAGGAACAGTGGCTTGCTGACTTTGAGATGGACCTTGTGTGAAATTTTCCAGGGGTTTTTAGGCAGAGCACTTTTCTCCAGAAATTATCCAAGGTTCTGATTAGGGTTTTGACCAAAGGTCCGAATGGGTTGACCGCCCCTGAGAATATCCAAACAATTTCTAGAAATTGCAAAAGTTTTCAGAGGGTCACCCAAGAAAACTATTTCCAGTGGATGATCACTAGATTAGACAAGGGTTTTTGGAAGACAAGGTTTTCGATCCGAGTGACTTGTGACTTGTAATCCCATAATTCTTTTGCAAGAATTCTTTACAACATACAAGAATTGCAAGATGTAAGAAAAAGTTTTAATTTCTACCCATTTTTTTACATTTGAAACGCAAGCCAAAACTTGGGATGTTACAACTCTCTCCCCCTTACAAAAATCTCGTCCCGAGATTTGACTCGCTCAGGAACGAAGGAGGGGTAGTCTGTATGGTGACGGTCTTTTCGTTTTCCAAGAAGCTTCATCCTTGGAACGATTCGACCACTGAACTTGAAGGGATTGGATGGCATGATTCCCCGAGACAAGGAGCTCAAGCAAGGGACCGGCACAAATCTCGGTTCTGACCTGGAGGAAAATGTGCCACTTTAATCGACACAGGAAAACATACCCGGTTCAGATATAGCAAGGATCGACAGACTGAGGAATCTTTCCAGATTCAAAGGGTGGTGGTGCAAGATCGTCATTGGCTGGTGGAGCGATTTGTCTGGTCAATTCCGCCAACAACGGGATCTCAGCCTGCTAGCTAGGTATGTAGAGTCATCCCTCCACAGCTAGCTTCTTGGAGGAACCAAGGCCATCTTCAGTTGGTGGAGCAATTTGTCTGGTTACTCCCCTAACGAATGGGGGCCCGGCTTGATAACTAGCTATACGGAGTCATCCCTCCGCAGCTTGTTGGTTAGAGGGACCATGGACATTCAGGCCACAGAAATTCGAGGCAATACCTAGTGGGTGATGCCCTTGGATGTAAAGGGACAGAAAGGTGTCACTCGAGTCGAACGACCGATGACAATCCAGAGGGTAGCATTCTTCTTGGGGAAAACGGGGTAGGCTAGCAAGGCTTGATGTAACCGAGGTGGGGCTAGGCACCAATGATGGAGCAAGATGAAGATCACCATCGGCAGTAAAAGATAGGGATAATGGGACGTCTCTTAAACGAATAATACTGTATCAAGGTAAGAGTAAACAAGAAGCGTACCCAACACAACGTCAGGCGCCTCCTGAACTTCTTCAGCGGACACGGAGTTGACTTGATCATGAACTGCCTTCCGCTCCTGATGCTTCATGGGGCAACTGTTGGCGTAATGCCCCTTCTTGTGGCAATAGAAGCACGTGACAATGGCCAGATCACGGGGGCCACCTTGCTGCTGGACCGCAGGTGCACGAGACTGAAACACGGCCCGCGGAGGGCGAGGGGTTACCGCAACCTCCTTGGGACAACTATGCGCATAGTGACCCTTGTTGTTACAGAAGAAGCAAGTGACGTCCGCCATCTGTTGACGCTTGCGACGATCCTTTAGCTTCTTCTTTCTGGCCCCAGTAACTACGGGATTCTCGACCGTAAGCTGAAAGTCGGGAAAGGTATAGACTGGTAATTTGCCCTGCAGCTCCACCGACAAATCATCCAAGAACTTCTGCAGTCCGAAGCATTGGCAATTGCGATGCTTGTAGATGACCGAAGAAGCCATCTTGAAGTTTTAATGACCGCGATCACGTGCTCATGCTACACTCCTTGGGATAGTGAGTGCTCCCCTTGCAGAGAAAACAAGTGACTTTGGCAGTCGGACAGTTTCCGGGTAGGTGGTCTTCATCGTAATTTGGGCAGGCTGTAGTACACTCGTTGTCAGTGTCCTCCTCACCACAAAGGCAGACCTTGACCTTCCTGTGGTTGCAACCTTCAGCGACATGGCTCTTTTTACCATGGTCACAGCAAAAAGGGGACCAAAATCCATCACAATCGCCAGAGGGGAGGCGCTTGCAATCCTTGTCCAGACGGTTGGGGCTAGGAGACCTTTATCCCGGCCACTTGCGACCTAGTCATTCGGTCCGTCTGTCAGGACATCTATTACTGAAGAGATGGGTCAGCGCGAACCCGAAGATTAGAAACTAAAGGACGCGGAGGAAACACCAAGGACAGGGGGGTCCTGCTGAACGTTAGGGTGGGGATAGATACTAAGATGGACAAGGATCAACCCGAAAGCTTAAGGCAAAGAAATCATAAACCACTAAGAAATGAACTCCAAAAGCTCAAAACAACCGCAAAATCAACACAAGGTTTCAATAACAAGGTCAATTTCCCGGTACGACCAACTCGTATGGAGGGAACGAGCAATCGGTTTAGGAAGGTAAATTTCAGTACGCAATTCAAATTCAAATAGGACCAATACTAGGGTGGAACCACTAACAAAAGCGTTAGATACTTAGCCAACTAATATCACTTCTTACCCTTTTATCCCCACAAGTTTTAGTTGAATTAACCTCTCATTATCTACCTTCTTTAGGACATTTGAGCTTGCTGTCCAGAAATTGACGCTTGCTGTCCAGATTTTGCATCCAAGCTCCTAGTCGAAATTCACCATTCCAAAAGCTTCAAAACCTTGTATAAGGGCAGCCAACACTTCAATTTGCCAAACTCATTGGTTCCCAAAACCCAACTTAAATGATAACAACTATCTTTTGAAAGGAGGAGAGGAAAACAACTTTTGAAACTTAAGTTAGAGCGAGATGAGAGAAGAAAGCTAAGATAGGTAAGGAGTAAAATCTGAGAACTTACTTAAGCTTTCATAAATCATTTACTATTTTGAAATTAAGTTTTTCAAAATATCCAAAGGACGACCAAGCTTAGGGTTTCTACGGTCAGTATGGCTCTGATACCAACTTTGTGGGGACCCCGATTTATCTGGCTTGTAATGCTTAGTCTTCCCTTGACTCTAGCATCACAAATCAAATAAACCAAGCCCCGAGACATGTATACTTCCCAGAAATGCAGTATACACACCCCGTTACAAAATCACGCATCAATTCCATACAATAGGTCTAACAAAAGACATACATAAAAGAGATTTATTACAACATGGGCCAACCGGCCAAATGACTCTAAACAACAATTAAACAGCGGAAGCAAAAGTGCCATAAGATGGCGATGAACAAAAGCAAATTAGTGTGTCTTTACCCACAAGGCAACCAACCGGGCCGCCAAGCTAGTCGTCAAACCCGTAGCACATCTCACAAAAGGGAAGCCCTTGGGGCTCACATTCTTCCTCTGCAACAAAAACATTAAGCAAAGCAACTGAGTACAAAAATTGTTTTTGTACTGCAAGACTCGACGTGTAAGGGCAATGAACTATAATTAACTACATGCAAACTTTATTTAAGTGGAGGGGGCTCTGGACTTACTTTTAGCAGAAAGCGAGTTTTCATTTGCAATAATGTAATAGATTCAAAGCAATTTGACAAACTGATTGTGATTGTTGAAATAACAGTGATACAATAAGTACAAGAGTGACCACCAATTGGTGACTATCCCAAAAGCCACCACACATAGCACGAATCCCAGATTCGTACCACCCATGTCAAGTTTTAATTTAAAAGGTTGTAGTCTAGTTCTCACGAGGCGATCAGAGCGTGTCCATAACCTAGGACGAGGCTATTCGAATAGTTTTAACCTGCGCAGGGTGTACCAATGTACCCACACTTCGGATCGCTTTAAGCCACAAAGCACACTTAGAAGGTATGCCGCACGCTAAGTCCTACGAGACGCTTTCCAATATTGTGCATTGACTACGAGCCGCTCGTATGGATCGGAATCCATACGCTTACATTGCCACCGAAAGACAACCGGCCATCACGGGAAGCCTTTCGACTCTACAATGCTCCCAAAGACCATCCCTCCCGCGGCTCCTGCGACCAAGCCAATACACGCCAAAGTACTAAGTCAAGAGAGGTCCCATACCCTCTAGTGTGGTTAGCACGCAAAATGCTCAGTACGGTGGCGCAAGTAACTCGGTCCTTAATTGACCCGGGCACCATTCCAGTCACACCCACAAGCACACCAACATACCATTGTGCCCAAGTCTAAATCATTTTGTTTTCATTTTTAGTTTTCACAATAAACATAGCAAAAAACTGAATCATAAAGTTACAATAATTTTGTGTGATCAAGGTTACCGACTAAGTCGATAACCGCCCAATTCTACCGGTATCTAAGCATTGCTAAGCATCATATCGTAAAGACAAATAAGAGGCCCTAAATCATTCACCGGGCTCTAATTCACCGGTGAGGATAATATTCCTAAGGTAGTAGCAGGGGTGAACAATTTAGGGGAAACAATGCAATAGGATTAGCTACCTCTATTCGGCAAAATTATTCATTGACACAAAAGCATACATACATACAAGTAAAACAAGGTATTAGATTTTAAAAGTAATGGGATGGAGTGGATATGATCAAACTGCTTGCCTTGTTGTAGATCACTTTCTTGCTGCAGAAGATTCACTCACGTAAACAATAATTCCTTCGGAACCTAACGCGAAAAGGCGATAATCAAATAAGAACAAGAACTCCAAATAAAACTCAACAGCAAAATTTATCCAAATACAATGAAATTTTTACAGCAGCAAGTGGATGATTTTAGACAAATTTAGAAACAAGAAACAGGTCATTTGGACTCAGCATGAAAAAGTTATGGCTAAACTAAGTTCTCTTAGCCTGAAAAATCCTAATTAAATTAATTATGGTTACTGTTCATGGCAAAAATTTCTAGAATGATCTGGAACTTGAAATTTTTATGGTAGGTAGACATGGTTATCTTAATAACAGCAAAACTGAGTTTGCACAATTTGGAGTTGAATTGAATTAATTATGATTTTTCTAAGTTCTAAAACTGGTAGATCACTAATTTCAGTGGCAAGGATCACATGAAGACCTATTCTACATTACAGTACAATCCTAGTGGGTTTTAACAAAACTTAGTTTGCTCAGTTTGGAATAACAGAGAATAAGTTATGCATTTTACAAATTTTCAATGAATTTCTAAACAACCTTTTTCACTAAACAAGATCATGTAGTTTATATCATTTTCTACTTCATAACAGTGCCTAAATTCATTCTCAGATTAAAGTTCATTCTATAACAGAGCTAAAGAAATTGGAATCATTCAAAAAGAATTAAAATGACAAAGTTATGCACTTTTGAAATTTGAAACATTAAAAGACTTAGGAAATTTGAGCTCTCGGGGGGTCGAAAAGAACTGAAGGAAAAAGGAGAGGTCGTTGGCCGTCGATCCTTCATCGCACGGCCACGGACCTCGAAGCACAGCGCACAGAAGACCTCCTCCCGCTCAGGGGAGGTCTGGGCCGTTGAGATTAGATCCAACGGCCACGACCAGTGTATGCACAGCGCGCGCAGGGGAGGTCCTCGCGCCTAACAGAGGTCGTGATCGTCAGATCAAGATCTGGCGGTCCCGAGCACTAGGGGAGGTCCTAAGGCTAAACCTACGGAGGGAGGTCTGGACGGCTAAGATCTCACAGAGGAGGTCTTCAACGGTCTAGATCTCCAGAGGGAGGTCTTTAACGGTCACGATCAAGCGAGGGAGGTCCTAGGCGGTCGAGATCAAGCGAGGGAGGTCCTAGGCGGTCGAGATCAAGCGAGGGAGGTCCCGAACGGCTGGGATTTACACGAGGAGGTCTTGGATGGCCAAGATCTACTCGGGGAGGTCTTATGCGACAGGGTTTTGGCGGGAGGAGCTCTGGACGGCTCAGATTGGAGCTAGGGAGGTCCTGAACGGTTTAGATTTAATCGAGGAGGGAGGTCCGGAGGTTCTGAGGACTTCTTTATAAAAGACCAGGGGTGGTCTTCTACAAGGAGGACCCTGAGGGGGGTGGTCTTTGGGGGTGGTCTTTGCAAAAAGACCACGAGAAGGTCCTAGCGGCTCAGATTGAGTTTAACGAGGTCATGGACGGCTAGGATCTAACCAGGGGAGGTCCTAGCACTTAAGGTTTTTCACAGAGCCAGATCCAACGGCTAAGAGCCAATCCATGGAGGTCTTTAATGGCGGAGATTACTCTAGGAGGTCTTGGGACTTAGAATTTACACAGAAAACCCTCTACGGTACGGATCTGACTAGGGGGTGATCTTAACGGCTAAGATTAAACTAGGGGGAGGTCCTGAGAGTAGAGGTCTTCACGGAGGAAGATCTCGACGGTCAAGATGAACCCCAGAGGAGGTCCAAGCGGTCTGGATTTTACAGGGAGGTCCTGGGGGTGAGGATTTTAGCGGATGAGGAACCCGATGGCTAAGATCTCCCAGGGGGAGGTCTTCGCCGGCTCAGATTTGCTCGGGGTGGTCTTCTTGCACGGAGGACCTCAAGGAGGTCTTTTGCAAAGAGGACCCCCAAGGTGGAGGGTGATCCTAGCGGCTGGGATTTGCTCTACGGAGGTCTTTAACGGCCAGGATTTCAGATTAAGGGAGGTCCTGGCTGCAAGAGACTTACCAAGAGATCTAACGGTCCAGATCGACAGTGAAGAGGTGGTGAACGGCTAAGACCACAACTGGGAGGTCCTAGGACTTAGGTTTTTACCGAAAAGGGATCGACGGTTTAGATCTAGTCACGAAGAGAGCAACAAGGGCTAGGATTGCAGCGGGGAGGTCCTGGAACTTAAGGACTTCACACACGAAGATCTAAAGGCCAAGGGTTAATGCTAGAAGATCATCAATCGTCTAGATTGAGCATAGGAGGTCCACCGTGAGAAGGCTTGAGGAGCTCCAAAGCCGGAGCTTGAGCTCACCGCCGCGACGTGGCAATGGTGAGAGGTTGCCCTCGGTGTTTGAGCTCGAGCGACAGAGGTGAAGTTTGGTTGAGGAAGATGGTGTCCAAAAGAGCTAGGAGGGACTCAGGGAACCTATAAAGCCGGGAGGGCAATGGTGAACCAATGGCTGAGTCCCGAGGAGTGAAATGAGAGAAAGGTCCTACCATGGGTACAGTGAAATGACAATTGCAGGTAAAAAGGGGAGACTTTGGGGAATGGCCCTGACCAGCATTAAATGCAAGTGGTAAAGGGCTATTGATAAAGGCATGAATTGACAAGGCACTACTCCAACTGCTGTAGCTCTGACACACGACGTGCTTGCGAACGTGATGATGACTACATGCAGAGGGCATGGATCCAACGGCTGGAAGTGGTCGCGACATGGAAGGAGCTCGGGCCGAGCCGGGAGGGTTGAGTTCCACCAGGGAAAGGCGTTGGGCTCGGGTTAGACTTGAACGCAAGGAACAGTGGCTTGCTGACTTTGAGATGGACCTTGTGTGAAATTTCTAGGGGTTTTTATGCAGAGCACTTTTCTCCAGAAATTACCAAGGTTCTGATTAGGGTTTTGACCAAAGGTCCGAATGGGTTGACCGCCCCTGAGAATATCCAAACAATTTCTAGAAATTGCGAAAGTTTTCAGAGGGTCACCCAAGAAAACTATTTCCAGTGGATGATCACTAGATTAGACAAGGGTTTTTGGAAGACAAGGTTTTCGATCCGAGTGACTTGTGACTTGTAATCCCATAATTCTTTTGCAAGAATTCTTTAGAACATACAAGAATTGCAAGATATAAGAAAAAGTTTTAATTTCTACCCATTTTTTTACATTTGAAACGCAAGCCAAAACTTGGGATGTTACACTACCTTAACCGAGAGGAGCTTCAAATATGGCCGGGGAAGACTTGAACACGATGAAGTTCACCGGAGCCAAGGAAGATGAAGAAGAAAATGACAACCTGAGCAAAATGAACACCAATGGGTGATCAAAATAGCTTTATTAAGGTTCCCATAAGCTCTACAAGTAAGTAATTGCAAAAAAGATTCACTTACCGGAGTTGGAGAAGAAAGGGGGTGAAATCAGCCGAAAATCTCCAAACTTAAAATTGAGTGATTCCTGTGAATACAACCCAAAATTAAGTTAGGGGAAAAATAAAGGAAGTTGAGGAGCTAAAAAGGGTACAAGAAAGATTGAAGGTGAACCACTGGACACCAAGATCGCCATTGGAGCTCTCGGGTCAACAATGGTGGTTTGAGGATTTGAAGTGGTTTTGAGCTCAAACACAGAGAAGAGCTAGGGGTGGTGTAAAGGAACACCAGGAGGACCTAGAGGGGTTTATATAGAGGAGGGATTAGGGTTTCGAGCAAGAACATGAGTCCATGGTGGGCTCGGTTCATGCTACGGCCATGGACTAAGAAATGATGGGAGCAAGTGAGACTCGGGATGGAGGAGCCGAAAGCCTGGTGTGCATTTAATGCCCCACAGAGAGACATTGACGAGAGCAAGCTCGAAGTGACACAACGAAGCCGCCCTCTCTCTCCCTCTCCCTGCCATTGACGCACGCGTGCACGGCGAGCCAGAGGAGGAAGAAGAATAGCGAAAAGGAATCGTGGCCGTCAGATCTGAGATGGACGGCTGCGATTAAATGGGTCCGCCGGACAGTCCGATTGCCCTCGGAAATCTGGACGGTTGGATTGAGATCCAACGGTCCACTTTGAAAAGTGCAACCGCACGGTCCGAATGCTCTAGCGAGCGTGGGCCGAGCGATTTAGATCCAACGGCTGAGATTGGACGCACACTTAAAAACGAGGCTCGGTGCAGTTAGGTGGTTCGACCGAGTCAAGTGGCTCGAACTCGAGCCCGACTCGAACCCAAGGAACAGTGAACCAGGTTTTGGATTTTAAATAGACAGAGGCTTTTGAGGATTTATTAGAGGTAGCAATTTAACTCCAAAAATTCTGAAATTTTGACAGGAGCTTGCCGACTTAGATATTGACCTTGCATAAACTTTTCAGAGGTTTTTGTGCATTGCATTTTTCTCCAAAAATTCTACAAGGTACTGGTTCAAGGTTTGACTGAAAGTCAAACAAGTTTGACTGCCCTCTAAAAATATTCAAACAATTTCTAAAAATTGTGAAATTTTTCAGAGGGGCCACACACCATCTCAAGAACTTAGGAAAAATATTTCCAGAGGATGATCAAAAGATTTGACAAGGTTGTTTTTGAAGGATCAAGATTTGGGTCAAAAGACTTGTGACTTTGTATTTCCATAACTTCTTGTACAACACTTGTTCAGTACAAATATGAAATACATGATGTAAGAAAAAAAATTTAATTTCTACTCATTTTCTTACATTTGAAACACAAACCCAAAATTGGGATGTTACAACTCTCCCCCCTTACAAGAATCTCGACCCGAGATTCCGTTTACTCGGAGAAGAAGGATGGATAATCTGCACGAAGGCGATGTTTCCGCTCCCAAGTTGCTTCATCTTCAGAATGATTTGACCACTGAACTTTAAGGAACTTGATGACACGGTTCCTTGTTCTTCGCTCAGATTCCTCGAGAATACGAACAGGATGCTCGCGGTAGGTCAAATTCTCTTGCACATCGAGAACCTCCAACGGAGTTTCCTCAGTTGGGACACGGAGGCACTTCTTCAGGTGGGATACATGAAACACATCATGCACACCCTCAAGTGCAGCTGGTAGCTCCAATCTGTATGCAACAGCCCCCAACTCTCTCGACGATGCGATAAGGCCCAACATAGCGAGGAGCCAACTTGCCCTTGATGCCAAAACGCTGATGGCCCTTCAAGGGTGAGACTTTGAGATACACAAAGTCATTGGGCTGAAAGCTCAACTCACGGTGACGACGATCCGCATAGCTCTTCTGCCTGGACTGGGCCGTGCGCAAATGCTCGCGGATCAACTGAACCTGGCTTTCGGCCTCATTGATCGAATCTGGGCCAAAAAACTGCCGCTCACCAGTCTCTGACCAGTTCAATGGGGTTCTGCATCTCCTCCCATACAAGGCCTCAAACGGCGCCATGCCAAGACTAGCCTGAAAGCTGTTGTTGTAGGAGAACTCAGCAAATGGTAGGCACTTCTCCCACTTCTTCCCATAGGAAAGAACACAAGCACGGAGCATATCTTCCAACACTTGGTTGACTCGCTCCGTCGACCATCGACCTGGGATGAAAAGTCATCTTGAAATGAAGGCGGGTCCCCATAGCCTCTGCGCACTATGCCAAAACCGCGAGGTAAACAAAGCGCACCACGATCGGAAATAATCGTCTTGGTACACCGTGAAGACTCACAATCCTCGAGACATAAAGTTCGCCAAAGGCCCCACACGGCCGAGTCTTGACGGAAGGAAATGTGCCACTTTAGTCAACCTGTCAATCACGACCAAAATAGCATCATTCCCTTTGGACGAGCGGGGCAATCCGGTGATGAAGTCCATGCCAACGGAATCCCACTTCCACTCTGGCACAGGCAAAGGCTGAAGAAGGTCTACCGGACGCTGATGCTCGGCCTTCACACGACAGCACACGTCGCACTCGGCAACGAACTTGGCAATCTCGCGCTTCATACGGGACCACCAAAATCTCTGACGAAGGTCCTGATACATCTTGGTAGCCCCGGGATGGATAGACAAAGGAGAGTCACGGGCTTCGCGGAGAATCAAATCCCGCAACTCCATGACCTTAGGAACCACAAGACGCTGCCCAAACCACACAACTCCGTGCTCATCTTCTGAAAAGCACTTGGCTGTCCCATCCTTGATATTCTGCTTGATTTGACTCACACCAACATCTTTCTGCTGTGCGGCCTTGACTTGGTCCACCAAGGTTGGTTGCACAACCAAGGTAGCGAGAGAACCGTGCTCGATCAAACCCAAATTGAGGCGCTGAAATTCTGAAGTGAGGGTAGGCTGCTGCTCTTGGAGCATCAACATGTTGCAATACACCTTCCGACTGAGCGCATCTGCAACGACATTGGCCTTGCCCGGATGATACTGGATGCCCATGTCATAGTCCTTGATCAATTCCAACCATCTTCTTTGCCTGAGGTTCAGATCTGGCTGGGTGAACAAGTACTTCAAGCTCTTGTGGTCAGAATACACCTCACAACGGTTACCAATCAGGTAATGCCGCCAAATCTTGAGTGCATGAACCACTGCAGCTAACTCCAAGTCATGAGTAGGATAGTTGAGTTCATGAGGCCTCAACTGCCGCGATGCATAGGCCACAACCTTGCCTTCCGCATAAGAACACAACCAAGACCACGACGAAGCATCACAATAGATATCAAAACTCTTGTGAATATCGGGAGAACAAGCATGGGCTGAGGTCAACCACTTCTTGAGTTCCGAAAACTCACATCACGAGCGATGGACCACTCAAACTTCTTGTCTTTCTTGAGCAATTCGGTCATAGGCCGCAATCTTGGAGAAATTCTCGATAAAGCGGCGATAGTAGCCACCAAACCAAGAAAACTCCGCACATCGGTGACCGACTTGGTGACCCTAGATAGCACATCACCGACCTTGCTAGGATCCACACCACACCTCTGCTGAAAGAACATGGCCCAAGAATGTCACTTCCTTCAACCGAACTCACACTTGCTGAATTTTGCATACGGTGGTGCTCGTGCAGCTTGCCCAACACAAGCTTAAGATGCTCGGCATGCTCTTCTTCGCTCTTGGAGTAGATAAGAATATCATCAATGAATACCACCACGAACCTATCCGGATACTCCATGAATACCGAGTTCATAAGGTTCATGAATAAAGCAGAGCATTAGTCAAACCAAAAGACATGACGGTGTACTCGTAAAGACCATAACGAGTAGCAAAGCCATCTTCGAATATCCTCGTACCGATTACGACTTGATGATAGCCCAATCTCAAGTCAATCTTGAGAACACACGTGTTCTACCAACCGATCAAACAGATCATCAATACGGGCAAAGGATACTTGTTCTTCACCGTCACCTCATTAAGCGGACGGTAATCAACACACATGCGCAAGGTCTTGTCCTTCTTCTTCACAAAAATAATCGACAACCCCAAGGAGATGAGCTAGGACGAATGAAACCCTTCTCTTGTAGCTCACCTAGTTGCTTCTTCACTCCTCCAACTCATTAGGAGGCATGCGTCGACCTCTTTGAAATAGGGCGCACCGGCAGCAACTCTATCACGAACTCTGTGTCTCGAACGGGAGGCATCCCAGGCAAGTCTTCAGGAAAGACATCCGCGAAGTCACACACAGTGGGGACATCGCGAATCTCCAATGCTGGCCTTGCTTCAAGGGCATAAAGATGGGGTTCTCGCAACTGCGGTGAAAACCCAACCTGTTCACCTGAAGGACTGGTGAGGTAGACAACCTTCCTGGCACAATCGATTTGCCCCAAGTGTTGGGACAACCAATCCATGCCAAGAATCACATCCAAGCGCGCCGAGTCGAGTAGGATAAGATTCGCCAAGAATCACACTCCTTCAATGTGGATAGGAACGCCCCGGCATACTTGGTCAACTCTCATTTCCGAACCCGGAGAGCGAATAAGCAGTGGAACCCCCAAAGGAACACAGTGGAGACCACTATCAACAACAAACGACCTCGAAATAAAAGAATGCGAAGCTCCAGAGTCAAATAAAACTGTAGCGGGTCGTAAATTAACAAGAAGCGTACCCAACACAACGTCGGGCGCCTCCTGTGCCTCCTCAGCCGAGATATGGTTGACTCGGCCGCTCCCAAGCCTGGTCTTACGGTCGTGGGTGACCACTCCCTTGCCGCGTCCTCCATTAGGACGAGGCCCTCGATCTTCTTAGGACAACTACTCGCGTAGTGGCCCTTGTTGTGGAGAGAAGCGGTGACGCCGGCGCGGGGTTGCGATGAGCAAACCGCTGCCTGGATCGCAGCGACGCGGATCGAATCACGGCCTACGGAGGACGTGGAGCTGGTGCCGAAGGCCTCGGCGGTGGTGAAGCTAAAGAACGGGCCACCGGTGCAGGCCCAACACGGGGACGAACGAGGTCGGCCTGTGCAGACCGCTGGGCCTCCCACTTGCGCTTGCGAGACTCGCCCAGCGCTCTCGCCTTGTGCTCGGCGATGATGGCCTTTTCCACCAAGGTCTGGAAGTCGGGGAAGTCCACAATAGAGAGCTTGTCTTGCAGCTCCTCAGACAAGCCCTCCATGAACTTCTCCCGCTTGGCCTCATCGGTGGCCACCTCGCGAGAGCGCACCTCGCCGAGATGGTTGAGCTCATGGAGGTACTCGATCCGATTTGCGCCTGCTTGAGCGCAAGGAACTCCTTCTTCTTCAGCTTCATCAGGCCAGCGGGGACATGGGCCCGACGGAAAGCTGACCTGAACTCCTCCCACGAAACCACGTGTCCCGTGGGCTGTATGGCGAGGAAGTTCTCCCACCATGAGAGTGCCGCACCCTCCAGCTGATGGGATGTGAAAAGTGCCCGCTCCTGCTCTTGACACTGCGCAACGTTGAGCTTCCGCTCAACCAGACGCAGCCAGTCGTCTGCGTCCAAGGGATCCTCGGACCGGGAGAAGGTAGGAGGCTGAGTACGGAGGAACTCCGCAAGCCCCCCACGCGACTGATGTCCACCACCTCCAGATCCGGAGGCACCAGAGGGAGTGGAGGTGTTCCTCGCGATAACCTCCAACACCCTGCGGTCCTCCGAACGATTGCGTTCGATCTGCATGAGGACTTCCGCCATGGTCGGAGGAGGGGGAAGCTCCTCATCGGGACTACCCGGCTGATTCCGACCACTACGGGTTCCTCCAGCCATCCTGTTTCACTAAGACAAGTTAGCTACAATCCCGAGATCAAAAGGCAAGGAAATCCATACTCAATTAAAAGGGCTCAAGAATAACCACCAAAGAGCACAAGACCATAAGTCACCAAATCAACTTCCCGAAACGACTAACCCGTATGGAAGAACGAGTAATCATTTGAGAAGACCAAAATTTCAGAACTTAATCCTAGCTCTAAACAGCCCAAAAATCAAGGTGTAACCTCCTAATAGGGTATAGACATTTAGCTAATTTTATATCACTTCTTACCCTTTTGTTCCCACAAGTTTTAATTGAATTAGCCTCTCATTATCAGCACTATATATTAATCCCAAGCTAGTTGTCCAGAATTTGCGCTTGCTGTCCAGATTTCCCCTTCACGCCCTTGGCCGAAACTTGAAGCTTCAGAAGCTCCTAACCAATTTAATCGATTAACAACTATCTTTGAAAAGAAGATGAGAGGGGAAACAATTTTCCAAATTTAATCGAGAATAAGGTGAGATGAGCAAGCGAAGATAGATAAGAAGTAAAACCTGAAATCCTACTTAAATTTTCATAAACCATTTGACACTTGAAAATAAGCTTTCAAAGTATCCTAAAGGCGACCAAGCTAGGGGTTTCTACGGTTAGTATGGCTCTGATACCAACTTTGTGAGGACCCGGAATATTTAACTAGTAACACTTAACCTCCAAATGGTTCTAGCATTACTAATTAAACATTCTAAGCCTCGATGGACATATGCTTCCCAGAATTGCAGCATATGCACATCATCACAAAATTACACATCATTTCCATACAACATACATTAACAAGTCTAGTAAAGGACATAGATAAAGTAAGTTATTACAAAAGAGAGCCGACCGGCCAAATAGAACAATATACAAGAATAACAGCGGAAGCAAAAGCGCCATAAGATGGCTAGAACAAAAGTCGACCGGTTAGCCACACAAACTACAGGGCAACCGACCGGGCCGCCAAGCTAGTAGCCCCGAATGCTACCACAACACAGCTCACAAAAGTGAGGCCCTTCGAGCTCACCTTCTTCCTCTGCAACAATTTATATTTAAGCAAGAACAATGAGTACACGAGGTACTCGCAAGACTGACGTGTGGAATAGCAGACCTATTCATATGCTACATGCAGGCTTATTTAAGTGGAGGTTGTATGTCTCATTTTGCATAAAGCCAACTTTATTTGCAATAATGTAATACATTTAAAAGCAAGTTTGCAAATCTGTTTTATTGATGAAATAACAGCGAAATAATGATAAATACAAGGAACCACCTGGAAGTGACTATCCCAATAGCCACCACAACATAGCACGAATCCCCGATTCGTACCACCCATCAAGTTTTAATTAAATGGTTGTAGTCTAACTCTTGAAAGACCTTGCCAAGCGTGTCCATAACCTACGATGAGGCTATTCAAATAGTTTTAACCCTGCAGGGGTGTACCAATGTACCCACACTTCAGACCGCCTTTAAGCCACAAAGCACACTCTAGAAGGTATCTTTGCACCGCTAAGTCCTACGAGACATTTCCAATCTTGTGCACTGACTACGAGCCGCTCGTATGGATAGAAACCCATACGCTTACATTGCAAGCCGAAAGACAACAAATCCCATCACGAGTGAAGTCTTTCGGACACTACAATCCTCCCAACACCATCCCTCCTGCGACCCCCTACGACCCGAAGCCAATACATGCCAAAGTACTAAGTCAAGAGAGGTCCCATACCCTCTAGTGTGGTTAGCACGCTAAAATGCTTGGTTTAGTGTAACAAGATGTTCGGTCCTTGTTGACTCGGGCACCATTCCAGTCACACCCAGAAGCACACCAATCATACCATTGTGCCCAAGTCTAAATCATTTTGTTTTCAGTTTTAGTTTTAGTAAATAGACATGGCACAAAGCTGAAATCATAAATGATAATAAGTTTTATAGATCAAGGTTATCGACAAGTCGATAACCGCCTATTTCTAGGAAGCTAAGCATGGCTAAGCAATTAATTCAAGAACTACTAAGTGACAAGAGCTCATCCACGAACTCTAAATCACAGCAATAACCTAGGCTCAATGGTAGTAGAGAATAATCATTTGCCTAAGGAAATGCATCTACTAGGTCAACTAACGACAATAGTTTAACACAAACTAGCAATGCATACATAGAATTTGCAAACAACATAAATACTTAAAATCTGGGATTAACATGATCAAACCGCTTGCCTTGCTGGGATTGGTCTTCTGCAGAGGGAGTGCTCGGGTTCAATAAATTCTTCGAACCTAACGCGAGAAGGCGATAAAAACCGATAAGAACGAAGAACACCAAAAGGAACTCAACAGCAAAGAACATCCAAATCCCATGAAATTTATACAGTAGCTAGAGGTTGATTTTAGACAATTTTAGAAACAAGAAACACTTCATTTGGACTTAGCATGAAAAGTTATGGCTAAACTAAGTTCTCTCGACTGAAAAATCCTAATTAAATTAATTACGGTTCTGTTCATGGCAAAAATTCTAGAATGATCTAAGGTCGAAATTTTTATAGCAGGTATATTATGACATCCTAATAACAACAAAGTTGAGCTTACAAAATTTAGAGCTATAATGATTTACTTATTATTTTTTCTAAGTTGTAAGCCTAGCACATTACATTTTCGTAATCATAAACATGCTCAAAACCTATTTCATATTAAGGTACACTAATAGAGGAATTTAACAAAATTGATTTTGCACATTATGGAGTTGTCAGAAAAGATATGCATTTTACAAGTTTAATTCTATTTTGGGATATTCAAAATTGGCGTAAATCAAGTTATGTGAGCTACACAACTTCTCGTGACAGAACATGCTCAATTACATTTTTATATTAAACTACAGAGGCACAAACATTTATTACAGTTGAAAACATCTAAAAAGGAGTTAAAATGATTTAGTTATGAATTTCTAAAGTTCTGATACAATTTTTAGTTGATAAATAAATACTTTCAGAAATGAAATCCAACCCAAATGGAAATAAGCGACGTGGACGCTCGAGAGCCCTCGATCTAACATCCTACGGCCCACGCGCGCCGAGAACAGCGCACGCGCGCGATCTCTAAAAGGAGCCCACCGTTGGATCAAGATCCAACGGCTCACGAGGAAGGATGCAACCGGACGGTGCGGTTGCCTCGACTATCCAAGACCGCAGATCTAAAGATGAACAGCTCTGAGCACATATCTAATCGGAGAATCCGATTGCACGCACGATCTCAGCCGTAGATCGTGAGATGGACGGTCCAGAGTGAAGAGGGGAACCGGATGGTCCGAACGCATCCCAGATCTGGGCCGCAGATCGCAAAATGGACGGCGGTCCAAGATCGAAGTGCAATATGGAGCGCTGACACGTGGGGCCGCATGTCAGTGACTGTGAGCCACACACGCAAGCTTTAACACATGTGCACAGTGCACGGGGTCCACATGGCAGCGAGACACTTGGAGGTTTTAGGACAGATAATTAATTACTAATGACCAATGATTAGTGATGATTAGCAATTAATGTGTCCTAAAGATTTTGTGCAGAGGTGATTTAAGGACTGAGGGCCCACCTAGCAGTGGCATAGGATGACGGCTTCGGACACATTTATTGCTAACAATGATTAGCAATAAATAAACCCAAAATCAGCCCTAATGACTTCTGGTCTTTGGTCTTAAGCTTACGGGCCCACATGTCAGTGAGACATTAGGCCGGGTTAGGACACAAATAATACTTCTAATGATTGGTAATGATTAAGCATTTACTGTGCCCTAATAATCGATTTAAACAGAGGTTACGCGGCAAAGTCCCGGCGAGAACAATGGCTTGTCGCGGCGACTCGGCATGCGCGGCGCCGACCAAATACCAAAATGGACTCGCAATAGCAATGCGAATCTAATGGTGGTGACCTCGCCGGCGGTGGAGGTCTAGAACACCGGCGAGCCAGAAAACACAGAAGGAAGCCATTTCGGCAAAACATGAAAATAGCAAAAGCTCCGCTGCAGTCCACGAAAGCGAGTGCCATCACTTCTAGGGACTAAATAGAAGCTACCTTAACCGAGAGGAGCTTCAAATATGGCCGGGGAAGACTTGAACACGATGAAGTTCACCGGGGCCGAGGAAGATGAAGAAGAAAATGACAACCTGAGCAAAATGAACACCAATGGGTGATCAAAATAGCTTCATTAAGGTTCCCATAAGCTCCACAAGTAAGTAATTGCAAAAAGATTCACTTACCGGAGTTGGAGAAGAAAGGGGGTGAAATCAGCCGAAAATCTCCAAACTTAAAATTGAGTGATTCCTGTGAATACAACCCAAAATTAAGTTAAGAGAAAAATAAAGGAAGTTGAGGAGCTAAAAAGGGTACAAGAAAGATTGAAGGTGAACCACTGGACACCAAGATCGCCATTGGAGCTCTCGGGTCAACAATGGTGGTTTGAGGATTTAAAGTGGTTTTGAGCTCAAACACAGAGAAGAGCTAGGGGTGGTGTAAAGGACCACCAGGAGGACCTAGAGGGGTTTATATAGAGGAGGGATTAGGGTTTCGAGCAAGAACATGAGTCCATGGTGGGCTCAGTTCATGCTACGGCCATGGACCAAGAAATGATGGGAGCAAGTGAGACTCGGGATGAAGGAGCCGAAAGCCTGGGGTGCATTTAATGCCCCACAGAGAGACGTTGACGAGAGCAAGCTCGAAGTGACACAACGAAGCCACCTGTAACATCCCAATTTTGGGCTTGTGTTTCAAATGTAAGGAAATGAGTAGAAATTAAAACTTTTTCTTACATCATGTGTTTCCTGTTTGTACTGGACAAGTATTGTACAAGACGTATGGAAATGCAAAGTCACAAGTCTTTTGATCCAAATCTTGTTCCTTCAAAAACAATCTTGTCAAACCTTTTGATCATCCTCTGGAAATATTTTTCCTAAGTTCTTGGGATGGTATGTGACCCTCTGAAAAATTTCACAATTTTTAGAAATTGTTTGAATATTTTTGGAGGGTAGTCAAACTGTTTGACTCTCACCAAACATTAAAACAGAGCCTTGCAGAATTTTGGGAGATTTATTCACAGTATAAAAACCTCTGAAAATTTTACACAAGGTTAATATCTGAGTTAGCAAGCTCTGTAAAATTTTCATAATTTTTGGAGTTAATTTGCTATCTCAAATAAATCTTTCAAAGTCTCTGTTTTTATTTCAAAGTCAAACTTGGTTTTATTGTTACTCGGTTCGAGTCGGACTCGAGCTCGAGCCAATTAATTCGGTCCGATCAACTAAGCGCACCGAGCCACCCTTTCAAAACGCGCGCGATATCACCGTTGGATTCGATCGCGTGGCCCACGTTCGTGTGAGCATTCGGACCCTCGGTTACATTAACAAATTGGGACCGTTGGATCTCGATCCAACCGTCGCATTCTCGAGGGCAACGGACCGTCCGCGAACTCGCTTAATCGTGACCGCCCATTTTTAATCCAACGATCGTGGGTTGCCTTCTGTTCTTCTTCCTCCTCGGCTTCTCAGTGCGCGAGCGGCAATGGCGAGCGAGCGCGAGCGCAGGTGTTGTGATGTGTCACCTCCACGTTGCTTTTGTCAACGTCTCTCGCAATGCATTTAATCGCGCACTTTCTCCTCCATTGTCACCATGCTCACTTGCTCCCATCATTTCGTGGTCCATGGCGCACCATGAACCGAGCTCACCATGGGCTCATGTTCTTGCTCAAACCCTAATTCCTTCCCTATAAATAGCCCCTCTAGGTCCTCCTGGTGTTCTTTTGCACCACACCTAGCTACTCTCTGTGTTTGAGCTCAAAACCATCTCAAACCTTCAATCCACCATTGTTGACCCGAGTGCTCCTATGGCGGCCTTGGTGTCCAGTGGTTCATCTTCAACATTTCTTGCACCCTTTTGAACTCCTCAACTGTGAGGACCCCAGTTTATTTGGTTTGTAATGCTTAACCAACCACCTGGTCCTAGCATCACAAATCAATTAAATCGATCCTCGAGATATGTATACTTCCCGAAGATACACACCCCGGTACAAAATTAGACATCAACTCCATTCCACACATAGAGTCCAAACACCACACTTCCAAACGGAAGATAAACAAATAGCAAAGATATTACAGACAATGGCCGACTGGCCACAAGATACACAAATAACAACAAAAAGACAAATGAAGCAAAAGTGCCATAAGATGGCTATAAACAAAGCCAATCGCGTGCCTTCAACCCACAAGGCATCCGACAGGACCGCCAAGACTAGTCGTCACCCACGGCGACAAAGACTCACGTAGTGAGGACCCCGAGGCTCACCTTCTTCCTCGCAACAAAACATTAAGCAAAGCACCTGAGTACAAAGATTGTCTTTGTACCCGCAAGACTGACGTGTGAACTAGCAGACCTGTTCATATGCTACATGCAGGCTTATTTGGTAGAGGCCATATGTTTCATTTGCATAAAGCCAATTTTCATTTGCAATAAGGTAATATAGTTTTAAGGCAAGTTTACAATTCATTTTTAAGATTGAAATAGCAGTAAGGATATTAATAACAAAAGCGAAAGATAAACAACCTAGAAGTGACTATCCCAATAGTCACCCCAACAATAGCACGAATCCCAGATTCGTACCACCCATCAAGTTTTAATTTAAATGTTGTAGTCTAACTCTTGAAAAGCTTACCCAAGCGTGTCCATCACCTAGGACGAGGCTATTCGAATAGTTTTAACCTGCAGGTGTACCATCTGCACCCACACTTGCATCGCCTTTAAGCCAAAGCACACTTAGAAGGTATGTTGCACACTAAGTCCTCTGAGACTTTTTCCAATATTGTGTATTAACTACGAGCCGCTCGTATGGATAGAAACCCATACGCTTACATGGTAAAGCCGAAAAGACAACTACCCACTCGGGATAAAGCTTTTGGACAACTACCATGCTCCCACCTCCATCCCTCCTGCGACCTCCTGCGACCGGAGCCAATACACGCCAAAGTACTAGGTCAAGAGAGGTCCCATATACTCTAGTGTGGTTAGCACGCGAAATGCTGGATAAAAATTCACTCACAAGATGTTCGGTCCTTAATTGACGGGCACCTTTCCATCACACCAGAAGATCACACCAATCTTACCATTGTGCCGCGCCCAAATCATTTTTGTTTTCATTTTTAGTTTTGCAATTAAACATAGCGAAATCTGAAACATAAAGTTGTAGTAAATTTTGTGTGATCAAGGTTACCGACTAAAGTCGATAACCGCTTGCTTCTACCGATAGCTAAGCATGTCTAAGCAAGTTGACCCGAATCTACTAAGTGACAAGAGATCATCCAAATGATCTCTAATCACAAAGAAATAACCTAGGCTCGGTAGTAGAGATCAATATTTTGACTACGGGATATGCATCTACGGATTTAACTAATCAATTTAACACAAATTAAGCGATGCATACATATAGTTGAAACAAAATATTAGACTTTAAAATCTGGGATAAACATGATCAAAGCGCTTGTTCAGGTTGTTGTTGTTTCGATATGGTGCGGAGGATCGTCCTCGTGGTTGCGCAAATATCGAAGCCTAACGATCGAATAAAACAAATAATAAGAACGAATAACACCGCAAAACTCAAACATCAAATACAAACACCAATATATGCACCAAGGCTAGACTATCACAAAGAATGACAAATAATTGCTACAGAGACCCATCCACTCATTTGCTAGGTTAACCACAAAATCAAACTTCTAACATGCTTTAAACTTTGGACAGGCTTTGATGGTGATTGTGTGCACATCTATTATTTAATCATCAAGTTAACACATCAAAATCAGCTAGTTATACTAAAACCACTATTGTGGTGAGAGCACAAAATCTACAAGAAACTATTGAAAGCATAACTAGCCAATTATCCAACTAAGAAATGCTAAACAAAAATCTTCTACCTAAGATAGGATGCTAAGGATGCTCACTATTCATACCCTAAGCATCACACCTAGACTTTGCAAGGCTAACAAGTTTCAGCATGCGGCTACTACCCAAATCTTATAACACTGACAACTCAAAAGTACAGAGGCAAATAAAATGAGCAGCTAACTATCCCTATGATTAAGCATGGCAACAGAAGCTTAGAAACTTAAAGATACCAACTAAATGATTTCATGCTAACCACCACAACAAAAAGGAGGCATCAAGTCTAACAAAACCTAATAGCAAGCATGATACAAATTTTCAGATTACTGACAACAGATAAAAATGACAACAGAGAAAAGCTACAAGGAAACTTGCACTAATATACATTTCAAACCTCAATTACAAGCTTCGATCATGCATGAGAGTGAACTAAAGAACAATCATAAGCATGATTAGCAGCTAACTAATTGGTTTTGAAGGAGTGGGCCCCACCGTCGATGCATGCAGAGGAGCACTGGCGAAAAAAACGAGAGGATCTCGGCGGCTCTGGACTGGATTAAATCGCCGCGGTGGCGCGCGAGGTGGAAACCAAGGCCAAAATGGGTCGCCGGAGGATCACCAAATTAGGTGGTCTCGAGGCGCGGAGATGCACCGGTGGCGCGGCGACGAGCTTGGCGGCCGGCGGTGGAGGTGATAGGTGCATCGCACTAGAGAGGAAGACAATGAAATTTAGCGCGCATGGGCATCGTGAGTTACGAGAACTCACGGTGTGCTGGCGACAGACAGAGGCACCGGAGTGACCCGGCGACGAGAGCCCACGGCGCAAGGTGATTAACGGCGACAGAGCACAGGGTGAACGAGACACGAGAGTGAGTGGAGAAGAAAGGTGGAGTCGGTGGTGCTCACCGAGCGAAGAATTGTGCCGAGCTCACCGAGAAGATGCGGCGGTGGAAAAGGCGGTTTCGGCCGGACTTGGAGAAGAAAGCCCACGCAGCCTCCACGGTGACGAAACTCCGAATCTCTTGAGGGGTTTGCTTCCACGGGATGCTAGGCACACCGTGACGCTTATCGGCGATGACCGAGCTCACCGAGTGGTGAAATGCTCGGAAGCGGCGGCGGCGCTACGGCTCTGGAGCTCGATGGAGAAGAAAGGTAATGGAGACGAAAACGAGGTAGGAAAAACCCTCGGTGGCCTTTGTAGGAGCAGCGGAGGCGCGAGGTGAGGCGGGGGCGGTGAAAAGACGGTGAAGCTAGGTGGCGGCGTGCATGCGTGCGCGGCCGGGCGAGAACAGCGGCGAAGCGGTGCGCCAAGCTGGCGAGGCGACGTGGCGGGATGACTGCGGTGGGTCCGCCTTGTCACGACATGACAAAACGGGCGCGAGCCCGAGTTAGACTCGATCAATATCGCGGCCGACCGCTGGATCTAAAACGGACGGCCGAGATTGGTGTATGCATTCGGACAGTCGGTTGCATACGCGGCGTGGATCGCTCGATTTGCATCGGACGGTGACACCATCGGGCTCACGCGTGTGCAGCTAGGCGGTGCGACCGAGTCAAGTGTGCGAGTCGGACTCGAGCCCGAGGTTGGGTTCGGCCCGAGGAACAAGATTTTTAGAATTTTGATTTAAAAGACAGAGAGGGTTTAGGAATTTTTAGAGGTAGCTCCTGAGCTCCAAAAATTTCTGAAATTTTTATGGTAGCTACTAGAGACAGAGGACAACCTTGTATAATTTTTCCAGAACTTTTATGCACTGCATGGTTCTAGAGAAAATTCACAAGCTGCTGTCCAGGGAGTTTGACCAGATTTCAAACAGAGTTGACTTGGCCATTTGAAATAGCAAACAAAATCTAAAAATTGTGAAATAATTCAGGGATGTAGATAGGATGATCAAGATGCTAGGAAAAATAGTTTCAGAGGATGATCACAAGTTTGAAGGCTAAGAATCTGATAACAACAATTTCCAATCACAAGAATTAAATTCTACAAATTGGAAATTGCTAGGGAAAATTGTAGAAACTTTCAAATGATTTGAAGAGACAACAAAAGTTTTTATTTCTCCTCAAAATTTTACATTTGAAATACAAACCCTAAGTTAGGGCTGTTACAAATCTCCCCCCCTTACAGGAATCTCGCCCCGAGATTCTGATCACTGGGAGAAGAAGGATGGGTAATCTGCTCGAAGGCGGTCTTCCCGCTCCCAAGTGGCTTCATCCTCGGAGTGGTTTGACCACTGAACTTTGAGGAACTTGATCACACGGTTCCTCGTTCTGCGTTCAGCTTCTTCGAGGATACGAATGGGGCGCTCACGATAAGACAGATCTTTCTGCACATCGATATTTTCCAATGGTGTTTCCTCAACCGGAACGCGGAGGCACTTCTTTAACTGTGACACATGAAAAACATCATGCACCCCTTCGAGTGTAGCCGTAACTCCAACTCGTATGCAACGGCTCCCACTTTCTTGATGATGCGACACGCCCGACATATCGAGGAGCCGCTTGCCCTTGACACCAAACGACGATGTCCTTCAGAGGTGAGACTTTGAGATACACAAAGTCATTGGGCCGAAACTCAACTCACGGCGACGACGACCGCATAGCTCTCTCGCTCGGATTGAGCTACGGCGCAAGTGCTCACGAATCAAGCGCACTTGACTTTCGCCTCATTAATGGAATCGGGCCAAAGAACCGCTTTCACCGTTCGACCGGTTCAACGGTTCTGACGCCTCCCATACAAGGCCTCGAACGGTGCCATGCCGAGACTAGCTCGGAAGGCATTGTTGTAGGAGAACTCGGCAAGTGGTAGGCACTTCTCCCAATTCTTTCCATAGGAAAGAACACAAGCACGAGCATATCTTCTAGAACTTGGTTGACTCGCTCCGTCGACCATCGACCGAGGATGATAGGTCGAAATGAAAGAAAGACGGTACCCATGGCTTCCTCGTGAATCGTGCCATAGCCAGAAGTGAAAAGAGAGCCACGATCGACACAATCGCTCGTGGCACACCATGCAAACTCACAATGCGGGATATGTAGAGATCGCCAATGATCGATCGACATCGAGAGTGGTAGCATCTTGGCGGGAAGTGCGCTACCTTCGTCAATCGATCGATAACAACCCAGATAGCATCCTTCCCTGAAGAAGTACGGGGTAGACCAGTGATGAAGTCCATACCAACGGAATCCCACTTCCACTCCGGTATGGGCAAGGGCTGAAGAAGACCTGCTGGACGCTGATGCTCGGCCTTCACGCGACAACATACGCCGATCCGCAACGAACTCCGCAATCTCGCGCTTCATGCGAGTCCACCAGAATCTCTGACGCAGATCTTGGTACATTTTAGTGGCCCCGGGATGGATGGACAAAGGCGAATCATGGGCCTCCTGAAGGATCAAATCCCGCAACTCTGGGACCTTTGGGACCACAAGACGCTGCCCAAACCATACAACACCGTGCTCATCTTCTGTGAAACACTTGGCTATCCCATCCTTGATATTCTGCTTGATTTTACCCACACCATCATCTGATTGCTGTGCTGCCTTGATTTGATCCACCAAGGTTGGTTGCACAACCAAGGCAGCAAGGGAACCATGTTCAACCAAACCCAAGTTGAGACGCTGAAATTCTCGCAGCGATGCGGTCATTGCTCTTGGATCATCGTAGTATTGCAATACACTTTTCGCTAAGTGCATCAAGAACCACATTGGCTTTGCCCGGATGATACCGAATACCCATGTCATAATCTTTGATCAATTCTAGCCATCTCTCTGCCGAGGTTCAGATCCGCCGAGTGAACAAGTATTTCAAACTCTTGTGATCGAATACACCTCACACGATTACCGATCGATAATGCCGCCAAATCTTGAGTGCATGAACTCTGCGCAGCAAGCTCTAAATCATGGGTGGGATAGTTGAGCTCATGAGGCCTCAATTGCTCGGATGCATAGGCAACCGCCTTGCCTTCCCGCATAAGAACACATCCGAGTCCCGGCGAGAGGCATCGCAATAAATATCAAGCTCTTGTGGATATCGGGAAGAGTAAGGACCGAGTGAAGTCAATCGTTGTTTGAGCTCCCAAAGCTCTCATCACAAGCAGAGGACCATACAAACTTCTTGTCCTTCTTAAGCAATTCGGTCATCGGCTGCGATCTTGGAGAAGTTCTCGATAAAGCGGCGATAGTAGCCCGCTAAACCAAGAAAACTCCGCATCGCTGGATCGACTTGGGTGGCCCCAAGATAGAACATCGACTTTTGGGATCTCTGACTATTCCTCCAAATTGAAAGAACATGGCCCAAAAATGCTACTTCCTTCAACCGAACTCACATTTCTTTGAACTTCACAGGTGATGCTCCATAACTTGCCCAAAACAATCTTCGATGCTCGCATGCTCGCTTGATCTTGGAATAGATAAGAATGTCATCAATAAAAACCACCACAAATTTGTCCAAATACTCCATGAATACGAATTCATAAGGTTCATGAACATCTTATTTGGAGCATTGGTCAAACCGAAAGACATAACGGTGTACTCGCATGCAGGCCATAACGAGTAGTGAAAGCCGTCTTCGAATATCCTCACCGATCCGGACTTGATGATAGCCCGATCTCGATCAATCTTGAGAACACCGAGCTCCGCATAACCGTCAAAAGATCATCAATGCGGGCGAGGATATTTGTTCTTCACCGTCACTTCATTGAGAGGACGGTAGTCAACACACATACGCAAAGTCTTGTCCTTCTTCTTCACAAAGATCACCGACAACCCCAAGGAGATGAACGGGACGGATGAAACCCTTTGCTTGGAGCTCACCAAGCTGCTTCTTCAATTCTTCTAGCTCATTGGGAGGCATCCGATCGGCGCCCAAATCGGAGCGCACAGGGCAGCAACTCGATGGCAAACTCGGATCTCGAACCGAGGCATCCTGTGCAAATCTTCGTGAAAGACATCCACAAAGTCGATACTATGGGAACATCTTGAATTTGCAAGGTCGGCCGCTCCTAATGCACATAGATGTGGCCCCTGGCCGCGCGCGAAAATCCGACCGCCGCTTTGAAGAAGGTTGGTAAGATAACGATCTTCACGGCACAATCGATTTGCCCCAAGTGTTGGGACAACCAATCCATGCCAAGAATCACATCCAGACTTGCTGAACTAAGCAGAATAAGATTTGCCAAAAATCCTACCCCTTTGACTTCAATAGGAACACCGCGGCATTCCATATCAGCTCTCATTTCCGAACCCGGAGAGCGAATGAGTAAAGGAATCCCCAAAGGAACACAGTGAAGACCACTAGCAACAGCAAATGATCTTGACATAAAAGAATGCGATGCTCCAGAATCAAATAATACTGCAGCAGGACGAGAATTAACAAGAAGTGTACCCATCACGACATCCGCGCCCCGAGCCTCCTCGGTGAAAGGTGGTTGACTCGACCGCTACCCGCACTCGGGCTTCGGATCATCTTTCGTCGTGGATGACCACTCCCCGCCGCGTCCTCCATTAGGACGAGGGCTGCCGCAACACTCGAGGCGTGCATTCGCATAATGGCCCTTGTTGTGGCGGCGAAAACAAGTCACCTCGCCGCCGGATTGCGGAGGCCGCCTGTGCTGAATCGCAGCGCACGTGGTGGAAACACGGCTGCGGTGGGCGAGAGAGCTGGTGCGATGGTCTCGGCCGGTGGAGCAAAAGAACAGGGCCATCGTGCCGCCCACCGAGGACGAACGAGGGTGGTGTGAGTAGACCGATGCGCTCCCATTTGCGCTATGGACTCGCCCGCTTTGCCTTATGCTCGCAACAATGGCCTTATCTACCAAGGCCCGAAAGTCCGAGAAGTTCACAATGGATAGCTTGTCCTGCAGCTCTCGGACAAGCCATCCATAAATTTCTCCCGCTTAGCCTCATCGAGGCCACCTCCCGAGCATAACGAGCCGGATGATTGAACTCGCGTGTGTACTCGTCACGATTTGCGCCCTTGCTTGAGCGCGAGGAACTCCTTTTTTTCTTGACTTCATCGGGCCATCCGGGATGTGGGCCCGACGAAAAGTCGACCGAACTCCTCCCACGCGACCACATGGCCCGCGGGTCGCATGGCGAGATAGTTCTCCCACCATGAGAGTCCGCGCCCTCGGTGGGACGCAAAGCGCCTTGTCCTGCGCTCGCATCGAGCTATGTTGAGCTTTCGCTCAACCATGCGCAGCCAATCGTCCGCATCGAGAGGGTCCTCGAGAGCGGGAGAAAGTCGGCGGCGTGGTACGGAGGAACTCGCAAGTCCCCGCGAGTCCGTGGCCGCTACATCGGCAGGAGTGGAGGTATTCCTAGCAATAACCTCCAAGATGCGTGTCTGGTCCATGCGGTTTCGCCGATTCGAGCGAGCACCTCACCATGGTCTGAGGAGGAAGCTCCTCATCATGACCAGCCTGCTGACTGCCACGCGTTCTCCCGGCCATCCTGTTTCACTAAGACAAGTTAACAACAAATTTAAGAGCAAGAAAGCCCAAAATTCATGAAAGCAGTCCAGAAACAAACACAAGGCGGGATAAAGTTCAACAAAGAAAATCAGACACATAACTACTCCTTTACATCTTACCCTATTATCCCCACAAGTTTTAGTGGAATTAAACTTCACGGTTCTCCCCAAACTAATTCCACCTGTAGTAACTATCTTTTGAAAGGTGAAGAGAGAAACCAAGTTTCAAAACTTAAATTAGAGTAAGACGAGAGTAGAAAGGTAAGATAGGTAAGGAATAAAATTTGAGAATCTGCCTAGGTTTTCATAAACCTTTTTATGATTTGAAAATAAGACTTTCAAAATATCCTAAGGAAGACTATGCTTGGGTTACTACGGTCAGAATGGCTCTGATACCAACTTTGTGAGGACCCCAGTTTATTTGGTTTGTAATGCTTAACCAACCACCTGGTCCTAGCATCACAAATCAATTAAACTGATCCTCGAGATATGTATACTTCCTAAAGCAGCGATATACACCGGTACAAAATTAGACATCAACTCCATTCCACACATAGAGTCCAAACACCACACTTCCAAACGGAAGATAAACAAATAGCAAAGATATTATGCATAATGGCCATCGCCACAAGATACACAAATAACAACAAAAAGACAATGGAAGCAAAAGTGCCATAAGATGGCTATAAACAAAGCCAATCGTGCCTTCAACCCACAAGGCATCCGACCGACCGCCAAGACTAGTCGTCACCCACGAAGCGACAAAGACTGACTCACGTAGTGAGGACCCCGAGGCTCACCTTCTTCCTCTCGCAACAAAAACATTAAGCAAAGCACCGAGTACAAAGATTGTCTTTGTACCCGCAAGACTGACGTGTGAACTAGCAGACCTGTTCATATGCTACATGCAGGCTTATTTGGTAGAGGCCATATGTTTCATTTGCATAAAGCCAATTTTCATTTGCAATAAGGTAATATAGTTTTAAGGCAAGTTTACAATTCATTTTTAAGATTGAAATAGCGAGAAGGATATTAATAACAAAAGCGAAAGATAAACAACCTAGAAGTGACTATCCCAATAGTCACCCCAACAATAGCACGAATCCCGCATTCGCACCACCCATCAAGTTTTAATTTAAATGTTGTAGTCTAACTCTTGAAAAGCTTACCCAAGCGTGTCCATCACCTAGGACGAGGCTATTCGAATAGTTTTTAACCTCGCAGGTGTACCATGCACCCACACTTCGCATCGCCTTTAAGCCAAAGCACACTTCCAAGGTATCTTCGGCACAACTAAGTCCTACGAGACTTTTTCCAATATTGTGTATTAACTACGAGCCGCTCGTATGGATAGAAACCCATACGCTTACATGGTAAAGCCGAAAAGACAACTACCCACTCAGATAAAGCTTTTGGACAACTACCATGCTCCCACCTCCATCCTCCTGCGACCTCCCGCGACCCGAGCCAATACACGCCAAAGTACTAGGTCAAGAGAGGTCCCATATACTCTAGTGTGGTTAGCACGCGAAATGCTCGGATAAAAATTCACTCACAAGATGTTCGGTCCTTAATTGACTTGCAGCTTTCCGATACACCTGTAAGATCACACCAATCTTACCATTGTGCGCGCCCAAATCATTTTTGTTTTCATTTTTAGTTTTGCAATTAAACATAGCAGTAAATGCTGAAACATAAAGTTGTAGTAAATTTTGTGTGATCAAGGTTACCGACTAAAGTCGATAACCGCCCGATTCTACCGATAGCTAAGCATGTCTAAGCAAGTTGACCCGAATCTACTAAGTGACAAGAGATCATCCAATGATCTCTAATCACAAGAAATAACCTAGGCTCGGGTAGTAGAGATCAATATTTTGACTACAGGATATGCATCTACGGATTTAACTAATCAATTTAACACAAATTAAGCGATGCATACATATAGTTGAAACAAAATATTAGACTTTAAAATACCGATAAACATGATCAAGCGCTTCGCTTGTTCGTTTTGTTGCTCGATATGGTGCGGAGGATCGTCCTCGTGGTTGCCGCAAATATCGAAGCCTAACGATCGAATAAAACAAATAATAAGAACGAATAACACCGCAAAACTCAAACATCAAATACAAACACCAATATATGCACCAAGGCTAGACTATCACAAAGAATGACAAATAATTGCTACAGAGACCCATCCACTCATTTGCTAGGTTAACCACAAAATCAAACTTCTAACATGCTTTAAACTTTGGACAGGCTTTGATGGTGATTGTGTGCACATCTATTATTTAATCATCAAGTTAACACATCAAAATCAGCTAGCTATACTAAAACCACTATTGACAGGTGAGAGCACAAAATCTACAAGAAACTATTGAAAGCATAACTAGCCAATTATCCAACTAAGAAATGCTAAACAAAAATCTTCTACCTAAGATAGGATGCTAAGGATGCTCAGCTATTCATACCCCTAAGCATCACACCTAGACTTTGCAAGGCTAACAAGTTTCAGCATGCGGCTACTACCCAAATCTTATAACACTGACAACTCAAAAGTACAGAGGCAAATAAAATGAGCAGCTAACTATCCCTATGATTAAGCATGGCAACAGAAGCTTAGAAACTTAAAGATACCAACTAAATGATTTCATGCTAACCACCACAACAAAAAGGAGGCATCAAGTCTAACAAAACCTAATAGCAAGCATGATACAAATTTTGACATCGACAAATGATAAAAATGACAACGAGAGAAAAGCTACAAGGAAACTTGCACTAATATACATTTCAAACCTCAATTACAAGCTTGATCATGCATGAGAGTGAACTAAAGAACAATCATAAGCATGATTAGCAGCTAACTAATTGGTTTTGAAGGAGGCCCCACCGCCGCATGCATGCAGAGGAGCACAGCGAAAAAGAACAGAGGATCTCGGGCGGCTCGACTGGATTCGCCGCCGTGGTGGAGGCGCGGCGAGGTGGAAACCAAGGCCAAAATGGGTCGCGGAGGATCATCAAATCGTAGGTGGTCTCGAGGCACCGGAGATGCATCGCTGGTGGCGCGCGACGAGCTTGGCGCCGGCAGTGGAGGTGATAAGGTGCGATCGCACTAGAGAGGAAGACAATGAAATTTAGCGCGCATGGGCATCGATGAGTTACCGAGAACTCACCGGTGTGCTGGCGACGCAGAGAGGCACCGGAGTGACCGGCGACGAGCCCACGGCGGCGCAAGGTGATTAACGGCGACAGGGCACAGGGTGAACGAGAGGACACGAGTGAGTGGAGAAGAAAGGTGGAGTCTGTGTGGTGCTCACCGAGCGAAGAATTGTCTTTGGAGCTCACCGAGAAGATGCGCGGTGGAAAAGGCGGTTTCGGCGGACTTGAGAAGAAAGCCCACGCGCAGCTCCACGGTGACGGAAACTCCGAATCTCTTGAGGTTTGCTTCCACGGATGCTAGGCACACCGTGGACCTTATCGGCGATGACCGAGCTCACCGGAGTGGCCGAAATGCTCGGCGCGCGGCGCGCGCTACGGCTCCTGGAGCTCAGTGGAGAAGAAAGGTAATGGAGACGAAAACGAGGTAGGAAAAATCCTCGGTGGCCTTTGTAGGAGCAGGCGGAGGCAGCGAGGTGAGGCGGTGGGCGGTGAAAAGACCGGTGAAGCTAGGTGGCGCGTGCATGCATGTGGCGGCCGGCGAGAACGCTGCGGCGAAGCGCGCTACAAGCCGGCGAGGCGACGGCGCGGATGACTGCGGTGGGTCCGCCTTGTCGGCCGATAAAGAAGAAACGGCGCGAGCCCGAGTTAGACTCGATCAATATCGCGCCGACCGTTGGATCTAAAACGGACGGCTGAGATTGGTGTATGCATTCGGACAGGTCGGTTGCATACGCGACGTGGATCGTTCGATTTGCATCGGACGGCTGACAGCCATCGGGCTCGCGCGCGGTGCAGCTAGGCGGTGCGACCGAGTCAAGTGTGCGAGTCGGACTCGAGCACGAGGTTGTTGGCCCGAGGAACAGATTTTTAGAATTTTGATTTAAAAGACAGAGAGGGTTTAGGGAATTTTTAGAGGTAGCTCCTGAGCTCCAAAAATTTCGAAATTTTTATGGTAGCTACTAGAGACAGAGGACAACCTTGTATAATTTTTCCAGAACTTTTTATGCACTGCATGGTTCTAGAGAAAATTCACAAGCTGCTGTCCAGGGAGTTTGACCAGATTTCAAACAGAGTTGACTTGGCCATTTGAAATAGCAAACAAAATCTAAAAATTGTGAAATAATTCAGGGATGTAGATAGGATGATCAAGATGCTAGGAAAAATAGTTTCAGAGGATGATCACAAGTTTGAAGGCTAAGAATCTGATAACAACAATTTCCAATCACAAGAATTAAATTCTACAAATTGGAAATTGCTAGGGAAAATTGTAGAAACTTTCAAATGATTTGAAGAGACAACAAAAGTTTTTTATTTCTCCTCAAAATTTTACATTTGAAATACAAACCCTAAGTTAGGGCTGTTACATCAACCTCCTTTATATTTCCCCTAACTTGATTTTGGGTTGCATTCACAGGAATCGCTCAATTTTAAGTTTGGAGATTTTCGGTTGGTTTCACCCCCTTTCTTCTCCAGCTCCGGTAAGTGGTTCTTTTTGCAATTATTTGCTTTTGGAGCCTCTTTGAGCTATAATGAAGCTGTGGGGATGATTTGGTTCCACTCATTTTGCTCAGAACCTCATCTTCCACTTCATCTTCTTGACTCAGGTGGACTTCATCGTGTTCAAGTCTTCCCCGGCCATCTTTGAAGCTCCTCTCGGTTAAGGTAGCTTCTATGTAGTCCCTAGAAGTCAAGGCACTCGCTTCCTTGGACCGCAGCAGAGCATCTTGCTATTTTCGTGTTTTGCCGCGTGTCGACTTCTTTCTTGTTCTTAGGCCGCATGGCGTGCCTGCACCTCCACCGCGCGAGGTCACCACCATTGGGTCCGCAAAGCACTATTGCGAACCCATTTTGATAGTTTGTGGGCGCCGCCCGATCGAGTCGCCGGCGACAAGCCGTGAAAGCCGCCGACTTTGCGGTACCGTAGCTCCCGTTGTCGTCAAATAATTAGGACACAGTTAATGCCCAATCATTAGTAGGGTTAATGGTGTCTTAATCTGGCCTAATGTCTCACTGACTTGTGGGCCCGTAAGCCTAAATCAGAAAACTAGAAGTCGTTATGGCTGATTTTGGGTTTATTTATTGCTAATCATTGTTAGCAATAAATATGTCCGAAACTACCTTTTTGGGTCACTGACGGGTGGGCCCTCTGTCCCTAAATCGCCTCTGTTCAAAATCTTTAGGACACATTAATTGCTAATCATCACTAATCATTGGTCATTAGTAATTAATTAGCTGTCCTAAAAACCTCCTTTAAGTCAGCGACAGTGGGACCACGCGCGATCGCACGTGTGATAAATCTCGCATGTGTGACGCCTTTCGATCCACGACATGCGCCCCACGTGTCGATGCCTTTGTTTGCACTTCAATCTTGGACCGCCGTCCATTTTGCGATCTGCGCTCGGATCTTGTATGCATTCGACCATCGGTTCCCTCATCATCTGGGACCGTCCATCTCGTGATCTGCGCACGAGATCATGTGTGCAATCGGACCTTCCGGTTAGATCTGGCTACGAGCCGTTCATCTTTAGATCCATGGCCGTGGTTCGTCGAGGTAATCGCACCCTCGGTTGCATGCTTCCTCGTGAGCCGTTGGATCTTGATCCAACGGTGGGTTTCGTTATGAATCGCGCGCGCTGCTGTTTCCGCAAGCGTGTGGCTCGTTGGATTTTGCATCAACGGCCCACGGCGCCCACGTCGTTATTTTCGGTTGGGTTGGTTTTTATTTACGTAAGTGTTTATTTATCAACCAAAATTGTATCAAAACTTTAGAAATTCATAACTAATTCTAGATAAATCCTTTTTACATGAAACCAATTGCAATAAATTTGTATTCCACTATAGTTTAATATAAAAATGCTTTTAGCTATGTTTCAGTAGTAGAAAATTCTGTAATCTTTAATAGCTTGTTTTACGCTATTTTTATATATTCAATTGTATTAAAACTTGGAAAATGCATATCTTTTTCTGTATATCTGCTAATTGAATGATTTTAACTTTGATAAATTTGTTATTAACTAAAATTTAATCTAAAAATGGTGGAAGGTCTAAATCAGCACCAGAAAAATATGTTAATAGATTTAACCTTATTAAGCAGCACTTAAAAATTCATTTAATGATGTAATAGACACCAGTAATTCTCTGTAAATCCTAAAAATAGAAATTTGATGTTAGGAAATCCCTCTGTTATCATTCAATAATGTGAAATAGGTTTTGCACATGTATATATTTCTGGAAAGTGCATAATGCTAGTTTTGCATCTTAGAAAAATCATAACTAAATCATTTTAACTCCAAATGACCTGAAATTTTATATGGGTTACCTCTATACCAGTAGGTAGCTACCATAAAAATTTCAGCTTCAGAACCTTTCTAGAAAATGTTTTTGCTACAGTGCTAATTATGGCCGAAAATGGGTTTTTAGGTAATATCTTTTGCACCACAAATCCAAATTAGGTTTTTCCAGTTTCTATGTCTAGGTATATTCGTATTTCACCTTGTGTAGAAGTTTCGTCGCATTTGGATAATTTTTGCTTGCTCGTTTGTTTAAGTGTGGCTCGTCTTATTGGTTGTTCTTGGTTCTTTTTGCCTTTCGCTTAGGGTTCGACATTTGCGGTAATCCCGAGAGCGACCCTCCACAACAGTTTGAGCAACAGCAAGAAGGCAAGCAGTTTGATCATGTTAATCCCAGTATTTTAAGTATTTATGTTGATTACAAATTCTATGTATGCATTGCTACTTTGTGTTAATAGTTGGCCTAGTAGATGCATTTCCTTAGCAAATGATTATCCTCTACTACCATGAGCCTAGGTTACTTGCTGTGATTTAGAGTTCGTGGATGGACTCTTGTCACTTAGTAGTTGCGAATTAATTGCTTAGTCATGCTTAGCTTCGGTAGAAATGGGCGGTTATCGACTTGTCGATAACCTTGATCACACAAAACTTATTATGATTTATGATTTCCACCCTGTGCCATGTCTACTTATGAAAACTAAAACTGAAAACAAAATGATTTAGACTTGGGCACAATGGTATGATGGTGTGATTTTTGGGTGTGACTGGAATGGTGCCCGGGTCAACAAGGACCGAACATCTTGTTACACTAAACCAAGCATTTTAGCGTGCTAACCACATTAGAGGGTATGGGACCTCTCTTGACTTAGTACTTTGGCGTGTATTGGCCCAGTCGCGGAGTCGCAGGAGGGATGGTGTTGGGAGCATTGTAGTGTCCGAAAGACTTCACCCGTGATGGGATTTGTTGTCTTTCGTCTTGCAATGTAAGCGTATGGTGTTTCTACCCATACGAGCGGCTCGTAGTTAATACACAAGATTGGAAATGTCTCGTAGGACTTAGCGATGTGCAGCATACCTTGTAGTGTGCTTGTGGCTTGAAGGCGGTGCAAGTGTGGGTACATTGGTACACCCTGCAGGGTTAAAACTATTCGAATAGCCTCGTCCTAGGTTATGGACACGCTTGGCAAGGTCTTTCAAGAGTTAGACTACAACCTTTTAAAATTAAAACTTGATGGGTGGTACGAATCGGGGATTCGTGCTATGTTGTGGTGACTATTGGGATAGTCACTTCAGTGTGGTTACTTGTATGTATCTTTACTTATATTACTTTGATAACAAAACAGATTTGCAAACTTGCTTTTGAAATGTATTACATTATTGCAAATAAAGTTGGCTTCATGCAAAATAAAACATACAACCTCCACCTAAATAAGCTTGCATGTAGTTTATGAATAGGTCTGCTATTCCACACGTCAGTCTTGCGGGTACAAAGACAATCTTTGTACTCAGTTGCTATGCTTAATTGTTTTGTTGCAGAGGAAGAAGGTGAGCCTGAGGGGCCTCACTTTTGTGAGCTGTGTTGTGGTAGCTTGCGGGGCGACTAGCTTGGCGGCCCGGTCGGTTGCCTTGTGGGTGTGTGGCTAACCGGTCAACTTTTGTTCTAGCCATCTTATGGCGCTTTTGCTTCCGCTGTCATTCTCGTATTTTGTCTTTTTGGCCGGTCGGCTCTCTTTTGTAATAACTTTACTTTATGTATGTCATTGTTGAACTTAGTGTTAATTGTTGTATGGAAATGATGTATGATTTTGTGTTGATGTGCATATGCTGCAATTCTGGGAAGCATATGTCCATCGAGGCTTAGAATGTTTAATTAGTAATGCTAGAACCATTTGGAGGTTAAGTGTTACTAGTTAAATATTCCGGGTCCTCACAAAGTTGGTATCAGAGCCATACAGACCGTAGAAACCCCTAGCTTGGTCGCATTTAGGATATTTTGAAAACTTACTTTCAAATAGTTTATGAAAACTTAAGTAAGTTCTCTAATTTTGCTCCTTACCTGTCTTAGCTTACTCATCTCACCTTACCCTCACTTAAGTTTGAAAAAGTTGTTCCTCTCTTCCTTTCAAAAAAATTAGCCTCTATCGATTAACTTGGTTTTGGGAGAACCATGAGAGCTTGGAGAAAGAAATTTGGACAGCTAGCTAGTGGTGAGTAATTAAGGTAGGAAATGAGAGGTAAATACAACTAAAATTTGTGGGAATAAAAGGGTAAGAAGTGATATGAAATTAGCTAATGCCTATACTCTATCAGGTGGTTATACCTTGATTTTTGGACTGTTTTGAGCCAGATTTTAGTTCTGAAATTTTGGGTCTTCTCAAACGATTACTCGTTCTTCCATACGGGTTAGTCGTTTGGAAGTGGATTCGTGACTTATGATCTCATGTTCTTTTGTGGTGTTCGTTGGTCATTTTAACTAAGTTTGGATTTACGTGCTCTTGGGTCTTGAATCAGTATCTAACTTGTCTTAGTAAATCGGGATGGTGGTGGGACACGAGCGGCCGGAATCAGCCGGGTAGTCCCGATGAGGATCTTCCCCCTCCTCCGACCATGGCGGAAGTCCTCATGCAGATCGAACGCAATCGTTCGGAGGACCGTAGGGTGTTGGAGGTCATCGCCAGAACACCTCCACTCACTCGTGCCTCGGATCCGGAGGTGGTTCCCGCCTCGTGGGGACTTGCGGAGTTCCTCCGCACTCGACCTCCCACCTTCTCCCGGTCCAGGATCCCTGGACGCAGACAATCGCTGCCGCGCTCGTTGAGCGGAAGCTCAACGTTGCTCGATGCCGGGAGCAGAGCGCACTTTTCGCATCCCATCGGTTGGAGGGTGCGGCACTCTCATGGTGGGAGAACTTCCTCGCCATGCAAACTGCGGGACACGTGGTCTCGTGGGAGGAGTTCCGATTAGCTTTTCGTCGGGCCCATGTCCCCGCCTACCGATGAAGTGAAGAAGAAGGAGTTCCTTGCGCCAAACAGGGCGCAAATCGGATCGAGTACCTCCATGAGTTCAACCATTTGGCGAGGTACGCCTCGCCGAGGTGGCCACCGATGAGGCCAAGCAGAGAAGTTCATGGAGGGTTTGTGCGAGGAGCTTGAGACAAGCTCTCTATTGTGGACTTCCCGACTTCCGCACCTTGGTGGACAAGGCCATCATCGCCGAGCACAAGGCGAGAGCGCTGGCGAGTCCCGCAGCGCAAGTGGGAGGCCCATGCCGCACAGCCGCCCCGTTCGTCCCGAGTTGGGCTGCACCGGTGGCCCGTTCTTTGGCTTCACCACCGCCGAGGCCTTCAAAGACCAGCCCCACGTCCTCCGCAGTTGTGACTCGCCACGTGCGCTGCGACCCAAGAAGCAGGTGTTCCCGCAACCCCGCGCCGACGCCACTTGCTTCTCATCGCCACAACAAGGGCCACTACGCGAGTAGTTGTCCTAAGAAGATCGGAGCGCCCTCGCCCTAATGGAGGACGCGGCAAGGGAGTGGTCACCCACCGACCAGAAGACCCGGGTTTGGGAGCGGCCGAGTCAACCATATATCGGCCGAGGAGGCACTGAGGCGCCGACGTGGTGTTGGGTACGCTCCTTGTTAATTTGCATCCTCGCTACGCTTTATTTGACTGGGGCCTCGCATTCTTTTATTTCGAGGTCGTTTGCTGTTGATTGTGGACTTCACTGTGTTCCTTTGGGGATTCCACTGCTCATTCGCTCTCCGGGTTCGGAAATGGGAGCTGACCAAGTGTGCCGGGATGTTCCTATCCACATTGAAGGAGTGGGATTCTTGGCAAATCTTATCCTACTCGACTCGGCACGTCTGGACGTGATTCTTGGCATGGATTGGTTGTCCCAACACTTGGGGCAAACCGATTGTGCCAGGAAGATTGTCTACCTCACGAGTCCTTCAGGTGAACAGGTTGGGTTTTCGCCGCAATTGCGAGAGCCCCATCTTTATACCCTTGAAGCGAAGCCAACATTAGAGATCCAGGATGTTCCCACAGTATGTGAGTTCGTGGACGTCTTTCCCGAAGACTTGCCCGGGATGCCTCCTGTTCGAGATCTCGAGTTTGTGATCGAGTTGCTGCCGGCACCGCCCCTATTTCTAAGAGGCCGATCGCATGCCTCCTAATTAGTTGGAGGAGTCAAGAAGCGGTGGGTGAGCTGCAAGAGAAGGGTTTTATCCGTCCTAGCTCATCTCCTTGGGGTTGTCCAGTTATCTTTGTGAAGAAGAAGGACAAGACCTTGCGCATGTGTGTTGATTACCGTCCGCTTAATGAGGTGACGGTAAAGAACAAGTATCCTTTGCCCGTATTGATGATCTTTTCGATCGCTTGACCGAGCACGAGTCTTCTCCAAGATTGACTTGAGACCGGGCTATCATCAAGTCGGGATCGAGGCGAGGATATTCCTAAGACGGCTTTTGCTACTCGTTATGGCCTTTACGAGTACACCGTCATGTCCTTTGGTTTGACTAATGCTCCTGCTTTATTCATGAATCTTATGAACTCGGTATTCATGGAGTATTTGGATAGGTTTGTGGTGGTATTCATCGATGATATCCTTATCTACTCCGGAGTGAAGAAGAGCATGCCGAGCATCTTAAGCTTGTGTTGGGCAAGCTGCGTGAGCACCACCGTATGCCAAATTCAGCAAGTGCGAGTTAGTTGTGAAGTGGCATTCTTGGGCCATGTTCTTTCAGCGGGAGGTGTGGTGTGGACCCTAGCAAGGTCGGTGATGTGCTATCTTGGGTCAGCCCAAGTCGGTCACCGATGTGCGGAGTTTTCTTGGTTTGGCTGGCTACTACCGCCGTTTTATCGAGAATTTCTCCAAGGTTGCGAAGCCTATGACCGAGTTGCTCAAGAAAGACAAGAAATTTGAGTGGTCCGCTGCTTGTGATGTGAGTTTTCAAGGACTCAAGAAGCGGTTGACCTCAGCCCCAGTGCTTGTTCTCCCTGATATTCACAAGAGTTTCGATATCTATTGTGATGCTTCGTCCGTGGTCTTGGTTGTGTTATTATGCGAGAGGGCAAGGTTGTGGCCTATGCATCGCGGCAATTGAGGCCTCATGAACTCAACTATCCTACTCATGACTTGGAGTTGGCTGCGGTGGTCCATGCACTCAAGATTTGGCGGCATTATCTGATTGGTAACCGTTGTGAGGTGTATTCTGACCACAAGAGCTTGAAGTACTTGTTCACCCAGCCAGATCTGAACCTCAGGCAAAGAAGATGGTTGGAATTGATCAAGGACTACGACGTGGGCATTCAGTATCATCCGGGCAAGGCCAATGTTGTGGCGGATGCACTCAGTCGGAAGGTGTATTGCAACATGTTGATGCTCCAAGAGCAGCAGCCTACCCTCATTTCAGAATTCCAGCGCCTAAATTTGGGTTTGATCGAGCACGGTTCTCTTGCTACATTGGTTGTGCAACCAACCTTGGTGGACCAAATCAAGGCGGCACGCCAGATGATGATGCGTGAGCAGATCAAGGTAACTTCAAGGATGGGATAGCCAAGTGTTTTTCAGAGGATGAGCATGGCGTTGTGTGGTTTGGGCAGCGTCTTGTGGTTCCTAAGGTCATGGAATTGCGGAATTTGATTCTCCGCGAAGCCCATGATTCTCCTTTGGCTATTCACCCCGGGGCTACCAAGATGTATCAGGATCTTCGTCAGAGATTCTGGTGGACCCGAATGAAGCGAGATTGCCGTGTTCGTTGTCGAGTGCGACGTGTCTTTGTCGTGTGAAGGCCGAGCATCGTCCCAGCAGCCTTCTTCACCTTTGCCGGTGCGAGTGGAAGTGGGATTCCGTTGGCATGGACTTCATCACCGGTTTGCCCCGCTCGTCAAAAGGGAATGATGCTATTTGGGTCGTGATCGACAGGTTGACTAAAGTGGCACATTTCCTTCCTGTCAAGACTCAGCTTCGTGTGGGGCCTTTGGCCGAACTTTATGTCTCGAGGATTGTGAGTCTTCACGGTGTACCGAAGACGATTATTTCTGATCGTGGTGCGCTTTTCACCTCGCGGTTTTGGCGTGGTCTGCAAGAGGCTATGGGGACCCGCCTTCACTTCAAGATCTGACCTTTCATCCTCGGGATCGATGGTCAGACGGAGCGAGTCAACCAAGTGTTGGAAGATATGCTTCGTGCTTGTGTTCTCTCCTATGGGAAGAAGTGGGAGAAGTGCCTACCATTTGCTGAGTTCTCCTACAACAACAGCTTTCAGGCCAGTCTTGGCATGGCACCATTTGAGGCTTTGTATGGGAGGAGATGCAGAACCCCATTGAACTGGTCAGAGACTGGTGAGCGGCAGTTTTTCGGCCCAGATTCGATCAATGAGGCCGAAAGTCAAGTTCAGTTGATTCGCGAGCATCTGCGCACGGCCCAGTCCAGACAAAAGAGCTATGCAGATCGCCGTCGCCGTGAGTTGAGCTTTGAGCCCAATGACTTTGTGTATCTCAAAGTCTCACCCTTGAAAGGCCATCAGCGTTTTGGCATCAAGGGCAAGTTGGCTCCTCGATATGTTGGGCCTTACCGCATCATCGAGAGGTTGGAGCGATTGCATACTGATTGGAGCTACCAGCTGCACTTGAGGGTGTGCATGATGTGTTCCATGTTTCACACCTGAAGAAGTGCCTCCGTGTCCCGACTGAGGAAACTCCGTTGGAAACTCTCGATGTGCAGGAGGATTTGACCTATCGCGAGCATCCTGTTCGCATTCTTGAGAATCGAACGGAGAACAAGGAACCGTGCCATCAAGTTCCTTAAGGTTCAGTGGTCAAACCATTAGAAGATGAAGCAACTTGGGAGCGAGAAGATCGCCGCCGTGCGGATTTTCCTTCTTTCTTCTCCGAGTAAACTAATCTCGGTCGAGATTCTTGTAAGGGGGAGAGTTGTAACATCCCAATTTTGGGCTTGTGTTTCAAATGTAAGGAAATGAGTAGAAATTAAAACTTTTTCTTACATCATGTGTTTCCTGTTTGTACTGGACAAGTATTGTACAAGACGTATGGAAATGCAAAGTCACAAGTCTTTTGATCCAAATCTTGTTCCTTCAAAAACAATCTTGTCAAACCTTTTGATCATCCTCTGGAAATATTTTTCCTAAGTTCTTGGGATGGTATGTGACCCCTCTGAAAAATTTCACAATTTTTAGAAATTGTTTGAATATTTTTGGAGGGTAGTCAAACCTGTTTGACTCTCAGTCAAACATTAAAACAGAGCCTTGCAGAATTTTGGGAGATTTATTCACAGTATAAAAACCTCTGAAAATTTTACACAAGGTTAATATCTGAGTTAGCAAGCTCCTGTAAAATTTTCATAATTTTTGGAGTTAATTTGCTATCTCAAATAAATCTTTCAAAGTCTCTGTTTTTATTTCAAAGTCAAACTTGGTTTTATCATATCGGGTTCGAGTGGACTCAGCTCGAGCCAATTGATTCGGTCCATCAACTAATCGCACCGAGCCACCCTTTCAAAGCGCGCGATATCAGCCATTGGATTCAGATCGCGTGGCCCACGCTCGTGAGCATTCGGACCCTCGGTTACATTAACAAATTGGGACCGTTGGATCTCGATCCAACCGCCCGATTCCCGAGGCAACCGGACCGTCCGCGAACTCGTTAATCGTGACCGTCCATTTTTAATCCAACGGTCGTGGGTTGCCTTTCTGTTCTTCTTCCTCCTCGGCTTCCGCGTGCGCGCGCAATGGCAATGGCGAGCGCGAGCGCGCAGGTGTTGTGATGTGTCACCTCCACGTTGCTTTTGTCAACGTCTCTCGCAATGCATTTAATGCGCACCAGGTTTTCTCCTCCATTGTCACCATGCTCACTTGCTCCCATCATTTCGTGGTCCATGGCCGCACCATGAACCGAGCTCACCATGGGCTCATGTTCTTGCTCGAAACCCTAATTCCTTCCCTATAAATAGCCCCTCTAGGTCCTCCTGGTGTTCTTTTGCACCACACCTAGCTACTCTCTGTGTTTGAGCTCAAAACCATCTCAAACCTTCAATCCACCATTGTTGACCCGAGTGCTCCTATGGCGGCCTTGGTGTCCAAAGTGGTTCATCTTCAACATTTCTTGCACCCTTTGAACTCCTCAACCTCCTTTATATTTCCCTAACTTGATTTTGGGTTGCATTCACAGAATCGCTCAATTTTAAGTTTGGAGATTTTCAGTTGGTTTCACCCCTTTCTTCTCCAAATTCGTAAGTGGTTCTTTTGCAATTATTTGCTTTTGGAGCCTCTTTGAGCTATAATGAAGTCGTGGGGATGATTTGGTTCCACTCATTTTGCTCGAACCTCATCTTCCACTTCATCTTCTTCGCTCGGTGGACTTCATCGTGTTCAAGTCTTCCCCGCCATCTTTGAAGCTCCTCTGCTAAGGTAGCTTCTATGTAGTCCCTAGAAGTCAAGGCACTCGCTTCCTTGGACCGCAGTGAGCATCTTGCTATTTTCGTGTTTTGCCGTGTCGACTTCTTTCTTGTTCTTAGGCTCGCGGCGTCTGAACCTCCACCGCCGGCGAGGTCACCACCATTGGGTCCGCAGCACTATTGCGAACCCATTTTGATAGTTTGTGGGCGCCGCCGCGACCGGAGTCGCCGGCGACAAGCCGTGAAAGCCACTCGGGACTTTGCCGGCCGTAGCTCCCGTTGTCGTCAAATAATTAGGACACAGTTAATGCCCAATCATTAGTAGGGTTAATGGTGTCTTAATCTGGCCTAATGTCTCACTGACTTGTGGGCCCGTAAGCCTAAATCAGAAAACCAGAAGTTGTTATGGCTGATTTTGGGTTTATTTATTGCTAATCATTGTTAGCAATAAATGTGCCCGAAACTACCTTTTGGGTCATCGTGGGTGGGCCCTCGTCCTAAATCGCCTCTGTTCAAAATCTTTAGGACACATTAATTGCTAATCATCACTAATCATTGGTCATTAGTAATTAATTAGTCGCCCTAAAACCTCCTTTAAGTCAGCGACAGTGGGACCACGCATCGCGCTTGTGCGTGTGATAAATCTCGCATGTGTGACGCTCAGTCACTGACATGCGGCCCCACGTGTCAGTACCCTTGTTTGCACTTCAATCTTGGACCGCCGTCCATTTTGCGATCTGCGGCTCAGATCTTGTATGCATTCGGACCATCCGGTTCCCCTCATCATCCTGGACCGTCCATCTCGTGATCTCGGCTGAGATCATGTGTGCAATCGGACCTTCCGGTTAGATCTGGGTTCTGAGCCGTTCATCTTTAGATCCGCGGTCGTGGTTCGTCGAGGTAATCGCACCCTCCGGTTGCATGCTTCCTCGTGAGCCGTTGGATCTTGATCCAACGGTGGGTTTCTGTTATGAATCGCGCGTGTGCGCTGTTTTCCGTGCGTGTGGCTCGTTGGATTTTGCATCAACGGCCCACGAGCGTCCACGTCGTTTATTTTCGGTTGGGTTGGTTTTTATTTCTGTAAGTGTTTATTTATCAACTGAAAATTGTATCAAAACTTTAGAAATTCATAACTAATTCTAGATAAATCCTTTTTACATGAAACCAGCTGCAATAAATTTGTATTCCACTATAGTTTAATATAAAAATGCTTTTAGCTATGCTTCAGAGTAGAAAATTTGTAATCTTTAATAGCTTGTTTTTGCTATTTTTATATATTCGAATTGTATTAAAACTTGGAAAATGCATATCTTTTTCTGTATATCTGCTAATTGAATGATTTTAACTTTGATAAATTTGTTATTAACTAAACTTTAATCTAAAAATGGTGGAAGGTCTAAATCAAGACTGAAAAATATGTTAATAGATTTAACCTTATTAGTAGCAAATAAAAATTCATTTAATGATGTAATAGACACCAGTAATTCTCTGTAAATCCTAAAAATAGAAATTTGATGTTAGGAAATCCCTCTGTTATCATTCCATAATGTGAAATAGGTTTTGCACATGTATATATTTCTGGAAAGTGCATAATGCTAGTTTTGCATCTTAGAAAAATCATAACTAAATCATTTTAACTCCAAATGACCTGAAATTTTATATGGGTTACCTCTATACCAGTAGGTAGCTACCATAAAAATTTCAGCTTCAGAACCTTTCTAGAAAATGTTTTTGCTACAGTGCTAATTATGGCCGAAAATGGGTTTTTAGGTAATATCTTTTGCACCACAAATCCAAATTAGGTTTTTCCAGTTTCTATGTCTAGGTATATTCGTATTTCACCTTGTGTAGAAGTTTCGTCGCATTTGGATAATTTTTGCTTGCTCGTTTGTTTAAGTGTGGCTCGTCTTATTGGTTGTTCTTGGTTCTTTTTGCCTTTCGCTTAGGGTTCGACATTTGCGGTAATCCCGAGAGCGACCCTCCACAACAGTTTGAGCAACAGCAAGAAGGCAAGCAGTTTGATCATGTTAATCCCAGTATTTTAAGTATTTATGTTGATTACAAATTCTATGTATGCATTGCTACTTTGTGTTAATAGTTGGCCTAGTAGATGCATTTCCTTAGCAAATGATTATCCTCTACTACCATGAGCCTAGGTTACTTGCTGTGATTTAGAGTTCGTGGATGGACTCTTGTCACTTAGTAGTTGCGAATTAATTGCTTAGTCATGCTTAGCTTCGGTAGAAATGGGCGGTTATCGACTTGTCGATAACCTTGATCACACAAAACTTATTATGATTTATGATTTCCACCTGTGCCATGTCTACTTATGAAAACTAAAACTGAAAACAAAATGATTTAGACTTGGGCACAATGGTATGATGGTGTGATTTTTGGGTGTGACTGGAATGGTGCCCGGGTCAACAAGGACCGAACATCTTGTTACACTAAACCAAGCATTTTAGCGTGCTAACCACATTAGAGGTATGGGACCTCTCTTGACTTAGTACTTTGGCGTGTATTGGCTCCGAGTCGCGGAGTCGCGGGAGGGATGGTGTTGGGAGCATTGTAGTGTCCAAAAGACTTCACCGTGATGGGATTTGTTGTCTTTTCGCTTGCAATGTAAGCGTATGGTGTTTCTACCCATACGAGCGGCTCGTAGTTAATACACAAGATTGGAAATGTCTCGTAGGACTTAGCCGTGCTGAGCATACCTTCTGTAGTGTGCTTGTGGCTTGAAGGCGATCGAAGTGTGGGTACATTGGTACACCCGCAGGTTAAAACTATTCGAATAGCCTCGCCCTAGGTTATGGACACGCTTGGCAAGGTCTTTCAAGAGTTAGACTACAACCTTTTAAAATTAAAACTTGATGGGTGGTACGAATCGGGATTAGTGCTATGTTGTGGTGACTATTGGGATAGTCACTTCTGTGTGGTTACTTGTATGTATCTTTACTTACATTACTTTGATAACAAAACAGATTTACAAACTTGCTTTTGAAATGTATTACATTATTGCAAATAAAGTTGGCTTCATGCAAAATAAAACATACAACCTCCACCTAAATAAGCTTGCATGTAGTTTATGAATAGGTGCGCTATTCCACACGTCGATCTTGCGGGTACAAAGACAATCTTTGTACTCAGTTGCTATGCTTAATTGTTTTGTTGCAGAGGAAGAAGGTGAGCCTGAGGGGCCTCACTTTTGTGAGCTGTGTTGTGGTAGCTTGAGGGGCGACTAGCTTGGCGGCCCGGTCGGTTGCCTTGTGGTGTGTGGCTAACCGGTCGACTTTTGTTCTAGCCATCTTATGGCGCTTTTGCTTCCGCTGTCATTCTCGTATTTTGTCTTTTTGGCCGGTCGGCTCTCTTTTGTAATAACTTTACTTTATGTATGTCATTGTTGAACTTAGTGTTAATTGTTGTATGGAAATGATGTATGATTTTGTGTTGATGTGCATATGCTGCAATTCTGGGAAGCATATGTCCATCGAGGCTTAGAATGTTTAATTAGTAATGCTAGAACCATTTGGAGGTTAAGTGTTACTAGTTAAATATTCCGGGTCCTCACACCACCCTCTCTCTCCCTCTCCCTGCCATTGACGCACGCGTGCACGGCGAGCCAAAGGAGGAAGAAGAACAGCGAAAAGGAATCGTGGCCGTCATATCTGAGATGGACGGCTGCGATTAAATGGGTCCACCGGACAGTCCGATTGCCCTCGGAAATCTGGACGGTTGGATTGAGATCCAACGGTCCACTTTGAATAGTGCAACCGCACGGTCCGAATGCTCTAGCGAGCGTGGGCCGAGCGATTTAGATCCAACGGCTGAGATTGGATGCACACTTAAAAACGAGGCTCGGTGCAGTTAGGTGGTTCGACCGAGTCAAGTGGCTCGAACTCGAGCCCGACTCGAACCCAAGGAACAGTGAACCAGGTTTTGGATTTTAAATAGACAGAGGCTTTTGAAGATTTATTAGAGGTAGCAATTTAACTCCAAAAATTTTGAAATTTTTACAGGAGCTTGCTAACTTAGATATTGACCTTGCATAAAAATTTTAGAGGTTTTTGTGCATTGCATTTGTCTCCAAAAATTATACAAGGTACTGGTTCAAGGTTTGACTAAAAGTCAAACAAGTTTGACTGCCCTCTAAAAATATTCAAACAATTTCTAAAAATTGTGAAATTTTTCAGAGGGGCCACACACCATCTCAAGAACTTAGGAAAAATATTTCCAGAGGATGATCAAAAGATTTGACAAGGTTGTTTTTGAAGGATCAAGATTTGGATCAAAAGACTTGTGACTTTGTATTTCCATAACTTCTTGTACAACACTTGTTCAGTACAAATAGGAAATACATGATGTAAGAAAAAGTTTTAATTTCTACTCATTTTCTTACATTTGAAACACAATCCCAAAATTGGGATGTTACAGTTCACCCGAAAAATCCAATCACTGTTCATTCTTTTAATTCAGCCCATACACTGTTCAAACAACAAAGTGTTTACTGTCCCTAACCCTAGATTAGTGGTTAATTACTGTTTATTATTTAATCCATAAGTATGAACAGTAAAATGGCCACTATTCATCAAAACCCTAATTTGACATTTTATATCCATGCTGACCGTCTCGAACCCATAAAGCCTATTCTTAGACTCGTTCAGTCATATCCGACTCCTGTCAAACCTTTTTACCTCTTTAAATTGCTTCTTTGATAAAACTGTAACCCTCCATTGATAATCCTAGCATGTAGTTAAGTAGAACTTCCATGCAACTTGCCGAGTACGGTAGTTGTACTCATTCTTGCTAAACATCAACAGAGGAGTGTTGGGAAGATTCAGGTGACCCCAGCTTTCAGGAATAATCGTGGGACGGTGACGATTACTGGTACTAGGGTCTCTTTTGCGCCCAAGCTTGCCTGTGGTTTCGGCTCACTTTTGCTTTGTAATATATTATGTTTGGGCTTGGATGCCCGCTTCCGCTTTCAAACTGGCTGTTAAGCCTTAACTGCTGTAATAAAAGTTCGTCTTTTGCTGTGTCGTTTGCTTGCTTATGAAACCACGTCTTTACAACTGAACATCCTGGACAGTTGTAAGAATTCTAACGGTCCCTCTTCCGGGGCTGTTACAAACATGCACTGTATATTCCCTTCGTCTTCCTGTCCATATTACTGCTCTAATATTTTTCATTTCTATCAGCATGTTTCACATACCATCGCTGCTCTTTTGCGCTATCCGGATCAAGGAACCACACGATGCACACCCTTCTACTTGAAAGAGGCTTTTCGAATCATTAGCTACTTCGAAACTGGTCGGCTATTGCGTCATCTTTTCCTTTGGTACTTCATTATTAGTGATGTCGCATTTAAGTCCACAAATATCATGTCTTAAGACCAATAAAAACAAATAATCTTCTCCCCTATGTCGTCATACTGCATGCACACACTATGCACCCATTTGCATTTACCTACTTGCGTATGAGCTGCTTACAGGACATAGAAAGGGAACATCATCCAGAGCAAAAAAAACTTTGTCCACTGTCAAGAATAGTCTAGTTGGTTCTCTTGAAAAAAGGTCACAGTCAATGTAAGTAATCACTAGTATTAGATTATAGTTTACTGTGACCTATTTTTTCCCTTTTCTTTCATTTGACTTAATAGTCAAGTACCCTCATTACTATTTACTACCTTACTGTGAATCGTGCTTTGGTTCTAAATTATAGCTGTCTGCTGATTGATCTTGGCATTGTTTTGATTTTGTGATGAAATCATCATGGAATAATTAAAGAGTAGTACATCTATACTCAGTACCAATGTTAGTCAAACACATCTGAGTGTGTGCTACACTAGCGTTAGCATCAAACATATACATACATGACCACGGACAGTGCATTGTCTAGATAGTATTCCATTCTTTGCAGTACTAGATGGTATTTCCTTCCAAACATTGCGACATTAATAGGTTGTAACATCCCAAATTTTGGAGTTCATTTGAAGCATTTAAAAATAAAAATAGACATTTGAATTTTCTTGGTTAAGTTCAAGCTTAATTTGAATTTTTAAAAATCAAAATAATTTAATGTGATTAATTCAAACTTCAATTAAGTTCAAAGCTGTTTTATTTGGGCTCCTTGAGTTCTAGAGTATTTTCTGGAATTTTCTAAGAATTTTTGGAGTTTATTTGCTATTTCTTTGAGCTTGGTTTTATTTAATATAATTTCTGAAATTCAAAATTTCCTTTTTTCGGGATTTTCCCAATCAAGCCAAATTCCTTTTCTTCATAGGTTGTTTTTCTTTTTACCTGGCCTTTCTTCTTTTACCACCAGCCCAGTCCGTCACTTTTTCCCACGCCAGCGCAGCCCACCCCGCCTCCGTTCCCCCCTCTCGCTGCCATGTGGGCCCGCCTCATCAGCGTCTAGCCCCGGTGTTCTTTTTCCTCCTAGAGCAGCGCCTGTGTCCAAGTCCGACACAAAGAAGCCACCGGACTCCATGCAAACTCCCTCATCCTGTGCCTATAAAAGAGCTCCACCTATGTCATATCCTCTGCCCCGTCCACCTCTTCGAAGACCCTAAGTCACCATCCTTGGATCCATCACCGTTTTGTCGGAATTTTGCCGAAATGCCACCGGCCGACGAAAGCCTTCGCCGACGGATTGCTTCACAATCAGTAGAAGACTACTATAAGGAGATGGAGCAACTCTTGATTTGGGGCCTGGTACAGGAGGACAATGAACACATGATGGCCAGATTCTTACGTGGGCTGAACCGCAATATTTTCAAGCTAATCAACTTTTAGCCATATTCCACTATGACTGAACTGCAGCACTTAGCGATCAAAGTGGAAAAACAGCTCAAGGAAGAGGCGCTATCACAATCGAGGTGCAGCACCTTCACGCCCAAGCTGGGCCATCCATCTACCTCGACCTACACGCCCAGGGATAGACCCAAGATAGACATCAGTAAAGGTATGTTTAACAAACCATCGAATTCCAATACACAATCACATGTTGTGTCTAATGCTTTGATTGTGAAATCTGCTCCATCAACCAGTGCTAAACCTGCTAGTTCTTTTAAATCATTGCAATCATCTATTGGTTCTAACACTAAATCAAGTTCAATTCAATGTTTTCGCTGCCAAGGACGTGGTCATTATGCTCGTGAATGCCCTAATGTTAAGTCTATGATTGTCACTGAAACTGGTTATGATTCTGCTTCTAATTCTGAAACTGAACAAATTCTTAGTGATGATAATAACACTAAGAATGAATCTGATTCTGATGATCAATGTCCTGGTGAAGGAGAATTTTCTTTGGTTGCTACTCCATGTTTATCCATGCTTGTTAAAGAAGACAACCCATCTCATCGTTGTAAGTTGTTCATAAATAGTGCTAAAGTGAAAGATACTAATGTCAAAATGATCATTGATAGTGGTTCATGCCGAAACCTTGCTAGTGTTGAGATGTGTGAAAGGCCTAACCTCAAATTGCTTAAACATCCTGATCCATATTGTGTGCAATGGCTTCGTGAGGGAAGCAAAGTTAAAATTCAGCAATGTGTGGAAGTTTCCTTCAAGGTTAACAAGTATGAGGATACCGTTTTATGCGATGTTGTGCCTATGACGGTATGTTATTTACTGCTAGGCCGTCCATGGTTGTTTGATCACCATGTTGGACGAGCCAATACTTATAGCTTCAAGTGGGAAGGTAAGAACAGGGTTTTACTACCGCTTACTCCTTCTCAAATACAAGCCGCTGAACAGAAACGAAAGGAGAAATCACAGCTTGTTGTTCAGTAAGGTAAGCCAAAGGTAAGCACTTACAGGGTTCTAATTGCGACAAAAATAGATCTAGAAGAGGTGAGCAATGATCCTAGTGTTATGCACTTTGTTCTTGTTTATAAGGACATTAAGGTTATGCTTACAACTAATGATCTAAACACTCTACCTAGTGTTGTCTAGTCGTTGTTGTAGGCATACGACAACATTTTTCCTGAGGAGGTGCCACTCGGACTACCACCACTTCGTGGGATTGAGCACTAGATCGACTTCATGTCGGGCGCCTCACTGCCAAATTAACCATCGTACCGCACCAATCAAACCGAAACCAAGGAAATACAGCGGCAAGTGCACAAGCTTTTGGACAAAGGGTATATACGCGAAAGCCTTTCTCCCTGTGTTGTCTCTGTTATTCTTGTTCCTAAGAAAGATGGTACGTGGAGAATGTGTGTTGATTGCCGTGATATCAATAATATCACTATTAGATATCGTCACCCTATACCTAGGCTTGATGATATGCTAGATGAGCTTAGTGGAGCAGACATATTCTCAAAAATTGATCTGAAAAGTGGATACCACCAGATTCGCATGAAACCAGGAGATGAATGGAAAACTGCTTTTAAAACAAAGTTTGGATTGTATGAGTGGTTAGTTATGCCTTTTAGTTTAACTAATTCACCCAGTATATTCATGTGCTTGATGAATCATGTTTTAAGAAATTTCATTGGTCACTTTGTGGTAGTCTACTTTGATGATATTCTGATATATAGCAAAACCATGCCTGAACACTTAGAACATTTAAAACAAATGCTTGATGTGCTTAGAACTGAGAAGCTATTTGCTAACTTTGCTAAATGCATGTGTTTGCACTGATAAAGTAGTGTTCCTTGGGTTTGTTGTTTCTGGACATGGAATCGAAGTTGATGACTCTAAAATTGATGTAATTAAGAATTGGCATGTTCCTATTAATGTGAGTCAAGTGCGTAGTTTCCATGGTCTTGCTGACTTTTATTGTCGATTTGTGAGAGATTTTAGTACTATTGCTACCCCGTTGAATGAATTAACAAAGAAGGGAGTGCCTTTTGTGTGGGGGGCGGCACAACAGGGTGCTTTTGATACTTTGAAAATACAACTCACAGGCACCTTTGCTAGCTCTACCTGATTTCACTAAAACTTTTGAGATTGAATGTGATGCTAGTGGAATAGGTATTGATGGTGTCCTTATGCAGGAAGTAGGGGTGAAAATGGATTGGATAGTTTCCGACTGATCCGGACGAAAACGGATTCGGATTGTCTCGGATCGGATTTTTCTCACATAATTCTCGGATCGGAAACGAATTCAGATTTTTTTTGCCGGAAACGGAAATGAATACGGTAGGCATGCTATCCAGCAGACACGAATACGGATTATCTGGACAAGACGAAGGCCGGATATCCGGATTTTGGCCCAAAAGAGAAAAGGAGATTTTAATTGATTTCCGAATTTCAGAAAATACAAATCAAATAGCCTTTTAGAAAATAACAAATAGAGCTCAAAAATTCTAGAACAAATCATAGAAATTCCATGAATTATTTTGAACTTAATAAAATTAATTTCAACTTAAAGTTGTTTTTATTTTTGCACATAAATTATTTTTAATTTTTGAAAAATAGTAAAAACCTCTTTAAAATCCAGAAAATTCAAGGAATTAATTATTTTTTTTCACTTTAAATCCAATAAAATTCCAGAAAACACAATAAATATTATTTTTGACATTAAAAACTAGAAAATTAGATAATTGACTTTATTTTATTATTTTTTTCTTTTTAACCAAGAAAACTATTTTAAATCTCATTAAATCCAATAAAATAATAACTTTATCAATTTTATTTTTAGTAACATACTTTGGAATGTCACAATCATTTGCGTATAGATTAACCATCCAGCGTGATCGATGTTAATGTGAATTAAGTTTTATGTATGTGATGAACTAAGTGTGAATGTGTGATGACTTATGACTTTGTGAGTTATAATTTATGAGCTAAATATGGTAAACTAAGTATTATTTTTGTGATAAACTAGTTAATGCAGCTTGCTAGTGCCAATCTTATGTGTGGTTACTGAAAATATGAATAATTCATGAATGTTTGTATGAAATAAACTAGTTATATGTTTTCGTTAATTTCTAGCATACAATTTAAGGGGTTTTCATGTTCCAAAAAATATCCGCGACCATATTCATTTCGATTCGTATTCGCTATGTATTCATATTCAATATTATCCATATCCGTATTCGTATCCAAGGTATTCGTATTCGAATCCGAGAAAAAAATATGAAAATAAATATGACAAAGCCATTATCCGTCCATATTCGATCTGTTTTCACCCCTAGCAGGAAGGTAGGCCAATTGCTTATTTTTTTGAGAAATTGAATGGAGCTCAATTGAATTATCCTATTTATGATAAGGAGCTCTATGCGCTGTTACGTGCTCTTGAAACTTGGTAACATTACTTATGGCCTAATGCTTTTGTCATACATTCTGATCATGAATCTCTCAATTACTTGAAAGGCCAATCTAAGTTGAACCGTAGACATGCTAAGTGGATAGAATTCGTAGAAACTTTCCCATATGTTGAAGGGCAAAGATAATGTGGTTGTTGATGCTTTGTCTCGAAAGAGCATTCTTTTAACTCAATTGGATACTAAGGTGCTTGGTTTAGAGAATTTGAAAGAATTATATGCTACTGATTGTGATTTTGCTGAACCCTTTGCTCGTTGTTTGCATGGAAAGGATGGGATAAATTTTATGTTCATGATGGGTTCTTGTTACGCGCTAACAAATTTTGCATTTCAGATTCGTCCGTTCGTTTGTTTCTTGTGCAGGAATCGCATTGCGGAGGATTGATGGGACATTTCGGGTGGACAAGACGTTGAGCATACTGGCTGAAGATGAGATGTGACGTGGAACCGTATGTACAACGGTGTATGATATGCCATAAAGCTAAATCGAAGCTAAAATCACATGGTTTGTATACTCCCTTGAGTTCCTACAATTCCTTGAGAAGACATTAGTATGGATTTTATTCTGGGATTGCCTAGAACTAAGAGGGGAAGGGATTCGGTATTTGTTGTTGAGGATAGATTCTCCAAAATGGTGCATTTTATTCCCTGTCTTAAGAGCGACGATGCGTCGCATATAGCTAACTTGTTTTTCAAGGAGATAGTGCGTTTGCATGGCATACCGAAGACTATTGTTTCTGACCGTGACGTTAAGTTCATGAGCTACTTTTGGAAGACATTGTGGGCTAAGCTTGCCACAAATTTATTGTTCTCCATAACTTGTCATCCATAAACTGATGGACAAACTGAAGTGGTAAATCGTATTCTTGGAACGATGTTGCGAACCATGATAAAGAAGAATTTGAAAGAGTGGGAAGATTGTTTATCACATGTTGAGTTTGCATACAACAGGGCGGTACACTCTACAACTCAACTCTCTCCATTTGATATTGTTTATGGTTTTCAGCCACATACGCCATTGGATTTATTGCCTTTGCCTTTCATTGAAAGAGTTAATATTGATGCTTCTAAACGTGCTGATTTTGTGAAACGTGTACATTTGAAAACTAAAGAAGAGATAGAGAAAAAGGCACATTATATTGTTGCAAAATGAAATAAAAATAGAAAACAAATGATCTTTGAACCTAGTGATCTTGTTTGGTTACATCTTCGCAAAGATAAATTTTCGGAGAAACGAAAGTCTAAGTTGATGAGTCATGGAGATGAACCATTCAAATTGCTTGAAAGAATAAATGAGAATGCTTACAATTTAGAACTGCCAGGCGATGATTATGGTGTTAGTGCTTCAATTAATGTTGCAGTTTTGTCGCCTTTCTTTGGTTCTACTAACCCTGCAGAGTCGAGGTTGACTCCTTTTCAAGAGGGGAAGATGATGAGGACATCACTATCATGAAGGCTTCATCTACATCATCATCATCTCCATTATTAGATTCAAGCAGCAATGGCAATGACAATGACAAGACTAGTGTTGGTCCTACAGCTGAAGCTTTGCAAGAATTGTACAAGGGATCAATCACTCGAGCTAGAGCTAAATAGGTGAATCTGATCCTAAGTTCCTTTGATTTTACTAATAAGAACAGCTTGCTACTAATGCTTCCACTTTGTGTATTCTCAGGTTATTAGGCGAGCAAGAACTTAGTGCTACCAAGCAGAAGGAGAGGGAGATCGGCGCACCAAGAAAGGGTCCAAAAGGACGAGACGATGGCACTTCACTTATACCAGTGGGAGAAGCTACCAAGTTGTTGGAATCAAATTTTCAAGCTTCGGATTGAAGATTAGAGAAGACTACACTTCGGAAGCTCATTTGTGTCTAGTTTTCAATTCTAAGTTCGTTTGGGTTTTTGGCCAAGTACCATGTATCATGGGCTGGTTTGTATCTATATTAAGATATTTTATGTGTGTTGGGCTTTAGTATTCGTTTTGGGTTAGATTTGAGGTGATGCCGATGCCGAAGCTTCAAACAGGCTGAAAACAAATACTTGGGCTGTAAGGGGTGTTAGGTTGTTGCCAAAGGAGTTGTGTGCCACCCTTATAGGCCAAGCACCACGTGGGACCCACCTCATGGCCGCACAAACCAAGGCAACCGACAATCACTTCGTATTGCTTTCGGTTTAGGCTAGTTTTTCGTTTTGTGGTCGGTCGGGCTAGTTGGGATAGCTATAAAGCCTTGGTCGCCGCCGCCTGTAACCTTTGAACGTTAATTTTGAGTATAAGTAATTTCTTGCTCTTTAGTTTATGCTTTGCGCTGCCACGAGAGTTGGAAAGCTGACTAGTTTTCATTCCACCAAAATACCAGTTACCAGTGTTCTTGTTGTTCCTCACGGACCAGCAAGGTCGTCTTCCTTGGCGTGGTGAGAAGATGGAGATCCAGAGCATGTTGCTAGTTGAATTTTGGTATACAGGAGTCTGTAATCGAGATAGGCAATCGTGTGCTTCTGTTCATCAGAATTCACAGGATTTTAGGTTAGCCACATATCAATCCGTAAAAGGAGATCCTACGTCATAAAGATCAAGCACCCTCATATCACTCTTTCCCTCCCTCTTCTCTTCCTCCTCTTTTGCTATCAACTTGGGAATGAGGTTTTGGGAGGGGGGATCCGGATTTTATATGTAGCCTCTGTCGCCATTTCAATTGACGATAGCGATACTGTTCACCCTATGTCGTCAGATGAAATGGCGATAGGTTGTTGTTGCTGTCCACGTGATACCTGTTATCAGATGAAATGAAGACATGAGGCCATTTTTTTTAAAAAAAAATTACTATTTAAGTTTGTAATTATTAATAAAAATAATATTATTTAAAAAATTCCAAGTTGTGGACCGATTCTTTAAAAAAAATTCCAAGTTGTGGACCGGTTCTTGCGGCAGGTCAGCTACCAGCTACCAATTTACCCCTGGAGTTGTGATGAAATTACACACAAATGCCACCCATGCCCGTGCAGCCGTGCTTTTCCCCTGAAGACATTTCCAAGGTACGGTAAACACATGGGCTGTACTACTTTGGGCTCATCTGTCAGCAATCAAATAATGAGCTTGAGTTTGGGCTTGGGCCTTGGCTTTTGGGCTTTTACGGCTAGATGCTAGTAGACACCACTTTGCTAAAATTTGTAATCTTCAGGCAAAGAAAAGACGAAATAAACCCACCAGTCAGCCACAAACAACAAATTTTACTTGTAAAATTACTCCATTTTCCACTCCTTCAGTAATTCAGCCACTAATTTCTTGATTTAGCATCATACATGCATACCTGGAGGACGTAACAGTTTGCTGCCAAACATGAAACCTTTTCTGTTTCAGAAATCAATTCAAACTTCAAGTTTCTTTCTTTCAGGCGATGTATCTCCGGGTCCCACAGCTTGCAAGCTGGAACAGGCCCTGCCACCAAAAGCCAGCTGGTACCAGGTTCAGAACAAATAGCAGGAGCTGATGCGGTTTTTGTTCCTATGATTACTAACTAGAATAGCATTGCAGGATTTGCACTGACTCATGCAGGGAGCCTTTAGATGTTACAGACTAATTTGTGCATAGGTTGAGTACAATAAACAATTTCACATAATAATTTTTTAAAAGTTTATACAGTAAAAGAGGACTGCATGTATGGCATACATGATAGCATCGTAGGTATTACAAATACATAGAACCCGAGTAGAGTACAAGGAACAACCAAATTCATTGGAAACTAGACAAGCAAATCTAACGTGGTAGGCTCGCGGATGACAAGAACTCTTGCTCCAAGCTATAGCATGCGTTTTGGCTGCGCTGAGATGCTATATCGTTAACTCTCCCGTCCATGTTTATTCTAGCAATGGGCTGGTGATTCGTTATAGCTCCTTGAGCTAGCAATGGTTGTATCTCTTGGCCAATGGCTGGATCAACTTGAGACGAGTTCATCCTTTCTGTTTGCAGAAGCTGCAATGTTATCTCCACTTGCTTCATCGTAGGCCTTTCTTCACCTCTGAGCCTCAAGCACGCCTCCGCAAGGGAAGCAACCTTACTAATCTCTTCCTCGGTTGCTTCCTGAAGAACTTGAGCAGCCACTATATCGTTAATTGGTGTGGTTTTAATTTCCGAAAGGAAGTAGTTACACAAGTTTTGCTTCATTCCTGACTCAGTTGTAAAAATAGGTTGTTTTCTCAGAAGAAGTTCCAGGAGTACCACACCAAAGCTGTAAACATCGCTCTTCTCATTTAGCTGCCCAGTTTGGTAATATTCTGGATCTAAGTAACCAAATGTGCCTTGTACATTTGTAACAACATGAGTTTGATCAATGGGAACAGATCTCGAAGCGCCAAAATCCGATACCTTAGCAGTATAGTTTGCATCCAAGAGTATATTAGAGGACTTCACATCACGATGGAAGATTGATATCGATGCTGCAGAATGGAGATAGTATAGAGCTTCAGCAGCTTCTGCGGCAATCCTTAGGCAATCATCCCATGACAAAGAGAACGTGCCGCTTAAATTAGGATGAAGAATTCCAAATAATGAACCGTTGGGAATAAAATCATATACTAATAAGGGAACCTCAGTTTCAAGACAACATCCAAAGAGTTTAACAATATTTCGGTGATTTATTTGAGAAAGAATTGCAACCTCGTTGATGAAATCATTGACCTCCCCTTCCTTGATGACCATGGACCTTTTTATTGCTACCACGTGTTGGTTAGATAAGATACCTTTGTACACTGTGCCATGACCTCCACGGCCAAGGATACGTGTGGGATCAAAGTTATTTGTCGCCCTTTTTAGCTCTTCTATGGAGAAAATCTTTGTCTTCTCACTTGCATTTTCACCTGATGATATCAATTGTTCCAAGAGAAGGCCCTGGTTTTTTCGGAAATACTTCCTTTGTAGTTTCTTCTGGACGTCTCTTTTCCATCTTTGAAAGAGAAAAATTCCACTTAAGCCGAGAAGTAGCATGCCAAAGCCACTGCTAAGCCCAATTATAATACCTATAACGATGAAATCCTCAATCGTATTGATCTTGAAAAAGCCCTATTTCAGTGCAGAACTAACCAGTACGAGACTCACCTATAAAGAGATTTTGCTTTCTTGTTGAAGTGCATTGCTTTTTGTAATATCATACTCTGTATGATCAGGACAACAGCTGTAGTTTCCTATGCTATTATGGCAAATTCCATTGCAACGGCGTGGTGTCTCTATGCACTCGTCAATATCTGTAACCACATCTCAAGTAAGGTCATGCATTACTTTGTACAAGAAAAATACTGTAGTTCTCTGCCAAATGGAAGTGTACAGTTGATACAAGAACTTGTTTGTAATCACTATTGTATAACAAAGATTGATTGAAGGGGTTAGAGACTTCATGTCTGTTCGAGAGAGAAAATTCTACATTTCCTTGTTATAGGCAACATCATTTACAGTTCAACATTTTTTTAAGAAAGCAAGGAAACATAATTTTTTTATAGGTACCTTCCAATATATAAAATAGGACAAACTCATTCAGGGCTATATACCTTCCAATATAATTTTTTAATGCTGCCTAGCATGAAGTAATTTTAGAAGGCAAATAATCATGTACATATGTCTTAAGGTAAACAAAAGTACAGCTTAAATTACTTATCCATAATAATATAAAAATATTCCACTTCACCAGTTATGTCCCTAAAAATTTGGATTTGTATCTATAATTTAGAAGCGTGTCGTATGATTGCTAAAATTCTTTGTGTGACAAAAGTAACATGACAGTTACTCTATATCAAGTTTTATAGAATAACTATCATATATCCACCTTCCTTTAGGATGGACTAGTGTCAACATACAATATATGTGCTCATGGTATATTAATACTTGGGGTGAAAACATATCTGATATTATCTGGAGCCGGAGACGGATGGGACTGGATTTGAGAAGCCAAATCCAACCGAATCTGGGTAGTTTTAGATTCGGAGAACGTGGTATCCGGTGGATGATAGGGGGGTAAATTTTCTCGGATATCGCTAAGTATATTGGATTTACAAAATCCTTTTGGGCTTGGAAAAATACCAGAAAAATCTTAAAACTTCCAGCAAAATAAAATTAAGACTATAAAAGTTTCATTTAATCAATGTTTTTACAATAGTAACCATTTTCCCTCTGTGTGCGTTTGAGTGAATGAGAGAGAGATTACCTTGACAACCATCTGGGATGTACGGATTTCCTCGAAAACCAGGCAAGCATGCGCATCTGTAGCCAACATAACCTTCCACGGAGCTGATGACACTCACGCAGGAGCTATTGATACTTACACATGCATATCCAGAGGTGTTCTGTTGCGCCTGTTGGCAAGTTAGATTGACAACAGCCCATTGAACAGAGGTTGATTCCAAAGGACTGACATACAGGTCAGGTTCTGTAGAAGTTATGCTGTTCATAAATATATTGATATCCACTTTTTTAGAGACGGGTTGTATTTGATGCCCACCAGCCCCTCACTCACATTTATGTAGGTCACTTGAAGCATGTCACTGTACCGGAGGACGGACGGTGTTGTGTCCGAGCAGTTGAGCTGAAAAAGTTTCCTCGCAGAGCAACCTTCTTCTAGGCCAAAAGGAAACGGGACAGTAATAAACCCACAGAGTCGGGAACAATTTGCCTTTTGTGGCTTTGGATTATACCCTGTTTCGAATGAAAAATCAATGAGATTAGCTAAACTAAAACAAGCCACTTTATTCAAAGATGAAAAATAATTTGATCCAGTGTCTCTTGATTCCATGTTTTCTTGCCACTTCCCCTGTTCTCTTCAGGAAAGGGTGGCAGCGACCACAACCGGCATGAACGATGCCGCCCAGGTGTTCTGTAGTGGCGAATTGGAGGCTCACGAGCGCGCATGGCCACCCTGCAGCATACGGCTGATGCCGCTGCCTATGTGTGTCCCGACAAACCTACCCCAAATCCTACTGTGGTTCTACGTAAGGCTAGTCCTCGCCTTGCTCCTCCACGCCTATGCCACCACCTATGAGGGCTCCTTCGCGATAAGGCTCTATTGATGCTCCACCTATGGAGGCTTGTTAGCGGTATTCAGTTTCCTTGTATAGATAGATTATATTGATTCTAACTGATTGTAATCTCTTGTAATCTTTGTATATCCCATGTAATCAGCGCCGTCTACATGCCTTGCGCCACACTGTACCCTATCCGGCACACACCATATCTATATACTTTTATTAAAGCCGGGGGCCGCGCTCCCCGCGTTTCGCGCGTTTTGCCCAATCGCGTGTGGATGCTTGCCACCTGGACTGCAGCCGTTCGCTCGCGAGGACTTTCGGCCGGCGCACTCGGCATTGAGAAGCCACGCAAACAGAGTTTACTGTCCTAGCGCACCGTTCCCGCTACGAGACGGTTCCTAGTAGGGATGAAAACGGATCAAATACGGACGGATAATGACTCTGCCATATTTGTTTTCATGTTTTTTTTCCGGATATGAATACGGATACATATAATATTAAATACGAATATTGAGCAAATACAAATCGAAACGAATACGATCGCGGATATTTTTTGAAACATGAAAACTCCTTAAATTGTATGCCAGAAATTAATGAAAACATATAACTAGTTATTTGATGCAAACATTCATGAATTGTTCATATTTTCGGCAACCACACATAATATTGGCACTAGCAAGCTGCATTAACTAGTTCATCGTAAAAATAACACTTAGTTTACCATATTTAACTAATAATTTATAACTCACAAAGTCGTAAGTCATTACGCATTCACACTTAGTTCATCACATACATAAAACTTAATTCACACTAACATCGATCAGGCTGGATGGTTAATCTATACGCAAATGACTGTAACATCCCAAAGTATGTAACAAAAAATAAAATTAATAAAGCTATTATTTTATTGGATTTTTTGAGATTTAAAAGAGTTTTCTTGGTTAAAAAGAAAAATAATAAAAAAAAATTAATTATATAATTTCCTAGTTTTTATGTCAAAAATAATATTTATTGAGTATTCCAATTTTATTGGATTTAAAGTGAAAAAAATTAATTAATTTCTTGAATTTTCTGGATTTTAAAGAGGTTTTTACTATTTTCAAAAAATTAAAATAATTTATGTGCAAAAATAAAAACCAACTTTAAGTTGAAATTAATTTTATTAAGTTCAAAATAATTCAAGGAATTTCTATGATTTTTTTCTAGAATTTTTTAGCTCTATTTGCTATTTTCTAAAAGGCTATTTGATTTGTTGCATTTTCTGAAATTCAGAAATCAATTAAAATCTCCTTTTTCTCTTTTGGGCCGAAATCCGGATATCCAGCCTTCGCCTTATCTGGACAATCCGTCGGATAGCATGCCTACCGTATTCATTTCCGTTTCAAAAAAACCCGATTTCATTTCCGATTCGAGAATTATCCGAGAAAAATCCGATCCGAGACAATCCGAATCCGTTTCCGTCCTAATCGGTCGGAAACTATCTGATCCGTTTTCACCCCTAGTTCCTGGCTGTCCCAGCCCACGCAGCATCGCGAGGCCACTCACACGGCGTTTGGCGTCCGAGCGCAGCGTATAGCTACCAAGCAAAAAAGAGCATTTTTCCCATGCTATCACGCTGGCAACTGCAGCGCAGCATAGCGTGCAAAAATGTTCTAGTATACATGATATCCCGGGCATTGTTTGCCGTATGGAATTCCTCTAAACCTTCCTTTCTACGTGGTATCAGATTGGTGATCCTCCTCGGTCCACCATCTCCTCTACAGCTTCCGCCATGAGTCCCACCTCTCCAAACTCTGGCATCTCTACCTCCGGCGCTGGCCACCGATTCTTCTCCCTCCCACATGTCTATCATGACACCAGTAGCGCAAGCAGTCAATGCGGCCAGCATTAAAACCCATATCCTAGTCACTCTTGACCTTGCGGCATCCAACTGCACCAAGTGGAGAACATTCTTCACCACCATGCTTGGCAAATTCGATCTCCTAAAGCACATCGATGGCTCTGGTGATCCAGCAGTGTCTTCTAACTAGGCGAAACAAGACTTCACTGTCTTGACGTGGCTCTATGGTTCCATGTCAGATGAGATCCTTGACATCATCATGGAACCATCTCAATTCGCCCAGGAACTATGGACAGTTGCTGAAGACTTTTTTTGCGAGAACAACGAAAGCCAGGAAATCTACCTCATCGTAGAATTTGGCTTCGTGGTGCAAGGTGACCTGACTGTCACGACCTACTGCACGAAGCTCAAGTCCATCGTCGATGCTCTTCGCGATGTCGATCAGTTCGTCTCTAACAAAAGTCTCGTGCCCAAAATCCTATGTGGTCTCAGCCCATGTCTATCGTAGGCAGCATCCATCATCTCCCTTCAGACACCCTTTCCCAGTTTTGTTCGCGCACGCTCCATGCTCCTTCTCGACGAGATGCATGTCAACAACACTGAGAAGGTCACTATCGCCACCACCCTCCTTTCGGTGGCCTCCTCTAGCCTCGGGTATGGCCCTCTCCCTTGCAGCGACTCTTCCTGTCGCTCTGACAATGGCGATCACGACAAGCCATCCAGTGGTGCCAACCATGGTAAGAACAAGGGACGTCGCAACAACTAGCCCTCCAGTGGTGGCAACCGCAACTCCTCCAACAACCGCAGTCCACCACCTCCCGCCGGCCCTTGGATCTACTACTCTCCTTGGTTTACTTAGGGGCAGCGATGGTCCGGTGCCTGGCGCCCTATGGCCGGACCTAGTCTTCTTGGCCCACTGCCATCCTCAGGTCATCCACAAGCCTACACCACGTCGTATGCGTGGGCCTACACTTTGTCCTCTCTGACAACACCAGCATGGGATTAGTCTAGCATTATCTCCGCCATGAATAATCAGCAGACCTCGCCGTTCGGTGGTTGGGTCATGGACAGTGGCGCAACCTCGCACATGACCTCGGATGACGGTATACTCTCCACCCCACCACTTTCCTTCTCCTTCTTGTGTCACCGTTGAGAATGGTGCTTCTGTTCCTATCTTTCGTGCCGATCACACCTCTCTCCACACACCTCACGTCTCTTTTCCTTTACACAACGTCCTGGTCGTTCCTTCGCTAGTCAAAAACCTAATTTCAGTTCGCCAATTTACTCATGATAATTTGTGTTCCATCGAATTTGACTCCTTTGGTTTCACTGTCAAGGACCTTCACACGAAGAGAGAGATTCTATGCTGCAATAGCAATAGCAAAGCGCCACTGCCGTAGCATCCCCTCACGCTCTCTTGTCCACAACAGCCACATCCGGAGTTTGGCATCGACGTTTGGGCTACCCCGGGCGTGACGCCATGGCATCTCTCAAAAATCATCATTTAGTTCTTGTAATAAGGCAGACACCTCCACTTGTCATGCTTGTCAAATTGGCAAACCTATCCTTTTTAGTTAGTACACTGCGATCTTTGGACATCTCTTGTATTCAGTATTTTAGGATTTAAATACTATCTCATTCTTATTGATGATTTTTCTCACTTCTATTGTTCTTTTCCACTACGCAAGAAATTTGAGGTCTTCACCCACCTCGCTACCTTTCATGCGTATGTTCACACTCAGCTCGGTCTACAGCTTTAGTCCATTCAAGCACAATGTCACAGCATTTGTTAATTCCATGTCCCTCGATTTCTGTCGTCACCATGGCATACACCTCTGTCTCCCCTATCCATACACCTCTCCTCAAAACGGGAAAGCTGAGCGTGCCATTCGTACCATCAATGATGTCATTTGCACGCTCCTTTTTCAAGCAAATATGCCATCCTCCTATTGGAATGAAGCTCTCCTCACCGCCATCTACCTTCTCAACCGTCGCCCATCCAAATCCACAAATTCCATTCCCTTTGAGTGCCTCCACAACAAAAGACCTTCCCTATGATCACCTCCGCATCTTTGGATGTCTTTGTAACCCATACAAGTCATCAACCACCACCCACAAACTATATCCACGGTCCACAGCATGTGTCTTTCTAGGATATCCTAGCTCTCACAAAGGATATCACTATCTTGACCTTGTTTCAAAATAGGTCATCATATCTTGACATGTCACATTTGACGAGTGTGTTTTTCTCTTTGACACTGAGAACTCTCCTGTCCCAACTCAGTCACTTGATTTCCTCCTTGATGTGGTCAGCACAACACCGGCTTTGCCCCTTGTAGCCGCTACTGCCGCGCCTCCTGCCACGGCACCAGCGTCAGCTGCCGAATCGCCTCCCCATGTCGCACAGTGCGCTGCGGCAACTTCTTCTGCTGCTCAGCCTACCGCAGCACCACTCTCGGTCGATCAGCCTGCCGTGGCACCGCTTTCAGCTGCTTCATCTGCCGCGACAGCTATTCCTCCTGCCGAGGCACCTTCATCATCTATCGTGGCAACTACATCTCCTGTTTCCATCCCGATCACTCGACCGGCCCCTTGTCCACATACAATGATGACACGTGCCAAATCAGGTCTCATCTTTCCCAAAGACAGGTTGAATCTCTCCGCCATTGTCTCCACTTTTTCTCCTATCCCCAAGACATACCGCACAATCCTTCAGGATGCTCATTGGCGCCAAGCCATGACTGACGAGTACAAGCCCTTCATGGAGAATCACACATGGTCCCTTGTACCACATCCTCTAGGCACTAATGTGGTCACTGACAAATAGATCTTCAAGCATAAGTTCCTCTCCGATGGTTCTCTTGCGAGATACAAAGCACAGTGTGTTGTTCGAGCTTAATTACTCTCAACAACCGGGCATTGACTACAATGAAACTTTCAGTCCTATTGTCAAGCCCTCCACCATTCGAGTCGTTCTCAACTTGGCCATCTCACACTCCTACCCAATCCATCAACTTGATGTCCAAAATGCGTTCTTAGATGGCACCCTTGATGAGACTGTGTTTTGTCAACAACCATCTAGCTTTGTTGACCCAACTTATCCTCGACATGTTTGTCATCTCCACAAGTCCCTCTATGGTCTTAAACACGCCCCACACGCCTGGTATCAGCGGTTTGCTGTTTACATCCGCACGCTGGGCTTCGTCGCTTCCTCTTCAGACACTTCACTTTTCATGTTCAAGCATGGAGGCAACATTGCATATCTTCTTCTATACGTCGACAGCATCATCTTGACTGCCTCTTCCACCTCCTTGTTGAGACACCTCATTGGTTGCCTTCACATCGAGTTCGCCATGACAGACCTTGGCACTCTACATCATTTCCTTAGCATTGCAGTGTCTCACACATCTAGTGGTATGTTTCTTTCTCAATGTCAGTATGCCACCGACTTACTCCGTCGTGCTGGTATGCTGGAGTGTCACGCCATCACCACCCCTATCGACATGTGGGCAAAGTTGTTAGCCACCGATGGGACTCCGGTTGCCGACCCCTCTGAGTATCAGAGTCTTGCTGGTGCTCTTCAGTATCTCACTCTGACACATCCTGACATCGCGTATGCCATTCAACAAGTGTGTTTACATATGCATGCTCCTCATGAACCACACCTTGCTCTCATCAAGCATATCTTATGCTATGTTAAGGGTACTATCACCCTCCAGTTGCTCCATGCGTCCTCGATGACCTCCTTGAGAACCTACTCAGACGCCCACTGGGCTAGCTGTCCCGACTCCCACCATTCAACATCTGGCTACTACATGTATTTGGGAGACAACCTGGTGTCTTGGTCATCTAAACGATAGACCACTGTCTCCCACTCGATTGCCAAAGCAGAATACCGTGCAGTTGCTCGCATCATCGCCAAATGTTGTTGGCTCCGACAACTTCTCCAGGAACTACATCACCCACTGTCTTCAGCTACCGTGGTGTACTATGACAATATCAGTGCCATCTACATGTCGTCTAATCCGGTATAGCATCGTCGCACAAAACATATCGAGATCGACATCCATTTCGTCAGGGAAAAGGTGTGTCTTGGACATGTTCGTGTGCTGTATGTACCCTCGTCTCTCCAATTTGCCGACATCTTGACTAATGGGCTTCCGACATAGCTATTTCAGGATTTTCGATCCAGTCTCCGCGTTCGGGAGCCTCACGATTCGATTGCTGGGGGGGGGGGCTGTTAGCAGTATTCAATTTCCTTGTATAGATAGATTATATTTGATTCGAACTGATTGTAATCTCATGTAATCTTCGTATATCCCATGTAATCAGTGCCGGCTCCATGCCTTGTGCTGCACTGTAGCCTATCCGGCACACACCATATATACATGATATCCCGGGTATTGTTTACCGTGTGAAATTCCTCTAAACCTTCCTTTCTACAAGGCTCCTCAAAAAGAATTTCTTGGAGTTTGTCATGGTGATTTGGTGCTAAAACTGAAAAGGCTTTCAAGACTTCATTAACATGATGGTTTTCACTGGATATTCTCCCGTTATAAAAACTCATAAAAGTATATATGAACTAATTAAATTAAGGTAATCTAATAAAAGTTATGATGATTTATCTCTTCCATTATCTTAAAAAAATAAAAGTTATGATGGAGGAACATACCATTGTCAGGCGAGCATCCATTGGAAATGTAGGGATTGCCTTCATAGCCTATATCGCACCGGCAGAGATAACCAATATCCCTCAACATGGAAGTCGTACACCCGCTATGGTTGCTGACACAGGCATAGCTCCTCCTATCTTCCATGCTGCTGGGGCAACTTGATTTGTCGACGATACTCCATACGAGGATTGTCGAAGTAGTTATATTGATTCTATCCCACAAGATGCTCAGATTAGAGTGTGTTTCAATCTTACCCCTTTTATGGCGAACAAATTGTAATTGAAGTGCACGAACAGAGTTTGTATAATATATAGAGCAGTATCCAGGGCCATCGGGATCCTGCCTATACACCATCTCCGCAATCTCTCTGTTGGTGCAGTTCACCGAGCAAAGCAAATTAGTAATACCCATGTCTTTATCTACCAAGTACATATCCAAGTCGCAACTGACGATATAAAACATCAGCTGCTGCTCCACAATGGAGAAAGAATTCCCTGGAGCCTTCCATGACATGTTGTAGATATCGACACCAGATTTCTTGGGGATTATATGGGAAAAGGAGACCCTAAAATAGTTCGCGTGGTAGGATTTGGTCATCTGCATACCGGCAACACCAATATTTGTAACAACCTCGGTGGTACCATCGTGTAAGAGTAGTTTGGGGGGCTGATCAGTGCTGCTGTTGCAAGCAAGACTGAAATCGGGGTATAGGAAGCAGCCAGCTCCTATGCCAAATGGATACTCGAAGCTCAAGTCACCGCATCTCCTTGGACAGCCAGCGAGTGTAGCAGCAGATGGAAAGGTCCCATTAGAAGAACTTGTATGAGCACTATTCTTCCGTAGGGATCTAGTCTCCAACCGATTGATCATAGCCTTTGGGGTGATTAAACCGTTGTGGTACTGGATCGTACTCCCCTCTACGCTTCTCACAATCACTGGTGTTCGTGCTTCTGCCATCCCTAATAATGCAAGTATGAGAAAAACCAATATGGTATTCAGGTGGCCCATCATCACTCGTGCTCAACTGGTGAGATATTCAAGAATTCCAACTGGTGAGGACCTCTATTTATTAACGTACACAAAAGACATGCCCTAAGTGTCAACATCAACGAACACTCTGGCACAAGTTACCGAGGAAGTTTCCTTCGTAATTTAAAAAAGTACATAGGAGTAATTTATGAGTTACGAACCACTGGCCATTTTATGTGGTCCATGAGCATTACTTGTCGTTTTGATATCGATACAGTCTCCAATACACACATTTGATCATTATTTTTTCTAATTGTATCATATCAAAATTATATAAAAATATATAATAACACAAAAGTATTTTCCATGACAAATCTATTAGTATCATTTCTATATAACAACTCTAAATAATATTTAAAATATTAATGTTTAAAGTTTTAAAATGTTGATTACGAACGACATCTATGTGAGAACGGAGGTAGTGGCAAGGCATCATGTTTCCCAGCTTCATTCAGGACACATGTCACATGTCCAACTGTGCAAACAATTATCTTAAGTATTACTGGATGAATAAGATTATTTTCAGAATAATAGGAGAGTTTGATTGTGAAACGCTTAGTTTCCTTAGAAACAATTCCGTGGATCCTAACTCGATAGCCTACTCTCTCCTTTCTGAAAAACCAAAATTGGATCTTGTTATCGATAAATTATTTAATTTGGTTAATTTTATCGATCCCACTACTCCACAGAGTTGACCCAGAGTATATTATCGACGGGAAGGATAATTATCATATTTGTTTAAAACCCTTTGCTACTCTCTTAATTTATCTGTAAAATATTTTATTTTTTAAATTTAGCCATGCAAGCTAGGATTGCTATTATACTCCCTCCGTTTTTAAATACATGACGTTTGACCAAACGTACAGTCAAACTTATATAACTTTGACCATTACTTTTCATATGATTTTGTTAGTAAAAAATTACAAAATTATTATATTATGAAAGTATTTATCATGACAAATCTAATGATACTATTCACTCATGATCAATCTAAATAGTTTTTCATATATTATTAGTTAAAGTTTGATAAGTTTGACTGCACGCTTGGTCAAACGTCATGTATTTAAAAACGGAGGGAGTACATAACAGTTAGATGGTGATGCAATCACCCGATATTTCAGCTAGCTGAGTAGACATTAAAGTCTTGAAAACTACTTTTGTGAAAGCATATCGTTGGAAAAGAAGCACATGGTCCACATCATTGCAAGTATAATTTCAGTAAATGCCAAGGCAATCACCAAAATAGTCTTGCCCATACAATGGGGCATAGAAGGATGGATTGTTTCCATGAATACTTACAAGTGGTATATGTTTATCAACAGGTCTTGTCTGTGTTCCATTGAAATCAAGGAGACTGTAGTGCAAAGAATTACATGGGTCTATTGTCCATGTACCACTGGGGTCAAGGAGACTGTAGTGCAAAGAATTACATGGGTTTACACCCCTTTAACATGTACACCAATGAACTCATTTCTCCCTCTCTTTTTCAACAAATCTATTGTCCGTGTTCCATTGGAGTCAAGGAGACTGTAGTTAAGGAAGGTGTCCAGAGGGATGAGGTGTACGTGGGAAGTGTGGTGTGAGTTTGTATCAGGTGGGTCCACTTGTACGAGGTTCAGAGTTGAGGATTAAAAGGGGTCGTGTACCAACGAATTGGCTAAGTTATGAAAATAAAGAAAATTTCATGATGTCTACTTTCTTCTCTCCCAAGTCGTCTTCTTCCCTTGGTCTCGATCTGAGTCTCATGTCTTGGTGATCGTTGGTGGCTATGGGATAATACAGTTTGGTCATTTGACATAACGTCGAGTATGGAATTCTCAAAATTAACAAGGGAACGACAACTCGGCATTTGAAGAGAGAGTTATACAGGGCAAAAATAAAGAGAAAAAAAAAAAAGACAATCGAAGTGGCAATCCAGAAAAATACGCAAATATTCCAAATAGTTTATCAGGTTATTGATGTAACTTTCTCTAGACGTAGGCTAGCTCCGTTTGGCATTGTGGTGGGTTACATTAGTTAGTAGGAAGCATCTATTTTGGAGCCTAAACAACAAAATCCTATGGGAATAAGACTAGTAGTCTGCCCACACGTTCCTGCGGGTATAAATGATACGTTTTTAGGTTGTATTGATATTTATTTTCTATTCATTCATCAATGTAAGACAATTAGCACATGTTGCTGTGGGTATGTCAGAGCCAATGTCATCATCGATATTGGCAAAATTAAATTTATTACAATTTATATCGGATCCTTTTTAGTATTAGCAAGGGACCAATGGACCTTTTGCTCTGTTTGATTTCTTCCATTGGAAGTAAGAAAATTATTACATAGGTGTAATACCTCGTTTAATCAAAAGAATAGTAAAGAAATTAATTAAAGAGTTAGAAAGGGATTAAAGGGTTTGAGGGAGGTTGTGGGCCAAGCCCAAGGCCCAACCTGACATGGAGAGGAAGAAGCCGGATTGCCCAATCCTCCCAGGTAAAATGAGGTTGAAAGGGAGCTCCCTTAGGTGACCACGTAGCCTTTTTTTTGTCTGTTGTCTGATGCGGATGTTGTCTTCTCCGTCGTCCGATTGTGCCTAGTGTTGTGTTTGCACACCATGCCTCCGGTTCTCCACATGTGCTCGGTGCCTCGGTTGCCGTGCACCTACTATGTCTTTAATCCCCATCATGCCCCTTGGGGTTCTTCTTCCTCACCTGTGTAGCCAGCGCCTCTTCTTGTTTGCTTCCTCGCTCGTTCATCTGCTTCGCCTTGGTTGTCGCCGCTCATCGTCCGCCTCCTCCCTTCCTACCATTTTCCCCCGTGATTTGTGCATGTTTTTGGGGATGGTTCTCCATCGATCTATGCTTGTTCCATGCGTTGTTTATTTTGTGCGGCTGAGGGCTCCTCCTCCATGGATCCATGCAGATTTTGTTTCCCTGAGTTTTTTCCTTCATGTGTTTCTTCTTTTTGGCTGTCGTGATGCTCTTCGGTTGCTTCCTTCCCTTTTGAGCTCCTCCTCCATGGATCTGTGCGGATTTTGTTTCCCCCGACTTTTGCCTTTGCGTTTTTCTTGTTATTGGTTGTCGTGATGTTCTTCGATTGTTTCCTTCCCTTCTTTTAATTGGATTGGATTGGATCGGATTGCTTTTTTCCTCTTTCTTGCTGCTCTCTACTCTGCCGCCTTGCCTTCCTTGGCTGCCCTTCTTCCTTGCCTGCAGCCATTATTGATTCTCTTTTCTCATACTTATATGTCGGTGCTTCCCTCTCTTTTCTCAATTGTTTTGTGGTGTTCTCCGATTTCTTGTTTGTTTCATTCGTGCGCTTTTTGGTGTCCTACTTGGTTCGCCTCTCATGGATGGTTTGGGTTGAGCCAGCCGCCGGCAATGTGGAGCCAGCCGCTGCCATAGGCGCCCTACAGGCAGATGCCACCTCCGCAGCCGTACTATGCCGCGTCGTCGGCGCCGGCTACCCCCACGGCTGCAGATGAGGTGAGGACGCTCTGGATCGGGACGTGCAGTACAGAATGGACAAGAACTACATCTTCGACTGCTTCACAACCACCAGAGAGGTATGCATCCCTTTGGAAGTTGTAGGTTAAGAGCGATTTAGTTGTGATGGTAGAACTGCCAAAACTTTGTGTAATTCTACAATTAAAAAATAGCAAGCTGTCATTGTTGACCTGTTAAATGTATTTTGGTTTGTCGAGGTTGTATGATGGTGTTATCTGAACCGTGTGTCTTCGCCTTATCTGTCCTTGACAACATGTCATAATTGCGATTACCCATTTGCCAAACTGCATGTTTAGGCAATAGAGTAGACACCACCTTCTCCGTGCTGCCTCGCTACCACTAGAGCACCAAAACATGCACTGTATATTCCCTTTGTCTTGCTGTCCGTATTACTGCTCTAATGTTTTTCATTTCTATCAGCATGTTTCACATACCATCGCTACTCTTTCGTGCTATCCGGACCAAGGAACCACATGGCGCACATCCTTCTACTCGAAAGAGGCTTTTCGAATCATTAGCTACTTCAAAACGGCTATTGTGTCTTCTTTTCCTTTGGTACTTCATTACTAGTGATGTCGCATTTAAGTCCACACATATCATGTCTACGACCAATAAAAACAAATAATCTTCTCCCCTATGTTGTCATACTACATGCACACACCATGCACCCATTTGCATTTACCTATTTGCGTATGAGCTGCTTACAGGACATAGAAAAGGAACATCATCCAGAGCAAAAAAAACTTTGTCCACCGACAACAATAGTCTAGTTGGTTCTCTTGAAAAAAGGTCACAGTCAATGTAAGTAATCACTGGTATTAGATTATAGTTTACTGTGACTTATTTTTTCCCCTTTTCTTTCATCTGACTTAATCTGTAGCCCAGTACCCTCATTACTATTTACTACCTTACTGTGAATTGCGCTTTTGTTCAAAATTATAGCTGTCTGCTGATTGATCCTATTTACTACCTTACTGTGAATTGTGCTTTGGTTCAAAATTATAGCTATCTGCTGATTGATCTTGGCATTGTTTTGATTTTGTTATGAAATCATCATGGTATAATTAAATAGTAGTACATCTATACTCAATACCAATGTTAGTCAAACACATCCGAGTGTGTGCTAAACTAGCCGGTGGCGAATCCAGAATGAAAAAGGAGGGTGGGCTCAATGCCTCGAATGATTAAATTAATTTGTAACAAATATAATTTTTTATTATTGTGCAATCAAATTCGTACATGAATAAAAGCAAAGCAAAAAAAGAGAAATACAACGAAAGTGCCTCGCTAATGGAAAGTGCAACCCTAAACATGTAAGTATGGTTCCAGACTTCCAGTGGGTTACAATATGTACATCAAAATTAGAAAAATTTAGTGATTCAATAGAAAATTATACTTAAATGATCATGAACATTCAAAATAAAATAACCATACAATTAAGACGCTAGTTTGAATCACGACTTTCACGAGGCAAAATGTGTCGCTCGGTGTAGTGAAAATGCTCGGATCATTTGAAAACCAAATTCAAGCAATAAAAATAATGGACAAACGGGGCAAATGATGTCTAATCGGCCGTACTTGATGTGGAAACTCACCAAAGGTTGCATGCGCTTTTTACCAATTGGGTACCTGTATGGGTCTGGTGTTTGTATTGAAAAGGCAGTAAACCACAAGATAAAGCTGGATAAAAGTCAAGACACGCGGCCACGCCCAAATCGCCTCGCTAGGCTCGGCTCATCAACTCCTCTCAGGCTCTCAGCACTTCAGCAGAGCAGATACGCAGTCACGCAGATAGCCAGAGAGCTGAGACTCCCTCCTTGCCTGCTCGATGGCTCCCGCGGTCCCGCCTCCCGGCCTCCCTCGGTGGCTCGGCCAATCGGCCTCCTCGGCGTCGGCCCACCCTCGCCTCCTCTAGGCTCCCCTCCCTCACGCACACGTGCCGCCCATGCCCAAATCGCCTCCCGCCGTCTCCTGTCCTCCTCTAGGCTCCAACTGGATCGGCCCCCTCCTCGGCCTCCTCCAACCTCCGAGCTCCAGCTACCGGCGACGTCGCAGACCACGGTGGCTCCTTGGCTCCCCGCCCCAGCTCCCTCTGCCTCCGACTACCCTATGTGAGCTTATCCTCGCTAGCGCTCAGTTGATTGGGGAATGGATTGCCAATTGGGGATTTGTCAATTTGGGGAATTTTGGAAACACGGGAATAGGGGAAGTGGGGAACGTGAGGTGGGATTGCCGTGTGGGACCGGTGGGGACGTCTGGACGTGGGCGGACGTGAGTTGGGCCTGGGCTTCGCTGCTTCGGCAAGGCCCGCACGCTCTTGATTGCTCTTGCTCGGTTGCTCCTGCTGCTGCTTGACTTCTTCAGTTCTTGTTTGACGTAGGCGCAGGCGTGTAGCCATGGCAGCGCCGACTAGAGGTTGGACTTGGGTGGGAGGGAGGTGTTTCGAGCACCGGTGGAGGGTAGGCTTCAGCCTGATGAAGCCTACCCGGTGGATTCGCCCCTGAAACTAGCGTTAGCATCAAGCATATACATACATGACCATGAACAGTGCATTGTCTACATAGTATTCCGAACCTTGTAGCACTGGATGGTATTTCCTTCCAAACATTCGGCGTTCATAGGTTGTGACATCCCAAATTTTGGAGTTCATTTGAAGCATTTAAAAATAAAAATAACTATTTGAATTTTCTTGGTTAAGTTTAAGCTCAATTTGAATTTTCATAAATCAAAATAATTTAATGTGATTTATTCAAACTTCAATTAAGTTCAAAGTTATTTTATTCATGCGCCACAACGTGTACTTGGTTGTGTAAATTTTTCATAATTTTATTCATTCATATAAGTGTCTTGTTCGTATGAATCAATAAATATGGAAACAGTGCTGTTCGGAATTGTTCTCGCAACACCCTCCCAACTCACGCCCCCCTTCGGCCCTCCCTCCCGCACGCCACACCCGCCACGCACCCGAACTATTCTGTGGAGAATTAAAAAATCTCGCGGTGGCCATCTTTCCCACCATCCCTCCTCCATACATCTGTCGCCTCGTCCAGAAATTCTAGCGCCAACACTTACGGGATTCCCGGTGCCAACGCTGTGACTCCTCTTCCGCTCGGCTATAAATACCGAACTCTGGCAGTCGCTCTTTGCTCATCTCATTTGAGTGTCGATTCTCATTCTTGCGCTCGTCACTGAGAACTCAGAGAACGTAAAATAATTACTTTTGTTAGGAGGTTAACTGTTTTCTTGCTTATCGTCGCTCGACGTTCGGCCTTGATTGATTACTTTCCCCCGAAGGGCAGATAATTTTTCGGATGCTTTTACCGTTATTACTGTAGTCGTAATTAGTCAGTCTTAGTCAGCTAGTCATAATTAGATAGTTTAGGGGCAATTAATTAGTCGTAATTAGTTAGTTCACTAATAATGAATTAATTTAGTGGTAATTAATTAGTCGTAATGAATTAATTTAGTGGTAATTAATTAGTCGTAATTAGCTTATTAGTCATCATTACGGTATATTAAGTATATGGAAATGAAGTACTGGTATTTTTTAGTGGTAAATAATCAATCGTAATTAGTTAGTTTAGAGTTAATTAATTAGTCGTAATTAGTTAGTTCACTAGTAATGAATTACTTTAGTGGTAATTAATTAGTTGTAACGAAGACGTTAGTTATATACAATTTGCATCCTTGTTACATTTCTTACTGTATGATCCACTTACATCATGAAATCGCAGGACATTGGCAACTTCTACACTCACCGCCACCGTGGGTAGCCCCGACACAAGGGGCACTCACTATGGCGCCGTGGAGACTAGTTGCACACATCGTTAAATAGGACATTCTTTGTCAAATTATCAGTTTGTCGTGGATGATCTGTATTGTACCACAGGCTACATAAGATTGTACATGAACCAACCGAGGGAAATGCGTGGCATGCAGATCATATAACGATGTAACGTAGCCTTCGAAACACATACGAGTACTAGGTTACGGTACATCGTTATATAATCTGCATGCCACGTATTTCTCTCGGTTGGTTCCTGCACAACCTTATCTATCATGTCGTACAATATTACGTGTGTACTCCAGCGCCATATTGATAATATTCGATAAATAAACAAAGAGTATCCTATTTGATCGAGTTACATGTGATAATACCCCACTTCATCCCGATTCATGCACAAGCTTATCTAGGCTTTGGTATATCCCGCGTTATGCGATTATGTTTGGGTATATTTGTATTCATATTTTATTTTGCTATATTTGTACGTGTATTGTGAGAGTGTAACATCCCCATTTTGGCTTGTGTTTCAAATGTAAGAAATTGAGGGTAAATTAAAACTTTTCTTACATCCTTGTGCTTTTGGAATTTTTCTGAAAATTCTTGTAAAAGAATTTTGAAAAATTCAAAATCAAAAGCCTCATTTATCAAGTCAACAACCTCCTTGGTCAAATCTTATGTCAAACCCTTGGTAATAATTTTCCCTGGGTTCTAGGGTTGCTTGGTAACACCTCTGAATTATTTCATAATTTTTGGAAATTATTTGAAATATTTTAGAGGCAAGTCAAACCTTGGTCAAACCTTTGAAATAACCTTCTGGAATTTCTTGAGAAAATTTCAGTGCTCAAAAACCTCTGGAAATTTTATGGGAGGTAAATCCTAAAGTCAGCAACCTCCGGTTAAAATTTCGTAATTTTTGGAGTTGGTTTGATACCTCAATTAAATCCCCAAAGTTTTAGTTCAAAAATCAAACCCTAACTGGTTCGCACTGTTCCTCGGGTGCGAGTCAGACTCGGGCTCGAGCCAACTGACTCGGCCGAGTCAACTAACCGCACCCGGCGCGGGCGAGCGGGCGCGCGCGCTCTGGACCGTTGGATCTCCATCGAACGGCTCGCATCCGTGTAGGCATTCGGACCCCTCCGATTGCCCTCTGATTCTCAGCCGTTGGATTTCAATCGGGAGGTCGACGTTCGCCCGATGCCGTGTCAACTCGATCGCGTGTTAGCCCTTGGATGCAGATCGGACGGCTGGCCGTCGTCGCCTTCCTCTCGCTCGCGCGACGCTGCGCCATGGCGGAGCCGAGCATGGGCGCGCAGTGCCCTGTCCCATCCGGCGACCTCGCAACGGGTGTCTGCAGCGCATTTAATGCCCGTCACTCCACCGCCCCGATTAGTCGTCGTCTCAACTGCTCCCGTCGCTCACGGCGACCGTAGCGGCAGTGAGAATCCGAGGCGGAGCAACGGTGCCTTCTCGCTTTTCCTGGCTACTTAAGCCCCCATTGTCCTCCCTTACCTTCCTTTACACACCCCTTGAGCTCTTCCTTGCACCCACTGCACTCGTGGAGCTTCCAAACGCCCAAATCCTTCTCGCCGCCATTGTTGCCCGCGGAGCTTCTCGGTGAACCCAGTGCTCGGTGGTTCCCCGGCTCCTCCTTGCTCCTGTTGCTTCTCCTCACCTCTTTGGTGCTTAACCCCACTCCATTTCAGTTGCTTCGACGGAGCATCGGGATTTTGGAGTTTCCCAAATCGCCATGAGCACCCTTCTTCGTCTCGGTAGCGGTGAGTGCTCCTCTTTCTAATTCCTTTCTCGGGAGCTTCGTGCTCTCTGGAACCCATCGTGATGACGCGACGTGGTTGATTTTGCCGTGCCGTCTTCCCACGTCATCTTCCTCGGTCCGTCGCGAGCTTCGTCGCCGAGTCGCCCGACCGCCTCGCACCTCGCGTCCGTCGGTAGCTCCTCGTAGTCCCTAGATGCTCGGGCACCACTTGAATGGACCGCTGCGGAGCTCTTTTGCTGCTTATCGTCGTCGTCATCTTTGTCGTGCCGCCCCTCTCCGTCGCGTCGCCGCTCTGGTCCACCACCGCCGGTGTGAGTGGTACCAGAGGGTGCGCAATGCTATTGCGCACCCGTTGCTAGCATCCTCTCGCGCCGTCGTGCCTTTGGTCGCCGGCGATTGGCCGGCGAAGCTCTCGGTCGCGTTGTCGGACGCGTCAGCGCAGTGCGCGACGTGGCCCAACGTGCGCCATCCATCCTTAGATCTGCGGTCGAGATTTCGTGTGTTCTGTGCGGTGTGCTGTGTAGCGTCGATTGTGAGCCGTCCATCTCGCGATCGACGGTCCACGCCGTACATTCCCGCGCGCGCTTTCAAACGCGTCGGTGTGGTTCAATCGGATCGTTGGATCAAGATCAGCGCCCACGTTTGCTACCTCGCGCAGCGCGAAATGGCTGTGCTCGGTTGCTCGCGCCGCTCGATCGAGATCGACGGCTCTCAATCGCCCACGCCTCCGGTGTTAGGAAAATCCCGAAAATGCTAAGTCCAAAACTGAAGAACTTTAGGTCTTGTCATTTTTGTATCTCTGTAACTATAGATCCAAATTAGATGATTCCAATTTTGTTAGCTTCCTTATACCTTGAACTTAAATATAAAAATACTTGTAGACCACGATCAACCCTGGAAAACCGTTTTCAAAAATAGTAAACAAGTGAACTTAATACTGTATTTCGGAACTTTTAGCAAACTTGTAAAATGCATATCTTTTTATCTATAGCTCTTTTTTATATGAATCCAATTGGATTAGCTTCCACTGCTAGTGTATTTGCTAGGAAAATTGGTTTCACAAATTTTACTGTTTTTAGAAATCATAAGGATCATATTTTAGTTTAATACCCTAAACAATTTAGACAAATCATAACTCTTTCAATATAACTCCAAATGACCCAAAAATTTACATGTAACCTTATAATACCAGTAGCTAACTACCATAAAAATTTCAGCTTCAAAATCACTCTAGAAAATATTTTATGAACAGTGCTAATTAAGGGTAGCATTTTGGCCGGAAATGAGTATTTAGATCATATCTTTTTCTTCACTAATCCTTTTTAGTTAGTTCTTGTTCCTAAGGTTAGATAGGACCTTAGACTATCTTGTGTAGAAATTTCGTCGCAATTGGATAAATTTTGCTTGCTCTTTTGTTTAAGTGTTGCTCGTCTTATTGGTGGTTCTCGCTTCTTTTTGCTTTTCGCTTAGGCTTCGACATTTGCGGTAACCCCGAGAACGATCCTCCGCAACATTTTGAGCAATAGCAAGCAGGCAAGCAGTTTGATCATTTCCCATTTGATCCCATTACTTTTAAAGTCTAATATTTTGTTTAACTTCTATGTATGCATTGCTATTTTGTTGTTAAATTGATTAGTTAATCCTCTAGTTGCATAATCTGTAGGTAAATGTTTATCCTCTACTACCTGAGCCTAGGTTATTTGCTGTGATTAGAGTTCGTTGGATGAGCTCTTGTCACTTAGTAGATTTCGAATAAATATTGCTTAGCCATGCCTAGAAATCGGTAGTATTGGGCGATCATCGACTTAGTCGGTGATCTTGATCACACAATTGCTATTATTATTCCATTATGTCCAACCCTTGTGTTTTACCAATTTGCAAATCAAAAACTGAAAACAAAAATTATATCTTGGCTTGGGCACAATGGTATGTTGGTGTGATCTGTTGGGTGTGAGTGGAATGGTGCCTAAGTCCCTAAGGACCGAGTTACTTGTGCCATTGATCCAAGCAATTGTTGCGTGCTAACCACGCGAGGGGGATATGGAACCTCTCTTGACTAAGTACTTTGGGAGGTGTTAATTATGAGCTGGTCGGTGGGTGTGTTCCTGTGTGTGTGTGTTTGTGGTGTTTGGAGGGGAGCATTAGCAGACCGGTTAGGCAGTCTAATGTTTCTTTCTCCCGTGGGTTGCGGCTCTTAATTAGCATCGTCCATTGGAAAGCGTCTTGTTAGACTTAGCCATGCCTGCATACCAAAGGAAGTGTGCTAACCGTGGTGGTGGAAAGGCGGTCTATCGTGTGGGTACATTGGTACACCCTGCAGGTTAAAACTATTCGAATAGCCTCGCCCTAGGTTATGGACACGCTTGGTTATTTCCGCAAGAACTAGACTACAACCTTTTAAAAACTTAAACTTGACATGGGTGGTATGAAGGGGTACTTCATGTTATTGTTGTGGTGACTATGGGTTAGTCACTTCTAGGTTGGTGTTGTCATCTATCTATTGTTATAATTGTCTCTCTTTATTTGAACAATAAAAGTTAATTGCAAACTTGCTTTGAATCTATTACCCTATTGCAAATGAAAACTTGCTTTATCTTGAAAATAAGTCCAGAGCCTCATCCACTTAAATAAAGCTTGCATGTAGTTAATTATAGTTCTGTTATCTCACACGTCGGTCTTGCAGTACAAAAACAATTTTTGTACTCATCCGCTTGCTTAATATTAATTGTTGCAGAGGAAGAAGGTGAGCCCCAAGGGCCTCACTTTTGTGAGCTGTGTTGCGGCGCTGTTTGGGACGATTAGCTTGGCGGTCCGGTTGGTTGTCTTGTGGGTGAAAGGCACACCGATTGGCTTTTGTTTATTGCCATCTTATGGCATTTTTGCTTCCGCTGTGTATTTATCTGTTTGTATGTCTTTTGGCCGGGCGGCCTCTCTTTTGTACTAACTCTCTTTATATTATGTATGTCTTTAAGTTATTGTTGTGCTTCGGTTCTATGTGAATGAATGGAATTGATGCATGATTTTGTAGCAGTGTGTATCTGCATTTTGGAAGTATACATATCTCGAGGCTTGGTTTATTTGATTTGTACTGTTAGGACCAAGTGGATGGTTAAACAGTGCAAGCCGAATAAACCGGGGTCCTCACAGAGAGCCCCCGGGATGTATTTGGCTCGTAATACTTAACCATCCAATTGATTTTAGTATTACAAATCAAATAACCCGACTCTCGGGATATTATGTATCTCCCAGAATAGAGGTACACATACCCCCTTTACAAAATCAAGCATCATTTCCATACAACATATCATATTACCGAATATGACAAGTTACAATAGCAAAATACTGAAAATACCCTCTTGGGTACTGTTCATGCAAAAAATTCCAGAGAGTTGGTGAACATGAAAAATTTCTGGTATACAGAGCATGACATTCTAAGAACAACAAAAATTGGTTCACTTCATTTGGAGTTAAGATGAATTTCTTATGATTTTTTAAAGTTATGAAAGTAGTGCACAAGTCATATGTAAAATAAGATTTTCAGATGTAGTAACATGCTCAAAACCTATTCTACATTAAAGTACACTAACAGAGGAATCCAACCAAATTGGTTTCACTCCATTGGGAGTTACAAAGAAATACTTATGCATTTTACAACTTTAAACAATTTTTAGTGCAAGAATTAATGCTAAACCAAAATTAATTCTACTAACAACATTTTCTGGAACAACAACATGAAACAAAACAATTTTAGATTAAAGTACATTTAAAATAGAAACCAACAAAATTTGAATCACCCAAAAAGGAGTTAAAATGAAATGCTTATACCATTTTGAAGTTTAATACATTTTTTAGTACACAAATAAAGCATGTAAAAAATTCTAAAAGAAATAAATATACCTAACCCATTCTAGCCGCAGTCAAAAACTCACGGGCCCTAAGCAACAGCGCGGGCTAGACGACGACGCTGTGGCGTGGGCCCATGCGGTCAATGAGAGAAACAGAGCGACGCGACGTATAGTGCCGGGCCCGAGCCGGAGACATTCGGACCATTTGATTGTGAATGGACGGTCCTGGTCGAAAGTGTCGTTCGGACGGTCCGAACGGCACAAACGATGTGGACCATCTGATTGGAAATGGATGGTCTGGATTGAATCTAACGTTTGGGCGGTCCAAACGTTTCAAAACAATCCAGACGGCCCGCGCGAAAGCTGGTTCGAGTCCGGCGCGCCGGTGCGATTAGGAGGTTCAACCAAATCAAGTGGTGCGGGTCGGGCTTGAGTCTAGTGAACAGTGCTTGGCTTGGAAGAGGGTTAGGGTTGACTAATTTTGAAATCAAACTCTCCTACTTTGACCGAGCTACAAAATATAGCAAATAAATTCCTAAAAATCTAAAATAAATCAGATGGGTTCCTAGGGTGGTATAATACTCATAAAATTTTAAACATCACTGTTCACATTTATTTGCTTATTTTAAATCCAAACCTAGAATAGGTCTTTGATTTGAGTTTGAAATTACTATGGGTTGAGTTTAGTTCCAAAAATTTGAAAAAAATTATATTAGTTCATGATAAATATTTTAGTATTTGAATAAATTATTTCTATAAGATGGTCACAAGTTTTTGTTTCTATTTTCTTTTGGAACTTCAATTTGAGTTGTATGTTTTATTTGATTTTAACATTTTCAAATGCAGAACTTATGCAAAGGCTCTAGAAAAACCAATAGATGTTCAAAAGTTTCAAATTCTCCTCATTTTTTATACATTTGAAATACGAACCATTGTTTGGGATGTTACACGTATTTTGGTTATTACGTGTGTACTCTAGCGCTATATTGTATATCGATATCTCCAATGGAGTTGCAATGTAGCTTTTTTTCTACATTCCAAGTCACATGAAATCATGAAACCCTAATTTCCGAAACCTTAAATCGAAATTTCCACAACCTAAATCATAAATTTTTGAGACAATACCAAAACACATATAAAATTGCCAAAATATTACACAATCAAGTTCACTGCATGAGGACCCTTCAAAATAAAATTCATAATTTTTGAGCTTATTTTCTATATTTATTGATTCATACGAATAGGACACTTGTACGAAATAGCGACGACACTTATATGAATGAATAAAATTATGAAAAATTTACACAAACAAGTACACGTTGTCGAGAGGCTCGACAAAAAAATTTATAATTTTTTGGACTCATTTGCTATATTTTAAAATTTCTCCAAATGTCAGCCTAAAACTAACTAACCTATTCACTAATTAACTAATTAACCTACACTAACTAACCTAACTACTGTGTGCGTGCGGCACTGTACGTGTGTGCATGGTGGCCATACGCCAAGGGGGGCTAGCGCATGGCCACCATGTGCCAGCGCTGATGTGGCAGTCGAGGCAGGGCTGAGGTGGTGGCCGGGCTGGGTGGCGGGGGCACGCGGCGGCGGCGCATGCGCTGGTGCACAGTGGCCGCGCATCAGCACCAGGTGTCAGGAGAGCGGGCATTGGCGCATGGTCGCCGTGCGCCAGTGGTGACATTTTTGCAAATACATGTGGACGGTGGTCATATATGCAAATACGGAACGAAATAAGGCCGTATCTGCCAAATTCTCATAGTTGAACAGTTCAGAATACATGCAGGCTAATTCAAAGCCCAGCAAGTAGGGCACTAATTTATTGTTTCATTCTGCTTTTAATCACTGCCAGTTCCTTGTTAATGCAGTAATCTTTTCCACTCTATTTGAACCTGTCTATAACCCATTCTTACAAAATGCATTTGCTTTACAGCTCACCACGTGCATTAACTGATGACACGGCCACTTCTGCCCCTGTAAAGAAGGGTCGTGTAGATAAGGAAAACAAGAACTAGATCCAGGTATATTATCTTTATTCAGATGTTCGATCATTCCCCTCTGTTCCCGTTCCACACAAATTTGCTAATCCCATCCCTATTCGTTCGTATAATTTGATAGATAATCTGCTTATATTCTATTCTTCCTACAGCAAGGCCCACCCAGTATGATGCTATCGCACATCTATTTTGCTTCGACCCTACCCAACTATACTCTGCTTTGCCTGCCAACAGCAGTAATGTCTCTATACTGTAGAACATATGATCTGATTTATCTTAATAATGTGTCTTGTTTATATATGTCTGTATGCTACTACATACTTTCAACTCCGAGGTACCTTTATAACATAGCCTGTTGTTTATGTGCCACATATAAATCCTATAACAAACCTCTACATGGACCTCATCGACCGGTACACTTTGCTCCTGAAAACCTTCGGTACGTTAAAGCTATACTATGAATCCTCATATTTTTCTTTCCCTTTACTAGAAGCTCTTAGCTGGCCAAACCGTAGTCGCACCTTTGCTTTTCCCTAGCCGCACCTCTGCTTTCTGTCGGGATCCGAATTTACACATCTGAAACCCTTTGTATATTCTAAACTAGTCTCATAATCAATAGCTAGCTCACACAGTGAAACATCGATGAAATACCATCCATTCAACGATTTAACTAAAAAGGTAGCAAAATAGCAATAGTAATAACTAGACTTTATGGTCAACGTTTACTTAACTTGCCACGCAAGGCTTAAGAAACAAATGAAACTCTTGCAGTGAAAAAAGAAACTTGGGGTGGCCATTCGACATGCCCACAGACAATCGAGTGACAAGCGTATCCTAGTTCACAAAGTCTTTAAATAACTCCTCCTCATAGAACTCGAGTAGCTTTATAAAGCCGTGAGTACATAAAGTACTCAGCAAGTCGTAGAAAATAGTATGCACTTAATTATTCATGCAAGATTTGATCAAAGGAATAACCAAATAGTTCTTTAGCATCAAGCAAGGATTGACAATAAATACAGTAAGTAGAATGTAAAGTGTAATTGAAAAGACAATAAATAAATATAGTAATCAATTGTTTGAAACAACCAGTGAATCTCCCATTCACTTTTCAACCAAGCCACCAAGTGAATATCCTATCCACCAAGTGAACAACACATTCACCAAGTGAACATCCCATTCACCCTCCAACCATTTTTATAAAAACTTGACCCCATGTGTGAAATCTCCGAGCATTGTCCATAACTGGAGACACGACCGTTTAAACAATTTTAACTCTACAGAGGTTGTACAGTTTTACCCACAAGAGATAAATCAACTTATAATGTCCATTCACACACTTCTGTGTGTGTGCGACTAAATGATTATCACAATGCCTTTATAAAACTCCTTCTCAAGCTAGTTCTGCCCGCTAAGGTTTCAACACTAAAAGTCATCACGACCAAACCGGGCCCCCTTCTTGCGCCACTGTGAATATCCATCCCATAACTGACACCACCAAAAATAGAACTAGAGTTGAGACATTAATAATTAATTAGCCAGGTCCATCCCATACGAGACATGTGGTTGCACGATATGACCCCGTTCAATGGCGCACAAGATTAAGTCTTTGACAATTCACCTAGGCGAGGCTACCTCATCCAAAAAGTGCTAACTGAAACCCCCACTGCACGATCACTCTCCTGAGCATAAAACTATTTTTTTAACTAAACTAGTGACAATCCCTGCCATGGCACACAATTTTTATAATAGCTGCATCGCACCACAACTTGTGCAACAGTAGCATCTCACCACAATTGCATAAGAGTGGCATCGTACCACAATTACATATCTCATTAAGTCAAATTAACATTATTGAACATGTGACATGAGCTCATCGTATAACTAAGCATGACTAAGCATCTCTATGATAACTCATGTTGGTGATACAAATATATCCAACTAGTAATGACCATCTTATGGTGACAAGGGATTCATGGTATTCAAATAATCAATGGTGACATAATGAAAAATAGGTGATTAACTACTCCCCAAAGCAGTTGATATAAAAGTAGCATACAATTTAATATAAAACCAGATACATTTGAAAATATAGGTTCAATATGATCAAATGATTACAACTTGTCTTGGCCTTGCTCAATTACCACAGTTTGGTCTTCAAATCTTGCTCAGGCTCCTTGAAAAAGGTCGTCTAAATGAGAGAGAGAGAGAGAGAGAGAGAGAGAGAGCAAAGCCAAAATAAATCCAAAAGAAAAATTAAAATAAAAACAAAAAAACAACTCTAAAAGAAAGAGTTGAATTTCATATGAATATAGGAACTTGAACATGCTGAATCGGAGTTCAGACGAAAGAGAACGAGCTTTTGAAAGATTTAAATCTAAGGAAAAGAGAGAGAAAATACTATTTTGGATTTTGGAATTTTTAATCAAAAGGAAATCCCAGATTACTACGTCAGTATGATGTCAGCAAGGAAAAAGAATTTTGGCTAAAATTAAATTTCTAAAGGAAAAAAATTAAGTCACTAACAAATAGGCCCATGGTCTATAAACCATGTCCATGGAAAAGGGCTTATGGCACACGGTGCGCCGGGTCAATGGAATAGGGACTGATAGGTGGGGACCACAAGGCAAAGGCACAGCTCACCATAGACAAAATCCACGCAACTAAGGCTCAAAGCTGGGTTGGGATTGACCACGTTAGCAACACGTGGCGACCATGCGGCGGACACGCAGGCACTAAAGGTTGAGGTGGTGCTGAGGTGGCGACTAAGGTGGCAGGCCACACCAACTCAACAGCGACAACACACTAGGACCGAGGGTCGACAGAGAATGGTGGCACGGCGGCGACGACAAAGCAGCGGGATGGGTAGAGGAGGTGACGGTGAACGCACCAAGTCTAACGCTGAGACGAGAGGACGACAGAGGCGACCAATGATGAGAAGGAAGCGGCAGCGGGCTTCGGTCTTCAATGGAAACGGGGTTCTGGCTCGCTCTAGCAAAATGAAGAGGAGGGCCACACTCCGGCGACGGATGAGGACCACTGACAGTGGCGCAACACAGCGATGATTGTGATGATCTTGAAGCTCCACTCCCAACAACTTAGCGATGACTCTGAGGACGGCTGCTAGGGCAACTGGTGCGGCACGATGTGAGGATGCGAAAACCAAGGGGGCAACGACTATTTAAAGGCGTCGACGAGGAGTTCGAAGTGAACACGACGGCGGCTTTGTATTGAAGACGGAGACGAGACTGACGCCAGGATGGACATAGCTGACAGGTAGGATCCATTGGTAACATCCCAAATTTTAGAGTTCATTTGAAGCATTTAAAAATAAAAATAACTATTTAAATTTTCTTAGTTAAGTTCAAGCTTAATTTGAATTTTCATAAATCAAAAAAAATTAATGTGATTAATTTAGAGTTCAATTAAATTGAAAGTTATTTTATATGGGTTCCTTGAGTTCTAGAGTATTTTTTGGAATTTTCTATGAATTTTTGGAGTTTATTTGCTATTTATTGAGCTCGTTTTTATTTAATCTGATTTTTGAAATTTGGAAATCATTTTAAATCCGGATTTTCCTCTTGGGCTCAATTCCTCTCTTCGGCCCAGCTTCTTTTTCGCCCGTGGCCCAGTTCTTTTTCCCGCACGGCCCATTTTCTCCTTGGCTTCCCCGCACACGTGTGTGGCCAGTCCAGTCTGCCTCGCCCTCTCTCTCACAGCCAGTGGGACCCACTTGTTAGGATCATCCTCCTCGCCCCTATTTTAGTCTCTAAGTCTGACTCGAGTTCGCCACCGTGCTCTTCTCAAATTATCCCCCTTTGCCCTTTAAAAGCAGCCCCGACCCTCAGTTTTTGCACCCCTGTACCGAGTGCTCTTCTCGCCGAAATCACGTGGACAAGCCCCGAGCTCGCCATCATCTCCGTCGTTTTTCTCCGTCGCCGGTGAGTTTTGAGTTCCGCCGCTGCCGCCCTCTGGTTTGCAAAGCTTTGATCTACCCCCACCATCCCATCAGTTTCACCCAAGCCCCGCCAGAACCCCTTCTTCATCGGAGACCGAACCTCGTCGTCGCTTCCTTCTCACCGCCGGTCACCTCCGTTATCCTCTCCCTCCGCGTCTGTCATGCTGAGTTCACCATCGCCTCCTCATTCTTTTGCGCCGCTCCGCCGTCGCTGTCGTGCCGCCGTTCATCGGAACCCTCAGTCCCCAAGCCCACCGCCGTCCAAGCCGTCAACACCGCATGGTAAGCCACGTGTTGCTTGCGTGTCAACCCGACTCAAACCTGGGCCATAGCTGTGTGGACTTGATCCACGGTGGACCGTGTCTCAGACACGTGTCCAAAGATCTAGTGCACCGTGGACCTTATCTCTGTCTATAAGCCATGGGCCCACATGTCTCTATCTTTAAATTTCTTTTTATTTAGAAATTTAATTTCGGCCGTAATTAAAATCCTTGCTGACATCATGCTGATGCAATAGTCTGGAATTTCCTTTTGAAAGAAAATTCTAAATTTCAAAATAGTGTTTTCTCTCTCTCTTTCCTTTCTAGCAAATTTTCTAAGGGCCCGTTCTCTTTTGTCCGAACCCTAATTCAGTCCATTCAAATTCTTAAATTCATCTAAAATCAAGCTCTTTCTTTTATAGTTGGTTTTTCTATTTTTTATTATATTATATTTTTTTTGGATTTATTTGTGCTTCACATGTTGTTTTCTCTCGTTAGAAGATCTGTTTCAAGGAATAGGAGCGGAAACAAGCTTGAAGATCCAAGTATGGTAACTGAGAAAAGCCAAGGTAGGTCATAGTCCTTTGATCATATTGAACCTATGATTTCAAAAAAAATTATTTTATATCAAATTGCATGCTATCTTTATATCAACTGCTTTTGGGAATAGTTAATCACCCATTTGTCACTATGCCACCATTTGATTATTTGAATACCATGAATCATTCGTCACCATAGGATGGTCAACATTAGTTGGGCATATTTATATCACCAACATGGGTTATCGTAGAGATGCTTAGTCATGCTTAGTTACAATGAGTTCATGATCACATGTTCAATATTGATAATTTGACTTAATGATATATGAAATTGTGGTGCAATGCCATTGTTGTGCAACTGTAGTGTGATGTCACTGTTCTATCGATTGTAGTGCGATGCCGCTATTATAAAATTTTGTGTCATAGCAGGGATTGTCATTGGTTTGCTTGAATAAAATGATTTATACTGAGGCGAGTGATCGTGCAGTAAAGGGGTGCGTGAGGCACATTATTTTGGATGAGATAGTCTCACTTGAGTAACTTGTCAAAGACTTAATCTTGTGCGTCATTGATCTGGGTCATATTATACAACCACATGTCCACTATGGAATGGACCTGGCTAATTTATTAGTAATGTCTTAGTTTAATTCTGTTTTGGGAAGTGTGAATTCTGATATAGATATTCACAATGGTGTAAGAGGGGGCCATGTCTAGTCGTGATGACATTTAGTGTTGAAACCTAAGCGGGTCGAATTTGGTTAAGAATGAGCTTTGTAAGGGCCCTGTGATAATCACTTAGTCGCGCACCTATGGAAGTGTGTGGACGGATATTATAAGTTGATTTATCTCTTGTGGGTAAAGCTGTACAACCTTTGCAGAGTTAAAACTGTTTAAACAGCCGTGTACATGGTCATAGATATGATCAGGGATTTCACACGAGTGGTAGAGTTTCTTTATAAAAATGGGTCGGAAGTGGAATGGGAGATTCACTTAGTGAATGTGATGTTCGCTTTGTGGATGGGATGTTCACTTGAAGTGAACCAGAGGTTTACTGGTTATTTCAAAGCACTTGTTTATTTATTTACTATTGTTTTTAATTATGCATTTCAATATATTTACTGTAGTTGTCATCAATACTACTTTCTACAAAATAATCATACAACTATTCCTTTGTTCAAGCCCTTTTATGAATATTAATTGCATATGGTTCCCTATGACTTGTTGAGCACTTTATGTACTCACGACTTTCAACTTTGCTGCTTAGTTGACAAGTTTCAAGATACTCAAGAGTTCTAGGAAGAGTCCTTTGAAGGCTTCGCGAATTAGGATGCGTTTTCCACTCGATTGTCTGTGGGCATGTTGATTAGTCTTTCCAAGTTTTCCCGTTCGCCTGCAAGAGTTTATTTCTTTCTTTAGACCTACGTGGCAAGTTAAGTAAACGTTGTCCATTAGGTCTAGTTATTATTACTATCTGTTATTTTAAGATCTTTTTAGTTAAATCGATAAATGGATGGTATTTCATTGATGTTTCCTATGTGAGCTAGCTACTGATCTAGAACTAGTTCATAATACACATAGGGTTCTTGAAATGTAAACCCGAGTCCCAACAGAGGTGGTATCAGAGCCATATTGACTGTAGAATGCAACCTTAGTTAGCATGGTTGTCTTAGTCAAATGCTTCAAAACTTAATTTCTAAATCAAATAAACCTAATTTGACTTGAGTATTGTTCTTTTCTCATATATTCTTTTCTTTTCTCATCTCAGTCTATTCTATTATTATCCTTTTCTATTATTTATCATCTTGTTCTGGAGATCTTGTCTCTTGTCTTTCCTGAATTTTGCTTTGTAGTCTTAATTTGACTGTCTTGCCTTGTTGGTAATGTGTGGTTGTGATGAGAATCCTTCATTTTTCATTTAGGTTCTTTTTGTAAGATGGTTGGTTTATGCGTCCATTGTTAAAGGAGACGCTCCTTGCAAAGGTAAAGTGATTGATTGAGAGTAGGAATAAGAGTTCCATGTGATTTGTGCGGGTTATGTGGTTTGGTACCAAAGGGAAGGTTAGCCAAGCTATGATTGGTTGTTTCTCATAGTTGTGGGGGTTTTAGAAGTTGGCGTATCGCTAGGACCATCTCGAGTCCATGCGCGGGATACACAAAGTCTTGTATGTTCCGATGCTGAGTGAGTACCTAAGAGATCTGGAGTTTGAGATTTCGTTAGAGCCATTGACCAACGAGTAAGACATTACCTTTGAGTCACATCTATTGAGTGTACCTAGAAAAGTCAAGATGAATGTTGAGGCGTAAGACGTCAATTTACGTCAAGGTGCTATTGTCGCATCAGTCCGAGAGAGAGCCAACTTGGGAGTTGGAGTCTCGCATGCGCGAGCAATACCCAAAGTTGTTTACGTCGGGTACGTGTTGAATGTTGTTTAATTTCAGTTTTAGTATTCTTTCAAGTAGAACGACGAGTAGAATTTGGAGTCGAATTCTGCTTAAAGGAGTAGAATGTATTATCCCGATTAATAATTGAGAATTAGAAAATAGCAAATGAGATTTTTGGGAGTTTAAAATTTAGAATTTGGGTGGTTTAGGGGGGGGGGAAGTGAGCCTTCGGCCCATGGCCCAAGGGGAGGGCCGGCCACTCCTGCCCCCCTGCCGCTACAGCTTGCATAGTTGCATGCCTCTAACCACCAAAGCTTGTTGCAGCCCTTCTACCCCTGTGTAGCTGTTGCCCTGCGCCAGCTTTGTCCTTGCAAGCATGTGCTTTTTCTGCTGTCGTGCTAGATGTTGTGCTGCTGCTGCATGCTTGGTCTCTTTGGATGCTACGCCAGCGCGCGCGCGCACACACACACAGAGAGAAGAGAGCTGTTGTTGCTGCATGTAGCCTAAGGTGCGGTTGATATTCTGTGCTGCCAATGATCAACAAGAAGGAAAGGAGCACAGAGAAGGAAGGAAAGAAGGAGAAGAAGAAAAGAAGGGAGGAAAAGAGGATGATTTTCGCGGGGTTTTTATAATCGTTCATGTTCTTCAAAGGTAACGTCTGTTAATCCCTAAGATTTTTCATGGTTTAGTCATTGTTAAGGTTATGGATCGTTTTGCTTGGGCTGAGATTATTTTTCAGCATGCCCTAGTTTGTCGAGGTTAGATGCAGAACCTTACAGGACGATTCGAGGTATTTAGGGTCGGATTCAAAGGTCGGTCCAATTAGAGAAAAGTTATATAATCTCATTAGCTTTCTAGAAAGGTCTGGATCATGAAAATCGAAGTAGCGAGTGAAAAGTTTTGGTCTTGAAAAGGTCGCTATCTAGAATTTAGACGTAGCTGGCAGACATTGTGAAGATGAGTCAGCTTCTTGTAGTAAATGACAGAATTAAAATTTGGTGATAACTTGAATAAATTAGAAAATTTTGTGTAGTTTCTAGAACTAGTATCGTTCATACTTTTTCAAGTTTTAGAATTAAATATACAAAATTATGAAGTAAATTGTCCTGACAGATTCTAGAACGGTCTTCGGGAAAGGAAACAGGGCAGAGAACATTATAATTAGAAGTTCGTCATAACTAGGAAATTGTAGGATTTTTCATGAGAATTGCATAAAGTAGTGGATGTCAAGATTTGGAGTTCAGATGTATAAGTTAAAGCCATTTTACTACTGGGACAGCGGATAGTGTGCCCGGTAGTTTTGGGATAATTGGGTCGGTTTGGCATTGACGTGCGATGAAGATTTGTGTAAAGTGTGGGTGCGATGATGTCGTGATTTTGATGTGTTTTGAATTGTTTGTCCAAGGAGTGTGGCATCTAGTGCCCTACCGCCGCCTCGCTATCCAGCTTCACAGGGATAAAGATGCAAATACATGGTAGATAGTGATCAATGGTGGATCGTTGTATTCTTTATCACTCATTACCATTATATTGTTTTTGCTTTCATCTTATTTAATTACAAACAATATGAGTGGTCATGATATTAATTATATTGATGAATTCAAGAATGTTATATAATGGTATTATTGATGAACTTATGTTAAATTGAGCATTCATAAGCATCATTGCATGAAGAGAAGGTAATCATGATGATCACATATCTACCTTATTGGTAAAGACTCCACGGAAGCGGAGGAGGCCCCCGATCCTTTTAGAGGACGAGCTTGAAAGTGAATATTATCGCGAGTGTTCACTTACGTTATACCGATATACGCGAAAAGATTTGCATGTGGACATGTAGTGTAAGACTACTTTGCATTTAATGAAAAGAGAATTTGATGATTGAGTATGAGAATAAAGAAGAGAAAATAGTTGATGTTGATGATGGTATTATTTACAGCTGATTAATCATTGTTCATTGTTTATTATTGTGCTCATTGAGTCGTGGACTCACTCTGACTCTATTGTTGTTTTTAAGTGACCATTGACATCATTACACTTGGGAGAGCTAGCACACATGGAATCACAATCTACACTCGATCACTTGATTCATCGGACATGAGAATTTTTATTATAGTTTGATGATTTATAATTAGGACATGATAGTATTGCTTAGCCATAGAAGATAGGTTGGAGTTGATTATTCATTTAATAGACTTTATTCGATTGGTTTGCGAAGAGCTTGGTTCATTGTCTTGCTATGCTTCCTAGGAAAAAAAATTATCTGTGATTGCCATACTATTATACTTGTGTTAATGTGACTTGTTGACGGGATTTATCAATTAGATGCTTGCAATCACGAGCTACAATACTAGAGACGAGGCGTATCGGTAGAAATCAATCGTGAAGGTCAATTTTTCTTCTTTGTTAATTAAATAAAAACACTTCGATGACAAAATGCTTGTTGCTTTGTGCCCGACTGGAGCAGAAAGACCTGAATGTCAACTTTGCTGAAATTCTAAAAATACTTCGGTTTAGTATGTTTAGAATTTCAGTAAATACCTGAAGGTCAATTTTGCTTCGTTGTTAACTAAATAAAAAACACTTGATGATGAAATGCTTGTTGCCTTGTGCAGTGGCAAAGCCAGGATAAAAATAGAGATGATGCTAATGTGTCGAAGCTAACATAAGACAAGCATACCAAAAATATATCTACTGGTTTTTTGTCATCCAAATGCATACATATATAGAATGAAAACAAAGTGAAATCAGTAAATACAATAAATATGGTACCTGGCTAATGGAATGTGTGTTCTGAATGCCTATAAATATGTGAATAGCAACCTATAGATCAAATATATCAAGTTTAGTGACACAATAGTAAATTATGAATACTTATAAACATAAAACAAAAAACGAAACATATCACTAAGGCACTAGATCTGATTGTGATAATCTTCAATTGGTTTGCGACATGCTAGATCAGTAATAATTTCATCTGGGTCAAAATCATGCCGAGCCTTCTTTGTTGTGTGATCTCATTAGTTCAAGGGTTACGACCGGTACTTGCTTTTTTTTTAATAAATACTCCCTCCGTTTTTAAATACATGACGTTTGACCAAACGTGCAGTCAAACTTATCTAACTTTGACTAATAATATATGAAAAACTATTTAGATTGATCATGAGTGAATAGTATTATTAGATTTGTCATGATAAATATTTTTATAATATAATAATTTTGTAACTTTTTACTAACAAAATCATATGAAAAGTAATGGTCAAAGTTATATAAGTTTGACTGTACGATTGGTCAAACGTCATGTATTTAAAAACGGAGGGAGTACTTGTGCAACTATTCCTTGTTTATTTTTGCAAATCTATTAATAAGTCAACAACAATCAATCAAACAAATTGGCTAACAGCTATTGTCTCTACTCTCTATTTAAACATTTTTTGCAAATTGGATTGCCGCTTGCCTTACCTGTTGGCTGTAGCGGTCGCCGGATCGCCGCCTTGCCCTCTGGCCGCCGTCCCGGTGGATCGCTGCCACTCCCGACTCCCGAGCCGCGCCCAATCTCTCTATTCTCTGCCACTCTGCGTATGTGCCGCTCAGCCGCTGTGCCATGCGAAATACGATCGATCGAGAGAAGAGAAATATGAATCAGGCTGGGCCTTTATGCTTTAACTACTAGCTCCGACCGGCCCAGGAAGCAGCCCCACGTATGAAGTGGTTAATTACCAGCTTAGCGTTTAATTTTTGCACGAGAATGTTGTTGGGCTGTTGGCTAGAAATGAGCACCGAGTAATGCACGTGACGCTCGCTTGCGCTACAGCATGCGTAGACGAAGCCCCATGGACTGTACTGGACCTACAACTAGGGTGGAAAAAAAAAACTCATTAGTAGGGATTATCTGCTCGCTTCAAAATTTCTCTAATTACACTCGTTAATTAATTAAACACTAGAATTCTAATTACACTTGTTAATTAGTTAAACACTAGAATGAGTTGATTTCAAATGAAATTAGATTTCGCTCTGACTAGGCTCGTTAGCTCGGTTATAAAAATACTAAAATGATATTAAATCTAGTAAAGCTCGATAAGACACGTGCCTAGCTCAATACCTACCCTAGTGCAACCAGCCTGCATGCGTGCATTGCTCCTTGGCTGTCTGCTGCTGCCTGCGTCTGGAGGTGGGGCTGGGGGCTGGACCGTTGAGCCCCAACTAGCCCCAACAATGAATCCGCCCCTGGCCTTGTGCATACACTGGAGCGTTTATCCAATCAACGAGCGCCAATGAGAGTACTATTCGCGTTTTCGGATGAGCAGAATCGACATCGAATTTACAAAATTATAATTTGGTACAGTTATGTAACAAGAAGTAGCATTAGTGCATCAGTGGAAATATCTTATAAACTTTTCTATGCGACTATGCTACAAAAGCGAAGACATTCGTCTTCTTATGTGAGAGGCCAGATGGCGTGTAAGAACAAAAAACTGCTTCATATTCTAAATCCTGAAATCCATTTATGCAACCTGATGCAAAAACTGTCTGTTGGCATTTTTCTTTCCTTTTTAACAAACTCTCACAGATTCCATCTTCCTGAACCTTTTGTCCAACCAGTTGAGATCCGATGATGCTGGATAGTTATTGCTTTGGTACGCAAAATTTGAGCCATGAAAAAGGTGAATCCTGTCCTGTACTACTCGAGAGAAAGGATTCTGATGCTGCGCTGCTGATCAGCTATCCCTTTGGCTAACCGCGAGGGCAGTGGAAGCAAGTCAGCTGGTCCTCCAGTGGAGGATGTGCTTGTCAATTTTGGATTAAACCACCTTCTTAGTGTGAGGCCGTTGATCCTCATCTTCCCGTGAGACTCCTCTCCTTGATATTTAATTCCTAATCTCCTCAGTAGGGCGCCAACTGTTTGACCAACTCTGTAAGTCATAATCCAAATCAGTCTCTTCTAAGTTACTGGATAATTCCAGTGCATAAAAGAGAGATTTTTAAAAAAAAAAAAAGACAGAGAGATCTGAAGCAGGCATAGCACCCAAAAAAAATTGTTTTTGACTCGGTGGACTTATGGTTAGTGAATTAGCTGCTAGCATACAATAACACTGGTATAATGTTCAAAGCATTAGATAGAAACAAAAAGTAGATGCAATAAAAAAATCATAAAATGTACCTTTTAGAGTTCAGACCAACTTCAACATTAGTTAATGAAGATTGGTCAATAAACAGGACAAAGTGTTAAGACAATGAATGCAATTTTACCTTCCAGCAAGTTTAAGTGTTTTCTCCCTTTCATCAAGGTCAACTTGTTTCTTTTCTGTAGGTAATAAAATTGTCACATTTGGTAACCTTGCACCTGCATGGCATAATATATAATTAGAACTGAATAACAAAGATGTAAATTATACAATAATTTTATCTCTTTTCTTATTGGTGTGTGTGGAAATCACATTACTATTTAGTTGTTACTTGACGGATTCCAAGAAGTGGAATCGGGGCACTAGAGCAATATAATCGGTAACCTAGCAGGTTATTGTAATTCCCCCAGAAAGACTTTGACTCAGTGAGAATGAACTAAGCTGGAATAATCCAGAATCAGACAAAAAACTTGGAATAACTTGAACCGGATTCTATATATCTCCTATGGCCGGTTTGACAAGGAAATGACCACAAAGTTCTCAACCTTATTAATTCTTTAATCAAACTTTATAGGAACATAAATAATCCATGCATATTTATTATTCTTGCCACAGTTTTTTAATTATCTATTTTCTTGATACACCAAATAAATTATAGAAAAAACAAATTATTTGACATATCGAAAATATTTTTGGATTCACCTGCAGCTAGTCGATGCTTCAAAGACTTCAATGTTGTTAGAAGAGAAACCTGACAAAATAAAGTATAAACATGTATGGTATCGATTATATCAATTATGTAATTATGTAGGTATATATTCCTCTCTACCCCCACCCAAAAAAAAAAAGTACTTTTTGTCATGTACCAGCATCAAAGAAAGTGATCTGAACTGAACTTTGAAGTCAATCTCCATTTCATCAGCAAAAGCAACAGCCAACCAGTCTACATAACTAATTCATTATTCCTCTCTTCAAATCATAAATAACATGAAAATTGTACATTGTTGCAAAGGTTATTTTTTATGTAACTAGAAGGCCTAATATCTACAAGTGAACCAAGGTCAGTTCACATCTAAAACATCCTGATGCTTTAAAGCCATTAGTTCAACTCATGCCAACATGAGTTATGGGATTGACAGGGCAGGACAGTGCTAAAGTTCTACGTTCTAGTTGAATGACAAGGACAAAATACGCAGTATCGGTAAACCAATTTCTAGTAATTAGTACTATAATCTACCAGAAAATCGTGCATTATACCAAGCGTATGTAACAGAAGATAGCCACCACAGTACCAGTTTTGACTGCAAAAATGTGCTATGATGCAGAAGCAAGGGCACACTAATGATGTGACCTCTCATTTTATTTAGAGGAAAACGTATTAAAGCAGTTTCATGAAAGGAACATAATGCAAGAAGCAAAAAAACCTCGGCTGTGTAGATCTTTGACTTTCTTGCATCAATAACAATTCGACTATCTTTTGTGGAAATACTTGCAACTGCTCCTAATGAAGCAGCTTCCTGTGACAAGAAGGCATGCTGCTTTGATTAATATCTGCAGAATACTGAAATGGAGTGATGGTTTAATTGAAGATAGCATCACTACCTCCAGTATTGAAAAAGCACGAATATCATATTCACCAAATCCTTCCAACAGCGAGTTTATATTGGGATGATGTGGAATATCACAATTTATTCCCATGTTTTCAATGAAAGTATTTTTCAAAGAACTGTCATGAGGAAATCTGAAACATCCCAGCACTTGAGATAAAACATCACTTGAGGGCAACAGCCCAGTGGAAATTGCCTCACGGTAGACCCTAATTGCTGAGGAGGTCCTACAAAAAAAAAACAGCAAATATAAGTTACTGAGAAAGATAATTGTATAATTGATTATGGATCTATCAGAACAAATTCATTTTGCAGAAAATTGTTAAAGACTTGTGCTGAAGTCTAGTCCAGAGCTGTGGAAATTCATTCTGCATAAAGTTGTGAACTGTGCTGGAGTCTGGTCCACTTATGGGGTGTTTGGTTTGAAGGAACACCTCGTCCTAGGATATATGGGCTGGTCCATCATGGGATCATCCATGTGTTTTGTGGGATGACCCTATTCCTGATTTTTCTACTAGCCTTGTGCTTATGAGGGATCAGGTGGTGATATACCAACTCATTCCATTTTTCAAACTAAACAAAAACATGAGGAATGAGTTGGTGATTTAATCTTCCTTTTTTTTTTTTAGTAGTGGGTGTGTGTGTTTGTGTGTGAGTCTGGGTCTCTTGTATGACTCTCTGGGTCTCTTGTATGACTCTCTTTTCTTCTATTAATATAATGATACGCAGCTCTCCTGCGTGTTCGAGAAAAAAAAAATTCATCAAACCAAACACCCCATTAGGAGACTTTATGGTCCTTGCAATTTACTTTCACAACGAAATTGATAAAACAACCAAAGGACATCCAAGGTTTACCAGCTGTTCTCTTGCAGCATTGAGTTTACATTTCATAAAAGCCATATATTCTTTTAGTAACGGATTACTATGGTAAAGCTTGTATCTAGAAGATCTGATTGTGTTGTGACAAGTTGCAATTTCACATGTCTATAAAATGGAGCTATCAAATGGTTTTAATAACAATGGATTGACTAAAGTATAACATCATTTATCTTCAAATTGGAGCTGTCGAACGCTCTTACAATATCAGCTTGCATGAATTGTAGAATTTATTAAGAAAATATGCATTGCGGACATCAAATATCAATATTGTTTACGATTCTGATATGTGCCAAGGAAGATGAGTGGGAATCATAGTGCTGAGAGGGAAACTGGGCAGCTGCCCTTGGCCTTCATGTTGGACACTCCTCATCCTGCCACGTTGATCAAGTTGGCCAGCGGATAGGGAAATAGTTGAGGTAGAACTTTTCTTCATTTATTGCTTGCTAATACAATCTGAAACTTCAGATTGAATACTAAACATAACAATTCAGCTGACTCAATCTTAACAATCCAACTATCTCAATATTTTACCCCAACCAAATTATATTCACCAAACAAATTGTTGGGTTTAGCAGTTGCCACTTCTCTCCTTTACAACAGTTGTAGGTGTGGTGGTTCCATAATGTATCCGTAACAGTTCCAGTCATGAAAAGGGATCTAAATAACTACATTCTTATGCAAAAAAAAAAAAAGAATCAGTGAATTAAACCAGAGCAACTAGAACATATTTTATTGAACAAAATACTTCAAAAGCACAAGTTTTTTATATAGTATATAAAAGACTTTGTCAAACTATTCCTTATACATGAATTTAGCGTAAGGGGTAATCTAAAAAATTTGATCTATTTACATGAAGCTTGGCATACATATTTGAATCTAGGGATGGTCAAGCAAGGAGTGTACCATTTATTGTCAATTTGTGGTTTCCCTAAGTTGAATCTGACAATGATATTGCCAAGTGAGAGATCATTGTCAAACATTTGTAGACACAAACCTGAAGAAAAAGTAATTTCATTAGGAAGGATTGTCAACAAAGAAAAAAGGTGAACAACTAATAAAAAAAAGAACTGCTAGCAGCTGTAGACATGAGAAAAACGAAAACAAGTGTGTTGAGGAAACAAAGAAAATGCAGGTTCTTCAATAAAGTATGGACCCCAAAAGAAACTTACCAGTAAGACAACCAATAATGGTGGGGTTGAGGCCAATACCATCTATATTTAATTGTTCAAATAGATCCAGACCTAGTTGTGCTTCACCATTTCTGCAGGTCAGCTGTTAGTATCCAAAGAATACCATGAGATTAGTTTGAAATGTACAGTGATTGCTCAGAGTCATTACCTTTCGCAAGCCACAAATAAGACAGAATAGGTTATCTCGTTTGGACGGACTCCTAATCTCTTCATCTCATTAAGGACCTCAACAGCCTTCAAAACTTGATCACCATCACCTGCAATTTCATTGCATAGTCAATAAAAAGCGTGAAACCATCATTCTTCCCATATTCAAAGAAGGGAGAAATTCAATATAAAAAGTAATGAGCTATTATGCACATTTCAGAATATGAAAATTGCATGAAGGTTCCTATACTTGTTCTGTAATACCATTTAGGTCCCTTAACATGAAAGTTAACTTGGTAGGTCCTTCAATTCATAATGAAGCGCCACTTGGATCCTTCAACTTGCAACAAATTGTATCAGGTATGTTATTATGACTTTTTAGCCAGTTAAAAGTGTGAAGTGAGCTTCGCACCTTTATTGCACCGCATCAGCACTTGTAGATAATTGAAAAGATGAAATAGCCTAAGTGGCAATTTGGTTATTAAAGAATGAAATAGCCTGAGTGGCAATTTACATGTTGGAGAATGTTGTGGTAGCTGTTGGGGTGCGGTCCGAGGACCAAGGATAGGGCACCCGCCCTCGTCTAATCGCCGGCACTGCTTTTCTCTGGCGAGGTAGCGAGGCTCTGATGCTTAGTTCAAGAAGAGGGGGGAGAGACTAGGAACTTTGTTTATTCATTGCTTAACCATACCTTACACAATGTTGTCCCTCTTATAGGGATGACTTGACTTGGCATCTAAGAAACACATCTCTAATATAGGAAATAGATGATCCTAACAATCCAATCTAATAATAACTTGCCTAACTAATAGATAATACTAAACACTTAATAGATAGATTTCTAAATAATAAATCCTTTCTAATAAGTGCAGGTAGTACTGTTCACGCCTTGCTACAGTATCCTTGGTACTGTTCACTCGCTTGCTACAGTGCCTCAGGCCTTGGTCCATAACATTGCACCACCCGGGTGAGGCAATTCGTCCTCGAGATGCGGTGGTGGCCACGATTGAAGTTTTTGGTAGCCCCATGTTGATGAGAGGGTACGATAACGACATCGTGTCGCGTAGACGAGGATCAATGAAGCCTCGATGAACAACATCGGGGACAACAACCCTCCAACATTGGTTGACGTCGCAAGAGTCGCCGGCGGCAAAGGCAACCGGCGCAGGGTAGCAGCAGCATCCTTCTTGCCCCGAGATGCAACGGTTGTGGGAGAGAGGCAACGACATTGCTGACCCCCACACGACAGCCGTTGCGCACCGCACCCTTGGCCGGCCTCGTGAAGAGGACCGTCGCTGGATGACGGTAACCTTCTTCCTCTGCAAAGGCACCAATGGTGCAACCAAGGGAAGCGAAGCCTAAAGAGAAGTCATCGATGGTGAGAGTAGTGACAGCGGTGGCGACTGTGCTGCGACACAACTTGCCTCCTTTGCCTTGTCCCTTGCCACTATCATCTCCTGCAATATGTGTCGGATCTCCTAGCGGATAGCAATGGCTCTGTCACACGATGACTCGGCCACAAAAACCAAGGGTAACTCGGCAGCAGAAGCCATGGTAAGTGGCTCTGATACCAAATGTTGTAGTAGCTGTTGGGGTACGGGTGTGAGGACCAAGGATAGGGCATCCACCCTCATCTAACCGCCGGCAGGGCTTTTCCCTAGGGAGGTAGCGAGGTTCTAAGGCTTAGTTGAAGAAGAGAGGGGAGAGACTAGGAACTTTGATTATTCATTGCTTAACCATACCTGATATAATATTGTCCTTCTTATAGGGATGGTTTGACTTGACTCCTAAGAAATACATCTCTAATATAGGAAATAAATTATCTTAATAATCCATTCTAATAATAACTTGCCTAACTAATAGACAATACCAAACACTTAATAAATAGATTCCTAAATAATAAATCATTCCTAATAATTGCGGGTTGTGCTATTCATGCGGTGCTACAGTACCATGGTATTGTTCACATGCCTGCTATAGTGCCTCAAGTCTTAGTCCATAACAGAGAACCCACCAAGTTCATACTCAAGTTTAGGGGCCTAAATGAGACACTGCTACAAGTATATGGAATCTGGTGCGATTTTCTCTTTCAGAAAAAATATAGGTTGCAAGTGAACGTAATTTTTGCATTTCCTTCTAAGAGTAGACATACACAGTGAGGTGATCAAAGCATTCATCATTGAAACAGTTGCAGTTAATTTGATCGACTTGATCTCCTCAAATAGTTGCAGTGCCTTTTTCCAGTCCTTGGCCTGAAACAGTGGCAATCAGATCATGATTACCTAAAAAGAATCTGATAATACCAATGGATTAAAATCATAAGTACATGGAATGCAAGCAAAAGATGGAAGTAACTAAATACGTACAAAATCTAGGACTATTGTACGACAAGCACGTCAAAATTAAATCCTAGATGTGCTTTCCATCCAACAATTTATGGCAGAACTTACATTGCAGCAAGCACCCATTAAGGAACTGTATGCTATGGTTCCAACTTGTAATCCCTTTGCTCTTGCATCTTTCATTATTTCAAAGGCAGCATCAGCCCTCCTAGCATGGCCAGCTACATCAACTAGGGCACTCAGAAACATCTGTAGTTGATGGAATTAAACAAACAGAAGAGTCAAATAAGCTGTAGGGGGTGGAACACAAGGTATCTTTAATGTTCCCACTAAGAAATAACACCTCATCAGGTTTTACTCCAATCTTGTTCATATCTTCATAGATCTTCAGTGCAAACCCTAGATCACCAGTCAAGCTACAGCTTCTCAATGCAATTGTGTAAACTTCGGGGGTACCCTTTATATTGTACTCCTGAAGCATTTTGTACACCTCGCGAGCTCGATCAGCCTAAACAAACAAAACAATGACACAACTTGATTTTGGACAGCAACTATATTTTCTGTTTTGCATTTATGAAAAGATGTTAATTTGTAAGAACACCTGGCTGGACTGAATACATGTCTTCATCAGTGCTCCAACTGTGACATGGTCAGGAAGAATTGGCTTGGATCCTTTAGATTCTGAGGATTCTGCTGTCATTTCTGATAAGACATCAAAAGCTCGAGCAACAGCTCCAGATTCACCACATGCACTGATCAAAGCATTGAAGACAACTCGATCTGGCTTCACCTTCTACTGCAAGTATGACCCAGTAAGTTCAAAAAGCATGAAGATGTTTACAGAGGGTTTTAAATTGGAATATTTCTTTAGTAGCATTTAAAGCACAAGTGAAAGGAGGACATCTAAAAAAATCATCAGACAGAACAACTTCACCTTTGAACTCATGATCCCATAAGCACCAAATGCTTTTGCCACTTGTCCAGCTTTAGCACAGCCATCAATTAGTGCACTATATGTGTTAACATTTGGCTCTATTCCAGCACTGACCATCTCATGGAACACCTAAAATAAAAGTACACCATAAGTGATATAACGCGAGGTATAGTATATTACCAAAATTTAAATGGCAACCCCCTACTGTGAATTTGTGATTTAGTTACCTCAAACATGGCATCAACTTTTCCACACTTTGCACAAGTTGATATCAGTGTGGTGTAAAGTTTACAGTCAGGTTTTAGCCCAGCCTCCTTTAGGAGCAACATAACTTGGAGGGCCCCTATAAAGGTTAAAACATTTGGTTATATTCAATGTCCCATCTCCAACTCTAGCACATCTCACAAGAAAAGGTAAAATTTGAAGCTAGATCAGTTACCATCAAAATCTTGCGAATTAGCACAAACAGATAAAAGCATATTGAAGGTGCTCATTTTCGGATTGTCAATCAACCTGCAGAAGCGAACAGCTTCCATAACAGCCCTTTGCTTCTTACAGGCACTCAAAAAGCTAGCATGGTGGACCTGAAAATAGATGGAAATCAGGAACTTGAAGAAGACATTATAAAAGCTAAATTTTAAAAATCATTGGACCATTAAAATAGGTATTACCTTCTTCATATCAAGCAATCCCTTCTGCTCCATGCTTTCCAACAAATCCACACAGTCTTTCAACCTGGCAATAGCAAATTGATATATCAACCGAAAAATTGACAGATGCAAAGTGTGAATAATTTGTAACAAACATTACATATAGTAACTCAAGGAGTGTTCTGGAAAAAAAAATATAGTGATTATCTATCAAATATTATACCTTCCATCCATTAACAAACTATTGTATCTCCTCAAGTAATCTGATGAATCCTTTGTGCCCTTTAATCCAACTCTCTTTTCTGGAGCAAAGTTATCTGGATTCTCCTTGTTTAGTATATTTGAAATACTCCAGCCAATAGTTTTTGCCTCGTCATGGTCTTTCACTACTTTCTTTTGTTTACTCACTGGACCTTCCCATAAGCATGCAACTGGAACTAATTGCCCTGAAAATAGAGTATGCTTCTGAGGAATGGGAAATATCATGTGAGAGGTGATATTAATAAATAAATAAATTATTTCAGCAGACTAAGCACCAAGAAGAATACATGGATTCCAAAGTTAAACCTGCTGTCAAATAAGAGCCCCCTACATATGAATTTGAGAACTCGATTGCTTTTCTTGGTTCGAACAAATTGCTGACGCTGGCTTGGGGAACAAAATTGAGATGATATTCCACTGTTCTTTTCAAGGACGAAAGAGATGTCAAATCAAGATGTTCCTCTTGATCACTTTGATGGCATCCAAGTAACTGAGCATCTTCGCTATCTGTTTGGTTATCAGTAGGACCTTGGTCATTTTGAGCTTGTTCCTTCCGTTCTGAAAGGGATAAAAATTGGTGAGGGAGTCCACCTCGCCGGCCCATTCTGTTAGAGAAATACTTGCTTGTATGGTGTCCTTCTAGCACAGAATGTGGCTTTGCAAGAATATTTGTAACATTTCCTAAAGAAGTTGTTTTTGCTGCTGAAGTTGAGCAACTAACTTCTTCTGGTCCAGATAGGTCTACAAATTTGTCTAGAGACATCCAAGGAGTAATTACAGAACCATCCTGTGTTGTCTTATTTACAGTATCTACACATGAAAAAATACCAGCCCAGCAATCCACTTCATCAACAGTCATTCTTTCAGAAACAGATAGCTCTGAAAAGCCATTTTCATGAGTATTCCAAGGTGCATAATTACTATCATATACTGATTTTGCTGCTGTATCAAGGACCTTATTTACAGTGCTTTTGTCATGTTCATGTAAAACCTGCCAAATTTTAAAGGTAACTATGAGTTAGAAAACAATTACGTTACTTGTTAAATCATGTTTCATTCATCCGTCAAAACTGTTAGTCATATGTCACTTTACATGTCCAACCAATGAACAAGATTTTTTTCCTGCGAGAAATAAACAAGGTTATGCTTATTGCCAGATATCAAAAGTGATTAGGATGTCAGTATTCAACGATGCACGGACACGTCTGGAAAGTGGCGAGTCCGTGTCGGACACGTACACGGCTCCGACACGTATTTCAGGCGTGTTCGAAATTAGCCCCACGAAAAAAAATGGAATTAAAATCGGATACATATCGGACACGTATTGATAATTTGGGCCAATCCATTTGGCCCAAAGGTGTAGCTTAGCCCATTCCTATTCCCTACATTAACCCTAGCATTCACTCCAGAGCTCACTCCCTCCCCTAATCCTTTTCGACGCTGCCCCTAGCAGCTGTGACACCCCCCGCCCGCCCCTGCTACGTCGCTAGCTCTGGCGGCGACCCCCTCCCTCTAGACGCCGCCCCTTCCCCTTCCCCTTCTCCTCGACCCCGACACCCCTACTACCCAATGTGGCGACGCCGATGCTGCCCGTCCCTCGCCGTCGCCACGCCGGCGCGCGCGCGCCCGCCTCCACCGCTCGTCGCTTTTCAATCCCGGCGGGACGCCCCAAACCGCCGTTTCGATGTTATTGATGTACAGATGGTGATGCGCCTCTTGTTCGTGCGATTCAGTGAAGAGCGCGATAGCGATGACGGAGAAGTTCCGCGCAGTGTCGGGCGTGCGAGCCGGGCCCGGGAGAACGTGTGGGTGGACATCGGCGTCTGATGACGACGACGGCGTCTGCGGCCCGGGCACCATCGGGATCTTCAAGCGGGAGTTTGGGGAGGACACCAAGGTATGGGACCGCGAGAAGGTCGTCATCATCCCGGGCCACTACATCTTCACCGGTGGCGAACGAGCAAATCGGAATGTTGATATCCCGAGGGACTTCTGTATGGAGTAGAAGATCAAGTACTTTTACGACATAAGAAACTGAGCGATTTCAAAGTATGCCTATGCATTTCCTTATCGATTCATTCAATTGATAGCTTGTTTGTTTCATATCAGACCTGTTTTATGTTCCTTTTGAAGAAAAAAAGAAGGTTTTTGTTTAAAAAAGTTTACATGTTTTGAGTTGTTTGTAGGCAAATTCAGATTACAAAGGTGTTCGCCACATTGCGCTTGCCCAAGAAGAAGGCCACTGCCGACCAGGCGAGGTACTTTACTTACTATACTAACTACTAAGTACAGGATTACGATACAGGATTAACATAATCCAATTGTTGTATAGGTTCTCATTGGTGCTGATTCTCATACATGCAATGCTGGAGCCTTTGGTCAATTTGCAACTGGAATTAGAAACACTGATGCTGGTTTTGTGATGGGCACTGGGAAGGCTCTTCTGAAGGTATGCAAAAAGTTTTCATTACTTCCAGATAGAATTTTAAAGTCAAGTCTTACAGAAAAAAAGGGCAAAGACATATGTTTGTCAGTACATATGCATATATTACTATTATTATTATATATACAGCGCCATTTTTTAGAAAATGGCATATCTCGTGTCCGACACGCGTGTCCGTGTCCGTACAAGCTAGTCAGTATTTCTAACTACGATTGTTGAATTGCGCTTGACTAGCCAAACCAGGAAGTAAGTTTCCGGTTAGCAGTTTTACTACTTGGTGCATCCATAATGCTATTTGAAACTGAGTTTTCAAGGGTCCAGGGCACGAGCTGTGCACACTGCACGCCACTCAGCTGGCACAAAAAAAAAATCGAGGAGATTTCCTTAAATGCAATCATTTCTTCGAGCAATGGCAACAACCCAACATTTTTGCCAAATAAGACTTTGGATTTGGAGTCCTCACTTCTCACCTAAACGGTACTACTACAGATGGACCCGAGTCTGATTCTAATCAATCTTCAAGAAACAGTGTTTAGCAAAAGGGAATATTCAATCCACTCCACCAGAAGCTCACCTCCGGGGAATCCCCATGCCTGGCGCCGCGCCACCGGAGCCACACCAGCTGCAAGGCGGCGAGGAGAGCTGCCGCGGCGACCACCGAGCCGCCCAGAACGTCCACCACGGCGGCCTCTCCGCCACTGACCAAACATCTCGGCGGGCGGCGGGCACGGGAGCCCGGCTCCAGCCTCCGGCGAGGTGGCGGCCGGAGCAGGAGCCCCCCGCTACCGCCGCCACTGCGGCCGTGGCGGCGGGCGGGGGAGAAGAGAGGGAGGTGGAGGAAGCGGGGAGAGGAGGTGAGCAGGGTCAGGGCTTGGGCCGTGGCGGAGGCCTCCATGGGGACGGAGGGGAGGGGAGTGATGGAGTGATTTGCGAGGATGACGAGACGATGAGGAGTTTTATCCGGAGTTCTCGAGGCGCGCTGTGTCTGTGGTGCGGAGCGGAGGACGTTGGTTTGCGCGGCATTTCCTTCTGGTTTAGCGGCCATACCATTGGCTTAGCCGTACGTGCTCTGCCACTACGGTAGCCCGAGTAATCCGACTATTCCAACGTTTTCAGCGTGGTTAGCAATCATTGATGGTTACCGTGTCACCTTCGCAGCATCCGCAACACAGGTGTCAAGTTAGCATATTTTGCTACAATGTTTAGTCCTTCTCCTATGAATGCAACTAGCGCTGGGGCGTATCCATTGTACACTCCGACGCAACAAAAAATTTCAACGATCGCAACATTTAGGATCGAACAAAAATTGTCAATCAAAACAAAAAAAAAGGAACCACAGCTTGGAAAAAGTTGATGAAACATTTAAGAAAACATATTACAACAAAAAGAAATACTTTATGCAACAAGTTTATGCAACACATTAAAGAGAAGCCTGCAATAACCTGAAAAATCACTTTATGCAACATTTTCATAAAAGGACTGCAACACATTAAAGAGAAGCCTGCAATAACCTGAAAAAAAAACCATATTTTTGTCCCCAAAACAGTCACTTTCTCGCAAATCTCAACCGCTCACTCCACACTGCAAGTACCAAGAACCGCAAGAACGAGCAAAGATCGCATTTCCAAGCACAGAAATGTACAAAGGAGGGAGCCCAAGAAGCAGGGAGTGCACGGACCACCGGGTTCTTGTCGTTGAGTAGGGAGGGGTTCTCCTGCAGCTTCCTCTGGACGCCGGCGTGCGCGAGGCCGTGGATGGTCTCCGCCTTAGCCGGCATCGGCCGGGCATTCTGGCTCCCCAGCATCTCCCGCTCCCTCCCTCCCCCGTGCCCTTCCGTGTGCGCGCGCTAGTGTGCTTGTGAGGAGGAGCCATCGAGGAGGGAGGAGGAAGGGACGGACCGACGGGGACCAATCCTTTTGCTCGCTGCTCCTGCCGCCCTTTAAAAATTGCTCCTTTTTTCGTGGTTGCTTTGGTGGTGCCGACGGGGACTAGCTAGAAAGGAGAAGTGCGGGTGGGTGGGGTCATTAAGACGATGGGTGGGGTCATTAAGACGAGGTGGGTGAGGTCATTAAGGGGAGGGGTAGTAGGCTGAGCGTCCGATACTATGAATTGTGTCGAACTAGGAGCTATAGTGTTTTCCTTCTCCTAAGGGTACTAGGCACTGTCTCAAAATGACAATGATACTATTTTGTGACTGAAGGGAGTAATCATTCAATCTTGAATACTTAAGTAGCATTGTTGATTTTAAATACTTAGCGTGGAAGAGATGTTTCACAAGCAGCCTCCTTTTGTTTGAAATGTGGCTGGTTGTTACCTCTACGTTGCACCCCTTTCCCTTAGTTTTAAATACTAAACCGATGAGTGATTCGTAGGTGCAACCATGGTTCGAAATATGAATAAGTACTTTTTTTAATTTAATAAAGTTCACTTTTAAAATTATATGCACAAGTGATAGGCCAATAAATAGATATTGGGGAAGCTAGACATACATGACGACATTTTTATACTATACACTTAGACAGAAAATATAGAGATTGAGGGTGATTGTAACAAGATATTTCCTACTATCCGTGCATTAAGTGTTGATAACATAAAAAAAAATTTACAATTGCACGCCACACAAAAGCAAAATGTAGACAAATAAAAGACAGGAACTGCTTAGTCGTGCTCTTCATGACTTTGTTGCGTAGAAATAATCTATAATTGTATCTGTTGAGAATTCTATTGCAATCTCCTTTTCAATATGTAGGTTACCAAGCAATCTCTTAGAAATATGTCTTCCGTTTTTGTTTTGAAGCCTTGTCTTAACAAGCATCATTGTAGAAAATGCATGTTCCGTCGTTGCAATTGAAATCGGCAGAGTAAGAATAAGTCGTATCAACCTTCCAAAGAAAAAATTGATTAATACTTGTTGTAAAGATCAAATCAACAAAGTAAAGAGTGAAAAAATGTTATATAACCTATCAACTAAAAAATAATTATTTTATTTGTTAGTTTTCGCAAATTGACGTCAAAGATCAGCTACATTTGACAGATTCTAGACCTTGGATTTGTATGTACATCAAGCTCGTAATGTTGTAACCGATATCTCAAGTTAATTCTTTCTTGTTCTGAAAAATCAGCAGGACAGAACTTTGAAGATAGAGAACAAACAACATCAATTTTGAATTAACTAAATGAATCCTTGGGATCCAAAGAAGTACAGGGAATGAGAAGCTTTGTTAATTGTTTGCTGAATCAGTAATTCAACTCATGCTCTTGTTGATCAATTACAACTATGAAAATGGCATATTGGTAATGACGCCCAACTGTAATCCCATCCTCAGCACGCAATCGAGTGAAGTCAACATAGAAGTCGTTCATATCTAGAACTGTAATCACATGTTTCCTACACAAATTAAGCGATATCACTAATTAGGCTACTCATAGCTTTTGAATCAACTTTTTTGTGGTCGTAACACCATGCATAGGCCATAGCATTTACAATTTCTGATATTTCTGTTGTATCTTTTTGTGCAGCAAGTCTGCAATTCCCATGAGTTCTTTCATAACATCCATAATAAATACAAAGTCCTTTGTATGTCCTGAAGCTAAAGAACATGACCTTCTAGTGTTAGCAATATCTTTAAGCCCCAAGAATGCAGCCTTCAAAAGCTTTAAAAGACAGCCAACAGAATTACAGTGAGAGCTCCACCTAGTGTCATCAGGCCGCTGTAAAGTTTCCATTTGGTTAGCTCCACTTCTGGTTTCAAGCTCACTAATCTCAATGAGATGCTCCAAAGCTCAATAGATGCTCCATTCAAGCTACTTGATTAGCATGCAGCTCGTCATTTCTCTTACTAGAAGACACAACAGTGTTGACAACAAGAGCAAGATATTACAAAAAAATTATGGACTCCAGGTACTTCTTTAGGTGCGGCAACAAGAGCTAATTGCAATTTATGAGCAAAACAGTGAACATAATACGCTTAAAGACAGTCTGCCATGAACTTTGCTTGTAGTCCGCCATTCCACTCTCCACGCATGTACTAGCACTATCATATCCTTGTTCACGAATATTTCGAACATCCCATTTATGATAAGATAAAACAACACATGGTTCTTGTTTTAGAGTTGCAGAAGATGCATCACGAACATAAACAAGATCAAGAACACATTCTCGAATGAAACCAGATTTATCAACAAAGCGAACAAGTACCATTTTACCCCTTCTAAATTCATCTCTTGATTCATCGTCAATCAAGCAAGACACTGCATCACCAATCTAAACCCTTTCCAGCACCCGTCAACTCCAACCCATTCACTTTACACCCTCCAAACCAGAGCAAGCTACCCCAACCCCCAGGATGGTTTCATCAGTGGTTTTTATCACAGTAATAGCAACATCGCTGATTTGTGTCAAAAGCTCTCTTTTTATGCCATCTTAATTACACCTCCTAAATACTATGTCTCACCCTGTCCTCACCTCTCTCTCCTCTACGTGTGTGCCCTCATCCGAGCCCACCATATGTTGGGCCTCCCTGCCAGCAATCCACTACTACAAAAAGGTTAATATTGGACGCATCATCACAGACAGTTGACCAAAACCGTCTGTATTACATGACATCACAGACGGTTGACCAAAATCATCTGCGAATAGGTAATATCACATACGATTCATGATAAAAACCGTCTGTAAAATATCATAGACGGTTCTTAATAATAACTGTCTGTGATATTGCTATATATCACAGACGGTTTTTTATTCGAAACAGTCTGCGATACACATGCGGTTCTTAATAATAACCGTCTCTGATATTACTACATGTCATAGACGGTTTTTTGTTGAAAACCGTCTATGATAATTATCCCATCACAGACGGTGCGTCGTTTTGCTCGCTTACTTATCATCTGTTGCAGTGTACTCCTCAACAGTCTTCTTCTCCGTGCCCGGTTTTAGTATATATCGCCTCACCTCACTGAGCCCATTCGATCGTGTGGTCCATTTCAGCTATTGTCGCCCACGCCGAGCTATCCCCGTGGATCTCTCTGTCACTGCCGCCGCCATCGACGCCAACTCTTTTTCGGTGAGTGCTCGACCCTACTAAGGTCGATTTCCCCACCTATATGTCCCCCTAAAGCTGTGCATGTGCTTCGTTTCAGTTTATTTCCACTGAGAAGACCTATCACCAAGGAGCTTGCCGCCGTCGCCTTTGTTCACCGACGGCCAGCCGCCTTGGACCTTCCCCGACCGACTTTATTGACACCTTCCTCATGATCGAGGTGAGCTACTGGAGCATAAGCATCCTTTAATTTGAGTAGTTTTGGACGTTTACACCAAAATCACTAATGAAGCCCATGGTCACCTTTTTTTATTTTCAAGATTTTCAACACAAACTGAGTTATGAACTGAAGCTGGATGTACGCTAAGAACCGTGTGAGTGAAGAGTACATTAATGGCGTGTGTGCTTTTACAAGAGCTGCCGAGAGGGATATGTTGAATAAAGGGGCGGAATATATGTAATGTCCATGCATTGACTGCGAGAATCTGAAGATGTTTAACGACCAATCGCAGATCGAAGCACACTTGATTCGAAGGGGTTTCAAAAAGAGGTATACACATTGGAATAGTCACGGTGAAGAGTAGATTATACAAGAAGGTAGTAATAATGACATTGCCGACGAAGTCAATGATATGCCGCCGGATGATGTCGATTGTGGTTTCGATTCGGATAGGCTACACAATGACAATCTGGATTAGATGATTCGCGATGTAGAAGTGAACTATAGTGAGAGAGAGTTTGGTAAATTCGATGGCTTGATGGGGGACTCGGAGAAGCCTTTGTTCCCAGACTGCAAGCCAGAATACACAAGGTTGTCATCCATGCTTGAACTACTGAAATTGAAGGCAAGCAATGGTTGGTCCGACAAGAGTTTCATGGCGTTGTTAGGTCTCTTAGTGGACATGCTTCCGGATGGAAACGAGTTGTCCAAAACCACCTACAGAGCCAAAAATGTTCTTTGTCCGTTAGGAATAGAAGTAGAAAAAATACATGCATGTCCGAACGACTGTATCCTCTACCGTAAAGAATACGCAAACATGCATGTATGTCCGGTGTGCAATGCATCCCTGAAGGATCTAGACCCGTCATTATGTGTTAATAGAGTTTTTTGGTGATTAATGACAAATCTATTTACGAGACTAACACTCTTATTGTTATACTATATTTAGTCTCAGCTTGGATATAAAAGAAAAGGTCCAAACAGGTATGCATTCATAATGACAAATCTATTTGTGAGACTAACACTTCTATTGATTACCTATTGTTTAGTCTCGTTTGGATATAAAGGTGAAAAACACAAAAGGTATGTATTCTACTTCATATTTATATATATTGTTGCATTCCTCGGATCCAAAATATAGCATGAACTCCACCAAAAGTCCAACTTGAATATGTGCATATGTTCTTAACACACATTTGTGTATACACACATTTAGGGGGGGTTACTCTATGTTTTGTGGTTTCATTAGTATTGATCCATATTCCCTTTCCACATATTTGAAATCTCTACTTTGAAAGATATCTTTGAGTATATATAACTTGTGTAGTTCATATATACTTATATGAGTATATGAGGCTTGTGTAGTTCATATACACTCTTTTGACTATATACAACTTGTGTAGTTCGTATATACTCATACAAATCTTTATTAAATTATTTGCTATTGTGATGGTTGTCATCAATTACCAAAGACGGAAAGATTGAAGTATCTTGACCCACCATTATGAGTTAATGGTATGTTGTGGTAATTAATGACAATCATATTATGGAACTAACATTTTCCATGAGTTGGATGAATAAGTTAGGTTCCATAAGAATAAAGACTCTGGATGACATCATGAGTTGATGGTCATCAAGTCAAGACTTGGGATGAAGGATATCATCATGTGTTGCTGGACATCGAGTCAAGATCTCGAAGTGAAGAAGATCATCATATGTTGATGATATTGAAGATGAAGAGCTTGAAGTAAAGGATGCATCATGTGTTGATGCATATTCAAGTCAAGAACCCGGACTTGAAGTGAGGATGTGTGTCATCAAGCTTCAAGTGGTTGCTCAAGGCAAGGGTATGGCTAGCTAGGGCTAAGAATGTGTTCCTAGTCTTTTACCGGTCTTGGTGTTTAGTTGGAAGATCGGATTGGTAGTATAGGTTGACGTACTATTAAGAGGGGTCTTGTCTAGTAGCTTGAGTCTCATCATGTGTTGAAAGCTCAATCTTGCTTGCTCTAGCTCACCGTGGCATGATGCTATTATTTGCGAATGTGTTTTGTAAATATTTAAGGCTCATGCGTCTAATCCTTGTAGCATGTGACTATACTTTGCAAATATGTTTTGCAAATGGTTGAAGTCCATGTACCTACTCCTTATGGCATGATCTAAGTTTGCAAATATGTTTTGCAAATTATTGGGATTCATGTATTTTCCCTTAACATGGTCTAAGATTGCTTGTTGCTAATTATTTGGACATAGACCATGATAGTGGCTCTTTGGAGTTGTGCTTTTTGATTTGATAAAATATGCTTGAGATCAAATCAAATAGTTGGGTTGTGTAGCCCTCTGAATAAGCTTTCAATAGAGTCCAAGATCACTCAATTCCGACATCGAAGTCAAAAGTTATGACCGTTTTTCCGAGTGTCGTTTGTACTGAAATCCAGGTGCGGACTGACCGCAGTTGAAAGCCCGGACTGACCGCCCTTATAAGGCCGGTCAACTTTTTCCAGAGGGCATATTTTTCGGTTTTCTTCCACCCGGAAGGCCCGGACTGACCGGGGGTCCGGTCAGACCGGACCCTGTGAGGGCGGACTGGCCGGGAATTGTGTCTAACGGCTAGTTTTATCTCCGTTATCTTGAGCCGGGTGGCCGGCCCTGTGCTGTGGTGGCCGAGGGTTTCCACGATTTTTAGCAGATTCTCCTCCAACGGCTAGTTTTTGTGTGTGGGCTATAAATACTCACCTTGGCCGGTTGGAGGGCAACTCTTGCCATCCCATTTCATTCTCTTGAGCTAGTGTGAGCTTCTCCTCTCAATTGTGCATGTGTTGCACCTTGTGAGCAAAGGGAGAGGGTCTAGTTGCATGTGTTGCAACTAGAATTGGATTGAGCATCCAATTGTGCATGTGTTGCACTTGGTGAGAGTCAAGCGAGAGGCTTCGACTTATTATTGTTGGTGTTTGCCGACACCTAGACGGCGTGGAGGCGTCGTGGTCCGATGATCTTCTCAAGAAGCTTGTAAGAAGGCTCGGCGTGTTGTGAGTGGTTTGGTGCTCGCCATCTCCGGAGTGGAGGAAGAGCAACCCGAGTGGATCGAGGTGTTGGTTCATTTTGGAACCGGTCCAAGTGGTTGGACTTACCTTGAAGGTGTTGGCTCAAGTTGTGGAGCCGGTCCAACGCGGTTGGGCTTACCTCAACGTGGATTAGGGGAGACCGACAAGTCTTCGAACACCACGGTAAAACATTGTTGTGTCATTGTGGTTTGCATTCTTGTGCTTTACTCTATTGCAATTTACTTTGTGCAATTTACATGCCTAGAATTAAATTTCTTATCCTTGTATGATTGCTTATCATCAATAGACTTAGCTTGTTGGTGCACTTAGTAAAGACTAGTTGATTTAGGTTTAATTGTGCAAAAACCGAATTGTTGTTAGCTTCCGCATTAGAAATCGGTTTTAGCCTTAGAGATTTTTAGAAATGACTATTCACCCCCCTCTAGTCGGCCTCCTCGATCTTACAATCCCGATACAAGCGTAAGAATCAATCAGATGACGGTGAGGGAATCGAGGTGAAGAAAGGACCTCCTGCTAAGGTGGCGTGGTGTCTTCCTGTAATTCCCCATTGGAGGTGGTTTTTTGCGAACCCAAAGGAGGCAAAACTGCTGCGTTGGCACTCGGAGGAGCGTAAGCAGGATGGAAAACTAAGACACCCTGCTGATTCCACCTAGTGGAGAAACATCGATAGGAGGTTTGCAGACTTCGGTGCGGAACCGAGGAAAATAAGGTTTGGATTGAGTACAGATGGAATGAATCCTTTTGGTAACATGAGCAGCCGACATAGCACTTGGCCTTTGACTCTCTGTATGTACAACCTTCCTCCTTGGTTGTGTAAGAAGCGGAAGTATATTTTGTTGTCGATACTTATCTAAGGGCCGAAGAAACCTGGGAATGATATTGATGTGTACCTAGCACCATTGATGGAAGATCTAAAAATATTGTGGATCGAAGGGGTGCAGGTATACGATGCGTACAAACGAGAGTACTTCACTATACGCTCCTTGTTGTTCTGCACCATAAATGATTATCTCGCCCTTGCTAACCTGTCGGGTTAGAGTACAAAAGGGGCCAAAGCATGTACTCACTACTTAGATGATACCGAGAGTGTGTGGCTAAAGCACTCGCGCAAAATCGTGTATATGTGTCACCGTAGGTTCCTTCGGACGGTTCACCCATACCGCAGGATGAAGAAACAATTCGGCGGAGAGAATGAGGACAGTTCAGCTCCAAGGCATTTAAGCAGAAAAGAGTTATATGATATGGTTAAGGATTTAGATATTGTACTCGAAAAGTGACGTAAATTGACGATCCGTGAGAAGAACATCTAGAAGAAGAGATCAATATTTTGGGACTTACCTTATTGGGAGCACCTAGAAGTTCGTCACTGCATCGACGTTACGCACGTAGAGAAGAATGTATGTGACAGCTTGATTGGTTGCTTACTGAACATTCATAACAAAACAAAGGATGGTGTCAATGCACGGCTTGACTTGGTTGATATGGACATCAGACCTAAGTTAGCACCGACAAAGACCGATAAAGGACGAACATACCTTCCCCTACTTGTTACACTCTGTCTAAGGCCGAGAGAACTGAACTGTGCTAGTGCTTGCATGGTGTGAAAGTTCCGTCCGGTTACTCTACCAACATGAAGAAACTTGTTTCGATGGAAGAATTGAAGTTAATTGGCATGAAGTCTCATGATTGTCATGTGCTGATGACACAGATGCTCCCTGTTGCAATTAGAAGTATTTTGTCAAACAATGTCCAAGAGACAATCATGAGGTTGTGTTATTTCTTTAACATAATTGCTTAGAAGGTCATCGATCCCGAAGGACTAGATGCTCTGCAGGACGAGGTGGTCACGATTCTATGTCATCTTGAGATGTATTTCCCTCCATTGTTTTTTGATATTACGGTCCATCTCATTGTTCACGTTGTGAGGGAGATAAAGATGTGCGGGCCCGTGTTCCTATGTAGCATATACCCGTTCGAGGGGTTCATGGGAATTCTCAAGTCCTATGTACGGAATCGATCTCAGCCGGAGGGCAGCATCGTTGAAGGTTATGCAACGAAGAGGTCATTGAGTTCAGCGTTGATTACATGACTCAGGTCGAACCAATAGGTGTGCCTCGATCTCGCCATGAGAGGAGGCTCGAGGGTATCGAGACTATCAGAAGGAAAGCAATCACTCCAGAGATGAGAGCGTATGCTCAAGCCCATTTCACGGTCTTGTAACACATGACTGAAGTGTCCCTGTATATTAACGACAAGGGCGTGCCATGCCAATGAGAATCGAGGCGGTGGATGTTTTGATTATGAGACAAAGACTGTGATCGGTTCAACCAATGGTTGAAGGAGCGACTCGCTAGGAGCTCGTCAAGTGATATGCTGACATGATTGGCAAAAGGGCCAATATTTACAGTTGTGATATGGCAAGGATATGACATAAATGGGTACACATTATATACGCAGGCTCACGATATAAAGAGCACTAATCAGAACAGCGGTGTCTGCATAGATGCATTTAGTACCGATGGGTTGAGGAGCTCCTACTATGAGTTCATAGAGGATATTTGGGAGCTCGACTACGTGCTTTTCAAGATCCCACTGTTTCGGTGTCGTTGGGTCCATCTCCCACAGGTAAAGGTTGATAGGTACGGTGTCACTACCGTGGACCTCGAACGTGTCGGATACAAAGACGAACCATTCGTACTCGCTAACTAAATTGTTCAAGCCTTCTATATAACTGACTAGGCAAATAAGAAGTACCACATAATTCTTCATGGAAAAAGGAGGATTGTCGGAGTTGAGAATGTAGTGGACGAAGAAGAATACAATCAATTTGACGAGTTGACTTCTTTTGGAAACAGCATAAGGGTCGAGGAAGAATGGCGTGACAAAACTAGCTACATACGCGTCGATCATCATGAAGGACTAATTTTTAAAGGAGATAAGCAAGTGGAATGATGAATGAAATGTTTATGTGTCATGTGTTCTGAATTTGTATTTATGTATATGAGAATGTGTCATATCTGAATTTGTGAAATGGATGTACTTATTTCTGAAATGAATGTGAATTAGATGTATACATGTACTTGTTGTGTTTCTGCTTATTTCAGAGGGCACAGCTAGCATTTCCTGAGGCTAACCAATAAACAGAAATAGATTTAGCAATACAAAAGAATATCACAGACGATTTCATCTACAAACTGTCTGTGATACATCATATTACAAACGATTATTTATTGGAACCGTCTGTGATGTCCAACCCCATTTATATTCAAACTCTAGGGTTTGTCGCGCCCTCACTCAAACGATTAAGTTTCTCTAACATCCCTCCTCCCCCGAGCCCGTCGCCGTCGACCTCGACGCCACCTCCTCCCCGAGCACGAGCTGTCGCCTCCTCCCCGAGCTCGTCGTCGCCGTCCTCAACGCCACCTCCTCCTCGAGCACGAGCTGCTGCCACCTCCCTGAGCCCGTCGCTGCCGTCCTCAACGCCACCTCCTCCTCGAGCCCAGCGTGCCTCCTCCCCCGAGCCCGCCGCCTCCTCCCCGAGCAAGAGCCGTCACTTCCCTGAACCTGGCGCCCCTCCTCCCCTTCGACACCGCCCTGCTGCTTTGGTGCTCCCTACTCGTCCATCCCTTGACGCCCAAAGGTAATAGATGCCGAGTTGCTGACCCCGATGCCCCTTCCCCTCACACATTGCTCTGATTGCTTGGCTTTGATTGCCATCTGCTTCGTGGGTATCACAACATTTTAATTTTATTACCCCTTTGCATTTGATATGTTCATATTGAAATGTGGTGTAGTGGGCTTGAGATGAATGCTCTGTGATGATAATAGTCTTATATTGGAATTGTTTTCATAATTAAGTTTGAACTTGAGCTCTAAATGGAATGGAATGCTTACTACTGTTGATTGATCTTTAGCATTTAGTCTGTTACTTTCGGTTGGTTAATTGGTTGAACCTCTGGTTCTATGATCCAATTCATAATGCATACTATTCTGTCAGTAGATTAAGTGTTGTTGGCTGACTTAGAAGATTTATATGTTTATATGTCAATTATGATATTTAATTGGTGTGTATACCCATACACAAATAATCTTATGATAATATGTTGATGCGTGACAGAACCTCTATTTTTCGTGAAGATGTTCGCTCATTCTTCGTCATCGTCGCCTCATGCATCTGATGTGCCGTCCTTTGGAAAATCCAAGCGCAAGGAAAGACGAATATCAAAAAAGCCCAAGGGCCGATTTACCATTACGAGAGTCGATGTGTCTGGGGCCCCTCTGAGTCCTCGCCGAGCAGCGTCCGCATTCCGGACAACGGTCAGAATAGTTGCACGCGAACGGGTCAAGATCACCATGATTCATGGAAGGAGTTGACCAAAAATGAGAATCAGAAAAATATGCTGGTGAAGGAAATTTTTAAATTGTTCCAGGTACCGGAACAACACAAGGCCTCCGTGCAACGATACGCGTTGCTAGCGGCATGCAAAGCGTGGAGGAACTTCAAGAGCATGCTTATCAAGGATTACGTGGAGAAGGATTTGACGCCCTTCCATAAATATTCATTCGTAGAGGAGTACTGGGAAAACTTTGTGGCGAAGAAGACGACAAATGATTTTAGGATTGAAAGTGAGGCGCACAGGGCCCTCCAGGCAAAAAACACGCATGTAAAATCCCGCAATGGAGGGATCAGAACGAGCATGCACGCCAGTTGGGCACCTCCCCGCCATTTGCTGGGATCACTAATGAGCGTTCCAAACAGTGGCTAATGGCGAGGTTATCTACCGTGTCTTCAGGGGTCATCTCCTTTCCAAACCCCGTAGACGAGGAAGTGTTCCGGCGCCTGGTAAGATATCAAACTACCTAGTTTGTAATTACTCGATAACTTCATAAGAAGTGAAATAATATGTCGGACTCTTGCAGGAAGAGCTGAGTACTGCACAATCATCCCAAGGCTCATTCCAGGCAGACAGGAAGAGAGATATACTCTCTGCACCCTGGGAAACAAGGAGCATCCGGGTCGCACGAGAGGCATTGGTCTTTATGTTCAATGGAAAGATGGATTCTCAAAGGACTCCAGGACGTACTGGAGTAGGAAGAGAGCCAAAACCGAGCGCAAAGCACAGCTACGAGAGGAGATTCGTGTGTCCCTCAAAGAAGAGATGTGGGATGTCATACGAGAGGAGATTCGTGCATCCCTCACAAATCAGGTGGAAGCCCCCCAGCGCTACTTTGCTAGCTAGCCCTCCAAACGTCTAAGTTGCTACGTGTCCAACCATAATTTAGAAATCGATAACATATTTCCTATTGATGACATCCTGGTAATAATTGTTATCCCTGGAATGCTCGATCCATTGATAAGCTTGTTGGGGTAGCTAATTTTGTATCGTTATGTAGGGGGCTACGAAGTGCAAGCTCTAAGTGAGATGTGGCTCCATTGCCCTGGATGTTGATTGGGGCCAGGCATATCCATCCGGTGTCGAGGCCTTACTACACTGTGTAAATATAGCGTCGGGTTTCGCAAAAGTGAATGTGGATAATGTTTATGCCAATTTCGAGGTCGTCCAACTGGAGAAGCCCCCAAACGACGAGGTCGTGACTTTAGGGCAAGCCATTGGAGCATTCATCCAGTGGCCCAAGAGAGACATCTTCCTAGAGATACCTGCGCCGGTGTCAACTTCATAGGAAGTATCTGTACCGGAGCTACCTGCACCAAAGCGGCAAGGGCCCGGTGCATCAAATGCATCTACACCTCGTGCTCGGTCGACTCTTGTGAAGTTGACCTCTACAAAGTGAGGCAACAAGGGCAAATCGGAGACGATCGACTCCTGTTCTTATATCCCCTTCTTGTCGTTGGCCCAGAAATTCATGCTAGACGAGCCGTTGGTCAAGAGGTTAGACAACTCTACCCTAGGATTGGCTTGCACAAGATTGCATATATGGTACATGGAACAGGCCAACAAGACGGATGAACAACAATGCTCGGGTGTCACTGTCAAGTTCAAGAAGGGTCATTTTAACCACGAGGTTCAAGACTGTATCTTCACGGTGACCTTCGATGACATGTTCTGTCTCTTCAACCTCGACTCCCTCGATGTCTCACTTATGCGATTGTGGACACTGTAAATGTGTACAATCACGATTAGTGTTCGTGTAATACTGATAAATGTTATATATAACTCCTTACTTTTGTATATATATATATAGATACATGATTTCTGAAGTCAAATTAAGAAATTCATTAGTAGGTTTCCTCGACCCACACATGGTCTGCGAGCAAACCATCAAGGAGAATGCAAAATTCGTCGAGAATTACATGGCGGACTCATTACTGGCTCACCGCAACAAGCAATTCATACTTTTGTCCTACAACTAGGAGTAAGTATACTGCACAGTGGCTATACTTGTTGATTTGTACTTTATAAATAATACGAACTTAGGTTTAATGACCATGGCGACATACCTGTGTAGGTTCCACTGGATTCTAATTGTAATTATACCAAAACAGAACTTAGTAATATACCTAAATTCCCTACAGAGGGCCAAACACAACTTCACAGTTGTCCGATAATTAATCAATGGGTAAACACATTTTCTCTATAGATAACCCTATTGTACAGTCTTTCCTTCCTTTGCAATGGCTAAGACTAAGTTTTTAGAATTACGTAGGTTGTTCAAGACGTACTTTGCAAAAGGAGGGATATGCAAGGGAGGGACCCTGCGACACGATCTAAAATTCCCGGTATTCCTAGTACACATTAATCCTATACAACACTTCGTAGTAATGCCTCTCAAACTAACCAATTCTATTTTTGCAGTGCCACCAGCAGTCGTCGACGTGCAACCACTGTGGATTCTATGTTTGCCACAACATAGAACTACTCGTCGGTTCCGCAATGACCAATGATCCTCAGGTTTGTCAATCTTGCAATAATTATTTCATACTTATCAATTTATATATGCACGAATTTAATCTTCGTAGTGACAGGTTGCGACTATCGCGGAAATTGCGTTGGAACAGGGCCAACTCATAAACATTCGAGGATAACTTGTGTCATTCTTGAACCGTGAGGTCATAAATCCAGATGAAAAGTTCCACAATGTAGATTGAACTTGATTGGGATAAGATATTAAACTTAACGGTACATGTGTGTAAATATACATGAATAGTTAATTTTAGTTAATTGATTTGTGAATTAGATGTGCTTGTTTTCTGAAATGAATGTGAATTGGATGTATACATTTACTTATTGTGTTCCAGCTTGTTTCAGAGGGCATGGCTAGCATTTCCTAAGACTAGCCAATAAACAAAAATATATTTAGCAATATAAAAGAATATCATAGATAGTTCCTTAGGACATACCGTGTGTGATGTATCATCTCTCACAGACGATTTCATCTACAAATTGTCTGTGATAGTCAACTATTACAGACGGTTTTTTTTTACAAACCATCTGTAATAGTAGACTATCACAGACAGTTCTGAGTTAATAACCGTCTATGATAGTATACATCACAGACGGTTTGACAAACCGTTTGTGATGACCTCATGTCATCACTGACCCATAGACTCAGACGGCTCACGAAAACTGTATGTGATGACGTTTTTGAACCGTCTGTGAAGACCTTTTCTGTAGTAGTGATTGTTGCCACCACACACATGACACACACCAACATGCCACACACCGACTTACTTTAGATAAGTAATATGAGACAAATTCCACCATCACAACTCCACATGGGCCGCACTACAAATAGATCGGAGTATTACACTCAACCCCCTTAAGGGTTGATTCCCTCAGCCAACGGCAACACACCGTATGCATGAAAAAATCCCAGAACTAGTAACCCCCGGCGCAACCTCCGTACCGTGGGTAGCCCCGCTAATGTGCCCACACATACACGTACCTGTGCAGTGAGGGTTAATGCTCTAATACCATTTGTAACACCCTGGTCCAAAATCTACTCAATACCCAGCCCACCCATGGGGTGGACTCACACATGCATGACACCCTACTTACATTTTTATCCTCGCTTCGTGTAAAAATGTTAACCCGGAGGTGTTACGTTTGAACCTAGCAGACACTATATTCTACTACAACTCACTTTAGACAAGTAATATGAGGCTAATCCCGCCATCACAACTCCATATGAACCACATGGGCTGCACTACGAACGGACCGAGGTATTACAGCCGTGCCCAACATGCTCGACGTTGACATCTCCGTCCTCCACCTCCTTCACCCATGTCTTCCCTGACAACCTACTAGGAGAGGAGATAGGAAGAGAGATGAAGACATGTGCAAGGTTGTTAAAATCGCAATCCTAGTTGTAGAATTGTACAATTCTATGGTCCCGCGAACACCAATACGACTCAAATCGCACCTTGACTCATACTTGGTAGTATTGTGCTTCTAGTCGTAGAATTGTGTATGTGTAGAATTGCGGTAAAATTATGGTAGAATCAACCATCATCTTAGATTACGAAAGATTTAGGTGTTTGTTGTGTTGTATCCCTTAATTCAAGTTGTACGGTAAGTACTAAGTAATTAATAGTTTAAACATTAATATTTGGAGGTTTGGAATAATAATAGTTAATTTGACTATTTATTTATTTTTCTTTTTTCATGTAAAATGGTCAAGTAATGACAAGGTCGATAAAATCACTATTCTAGCCGTGGCTCCAAATGACAGGGAACCAAAACTGTGATTTTAATCGTGAATAAGATAGATATTTATTAATCAAATTAGATGGCAAACGACCAAATAAACAGTCATATGACTCTTCAAATACATGGTAAATTGAAGAAAACAAATATGTTCTCGATCCTTTTCAGGATCACGATTCTGACAACTTTGAACATTTGTGTGAACACTATATTAGTTAATTGATGACTTAGTTGTACATGTGCGTGTGGATGGCGTATTAGCAAAAACTAGAAGATATAGATGCCACATTAACCAGGGTGATTTATGGCGAAGGAGGTGATTTGCACCGATGTTAATATTGGAGGGTATAAAGCAAACGGTTTTGTGGTGGTAAGTAAAATTTGAACTCTAGGAAGAGTATTGGGGTAAAACGGACTTGTTCCTAATGTAATATTATACATGTGTGTTCGCTTAACAATACCCTAATGACTAATGCTCATCGATTGCGTACCATCTTTACAACATTGGTATGTAGGTTGGCGGTAGTAAATAATTGGATTGGCCTCATGATTCACGAACAAGCAAAACCTATGTTTAAATGAACATAAAATCTTTTCACAGTTCATCAAATTATGATGGTATACATCCTGCAAACCAGTGTACGTCAAAGAGTGCACACTTCATCAACATATTCATTTACATGCAGAGTAGTAATGAAATCCACCGGTAGAAATACAAGTGTTACTATTTCTTATAATTTGGCAGGACAGGAAAAACAAAACAAAACAAAATTTAAAGAACACAACATGGCACAGGATATCCACATGTCAAAAGTTCATTGGCTGCAGCGTTTCCCTCCAGATAGCAACACAATCCCAAGCACCAATCAAAGGCAGCCGAAAAAATAGGCCCATCACTCCAGCCACCTCCAGCAAAGCTCAAGAACCAGCAGAACAAGAACGGTAAAATCACTGTAACACTTCCAAGAAAGCTTCCATAAAATGGCGGCCATCCTCGCACGCGCCGGCGCCACCGGCAGCCTTCGGCGGCCTCAGGAAACAATCGGCGACCGTCGGCGCCGCAGCGGGGTCGTTATCGCGGCGGTGACCGGGGCCGGGCCGGCGGTGCCGCAGGAGGGGGCGCTGGAGCGGCCGGCGTGGGCCGGGGAGACGCCGCTGTCGCGGCTCGTCGGCGCGCTCATCGCCTTCAAGCCGCTCTACTCCCTCATGAAGCTCGCCTCCCGCGAGGTCATCATCAGGTACGAGCACACCAACCTTCTAGCTCGGGCATTCTTGTTCTTACTGATGCGGGGTTGGTGATGAGGAATGTGGATGTGTGCGCGTAGGACGGCGGAGAAGTCGAACATCCCGTGGAGGGAGATGACGAAGAAGGTGCTGGAGTCGGACGTGTACGAGGTGTTCGAGAGGATAAGCGACCCCAACCTCGTCTACCCTGACTGTGAGTTCATCCCATTTCATCCTTATTTCTTAGCTGATTCATTTTCACCGTTAGTTTCGTAGTGATAAAGATTTGTTTTTTCAACTACTTTACGCTCCAATTCAATGATTAGATCGATATGATATCTTTAGTAAACTGAAGCATTAACGGCTTGCTTCTCTTGAGCAGATTATCTGAACCCATTTCACGCCTATGATGAAGGAAACCTGTCATGGCTGGTAATTTACTTCGCTCTGTTTTCCTTTCACTCTGCTCAATTTGATCTGTTGACTTGTATAGGTCCTAACTGAGTTTTGCTTGATGATAATACTGTCGCCATTCTATGATTCTGAAAGATACGCAGTCCGGAACATTTTATCTGTTCAACTGTAAAGTGAAATATCTGAGCTCTTGTTTTCCCTGCGTGTAAATGATTCAGGCTGCAGCTGAGGCTGAGGCTGCAACAATGTCAATTGCAAAGAGGGCCATACCAGAGGCTACTTCAATCGAAGAAGCAAACCAAATCGTTCGCGGAAACTGGCTGAATGCAATTGAGGAGCATCACCTCAAGTACTCGGGAAACTGTCAGATAAATGACATTCTGGACATTGGCTGCTCTGTTGGTGTAAGCACCAGATATCTGGCTGAGAAGTTCCCTTCAGCTAAAGCTGTTGTAAGTGCTCGAACCTGCTTAAGCACCTTTTCAGTTCTTAGAAATTGTTGTTGCTTATCATATATTGGATATAGATGTTTAGAAGTTCCCCGTGTTCATCAAAATAATAGAATAATACATTGTTAGCTTATATTGCAATATTTCTTCATATTTACACTAGCGTGCTAATTTAGAAATTGCTTGCGATGATCTAGGGACTAGATCTATCACCTTACTTCCTCGCAGTGGCTGCACAAAAGGAAGAAAAATTGTCTCGGCAAAATCCTATTCGGTGGGTTCATGCGAATGGTGAAACGACTGGATTGCCCTCCAATTCATTCGACCTCGTCTCCCTTGCTTATGTGGTAAATTTCTATCAGACTTGAATTCGTAAATAGTTCCGATAAAATCAACTAATCAAAGCTAGAATAAGGAAACCTTAGCTGACATAGTTGAGAATCTTGAGGCAGCAAAACTAGGCATTATTATTGATCTTACACAGTTGTATAGCGTGTTTGTTGTTGAGGTTCTGTTGTTTGTTCATTTGTGCATCCTTTTATCACCTTGTCCTACAAAAGCAAGATTCTACCACTTCATTTACACGAGCATTGCGGCCATTTGCAGTGCCACGAGTGTCCAGCACGAGCAATAACTGGATTAGTGAAGGAAGCATTCCGACTACTTCGGCCAGGAGGAACCATCGCCTTAACCGACAATTCAGTAAGAAATTTCAGTTCCCCTTCATACACTGATTAACACAATTGTTGAAAATCGACTAATCTGACTCCATTTCTTCTTCTAATCTGTTGCAGCCAAAATCCAAAGTACTTCAAGTATGCTTCAGCGACATATTTCAAACTTCTTAGAACATACATTGAAGTTAATTGCTCGTTTTGTTCATGCTCTAGCCAACCTAAGAAATGTCTCATAGTAACTGATTAAGAAGCCGCTAACATTTCAGGAACTATCACCAGTGTTGTTCACTCTGATGAAGAGCACTGAGCCGTTTCTGGACGAGTACTACATGCTGGATTTGGAAGAGACGATCAGACAAGCCGGCTTTGTCAATGTCCATTCCATCCTGACAGACCCCAGGCATAGAACAGTTACTGCTACTGTGCCCTTCTGATTGGATGATCTGACCTTACGAATAATGTCATCCGGATCATAAATTTTCACCAATCAAATTTTTGTTTCATCTTTAGTTGGTTAATGCAACCGTTAAAAAAGCTGAATGACTTATACATTTGTGCACATACAATACAACGAAGGGGCTGCCAACTACTGCAATTGAGGACTACGCGTAGCGCAGTTGGCTGGGTTCGACGCACACGCTCAACAAAATAAAACGGGTACACACAAGCATGCACGTTAAGTTGGATAGCGTATACCCGTGGTCCGGAGGCTGTAGAGCCTCCAATTAATTCCCTAGTACGTGTAGGGGACACGTACGTGTGGTATACAACACACCCTCATTGAAATAAAATGTGTACACATATGTGCGTTTTAAGTGGAACAGCGTGTACCCGTGCTCCGGAGGATGAAGCCTTCAATTAATTCACTAGCATGTCTAGGGGACAGGCACATGTGGTGTGAGTGGTTTGTGCAGGCCCGCCTTGTACTAGGGCTAGAAACGAGCCAGGCTCGCTTAAGCTCGGCTGAAACAGTGGCTCGGCTCGGCTCGTAAAGGGAACGAGCCAGAATCTTAGCTCGGCTTGGCTCGAAAGTAGGCTCAAGCTACCTCGCGAGCCAGGCTGCCATAAAACTGCACAACCTCTTGCATGCGCGGGGCACGCTCGCCGACAGTGAAGGGGTCGTGAAGAGGGGACGGCGATCTCGAAAATGGGTTCCTGCGGGGGGAAAGGAGGCAAGAGGTAGTGGCGTCACAGGTAACAGCGCCCGAATGTGGGTCTGTAGTGGCTCATGGCGGCCGAAGGTCAGGGAGAAAAGGGACGGCGACGCTTGAGGGGGTGAGAGGAGAAAAGATGGCATGCACAAGCATCTACAGGTGATGGGGAGCTCACCTGTGGGGACCCCGGAGTTATCTCCGCAAGACCGAGACTAATCAAGATTTTAGGGACATAACTCTAGATCTCCAGTAAATGGATTCCAACTTAACTCCATCTAAATGAGAGGCTTAACTAACGCTAGAGCCCCGACGATCATCATGCGTAGCTCCTCTGCAAGCACTACATGATTGTCGGTTCTCCAACAAGTCAAGCGCAACACTTAGTGAGTTAAATAGGAAGCCATGAGCAATGAGTACAACTTATATTGGCTCCCAAGATCGACCAATATAATCATACTCTCATACAACGTTGCTCACATCCATACAACATTCATACATAAATAGTACAAAGTGATACATCAAAGTTTCAAGTTTACAACTACATAAGTGGTCGGCCAGGCCAAATTAAACAAGTTCATAGCGGAAGCAAGTAAATAAACCAAAATGCTGCGGTGGTATGCCACACAACCCATCGACAACCGAGGCGGGAGCTAAAGATAACACACTACTCATCGGTGTCGTCTAAATCGACACCGACAAGCTCGTCGGTCTCGATGATCGTCCTCTTTGTAAAAGCCAACAAACACACGGTGAGTACAAAGAGTACTGCAAGTCTTACACAAATAAAAATTAGTCATGCATAAGGCTATTCCAAGGGATGGCTCATATTGGCTTAGTTTTGCAAAGAGGCGCAACAAGTTACAACCTACACATGCTAGTTTTTGAGTGCCATTTAAAATTCAGATTTGAAGTAGAAGTAAAGCATGTGAATAAGTAATCAATTCCATAGCAAATGAATCATACCAAAAACAAAGTGGTGGTCCACTTTGATACAACAACAAGCATGAGCGTCCCATTCATGTCGATACCAAGTTATAACCACAATTTTAATTTCGAGTCTAACAATAGCGACCACAAGTTTCAAGCGGTGCGTCCATAGCAGTGGACACGGCTATTCGAATAGATTATACCTGCGAGGGTGTACTACTTTACCCACACGACTTGATTAGCGTAAGTCTCCGGATGCCTCCGAATATAGCATACTTCCTATGGTATACCGTAGGGTAAATCAAGATACGATCGTTTTAGCAAGAAGACCCCATTGAGCTAAGTCCCTCAACCCATGGCTCTAGGAAACACAAGGCGTTAACGCCTCCATCCTATATATCCTAGGAAACACAAGGCGTTAACGCCCCATCCTATCGGCCCAAAAGGAACACGGGATTGCGGTCCCATGCCCTTACGATTTCACCACCGTGGGACTCAACACAATAAAATCTCCCCTACTTAACCATCGGCACCCATATACGCGTGTGATAGCACGAGTTTTACTTGAATTGCAACAACCCAAAGTTCGGTCCTTAATTGTCGGACAACTCAACCACTTACCCAAGGCTCGTGCACGAAGCACCATCACTAACCAACACTTGTCGGACCAAGCGCTCATTTAAAATGACAAAATTTAACTCATAAAACATATACAAAGATCTGAAACAAAGGTATATAATGATAGTTGTGTGTATCCCATAATTGTCGGGTTATTCCGACAATAAATCTGGTTCTAGACTTGCATGGCTAAGCGGACCGGACAATATAACTTCACACATCCTATCATAACATTTGATAAAGGAATGATTCATGGATAGCCATAATGATAACATAATAGGATGTGCCTAACTATTCATCACAAAAATAGCGACATTATCAAAATAGCATGCAAGCAATTATTATTGCACTATCTTAACAAAAGCGGGATCAAATATGATGCAAAATAAAGTTCAAAGGATGCTTGCCTTCTTTGGTAGGCTAATTGCTCGCTCTCGGTCGCGTAGGAGTCGATGTCAATAAGCTCGGAATCTATATAAATGCAATCTAGAATAACCATCGAGAAATACCTCAAAATTCAAAATACTAAAAATGCATGATTTTTCTCTGATAGCTAAGTCATGATTTTAAATGATTTTTGTGAAAGAAATATCTCATTTTGACTTAGTATCGAAAGTTATGGTGATTCGATTTTCATATTTCAATACGCCTTTATTGGGTAATTTAATTATGATGCGAAAATTTGTAGAAGCGATGGTGAGGACATGGATTACATGGATAAATAGGTAATATTATTACAAATTCAAAGCAGTTGAGTTTGCTCCAATTGGAGTTTCCATGATTTAGTTATTGATTTCTAAAGTTATTAGCATTAATAATATAAAAATAATACCTTCTAATACCATTTTCCTCAAACTATAGTTTACGTGATGAGAGGAAGTTTGAAACTATTTTTATGATTAAGTTCATTTGAAATAGAAATTATCAAAACTGATTTCTTGTTTTTGGAGTTTACAAGAATTACTTATGAATTTTGAAGTTATCAACCTTTTCTTTTGCAAGAATAATAGTGTTAATAGCTCATTTTCCAAAATAATACTCTCATTCTGAGACATGGTTGAAACCAATTTTAATACAAAGTTCATTAAATATGTAAATTATCGAAGTGGTTTCACTCATTTTGGAGTTAAAATGAATTAGTTATGCATTTTCAAAGTTATACATATTTTTGACTTGCAAATAAATGGATTTCGGATTTTATATGTCGTTTAAACCTTTTCTCACCGGCGCTAGCCTAGTTACGACCACGGACGGCGGGCGGTGAATAGCGTGTTTTCGTTTTAACTTAGATTTAAATTTTGGTTACGACCGGTGGGTCCTGCATGCATCGATGACTCGGTCCACGGGACTTGGTCCATCGGCACGCGCGCACGGCACGGCACTTACGCCGTTGGTCCCACTTGTCACCAACGTAAGTTACGGTTTAACCCACCGTTTTACGTACGGGACCCACGTGTAAGTGGCTGTTTAACTCGTTGAGGCGATATTAACGCTAATGATTACCACTTAACTCCTAATCATCTTGCTACGGTGTCGGTCGAGTGCGACAACGGGCTTTGCCCGCGTGGTTGCCGGCGACTTCGCGGCGGATCCGCCACGACGGCGCCAACCAAGGCGAGGATAGCTACGCAATAGCAATGCGCATCGAAGGTGGTGGTTATAGCGCCGAGGTGGACTACCGGCTGGCAAGCGTTGGCTGGTGCGGTTCTACGGCAAAAGTGTGCAAGGCAAAGGAGAGCTTCGCAGCGACAAACAAGCGGTGCCCGAGGTTCTAGGGGCTAAATAGAAGCTACCTGAGCGGAGGAAGGTGCTCGGGGAAGCTCGGAGTAGCGGGAGCTCTGTCGGCGCCGGAGAAGAAGAAGGCGGCGACACGGCTTCGCGAGGAGAGGTGACCCTGAGCAAAACCAACAAAAATGAGTGGTCGTGGCAGCTCAAGGATCTCGTGAGGATGCTAAGAGAGCAAGGAATCGGCAGAAAACTCACCAAACCGAAGTGGGAGACGAAGGGATGTTCTTCGGCTGAAAATAGCCAAAACTTCGATTCACCGGAACCCTGTCGTGCAACAATGAAATAAGTTGAGGGGTTTTGATCAGTGGCCTAAAGCACGTAAGGTGACGCGGTGGATCGAGGATAATACCTTCTGGACACGAAGAAGGCACAACTGTGTCGCGAGAGCACGCTCGGAAGTCGCGGGGCACGACAGCGGTCGGCGAGCTACAAGCAAAAGCAGAACTCGCATAAGCAAAAATGGACACGGGATGAACCTAGAACGAGGAGGAATGGCGTAGAGAGACTTGCAGAGAGCACGAACTAGCCTCCTCTCCTCGGTCAGCAGAGAGAAGTGAGGGAAAAGGAGGGGTTGCGAGGGGTGATATGCCCGGAGATGGCGGCAATGGGCGCGGCGTGAAGCGAGGAGCTCGAGGAGTGGTCAGAGGTGGCGGTGGCTTCACGGCGTGGGCGGGCTGGGCGAGAACGCGGCGGCGCGTGGCGTCGCGGCGCTGGCGCTCTGCGAGGTTGAAGCGCCCACGGCGCGTGGGCGGCAGCGTCGGCGGCACAAGTGGCGCGGCTCGGTGCATCACGCCGGTCATCGGGACCGTTGGATGACGATCGGACGGAGAGATTTAAAGCATTATTTTGAAGCGCCCAACGATGGCGATATCCGAATCGTCGATCTCGGATCCGACGGCCGCATGCGTCGGTGCATTTAAGCGGATCGGTGAGCCGTTTCGCCGAGTCCGACTTGAGTCAGATGAGCGATGCTGGTCGATGCGAGTTGGTGAGAATTAAAATGTTTTCTCCACTTTGACCAAGGCTTAAAAATAGAAATAAATTTCCTAAAATCATGAAATAATTTGTGGGGTTCACAGGATAACCTAGTGTCTATAAAAATTATTGAACCCTACATTTCATGATATAATTTGTGATATATAAATTCAAACTTGAACTAGGTCCCTTAAGGGTGTTTGAATTTTCTCGAGGTTCAACCAGTCCCAAAATTTGGGAAAAATTATATTAATTCATGATAATTAATATAGTATTTGAATAAATTATTTCCAGAGGTTTTTCAGTAGCATTTATTTCGGTTTTTAGTTTGGAGATCGATTTGAAGTGTATGTTTCAATTGTATTTTGAGATTTTCCAAGTGAAATATTAAAATAAAGAGTTTCAAAGCATGGTGCATGCTAAGGAGATGCATAATAAGTTCTTTATTAGCTTGGGGATGTGACATCACCAGAGTAGTTGGTGATGATGGGGTGGACTTGGGTGGGCTGACGACGGTGACCCAAGGTGGCGTGGCTAGGTCCTCGAGGCGATGGCGGGATAGAGAGGGAGGCTTCAAATTTGAGGTTTGGGAAGGAAGAGGGAGGTGTGAGGATGCTCTGGTAGGAGGGAGTTGGAGAGAAGCTCATCGAATCAAAAATGGCGGCGACGGCAGTCGATTTGGCCATATTTGGGGAATAAGATGACGACGCAGTGCTCCTATGAAGGGATTGGGCCATTGACTGAGCGATTTTGCTCGTGACATGGAGGAACATGATGTGACGTGGGCGGGTTTGAGAGAGAGCACCAGTTCGATGGGGACGTCGTGTGGGGGCTGCAGGAGGACGAGGTGGTGGAAGGAACGCTAAGACAACGGGGTAGCGGACGATGGGGCGGCGCAAAAAGGGGCAAAAGGACCGGCAGGGCAACAGAAGGAGGATGGGGTGGCAAAGGACGGGGCGAAGGAAGGCGAAAGGAGGACAGGGCGACAGAAGGTGTACGAAACGGCGAAAATGGCTGTGACACCCCCACGATCTGGACGGTGAAGCTAACGCTGAGGCTTTACTTACAAGAGACAATCATCTTATAATGCCAACACGCTATCATTGGCGTGAGACTAAAAAAATCATTACAAGGCTTTTACAATGCCCCACCCCAATAGAACTCCACCCGCTAAGGTTTTCATCTGTCAGGGGACAGTATAGCCAAGCTGAAGGCCCCCTCTTGTGTCATGTGGTTTACCTGTGCCTTATAGCCATGCCACCCTACAGGTGGTTTACCTGTGACTATAACAACGCTACATTCCGTCGGATGGTGAAGCTAGTGCTAAGACAAAGTAGATTAATTAGCCAGGTCATACCCATTATAGATTTGTGGTTGCACTGTTAATGCATGAGAGATCATCACAAGAACCGGTCCTTAATTAACTTGGATGGTGCTTTCACATTACCAACTCTCGCACTCTAATCTTTACCCGCCCGACTTACCATCCGCCCAAATCTAAAATAGTGAGTTTTCGTTTTGAAAATCCTTTCTAGGTTCAACATGCCAGGCTCCAACCTCAACTGCCGAAATCCAGTTTAGAAATTTGAATGATGTCAGGGCTACGCCACAGAAAATCGTCTAGGAGCACAGCCTAGTCATCCAAGTCCTCCACATCCACATAATACTCTTATCAACAATTTATTTAAGCAAGGTGAGTACAAAACTTACTCCGCAAGTTACACCCAATAAAAAAATTATAATGCATGCAAGTATAACAAAGGAAGGCTTATATATGGTCGAATTTGCGCAAAGCGATATTTTTAGTTTAAATATTTTTACTAAGTTCCAAAACAGTTATTCTATATTTAAAATAAGTTTTTGATTTTGAATTTTCAAGTTTTATAATAGGATGACCTCCATAGGTTATCCATACATTTTTGGTGAATGGTAGCTCCTATCACATGGCTAACCACCCAATTTCCCATAAGGATTAACCATCCTAAATCATTCGTTAAAATCTTTTGAAATCAAAATAATAGTCTAAATTGAAGTGGCTTTGATCAGCACGTCCACCACCATGAACACGGCTATTCGAATAGTTTCACTTTGAAGATGTGGTACGTCGGGACCCGAATTTACACATCTAAAACCCTCTGTGTATTATGAACTAGTCTCGTATCAGTAGCTAGCTTACACAGAAAACATCGATAAAATATCATCTATTTATCGATTTAACTAAAAAGATCTCAAAATAATAAATAGTAATAATAACTGGATCTTATGGTCAACGTTTACTTAACTTGCCACGTAGGGCTAAGAAAACAAATAAACTCTTACAGCGGAACAAAAAACTTAAAGAGGCCAATCAATATGTCCACAGACAATCGAGTGGAAAACGCATCCTAATTCGCAAAGTCTTCATAAAACTCATTTTCGTAGAACTCTTGAGTAGCTCGATATTCTTCAATTGAGCAGCAAAATTTAAAGTCGTGAGTACATAAAGCATTCAACAATTTGTAGGGAAACAGTATGTTATTAATATTCATACAAAGCTTGAACAAAGGATTAGCTGTATGGTTCTTTTGCAGAAAGCAGTATTGACAATAAATATACTAAATAGATTGAAATACGTAATTGAACAGAATAATAAATAAATAGACAATTACTTTGAAACAACCAGTGAACTATGGTTCTTTTGCAAAAAGCAGTATTGACAATAAATACACTAAATAGATTGAAATGCGTAATTGAACAGAATAATAAATAAATAGACAATTACTTTGAAACAACCAGTGAACCACCAGCTCACTTCCCAACCAAACCACCAAGTGAATACCACATCCACCATGTGAACATCACATTCACTAGTGAATCTCCCATTCACCAACCGACATATTTTTATAAAGAAACTCTACCACTCGTGTGAAATCCTCGAGCATGTCCATGACCGCGGACACAGCTGTTTAAATAGTTTTAACTTTGCAGAGGTTGTACAGCTTTATCCACAAAAGATAAATCGACTTATAATATCCATTCATACACTTCCGTATGTGCGCGACTAAGTGATTATTACAAGGCCTTTACAAAGTTTCTTCTTAACCCAATTCTGGCCGCTAAGGTTTCAACACTAAATGCCATGACGACCAAAGACAGAGCCCCCTCTTGCGCCATTGTGAATATCCAATGTGGAACTCACGCTTCAAAAAACAGAATTAAGCTAAGACATTGTTGATTAATTAGCCAGATCCATCCCATACTGAATATGTGGTTTTACAATATGGCCTAGTTCAATGGCGCACAAGATTCCTTAACAAACTACTCAGACGAGACAACCTCAACCAAAACAATGTGCCTCACACACCCCCTTTATTACACGATCACTCGCCTAAGAATAAATCAGTCTATTCAACCAAACCAATGACAATCCCCGCCGGGGCACAAAATTTATAACAGCGGCGTCGCACCACAATCGACACAATAGTGATATCATGCCACAGTTGCACAACAATAGCATCGCACCACAATTACATATATCATTAAGTCAAATTATCAATATTGAACATGTGATCATGAGCCCATCGCAACTAAGCATGACTAAGTATCTCTATGATAACCTATGTTGGTGATACAAATATATCCAACTAATAATGGTCATCCTATGGTGACAAATGATTCATGGTATTCAAATGTTCAATTGAGACATAATGACAAATAGATGATTAACTATTCCTAAAAGCAGTTGATATAAAGATAACATGCAATTTGATATAAAACAATATAATTTTGAAAGCATAGATTCAATACGATCAAAGGACTACGACTTGCTTTGGCTTTGCTCAGTTACCACAATTGGATCTTCAAAACTTGCTTCTGCTTCTGCTCCTTGAAATAGATCATCCAACGAAAGATAAAACACCAGTGAAGCACAAATAAATCCAAAATAAAATCAAATAAAATCCAAAAACAGCAAAATCAACTCTAAAAGAAAGAGCTCGATTTTAGATGAATTTAGGAATTTGAACGAACTGAATCGGAATTCGAACGGAGGAGAACGGACTCTCTGAAGATTTGTCGTGAGGAAATGGAGAGGGAAAAGAATATTCTTTCGGCTGAAAAGAAAAAGGAAAAAAACAAAAAAAAGGACACTGACAAGTGTAGTCCACCTGTGAGTGAGAGAGAGAGAGAGAAAGCTGACTGACATGTGGGACCGAGGTGACAGTGAGAGAGAAAGAAAGAGAGAATGACAAGGATGGCCCACAAGTCAGAGAGAATAGAGAGAGGCATAGGGGAAAACAGAGGAGTTGGCCGGCGACGATGGCAAGTGGCGTCAACAGCGAACGATGGCAAGGGAGGTGGCGACGATGGGCAAAATGGGTTGTTGGGGTGGAGAGGAAGATTTGAGCGATGGTAGCACGGCGAGGACGACGACGACGGTGGAGCAGCGCTACGGGCTTGCGGCGGCTTCGATGGTCCGACGACGCTCGGAGGAAAAGGGCGGGAGCACGGGGGCGTAGGGAACATGGAGGACACCTTGGGGCGGTCGGAGGGTGGTCGGAGCGACGACGAGATGGAGGTGGCCGGCGACAAAGGAGAAGGATGGTGGTGGCATGCCATAGGGACAAAGAAGGAGCGAGAAGGGAGGGGAATGGAGGAGGACGATAGGCACGAGATGACGCGCTCAGATAGACGAGGGAACTCACCGGCAAGGGGATCAACGGTGGAGGTGGCGGTCGGCTTTGGGGAGGATAAGGGCGGCGGCGGCTCGGTAACACTCGGGCAAAGGGGATGGAAGCACGACGTAGAACGTGGACACGCAAAACCAACGATGGCGGATGCACGGCTGGAGAGGCTTTGACGGCTTCGGAACACGCAAAGAAGCACCACCGCGGCCGACGGCATCTCGGCGGCGATTCGGCGCAAAGAACACGAAATCGGGGCCAACAACTTGGGGTTTCAGGAGAGGTGGATCCGTGGATGAGGTGGACGATATGACGCGGATGGGGCTCCTTTATAGGCTCGGGAAGGGAGGATTTGCATGGAGCACGGCGGCGGCATGCGGCTTCGAGACTTTGAGTCGTAGACAGGGAGGAAGCTGCTGACGACGCGGGCCCACATGGCAGAGAAAGGAGGGAGGAAGGAACTGGGCTTGGCTTGGCGTGTAGGAGAGAAGGGAAGCAGGCCAAGGCTGGTAGCCGGGCTAGGAAAAAGGAGAAGCGGCCCAGGAAGGAAAAAAGAATTGGGCTGGCGGGAAAGGAAAGGGAAATGGGTCGAGGGAAAAGAGATTGAGCTCAAGAGAAAATTCGAAAAAAGAAAGGATTTTTGAATTTCATAAATGAGTTTAAATAAAAACGAGCTCAAAGAAATAGCAAATAAACTCCAAAATTCCTAGAAAATTCTCTGGAATTAAAGGAACCCAATTAAAATAGCTCAAAAATTAATTACAGTTTAGATTAATAACATTAAATTATTTAAATTTCTAAAGCATTTAACTTAACCAAGAAAAATTCAAATGATTATTTTTATTTTTAAATGCTTCAAAAACACTCCAAAATTTTGGATGTTACATGGTACAACTTTAACCACAAGATATAATCAACTTAATATGCCGACAAAGACACGCTTCTGTAGGCATGCGACTTAGTGATTATCACAAGACTTTTACAGTTTTTATCCCAAAGTTGTTATGTTCGCTAAAGTTTCATTTCCATTTGGCTAACCACCCGCCCGAAACCCCCTCTTGCGCCAAGTGGGATTACTGTCTAACCGACACCCGCACATCAACATGGCACAACTAACAATGTTACGTTGCAAATTTTTTAGCCCGGTCTGTCCCATACAAGACTTGTGGTAGTACAAAATGACTATGCAAGATGCGGCTCGAAGACCAATCCTTAACCAGCTTGGGCAACTTTCAGTAAAATCCTGGTCTCTATCATTGAAATGAATCGATCTCGTGCATTGACTTGCACCAACCTAACATCCATTTCAGCCAAGTCTAAACCATTTTTTATTTTATTTTGCTTTTTAAATCATTTGTAAATTTATATGGCATACCAATATCATAGACATATTTTTAACCATAATTGAATATTCGGCTAAAATTCCCCAAATTTAATATTTTTTATCTAAGCATGACTATACATATATTTTTACAAACATGTTCTAGTTTATACCATTGCATCAACTATATTTTCATCTAAGGTCGTATGTCGAAGGCGAGGGGATAATGGTCGGATGGTAAGTCGCCTTCTTCGCCACCGAGGGCCACATCTTTGCGCTTCCCCGTACGCCACCTCTTCGCGCCTCGCCGCCGCAAACGTGCGCACCAGGTTCCCCACATTCCCCTCTTTTGGTACCCTCGTCGATCATCGCCGTGGTGTGAAACGCTGGCAACCTCTTGGTCCCGTGCGCCGCCACCGCGCCTAAGTGACATGGCCACGTGCGCGCGCCATGTCAGTTGCACCATCCCCATCAATGCCGCATGTGCGCTGGCATGGCATGCGCCACTATTCCACACTTCTGGTCCACCGTGGACCCGGTCCATAGACTGAGGGCCCACATGTTAGTGAGCAAATAGCATTTCCTATAGATAAATAATTTGTCTGAAATTGAAAATTAGTGGCGACTAGGGCTGTAAAAAAAGCAAGAGGCTTACGACCTGTTCGAGCTCCAAACGAACGGAGCTCAAGCCTGACCTCAAACTTGCGAACCTTAACGAGCCGAGCTCAAACGTAACTCTTACCGAGCTTCTTTCGAATAGCCCTCCTATCTTGTTGAAAATTGCTCAAATAGCTCTCATATCTTGTTGAAAATTGTTGCATGTTAATTGTTACCGAGCTTCCCTCGAGCTCGAGCCTACTCGAGCTTTTCTAATCATTGAAAATTGATGTATATTTTTTTACTGTTATCGAGCTTACTCGAGCTGAGCTCAAGCCTACTCAAGCCCGTTTACAGCCCTAGTCGCAACGTCATGCATGCACAATAAATAGAATTTCCTTTAGAAATTTAATTCCATAATTCCAGAAAATGCAAATAGTGTATTTTCTTTAAAAGTCAAACTTCTGAGTGCTCGTTCTCCTTCGTTCGAACTCCAATTCTAGTGATTCAAATTTATAAATTCATATAAAATCCTAATCTAGCTAAATATACTAAAATTATAAAATTTGGAGTTCATTTGAATTTTATTTGAATTTGACCTGTTTTCACGTATAAACTTCGACGACTCCGGAGAGCACGATTTTTTTGACGAGTTAGACCAGCAACCTTTTGAGCAAGACGAGTTACATCCTTTGACCGTATTTGATCCCAGTAATTTAAATTATTTAAATTTTGTTTTAAATTATTATTGCATGCTTATTTGTTTTCAATTTAATTTAAATTCCTGTTTTAAAATTATAGTATTCTCATTGCTATTGTATAGCCAACTTTGACATTGAATCAAACATACCTTAACACCTTAGATGAAAATCTAGTTGATGCAATAGTATGAAGTAGAATATATTGGTAAAAATACATGCCTAATCATGCTTAGATATAAAAAAAATGTTTAATTTGGAGAATTTTAGACAAATATTCAACTATGGTTTAAAAATGTGCCTATAGCATTGGTATGTCATATAAATTTACAAATGATTTGAAAAGCAAAATAAAATAAAAATAAAGTTTAGACGGGCGAAATAGATGTTAGATTGGTGCAAGTGAATGCACGGGATCAATTCATTTTAATGATCGAGACCAGAGTTTTACCGAAAATCACCAAGGTGGTTAAGGACCGGTCTTTGAGCCGCATCTTACATAGTCATTTCATACTACTACAAGTCTGCTATGAGACAGACCATGCTAAATAATTTACAACGTTCCACTGTTAGGTGTGCAATGTTGATGTGCAGGTATCGGTTAGACAGTATTCTCACTTAGCGTAAGAGGGGGCTTCCAGTGGTGGTTAGCCCAATAGAAGTGAAACCTTAACAGGCATAACAACTTTGGGATGGAATATTATAAATAAATAAAAAAACTTGTGATAATCACTTAGTTGCACGCCTACAAAAGTATGTATTTGCCGATATATTAAGATGATTATCTCTTGTGGGTAAAATTATACCACCTCTGCAGAGTGTAAAACTATTCAAATAGACGTGCCCACAGTCATGGACATGCTGAGCAAGCCACTCTAAGTAAGACTATGGTTTTGATTTCAAAATATTTTAACAAATGATTTAGAATGGTTAATTCTTATGAAAAATTGAGCGGTTAGCCATGTGATAGGATGGTATCCTTCACCAGAAATGTATAGAGGTTATTCTACTATAAAACTTGACAATTTAAAATCAAAAACTGATTTTATATATAGAATAACTACTTTAAAACTTAGTAAAAATATTTATACTAAAAATGCCAAAGTAACCTTCAGATGTAAGGGAGCTGCTGCTGGCTCTTCCTTAGCTGCAGCTCATCAGCAAGCGGAGAGCACTTCCTTCTTGTTTCCTCTAGTTCATGCTCCAGCTCCCCAATCTACAAAGAACCATTCAGATCTGATCAGGTGACATAATATGATCCCCACCACGAACTAATTACTCAATGGTACGGCATACCGTCTGCTTCAACAGTGTATCTCGTTGTCGAAGCTCTTCACGCCTGTAAAGAATATTTTCAAGTTCAGTTCAGCATGCAAAAAAACAAAGTGCTAATGGAGATTTCACACAATATATACTACTAGTTACTCCTATGTATTGAATTAAATGTTAAGCCACACTATAAAAATAAGGAAACTGTGAAAGTGGGCACATCTATATGTTCATGTAAGTGGTATAGCAGCTTGTGCCACTCAATAAAGCTTTACTGATTATACAGCCTAACAGGCCAATCATGCAGGAACCTACAGCCAATTATAAGGCCTAATCTACCAATTTTCAGAAGAATGGTTGTCGATGATAAACATGAATCAACAGATGGGTCAAAACTCAAGTCACAAAACCCTAAGTCACACAGAGTTCAATGATTTGTCTAAGCACTAACGAAATTGGCAATACAATATATATATATATATATATCTTGCTCAGAATTGAACAGGGATTTCAACAAGACTAGTAATTGCAAAATCCATGCAGGAAATTCTATAGCTATTATTCCAACATCCCATTAACTATACACGATGGCAATACCTTGCTGAAATTCCCCCATATACGTAAACTAATCAGTCATCATTAAAGCATTACCTTGTGAACAGAGCAATGTTTTCTTCACTCAGCTTCTCAATGAAATTGGGATCAAGTACACCATGAGAGCCAATATCTACTAGATCCTGAATGACACACAAAATTCAAAAAAAAATAGTAATGATCAGATGTGTACATTTCAAATATACTTGGAGGATGCTATAATTGATTAACAAACATTACAGCATAACTTAGGAAGTCAACACTATATTTGCATCATGTGGACTGTATACACTCGCATTTAGTGCCAAAAAAAATAATCAAATGATTGTATAGCCTTTTACATTACAGAAAAACCTAGATTAAGGAAGCAATGAACTTGGAAACTTATGAAATGTGTTTACAAGGGCTATTACATGTGCCATCGGTTAAGGGAGTGGAAGCAGAAGGCACTGTTCACTGTTCTCTTCAACAAGAGTTATGACGGGTCCAGTAAACGAACACCCAAAGAAAAAAAAACCTACAAGGACAACATGACTTAATTGAAAGCCTAAAAGGTGCAAACCTCTTCCAAGCCTGACTCCATACTGTTTTCTTGCGCTTGGCCAGACAATTGTAAACCAGAACCTGGCCAAAATAAAATAACATGAATTATATGACAACAAAATCTATAAGCTGTGTGGATTCTCATCTAGGAAAACAGAACAACAAAATGACAGAGGAGTTAAGGTGCTCTGGTCGAACAATGTTAAAGAGTAAGCAGTGACAAAACGCTAAACCCATACCCCAAAAAATCATGTTAAACCCATACCCCAAAAAATCATACTTCACAGAGAGAACCTAGCTCTAAATAAAATAACTGGTCTATATTTCCCACAGGATTTTCCTTTTTATGTAGAAATAACTGAACTGATACAAGTAATTATGACTTTTTGAGACAGTGGTCTAAAAAGAATTCAAGACAAACTTATTTCAGACAGGAGGATACTACTAATTTACGACACGTGGGACTAGCCAACCATTTTCATGATAGTCAGTAATATTAAAATTATTAACTAAATCACCAATCTATTAATGTATATAGCTTATGGTGTTATTTGCATATTGACCTACATTGTACAAGATATTTTGGCCCATTGGAATAGATCAAGGTTCATTCCAACATGATATCAGAGCTAGGGTTTCCCACTTGACAGCCGCGGTTGTCCCTACGCCGAGTCCTCTACTCGGCGCACCCCTTGCTCTGCTTTTCCAATTCACGCACATGCCCAAAGCTCCCGATGCTAATCTGTGCACCCCCACCCACCGCTGCCGGATCCGGGCCGCCCCATCGCCGAATTCGCCCTGAGGCGAATCCTCTTCTATTCTTCATCGCCCGAGCGAGGACACCACCTAGGGCTCCCACGCGCGCTGCAACTTCCGAGCGCGCTGCCGGAGCTCACACTGCCGCCGACCGCCGAGCTCCAGTCCCACTGCGCTCCAACTCCGCCCGAGCCTCCTCGGATTTGGCGCTCGCCGAATCGGCGGCGCCCCCTGCCGCTGTCGGCGCTACCCGCTCCAGATCCGGCCACTCTAGCCGGATCCGACACACGGCGACCGACCTCCGGCGCTGCGGCCCGACCTCGAACTCCCTGCAAGCGACTCGGATCGCCTCGCCGGATAGCTACGCGCGCTCTTCGTCATCCCGCTCCCCTTAGTTCGGTTTGACGGGACGAACTTCCGAGAGTGGGCTGTTCACCTGAGGATTCACCTCAACAGCCAGTGCCTCTAGAGTCATCTCACTGGCGAGCACCCCTGTCCGCATCGCCCTACGCCGCCAGTTCTGCTAGTTCTTCCTACTGGTGCGGATCAAACTGCTGAGGAGGCCGCCAATGCTGCACTGGAGGAGGCCCTGAAGCTCTACCAACCTGAGTTGCATGCCTATAAGAGATGGCAGGATGTCGAAGCTCGTGCTACCGCCATCCTGATGGTTAGCATGCCCATAGCCATCTCTATAGATGTGACGGAGCTGCCGACGACTCAGCTAATATGGAAGCGCCTCCGAGCTCACTACCAACCGACGAGTGATGATATGTACCTCTCCGTTGTGCACTAGGCGCATTCCCTTCAGCGGCTCGCACCGTGGACGACTTCTACCAGCAGATGTCTGAGGTGTGGCGTCAGCTCGACTCTCTGGGGTCGGATGTCTGTCGAACCCGCCCCTACTGTGTGCGGCTCCGACCTCACCAAGAGACTCACCGTCTCTATGACTTCATGAAGCGTCTCTGGCCTGAGTTTGAGACCGTGCGTGCTCAGCTCCTGACTCGCCACCCGCACCCGAGCTTGGTGGAGGCCCTCGTGGGTGTTAGGAGACTCGTCATGATGGCGCGGCTCAGATACATGCTGTCTTGTTCGCTTCAGCGCCTGCTCCTTCAGCACTAACCATAGTCCCTCTGCTCCTAGGGCACTAGTGGTTGTTGCCTCTACTGCGGGTCTTTACTGCACCTACTGCCAGCATGACAACCACAGATATCAGGACTGCTACAAGTGGAGTAGAGACCAGGATTTGCCGAGGTGGACGTCCCCCGAAGGGCTCTGGAGGTTCCTCCCACATGAGAGCCGACGACTCTCGCTAGGGCTCCTATGGTGATGCCACGCAACAGCTTTTCTCCCTGCTCCAGCGCCTCAGTGCCGGCTTGTCCTCAGACTCCTCGGGTTCTGCTCATCTAGCTCTTGCTTCTCAGCGGTCTTCCTCGCTTTCGTCTCCTCCCTCGTCAGGTATCTTGTCTCTGTGGATATTGGACTCTGGTGCTTCCTTTCGCAGGACAACAAATTCTACCCACCTCACTTCTATGAGTCCCATAGCTATTCCTTCCACTGTTCAGACTGCAGATGGTACATCTTCCTGTTGGAGGCCGAGGCACTCTTTCCACTTCTTCGTTTCATGTTTCTACACTCTCATGTTCCTCAGCTTACTATGCAACTTATGTCGACTGGTCAGATCACTGATCACGACTATCGTGTCCTTGAGTCTGACTCTTGTTGTGTCCAGGACCGTCACACGGGGACTCTGCTTGGTACTGGCCCTCGGCGCCATGATTCACGTCTTTGGGAGCTCGACTGGCTGCATCTTCCTTCCATTTGTCTCCGCGATCGATCGGCCACTACTCTCGCACTAGTAGGTTGAACGAGGATTGAAAAACCGGTGATAACCGCCGACACGGATTTACTGGGTGGGGTCGGAGATCAATCAAAGCGGATTCTCTCCGGTCTACCAAATTCAAATTTCAAATTTCGAAATTCAGCTGATTTTTAATCAAATTCATGCGAATTTCGTCCGAATTTCCACCGGGAATTCCGGTAACCGTTACCGCCGGCTGGCTGGGATGTCATCCGGAAACGGCTTTTCAATTTCTGGGTTGAACCCTAGATGATTGCAATTTATTAATTTATATACTTTTATTTTTATTTTATATATATACACGTATCGCCGTATCAGTGTTTTTGGGAAAATGACGTATCGCGTATCCGTATTGGGGTATCCGGGCAACCTAGGGTAATAGTGTAATAGTATGTGTATGTTAGGAGTATATGTGATATTGTAGTGGTAGTCCAGATGTTGTCTGATTGTCTTTGGGCCACCCCTTAGTTTAGGTTTTGACTTTTTTGCTTTTAAGCTAAACAAAAAGCCTAAACAAACAAGTCCTATATCTATACCCTTTGGGCTCTTGCAATACATCAAATTTATTTGTCTTCCTCATAACTTCACATTTTATACCATTATTTAGTTGGAAGATGATCTTCAATTGAACAGAAGCTAAACAGCCACAAAAGCATTTCAAGTAAGCATCATTTCTCATTTCAAAATTTTTTATTCTAAACTCAAACTACATTACTACATGCATTCAAGTAGGACTGGAAAATAGTAAGATACCTCTTTGAAGCTTACCACACAACAGAACAGGAAAAATATTTGTATTTTATAATGATCATGTTAAGAGTAGTAATGTAATAGTCATGTGTGGGTTAGGGGTAGTAATGTAATTGTAGTCTAGCTAGGGATTTTAGTCTAGGGTTTCACTTTTACACTATATATTGCCCCTATGGGCTCTTGCAATAGATGAAGAATTCAACCCCCATTTTACTCTTCTCTCCCAAAATCTAACATCTTCCAAACTCTAGCTCCAAACTCTAGCTTTCATCTTCTTCCACCCAAGCCGCCCCCCGGAGAAGCAATCTCTACTCCGGGGGCAGCATCCAATTTCGTCATTTGTAATTTCTTAGTGTCAAAAGTACCAACAGCTACCATTATCTTGAGTGCGGCAAAGTAGAACACAAGATCAATCGAATGAGCAATAATAGCGGTAGAGCTCAAGAGATCCACGACTCCCCCTCGAATTCGGCTGGAGGAAGTCGCCTCCCCTCTGAAGCTTGGAGGTCTCCCCTCCGGACCTGCTTGGCTGGCAGGCCATCCTCCTCCGCCGTCACCCGACGCCGTCGAGCTTGATCCACGCACGCCTCCTCCTCTGCGCTGGATCTGTTGGAGGGAGCTCATTTACGTCGCCGCCTTCTCTGCTCCGCGCGAATCCGTCACCAGCAGTGAGGAGCTCGTCAACACCGCCTCAGCTCGACCGGATCCGGCGCCTGCGGTTGCGCCGCCACCTCCTCTTGGCCGGCGGGAGCTCGCCCACGCCGCTGCCTTCTCTGCTCCGCGCCGACTCCGCCCCGGGTCACCTACTTTCCAGCGCTGCCTCCGCCTCGCCTCGGGGCCCCTGCTCCTAGAGCCGCGCGGCCTCCGCCTCCTTGCTCTCGAATCCGCGTCGCCGTTGCCGGAGACGATCGGACGGACTTGGATCCGGAGCTCCTCTATTCATGGAGCACCACCTCCACCTAGGCTCACCTCGGGGCCCCTACTCCCAGCGTCGCCTCCACCCAAGGCGCAGCTCGGCGCTGCTGGCACATCTTCACCAAAATCAACGTTGTCGGCTCATCTACGCCGGATTTTGGCATCCGCCCATTCTGCGAGATCATCCGCCTATCTCGCTAACCGTCGTAAATCGTGACCATCTCCATCACCGGCTCACTGGTGGCCATCTTCTTGGTTTTGTTGTCGCGAAATCATCTTCATCTCCAAGCTCTTGCTCAGTTGCTCTTCTTGCTAGCGGGTGTTCAAGTGCTCTGCTTCGTTGTTGTGCTGATGTGTGCTTTTGCCTCTACTGCTAGTATTTGCTGCTTGTATGCTGTTGCTAGTATCTTTAGTCTATTTCCTTTTATTTTCATGGAGTCTATCCAAGTCCACTGCATCTCTCTTTGAGTTTGTCGAAGTCATGCCAGTTCATCAAATCCTTTGTCGATCAGCCAATTGCTTCTTCCTTTTCGGGTTACCGCGGTCCGTCCATTGGATCGAGTGCAGTCACCCCCATCATCGTTGTTAATGCGACTTTGCCCACTTGGTCCTCTCTTGTAGCCATCTTGCTACACATCTTCGCATCACTGCGACTCTTGACCAATGACCTTCTTTGTCGTTATCATCAACTGTCTCTCCTCAGTCAGGCGTCAGATTCGACACCGTCACCTCACATCTTGGGTGGGTGGATCTGGTCCGTCGTCTTTGTTTTCGTCGGACGCCAGATTCAACACAGTCACCTCACATCTTGGGTGGGCGGATCTGATCCGTCGTCTTTGCCTTCGTCGGGCGCCAGATTCGACACCGTCACCTCACATCTTGGGTGGACAGATCTGGTCCGTCGTCTTTGCCTTCGTCGAGCGCCAGATTTGACACCGTCACCTCACTTCTTGGGTGGGCGGATCTAGTTCACGTCTTCGTCCCTATCTCTCTCTTCATCGGCTTGATTTGACATATCTCTCTATTCCTGTTCGTTTCAACATCTCCAAATCAAGACATTCATGTGAAGAGCCAAAGGACAATTTTTGTTCAAGAGTGGCATGCTTTGACGACATCTTCAAGCTCGGACTTCGGATTTATCTTTTTTTTTTAGTGTTGTCCTTTTCAAACTCAATGCTATTGCATACGCATTGAGTTTGAGTGGGGGTGTTAAGAGTAGTAATGTAATAATCATGTGTGGGTTAGGGGTAGTAATGTAATTGTAGTCTAGCTAGGGTTTCTAGTCTAGATTTCACTTGTACATTATATATTACCCCTTTGGGCTCTTGCAATAGATGAAGAATTCAGTCCCCATTTCACTCTTCTCTCCCAAAATCTAACAGATCAAACCACCACACAAATATTTTACCAGAAGCAGAAACTAGTATTAATAAAGACCAAAGTAGGAACCATTTGAATGAAGCTAGTCTGCTACCTGCACCATTAGTTGTCAGTCCAACAACTGCTACATCATCATATGCCTCCGGTAGCAAATTTGATGGATGCCCTCCAGTCTTCTGAGTAGTGGAAGCTTTCTGCTGAAACTTAGGTCCAGGACCACCTGAATCTTTAAGAGCAGCCTTATACTGGGATTTTAATTGTGGATCCACTGGCTGGTAACCTATTAAATGACACCTCTCTTTCCTGCAAATACACCATTTGTTACAGGAATTTACATTATAGGAAACAGAATAAGAACAAATGGCTGCATGCAGAGTGTCCAAGGTTTATCCTATTGGCACTTAAGACACAGTACAGGTGGCAAAACCTAATACAGTACACTTCCCAGTGCCCAGGTACTGTTACAAACGATTTATTGTTTAACACAAAAGCATTAGATACAGCCAAAGAAATCAGCAACAGGTTTTTTATGTAATATGAAGCTGGAGCAAGTTTCAAAATGTAGTATACATATCTCTTTAATAGTGATGACTATATGATAGGCACAATACACTACTTCCGTTACAGATTGAGCATTTCATGTGCAAAAAGAGAGGATTCTGAACCAAATTGCCAAAGGCACTTACCAATAATCAACAATAATTTGTCTAAGTTTTGCTTCGAGCCGAATGAATAGTGGAGTCCTCTCAAAATCTTGTTTGTCATGTGCCGGCTCAATAAAATTTGCCTCAAGTACACCTGAATCATGACAAGTGTCATCCCATAGACAAACAAAGTAAAATAGCAATAATGAAAGCATTAAATATATGAACTCACCTACAACACTCCTCCCTCTACTAGATCCTTCTTGAAGGACCTTCCAGAAGGGCTGCAAAGGGAAAATAAGATTACAAAAAATGAATTCTGACCCAAATTGCATTGTGATAATTGGATCACTGGAACAGTACATTTTTAGATGGTCAGCCCCAGCTCGGAACCTTAATTTTAAGTTACAAAGAACATCAGCCCAACCATTTAAAAGCTATCTAAATGATGATGAGGATTTAAACCTCTCATCATGTTCATCAATTAACAACAAAAGGCCAGCAAAATTATCATAGAAATTATACTAACACCAAAAAAATTTGAAAACGTTTTGCTACTGACAGCTCAATATTCCTTATAAAACAGATGACAGCTCAATATTCCTTATAAAACAGGTGGTCTAAATCAGGGAAAAAAATCCCGGCCGGTCACCGCCGGTAACCAGATTTCCCGGTGGTGACCGGGTGAACAGTAACCAGCAGGAAAATTTTAAATTTGAATTTGAATTTTTGAATGCGTAATGCACTTCCTAGGTAGATTACGTACTGTATGAGCTAAATATGCTAGATTACGTACTGTATGAGCTAAATATGCTAGATTACGTACTGTATGAGCTAAATATGCTAGATTGCGTACTGTATGAGCTAAATATGCTTGATTACGTATTTGTATGAGCTAAATATGCTTGATTACGTATTGTATGAACTAAATATACACTTCATTGAACACTTTTTAATTCAAAATTTGTCAATTCAAAATTCCGGACAGTTTTTCCAGTTTTTTTAACCGGTTTTTCCGGTTTCCAGGCGGTAACCAGTCCGGTTACCGGTTTCCAGGCGGTAACCAGTCCGGTTACCGGTTTCCAGGCGGAAATCAGAGTTCAAATTTCAGTTTGTGAATTTTGTCTAGTTTTTCACCGGGATTTCCGGTAACCGGCCGGTTACCGTTACCGGCCTCCGCCGGGATTTCACCCGGTACCGGTTTTTGGATCCTTGGTCTAAATACAATAAAAGAATGGAAATTCTCAATGTTTCAGTAGGAAGCTCTGATTGCATGATTCAACATTAGCATATACCTAAATTGCATCCTGAGTCCTCAAATTGGGTTAGCAAAACAGTTATGAATTAAACTGACTTGTGCTGTCTAAACTAGAACAGAACAACACACAAATTTCTTGGGCTCTACACTTCTGTACCAGTAAGAAGACTGAAGACACCAACCAGGATCACACACACACACACAAAAAAAAAAATGAAGTCTGTGTAATGATGGCAAAAGAAGCCTTTTACCATTCCACAAATCTACTGCAAAACAAAGCAACCTAGTTGCAAAGTAGCAAGCAACAAAAAAACCTATGCTGCCTGCTGATTGCTGAAAATGGCCCTTTCTACAAGTATTGCTGCTAGTACATCTATCTAGTCAGTCTGACAACATATTGGTCCGCCATGCCCCCATATTTTCCTTCAACCCTCATACAACTGGTATATTAGATATCTCTAAGTTTTCAGTAGAACTGCAGGGGCATCCTTGGTTGATAGGAGAAACCCAACTTTTACAATAACAACACAAATGAATGAACAAATAAACCAGAATTGGAGAGAGTGGTTACCATTATTAGTCGATTTTTATGGTAGACATTCATCCCAAAAATGCCTAAAACAGGCGCCTCCTTTGCAAAGCCAATATCTACCTTCACTGAGACCTACGGTTTCAGTACAGATGTGGTTGTAAACAAATAGTACCACGAAGAAAACCAATAGTAGTTGCAAATAAAAACTGAAGGAACCATTTCATAATGAGATAATAAGTTGGAGAATAGCTAAACAGGGCATTGACTGTTTTTGTAACTTCAATCCACTCATATAACCCAAAAAATGGAATCACAGAGGAACTTCAGTACATGAGCATGATCATCTACTAAGCTAAGAAACAAGGTCTTGAAGGAATTAACTAATTAAGTGCAGACTATCCTGAAAAAGAACCGCAGATAAAATAAATGACTATTGTACTAATTTACTCACCACTTGAGAATCATGTGCAACTTGAGGTTTGTAAGTAACTACTTTCTTAAACTTCAGTTCATTATCAATGCTTATCTGTTCAACAGGTTTTCCTGTTAATATAATTTGGAAGTTTTCAAACTTCCTGAGGTAAAGGATGGAAGTATACGCCTGCATATTGACAAATGCATGTTATATTTAGATATGTAAGCTAGATGGGAATAAATCCAGAATGTAAAGAAGTAAAACCTACACGCAATGAAAATCTGAGCCTGTAGGATATATGTTGTTGAACAATTTCTTTTTGGATCTTTGTTGCTCCCCCACTGGCTGTACCTTGATCTCTAAGTAATATGTCCTGCAAATTGAGCAATAGGACATGAGCAATGTAGAAACTGTTAAGAGTATTGTATATTCTACTTTCTCTCTTTCTCTCTTGGCCCATGTGGCCCTTGTAGCCCATGAGGCCCATGTATCTATGTCTATATATATCCCCTCCATTAATGAATAAGATGCAGAGTTGTGAATAGCAAACCCTAGTTTTCTTATTGTAACATGGTATCAGAGCCTAACCCTAACCTCAGTTCTACCGCCGCAACACTGGTTCTCGCTAATGAGCTTTCGCTCGGGCGGCGGGCTGGCGACTCTCGCTTCACCTCCTTGCGGCGCCGGTGCCGAAGTTCTCGTTGACTGCCGGATCCGGATCGAGCTCGACGCCCGCGCCTCCGGATCGAGCTGGAGGCCATCGCCTGATCCTCTGCTCGACCTCCTCCCGGATCTTGCGCTCGACTCGCCGCTGCGTCGGATCTGATGGATAAGTCTCTGTGTTGGCTTTTGCCGCCCTTCAAGGACAGCATCCTTGACTGGCGGTTAGCATCTCTTTTGGACAGAGCATCTTGGACTAGCTTTAGGACTAGCTTTAGAGGACAGAGCATCTAGGACAGAGCATCTTGGACTAGCTTTAGGACTAGCTTTAGAGGACAGAGCATCTAGGACAGAGCATCTTAGACTAGCATATGCTTGGCATATGCTTGGCATATGCTTGGCTGATTAGCCCTATAAATATGTATCCCCAACCCCTCAGGTTGGCATGGCATTGTGAAGAGAAATATACAAGAAAAATTGCCCCATCTCCAAGTGTCATCCTCTCCATGAGAGTAAGGATCTTGCTATCACCTCAAGCAAGAGTCCAAATGACTAACAAGTGGTATCGAGCTTGTGTATCCTGTAGCTGAGCATCTCCTCGCTATCTCCTTCTCGGCGCCGCAGCGGCCGACCCGTGCGGCGGCAGACTCGGTATCCCCTCGCCCTCTCCGGAGGCGGGTAGCGGCTCGTCGGCGACCCCTCTCCACGCAACACCCCGATGCGCGCCATGTCAAAGGCGATCTCGGCGCTTCGATGCGCCTCGAGCACGCGGCGTCGGCCGACGGCCGAAGCTTCGCGCGGCGCGCAGCCAGCGGCGAAGCGGCGCAGGCGGCGCAGCGCGCAAAGCGCGAGGGGGCGGCAGCGGTAGCGGCAGCGGCGGCGGAGGGAAGCGGCGGCGGCGGATGCGGCGCGTCGCGGCGCAGCAGAGGTCAAGGTCTGCGCGGCGGCAGCAGCAGCTCCATCTCTGCGATGGCGGCGACGCGGACCTTGAGCGGCGGAGAGGAGGCGCGCGGCGAAGCGCGCGATGGCGGCGCGCACGCCGCGAGCTTAGCGGCAATCGAAGATAGCGCGGTCGCGCTGATGGCGCTCTGGAGAGGCGCGCCGCGCGGTGGCGCTCACGGAGCGCGCTCGGCGGTGGCGCTCGAGAAAAGCGCTTCGGCGGTGGCGCCCACGGAAGAAGCGCGCACGACAACGGCGGCGAGCGGGTCGATAGAGCGCGCCTTCACATGCGGCGTGGCTCTCTCCCGGGCCGTGCATCGTGGTTACCACGGGTTCGGTGTTGTCGGGACGCCGCCGGCGGTGGGTGGCCTACCTCGCCAAGGCCAACTACGTCGAGTGGGCGCGGTGATGAAGGTGAGCTCAGTGCGGCACATGTGGGAGGCGATCCGTGCGGCGGCGTCGACTACGACCGGGATCGGCGGCGCTGGATGCCCTCATCGCTGCGATCCGCCCGAGATGCGATTCGCTTCTCCAACAAGCGGATCGCCAGGAGGCTTGGGGCGCCATCATTGCGGCACGCGACGGCGGCGATCGCGCGCGCAAGTCCCTGCTGCGAGCGCCGCGCGGAGTGGGAGACCACGGCCTTCAAGCGGTGAGGGCGTTGATGACTTTGCTCTCGTCTCAACACTCTGCTGCGAAGTTGGTAAAGTTCGGCGGCGACACCTCGGCGAGAGAGAGCGCCGAGAAGCTCTTTCGCTGCGTCCAGAAGTACAAGCGGATGGCTCGGTCGATCCGGTCTCTGCTGGACCTCTCCACGATGTCGATCGAGGAGGCGATAGGTCGCCTCAAGGTCGTCAACGATGATGAGCCACGATCTCTCTCGGGACCCGTCACCATTGGCGGAAGCTCCTCCTCGCTCGGGAGAGTGGGTGCCGACAAGGTGGCGAGGAAGAAGGAGCCTTCTTCCACGATGCGGCGCATGCGTGATAAGCGCGGCAAGCGCGCAAAACGCCGAGCATGGGCGCGAGGCGTCTTCAGGTGATGGCCGTGGGCGCCGGCGGCGCGCTGGCAAACAAGAGCCGACACGAGGCGACTCTTGCTACAAGCTGCGGCAAGCCTAGTCATCGGGCCAAGGATTGTCGGATACCACGGCGGCGCCAGCCCACGCGCGCAGCGGAGGAGGAGGAGCATCGGCTCGTTCATTGCTCAGCGAGCATCGAACTACCTCGGCGCTTGCCGCCGCGGCTCTCCTCCGCCTTGACGAGCCAAAGCACACGCCTCTTCGGCGAAAGTCCCGCAATAAAGCAAGACCGGCGGGTGGTGCCTCGACACCGCGACACCCACCACATGGCCGGCGGCGGAATTCTTCTCGGCGTGACTCGAGCGTTCGAGGCTCTGTCAAGTTTGGGGCGCCTCGGCGTTGAAATCAAGGACGACGCTCGCTCTAGGATCGGGATGGCTCAGATTCTCACAGGAGACACACAAGACTTAGAGGAGATTGATGGATAAGTCTCTGTGTTGGCTTTTGCCGCCTTCAAGGACAGCATCCTTGGTGGCGGTTAGCATCTCTTTTGAATGAGCATCTTGGACTAGCTTTAGGACTAGCTTTAGAGGACAGAGCATCTAGGACAGAGCATCTTGGACTAGCTTTAGGACTAGCTTTAGAGGACAGAGCATCTAGGACAGAGCATCTTAGACTAGCATATGCTTGGCATATGCTTGGCTGATTAGCCCTATAAATATGTATCCCCAACCCCTCAGGTTGGCATGGCATTGTGAAGAGAAATATACAAGCAAAATTGCCCCATCTCCAAGTGTCATCCTCTCCATGAGAGTAAGGATCTTGCTATCACCTCAAGCAAGAGTCCAGCGACTAACAGGATCCTCTTCGTCGTCGATCTCGACCTCCGCCCGGATCTTGCGCTCGACTCACCTGGAGGCCACGCTGCGCCGGATCCTCTTCCTCGTTGACTGCCGGATCCGGATCGTGCTCGACGCCTGCGCCTCATCTTCCTCTTGGAATCGCCTCTGGATCGAGCTGGAGGCCACCGCCTGATCCTCTGCTCGACCTCCTCCCGGATCTTGCGCTCGACTCGCCTGGAGGCCACGCTGCGCCGGATCCTCTTCCTCGTCGACTGCCGGATCCGGATCGAGCTCGACGCCCGCGCCTCATCTTCCTCTTGGACTCCCGTGGTTTCTCCTCCGCCCGGATCTTGCGCCGCCTGGAGGCCATTGCTTGTCTCGATCCTCTCCGGATCTGTGCGCCGCCCGGAACTTGTCCTCCTCAGCGGCCTCCTCAGCTCCAGACCGGTGGTCGTCCCTCCTCAGCTCCAGCCCGGTGGTCCTCCTCTGCATTCACTCCGCTCGTGATGGTAACTCCTCCAACATGGTGATGTCCTCCGCTCTGGTAGTATCTGCTCTGTTCTGTGTATTGTGATTAGTCTGGCGATGCGCTCTTTGTATTCTTTGTGATTAGTCTTATTCTTGTTGATCTGCGCTCGTGATTAGTCTGCTTTGTGAGATATGGCTAGATCCGACTCAATGTTTGGGGGTAGTTCATCCCTTGTGTTCACGGACATCAAGCTCGATGGGTTGAACTACCGGGCATGGGCATTCTCAGTTAAGACTACTCTCAGGGGTTATGGTTTAGCCTCTCATTTGGTGATGATCCTCACGATCAGAAGACCGTTGATGTTGAGGTATTAAAGGCTTGGCGAAAGAGGATGATCGTGTCATGGCCGCATTGTCTTTGAGTGTTGATGTTTCCTGCGGATGAGTCTTGAGTATCATACTTGACCAGCGGATGTGGACATACTTTGAGAAGAGATATGTTCGATCGGTGGTGCTCTTCGCTTCACATTGCTCAAGAACATTCATAGTCTTCAGCAGTGGCCGGATCGATCGGTGGAGGAGTATTACGGTGCTTTCACTCATATCACGGTCCTCTAGAGTCTATGACAGAAAGCTCTTTGTTGCTGTCGGTCTTGTCTTTGCAAAAGATGAGTATGCTCGCAGACGCTTATGTCGATTTGTGATGGGGCTTGATCGGAGTTTGAGCATTCGCACTCGGATTGCTCAACTATCCCACTCCACCGACTTTGGAGGTGCTCTCTAGTTTGATTGCAGAGGAGACTCGTCTTCATTCGCTTATGTCTTTCTCGGATCCTCGCACATCTTTATTCGAGTCTCTCACGTGATGCGGATCTACAGAGCGACACCCACAGGAGTGTTGGTATGTTCCCATTGTAAGAGGACTGGTCATCATGTTGACAAATGTTTCAAGTTACATCGGATCGACTTATTGCTTATCGTGCTGAAACGACCATCGGCCGTCGTCGTGGAGCACCTCATGGGCCTTCTAGAGCGATCCTTCGCCGCCACATCCACATCTATCGTGACTTACGGATCGATTGTGCGCTATGACATCGATTGCACCTTACGCTTCTAGCTTTGCTCATCCTTGGGTTTTGGACTCGGTGCCTCTTTTCATGTCACATCAAGCGACTCTCGACTTGTTGCTCGTAGGCAGTGAGGATGCTACATATGTTCACACTGCTGCGATGGTACACCTTGCTCTATTACCCATCGGGGCATTCTCTCTACATCTCGCTTCTCATTTCTGATGTGTCTTTTGTTCCTCGATTATCTATGAATCTTCTTTACGTTGGTCAACTAAGCGATATGAAGCTGTTTCATTGGATTTGATGATTCTTCTTGTTTTATTCGGGATCGTCGGAGCGAGAAGAGTGATTGGTTACGGCCATCGCCGTAGAGGCTCTCCTAGTCTCTATGTCTTGGACACCTTACATCTTCCTTCCACCAGTACGTCGAAGGCCTTAGTGTCTTCTACTATGTCATCATCTCAGTCTCCTATTGGGTCTTCCTTTGACAAGTGGCATCATCGACTTGGTCATCTTTGTGGAGCTCGCCTCACCACTCTAGTTCACGAGGTTCTTTAGGTCATGTCCTTTGTTGAGTCTAGTTTTCATTGTCTTGGTTGTAAGCTTGGGAAACGACTACAACTTCCATATCATGAGTACCTCTCAGTCTTGATCCTTTTGATTTGGTGCACTCAGATGTATGGGGTCCATCTCCTTTTGTTTCGAAAGGTGGTCATAGTTATTATGTCATATTTGTTGATGATCACTCTCGATATACTTGGATCTATTTTATGAAACATCGCTCTCAGTTGATTTCCATTTATCAGTCTTTTGCTAAAATGATCCATACACAATTTTCTTCTTCTATTCGTGTTTTTCGTTCTGACTCTGGAGGAGAGTATCTTTCCTCGCCTTTCGTCAGTTCCTTTCTTCTGAGGGTACTCTTCCTCAGCTCTCATGTCCTGGTGCTCATGCTCAGAATGGTGTTGCGGAGCGCAAGCATCGTCACATCATCGAGACTGCTCGTACTCTTCTCATTTCCTCCTTTGTCCCTCTCTTTTGGGGAAGCGGTCTCTGAAAGATCTATCTTATTAACCTGACCTCTTCCAAGCTTGGGGCAAGTGTCACGTGAGGCCCTGTACAAAGCACACACTCACTATGCTCATCTTCGTGTTTTTGGTTGTGTTTGCTATGTCCTTCTAGCACCTCGTGAGCGCACAAAGCTGAGCCCTCAGTCAGTTGAGTGTGTTTTTCTAGGTTATAGTCCTGAGCATAAGGGCTATCGTTGCTATGATCCTCAAAGACGTCGCATTCGCACATCTCGTGATGTGACTTTTGATGAGGGCGACCTTTCTTTCATCATCCTTCTACACACCCCACTTCTCCTTCCACAGATTCCACTTCCTTTTTATGTCTACCTCCCATTCCTTCATCAGACTTGTCTTCTTCAGATACACCTTCTTCACCAGTTTCACCTTCTAGTGTGCCTTCTCCACCAGCTCCACCAGTTTCTCTACCAGCTCCACCAGTTTCTGACACTTCCACTTTTCCCTTTCACTATAGTCGCAGACAGAGAGTTCCTTCTGATCCTCGGTCCTCCTCTCCTTCACTTGATCTTAGGCGGTACCATCGACTCGGCGATCGTTCTACTACATCACGATATGCCCTACGTGATCGTTCTTCTATTCAGGCACCAGAGAGATGGGGTTTTTCTCGCGCAGGTGTAGTAGTTGAGCCGAGTACCTATCAGGAGGCTGTCAGTGTACCTGAGTGGCAGTTGGCTATGACAGAGGAGCTCACAGCACTGGAGTGCACCGACACTTGGGATCTTGTTCCGCTACCATCTGGAGCTGTTCCTATCACTTGCAAGTGGGTGTACAAAATAAAGAACAAGTCAGATGGGTCAGTAGAGCGATACAAGGCTCGTCTTGTTGCAAGAGGTTTTCAGCAGGCTTATGGTCGAGATTATGATGAGACCTTTGCTCCAGTTGCTCATATGACCACAGTCCGTACTCTTATTGCAGTTGCAGCAATACGCACATGGACTATATCTCAGATGGATGTCAAGAATGCTTTTCTTCATGGTGATCTACATGAGGAGGTCTATATGCAGCCACCCCCAGGTGTTGACGCTCCTATAGGCTATGTTTGTCGCCTTAGGCGTGCTCTATATGGTCTCAAGCAGGCTCCTCGTGCTTGGTTCGAGCGTTCGATTACGTGATTCGAGCTTTGGTTTTACTCGAGTGAGCATGATCACGCCTTGTTTATTCACACTTCTCGGCGAGGTCGACTTTTGCTTCTTACGTATGTAGATGATATGCTGATCACAGGAGATGACATGGACTACGTGGCTTTTGTCAAGAAGAAATTGAGTGAACAATTTATGATGTCCGATTTGGGACCATTGAGCTATTTTCTAGGAATTGAGGTTCATTCGGCGGTGATGGCTACTATCTCTCGGCATCGCTATGTTCGGGATCCGCTTGCTCGCTCTGGGATGGCGATACTCGTCTTCTTTGCCACACCCATGGAGCTTCACTTGCGGCTTCGACCTACGAGCGGTGTACCTCGCGAGATCCTTCCGCTATCGTCGACTTGTTGGGAGCCTTGTCTATCTCATCGTCACGAGCGGACATTGCTCATGCTTGTTCATGTGCTCGGCCGTTTGTTAGTGCTCCCACCTCGATTCACTATGGTCATGTTCTTCGTGTCTTTGAGATACTTGAGAGGCTGCGTCGGGCGTCATTCTATGCGGTTCGAGTCGGCTTGACTCCACGCTTACTCGACTCCACTTGGGCGAGTGATCGTTGATCGCCGATCTATCATCGCTCTTGTATCTCTCTTGGTACTTCGCTTATTGCACGGAAGTCAAGAAGCGGCTGCGATGTCACGCTCTAGTGCGAGGTGAGCCGAGCACTTGCGCTACAACATCGAGATCATTTGGCCGATGGCTCTTGATTGATCTTGGTGTCCCTTGTGACAATCCAACTCCTCTCTTTTGTGACAATACAAGTGTCATTCAAATTGCCGATGATCGATCAAGCATGGTGACAAAACACATTGGTGTTGATGCATCCTTCACACGATCTCATTGTCGTGGCCGACCATCGCCTCAAGTATATTCCTCGAGCTTCAAGTTGCGATTTCTTCACTAAAGCTCAGACTCGAGAACATCATCGACTTCATCTACTCAAACTCAGTGCATCAGATCCTCCTGATCCACCTTGAGTTTGAAGGGGGGTGTTAAGAGTATTGTATATTCTACTTTCTCTCTTTCTCTCTTGGCCCATGTGGCCCTTGTAGCCCATGAGGCCCATGTATCTATGTCTATATATATCCCCTCCATTAATGAATAAGATGCAGAGTTGTGAATAGCAAACCCTAGTTTTCTTATTGTAACAGAAACAACCAGGAGATACAACAATGGAAGAATGGAATGAAGCCATGCTCTCCAAGAACTAAAGTTTAAGAAACAATACTAATTCTTGTCCCATCATCTAATATGCGTAAATTTTGAACATATGCATGAATACCCTGCTCTGCAACAAGAATACAATAATAAGTACCTGACTACGTGTGAAATGTAGCCATGGTTTGCACATTTAAAAAACAAACATTTATTCATGTTCAATTGTCTAATTTGCATAAATTTTGAACACATGCACAACAGCACAAGTACACTTCTTTGCAACAAGAATACAAAAATCAGTACATGTGCATCTGTATGCGCATCTAGTTTCCTGCGATGAGCATTAGTTGCCTCAGAGAGCATGCAGTTCATCAAGCATATTAAGTCTAGAACAATTATCTTTCCTTTTTCCGATGGTGAAACATAGCAGATAGCACAGATCAGTCAGGTGGTTTCAAGAGGCATGACAAGGAAAATCATTCTTCATAAACATTATGGACCACTTCTGGTTTTTTTTATGCCAGGATTAATGGGACTGAACAAATTCACAATATGTACTATGTAGAGAAAATGCATTATACTTGAAATAAAAATTGTATGAACATTTACCTCATCATCATCCTCAAAGTCAAGTTCTAGAAGACCATCGTCATTCATCCATAAATTGTATATCGCCACCTTAGTTCCATGACTATCAATATCCTTGAACTGAATGCACAAGAAAACTATCAATATACATCTATACCAAAAAAAAAAAATCAGTAGCATATCAAAAAGAAGATAATCACTGTGCACTTGGTTATGGAATTGCTTCAGAAAAATGTGACAATCAATTTAGTTTGTCATGAAAGAACCACGACTAAGTAAAGCAAGCGTGCCTGGATACATAGCATTGAAAAACCATTCTCGATGCCACTTTGGAGGGAGGCTAGAAAGTACAATGTACAAGACTGATAACAACAAACAATATCATTATTCACTTATTCGTATCATAGAAAATATTTGTACCACCAGATGCATTGTTCAGTATACTGTATTACTAAATGGTACATTGGTTCTACCACTGGATGTACCATCCAGTATAATGTATTTGTTTTATGTTACATTGGTTACAAAATTGGTAGTATATGTACAGTTGGGGGCTTATGTCCAGGAAAGTTTAATTCAATGTATTCAATTGGTTGTTGAGTTCACTTTAGATAATTATTTTTAGTTGGTTATTGCCTGAAGCAGTACACGTTGCTGGAACTCCAAGTGTGCTGGTCTTGATTGGTTGGCACAAGGCCCATCTGGATTATGTTTCAGAGAACAGCACAAGTCCACAAACAGCAATAAAACAGATTTTATCCAAGATAATGAACAGAAGTCAATAGTTTGGTGGAATATAGAGAATAAAACTCTGTCCTTCACAGCAGGAAGGGGAGAAACTTACACTAGTTACAATGCTCTAAGGAAGACAGAGGTAACGAACAATAACTACAACATTAGCCAACCAGCAAACAGATGTGCCAATGGTTATTCCAGGGGATTGGAAACAGAAGTGCAGTTATTACCTTAATGACACCCCATGCATGCCCTCCAATTAATTGTTGTTCCCATGCATGCACTTTGCATAGCAAAATGTTCATGCGCCAAAATTCAATGGGCCTATGTTACCATGATTGCCCTCATCATTGTACATATACTACCTAAATCCAGTCCAAATAGAGTAAAACCCTATCTGAATGTATCACGCGTTCATGTGATCCACATTCGAACTGGTATATCTGTATATGAGTTCATCTCAAGATATGGATGTAAATTTGGTTTTGACCAAATACCGAGAATACCTGAACCATACTCAATCCATTTTCACCACTAATTAGATCCTTATTGATTCTTTTTTGTCTTTTCTTGGAAGCTTCCGAAACTTATTTATATGCTTAAATGCTTCATATCTAAAATCTTTCAGATCTTCTTTTTTATTTTCTCATATTTTCAGTTTTTTAAATATATATCTAAAAGCATCTGAAATGGCAGTAACATGTCCTGCCAAGCTTGACAAAGGCTTCATCCATAATGAAAATAGATGGCAAGAAACATGTGAGTGGGAATTTAACCCATGATGACAAAATTTTCTGTATATTTTAACATGGTTTGTCAGAACTCAGAAGTATAGGATTGATTCTACATGTGAGCTGAAGTAGAGGAGCCAAATTATATTTATCTCTTTAGTATCAAGCCTTCACAACTGGTATGTTTGGCTCCATTCATGAAACATCAAAGTCCAACATCAAATATCATTCCATCCTTCCTAAATAAAGGAGATACTATCCTAATGTAGAGTTCCACATATTCATTGCCAGAACTTACTACTTGGTATCAAAATTTCACTGGAGAATGGACTGAATAATGACTGGGACGAATGTCACCTGCTGTAGCAGTTCTTCCTTTGAAGAAAAAGGGGACCAATCAAGTATTATCTTCAAGCTACTATCCCAATCACCCTGTGAACCATACACCAAAGGTACAATGTGGCCGTCTTTGACTTGAAAATCAAGCTGTAATAGCGATGGAATATGTAAGGTCTAGACAAACAAGCCTGCATGAAAGATACATTACTGGATCAACTTGACATACCATGGGGACAACTATGTCATCCTTCATTGTTCTCCTCAGGAAAGTGTACGACAGCAAACCAATACTCAAGGTAACATTACTGCAGGAGAAAGAACCATGTGGTAATCACAGAAGATTCAACAAATGCCATGGATTCCCAAAAATAAATCGATGATGACTGAAATGAAAAATATTTACCTTCCACGGATTGCACGAGTAAAAACAATTGCATCAGCACCAAGTCTCATTGTGCTTGTCTTAAAGCCATTTCCGTCTGTGTAGTGGCAAAAGGTAAAATGTGTTTTTGACACAAAAGCATAAATCAGCTAGATACTAGATGAAAATAAATTTCTTACACATTTCATACTTGAGTTGTATAATACCAACTGTGAATTGGTGATACATGTAAAGGCCATTTCTGTTTTAGTGAGGAATAGAACCTATGAATTGTAGGGTACTAGCGGCAACTTAAACATTTAAAGGTCTCCAAAATCTAGTTACCGATGAGGAATCAATCCATCTTTCAATTTGGAGAACCATATACTTTTAGACATCAAGGTTTTCCAACTGCCACTTAAGACTTGAATCAAAAATATTCTTTTGCGTTCCTTACATCATAAAGAAGTGCATTTAATTGGTTTAGCAACAACTTGATTCAAGCCTCATGCACTCCATCAAATAGCACACCATTATATAATACAACACAATATCATGAACAACATAGGGGGTGCTAAAAGGATTGAATTACACTAAGATGGTATGCCAAAAGTATTAGGGTCATTATTATTGCATCTTCATTCCGTTTCCATTTCTTCATTTAGTAGCCTCTCTCCAAAGAGTAGGATGCACAATTCTCAAAATGAAATTCTGAAAGTGTAATACCAAATATGCATTTATTTGAAAGCCAAAAAAAATTAGCCACAGTCATATAATCTTCCAATGCAATCAAAATAATACATACACTGGCCAATGGTTGTCTTTGATTTCTTGGTTGAGAATCCTAGACTCATGCATCGCCGTACACCTTCAGGATCCATTCCTCCTCCATCGTCTGTGACGATAACTCCAAGTAAGCAAGAATTAATAATAGATAACATTAAGGATCTACCCCCAACTTATTCCACTAATTGTATCCCACTTTCATGTTTCGTATTGAATCTGGGTACCTTGAAAAACTAACATTGGGCTATTGTCTTTCAAGTTGATGCTTTTATCCACTTTTACAAATGTGGCACCATTGCAAATCTGAGACAACATATCAGAAGATAATTACTTCTATTTGCAACATTCCACCAATAACAAGCTAAGGCAATTCTAGGGCATTAGCAATGTTGAAGCTAAATGTATGGAGTTTCTAAAAGATATTACAAACCTCATCTACCGCATTGTCAAGAAGTTCAGCTATAGCTGCAACAGAAAAGAACAAGAAACAAAATGTTAGGAAAATATTGGCCATGGCGACACAAGTATCTTGAACACTTAAGATAAACAACAATTGTTATAAAAATTAGGAATAAGTCTATTTTACCCCCCCCCCCTAAACTTTGGGGGTGCGTCTAACCTACCCCCTAAACTACAAAACCGTCTAAAATAGCCCCCTAAACTATTCAAAACCATCTAAATAATCCCCTAGGGCGGTTTTGGAGGCGGTTTTGCCACTGTGACGGTTGTTTTGCCACCGTGATGGATAACATGGATGACAATGTGGCAATGCCACGGTGGTTTTGCCACCGTGGAAGATGATGTGGCTGCCACATTGTCTGTCAGTCTGTCACGGTGACAAAACCACTATTGAAACCGTCTCAGGGGGTTATTTAGACGGTTTTATATAGTTTAAGGGCCTATTTAGACGGTTTTATACTTCAGAGGGTATATTAGACGCAACCGCAAAGTTCAGGGGGTAAATTAGACCTATTCCTAAAAATTACCACGCCATCTAGTTGCTTTGTTAGTTCTGATCAAGTAAGTATCCCAACAACAAGCATTTCATTTGTACTTTGTTATCCAGTGATCCCCTAGGCAGCCGCCTAGGCGACGGGCGCAGGGCAACCGCCGCGCCTCGGCCTCAATCGGGCACCTAGGCGCTCGGCCCGCCTAGGCAGTCAACGCTAGTCCAAGGCGGACCCAGGCGGGCCGAGGCGGGCAAGGCGAGGCGACGGCTAGGCGGTCCGAGGTGGCGCAAGGTGGTGCGAGGTGAGATGAGGCAGGGGAGGCGGTGCGAGGCGGGATGAGGTGGAAAGAGAGGATGGGGTGGTCCGACTCACTGGCGCCGAATCGACCTCGCCGACGCTCATCGTCCGATTCAACCTCCACCGCCGGTGGTGGAAGCGACGCTCGGAAGGAGCGAGGCGCGGAGGCGAGGAGGAGCGAGGCGTGAAGGGAGCGCGGCAGGGAGACGAGGGGGGAGGCGGACTCAGACGGAGGCGAGGGGAAGCGAGGCACGGAGGGAGAGAGGGGTGCTCGAGGGGAATACGAAGGAGGCAGCGGCGTGCGTGCGAAGGGTTGGGACTGGGAGGAGGTTTTCTTGCAGGGTTTGGGGGACACGTGTCGCAATATGGAGGGGTGGAGACTCGATCAAACGGCTCAGATTACGTGAGATCGGACGGCCGAGAGCCCAAGATGAGTCACACGACCACCTCCTTCGTCCTCGCCTCCTTCTTCTCCCGCTCGCCGCTGCCTCCTCTTTCCCCTCGCCTCCTTCTTCCCCATCGCTCCCCCCTCACCTCCGCACCTCGCTCCCCCCTCGCCTCCGCGCTCGCCTCACGCCGCGCTCCCAACACGCCTCGCTCCCCCCTCTCCTCCTGCTCTACTCCCCAAAGAGTTCGCCTGAGTCGGCCGCCTAGGCGCCCTAGGCGCTAGGCACAGGTCAGCCGCCCGACTAGCGCCTAGCGCCTAGGGGAACCTTGTTGTTATCAAACTAGATCCTTACCTAAAAAGGAAAAGCAAAGGAGGAACCATGGATAGCATGTTCTTTAGTATTAGTGCAACCAAGAAACTCAGATGAACCAGCATGCAATGCATTTTGCTGAAAGTAAATCCCCCAAATGGACACATTGGAGATTGGACAATCAGGAAGATTTTTGCTTTAGAAGTATAGCTACCTGTTTAGATTAAGTTTACAACTGTCCACTTATCATCAAGTGAACAGATTAACAACTACACCAGCATATATGATTTAGTTATGGCATTGTATTTGCTTTATCTGCTGTGTTTTAATAGTACTTGAAAAGGAATTGATGGACCACATGGGCTGAAGAGAAAGAGGTGGAAAGAAAGGATGACAAAACAAAAAACAAATACTCTCATTTAAGTCGCCATTAAAGGAGAGATTGGACCAAAGGGGTGAAAGGGAAAGACAATTCCACTCCATGGATTTAAATTTTGTTGTGTCCAAATATATGTGGAGAGAATACAAGAGAAGCAAGATACAGTGTCATTTAGTGTGGTTCTGAAGCAGAATCATCCTTAGCAAGATACAGTGTCATTTAGTGTGGTTCTGAAGCAGAATCATCCTATCCTTAGCAAGATACAGTGTCATTTAGTGTGGTTCTGAAGCAGAATCATCCTTTCTCTCACTAAGAACTGAAGTAGATAAAAGCAAACAGTTTTTCTGCTTAACTAAACTACTCTCTTATTTCCATTACTTTTATTTGTGAAGAAGAAGCAATAAGTAGCAACCTTCTAGCTTTCATAAGAAAAAGGTGATGATATAGTTGTCAAATATGCTAAACAGCAACTTTCGAGGATTGTTCCCCCTCTCTCTGCCACAAGTTGAGCATAAGTACCACAGAATGAGTATTGCATCTATGGATACTGTGTTTTGAGCTAATTGGGGTTTAGAGCATAACTGATATCAAATCTGTCAGTGCTGCTTGTCAAAGTTATTTCATCTCCTCTCAGACTGATAAGTGAAAACTACATGTAGCCTGCGATCCAAAGAGCAAGGCTACCACGCATCATTGTTGGTACTAATAGCAAGGCAGCACATCCTATACAGATCAAACTATGAATTTGTATCATCCGTCAAGAACAGCTAAACAAAATTTCCTTCCACTGAAAATCAATTGAAATTAACATTAACAGCAACCACTGTGCAGTATGCATATCGAGGGATAGCTCTTGCAATTACCTGATATTACCCCCTTTGCTCTAACAAACCTAGCTCTCTTAATTTAACACAACAATTTCATCCCTAATCTGTAAAACCCCGACCACCTCCGCCACCTACTTCACCACCACACAGAAAAACCAAACCAAATTACAGAACGGAAGGGATAAGGAGCAGAGGGGCACAAACCTCCGAACGCCCACTTGTGGGAGGTCGCGTTGGTGTGGAGGAACTTGGGGTGCACGCGCGCGCGGTCGAAGTCTCCCGTCTCCAGCGCATCTGCGACCACAAACAACAGCATCAATAATGCAATTTGCGTCGGAGTCTCGCGAAACCAGAGCAAGACTAGAGAGCGGAAAACGCTCGAGGAGACGAACCGTGGAACTCGCGGGTGGGGGCGGAGGGGGCCTCGTACGCGCCGGCCTTCCAGAAGCTGCGGCAATCGAGCGCTCTACGGCCGCCGCCAACGCCGCCTGTGCCGCCGGTCATCGCCGCCGGCATTGGAGGGGTAAGGTGGTTAGGGTAAGGGTTAGGGCGAGTTCGCCGGAGAGGTTTTTCCTACGAGTTCGCCGACGGTTGTTGCTATAATACTTATTTTAATAATCAGTTTTTTATTTAGAAATACAGAAATTATACTATTTTTATTTATTTTTACAAAAATAATCTCCTACAGCTTTACGGTTTGACGACTTAGGCTAGTCGTCCAACAAATGCACAACAAGTATCCAAGTTATCCAACTGTTGAGCGACTAGACCTTTCGCCTCCTAGTAGCCCAACAAAAGAGCGACTATGACAAGTGTCGCTCAGCGTTGAGCTTTAGTCGTCCAACCGTTGAGCGACTAGGGGTATTTATAAGGCGTGCGCGTCCGATCGCGCGCAGTGCGCCATTTTTTCCAGAGACAACGTAAGGAGAAGAGAGAAAGAAGAAGAGAGGAAGGGAAAAAGAAGAGAGGGAGGGAAAGAGAGGAGGGGAGAGGGGGGAAAGAAAGTGTCTTCGCATCAATGATGGTGAGTCTCTACCATTATTTTGTATGCGTGTACTTTTGAAATCATGGTAGGTTAGCAAGCAACATCATGTGTAGTGACATATTATTAGCGAATAAAATAATAGTAGATTAGCTTCAAAAATCTTTATATGCGTAATGTGTAGTGTCATATTATCACTAGCGAAGCTAGAAAATTTGTGTGGGAGATGTAGTAGTGATGGTAATGATTAGGCTATTAAGCAATTATTGGCTGAACAAATGTTAGGGCTAGGTAAACCAGACATTGTAAATATTGTATTCAGATTATACTTAATGTTTATATATAATTAGTTGCGTTTTTTTTTCTAATATGTTGACTGCTTCACACATTTAGTTGCGAAAACAACTTGATTTTATGGAGTGTTGATGATAACAATTGCTAACATCGGTAAATAAGTTTTAAATATGTGTGAACATATTATTAAAAACTTTATAGTCATTACGTAATATTTTGTTAGAAAGTGTAGTCGTAGGTTTGCATATAAAATCATGGTAGGTTACTTTTGAAACCATGGTAGGTTATGAACAAAATATCACTAGACTTATGCAAGAATGCAACTTAATTTTCAGAATTTTTGGAGCTACGTTATAAATAATTAAACCCACTAATTGTGTTGTAATTACTAACTGGAAATTGATTTGCAAGTATGGTTCGCAACCACAGTGGTTGAGGCCAGTTTTGGCCCGCTTTCGCCGGTTGGTCGGCCTTACGACGGCACATGTGGCCGTCATGTCCCATATTCGGTTCACGGGGGACGACGCGACTGAGTTGGAGGTGGTTCGTACGCCAATACCTCGACGGGCTTGGAGACTGGACCCGCACTGGGTATACAGGTTTGTTCGCAAGCTATGTCACTTCTTTGTGTTATATGTCCGCTATATAGTTACTTTTTCATGCTTTGTAGGCTAAGCTATGCTGGTCTTCTACCTCTCGCGCGGATGGTGGAGGCCACCGAAGAGGACGGCGCTCCGATCGAGGACGACGGGTAGGTCCAGGCCAGTCCGGAGCACTCACAATGGTTCCCATTCGACCGGTCGCTCCTGATAGCCCTAGCGGACCGGTGGCGGCCTGAGACGCGCACCTTCTACCTCCCATTTGGGGAGATGGCCCCCACTCTGCAGGATGTCTCGCTGCTGCTCGGCCTGCCTATCGCAAGAGCCCCTACCTCCCAGTCGGACGTGCCTGCCCACTGGCACGATGACCTGCTAGGCAGGTTTCAGGGGGTTCTTCCAACGCAGGCCACGCCACCATACTACGACTTCCAGGAGTAATAGCGGCATGACCCACCCCTGCGGTGGCTTTCGTAGTTATGAGTATGTATGCTACCCATTTTCCATGTTTAGCGATGCTCTATCCCAGCCATATGACGAGTTTACTAATTATTTGTTTGTGTGTAGGTCAAGCGAATGGTCCCGGAGCCTACCGACAACCAAGTGTCGTGGCACCTTGAGGCATACCTGTTGTGGCTCTTCGGCTGGGTACTGTTTACCAATAGCCACAGTGACTCCGTGGATGCTCGCCTCGTGGGGTACGCAAGAGCCATCGCCGATGGTGAGGAGCTGCAGATCAGCTGGGGATCAGTTGTAATTGCCGCGACGTACCGCGGCATGTGCGAGGTGTGCAGTAGGACGAAGCTGGCATCTATCCTCATAGGCTTCCCCCTCCTGTTGCAGTTGTGGTCGTTCGAGCGCTTCTTCCTCAGACGGCCCATGCTGGTAAACTCTAGTTCATACAGCGCAGACATGTATCATAGGGACGCAGTGCACCGGCCGACCGTAGGGTCCCTTTGGTGCCGTAGACGGGTACGTACTCCTCTCTATCTTTACTTCAGTCATATTACGGGTCATCCTTTATAACCATTGTTTCGGCTCGCAGGCACAGTATGCACACATGTGTACGAGCGCCGTGGAAACGATTGGACCGTCTCGGCGGCCGACAACGTCGCTGAGGCGTACCACGATCAGAGAGCAGAGGACCGTGCTCCGTGGATCTATCCTCACTTGTCTTTGGCGCGATCAGGCGTACTAGCGGACATAGAAAAAGCTCATCTTCGATTTGTTCATCGAGGACTACGTTGTGCACAGGGTGATGCGCCAGTTCGGTCTCCGCTAGGTTGTTCCAGTTCCCGTTGGGACAAGAGTTCCTAACTCGGCCTACGCGTGAGTTACACACAACACATGTTCGTATATTTTTTGCCAGTTCTGCTATGACGGCTTCTAATTACAGTGGTACGTTTCGTAGGCATAGGAGGGGTGGCACCAGGACGCAGTGGTCGGCGAAGATGGTGCCGTGGGTGGCACAGTGGGTGAACGCCCTCGAGGACTGCGTGCAGGAGGACGCCCCGTACGACCCCAGCGTGTATGAGAGTACCTGTGCTAATACACCCTGTAGACGGCGAGGAGTACAACGCCGAGCTCGCAAGGAAGAGAAAATGGCCTCGGTCCACGCAATAGTCTGAACTTTTTCGTCCATATGTCCCATGTATAACAATTCCCTAAAGGCATGTGTGTATCGTCCTTGGTTCGTTAGCCTATTTGCCATGTAACCCCTTGTCGGATCAACTGTCGTGTTATTACCGTTGCACAATTTCTTCAAAGTTCTCCACCGTGTATGAATTTCCTGGCGCATCGTAATATCACTTATCTTTGTACTTACGAATCATTGCTACCTCTATCGTCCTCACAAAATCTTCAAAAATTTAGTGCACTACAACAACATACGATGGTCACAAAATGTTATTGCGAGTTTGACAAATTTCGTACTCTTAAGATTCTACAAAAATCGAAAATGGACCAACCAACTTTGTCACCATCCTTTTATTTCAAAAATAAAAAACAATCTACAAACAGGATTTGCTAAATGTAATACCTACAACATTTGACATTTATTCCTACACAATTACTTCAATCGGATTAATACAATATTTTAAATCGCCAGTGGTTGGGCGACTTAGGCCTTATTGCTCAACTATTGGGCGACTTACCAAAGTCACTCAACCACCGGGTGACTACAACACGTGTAGCTTCGTCGTTGGACGACTTTGACCAATCGCCCAATGGTTGGGTGACTAGGTCTAAGTTGCCCATTGGTACGACGACATATAATTATTTCTATCAAAAAATACAGTGGTATTATTCTGTAATTCTGAATAAAAATTGATTATTAAAAAAAATCATTGTTGCTATCTGACTAAATACCCTAAATTAAACACGGTTTTTTCCCTTCAGACAGCCATAAACAGAGTAGAGAAGAATAAAGAACATAAACTACTTTAAACCCAAAGGACTGATTTGTATGCCCAATAGACTCCTGGCCGAGTATGCCAGGTTAGACAAAAACAAAAAAAATTACCATATTTTTATGAAAAGGTCATATGCTTTAATCTTTATACTAATAATAACACAAGATTAAAGTACATAAGTGAAGTCCCTTAGTAAACAATGTGTTACTATCAAATCCTTGAATCAACGAACATACTTGACTTTTTTTATCTTCCTCGCCAAAGACTCTGGATCATGTGGCGACGGCATGATTACCAACGATCCCGACAGCGGCGAGTAGCTTGTCAATGATCTTCATAGATGTGTAGAACTTGCACTTGGTAATGGTGTTATTCGTTAGAGAAAAACCATAGGAGATTTATTTATACCGGTCCAGTGCAGGTGCCACCATCGTACAAGGGAATATTAAGTGCTTCCCACCCTTTCGTACTTCACTCCTTAAAATATGGTGCAAATTGTCATAACAATTCTAGAAGTCCTCACCCACTAAATGCTAATGAGATTGTTAATTTGCCTCTAATTATTATGTAGCCCCTCTTCTTCTTTCTTGAATGCATCCAAACTTGCATACATATGACATTTCCATTTCTTCTTGGTAGAGTGGCCCAACTCCTAAACGCTTTCAATTCTTAATCAAACCCACATTTCAAGTTGCCCTGTTTCAATTACCCATCAATTGAAGAACTAAGCTTAGCTCAAGTAGCGGAAGGTTTAGGTGCACACCGAGTTTGAGTTCTCTTCAGCTTAGATTTGGGTTATCACATTCTTATTATTTGAAAAGATATCTAGTTTCTCCTAGGTATTCTCTTTTTTAATTACTCATCAATTCATCAACATCTACACAATCACTGCCAATTGTATTTTGCCAAGTATCAAACAAACCATAATTTTTTGCACAAAAACCCTTCCTTGCCCCCCTCGAGAAGGCAAAATTTTGTTGCTGCCATTGGAAAGATCTGCCACATGGGTTCTGCCCCGCAAATTGGTCCATACTATTTTTACGATAAAAACTTTGCTTGCATTCTTCTTTTACCACCACCTTCAGTCAAAGCCACATTGACTAGACGGTTTCGATTGTTTGCACTGTTGGAAGACAAGAAGATTGAAAGAAAGACAAAAATACCCCTGATGGCAGTGCATCCAAAGTCTTCGAGACGAACGCCCTCAAACAGTGTGATCCATGTGATTTCTCATCCCGATTCATCTACGCTCTCTCTCTCTCTGTGTGTGTGCTATCCATCCCCTTCCTAAAACCTAATCCCCAAATCCTGCGCACATCCACCGATTTAGGCCCCCAATCGGAGCCAATCATACTCCATCATGCATGAAACCATGGATTGAGGAGGTGTTGGGCATAGCTCAATGGCGGGCAAATGTTGTTCGTTTATTTGGTTTTTTTGGATCTTTGCGGAATGTTCGCTGGTTTTCGCATTTGGTTTTGGTTAGTAAGGATGCCACACCGACGTATAGGCTGGAGGTGAAGTATGCGGTGCATTGCATAACTTATGCAGATGATAGAACTCATGATGTGCTAGTGTGGACATTCATTTGGGAAGTAGAGAATAGGCATAGCTTAAGCGCTTTTCTTTCTGATCTAAACGAAAAATATCCTTGGGGAACGGATGGATATGTTGTTGTCACATATTATAGCAGCCATATGAACTCTTTGCATGATTTGAATAGTGATGACGATTTGGTTGCCATGTTTGCGGAGTATGATAGTGTGAGGTTAGTGCATGTGCTAATGCATGTCCATAAAAAGTTGATGCACATATAACAATTCTTCACGTGCCACCAACAGCTGAGAATCTATCCCAACATGTCAATGAAGCTCCACCTTCTCTGGACACACAATGTAGCCACCAACAGCTGAAAATCTATCCCAACCTGTCAGTGAAGCTCCACCTTCTCTGGACACACAATGCAGCCAACCATCAAACAGTAAGCATGACAACCAAACATCTAGCAGTAATGAAGGCTTAGAGGGTATAAACCCCAGAAACAAATCTAGCACTGAGAAGGAGTATGAACAAGAGGATCATGTGGGTGTGGATGAGGAGGACATGTACTCTGTGCCGGTTGAACAAGAGGATCATGCGGATGTGGATTCTACTCGAGATGACCCTGACTATGGACCTTTAGAGGATGAAGATGTTGAAATGGATGAGGAAATTGGAGATGATGTAGGGTTGGGTGATGATTTATCAGGCATTATTTATGACAAGGATGATCCTTCCATGGCCAAAGGATCATTGTTTCCTTCTATTGAAGAATTTAAATTAGTTGTTGCCATGTATGCTATTAAGAATGAATTTTCTTATAACACTGATAAGAGTGACCTTCAAAGACTCAGAGTTTCTTGTACTGCTAAAGGTTGTTACTAGAGGATCCATCCTTCTGTGTTGGCAAATGGGAGAATAATTCAGATTTGTTTTCTAGTGTACTTATTTGTGTGTTATAATTGATTATTTACCCATGGGTGAACTTTCACATATTTCACTGCTAATTGACTTGTAGTTGAAGAAAAATTCGTTTGCTCATAGTTGCCCTAGCAAAACTAGAGATGAGAAGGTGAGGCCTGCAAAAAGAAAGTGGGTAGCTGACAAGGTCATATAGTGGCTCACTAATAGTGGTAGCCTTTGTGCTAAGGCATTACAGACCAAGATAATGGAGAAGTATCATGCGAAGGTGCCTTATCAGAGAGTCCATGCAGGGAAACAAATTGCACTACAAGCTTCATGGCAAGTGGGAATACAGTTTTGAATTGATGTACAACTTCAAGGTAGAGTTGCAAAGAATATGTCCAAATAGTATTGTAGAGATTGATAATCAGGAGATAGATGGAAAGCAGAGATTCAGTAGAAGCTTTGTTGCAATCAGAGGATGCATTGATGGATTCCTGAAGGGGTATAGGCCATACTTAGGTGTGGATTCTACTGTGCTTACTGGGAGGTGGAAAGGGCAGCTTGTTGTAGAATGTGGCGTTGATGGCCACAATTGGATGTATCCAGTTGCTTATAGGGTTTTTGAATCAGAGACAAGAGACAATTAAGAATGGTTTTTGCAAAAACTGAATGTAGCTATTGGGACACCAAGTGACCTTGTGATCTGCACAGATGCATGTAAAGGCTTAGAGACAATTGTACATAGTGTGTTCCCTAGTGCAGAACACATGGAATGTTTCAGACATTTAATGGCCAACATTAGGAAGAAGTTCCATGAAAAGATTTTTGAGGAAAATATGTGGCCAGTAGCATATTCTTATATTTCTGAGCAATTCGAGTCACACATTATAAGATCAAAGAGGCTGACTAGAGAGGGGTGATTAGGCGGTTTTAAAAACTTCTTTGGCTAAAACCAATTTCTAATGTGGAAACTAATAACAAAATAGTTTTGTACAATTAAAGCCTAAATCAACTAGTTTCGACTAAGTGCACCAACAATTTAAGACTATTGAAAATGATAACAATCATACAAAGATATATAAGCAATTTGATACAAGGAATGTAAATTGTAATATAGTAAAGCACAAGAAGGCAAACTACGATTGACACGATGATGTTTTACCATGGTGTTCGGAGACTTGCCGGTCTCCCCTAATCCACGTTGAGGTAACCCCAACCACGTTGGACCGGCTCCACAACTTGAGCCAACACCTCCGAGATAAGTCCAACCACTTGGACCAGTTCACAACATGAGCCAACACTTCGATCCACTCGGGGTTGCTTTTCCTACACTTCGGAGATGCCGAGCACCAAACCACTCGCAACCGTCCGGGTCTTCTCACAACCTTTTTTGAGAAGATCACCGACACAACTCCTCCAAGCCATCTAGGTGTCGGCAAACACCAAGAGTAACAAGTCGGAGATGCTCACTTAAACGAATCAAGTGTCTAAGCTCAATGGATACACGATCCACTACCTAAGGCAACATATGCACTTAGGGTTTGCTCTCTAAGCTCTCTAAGTGCAACACATACACATAAGAGATGAGAAGGCTTACTCTTAGCTCAAGGGAATATACATGGCACCAGCAACCTCTTTCACAACCGGCCAAGGTGGGTATTTATAGCCCACACACAAAAACTAGCCATTTGGAAGAGAATCTGTCGAAAAACAAAGAAGCTCGGTCAGATCGTAGGCATAGGGCCGGTCAGACCGGCCAGGATCCAACGACTATAAAACTAGTTGTTGGACCACAACCAGATTGACCGCCAACTAATGGCCAGTTAGACTGCTCCGACCCAGTTAGACCAGCCAATACATGCTAGTCAGGCCGACACCCAAAACAAGAGAAACACAATCTCTAGAAAAAGCTGACGCGTGCACCCCTAACCAGGGGTCTGGTCAGACCGCCCACAAGCCTGCGGTCAGACCGCCAGAGCTGAGAAAACACAGCGATTGCATTCCGCTTCAACTCAATTTGCAAAACACATTTGCCAATTAATGCATAATGCAAACAAGGATAAAGCGAGATTCTCAACAAGTTGTAAAACACAATTGCCAACTTTTAGAATCACACCACAAGGAATAAGGTATATGGACTTAAACTATTTGTAAAACACATTCGCAAACTAAAGTCACATGCCACAAGGATTAAACATGAGCCTCAACTATTTGCAAAATACATTCGCAAATATTTAACAACATGCTAATGAGAGCTAGAGCAAGCACAACGAGCTATCAACATATGACTAACTCAAGCTACTAGTCAAGATCCCTCTTAATAGTACGGTAACCTATACTAGCAATCCGATCTTTCAACCAAACACCGAGACCGATAAAAGACTAGGAACATATCCTTAGCCCTAGCTAGTCGTACCTTTGCCTTGCACAAACATTGGAAGCTTGATGACGCACATCTTCACTTTAAGTCCGGGTCATTGACTTGATAATCATCAACACATGATGATTTCCTTTACTTCGAGATCTTGACTTGATGCTCATCAACACATGATGACATCCTTTATCCCAAGTTTTGATATGCATCAACACATGATGCATCCTTCACTTCCCTCCATCAACACATGATGGATCTTCTCTTGATTTGATGATCAACTCATGATCATCTCCTCTTCGAGATCTTGATACGCATCAACACATGATGCATCTTTTACTCTAAGCTCTTGACTTCAATATCATCAACATATGATGATTTTGTTCACTCCAGGATCTTGTCTTGAATATCATCAACATATGATGACTTCCTTCGTCCCGAATCTTAACTTGATGATGATCAACTCATGATGTCATTTAAAGTCTTCATCACCAGGGAACATAACATATTCATCCAACTCATGGAAAATATTAGTTCCACAATATGATTGTCATTAATTACCATAACATAACATTAACTCATAGTAGTGGGACATGATACTTCAATATTTATCTCTTTGGTAATTGATGACAACCATCTCAATTGCAAATAATTGAATGTAAGATCATATGAGTATATATGAACTACACAAGTCTTATATACTCATTTGATATATTTTAAAGTAAAGATCCTCAATATATGTGGAAAAAGGAATATAGATCAATACCAATGAAACAACAAAACATAGAATGAATTCCCCTAAATGTGTGTATACACGAATGTGTAATAAGAACATATGCACATATCCAACTAAACCTTTGGGTAGAGTTCAACCTATATTTTGGATCCGAGGAATACAACAAGATATAAGAATATGATGTCGAATGTATACCTCTTTGATTTTCACCTTTCATTCAAATAAGACTAAACAATATCATACTAAATAAGAGAGTTAGTCTCAAAATTAATTTATCATTAATCACTAAAATACTCTATTAACTTATAATGACTGGTCTATATTTTTCGCACATCCAAGCTATTGAGGGCTGCAAACCTAAGGCCATGCAGGTTATTCAAGATTACCATCACATCTATGGAGCAGAAGTAAGTTTTCTACACAATGCAAATGTGACTATATGACTAATAATATTGTCGAGTGCTTTAATAACTGAATAAACAAGCACAAGTTGAAAAATTATCCTGTACCAGACATCATGGATAGTATTAGACGTCTCATAATGATTAAATTTGATCAAAGAGCCAAAATTGCAATAAAAATTTTTGGGAACATAATTCTACCTAGTGTAATCAACTTGCTGAATAACAAGTCGAGAGGATTACAAGGTTGTGTAGTTTGGAGAGCTGATGACAATAGAGTAGAAGTAAAGGTTAGCACTAATGGTTGGAGACACATAGTACATTTGGGTGATAGATCCTGTACATGTAGGCAATGGCACGTGGCTGGCATACCATGCCCTCATGCCATAGCCTTCATCACATCCATGAGAGGCACAGAGGTACAAACCTATGTCCATGATTACTACTCAGCTGAAAGGTTTAGACTTGCTTATAGGGGTGTCATTCCAACCATGCCTAACAAGGGTTAGTGGCCAAAGGTCCAGCTAGCCTTCAAATTGTACCCCTCATGTACAAAAGACTAGCAGGCATACCAAGGACTATAAGGATTAGACCAACCGATGAAGGTGGAACTAGAGCAAAACAGTATAAGCATAGATTCTGCAGTGGCTATGGACACATTGAGAAGATCTACCCTATAAAGTTTCCACAAGCCAGACCCAAGGCCAGGTAATAAAAATCTATCCTCTAGCTGAACATCAACTGACAACACTTAATTACAATACTCCACCTTGTTTGCTTGATTATAGGGGCATGAAGAGGTCAAGGGATCAATCCCTGTCCACGTGCACAAACCACCTAACCAGACATCTCATATGCAGCTAGTGTTCCAAGCACTGCAAGGTAACTTGGTACATGGTCTTCCCTTGTTTGCTTGATTATAGGGGCAGGAAGAGGTCAAGGGATCCTCTAGCTGAACATCAACTGACAACACTGAATTACAATACTCCACCTTGTTTGCTTGATTATAGGGGCAGGAAGAGGTCAGGGGATCAATCCCTATCCACGTGCATAAACCACCTAACCAGACATCTCATATGCAGCTAGTGTTCCAAGCACTGCAAGGTAACTTGGTACATGGTCTTCCCTTTCAATAACCTTCTAGTGTTCAAAAGTAACTAAATTTTGCATTCACTACTACAGAAAATGCCTTCACAAACGATTTTGTGAGCCGTCTAAGTTTATGTGTTTGTAATGATATGAGGTCATAACAGACGGTTATTAACTCAAAACCATCTGTGCTAGTCGACTATCACAGACGGTTTGTAGATGAAACCGTCTGTGATAGCTTATGTATCAAAGACGGTTTGTAGATGAATCCGTCTATGAGAGATGATGCATCACAGACGGTATGTTTTAAGGAATCGTCTGTGATATTCTTTTGTATTGCTAAATCTATTTCTGTTTATTGGCTAGCCTCAGAAAATGCTAGCCATACCCTCTGAAACAAGCTGAAACACAATGAGTTGTATACATCTAATTCACATTTATTTTCAGAAACAAGCACATCTAATTCACATTCATTTCAGAAACAAGCACATCTAATTTACAAATCAATTAACTAAAATTAATCATTCATGTATATTTACACGCATATACCATTAAGTTCAATCTTATCCCAATCAAGTTCAATCTACATTATGGAATTTTCTATCTAGATTTATGACCTCACGGTTCAAGTATCTCGCAAACTGTTCTCGAATATTTATGAGCTGGCCCTGTTCCAACACAGTTTTCGCGATGGTTGCAACCTGTCGCTAGGAATATTAAATTTGTGCATATATAAATTGATAAGTATGAAATAATTATTGCAAGATTGACAAACCTGAGGATTATTGGTCATCGTGAAACCGACGAGTAGTTCCATGTTGTGGCAAACATAGTATCCACAGAGGTTACAGGCCGGTGGCTGCTAGTGGCACTGCAAAAATAGAATTGGTTACTTTGAGAGGCATTACTACGAAATATTATATAGGATTAATGTGTACTAGCTAGCGAGTACCAGGAATTTTAGATCATGTCGCAGCATCCTTCCCTTGGATTTCCCTCCTTTAGCAAAGAACACGATGAACGACCTACGTGATTTCAAGAAGTTAGCCTAAGCCATTATAAAGGAAGGAAATACTACAATAGAGTTTCTATGGAGGAAATGTGTATACATGTCGATTAAATGCCGGATAACTGTGAAGTTGTGTTTGCCCCCTGTAGGGAATTTAGGTATGTTACCATGTCCCATTTTGGTATAATTACAATTAGAATCTAGTGGTACCTACACAGGTATATTATCATGGTCATTAAATCTAAGTTCGTGTTGCTTATAAAGTACAAATCAATAAGTATAGCCACTAGTGCAACACTTACTTCTGGTTGTAGGGCAAAAGTATGAATTCCTTATTGCGGTGAGCCATCAATGACTCTGTCATGTAATCCTCGACGAATTTTGCATTCTCCTTGATGGTTTGCTGGGAGACCACGTGTGGGTCGAGGAAATCTACCGGTGAATTCCATAATTCGGCTTAAAAATCATGTATATATATATATATACACACAAAAGCAAGGAGTTATATATAACATTTATCGGTATTACACGAAATTGACCGTGATTGTACACACTTACAGTGTTCAACATCGCATAAGTGAGATGTCGAGGGAGTTGAGGTTGAAGAGACAGAACAAGTCCTCGAAGGTCACCGTGAAGCCACAGTCTTGAGCTTCATGGTTAAAATAATCCTTCTTGAACTTGACGGTGACACCCGAGCGTCGTTGTTCATCTGTCTTGTTTGCCTGTTCCATGTACCATATATGCAATCTCATGCAAGCCAATCCTAGGGTAGGGTTATCTAACCTCTTGACCAATGGCTCGCCTAACATGATTTTTTGGGTCAACGGCAAGAAGAGAATATCAGAACAGGAGTCGATCGTCTTTGATTTGCCTTTACTGCCTCGCTTTGTAGAGGTTGACTTCACGAGAGTAGACCGAGCACGATGTGTAGATGCATCTCATGCACTGGGCTCTTGCCGCTTCGGTGCAGGTAGCTCCGGTGCAGTCAGCTCCCGTGGACTTGGCACCGTTGCAGGATATTCCCGTGAAGTTGACATCGGAGCAGGTAGCTCTAGGTAGATGTCCCTCTTGAGCCATTGGATGAATGCTCTAATGGCTTGTTCTAGAGTCATGACCTAGTCATTTGGGGGAATATGCAGCGGGACGGCTGCGAAATTGGCATAAACACCGTCCACATTCACTTTTGCGAAAACCCGGCGTTGAATTTACATCGTGCAACAAATCCCCGACACCGGATGAATACACCAGGTCCCAAGCAGCATCTAGGGCAACAGATGCATATCTCACTTGAAGCTTGCATTTCGTAGCCATCTACATAATGATACAAAATTAGCTACTCCAATAGGTATATCAATGGATCAAGTATTCCAGAGATAATAATTATTACCTGGATATCATCGACAGAAAATTTGTCGTCGCCTATTGGGATAGGGTTGGACACACAGCTACTCAAAAGTTTGGGGGACTGGTTAGCACAGTAGGGGCAAGGCTTGCAACTGAACTTCCCTAAGCCTTTTCTCAAAGATCTCCATCCGCCACTGCGTCTCAGCTCTGACGCAATCATCGATCTCATCTCTAAGGGATTCAATGATCTCATCTTTGAGGGATTCACAAATCTCATCTCGTAGCTTTGCATTGTGCTCGACTTTGGCTCTCTTCCTACTCTGGTACGATTCGAAGTCCTCTCGGAATCCATATTTCCATAGAACATAAAGACCAACGTCTCTCTTGCGACCCGGGTGCTCATTGTTTCCCAGGGCCGCAGAGAGTATATCTCTCTCCCTGTCTGCCTGGAATGAGCCTTGGAAAGATTGTGTACTTAGCGTTACCTGCAATAGCCTGGCATGTCATTTCACTTCCTATGAAGGAATGGAGTAATTACAAACTAGGTAGTTATATATCTTACTAGGCGCCGGGACGCTTCCGTGTCTACGGGGTTTGGAAAGGAGATGGCCCCCGAAGATAGGATAGATAACCTTCCCATTACCCAATTTCGAGCGCGCTCATCAGTGATCTCGACAAATGGTGGGGAGACATTCGAACGGTTTGCCTGCTAGTCCTGATCCCTCCATTGCGGGATTTTACCTGCATACCCAGTGGTGCCCAGTCTGTGGGGGTTCTTGTTTTTTGCCCGGAGGGCCATTTGTGCCGCACTTTTACTCCTAAAATCATCTGTCGTCTTCTTCGCCACAAAGTCTTTCCAGCACTCTTGCAAGAATAGATACTTGTCGAAGGGACTCAAATCCTTCATCACGTAGTTCTTGACAAGCGTGCTCTTGAAGTTCTTACACGCTTTGCACGCTTGTAGCAACGCGTGTCGTCACACGGAGCCCTCGTGTTGTTTTGGGATCTCGAACGATTGAAAAAATTCGTCAACATCTCACCTTTATGAACTTTGGTCAACTCCTTCCACGAATCGTAGGTGATGTTGACCTGTTGTCGTGCAACTATTTCCACCATTCTCTGGAATGCGGACGCTGCTCGGCGAGTATTGATAGGGGCCCGAGACTCATGGACCTCTGTGATGATAAATCGCCCCCGGGCCTTTTCGATATTCCTCTTCTTCTACCGTACTTGGATATTTCAGAGGACGACGTATCAGACATATGAGGCGATGATGACGAAGAATGAGTGGAAGACATCTTCAAAAGAAATAGAAGTTCTGACATGCATGAACATATTATATATATTACATGTGAATCATACACATATATCAATGATATGCTCTCATGAACGGCGTATCATTGATATATAAACATGTAAATCATTCAAGTCATTTAAAAGGAATAATATGCTCAACACAAACATCATGTGAACAAATGAAATCAGCATAAAGCTAAGATTTAATATTTTGATATATATTACTCTCAGATGTAGAGTAAGTATTCTAATTAGAGCCCAAGTTCAAACCTGATTACCAAAACAATTTCAGTACAAGACTATTATCATCACAGCGCATTCATCTCAAGCCCACCACACTACATTGCATATATTCCAGTAGTAGTGTCAAAATAAATACCATATGAATCACTGACTAAAACAAATACAAATTCCTAAAACAAATACAACACCTCATATTACTCAATGTTTGAACCAGATACCAGCGTAATTATCATGAGGACCATGACATCATGATAGATTATTAATAGAAAGAGTGAGGGAAAGGGGCGTCGGGGTCGGCAACTCGACATTGGTTACCTTTAGGCGTCGAGGAGAAGGACGAGCAGGGAGCAGTACCAGAGCAGTAGGGCGGTGTCGAAGGGGAGGCGCGCCGAGCTCGGGGCAGGAGGAGGCAACGCATGCTCGGGGAGGGGAGGAGGCGGCGAGCTCGGGGGAGGAGGCGCGCTGGGCTTGAGGAGGAGGCGGCGTCGAGGACGACGACGACCGGCTCGGGGGAGGAGTCGCGCTGGGCTCGAGGAGGAGGCGGCGTCGAGGATGGTGTTACTAACGTGGCGCACACGCACCACCGACGAGGACAGTGTGATTAACGTGGCGCACACGTGGGTGCCAGCTGGCGCCATGTGGCGGTCACGTCACTTTGGTGCGGTGGTGGTGCAAGGGACCAAGAGGTCGCCAACGTTTCACGCCATGGCGATGGCCAATGAGGGTACCAAAAGAGAGAGGGAGTCTCGAGGAACCTAGTACACACGTTTGCAGTGGCGAGGCACGAAGAGGTGGCCGGCGGCCATGCGGTTCGGTTGACAGTGGCGAATGAGCTCTGGTGGTTCTCTAGTGAAGGCGAGGTGAGCGCCTTGTAGAACATGCGAAGGCGATGCTCAAGGTGTAGACAACGTCACTGGTTCTCCATGGACGACAGTGGAAATGACGACGGAAAAGCTTGTGGCCAACGATCTAAAACCTCGAAGTGAGGCACAACAAGTGGGAGAGGGGAGTTGTGGTTGCCGTGGGAGGGTGTGGGGACTAATGCGGAGCAGGGGCTCCCTTTTATAGGGGCACCGGATGGGGCGGAATGTGCATGGCAGTTTTTAGCTGGCACGGGCGGTCATGATTTGTGACTTTAAGGCATTTAAGGGAGGGGATAATGGTCGGAATGGGTATAGGCGGAATTGGGGATCTTGATGGCATCGAATGCGCAAAGAATTGGGGTGCAACAGTCGACTTTGACGAGCTCGTGACGGGGCGCTAATGGTGGCAACAAGCGACGCCGGGGGAAGAACAAAGGAAGGAAGAAGGATATGCACCGACAAATGGGGCAATGTATTCAACAAGAGAGAGAAAGAGAGAGGGAGATGGGATGTTGACTAGCGGGCCCCGTGCGGCAGTGAGAGGAAGAGAAAGGAGAGTAGTTGGGCCATCGTGTGTGGAAAGAAAAGGAAACGGGCTGGGGAAAGAAGTTTGGCTCGTTGAGTGAAATTTGGATTTTGAGGATTTTTGGAATTTTAGAAACAGCAAGAATTCAAATAGGCTTTTATAAAATAGAAAATATAGTTAAAAAATTATGAAAAAAATCACAAAAAATTCCTTGAATTATTTTGAACTTAATGAAATTATTTTGCAACTTAACATTGGTATTTATATTTGCAAATATATTAATTTATTCTTCAAAATAATAGGTAAACCCCTTTTTAAAATCCAAAAAATTCAAGGAAATCAATTAATTTTCTTTTTAACTGGAAATGAAATTTTGGGATGTTAGATTCATTTTTTTTTTTATAAAAAATTGATTCATTGAAAATACAAGTGTACATAAAAATTGATAAATAGAAAAAACAGGTATAAATTTAAACATTTAATCTATGAATCGTGCTAAATAACGAAAATTTATATCTAATGAATTTTAAACTTTTAGAAATTATTTATGTACAATATATTTTTTATATTAATGTTTGAAATTTTCGATGTTAAGATTTGCAAGGAAATTCTGCCAAGTTTGTGATGGCACAATTAAGTGAGAGTTGAGGCACCACACATTTAACACGTGGTCAACAGATCTTATATAACTTCGTCCATTTTTATTAACCAAGCGTGAAAAAGTGGATAAATATTTTTGAGACGTCACATTAACAATTTTGACAAGGTGAAAAGCAGTTTTTTTTTTGCATTCCAATTCGAATTCACATCTGATTCAATACTAAAAATAAAGATGAATATGCACACTGCACGCGTGTTTCTAAAAAAAAATGATTTCACCAAATCCACATTATTATTTTTTCCGCATAGACCTGCATCCTAGATTATAATGCTACTTTTTAACATGTAAAGCGCGTAAATAGATACAAATACGAACGGCAAATTGCCTTAAAAAACAGGAATGCCAAATTATTTAGCAATATTACCTGGATACAAATTTCAAACATCTTGGACTATGCATCCAGTTCCACACTCAGAGTAGATCACTATATCAGTTCCAGTTTCTTGGCTGCCAAGTTGCCATTATCTCCCACAAGAAATAAGAAATTCGTAGACACTATCCAGATCCTCCAAATCTCCAATATATTATCCTCCTCGTGCCCCGTCCACTGGTACCAGTACATGCTCGTGCGTGCGTGCCGGCTCCTCCTCCGCAACCCCAACTCTAGGGTTTTACCCCCCGCCGCTGCCGCCGCCGCCGCCATCCACCTCTCCTCTTTCGCCGCCGCCACCGGCACCCTCGCCCCCGCCCGACCGCCGATGGCGTCGTCGTCGGAGTGGCCGGCCCGTCGGGTCCGGGAGACGTTCTTATCGTACTTTGAGTCCAAGTCGCACACGCGGTGGCCGTCGAGCCCCGTGGTCCCCGTCGACGACCCCACGCTGCTGTTCGCCAACGCCGGGATGAACCAGTTCAAGCCGGTGTTCCTGGGCACCGCGGCGCCGGACTCGCCGCTCGGCCGCCTGCGCCGCGCCTGCAACACCCAGAAGTGCATCCGCGCCGGCGGCAAGCACAACGACCTCGACGACGTGGGGAAGGACACCTACCACCACACCTTCTTCGAGATGCTCGGGAACTGGTCCTTCGGGTGCTACTTCAAGGAGGAGGCCATCGGATTTGCGTGGGAGCTCCTCACCCAGGTATCGGATTCTTCGATCCCCTCTCGTCTCCCTGTTCTGCGTGTTCATCTGCGTATGCTTCTGTACTGTGCGAATCTGATGTAGGGTTGCTTGCATCTATATGGAATCGATGAGTGCGTTGGCATGAGATCGTCTTGCTGCAGATTTAGTAGCCCTTTAGCAAGGGGAAATTGGGGCTTACGCGTCGATTTGGGGGGTTCTAATGGTGAAGGATCGGGTTTTTGGGATTAGGGAATATAAATTTTGCAGGGAATGATGACTACAGCTTGTGATTTATACGGTAATTTGATGTTTTTGATGAAAGATACGTGCTGGTGATTTACGAGATTTAGCATGGTAAAAGTTTTGATTTGTGTGCCAGTTTGGATTTTTCGTGATTACAGGTTGTCGTGTTATGTGTTATTACTTCAGTTTCTTGGGTGAGTTGCTCCTGCGAAGCTTCTGCCTGAAAAAAATGTAACTTTGTTCTAAGTTTGTCTTCATGGAATCTGCATGTACTCCTGTAAAGCTGATATGTTTGTCGATGTATTGGATTCTTAATTAACCTGTATGGTATTCTTAATTAACCGTATGGAAAATTGTCCTCCATTTTAAACGTGAAAGATAAAAGGTGCTACGTGCAAAGGTTTGAGGAAGGAACATATTCGAAAGAAACAGCAGTGCTGATGTTTAATTGCTGATTGTGGAAACGAAATTGCAAATCCAATGGATATAATCCATTGTAGTTGAAGGCACAATCTAGTAAGTTAGTAAAATGCGTCCATTGGGATCTTGTTCTGGTCCGGGACCTGTATGTTGTGTTTTTTTATGATGTAGGGATTTGTACATAAATATATTTGAATAATAAAAAATAAGAAAAATGATGTGAAAAATTGTAGGCGTACAAATTGCCCACTGATTTATGGAAATATCGGCCACCTTCTTATTACCTACTGATTGCTGTTTTGGATATGCAGGTGTACAAATTGCCTACTGATAGAATTTATGCCACATACTTTGGTGGTGATGAGAAATCTGGCCTAGCTCCCGATACTGAGTCGAAGGACATATGGTTGAAATATCTACCTAAAGAAAAAGTTCTACCTTTTGGATGCAAGGTATAGTGCATGTGCTGCGTTTGTTGGTCAAAGCTACAACAATATGTTGTATTAGTTTTACAGTGTTGCTTTTGGTGTTCATTTCTCTTGGACCATTTTGTCCATGTTATTCGATTATACTATTATCTTAGCGTCCACAGTTTTTCTTATTTGCTTATTCACAAACAATTTACATGTATTATTTGGACAGGATAACTTTTGGGAGATGGGTGACACTGGTCCTTGTGGGCCATGTACTGAAATCCATTTTGATCGTGTTGGCAGCCGTGATGCTGCTTCATTAGTGAACAATGATGACCCTACATGTATTGAGATATGGAATCTTGTGTTCATTCAGGTTAACATGCTATTTTTTTTAAAAATATTTTTTGTGAAGATGGTTAAGCTTTAGTTTTAATACATGGTCAGCTATTCTGTTTTATTTGTACATGATATCTTTCCTTATTTCCTCTTTATATATACTGACTCGTTTTTTTTTTTAAAATTTTTCAGTTCAATAGGGAAGCAGATGGTACTTTGAGACCTTTGCCAGCAAAACATGTTGACACAGGATTGGGCTTTGAGCGTTTAACTTCTATCCTTCAGAATAAAATGAGCAATTATGACACAGATGTATTCATGCCAATATTTGATGCCATCCACCATGTATGTTGACCATATGTACTCTTGCAATTGCTTTTATGCTTGTGCACTGTAGTTATTAATTGATGTCTGAAGTACATGATATTCATTGATAATTTGGTATGCACATGTAAATGCAGTTGGCTGGTGATGGAATTCAACCATACTCTGGTAAAGTAGGTTCTGATGATGTTGGCAAAGTTGATATGGCGTATAGAGTAGTTGCAGATCACATAAGAACCCTTTCTTTTGCTATTGCTGATGGTTCTCAACCTGGTAAGTGCATACTGTTTTGGTTGGTGATAATTGATAATAATGATTGCCATCCATAGTTGAGTAGGGTTTATTTGCTGTGAACACATGGAAAAACAATTATAAGACATCTAAATGCCTTGTTAAGGAGCTTGCCGCTTTGCATTCTACAGTAGGACGATCTTAGGAATTTCTATCTGATATTAAACCACAAGTGTATCTTTGTTTTGAGATGAGAAGCTAGCACCCCAGGTTCATAAATTTGTGCACTCGTGCAGAGGCGGAGCCAGGAATCCGACATAGGGGGGGCGGCACAAATAACAAGCAAAATAGAACCAAGTTTGATTCACCGATCTCATAGTTATAACCATACATATCAAGGCAATAATGCTATGCAAAATACGAATAAGATTACATCTGTATTAATTTAAACTTAGATCTACGACTACCGGCACGATCATATTCATTAATGATATCATCATTACTAATCTTTTTAGCCATTGCCTTCTCAATATAAATTACCAAACAATCTCGTGCAAATCCATCTCCCATTGTAGTTCGAAGACGCGTCTTCATAACCTTCATTCCTGAAAAGATTCTCTCGACAGTTGCGGTTGATATTGGAAGAGTTAAAACCAGTCTTAACAACCTGTCATCACTCCCCCCCCCCCCTAATGCTGTATTAGCAGGCTCCCTCCGCCCCTGCACTCGTGGTCTCGTGCCATTTAGGTTCCTACAATTGAAAGTTAATTTGATATGTTCCCAAATGTTCTGTACGCGATTTATTTTGTTTCATGCTATTGATGTGGCACTGGATTAAAATTCAAGTTTATGGACCTTAAGTAGCTTGATATTAAAATTCAAGTTTATGGACCTTAAGTAGCTCGATATGTCCAATTTTTAGGAATCTAATTGGCAAAAGTTGAATCACTATGCAACCTATTGACAACCATAATGACTAGTCTAATGGAGGCTAGTTTTTTTGGACCTGCCTGCTTAATTTTCAAGTGTGCCGAATGTCAAAATCACACTAGATTAGGGACCTGAGCTGCAAGTTACTGTTTTGAGAAGAAATGCATTATGGCTCAGTATTCAAATAAGAAATATTACCCCCTCTGTATTCGTATTGTAAGGAGGTGTTTGGATGAGAGAGTTTCTTTGGGATTTAGTTAAAATTGAATCCAAACCCCCCTATCCAAAGTCCAAACATGCCCTAAATCTTCTATCTATTGTCACAGGAAATGCTCAACTTACCAATTTAACCTTATTTAGAGTGTCTTAGCACAAGAGAAAGCATTAGTTGTTGGTAGGGTATTGCAATTAAGAGAAGGATACTGGATAGAATGAATGTTGCATTTGTCTTAAAAGTGTAGGGCTAGATCTAAGATGTGAAACAACAATTTTTTGCCTAGATTGGCTTATAATATGAAATGGATAATTTATGATTCTGTTGCTCATTGTGTGCTTGGTAGAATTTACTACTTGGCTGTGGAGCTGCAAAATAGTACTCCATGGTTCATACACATAGTTTGCGATACCTAATATTATAGGAGCAAAGGAGGGATTATGCCTAAACTCAATGTAGGTGGGTGCAGTGGAACTGCAATATCTGTTATTGGTTTTTAGGCTCCGTTTGGCATTGTGGTGAATTATGGTAATCTCGTTTGGTCGAGCTGCTTTTAGATACTTGGGTGTTGGGCTAGCTCCTTTTTTGCTTAAGCAAATTGCGAAGAGATATGTTATGGCTTTCCAGAACATATAAGCTGGAATGTGAGAGGACAACCATTGGATAAGAGTTTATCTAACTTATCTGATTTTGCAAACAGAGTAATATACTTTTCACAACTCCTTTTTCACAGTAGCTTTAAAAATAAGCACAACACAGCCTAACAACCACAAACTGAGCCCTAGTGGAATTTTTTTGGGGGTGGATCCACCATATGGGTGAACCTATGTACTGAGGATGGTGTAGAACTGAAAAGATTATGTGTTTTTATTCTTCTTGTATTTACTATGCTTTCTGGTTTTCATTTTGTATTGCACATTGGTATTCCGTTGTTTCTAATATGAGTTCCTTTTTAGGAAATGAGGGAAGAGAATATGTTCTAAGGCGTATACTTAGACGGGCTGTTCACTTTGGTCATCAAAAATTGAAGGCAAACCAAGGATTTTTTAGCTCGTAAGAACAATCATTTGCCTGTGTTATATTCCATACCTTTATGTTAAACTATATGTTTGCATAACTTTATTTTAACATGGAATGCTAGAATGCTACAACTATAATTTAAAAGGAATGATTGCAGACATGTGGTATGATGATAAGGCAAAACTATGTTCCCATTATACGATTTTAGCGAAAAGTAGCTAGTTATATTGTGAAGTTGGGGTATCCAAGAGATTGAGCTTACTATTTTAGACTTTTGTTTTGGTTCGGGGTCTTTGAGCTTAACTTGAACTGGGCCCTTTTGAGCTTGGTTGTGTGCACACTAGCATTGTGCCTATGATACTTTTCTTTTGGTTCACATTTGCATTTTCTTTGCTAGTATTGATTATTTTAACTTAGAGTGGTACTGGTCATTGTCCGAGATATTTTTGCAAATCAACTTGAAACCCTGGTACCAGGCATATGTGGTGATATGTACCAGGACAATGCAACACAGTAGAACTACAGGTGCTATTTGTTGAATATTTGGAGTAGGTTAAAGTGTTATTGGGCCAATAACTCTGTTTATACTTAAAAAACAAAATTACATGTCCTTTATGATGACACCATGAGATTTACCATTTAAATTATATATTTCTCACTTGAACAGCCTTGTAAATGTTTTTGTCCAAGTGATGGGTGATGTTTTTCCTGAGCTAAAGGACAATGAAAAGAGGATTAAAGATATAATTAAAGGTGAAGAGGAAAGCTTCGAGAACACTCTGGCAAAGGTAATATTGGTTTCCAGAAGGTTTACTTAACTGTAGCATCAGTTTGGTCCAAGTGTTCATTGAAGCATTTTTTTCATTAAACCTGACTCGTTGCTCACCATAAGGAGTGCTTGCATACTTCAACCCTCCGAACGTATGCTAATCATAGTATTTTAGCTATTCTTTTCTTTTATGAAACAAACCTTAGTATTTCTTATTGCTGGGGGCATGGAAGAAAAACCCGGCCGGTAACCGCCGGTTACCGGCTACCGGAGGGCATCCGGGAAATCAAATACCGGAACTACAACTTCCGGTTTAGCCAATTCAAAATTTGATTTTTGGACGAATTTTAAGCGAATTTGATCGAATTTCGTCCGGAAAAAAACCGGTTTGACCGGTAACCGGCCGGTTACCGGTACCGCCGCCTGGCCGAGAAAATGCCCGGGAACGGTTTTTGGAACCCTGGCTGGGGATTCTAGGGCCAGTTAATATTATTATGTTCTTTGAACTATAGTTTTGCTTGTGCGATACTGCTAGAGGAGGTAAATATAGAATAATGTGTTGTGCTGAGTGATAAGGTAATATCTTGTTTTGAGGGAACATATGAAATATGAGCTTATATAAGATAATAATTGCAATCTTGGACAATAGTTTGGATTAAATGGCTTAGTTTAACCACAATAAATAATTATGTCACCTTTTTATGCCACTGTGTTTAGCAATTTAATTTGAATAAAAGCTTGCAACTGAAACTTACCTGGCCTATTATTTCTTTGCAACTACCAAAATTTATATTATAATTCTTCACTGCTGTTTGGCCATTTAATACTTGTGCTGTTGGCGTAATTTTCAGGGGTATGAGAAATTTAAGAAAGCTGCAGATGCTGTTAAGGAGAATGGGGGGACAGTACTTAGTGGGCAGGCAAGTGTTTTTGGTTTTTGAATTTTGCTGCATTACTTATTTTGGTTTTCACTGGAAGATGTTTGTTCCTTGCTCGTAAGTAGTGTAAGCCATCTAAATGGGTTGTTGTGTCATCATTTTTGAGTTTTGCAATGTGTGCTGTTTGATCACACCAACCTCGCTGCAGTTTGTCGTAGTCTTTTGTTTAACCTTGTCTGTGTTGAGACCTGAAAATCGATGGAGAAGTGAAGAAAAGTTTCTTTGTTTGAGATCAAATCATATGTGAAGGTTTTTTCTTTACGAAACTGCATTTTTTTTTGAATAAATGAAGCTGAAATGTTGAAATGTTGCCGTCCTGCCCTTGTAGTCTGCTACTCAAATATTGCATTTAAAATAAGCATGAAAGGAAGGCATCATATGTTAGATTTGTCAGTGTTGCCAGATAGAGAACTAGTTTTCTGTGCCTCTTGGATGATTACCTTGTTCTTTCAATTCGTTCCATGGTATAAAGTAAGCTTGTCAGAACTCAAGTTCTACTACTACTAAGCAAACTTGATATCATGTTTTGTACAATAATTAGGGATAACTCTTTTCCTCTCGACCTTATTTTAAGAATGGAGATGCAGTTCACTGCATATAACTTGCCCCTTAGATCATACTTCAGTCATGTTTCTTAACCTCGCGTTGACAGCTTGTTGAACTTTCCAAGTTTATGTTGTTTTCTTTCATATGCTGCAACTGCTATTTGTTCTTTCAGGATGCATTTATTCTGTGGGACACCTATGGTTACCCAATTGATTTGACCGAGGTTAGTTCTTCATGTTTTGATCAACAAATTTAATAGAGCTTTTATTGTATGTTTATCTTGTATTGTTATTGTTTCCATCCCATAGGTCATGGCAGTCGACTATGGGCTGACTGTCGACATGGAGGGTTTTAGTTCTTCTATGGAAGAAGCGAGGCAAAAGGCTAGGAATGCTCGATACAAGGTTTTTTTTTTTTTTTAAATTCATACTAAGTATATAAGTTCCATTGTGGTGCTACTTGTTATCCAAGTACTCTTCCTGTTTGTCTTTTCTTTTAATAATCTTGTATTTATTTTCCTTAATATCTCTGATGGTGTTTTAATTGGTTGGGCAACTTTCTTCTTAATTTGTCTGATATAATTTAGATGGTACTTATTTTTTTCCCCGGTTTTTCTTATATATGTTTCTTTTATTTTTGAAGGCTGGGGGAAATTCTATTGTTTTGGATGTTAATGCTACATCGCAGCTGCGCAATCAGGGGCTTCCCAGCACGGATGATAGCCCAAAGTTCCAGCACAAGGTTAGATGATTTGTTAGGTTCTTTGTAGTTGTGGTTTGGATTAAACTTTTATTAGGTACAGTTGCTTCAATATTCAATGTAGTAAATTTACCTGGCTCATAGCTTCTGGCTGTTCTTGCATTTTTCATATTTTGAACTACGGTTAAGCACTTAGATACTGACTATGATCTACTTACCTTAAAAACATCTTTCAGGAACATGAAAGTGTGGTAAAGGCTATCTATACTGGCTCAGAGTACATAGCCACTGCATCTGGTGATGAGGACATTGGTCTTGTGCTGGAAAGTACAAGCTTCTATGCAGAACAGGGTGGTCAGGTACAACTTCGTTACTGTGGATATAATGTTGACATATATGAAATCTAGTATCCGGTGTTGTTTGTTGTCCTTCATCATGATAATCTGCAGTAGTCCTGATAAATAAATGTTCTAAGGAATGTTTCTTTTTGTTATGAACATAAGTTCACCATTTCAAACACCAAGTTGGTGTTGTATGCAATCTCCTCTGAGATTAGAAGCATAATATGGGGGGTTGCTCATACAATATAGTGAAAGCTTTGATTTTTCCAATTAAATTTCTACAAGTGGATATCGCTATATAACAGCAATAAATAATGCAATTTACATTCAAAGATCTTGAAAATTTATCCGTTTGTTTATGTCATTGTTGTGCCATACATCTGTGAATCTTTTTGACCTGACATAAGAATTTTTCGGCATCAGATATATGACACTGGGAGTATTGAATGGTCATTTGGATCTTTCACTGTGAACAATGTCCAAGTGTTTGCTGGCTATGTTCTTCATATTGGCTCATTTACAAAAGGTTCCTTGTGTGTTGGCGATAAAGTGACATGCAAGGTAACGTTCTTTACTAACCTAATGTTTATACTGAATCAGTTCATCTGTGATATTTGCTAAATCATATTTCAATATTCATGTTACCATTGGTAGGTTGATTACGTACGGCGTGCTCTGATTGCTCCAAACCATACATGTACCCATATGCTGAACTTTGCTCTAAGGGTATGTTTCTTTGCTTCTCTAAAATTTACATCAGATGCTCTTTTGCACTCTTGCTGATTACGCCATTTTAAGTGCAGGAAGTACTTGGTGATCATGTTGACCAGAAAGGTTCCATTGTTCTCCCGGAGAAGCTGAGATTTGATTTCTCCCATGGTATGATATGGTTCTTTTCATATTGCATTCACATGTTGTATTTCCTCAGCTTGTCAACTCAACTGTCAGTTCATAACAGGGAAACCTGTTCAGCCTGAAGATTTGAGAAAAATTGAGTCTATAGTGAACCGACAAATAAAGGACAAGTTGGAGGTATTTGGACGTGAAATAAAATTAGCTGACGCGAAGCGCATAAATGGTCTAAGAGCTGTGTTTGGCGAAGTAAGTTTTCTTACTCAGCTTGACATACCATATTCTCATGTTTCGTTTGGCCGCTCTGTTGTTTCATGTAATGGATTTCACATATGGATTTTGTAGATCTACCCTGATCCAGTAAGAGTTGTATCAGTTGGTCGCAAAGTGGAAGATCTGCTTGCAAATCCTGAAAGCAAAGAATGGTTATCGATATCAACTGAGCTGTGTGGAGGTATATTTACTACTATCTGCTATGTACTACTACATTTTGTGGTTCTATTATATTATTTAATGTTTTTGAAGTGTATCAGGTACACATATCAAGAACACTGAAGATGCTAAAGCATTTGCCCTCTTATCTGAGGAGGGTATCGCGAAAGGTGTTCGAAGGATAACAGCTGTCACCGCTGAATGTGCCACCCAGGCTATGATGTTGGCATCATCTATTGATGCTGATATCAATGAAGCATCTAAATTGGAGGGAGCCATATTGGAAAAGGTACTAAACTTTTCTCTTTTGGGTTTGTGCTTCTTCCTAATGTGGGATGCAGGGTTGAGATACGCTTATAAATTGGGTATTAATAAAAGGTGTTCTGATGCCTACATATTTCATGAGAAATATTCTGTGTTTGCCATTATATGGATAGATGTTAATTGTACTTTGGATTTGGAGACATTCCCTGTTGATCTATTTTGTATTAGATCTAACAATAATGTTTCTTTATCAGAAAATTGCTTCGATCAAGAGTACGCTGGACGCAGCTGCTATCCCAGCTGCAAGAAAAGCTGATCTAAGAGGCATGGTCTCAAAGTTGGAGGTCCGTAAATGTTTCTTTTCAGCTGTCACATCTTTTGAAAGGAAGAGAGTGATTACATACAATATATAGTATTATTTTATTACTTGAGTTTTGAGTTGATTGCAGCTATTGCATGTCTCAGGATCAACTTAGGAAGGCCAAGAAGAAAATGGGTGAAGAAAATATCCAGAAGGCTGTGAAGACTGCAATGGAAGCTGCAGATGCTGCTCTTTCTGAGAAAAGGCCATTCTGTGTTGCTTATGTCGATGTGGGTCTTGATACAACTGCTGTCCGGGAAGCAGTTATCAAAGTCAAGGACCATAAGGTCAGCACACTACTTTACTTTATATAGTTCTTGTATTTTCGTCTGACTGTTTCAAGAAAATGAGTCCAAATGAACAGTTAGGGCATCTCCAACCATGGAAAACTCTATCGGCGAAATTTCGCTGGTAACTGCCGAAATTTCGCTGGTAACCGGCGTTATCGGTGGGGTCCGATAAAATTTCATACCGGGCAAAAAATTCGGATTTATCTAATTTTCATCTAAATTCAAATTCCAATTGAAAATATAGATAAATTTCGTCTTTACATCTCAAAATTCAAATTTCAATTAAAAAATTTTGTCCGAAATTTTGCCAAAATATCCGGTAACCGGCGGTTACCGGTTCTATCGGTTGGGTCCGATAAAATTTCCCCATCGATATAGTTTGCCCTGTCTCCAACCCACCGGTGTCAAACTATCCATGTCATCTAAGGCATAACTACCAGATACAGCATCTCTAACGAATTGTATCTAGTGGTCCCAAAACACTGATCCACACACTACACATGAAAACGCATAGTAGTGAAACTGCCTCAGCCCCAATGCATTTTTTGCATGTGTATTGCGGCCCCTTGGTTTGTGGGAGAAACCGTTTCTCGTGCAAAAATATGATTTCGTTCTCTCATCTTTTCCACCTTAGCCAAAATCTCTGATGCTTCAAGGTTTTAAGACAGCTAAGGTGGGCCACAAGTTGGTGGTGACGCCTAAAGTCTGTTATTGCGAAGTTTAGCCTCATTTTGAAGTGGGAAAAAGTATAACTTATATGAAGTGTTTATTTTAGTATTAATTCCAAAGATTATTTATTCCTTTTGTCAAATCTTGGATGTGGTGATGAACTTATGGGTTATATTGTCCAGGAATTGCCAATAATGCTATTCAGCACAGATAAGGCCACAAATAAAGCTATTATCTATGCTGGTGTGCCTCCCAATGCTCCCAGTGGCTTCAAGGTGTTGGATTGGCTTACGCCTTCAATTGTACCACTCAAGGGGAGAGGAGGTGGCGGCAAGAATGGCATTGCCCAGGGCCAGGTGAGCAAGCACGCCATTCTTTAATATTTAAGAAAGTCTCAGCGCTGAAAAGTCCATCCTACTGCATTTTTTCCAACTGAAATGGAAAATGACTCTGAAATTTAGTGACGATTTTGCCTTAAATTCTGTGCCTAAATTCTGTAAATTATGCAATGCAGGGAAGTGATGCTGCTCAGATCAAGGAGGCCATGGAGCTTGCCACCCAGATTGCTTCAATGAAGCTGAGCTGATTAATTTGTGATATACCTGGTCTTCGTCTATGATGTTTGGCATAATGTTGATACACGAACATGAAATCAATTATGAATTCAACTAGAAGCATGGCTGTTTTGACTGTTTCATTTGTAGCGTACTATTTGAACCACAAGGAAATGAAATTATGAATATACTCATACAGGATGGTGGACTGCAGTAATCGTAGTGTTACACTTGTTTAAGCTAGTCAAAGCCAAACATTGAAATGCCCGGCTCCTCCCCTCAGGTGCGGAAAGGGAGTCAATCGGCGTGCGGATTGGTTTGGTTTGGAAATTTCTGGTTCCCGGCCGGAGAGGAGTGCTCGTTCTTTCTCTGTTCTGCTGCGTAGGCAGACACGCTCTTCTTTTCTTGGTGTCCGCTCGTTTCTACCAGGTCGTTGGATTAATGGGGTTTCGATTTGCAGTGTTGTGCCTTTGGATTCTGGCTGATTAATGTTTTACAAGTATTTGGATCATTGATTGCGCAGTAAATGTTGGTAAAAGGGGTGTTTGATTCTTTGCTTACGCTCATGCAACAGGGGCTGTCAATAATCCATTCAAAAGAAACTAATGAGAGGTACAGTGTATGCTCGATTGTACTTAGTTCATGTTTATAGCTCTAGTTCATGCCTGCACCATGACCATGCGAAAGCTTGCTCATGAGCACAGCAACCAAACAGCTTGGCTCACTTGTCTTGGCAAGGGAACCAAACATGACGGTACTCACTGTGATGTATTTAGCTCGCATGCACCTCGCTATAGTGGTTGAAAGTTGAAACATGTCTTGCGCGTAAGTAAAAGTTTTAAAATAAAAGTTTTGCGGGTAAGTGCGCCGGTAGATTAGTGTCAGGACCTGGATTTATAGTTCGGAACTTTCTGCGTAGAAATTAGATACAATTACAGAGTAAAATGTAGATCTTAGTCTCTCGAGGCAATTCGATGAACACTAGGCATGTACAGATCAAATATCAAAAGATTGAGATAATTCTCTTTTGATGTAGGTAGCTGCATAAAAAAGGGGGCGACTGTAGCACAGTTGATTGATTTTTTTTTTTTAAATCACAATTACTTTTCAACGGACTACCCTAACCCTCACACCTGCCCCCCGTGCCGCCTCCCACTGCTTCTCCGGCGCTGCCTCTGGCACTGGTGAGCCCCACCGACGAGCACCTCTCATGCCACCACCACCCTCCTCCGCCCCATCTCTCCACCCCCCATCGCCGCATCTTCCTCTACGGTGAAATGCTCCGTCGCTGCCCTCTTCCTCGTCTCCAGCGCTACCGGATCAGCCACTGCCTCCCGCCGCCTCCTAACCACTTCAGTCTCGTTACCCTCCACCACCCACCACCCTCCTCCTCGCCCACGTCTAGCGGGGCCGCCGTCGCCATCGCCTACCACCGGTCTACCGCCACCCTGGCCACCCTTTAAGCCCTGGGGGCACCGGTGGACCCTAACCCTAACTCGGTGCTGCCGCCGCTGCCCACCGGCGGTCTACCGCCACCCCGGTCTCTCTCTAAGCCCTAGGGCACCGGTGAACCCTAACCCTAACTCGGCGGCCGGAGAAGAAGAAGAGGACCTCGAGCATGGATCTCCACACGCGATCCAAAGTTGAGTAAATCAACTGAAACTTACTTGATTTTCAGGCGACTGTGGACTAGGAAAATAAAAAAAAACACATAATCAAACATTGAAGGATGTTGATTTGGGTGCCTTTCTTCGTTTTTTTTAAATAATATTAATTTAAAAGATAATTTAAAAATAAATAGTTGATTTTTTTTTTACAAAAATAGGAGCATGTCATCAGTTGAAATGACGACAGGATGCCATTTACTACCGGTCATCGTTCCACCTTCCTATCACCATTGGGACTGTCGATTTGCTTTGAAGAATGTGAAAATCTTCAATTCAAATGGATACAAGAATCCACGGGTTCCTATCGATAATTCAACTGGTGACAGAGGTCGGCTATATAAACCCCAAAAATCGGATGAAAAGTCAATTTAATTCCAAAAAAAGAAGAGAGAGAGAGAGAGAGAGAGAGAGAGAGGAGGAGGAGGAGAAGGGAGAAGTGATATAGCGAAGCCCTACCGGTTCATAGCGGAGGAGAGAGAGAGAGAGTGAGTGTGAGAGAGAGGGAGAAGCAGATCTGATCGTCCATTTTGCAGGTAAATAATCTTGCAGTTTTGTACATAAATTCGAAACCTGGTAGGTCAGCAAATAAAAATAGTGACATAGAATTCAATGGATTAGTTCATTTTAGCTGTATTTGAGTTTGATGTAGTACATCATTTTAGCTGTGTATAGTTTAGTTCATCGTATAAATATTATTTATGGTGCAATACTCGAATGATTTAGAATTGATTCGCAAAAATACTAAGACCACTTTGTAAGTTTTCGTTTTTACACGGTAAATATTATGTTAATGCCAAAAATACTTTTTAAACTAGGAAAATAGTAAAACACTTATAAAGATTGTAAAAAAAATCCAGAGTTGCTATATAGGGTATGTAGAGCTCAACTAAAATATTGTAAACTTAATTTTGGTTTTCATTTGTACACGGTAAATATTTTGTAAATACTGGAGACACTTTTCAAACGAGGAAAATAGCACAATACCTATAGAAATATATAAAAATTGCAGAGTAGCTAAATAGGGTATGTAGAGGTCAATCAAAATAATTTCAACTTAATTTTGGTTTCTATTTGTGCATGGTAAATATTCTATTAATACTGAAAACACTGTTCAAACTAAGAAAATAGCAAGACACCTCTAAAAATTATAAGAACAAATTCAGAGTTGCTACATAGGGTATGTAGAGTTAAATTAAAATGTTATCAACTTAATTTTTTATTTCTATTTGCACACAGTAAATATTTTATGAATACTAAAGACACTTTTTAAACAAGGAAAGTAGCACGATACCTACAAAAATCTATAAAAATTGTAGAGTAGCTAAATAGGGTATGCAGAGCTTAATCAAAATAATCCTAACTTAATTTTGGTTTATATTTGTGCACGGTAAATATTCTGTTAATACCAAAAATACCTTTTTAAACTAGAAAAATAGCAAGACACTTCTAAAAATTATAAAATAAAAATCCAAAGTTGCTACATAGGACATGTAGAGCTGAACTAAAATATTGTCAACTTAATTTATTTTATTTTATTTGTACATGGTAACTATATTGTAAATGATGGAGACAATTTTCAAACAAGGAGAGTAGCACGATACCTAAAATAAATCTATAAAAATTGCAGAGTAGCTAAATAGGGTATGTAGAGCTTAATCAAAATAATCCCAAGTTAATTTTGGTTTCTATTTGTGCATGGTAAATAATTTGTAAACAAGAAAAATAGCAAGGTACCTATAAAAATTATATGAAAATGCTAGAGTAGCTAAATAGGGCATGTAGACCATAATTAAAATATTGTCAACTTAATTTTGGTTTTCATTTGTACACAAAAAATATTTTGTTAACGCTAAAAATATATTTCAAACTAGGAAAACAGGAAGACACCTCTAAAAATTCTATAAAAAATCCAAAGTAGCTAAATAGGGTATGTAGACGTTAATTAAAATATTGTGAACTTAATTTTACTTTCCATCTATACATGGCAAGATACCTCTAAAAATTTGTACGTTGATACAGTTGTGTGCAAATCAGTGTTGTATGTGTCGCTAATCGTGCAATAATTTAATTAATTAGATATGTCGCTTCTTATTACTTTTTGTATATGTTTCGTAGTATTTACAATGCATGCACTGAATTTTGAGGTATGACGAACCTAGGAGACGCTGCGTAGTGGCCGTACAAGTTGCTTGACCCGGCTGTTAACGCGTCACCGTAGCCGTCTCAGTACCATCCTCCCCTAAGAGGGCGAGGCGACGATTGAGTTTAGTGCGTTGCGGCTGGGTACGCCCATGAGGGCATGGGGGGTGTACCCACGTTGGGTTCTGAGGTACCTGTAGTTGTGACCTTTGTGTACTTAATTGCAGTCTGACTACTCTGGGTGGGCTCACGTATGTTCTTAATCCTTTCGACGCAGGTTGAGAGCAACATGTCACCTTCCACTAGCGTGGATAGTGGAGGTGACATGGGAGGACAACCAGGTCCGCGCGGGTGGTGGTCATACGTTATGGTGGTTTCCGTATGACCAGTGCCTCCTAACGGCACTAGTTGACCGATGGAGGCTAGAGATGCACACGTTCCATCTTCCATGCGGGGAGATGGCGCCAACGCTTCAGGACGTGACCTTCCTGACCGGGTTGCCTTACGCGGGCTTCCCCCTGACGGCGCACGACGTCCCGACCACGTGACGCATGGAGTTGTGCTGTCGCCCAACACCAGCTACAGGGAGTTTAGCAGTACTTACGGGCCATCGCTGAAGTAGATCCACCAGTTCTACATAAGTTTTATAACTATTATCTTTCCGTTTCAATTGCTTTGTGTAACTTACTGATGTGTTTCTGTCTTCTTGCAGCCGGAGTGTATGACAGAGGACACACCTGAGTAATTGGTGAGGAGGCACTTCAAGGCCTACTTGCTGTGGCTGTTCGGGTGGGTGATGTTCTTAGGGTTCTACTGCGACAGCGTCGACAAGCACATGATCCGCTACACACGTGAGCTAGCGGACTTGGAGGTGGAGGCAATCCAGCCATAGCTTGGGACCCAGCGGTGCTGTGCGTGATGTACCGCACCGTGTGCAGCATGTCCCAACGGGTTTGGGACAACTCCATCCTCTCCGGATGCCCGCTGCTTCTTTAAATGTGGTCCTTCAAGTATTTCTAGATCGGATGACCACAATTGGACATAGGAGCCTACAGCGCTGCAATGTACGCCGCCGCCGCTGACGTGGACCGGCAAACCATGGGTACGGTGTGGTGCCGCTGACGGGTAAGTTTTTTTGAACATTTATTCTGTTTGGTAATGTAATTTTATTTCTTATGCTAAATTTCAATTGTTCTATTCCATAGTTCACCTTCACTCCGATCACTACGCACGCGTCCTACCCAGACTATGTTGCGATGTTCGATCAGTTGACGGATGACCACACCATCTGGACACCGTACACTCGATAGGTGTATGCGTGCACACCCTGAGGTTTGTGGAGCCAGTGCACGTGAGACCATGCGTACTGGTACACACGGAGGAGCTTGGTGCATGATGTCTTCATGGAGGAGTACCGCGTGCATCGAGTGATGCGCCAGTTCGGTTTGCGATAGGAGGTCCCAGTCCCCTAGAGGCAGCGGTTGCCGCCGAACGTCCATGGGTAAGTTCATGTTTTATTTTTGTCATAGAATTTGCCTTACGTATCTACGAAATACTCGTTTTGCCTTCCACTGGTACACTAGGAAGGGAGTACCTGCTACAACTTCTTGGGCTGACAGGATGCTCCCTTAGGTTGAGGGTTGGCTCCACACCATGGAGGACATCGTCCAAGAGGATGCTCCCTACGAACCCGAGATGTACAACATGTACATCGAGTGGTACTCCAGTCGGATGAGGGTTCGTTGCGTTAGGGTCGCGGACGACCCACCACGGCACGAGACCGCGACGACCGACATGTACCCGATCTCGCCGGCTCCGCATTCCATCACGTGGTACATACTTCTTATTTGGTTCGTAAGTTTTCAGTTTCTAACTTGTTAATCACGTGTACAGGTCGATCTGCAATGGGAGATGCACGAGTTGGCGACCTCCGTGCATCGTATGACGCTCGGGAAGCGCTTCAGCATGATGGCGCATGAGATCAAAGTGGTGATGGACCAGTTTGTAGAGAAGATGAGGTGAGGCATCTAGCTTGCGTCTTGCCGTAGGTCGAGAGAGCTGGTGGACCCACCTGTGTGTGGACCAAGGGGGGGGGGGGAGGGGTGAGCCACGGTGCGTCACGCCCCACGACTCCTCACCCGAATCTCGCACACACATACATTTTTCACATATTACGTTCCAATCCACATATGCCTAGCTACATCTACGCATAATGGTAGCTGGAGATGCGATGCAACTTCTTCCAATGGATCGACGGCCCAAACATGTGCGATAGGGCGTTCATCGAGCAAAAGTACATGTTGAACTATGCAATGCGAGCCGAGACCTTCAAACGCTAGAAACCTTATGTACCCAACCATATTAAAAAGGCACCGGAGGAGCCCAGAAAACCAGGGTGGTGGTGGGGGACCCCCGAACAAGAAGCTGAGTATGACCAGCCGAGTGAGCGGCAGACAAGGCGAAGGCTCTTGCTAGTGAGACCGGCGGCCATCCTAGCTCTCCTCATCGCCTGGGCGCAGTCTGGATTGATGATGTAAGTTATGCTCAATTTGCATCATGGTTATTAATTTGGCCTTGCATTATGCTATCCTAACATTATTCAATCGTCCAGCCCATCTCACAGAACATGGCTGACTTTGAGACTGGCCACCACCGTAGACAGTCCAGAGACAAGAGGAAGGGACCGATGGGCCGCCAGGACTAGTCGATTTTGTTCCAATCAATATTTTTTCTGATCCCAAAAAGGTGCACATGTATCGTAGGTGTTTTGGTTTGTTGATTCGTGCATATTGGCGTATCTAATGTACATAACCAAACCCAATGTGCCATGTAATTCATAATTAAATTAAATTATGAAGTCTTTCAAACTTACATCTCTTTTCCTAAATGTTTTGACTATTAAATATTACAGAATCTTTTCCCGAATGGATCGTTCCACGAACAATACAATTAGGACAACAGCGTGCATAGCAACCCTATCCCGAACTACACGAACACTTCAAGGTATTACCAACAAACTTCATGAAATACACTAAATCTTTAGGCTGAATTCTCTACACATAAATTAATAAAATTAAAATATAGGACAATTTCACTATTTGAACTAGCGACAGATTCCTGCCGTCAGTTGAAATAGAGAAATTGTCGTGTCGCCAATTGAATTGGCGACAGAACCCTCTGGGCACAGTTCCCGTTGACGACAAGGATACTGTCACCAATTGAAAATGCGATAGGAAAATTTCGCCATTTGAACTGGTGATAGGACAATTTCACCATTTCAACTGGCGATAGTGACCTATTTTTGTAATTTTTTTGGCTATTTTTTGTATTTATCTTTGAAATTAATATTATTTAAAAAAATTCAACTCAAATTTGGGTGACTTTCTTCTTAATGAGAAAAAACCTAGTTCCTCCTAGGTATTCTTATTTTATCATTGATTGGCTGCTGATTGCAAACAAGTAAAATAGTAGGATTGTCTCACTGAAATTTTATACAAGTCAAATGATGACATTGCTATTTGCTCATGAGTCATGACTCATTAAAGGTGATCACAAAAACATAAGTGTTGCTACAAAGAAAACAGAATAAGAGATCTGACATGTAACAATGCATTTGTATAACAAGTACTTCCATTACTCTTTTTATTTGCTAAACAAATAGTATGCTGCAGTATACAACAATTACCTTAAAGAAATTTAGTTAGCAATTAGAAAAGTAGCTATTAGCATTGAAAAATTCACATGGTAACACAATACCAGGTTGGTGACCTTTGGAGAAACCGCAACGCAAGGAGAGGCTGTTTAGGTCAATTGAAGATGAAGATCACGACGAGACGGATTCGGAAAGTACGGTTTGTCATCTGCTTTGAGAAGCGTGCATGAGTGTAGACCCGTTTGTGTGTGCGCTTAACGAGTGCCCAATAATGTTTTCTCTCATAACCTAGCCTCTCTTATAAAAAAAAATTGCACCCAATTTTTTTCAAGACCTTTCCAAGAAGAAACTCTAATTTGTGATTTGAGAAAAGTGAAAATAGAGGAGGTTAAGGTTTGAGGGAGATGGATTGATTGAGTACTCAAGTGTTGAGCTTTTGTTCTCCATAATAGAGTGACCATAAACCAACAATCTCTTGAATCAATCCAAGCAAAATTTACTCCAAGATGAGTTCTATCTTTTTCTTACTCTCTATTTGATGCATTTGAGATTTTGTGTGTTCCTTTGGGTTTTTTTTTGGTCTTGTGCTGTGGTCTAGCTTGCTAGGACATGTGAAAATCTATCTAGGGTCATCTTGGCCATCATTCACCTATAAACAAAGTTTTTGGATCAAAGTTCGAATTCCTCGGTTCTTGTGTTTTTTTAACCTCATCCAAGAAATTCATGAAACCTTTGCGTTGATCTACTCGATCGTTGATTGGCATAGGTTTCTGACCTTCTTGCTAAGCTATGATTGAAATCTGAGGGGATTTGAATCATTAGATTGAAAGTTAGGTTGATTTGTGATCTTGGCAGGCTACTGTTTTGCAGTTGAAGGTCAGACAGGCATCTCAGGTGGTCGGACCAACCTCCATGCGATCAGACCGGCCAAGCAGGGTTGCATCGGGGTTTTATTGGTTTCAACGCAAGACGTCTGCTGTGCTTGTATTTATGATCTTCAAAGATTCCACAGCTATTGAGGTGAAGAACAAATTGAATACTGTTGGGGTTCAAAAAAAGAGTAGGTGCTCCTATTCACCCCGCTCTAGTCACCGTTTCGGTCTAACAACTTGGCGTAAGGAAAAGAGAGGAGGAGGAGGAGAGAAAGGATGAAGAGGTGCAGGTGAGAGATGGAAAAGAGAGGCGCACACTTGGGAAAAGGGAGCGTGGTGGCTTCGTGCGGTGTGGGCACGAGCTGCTACAGTGTGGACATGGTAGCTCGGGCGCAGGCAAGACGACATGAGGAAGGAGACGAGAGTGATGAGTGGGTCCCGTCACCAACAAGTAAGGGAGATGAGAGCGATCTGGTAGGCGGAGATGAGTGAATGACATGTAGGTTCAACGACCCACACGTCTAGATGTGGTTTGGATGGAAAGTGAATGGATAGTTCACTGGTTGTTTTCAGGACAACTCTCTACTTTATTATTGTATGTTTCCATCTGCGCTTTCAATCTACTTATGGTATTTACATTCAATTATTGTTTTTTTTGTGTGCAAAAGAACCATATGTAAATATATACTTGTGTGTTTGTTACATACGACTTGCTGAGTACTCCGTATACTCATCCTTGCTATACACATTACTGTTTAGCTGTAGATGAGGTACCAATAAATTAAGAGTTCTATAAGGAGGAGTACGATGAGGACTTAGGAACTAGGTTGCACTCCCCAGTCAATTGCATGTGGGCATGTCGAATGACTACTATGAGTTATCTTTATTTCTATTGCAAGAACTTATTTATTTCCTTTAAGGCCTACATAAAAAAGTGTGTAAACCTTGACCATAAGGTCTTGATGCTGTTATACAATAATAAGCTGCTACTTCCTTAGTTAATCATTGAATGATTGATATTTTATTGATGACTCCAATGTGTGTACTAGCTTGATCCTGGATTAGTATAGTAAACACATAGGGTTTTGGATCTGGTAATCTGTGTCCTGACAGATGATCGATGCTAGGGTTAGCGCCAAGCCACACTACGTATTTGGGCTTCAATATGGAACGAAAATGGTGTCTCGGGACCTGACAACTTCCCGGCTTCGTAACTTTTGCGTCCGCCCTCCGATTATGCATTTTGATCATTTTGATGAGGTGAAAGTCATGGTGGCCTCCACTTTGGCATTTGATGAAGTTTATTTTGACACATTTCCCCAGGAAGTTCTTTGTTGGCAACATATCTCATGTACATGGTCTCTTGGTGGACATATGGACGTAGCATATCTGGGTCATCCAACCCGAAATCGACAGTCGAGATCAAGGGAGCCAAATTCCGCCTCCCACTTAATGCTCTTTTGCGAAAACCCTACGCCCGATTTTTTCTTTCGCGTTTCACGCTCCCCTCTTCCAGCCTGAGCTCCATTAGGCCATCCCTCGAATGCCCGAGCTAGGGTTGGGAGCTCCCTGCCCCGTGCTGCCCCTGCTCGGCGCCTCCCTTGCGTCGACGCCCTGCACCACGCCCCCTTGCGTCCCTGCGCCGCCCCCTGCTCGGCGCCGCATGCTCCCGGCCCCCTGCCGTTGTGGCTACTTACCGATGTTTAGTCATTACCAGTTTCTGGTTGGTTACTAGTGCTGAGCTGCTCGTCATTGGTGAACGAATAGGAATTTAACTGAAAGTCATCTGAAGATTCTGAACCGAACTCTTGCTTGAGACAAAACGGCACTGAAATGAACCATGCGAGTTTTTTTTTTTTTTTTCCAATTATCTTTTCACTTTATAAACAGATAGATCATGTCATTGTCCATTGGAGCACAGGCTTGGATTGATCGGATCGGATCAAGATTGTCCGTAAGTCAATGCGGCCTAAATCGCAACTCACTACAGGAACCATATCCAGTTTACTGCAAGTAGACATAGCCAAAACCTGAATTCAAATGTATTATTCCCCCCTTTGGTCGTGAGCCGTGACCATTTCCAATATGCATGGTTAGCTAACCGGCTGAACATATCAGATTCCAGAACCTTAATCCTGGATTCTAATGTGCAGTGTACTACTCCAGGTTTTGTTATCTTCAATCGAGTTATCTACCCGATTGGACACAGAATTGAATCAAATATTTCGCAAGTTCCCATGTTTCTCTACACATCTAATCCAGTATACAGTTATACACAAGTTTACATGGAAACAACAGCGCTAATGTCAGACTGAACTGAACAGAACATAAAACTCCCCAAGAACCAGCATGTACAACTAAATCCCAAATGCAACCACAATTCGCGGCAGGGGCAAACACGTCGAGGCTGCAAGATCTCTGTCCGCTCATTGAGCCTTCGAAATGTAACGCAAAGATCTCTTATCCGTTGCTACCTGAGAGATGCGAACAAGATGTGTAATCTGTTGCGGCCTGAAAGCCACGAACAACTTTTATAAAATCTCAATTAAATATGAACCTTACTAGGAGCTTTTGGTGGCTCAAGCACAGTACATCTCACTGTAACTAAAAAACCATCTGTATTAGGGTCTATTTGGAGCGGTTGGGCTTTCATGAAAAGCGGTTTTTAGCTGGATTGCAGGTCTGAAGAGATTTAGTGTTTGACTATCTAGCTTTTATGTAGGCTGATTGTAGCTTCCAAGATAGGAAATATCTGAAATGCCACTGAAGCAAGTAATAGCTTGTTTGATACCATTTGATGGCAATTAACTCAGTTAACGACATTTAACAACAACTAAAGAACAATTAACGATTTTCCAATTAGACAAGCAGAAGGTTCCAGGATGAAACCGGTTTTTCCAAAAACTGTGTTTAAAAATGCTGACAATATACTTGTAGTTTAGTACTGAAATAAATAGCTAAGGGTTCCACTATTTTGAAATTATTGTTACATTGAATTTTACAACAGGAAAATCACAACCAAATTTACAATTGAACTTCTGTGGCCTCAAACTTTTTAGCACATGCTCGGATTCTACACGTCTAGCATGTATCTGAAAAACACATGCTCAAATGCTACATGTCTAGCACAAGACTGCTCTTTCTCTAGTTGCAGATCATGACGAACTACAGGAAGCAAGTTCACTCGGCCAAACACCAAATTCTAAACAATCTATGAATATTTTTACAAGTTCACTCAGCCAAAAACCGAATTCTAAATTGAACGTTTCACAATCTCTAAATATCTTTGCATGCCTTGTCATCACCACAAAATTTGGTTTGATCAGGAAATGCCTTTGCCTGGATCAAGAAATAAGCAATATAATTTCATCAATCACTAACATGCTACATTATCTACAATTGAAATGGAGTCCATCAAATAACTAATTCAATAATCAGTCATCAGAATTCTATGTGTGTTACTTTTCTTCACAAGTTGTACTACATCTCAAGGAGCCAAGACAACTACATCAATCACCAAAAAATATGAATATATGCACTTCTGATCAGTTATATGCTGTGGCTCAAAATACATTTGGCAACTGTCCAAGGCATATAAAGGAATGGTTCAAAATGACGATAGATTTAACAATACCATCAATATATAGATTTCATCCCCCCCCCTGTGGATTAGAAAAACTTCAATGCCATTTATTGCATTAGAATTCATGTTGGAACATTTTCTGAACAATCTCTAAATGGATCTGCATGCTGCAAACTCCATATATGTCATGTATATCAGCAAATATGTAACTACATCATGCAACAATGCTGCAAACTGTTTCATCATTATTTTCCCGCAATCCTAGAACTTGATTACAAATCAGTCATGCAAGGAAAGGACTAATCCAGAGGTAAACAAGAAGTCAATACACAACATTTTTTCAGTGGCAATTATCCCAATTGCATGTAACCTAGGAACTTAGGAAGGATTGGATTACTGGACCCAATGTAATACAACAAAACAACAATATCTCACTACTTGCAGCCTCGGAACCTAAGCGTGGTATCAACTAATACATCAATCCTAGAAACAAAGTACTTATCCAATTGTACCACCTCCAAATACTGGTTCAAAATAACGCAACAGGGAGAAGGAAGAAACATCATAACTTAAGAAAATGCCGCAACAATTAACAAAGTCCCTCCTAATCATCAAAGCTCATCCACTCTCCCAGTCACCTGAACCATCAAGAACACATGTAAAACAATAGCGATAGGCAACCAAGCCCCAGGAGCATAAGCTAAAAAGGGAGCATTTCTATCCCATTTAGTAGCTAAATGTTGCCAATAATTTGCAAGAACACATCAACAAACACATAGCTCACAAAGATGGAATAAACAATCCTGAACGCAAATTGGTAAAATGCGAGGCCTATATTGGGCCGCTGCCATTGCGAGAGAGGGGATCGGCGGCGGCTCAAGGGAGGAGGCTGGCGTCGGGGGAGGAGGGGCTGCGCAAGGGGAGGAGGCCGGCGTCGGAGATGTGGAGGGCCAGCTTGGGGAGAGGGAGGAGGTCGACAGTGGCTCGAGGTTGGGGAGGAGCACGAACCCGGTCGGCTCGAGGTGGCCGGACGCATGGGGAGGAGGAGGGGGCCGGCGCGAGAGGAGGAAGGGCGCTGGCGCCGCTTGGGAGGAAGCGGGAAGGGAGGGCCGCACGCGGGAGGAAGAAGAGGAGGGGCTCAGGGGCACGGGGAGCGGGGATTAGGGTTAGGGGTTCGGTCGGGTAGGGGTTTTATGCAATGGCAAGCTCTTTCGGCTTTCTAACGTTAAACACACCTTTTGGCTTTTGAGAAAGCCGTTGCGAAAAGCCTCTCATTTGGGACGACTTTCGGCTTTTCCGGACGAAAGTCGGAAGCTGAAGCCATCCCAAACAGGTCATATAAAGCCCTTCTGAATTACCACATGTCTGGTATGAGACAGATCTAACTAATTAATATGCAATGTTTCACCGTGGTTGTGCCATTCGGATGTGTGGGTGTTGTGAAGACCAATTTCTACTGCCCACATGGTGCAAAAGGGGGCTTCCGTTTGACGTGAAATCTTGCTGTAGTGAAACCTTAGCGGACATGACTACTTTCATGGCCAATATTATAAGTCGATTATCTCTTATGGGTAAAGTTGTACCACCTTTGTAAAGTGTAAAACTATTTGAATAGCCGTGTTCACAGTCATGGATATGTTGAGTAAAGACTTTCGCGGATTAGACTATGTTTTGTTTTCAAAATATTTTACTAGAAATGATTTCATGGATAGTTGATCCATGTGGGAAATTTGGGCAGTTGGCCTTGGTGTTAGGGGGTTATTCGTTCACCAATAGTATATGGAGGTTTATCCTGAACTAACTTGACAATTTAAATCAAATTCAATTTTAGATATAGTATAACTACTTTGGAACTTAGTAAATGTATTTAAAAATGCAAAATATCGCTTTAAGCAAAATTCAGCTATACAAGCCTTCCAACGATATTCCTGCATGCATTAAAATTCTGTTATGGGTGTAACATGTGGAGTACATTTTGTACTTACCCTTACTTAATAAAATGTTATCCCAGGAAGGAGGACTTCGCTGCTAGTGAGGACCTTGATGACTAGGCCACTGCCCTAGATGATTTCCTGTGGCAATTGCTGGGCCTACTACATTATTTACCGCTTCCCGTTGTTCTTTTACATTGGCTTTATGCCCCTTTGTAATAAACTCTGATATTATTAATAAAGTGCGAGATGTGGATTTATTACCATCTTTTGTAATACTCTGTACTCTAGCTATTCCTAGAGTAGTGTAAGAAACATAGAGAATTCAGGATCCTTACTCCCGGGTTCGACAATGGAGTTTAAAATAGCTTAAATAGGCTTGTGCCATGAGTGTTGGGATCATTTTCAGGCATGGGTTTAATTATTTTTGCTTCTGGTGTGATCTTTTTTCATAGTTGGGATCGTGATCACTTTGTATATATGGAAATTAAAGAGGGAAATAAGAATGCACAAGAGTCGAGCATAGTTCGTAGAGAAAGATCGGTGAAAAGGTCATGAACAGTGTAATTCCTTCTTAAAACAAAAATATATTTTGCCATCCTAGAAGATAAATTTGCTCAGACCAACTTCCTTACAATATGGAAAAAAAAATTTCCATAGATATGATCTATGGAGGGGAATAAGGGAGTAGAAGGATGCATGTGCTAAAGATATAGTAGTTATGTTTAGCAACTAATCTTTTATATTTATTAATATCAAATCATATCTTGTAAATATAGAAAGTAATCAGATAGTGTTGATTCTGTCTTGCCGTGTAAGCTACTGTATCCTTACTGACAACAACCTATATAATGAAATCAACCGAGCTGGGCATATTGCGTTGGTTCTAAACCTTCTTCTTCCTCATGCTGTGTCTTTTTTACATGGTATTAGAGCCCTCTACTTTCACCTTCCTAGCACCAAACCCTAGCCATGTTGACCATCTCCTCCACAACCAGTTCACCATTCTCTTCTTCCACATCATCTTCCGCTTCTGGTTTGCTCCTAACTCTGTCTTTTAGCTACCTAATCAATGTGAAGTTAACCAACAAAAACTACCTCATATGGAAGGCTCAACTCTTGTCGTACTTCCGAGGGCAACAACTTCTTGGTTATCTGCATGACACCATAGTTGCACCATTATCGAAGATCACCCAGACCACGGTGGACGGGGCGACACAAGTGCCAAATTCGGCATACCAGGCATGGCTTCAATAGAATTAGATGGTCCTTAGCATCATCCTCTCATCGGTGATAGAAGATGTGCTAGCCCAAGTCCTCTTCCTCGGCATGGTGCGCGAGGTTTGGACAACCCTAGAGAAGATGCTTTGTACTCAATCCAGGGCCCGGGTTATGCAAATTTGGATGAAGATGGCCAACTTCTGCAAGAGGGAGATGCCGATGCATAAATACTTCAATCGCATGAAGCTTCTCGCCTATACCTTGGCATCGGTTGGCCCTCCAATGCAAGAAGAAGAAATTTCCACCTACATTCTCACTGGTCTCGACTCCGACTATGTCTCCCTTGTCACATCGGTTATGATAAGAACTGATGCCATATCACTGGGACATCTCTATGCATACTTGATCAGCTATGATCTACGCAAGGAGCACAATGAGGTTGCCACTCACCTCTCTGGCTCATCCACTAACTATGTTTCTCGTGACCAGTTTTCTTCTCGTGGTCATGACAAGTGAGGGCGAGACCGTGGCAATGGTGTAGGGAGGAACAACTCCTCCAATTTGCAGCAACATGGTGGCAATCAAGGTGACAACAACTATAAATCCAAACAAAGACCAATGTGTCAAGCCTGCGGGAAGATGGGACATGTAGTACTTAAGTGCTATCACCGTTTTGATCATTCATATCAAGCGGAAGAAACAAAGATGGCAACATTGGTGTCTACCTCTCCATCCTATGTGGTCGACCTCAATTTGTATACAAATACCGAGGCTATTGATCACATCATAGGAGAGCTCGATAAGATCCCTCTTAGGGAGAGGTACCACGGTAAGGAACATGTGCAGACTGCGAATGGTTTAGGTTTGTCCATTATTCATCATGGTAACAATATTCTTAGAAATCCTGTTCGTCCTCTCAAACTTCATAACATTCTTCATGTTCCTCAAGCAACTAAATGTTTACTTTCTGTTTATCACTTAGCCACTGATAACAATGCTTATCTTGAATTCCATCTAACTCATTTCTTTGTGAAGGATCAGGCTACGAAGAAGGTGCTTCTTCAAGGCATGTGTAACGACATTATTTATCCTATTCCATCTACAAATAAACAAGCTCTGGCTAGTGTTAAATTCTCTATTGAAGATTGACATTGTCAGCTAGGTTATCCTTCATCATTAGTCGTTCAACATATTTTGCAATCCAATAATTTAGTTCCTCATGTTAGGTGTTATGATTCATCAGTTTGTAATGCTTATCAACAAGGGCAAAATCATCAATTGCCTTTTCTAAGTTCTTCTAGTATTTCCACTCATCCTCTTGAACTTGTATTTTCTGATGTTTGGGGTCCTGCTTGTACCTTGATAGGAGGGTACAAGTACTATGTATCTTTTATTAATAATTTTAGCAAATTCACATGGATATATCTTCTCAAACAAAAATCTGATGTCTACCAAATTATTCTTTGCTTCCAAGCACATGTCAAACAACTCTTTAATAAGAAAAATCATGTGCATGCAAACTAATTAGGGTGGTGAATATAAAAATTCCACAAGTTTTTTTTTTCAGTAAATAGGGATTGATCATCATGTTTCTTGTCCTCATACCCATCAGCAAAATGGGTCTGCTGAACGAAAGCACATGCACATTGTAGAGATGGGTCTAACCTTGTTACCTCAAGCCGACATGACATGCCTATCGAATTTTGGGATGAGGCTTTTCTTGCCTCTAGCTACTTGATAAATCATCTTCCTAGCAAAGTCATTCCGAATCTCACTCCTCTAGAAAAACTTATAGGAGTCAAACCAGATTATACCATTCTGCGATCTTTTGGTTGTGCTTGTTGGCCACATCTTTGTCCCTATAATAAGCACAAACATGAGTTTCATTCTCAACAATGTGCTTGTATATGGTATAGTGGTACACAAAGGGTACAAGTGTCTTCACGTTCCTACAGGTTGTGTATATATTTATAGAGATGTTTTTGATGAATAACAATTCCCTTTCTCTCATACAACTTCTGGCTTATAAAGTCCTTTTACCATCGAAAATTCTATTCTTCTTCCTTTACACTGTGATCGCTTGGATAATGGCAACCTTGCTTTTTTGTGGAATGACTTGTCTTCTGTAGGTGTGTTTTCTCCAGGAACTCGACAACATGGGGTGATGTTGATGGTTCTGTTGATACTGATACTGCACCCGTTGATGATTATGCCACGGAGCCTAAGCCTGAGGTGGATGTAAAAGGGAGTGTGTCGACGATCGAGTCGCCGATCTTATGAAATAAATAGAGGAAAATGGTACGGGATTTCTGGGGAGAGAATAGGATTGCTCTTTGATTGATATGAACTGACTATTATAGAGCACGCCTATAACCAGGCGGTGGACTAATCTTGTTTATACTAAGAGTAATGTTTGCTATGCTACAATATCGGGTTTGAAACACGAATCTGATGCTAATGCCTATGCTTCAATCCAATGCGACCTCCTCCTAGGCTCTGTCCATGCCTCATCTTTAAATAACCCTTGAAGAGATGGCAGTTACTTCTGAAGAAGACGTCTCATGTGAAACGAAGCGACTGGTCGGAGCGAGATGGCAGTTGATGAAGTAGCAACTGCTCTACGGTTGAGTGTCTGTGAGATGCTCAACCATATGGTGGTTGTTTGTCAGTGTCTCAGGATAAATAAACGTCGCGTAGTATGGAATATACGCATGTGTTCCATACCTGGAATCAGTTCATACTTTTTACGAGCAGCTATCTGGTCGGAGACTATGTCCAGGACTTTGTCCGACCAGGTACCTATTTGAGTAATCTCTAGAATTTCTACAACCAGGGAGGTCGTGGGCCTTAGAGGTTACGACCATGAAGACGTATGGTCTTTTATTATATATTAAAGATAATACATAGAGATTTTAATCCTCGTCAGCTAGCCCCCGAACTTTAAATGAATAGGTCATGTGAACACTTTTCTTCCGACGAAGTCGTATCGGGCAGATGCTCATTTAATGCCGTGACATTCGAAGCGTCTATATTCACTTTAAAGTTGAGAACTAGCCTTGGGAACTAAAGAGATTTTTGTCCATTGGACAAAAAGATTTTGTCCGTTGGACTTTTGGCAACTCCTAATTATGGTTAAAGATCTGAAGATATAAAATCTCATTGCGCTAGAGCATTAGGTCCTTACGCTTTCAGATCTCTTTTACCTCCAATATCCTTGCTAAAAATCCTCATCGACCTCCCCCTTTTTGTCTTCGAGAGCTTTCCCCGTCCTCTGTTCATCTTCTCAAAAGATCGCATCATGTGTGATTCAATCACCAAATGGGTGGCCTCAGATTTGAGCGAGAAGAAACTTGAGGCATTGGAGAAGATTGGAATACTCCCGGATAAGAGTTTGATCAAGTGGAGGTCAGCATTCGGAGAGCATTTCCCTAGCCGCGAGGAAGGGGAAATCCCCATCTTCCTTGCTTATGTGGAATGTGGGCTGAGGCTGTCGGCACACAAATTCCTTTCCCGAGTTCTGGAGTATTATGGGGTTGAATTGGTGAATTTATCCCCAAACTCCATTGCCAACATCAGCATATTCACCTATCTGTGTGAGGCGTACCTGGGAGTGTGACCAAATTTGAAGCCCTTCAGGTATTTTTACCAATTGACAATGTCAGGAAGATCCACAGCGGATCCCGGAGAATGTATGCTGCGCCTTCACGATGGGAAGGCCGACGAGTACATCTCGATGTACTCGAAATCTTCGTGGTTGTCATGGAAGAAGAGCTGGTTCTACATGACGGTTACAGAGGATGATGGCCTCTACTTTGATGGTAAGAGGGCGAGCGGAAATCCAAGGTGGAAGGATGCCGCAGAGAAGACAGGGATGATCGGAAGATGGGTGAGGGCCATCCAAGACTTAAATAGGAAGGGCTTAACTTCTTGGCATGTGGTGAGAGATTTCACCATACGCCGAATTAGTCCCTTGAAGCTCCGAGACCATTCCCTGATAAGGTTCATTGGTCGTGATGAGGGAATCAAGGACTCTAAAGTGGTAAGCCTTGAAATAGTTCCGACCAGTATATAGTATTGTTTGATTGATTATCTTACAGCCTTAAAATCTCTTTTGCCCTTTGTTTGAAGTTCTTTCCTCTGACGAAGTCAGAGATCGAGTGAAGATGATATGCGCAGGGGAGCCTAATGAGAAGGCTTCATTCCAGGGTATTTTGGCAATCGTCTCTGAAGAAGAGAGACTGAGGAGACTTAAGGTACATAATCACTTTTTCTCCATCTTTTAGATATATCCCGACCAGTTTTTATTCACTCTGACTTACAGGCGGTCGGGCTGAAGACTATCGAACCCGTTGAGGGTTTTGATCCTACTATCGCTCCAACCGAGTCCTGCCCAGAGGCCATGAAAGAAGATGGTCCTCTAGAGGTAAAAGAGCATTTGTAGGAAAAATTATATATTTTAGATGGAAAATTTTATCACCTAATCAAGCTTGATTTGACCTAGGTGGAAAAGATGAAAGACTCGCAGAGCAAAGCCGCAGAAGTTGTAAGTCCTGAAGTGGTCGTTCATGACCTAACAGTTGTTACAGGAACAACCGATCTAGAGGCTGATGATGTCTTCGTCCTTGTGGTCGAGAAGGATACAAGGGGTATGACCAGCCCTGCTAGTTTAGAATCGGTGAAATTGGCTGAGAAGAAGAGGAAAGCCAGCGCGACGGATTTTACTCCGATGCGTCATGTAAATACATACCTTGGACATATTTTATATTGGAAACCTGAATTCCCTTTTCTTCTTTTGTATAGGTCTTCTGGTATTTCGGTCGTTTCTGACCAGAACTCTCCTCTGAAAAAGGTTCCTGGGGACAAAGTGGTCGTTGGTGGTTCTTGACCAGAACATTCCTCAGGCTAATGTTGCTAAGGATGAAGTGGTTAAGGAAGCCCCTAAGCAGGCATCGGTGCCATCATCTGCTCAGGGTCTACTAGTAATCCTTACTCCGTCTGCGGAGGTAGACATCCCCAGAGATTCTCAACAGGTTTCACCCCCTGTCGATAGCACTTCTCAGGCTAACAGGTTCCCCCCCGATTTATCGAGGATAAGGAACTTGACGAGGCCTGAGGAAAGATATCGGACCGTCAGGCTGAGACAGGTCCAGACATGATTTTTTTCGAATATAATGACGTGGCAATTCGGGTGTGTATTTTATGACCACCTTTATAGTTCTTCCTCCGAAGTTTATTGAAAACTCATAATGAAGGGTGCTACTTTTGCAGCACATAGTCGAAAATTATGCTGTGGTCGGAGGACTGACCCAGCGAATAAGAATCTTGGAGCAGAAACACTCCGAATTAAAAAGTAAGATCTTTCTTTTTTTAATTTGTCTTTTTAGGCTTTATCCTTTTCCTCTTTTATAAATCAATCTTCTCTCTTATCATGTTTGACAGATTTGGAGAAAATTAAAGAGGTCGTGGCTAAAGAAGCTATGATAATAAAGCTTAAAGAAGAAAATCAAAACAAGGACTGGTCGATCGCGCACGCGATGACCAGGCAAAAGGAGGTTTTTGACTCTTGCGAGAAGAAAATCAAAGGTAACTGGCCGTAGACTTGAGTAGTATACCATGTCTCCAATTTATGTGTATATTAACTTCTTTATCTACTCGTGCAGAGAAAACTCAAGCACTTGAAAGAGCAGAAAAAGCTCTTGAGTTTGAGCATGGTCAAGTGGCTGAACTTGATCGGAGTCTTGAAGACAAAGTCAAGGCTCTAAATAAGATGCTTTTCGACCTGGGGTCGGGAACGCAATTGCCCATTTTGAGAGACCCTGCAGAGAAGATCAATTTTTTTGGCCGTCAACTCGAGGACCTCAAGAATGTGATAACAACCTTTCGAGAGAACCATGCCAAGACAATGAAGGAAGCTATTACAAATAGAGTAAGTGTTGCCTTGGTGAAACTAAAGGCTTTCGACCCCTCAATCCATCTTGGAGCTATTGAAGAGGACTTCGACTACTCTGAAGATGAAGCGACCAAATTGCTCGAGGGGGTAAAGCCCCTCGGAACTAAGGTTACGGAGGAAATGGAAGTCGAATCTCCATCACAGAGCAACCAATCTGGTGGTTCTAACAAGTAAATGGATGTAATATTTAGATTTTGTAAACAAAACTTTCTTTTTAACATTAATGAAGTTCTTGTTTTGTCCTATCAATGTCATTAAATACTCATATATTGCCTAGCCCCCGACTGCTTATATTAGTAGATGAACGTTACTAAAGAAGCAGTAGACCAAGAAAATGAGTAATAATTACAACCATGGTATATGTGCTGATAATGTTTGTGAAAAATGATCTAGTGAACACTAGGAAATCAATTGGTCGGAACCAGTGTATGATTCCAACTAGTTTAGATCTTTTCCATAATCGAATCACTGTGAAATACCATATATAGTCGGAAGATATAACAAGACTTGCCTTGATGATAAGAAAGTATGCAAAAAAGAAAACGACAAGTATCCTTGTTTATATGAATTATCCGAAATTGGTCGTAATGAATTCCAAGAATTGAAGATATGTAAAATATTTCGCGAAACGTGCTCATACTCAGGTCTGACTGGCAGCGAGGATCGTAAGAAAAGGACCGTCGCTAGGAAGCTCCTTCCAGTGGGCAGGACCACATGCAGAGAGGAGAGACTTTGACTAGGAGGCTTTCCGTGTCCCGACCAGTAGCCAAACAAGAGTAGAACAGAATATTGAAATAAAGAAAGTTAATCTTCAAACTCTTGAGGACAAATAAAACCATATAAATTGTTTATGTTCTGCCCCTGTTACTCGTATGTTTCTATGAGAAAAGAGTATGTGGTCGCATGTGGGAATCATTAAAGCAATGATTACGACTAGGACCGGTTTGACGTTTGACAATTAAGTCACAACCAATAAGTAATGGAGACCCTTTTGACCACATACTTTCACCAAAAGGGTATCAGAGAGAATGGGTGTCATCTCCGACCAATGTAAACAATAATGATATGTGACCAAAGGTAACATATAATAATTATAAACAATTACACTTATCTTGAAAAGGAAATGCATCTTTATTGAAATATAAAATGAAATGAATATAAAAAATTATACAAAGAACTTACGCAATTGATCAATATTCCAAGAATTAGACAAAATTTGGCCGTCGGACATAACTAATCATACCGAACCTGGTCGGGTGACTTCGACCACAGTATATAGACCTTCCCACTAGGGTGAAAGTTTGTTGCGATTTTCTTGGCTCTAAATTTTTCTAAGAACCAGATCACCTATAGCGAGGCTACGAGGTTGCACCTTACGACTGTGGAACCTACACATGGCTTGTTGGTAGATTGCTGATCGTACCAGGGCTTGATTTCGTCGCTCTTCAAGGAAATTGATGCTATCAAGTCGTCGTTCATGCTGATCATTTTCATTAAAACAATCAGTTCAAGCAGAACCAATTTGTAGTTCTGGAGGAAGCATGGCTTCAGCTCCATAAACAAAAAAGAATGGTGTTTCACCGGTCGCACGACTAGTCATGGTACGAACGGCCCATAATGTAGAAGGAAGTTCTTGAACCCAAGTTCCTGACCGTTGGATTAACTGGTCGAAGACTCATCGTTTGATTCTTTGCATTACGATACCATTAGCGCGCTCAACTGCTCCGTTGCTCTGCGGATGAGCGACAGAAGCGTAATGTATTTTGATACCTAGGTCGTCGCAGAATTTTTGAAAATCACTGCTTGAGAACTGGGTACCGTTATCCGTGATTATACGACTGGGCACACCAAATCGTGTGATCACGTTTTTTGTGAGAAACCTCTTGGCAGTCTCAGTTGTCGTTTTAACAATTGGCTCGGCTTCGATCCATTTTGTGAACGTGTCAATCATGACGAAAAGAAATTCGAAGTCCTCGGGTGCTCTTAGGAAAGGTCCCAGAATGTCTAGTCCCTAGGTTGCAAAAGGCCAAGAAAGAGGAATTATTTGCAAAGCTTGAGATGGCTAATGTACTTGTCGGCTATGAAACTGACATTGTACGCACTTCGTCATGAGCTCTTTTGCATCATGAAGGGCAGTTGGCCAGTAGTATCCTTGTCTGAAGGCTTTACCGACTAGCGTTCTGTAGGAATGATGCGCTCCACAAACTCCTCCATGAATTTTGGTTAGCAGCTTAATGCCATCTGGTTGAGATATGCATCTCATCAACACACCGTGAGTTCCTCGTTTATACAAGGTATTTTCAATAAGAGTGTGTGATTTGGCTTTTCATGCTATACGATCAGCCTCTACATCATCTTCTGGAATGAGGTCATGCTGAAGATAATTGTAGATTGACGTCATCCAATCTCTACCTTGATCGTGACGGCGTCAACCATCATCGACCTATGGAGCATCCATGTTCGCAGAATCGAGGTGGATGATCTCCTTGTGAACATCTATGTTCTCGGAAGGCTCGACCACCGAGGGTGAATCGAGTTGCTCGAGAAAAACTCTGGGCGGGACGGATGTCCTGATGGAGACCATCCGTGCCAACTGGTCTGCTAGAAAGTTTTTTTTTCTAGGAATATATTGGATCTGAAAACCGAAGAAATGCTTTTCGATTTTCTGTATTTCCACCAGATATGATGACATCTTGGTACTAGAGTACCGATACTCTTTTCCTACTTGACTCGCTACTAGTTGAGAATTGCCTTTCACTAGTAATCTGTGAATCCCGAGCGAACGAGCTACCCGAAGTCCTACCAGCAAACCTTCATACTCTGCCACGTTATTAGTAGCAGGAAAGTTTAACTGAATGGCGTATTTTATGTGTTCGCCAGTAGGGGAAATCAAGACGACTCCAGCCCCCGAGCCTATGAGCATCAAGGAACCATCGAAGTACATTGTCCACTCGTTGTGGTGTTCATACTCGGGCCCTTGGGTGGGTTCAGGTTTCGTCCATTCAACAATGAATTCCGCTATTGCCTGGGACTTGATTGATGTTCGTGAGGTGAAATGGAGGTCGAACGCCCCAAGCTCAACTGTCCATTTTGCTATTCGTCCTGATGACTCCCTGTTTCCAAGGACTTGACCGAGGGGATACACAGTTGGTACGACCACTTTGTGGGCCTGAAAATAATGCTTTAGTTTTCTTGAAGCCATAAGGAGACCATAGATCAATTTTTGTACATATGGATACCTTTCCTTTGGTCCATGTAAGACTTCGCTTACGTAATATATTGGTCATTGGACGTTGTCACATTCTACGACCAGCACACCACTAACTGTTTGCGGCGTTGCAGCTACGTAAATCAATAATGTTTCTCCCAATCTAGGAGAAACTAAGATTGGGGAACTCGTAAGGTACTTTTTAAGTTCTTCGAAAGCGTTGTTTGCCTCTTTAGTCTATTCAAAACTTCCATGTTTCCGGAGAATCTTAAAGAAAGGTAATCATTTTTCTCCTAACCGCGCTATGAAACGACTTAGTGCTGCCATGTAGCCGGTTAGTTTTTGAACTTCCTTGTTTGTAGTCTGAGGGCGCATCTGATCGATGGTCGAGATTTTCGCTGGGTTTGCTTCAATACTTCTGGCCGAAACTAGGAATCCAAGAAGCTTACCAGAAGAAACTCGAAACACACACTTCTCTGGATTTAACTTAAGGTTATGGCGTCTTAAGTTATTAAAAGTCTCATGTAAATCTGGAATGTGATTGCCAGCGTTGGTGCTCTTTACGACCAGATCATCAACGTAGGTTTCTAGATTCTGACCTATCTGTGGACTAAAGATTTTCTACATCAACCTTTGGAATGTTGCACCAGCATTTTTGAGACCAAATGGTATCTTTACATAACAGTAAGTGCCATATGGAGTGATAAAGGAAGTTTCCTCTTCATCTTCTTTAGTCATATTAATCTAGTGGTACCCTGAGTAGACATCTAAAAAACTTAACAACTTATACCCGGAAGTAGAGTCTACAAGTTGATCAATGCGAGGAAGGAAAAAGTCATCCTTTGGACAAGCTTTATTAAGATCTGTAAAATCAATACACATTCACCATTTTCCATTGGTTTTTCTAACCATTACAGGATTGGTAAGCCACTCTAGGTGGTCGACCTCACGAATAAACCCAGCCTTGAGGAGTTTGTCAATTTTCGACTGGATTGCTTCCTTCCGATCAGGTGCAAAACGCCTCAGCTTCTGCTTGACCGGTTTCTTGTCAGGCTGCAAAGCTAGCTTGTGCTCGATCACCTCCCTGGGTACTCCGGGCATATCAGAAGCCTTCCAGATGAATACGTCCTGGTTTGCTCGGAGGAAGGAGACGAGCGACTCTTCCTATTTATGGTTAAGTCCTGCTCCGACCAGTATTTTGGCGCCCTCTGGAGAAGCGCTCTTGTCGAGTAATACCTCTTTTGTCTGGTCGGAAGGTTTTGGTGCCATCTTTGGCGTCGAGTGCTTGACCTGCATAGTAGTGGTGTTAGTTTTCCTGGTCGAAAGCTTATCGACCAGTTCTAAGCATTTCTGATCACATGCGTAAGTTGTTTTTTGATCGCCTCGAACTGTGTTGACGCCCTTTGGTCCTGGCATTTTCAAACTTTGATAACCATAGTGCGTGGCTATCAAGAATTTTGCCAAAGCCGAACGACCAAGGATTGCATTATATGCGGTTTTGAAATCCACTACATCAAATGAAATCTTTTTTGTTCGGAAGTTGTTAGGTCTTCCGAACGTAACCGGTAGGGACAGGTGTCCTATCAGCTTGGTGGTAGATCCAGGAACTATGCTATGAAAGGCATATTTCACAGGTTTTATCTTGGATTTGGGAATTTGCATGTCTTCTAATGCGCCCGCAAATAAGATATTTAAATAAATACCTCCATCTATTAAGACCCGATTAACCTTACAGTTATTAATAGTAGGCTCAGCGACAATAGAGAACCTACCTGGTCGAGTCGAAGGGATGGGGCAGTCTTGTTTGCTGAAGGATATTATAGTCTCTGACCACCTGGATGGCTTAGCGGTGATCGGAGGTTTGGTAAGGTTGACCTCCCGCTCCATGGTTTTCAGATGACGTCTGGACTCGTATGAAGAAGATCCAGCAAAGATCACGTCGACGGTGTGTTGAGGCTCTTGGTACTCCATTTCTTCATCACCGTCTTTGTCCTTCTTGGAGCTTGTCTCTCCGAGTTCCTGTATCGAGAGGAGTGGACCTTTACCTGCATAATAATCTTCCAGCTTCTTTTGCCGACATTTATTCATGCGCAAGTCATGTCTCGCTCTTGGTGAAGTGGACACCACTTCTTGCTTTTCTTGTATTCATTGGTTGGAGCCATTGCCTTGCCACAACCAGCATAATCTTTCTTACCATTGGTTATTTTTTCAGGAACCGCGAGAACCTCCTTATCGTCAGGTTTGCGGTGTCTCTTTTTTTTTGAGAGCCTTCCTTTACTTCTTTTCTGTCTTATCTAAGCCAGGTTGAGGGATTTTATCTTTTCGATCAATGACCTCGTTTCACTCAACCGCTTCGCTGACGGTTATGTACTTGTCGGCCATGTCAAAGAGCTCGATGGTTGTTTGTGGAGGATGTATTGCTAAATCCTTTGTGAACCTACGATTTCTTAGCCCTGCTTTGAAGGCTTGAATGACAGAAGATTCTGCGACTTCTGGTATTGAATTACGAATCTGGCTAAATCTTTTGATATACTGTCGGAGAGTCTCATTGGATTTTTGCCGGATTCAGTGGAGATCATCCTCCTTCCCAAGGCAGTCATACGTACCCTGGAAATTCGCAATCAGAAGGTCGCAAAGTTGCTCCCAAGTATATACTGATCCGACCGGTAGGTTGAGCAACCACGACCGGGCTGATCTTTCAAGTACCATGGGAAGATAGCTAGCCATTGTATTTTCATGACCACCAATAGCTCTGATGGCGGTGATGTATATCTGGAGAAATTCTAACGGATTTTGAGTTCCATTGAATATATCCAAATTGGCCGGTCGGAACCTATTTGGCTAACGCACAGCCTGGAGCCCTGCGGAGAAGGCTCGACAACCTGTGATCGATTCATGGAGCCTTCTTTGAAAAGGTGCCGGATTGTAATCGGTCGGAGACCGGTTTCTTAAATTGGATTGTCGGTGCTCCGGTGTCCCGATTCGGTCGTGGATGTTGATAGTACGCCTTCGACCGCCTGCTTGGTTGAGATGATGTCAAAGATCATCGGGTCCAAGCGATTGCTCCTCTCGACGAAGTGAAGGTGAGGTTTCTTGAAACAGGCTTCTCCCCTCATGACTCCTTGGTCGGAATCATCGAGGTGGTCTTCGTATCAACTGGTCTTCAACGCGATCATGCTGCCCTCTATTGTGGGGAGGAATGCTAGGATGAAGTCATGGTCTAACTTTACGAATGCCTTCGTTCCTGGTATGTTTCCGTGCACTGCTTAGTCTGTTGGATAATTTCTGATACCTGACCTACAAGTTGGACAAAACCCGGAGTCTCTGCTAAAACAGGGTCAGAAGTATTTAAAATATCCTGAACTTGTTGCAGGTTTTGTACCGCTACCGAAGGTCTCAGAGGATTTCTGCCAAAAGAAGGTGCCTGATGGCCCGAACTTCCCCCCGACCTCTTGGTTGGTCTTGCCTGGTCCCTTACATGGGCTAGGGCAGAACTAGGCGAATTAACTGATAAACGTCCATCACCTCTGTTACCTCTGGTATTTGATGCTTGACCGCTCGTACCATCTCCATCATTATGTGGTGACGAGGCAACGTATGGAGGACCGTACACGGAATTTAGATCCGTATCTCTGATCGCATTGACCTCGTGCCTTCAGAAGTGATCTTCTGGTGAGCTTCCATCGTAATTGATGGAGAGCCTTTCAGTGCTTCTGCAAGAAGCATCCACGATGAAGAGTGGTCGGTAATTAGCACTTTCTGAGGTTTTTGTGATGGTCTCAACCTGATCCGGTGGATTGCCGATCGTATACTGAGCCTTATCATCCCCACTTGGTCTATGACCAGTGGGGGTTTCATAGACAACGTTACCAGATATCAGTTGGCTCCTGGAATTGCCAAAAGCCATCGGTGAGTACCTGTCGACCATGATCGCATCGAGGGTACATTGATCTTTGAGTTGCGATGTTGAATTTTGTCACCTTTTTCGTCGGTCGAAAGGACCGGGCTTGCAGAGGTCTTCGGGTGTTCCGAACTGGTCGGAAGCACTTCCTCTGAAATCGCCAGTAGTCGTAGCGGTGCATCCTCATCCATCCAGTCGATTTCGCTGATATCTGCGATGGGCGAGCCAGCGGAGGATGATGATGATAATGACATTCCGTTTTCTTGCATGGTGCAGATGCATGCGTCCATGTCGAGGTTAGAGTAGTCCACCAGGTTAAACCAGCTCTCCTCGTCCCAACTTCCTACCATAACTGCATGAGCGATTATAAGTGAGAAGTGGACAAGGATTTTATGGGCCAAGAATTTTTTTCCAGAAATCCGCGCCTTCTCTCCCCACGGACGGCATCAGCTATCGACGATCGAGTCGCCGATTTTACGAAATAAATAGAGGAAAATGGTAGGGATTTCTCGGGAGAGAACAGGACTGCTCTTTGATTGATATGAACTGACTATTACAGAGGATGCCTATAACCAGACAGTGGACTAATCCTGTTTACACTGAGAGTAATGTTTACTATGCTACAATATCGGGCTTGAAACACGAATCTAATGCTAATGCCTACACTTCAATCCGATGCGACCTCCTCCTAGGCTCCGTCCATGCCTCATCTTTAAATAACCCTTGAAGAGGTGGCAGTTACTTCTGAAAAAGACGTCTGTTGTGAAGCGTCACGACTAGTCGGAGCGAGATGGCAGTTGATGAAGTAGCAACTGCTATGCGGTTGAGTGTCTGTGAGATGCTCAACCGTATGGTGGTTGTTTGTCAATGTCTTAGGATAAAGAAACTTCGCGTAGTATGGAATACACGTATGTGTTCCATTCATCATACGGTAAGGAATATATCTGGAATCAGTTCATACTTTTTACGAGCAGCTATCTGGTCGGAGACTATGTTCAGGACTTTGTCCGACCAGGTACCTATTTGAGTAACCTCTAGAATTTCTACGACCAGGGAGGTTGTGGGCCTTAGAGGTTACGACCATGAAGACATATGGTCTTTTATTATGTATTAAAGATAATACATAGACATTTTAATCCTCATCAGAGTGCAAGGGTACCGAAGGCATGCTGCAGACGCAAGTTCCTACTGCTATGTCTCAACATGGCATGATCACTCATATGTGCAACAACATCAAGAGGCCCAAAGTATTGACTGATGGCACTGTATTCCATCCGGTAAACAAGAAAGTTGTTGTGTGCACTACAGAGCCTACAAGTCATGATGAAGCCATGCGATATCTAGAGTGGATGGATGCTATGGATCAAGAATTCCGTGCACTTCTTAAGAATCATACATGGCATCTTGTTCCTCTAGGGAAGATGTTAATGTAATATATTCCCAATGGGTGTTCAAAGTGAAAAAGAAGGTAGATGGGTCAGTTGAACACTACAAAGCACGACTTGTGGCAAAAGGGTTCAAGCAGCGATATGGGCTCGACTATGAGGATACTGTCACGGTACATCTTATTATCTCAATTGCTGTCTCTCAAGGTTGGTCTTTAAGGCAGTTGGATGTCAATAATGCTTTCCTTCACGGTATATTGGAAGAAGAAGTGTACATGAGACAGCCTCCTGGATATGAGGAATGTCATAAACTGAGTCACCTTTGCAAATTAGATAAGCCATTATATGGTCTGAAGCAAGTGCCAAGGGCGTGGTATTCTTGGTTGAGTTCCAAGCTTCAAGAATTGGGTTTTATATCCTCACAAGCAGATACTTCCCTATTCATATACAGGAGAGGAGATGACACAATCTACATGTTGATTTATGTAGATGATATTATTGTTGCAAACTCATCAGTTCAAGCTACTGACAGATTGTTGAAACAACTTCAACAAGACTTTGCTATCAAGGACTTAGGGGAGTTGCATTATTTCTTAGGAATTGAAGTGTCCAAGAGTCCGGATGGTATTGTGTTAACACAACAAAATTATATCACTGATTTGTTGCAGCGGGCAAATATGACGTTATGTAAACCGACAACTACTCCCATGGTAGTGACAACAAAGCTGTCAAGAGAATCTAGAGAACCTCTTTCATCTGGGGAGGTCACTAGATACAGGAGTCTTGTTGGTGCACTTCAATATCTAGTTCACTGTTAACAAGGTGTGTCAATTCTTACACTTGCCAAAGTCTGAACATCTTGCAGCTGTAAAAAGGATTCTTCGATATCTACAACATACATCCAAGCTTGGACTTGAGATCTAGAGTCGGTCTCAACTTTTGTAAGCACTTTTTCTGATGTTGATTGGCCAGGAGATATTGATGATAGGAGACCAACCGGAGGTTTTGCAGTTTTCCTTGGGCCAAACTTCATTTCATGGAGCTCAAGAAAACAGCCAACTATGTCAAGATCTAGTACATAGTTGGAATACAAAGCTTTGGCTGAAACCATATGTGGACTCTGCTCGGCGAATTGGGCATATTCCAAAGTAGGCCTCCAATACTTTGGTGTGATAATTTGAGGACTACATACTTATCTGTAAATCCAGTTTTTCATGCGCACACAAAACACATCGAAGTTTATTTTCACTTCGTTCGTGAACGAGTGGCTCTGAAAGCACTGGATGTTTGATTCATCTCCTCTCAAGATCAGACTGCAGACATTCTCACCAAGGCGCTTCCGGTGTCATCATTTACAAATTTGCGTCACAATCTCAATGTGGCATTGCCCTGTTAAGATTGAGGGAGGATGTAAAAGATATAGTTGTTATGTTTAGCAACTAATCTGTTATAGTTATTGATATCAAATCATATCTTGTAAAGATAGAAAGTAATCGGATTGTGCTGATTCTCTCTTGCCGTGTAAGCTACTGCATCCTAACCGATAACAGCCTGTATAATGAAATCAACCGAGCTGTGCAGATTGCGCCGGTTCTAAACCTTCTTCCTCATAACGTCTTTTTTTACGGCAGGTACCTTACTAAGATAGATCGAATCAAACAATGAGATTTATAAGCAGAAGTGAAGAACAATAAATACACCAAAACCGAGCATTAGAGATTTCATGCAGAAATGTTTAATCTGATGCAGCAACTGGTAGTACCAAACATCTAAGATTGACAGGGTAATAATAGTGCAATAACCACACACAGTAAAACAAGATTCAGATATAGCTAGATAGACATATATAGGAACAACCAGGATGTCATAATCCGAAGAAAATATCCCTTGCATGTCCTTCTCCTTCATGGGCTGAAGACTTCTATGCATTCATAAACTACATGAAAGATCTCAGTGTCGGGAGCCAGGAGGTGAAGTCCATCTCGTACGGGCAGAACTGGAGCGAGGATGACCACCGCTGTCCTTCTCTGAGCTTGCGGACCTCCATGGTTTGTAGGTTAAGCAGCACCACCCCTATGCCGTGCAGCTGGAAGATCACCATGCCGCTCCTCTCCCCAAACCACTCGAACTTGATATCAAAGCACAACTGTGGTTTTGGGAGCAGCGGCTCCAGTGACCGAAGGATCGTCCCCTTGTTGATCACCTCACGCTGAGCCCAGGCCCAGCTCCCGGCCGGCGAGAGGGTCCACATGCATATGACATTGAACTCCGAGACAAGCAGGCTCAGCCTCCCATCCGTCCATGGCGCTAAGAGGAGGTTGTATGGCGAGACAAGGGGACTGCACCTGCGCTGCCAGTGCGGTGGGAGTCCAATGGATGTCACTTGCAGAGTGTTCACATCAAAGGCAAGGATTCGGTAATCCTCGACTGTCTCTGATCTGTTATGGACGGTAGTTCCAGGCGACAAAGCAAGCCAGTAGACGATGCCATGGATCACAGCCGGAGAGCGTAGCAGCCATCTGGTCTGCTCCCCCACAGGAGGCATCTGTACTGCCCTGCCACCCCATGATCCATCCTTTGACGAGAAGGTATGGATCTGGAATGCTCTATCCACAGTGAGCAGTTGGTATGAGCCATCAGCATCGTCCCCGGGGAGCAAGACATGGGAGCGGTCGTTCACAGTGATGGGAGGTAGGAGCGAGCACCGGCCAGAGATTGGGTGGCAGACGCACAGGTCAACGCCGTTCTGGGGTGCCACGCGACGGCGGAGAACAAGCATACCGCCACGCGACTCCACGGGCCGGTAGGATGCGAAGATGTTGGCATTTTGAGAGATGGAGGAGGTTAACCGAGCACCAGATGGAGTGGCAGTTGCCGGTGCAATCAACTCGAAGATCGGGGGACGACGAGGAACCGCATTGGTGACCTCGAGGAAGAAGCCATGAAATAGGGATGGGATGAAGCGGTCAATGTGGTAGATGCGGGCTGGGAACCTCGGGTCAGTGATGACACGACGCAGAAGCTTGCAGGTAGCTGAGCAGCGGAAAAGGGTAGCAGGGTCACAGCGCAGGAAGATGATGACCAGAAGTTCAGAAGGAAGCAGCAGCAATGATCCCTCCATCTTGCTTGCACCAGTGTGTATATGTGAAATAATTTTCCTCTGACTCTGAGATCAGTTGCAGTAAGGAAGGTTTCTCTGCAGTAAAATAACCTGAAGACATCATACAAATACAAATATGTTAGAAACTAATAATAGTTTCAAGTTTGAAGGTCTTTTTGCAATTAAAAAACGTTACAACAATTCTAAACCTGGTTAACATAATCTGTTTACTTCCACTGGAATACAATTCTTGGTAATGACGTTTGCTATTCCGAACAGCTTATATTTTGTTGCAAATAATAAGAATTTGTGTAGTGATATTACTAAATCAATTGCAACACATAATTACTACAACTGATGTTTGAAATTGCTAAATCAAGTGGTAATATCAAATGCAATCACACACTCCTTATCGGATAATTATGAGCTCAAAAGCTCCTCAGTTACGAGCTCAAATTGCTAAATTAAGGCTCAAATGAATCTCAATTCTTTGACCCTGGGATCGAGGGCGTTGATAGATATAATCTTGTTTTTAGTTTTTCGTTTCCAGTTTCGTTTTTTTGTAACCGTGTCCAGTTAGGACATAGAATCCGAGTAGGAGTGCTGTGCCTGTGTGAGTCGGTTGATTGTTCAGTTTTAGAGTCGGAGTCGGGTTGCGTGAGTGTGTATATAATGCAGGTCTAACCATGTAAAGAATCGGGAGTTGGGAAAAAGAAATAGAAAAGCAAAAAGAGGAGCACTGCTCCGGAAACAAAAGTATCGTTTTTGTGTCTCGGTGTTCTCTCGGCAACATTGTTTGCTTTGCTTTGGTGCTCGTTCCAGCAGCAGAAGGAGGCACTTCACGTGAAGACAATTGAGGAGGCGCTGCTTCTCCCAGGCAAAAGCATCACGTGAATAGACAACAGAGAAAAGGTGTTTTGCTGTCTCACGCACAGAAGCAACGATGAGCGGTCACGTCGAATTGAGGAACCAGCAGGCGGGCGTACAGAGCGTTGGGCGCAACGACTGAGTGCGTGTTCCGCGAGCAAGGAATAGTTCCAACAGTTGGTATCAGAGCGTTCTGATCTTGGTGGTACCTGAAGATTATGAGCGATAAGGCGAAAACCCGGGATGGGCCGTTCTCCCTCCTATATCCTGTTCTGACGACAGACAATTACCCAGTGTGGGCTATGAAGATGAAGGCGAACATGCGTGCCCAGGGAGTCTGGGGTGCAGTCGATCCGAAGGCAAAGGACAAGGAGGTGGACGACAAGGTGGACCAAACGGCTTTGGCCATCATCTACCAGCGGTGCTGACTCGATGATGCGGCACTCGCCGGCAAGGAGACGGCACGTGAGGCGGGTGACGCCGAGAAGATGCACGAGGAGTTGATCGCGTGAAGGAGGTGCGGCTCGCACTTGCATACAGAGTTCGAGAATCTCGGATGGGAGAAACCCGATCGGTGGGACGAGTTTGCCGTGGTCGACTTCACTGTACAATCAGATTGTCTCTCTTGGTGGCAAGATGGAGGAATCTGTGGCAGTGAAAAAATACCTGCGCGTGCTACCAGAAAAGTTCGTACCTGTTGTCACTACGCTCATGTACTCCACGAATCTGGAGACAAAGAAGATCGAGGAGATCACTGGTTCCCTCAAGGCGCATGATGAGCTACTGAAGGGGTATCAGTCTCGTAACGAGCAGAGGTATCAGTCTCATAATGAACAGGTGTTGCTGTTAAAGGGAGATACAAGAAGCGAGCGTGGACGCGGGCGTGAGCGAGGCGGCAGAGGAGGACATGGAGACGGGGCTAGGCAAGGCGGTGGTGACAGATCACGGGATAAGTCACATGTCAAGTGTTTTAAATGCGAAGAATTCGGTCACTACGCGGCGGAGTGTCGCAGTCATATAAAGTGTTTCAAATGCGACAAGTATGGGCACTATGCTTCGGATTGTCCAAACAAGAAGAAGAACGAGGAGGCAAACCTCACCCGAGCTTGTGAAGACGATGACGAGCCAGCCCTGCTTTTCTCCTTATGTGACAAAGAGGCGTCGGTCATGGTGATGTTGAACGAGGAGAACGTAGTTCCTAAACTACGTACGGAGGAAGGCAACTGTGATCACACTGATTTATGGTACTTGGACAATGGAGCAAGCAATCACATGACAGGAGATCGCTCTATGTTCCATGAGCTCGACGAGAAGATTTCGGGGAAGGTCAAGTTTGCTGACGGTTCGACTGTGGAGATAAGAGGCAAAGGATCAATGCTACTGCAATGCAAGAACGGCGATCAGAAGGTGATGCCTGATATTTACTTTATACCAAGTCTGTGTAACAACATACTCAGTCTTGGGCGGTTAGCGAACAGGGTGCAAGGTGGTCTCGCAGATGAGTTCTTGCGTGTCTATGACAAGAACAAAGATCTGTTGATGAAGGTGAAAGGTCTCCTAACCGGTTGTACAAAATTTCTCAAGACTTGCAAACCGGTTTGTGTGAGGGACGATTTGGAGGAGCCGAAGTGGGACTTGGGTATCGAACCAGACATGACAGACCCGTGGATCGCATGTAGTTGGCGCAGAGGCGCAGCGAAGCGGAGCTTTGGGTGGTCTAGACGCACGCAGCAAAGGCGCATGTGGCGCCCACGGGCGATGAGTCCCACGTGCATGACAAAGCGCGACGCACATGAAGTTGACGAGAATGAGATGCGGTGTAGCCTCAGCTAAGGTGTATGCGAGGAAGTGGACAGACTTGGTCCAAGAAAGAGGAGCGAGAGGCTCAGGTAATGGTGAAACTGAGGTGGTCGTGGGAGCGGGTGCTCCAGCTCAGGTGGTCGTGGGAGCAGGTGCTCCAGCCCAGGCGGGCGTGCAAGGAAGGACGAGTTCAGTCCAAGTGCGAGGCGCGGCAAGCGTTGGTTTGTGCATAGCTCAGGATGGAGCAAGTGCGGCGTGAGTAGGCGATGTCGCCCAGAAGGAACAGCGCACGGGAGTGCAGGTAAAAAAGGAAGATTTGGAAGTTCATATGAGAGAAAAGATCAGCATGATCAAAGTGAAGAAACAAGATTAAGGGGGTGATTGATAGATATAATCTTGTTTTTAGTTTTTCGCTTCATTTCGTTTTTTGTAACCGTGTCAGTTAGGACATAGAATCCAGTAGGAGTCTTGTGCTGTGTGAGTCGGTTGATTGTTTAGTTTAGAGTCGAGTCGGGTTGCGTGAGTGTGTATATAATGCGTGTCTAACCATGTAAAGAATCGGAGTTGGGAAAGAAATAGAAAAGCAAAAAGAGGAGCACCGCTCCGAAACAAAAGTATCGCTTTTGTGTCTCGGTGTTCTCTCGGCAACATTGTTTGCTTTGCTTTGGTGCTCGTTCAAAGGTAGAAGGAGGCACTTCACGTGAAGACAATTGAGGAGGCGCCGCTTCTCCGTGCAAAAGCATCACGTGAATAGACAACGAGAGAAAAGGTGTTTCTTTGTCTCACGCATGTGAAGAAACAACGATGAGCGGGTCACGTCGAATTGAGGAACCCAGCGGCGGGCGACAGAGCGTTGGGCGCAACGACCGAGTGCGTGTTCCGGAGCAAGGAATAGTTCCAACGCTTGGTATCGAGCGCTCGATCTTGGTGGTACACAAGATTATGAGCGATAAGGCGAAAACCCGGATGGGCCGTTCTCCTCCTATATCCTGCTCGACGATGCACAATTACCCAGTGTGGGCTATGAAGATGAAGGCGAACATGCGTGCCCAGGGAGTCTCGGGTGCAGTCGATCCGAAGGCAAAGGACAAGGAGGTGGACGACAAGGTGGACCAAACGGCTTTGGCCATCATCTACCAGGCGGTGCGGACTCGATGATGCGCGGCTCATCGGCAAGGAGACGGCACGTGAGGCGTGGGTGACGCTTCAGAAGATGCACGAGGGAGTTGATCGCGTGAAGGAGGTGCGGCTCCAGAATTTGCATACAGAGTTCGAGAATCTCCAGATGGGAGAAACCCAGTCGGTGGACGAGTTTGCCGGTAAGCTGACTTCACTGTACAATCAGATTGTCTCTCTGGTGGCAAGATGGAGGAATCTGTGGCAGTGAAGAAATACCTGCGCGTGCTACCAAAAAGTTCGTACCTGTTGTCACTACGCTCATGTACTCCACGAATCTGGAGACAAAGAAGATCGAGGAGATCACTGGTTCCCTCAAGGCGCATGATGAGCTCATGAAGGGTATCGTCCCAGAACGAGCAGCAGGTATCGATCTCATAATGAGCAGTGTTCTTTGTTAAAGGAGATACAAGAAGCGAGCGTGGACGCGGGCGTGGGCGAGGCGGCAGAGGAGGACATGGAGACGGGGCTAGGCAAGGCGGTGGTGACAGATCACGGGATAAGTCACATGTCAAGTGTTTTAAATGCGAAGAATTCGGTCACTACGCGGAGTGTCGCAGTCATATAAAGTGTTTCAAATGCGACAAGTATGGGCACTATGCTTCGGATTGTCCAAACAAGAAGAAGAACGAGGAGGCAAACCTCACCCGAGCTTGTGAAGACGATGACGAGCCACCGCTTTTCTCCTTATGTGACAAAGAGGCGTCGGTCATGGTGATGTTGAACGAGGAGAACGTAGTTCCTAAACTACGACGGAGGAAGGCAACTGTGATCACACTGATTTATGGTACTTGGACAATGGAGCAAGCAATCACATGACAGGAGATCGCTCTATGTTCCATGAGCTCGACGAGAAGATTTCGGGGAAGGTCAAGTTTGCTGACGGTTCGACTGTGGAGATAAGAGGCAAAGGATCAATGCTATCGCAATGCAAGAACGCGATCGAAGGTGATGCTCGATATTTACTTTATACCAAGTCCGTGTAACAACATACTCGGCCTTGGGCGGTTAGTGAACGGGGTGCAAGGTGGTGCTGCAGGATGAGTTCTTGCGTGTCTATGACAAGAACAAAGATCTGTTGATGAAGGTGAAAAGGTCTCCTAACCGGTTGTACAAAATTTCTCTGAAGACTTGCAAACCGGTTTGTGTGAGGGACGATTTGGAGGAGCCGAAGTGGGACTTGGGTATCGAACCAGGACATGACAGGACCCAGGGACTGCATGTAGTTGGCGCAGGAGGCGCAGCAGGCGGAGCTTTGGGTGGTCTAGACGGCACGCAGCAAGGCGCACAGGGCGCTCCACGGGGCGATGAGTCCCACGTGCATGACAGGCGCGACGTACATGAAGTTGACGCAGAAGGGAGATGCGGTGTAGCCTCAGCTAAGGTGTATGCGAGGAAGTGGACAGACTTGGTCCAAGAAAGAGGAGCGAGAGGCTCAGGTAATGGTGAAACTGAGGTGGTCGTGGGAGCGGGTGCTCCAGCTCAGGTGGTCGTGGGAGCAGTGCTCCGGCCAGCGGCGTGCAAGGAAGGACGAGTTCATCCAAGTGCGAGGCGCGGCAAGCGTTGGTTTGTGCATAGCTCAGGATGGAGCAAGTGCAGGCGGTAGGGCAGTATCGGCCCAGGAAGGAACAGCGCACGGGAGTGCAGGTAAAAAAGGAAGATTTGGAAGTTCATATGAGAGAAAAGATCAGCATGATCAAAGTGAAGAAACAAGATTAAGGGGGTGATTGATAGATATAATCTTGTTTTTAGTTTTTCGTTTCCAGTTTCGTTTTTTTGTAACCGTGTCCAGTTAGGACATAGAATCCGAGTAGGAGTGCTGTGCCTGTGTGAGTCGGTTGATTGTTTAGTTTTAGAGTCGGAGTCGGGTTGCGTGAGTGTGTATATAATGCAGGTCTAACCATGTAAAGAATCGGGAGTTGGGAAAAAGAAATAGAAAAGCAAAAAGAGGAGCACTGCTCCGGAAACAAAAGTATCGTTTTTGTGTCTCGGTGTTCTCTCGGCAACATTGTTTGCTTTGCTTTGGTGCTCGTTCCAGCAGCAGAAGGAGGCACTTCACGTGAAGACAATTGAGGAGGCGCTGCTTCTCCCAGGCAAAAGCATCACGTGAATAGACAACAGAGAAAAGGTGTTTTCTTTGTCTCACGCACAGAAGCAACGAGAGCGGTCACGTCGAATTGAGGAACCAGCAGGCGGGCGTACAGAGCGTTGGGCGCAACGACTGAGTGCGTGTTCCGGGAGCAAGGAATAGTTCCAACAGGCGTGTTGGACACCAAATGTTCACGCTATAGGTTACATATATGCTGGTCTCTTATGGCAAAATCAATAGGGATTGAGAAAGCATGTTCTTATTTTAATTTCATCTTGCATCTTGTAACCTCGCTGACATGGAACACAACCTTATAACCCGGTACACGCTACATGGCTCAGGGCTGATGTTCATATTATTGTTAACTAAATAGAGTATTAATTAAAGTGGTCATTCAGGTTAAATAAGCTGCTGAAGCAGTATTTATCATGAATGCATATAAATCTACAAATAGTTAACCATCTAATGGCCCTCTAACACATCGGCTGTCAATTAATGTGTTTTTATAGATTTGCTAGTATATAGCACCCATCTTTATATATACGGGATATTGGAGTCCTCCTAAAGCCCTCACATTAATCCAAGGAAAAAATGCTAAAAATTACCACATTAATAAAAGAAAAGAAAAAATAGCTAGAAATTCTTACATTAGTTGTAAAAAAAGAAACAAATATGATGTGTCAGCCGTGTGTGTATATAATGGAAATTAATTACGAGTGGGTGGAAAATAAAACAAAAGGCAAGCCCCCCTATATTCTCCATTTCTCCTACATGCATGGATTCATGTATCTCGTCACTTCGTCAGACAAGATTCGAATGCAAGTCTCCATGCATGTAAGATCCCAATAGAACACGACATTCTAAATAATCTATTGTGTGTTGCCAAAGGGCCCAATCTCTCTCTCTATATATATACACACACACATACATCCACTAGTTAAACTAGGGTAAGAATCTACGCATGTAAAGTCCAAATTTTTTTGATATCAATCTAGCTACATAAATTCAATTTTTTTTCAATGTTATAGTTCCAAAATAACATATATTAAATTTTGTAAGTTCAAAAACATATAAGCACGGAATTACAATTAATTTCCAAGATTGACTATGTCTCTCGCAATAGATTTAATGTGATAATGATTCCGAAATATTGTGGTAGCAAAAATAAAATTGTAAAAACATAGAAATATGAATGTATTAAATATGTAAAATTTTAAAAATGAGAACTAAAACTCGAAATTGAAATTTTCCATTCAATTTTATTTATAAATTATTACAAAAAATATACAAATTAATAACAATAAAATATCAATGTAAACATACAACCCATGTGAATGCACCGGACACCAATATACCTTTTAAAAAGAATAAATACTGTTTGTAAAACATGCTATGCTCATAACATAACAAGCCTGTTAGCCAGCATAAAATATCCAGCACCCAGCTAGCAGAGTTGCTAACCATTTGGCAATTTCGTAGTTGATTTGCTACTTCCATATTTGTTTAAATCACTGGACAAAAATAAGTATTTGTGATAACATGTGCACTAGTTCATTTAAGAAAAGAAAATACATAGGACACCGTACATCGAGACCACTAGTAAGTTTGACTGACTTAATTAACACATTATTAATAACACTAAAATTTGGGAGCAATGTGCAGCAGAACATAATTTTAGATGGATGAACAACTTGCCTAAACTGAACTCATGTCTTTGCTGAAATTAGCTTTCCAATTGACTTCCAGCCAAATTGTGGTCCTGTTTACAAATAACAAGTGTAAGAAAAAGTCCAAAAGGAAAGCATACACCAAACAATGATTCAAATATGGTTAATTGGTTGTTTGGATCAAGGTAGTAGACAAATATTTGGTTCAAATATGGTTAATTCGGACAATATGTCACTGGTGTGTTGGTCACACATTTTCCTGTCAAACTACAATGACATTACAAACCTTATAAATAAAACCCTTCGATAAAAATCTACCGTTAACCGGATCACATGCCTAATCAATGACCATTGACATCACATACAAGTTTTCATAAACATATGTTAGTTGATATTACATCTTTTAGGTAACATCAAATATGGCACAAGTTACACACGAAAAAAAAGAGTTTTAGATTTTGTCTTCCATAAGAAAAGCGGTGCCTTCTTAAAATGGTTTATATTTTTCTACTGTTCGATACCTTAACTAAGGGCGTGTTTGGCATGGCTCAACTCCAAAACTCTAGGGGGGAGTTGCCCAAAACCAGCCAAACACCAAAACTCCATAAATTGATGGAGCAGCTGCTCTTCGTGGAGTTGGTAGAGCTCTAGTTCATTTTGGTGGAGCACCTCTTTTCCCACTCCAGGAATCCTCGAAATGAATCTAGACACGGAGTTTCAAGGTAATTACCCACCTTTGCCACTGGTTATAGAGAAAAAAACGTTTCGAGTTCTGGAGTGACTGCTCCCTGGAGTTTTGGAGTGGAGCTGCTCTGCTGTGGAGCAGAGCCATGCCAAACACGCCCTAAGTAGCAGACTCTACTTTAGAGCCAAAGAAGAAATGATTTACTAGGCTAAGTAAAGCTTCTAGCATAATTTCTAGAACTTCAACACATGGAGATTTGGTAATATGAAAAAAATACGTAATATAAAAAGAAAAAAAAGGCTGGCCTACTCCCTGATCCCAGTACTCCACCCATGTAATACCCTGAGTTGCGATTAAAGAGAAGTTAATCGGGGAAAGGTTTTTAGTGTAATTTTTAGTTTTCAGGGAGCTGGGCCTCCGGCCCAAGCTGTCAAGCTCTTGTGGCCGGCCATGTAACCCCCATGGGCCTAAGGCCCATGCGCCCCCAGCCCAAGTCGCCCCTCCCCCCCTTAACCCTAGGCCGCACCCCTCCCCTCCTCTTCCCCCCCAAGCCACCACTTGCTTCCTCCCTGCCCAGGTCGCACCCTCTTCCCCCCCTGCTGGGCACCATCTCCAGCTCTAGGCACCGGCCACCAGACTGTGGGTTTTGCTGGTCGAATCAAGGAGAGGAGAGGGGGTTTCTTCATGGGGATTTGATCCATCATCTTCCTGGGTGCTGCAAGGGTAACAGATGTCGATCTTTGTTGTTTGATTAGTAGTAGATGTGAAATTGGTTAGAATTGATTGGATCGAATTGCTGCGATTAGAAAGTCAGTTCTGTCCAGATAGTTGTACGACAGTTTTCGCGATCTTAGAGGCCAAACCTGAGGATCCCATCTCCTATAGTTATGTGGGGTTCATTCTTAGCTTTCAGTGGATATAAAGATCGCTTAATTCTGACTTACGGATCAAAAGTTATGATAGTTTTCGTCACTTCTGTCCAGAATTCTGACGAGAATGAATTGTCAAGTTGTCTTTTAAGATATGTTGTCTTTTAAGATATGAGTATGTTAATGGAAAATTCAGGTCTTTCACCTAACTAGGTTATTGTAGTCCTTGGTCTTAGCTTTCGATATTGATAAAGAACACTAAGTTTGGTATATCCAATTAGAAGTTATGTCATTTATCGTGCTGTTGCCCGAAATTTGTCGGTAGTTCTGACAGAAGGTGTTCATATGTCTTTTGGAGTTAGATACATACAGAATTTGGGGTTTCCACCAACTAGGTTGTTGTAGATAATTTTGTTTCCTTTCAAACAAGCCTGAGTTTATGTTTTTACAAATTTCAGAGCAAAAGTTATGTCACTTTTACTACTGCTGTCAAGTACGGTTTCCTACTAGAATGTAGTTCAATTTGAGTAAAGTATCTAATTAAACGTTGGGGTTTTGGGGTATGAGTTAGGAGCGTTGTGAGTAGTGTCTTGATGATGTGGTTATTATTGAGTAATTTAATGGTGTAGGAGGTGAGGCTCCGAGGTTAGCGGCATCGTTGTTGCCTCCTAACGCATCGCAACACTAAAGGCAAGTACATTGATATTTGTATGAATTGTGTATATTGGATACTTGTTGTTCGTATTTTGTTTTCATTTGATACGTGAGAAGTCCCAATGTTTATGTTCCTTTCGTATGTGAAATTCACCTGTTTGGAGATGATGTTAGTCAGTATGCATAAGTTCATTCATGCATCCATTTTCATGTTCCGTCCACGGGAGTGGAGTTTAAAGTTCCATCAATTCTAGTATAGGCATGTGAGACCCACCATTCCAATGTGGGTAGTTTTGGACACCCGTATGAAACGTTCTTCATACGGGGTTTTGGATCCCCGTATTTCGTTAAATACGTGCTTAAGTGAACACCGACGGGTGTGTCACTAGCTATACCGGTATAAGCAGGAGTGCAGTCCATTCATTTCATTCATTCCATTCATTCATTCCATTCATTCGGTGTTATGTTCGTATTCTTTCAAGATGTTGTCTTGTTCAAAATTGTTGTATGTCCAATTATTCACTGTACTTGCTGAGTCTTGGACTCATTCTTGCTTTGTTTGTTTATGTTAGGTGAACGTTAATGATGGCTCTATTGAGAGGGAGTAGACATGTACTAATCATTCACTTCACCATATTCCAGTTTCAATAATAGAATTTGGTTATGGCTTTCATTCGTTAAAAGATGAACTGTAATAATTAAAGTTAGATGTGCTTGATATCTATCTTTACGTTATGGTTGATTAAGTACAGCTTGTGGTCATTGATCACCCCATTGAAATACTTATTTGGATTCAGACTATGTTCCTGCCATTGTTCTATTAAATTTTGGTCTCTTTATGTCATTAGATGAGATAATATTCAAATTCTTTCACATTATGGTTGCATGTTAGAATATTTAGGTAACATCTTAGCTTCCGAATAGACAGGGTGTTACAGTTGGTATCAGAGTGGGCTGTAGGTCCGTGGTGAATAGATCAACAACTTAGGCAACTTAATTTGCTAAAATTTTGTAATAGTTAATGAACTTAAAAACCTGACACACTAGTGCACAGTAGGATGAGATGGGTCAAGCAATGCATTTACGCTTCTGTTATGTTGTATTGATGATTTCTGTTATGAGATGATCTTATATACCTATAATACGATTCTATGATTATTATGAGTAATGGTAGCGTATGTCGAGGGGTCGAGGTCGTGGCCCTGGGCTTTACCAGGTCACACCATCTTTTGTGGTATGGGAATAGAGAAATGCTACCTCTGATATCTTAGTACAAGCGTAGATAGTGAGTATCTTTAGAGAAGTTCTTCTCTTCCTTGACTTTGAATTTGGTCTTTTCGACTCTACACACTTCTTTTGGAGTAGTTGGAATGTTGAAGTTTAGTGCACCTTCTTTGAGAACGAAAGCATCAGAACTCTTCTGTAATGTTTTGTTGTGTTAAGTGAGAGGTAAAGGAGTTGGTCAAGGGGGGATGGCAGCCCCTAACCCTAGCCAAATATTGTAGCACTGCTACTGTTCACGGTCGCCACTGTAGCACCACCCCCTCGCGTCTCCTCCCCATGGCAGCCCTTGCCTCCATCCCCTGCTGCTACTGTTGGCCAAGAAGAAGAAGAAGAAGAAGGGGAAGAGGGGAGAGAGGAAAGGTAGGAATCATGGGTTGCTGTGCATGCTCATCAATGGTTCTACAAGGGTAAACCCCAATCCCCCTTCGATTAGTTGCGTATTTGATTAATTGATCAATGTCGGTATAAGATTTGTTTAGTACAAATAGGATTAGCCGATGTTTTTGAGGAGTTTAACGGCAGAATCAGGTCTGGCTGCCTCCTAGAGAATTGTAGGCGACGTCGATACCTTTCTGTAGAGTACAAGATCGCGTCTTTTGGACGAGCGGTTCAAAAGTTTGAATTTATTAGTGTGACTGTTTTGCAAATCGGTCGGTATCCTGACAGGTTTTAGTATTCTGACTTTTGCGATCAGTTAAACGGATAATTAGAGAATCTCAGTATAACAAAAGTTGTAGATAATTGTCGTAGATTTCAGGGAAGCCCAAGAACGCGAACTTTGGACAAACGAGCTGAAAGTTATGGTTGTTTGAGTGTACTATCCAGAGAACCTGACGTGAAATCGATGTTCTGATAATTAGCATGACAAGGGTATTAGATGGCCGAATCAGGAGGGACCACCAACTAGGTTTAGTTGGGGAAATTTATAACCTTTCAATTAAGTCTAAGAACACCTCATGTGGACTCTTGTGCTAAAAGATACGAATTTTAGAACATGACTGTCCACAGAGGGGACAAAGCAGCATTTAGGAATTGGAGTTGGGTTTGCGATAAAAGAGCTATTGTAAGTTCATGTTTGCTTTTATAGTTTGTTTAATCCATTACTATTGTCTTAGTATGCTTTTAATGTATTTAGGTGGGGGACTGGTCTCGGAGGCAGCACCCTCTTCACATCCTCCGTTCTCGCGCGGTTAAGGCAAGTACTCTGTTTGGGTAGAGTAACTATGAATGGTTTGACAGTGAATGCTAGTATTTGATATATATTAGTTGTGTTTGACTGATAGTGTGATATGCTGGTTAAGGATGATGAATGCTTATGATACATGCTAGTATTTGATATATATTAGTTGCGTTTGACTGATAGTGTGATATGCTGGTTAAAGATGATGAATGCGTATGATACGAATAATTTTTATTCATGTATGGTGTTCATGTTGTTCATGCTTATTGCAAAACTGTAATTGTTCATGTGCACTGTGAGAGCATATATAAGACCGGGTCACGTGGTGATCAGGAATGCACATTTGAGGTCCCCGTCATGTAGATGACGGGCTTGAGGTCCCCGTCATGTAAACGATGGGCTTATGGTCCCCACACTTGTGGAGTGTGGGCTTGAGGTCCCCTTTACTTGCGGAGTATTGGGCAATTGGTCCCTGCGCTTGCGAGCACAGGCATGGGTATGCAGCGACGGTTGCATACCCCGCATTACTAGTGTAATGCGCAAAAGAGTGAAAAAGAGAAGAGATGCATTGCACATTTGCATTCATACATCATGAGATACGTTTCCGTGCAAAGTGTTATAATTGTATGTTGATGTTGTAATTGAAAAGTCAATGTTTCATTGTTGGTACTTGCTGAGTCTTTGGACTCACTCTTGCTTTTGTTGTATTTTAGGTACCTTTGCAAGATCGACATGCATGGGAGGGAGTAGACCTGAGTTGGATTCACACACTGCCACACATCATTAAAAGTTATTTAAATTTTAGAAAGTCCATTAACAAATAAGCAAATTGTTTAAGTATCGATTATGGTTATGCTTCATGCATCAAGTCTTTGTAATAATGATGAGTAACATGTTTTGGTTATCTTTGACTATGTTCTAGCGGATTATCATGTGGTTAATGCTTAGTGATGATATTGTATGATGGCGATTTAGTTTTGATATCCTTTTATCTGTTGGAACCTCTGTATAGTTAACTATACGAGGAGGTTCTGCAGAAATTTTAGTAAAATTGTCCTAGTTTAGGATTGTTTAATGTTTCTTGTGTAGCATTCCAGGCTCTTGTTGAGCTGGGGTGTTAAAGTTGGTATCAGAGCGGGCTTTAGGTCTATAGTGAATAGATTAAAAACTTAGGTAACTTAGTTTGTTAAAATTTGTTAATGGTTAATTAACTTAAAACTTGACACACTAGTGCACAGTAGGATGGGATGGGTCAAGCATTGCATTTACGCTTCTGTTATGTTGTATAGATGATTTCTGTTATGGGATGATCTTATATACCTATAATATGATTCTATGATTATTACGAGTAATGGTAGAGTATGTCGAGGGGTCGAGGTCGTGGTTGTGGCCCTGGGCTTTGTCAGGTTACACCACTATTCGTGGTATGAGATTAGCGAAGTGATTACCCTGAGTACCATAGCTACAGGTACCGTGGGTGAATTCCTTTAGAAAAGTTGTTCTCATCTTGAGCTTGATTTAGACCAATTTTGGGTATAGATGCGGATGGTGAAATTTGTTGGGATTTCACTTGGTCTCTATTTGTATCTTGGGAGTTCTGCCCTTCTTATTGGAAAATCTGATTCATTTATTCGCTTGGTATTCGGGATGCTGAAAGTTTTTTATTGCAAGTTCTTTATCATGTGAAAGCTTTGGCTTTATGAATTTCTTTTGGATTATTTCGGGTTTTGAAGTCAATGCCTCTTTTCCTGAAGGGAGTTAAAATCCTTTTGTGAGATCCTAATATGTTTACGCGAGAGGTTTTAAACAGAGAAGTTCATTGATAAGGTTTGAATTCTCAAGCCAGATCTGCAGCGTCGTGCCTGATTGGTCTTAACCATATCTTTGGAATTGGAGTTGATTAATGTGATATTGTCATAGAGTAATTACTTGATGGGTAGTGACAAAGAGTATGTCCATGCCTAATTGGGGTCAGAAGAGTTATTAAGAAATACGAAACGTCGATGAGACTGGTTTGATCACTATGGTTGATAAGTTTGGTAAGCTTCTCTGGTAGATTGGATTTGCTAGACTCAACGGATTAATCTAATCCTTTGTGATGGATAAGTTCAGAAGGCGTTAGATTAGTGTCATAGTGGATATTCATCTTGGAAGTTATCGTTCATGGATAAGTACTGATCATATGTAATTGCTAGGTGCAATTATAATGTATCAAAGTATGATGTTGAGCATCGCTAAGAGATGAACTGATGGAAAGTAGTTGGTGATCTTTGTTTACTTGATAGTGGAGTGGTAGGATAATAGTATGTCTTTGATGAGAATGTTGATCATTAAAATTGTTTAGGTTGCTAAACCGGTTGGATTACTTGATCTCATTGGATAAATTTAATTGTGCAGGAAGAGAGAGATAAGGATGTATTTGACTGTTGTCCTAGTGGGTAATAATCTAGAAATTGCCTTTAACTGGCTACTTGATGGACATACATAATGGCTAGATTGAAACATGTATGTCGGATTAGATGTATGTTGAGGTAGCATCTTGTGAAACCCTGTTTTACAGGAGATGATATTATTGAATGTTTAATTATACTTTACCCTAAACTCTGAGCATAAAGTGGAATATTGACTTTGTGTTTATAGATGGTTATGTGACTGCAAATAGAAGTAGGATCCTATTTGCAAACGTGATAAATACAATTGTCAATTGTTAATGATAGCTGGAGCGGGTATTGAGCAACATTAATGGTCAAGTGGATGAGTGAATAAGTAGTCTTTGATAGTATGATCTTGTTAAAAGAGGTTTGTTTCAACCTCGTAGTTTGTGTTTCTTTTGGAGAGGTTTATGATGGGATTTTAACAGGTGCCCCGTGTTTGCATGATTTTAAAGTTGTCGGATTATAGTATGCCTTTGATGAAAGGGTCTTGGTATAACCTTTAAAGTTGAGTAGTAGATTCTCTCTAAAAATAAAGTGGTTCTTGTAGTGAGGTTGAAGTTTTTGGTATACTCTCAATTGAGGATGAGATGATAAAGTGGTATGTAACAATTTGGTAAGCGTTTGAGGGCTTTATAATGGAAGAGTAGACGATAGCGATTCACGTTAAGAATGTATTATTCTTGATGTTAATAAGATTGTCTACAAGGGATTGTGACTTGTGGGAATGATGATGATTCTTTTAGAAAGAAGGTAATTGGACCGCCTCTCGTAATATCGATTAAATGGAAAGTTTGGAGTTTTGCATTTGTGAGCTTTTAGTAATTCATGCTTAATGTGGTAACTGAAATTGTTGAGAAAGGCAATGCATGGGAATGTTCTAATGGGTTCTTAAGTGATTAACGTGAAATGTTTTAAAAGTACTTCTTTGGGTTGGCAAGTGGGTTGGCAAGTACTTCTAAATGGGTCCAGACCTCCCTGCAAGACCTCCTCCAGGACCTCCCCTAGGACCACCTCCAGGACCTCCTCGGAACCTCCCAAGGACCCCCCTCAGGGCTTCCTCGGAACCTCCAGGACCTCCTCAAGACCTCCCTTCAAGATCACCTCCTCGGAACCTCCCAAGGACATCCTCAGGACTTCCTTGGAACCTCCAATACCTCCTCAAGACCTCCCCAGGACCTCCTCCAATGACCTTGCCAGGACCTCCCCCAAGGATATTCCCAAGACCTCCCTCCAAGGACCTCCCCAGGACCTCCTCAAGACCTCTCTCCAAGACCTCCCCAGGACTCCACTTCCTCAAGACCTCCCTCAGAACCTCCTCTAGGACCTCCTCGGGACCTCCCTAGGACCTCCTTTAGGACCTCCCCTATGACCTCCCTCGGGACCTCCTCGGGACCTCCCTCTATGACCTCCCCGGAACTCCTCGGGACCTTCGGAGGACCTCCTCTAGGATCTCCCCAAGAACCTCCCTCTAGGACCTCCTTGGGACCTCCCTAGGACCTCCTCAAGACCTCCTTCAGGACCTCCATCTAGGACCTCCCAGGACCTCAAGACCTCCTCCCCAGAACTCTAGGACCTGGACCTCCTATAGGACCTCCCTGTAGAACCTCCAGGAATTCCTTTAGGACCACCCCAGGACCTCCTTTAGAACCTCCCCAGGACCTCCTCTAGGACCTCCTTGGGACCTTCCCAGGACCTCCTTGAGAACCTCCTTTAGAACCTCGCCAGGACCTCCTTCAGGACCTCCCTCTAGGACGACCTCGGAACCTCCCCAGGACCTCTTTAGGACCTCCTTGGGACCTTCTGAGGACCTCCTCTAGGACCTCCCATAGGACCTCCTCAAGACCTCCTCCCAGGACCTCCTCAAGACCTTCTGAGGCTTCCCTAAAACCTTCTCTAGGACCTCCTCTATGACCTCCAGGAACCTCCCCTAGGACCTCCTCGGGACCTCCACAGGACCTCCAGAAGCTCCGTCTAGGACCTCCTCGGGTCCTCCGGAAGACCTCCCCTAGGACCTCCTCAGCACCTCCTCTAGGACCTTCCGGACCTCCTCGGGACCTCCCAGGACCTCCGGTAGGACCTCCTCCAGGACCTCCCCTAGGACCTCCCTCTAGGACCTCCTCGGGACCTCCCCAGGACCTCCTCCAGAACCTCCCCTAGGACCTCCTCAGGACCTTCTGAGGATCTCCCTAGGACCTCCTCTATGACCTCCAGGACCTCCCCTAGGATCTCCTCGGGACCTCCTCAATACCTCCTCCCAAGACCTTCTGAGGATCTCCTCCAGGACCTCCTCTATAACCTCTAGGAACCTCCCCTAGGACCTCCTCGGGACCTTCCTAGGACCTCCAGAACCTCCCTCTAGGACCTCCTCGGGTCCTCCAGAAGACCTCCCCAGAACCTCCCCTAGGACCTCCTCGGGACCTCCCTAGCACCTCCCTCTAGGACCTTCTCGGGACCTCCAGAGGACCTCCCTCCACGACCTCCCCCGGACCTCCTCAGGACCTCCCCAGGAGCACCTACATGGACCAATCTGGACCACCCACAGCCTCCCCCAGGAGCAATCTGGACCATCTAGGACCTCCCCCACTAACACCTACGTGGACCAATCTGGACCACCGGGGACCTCCCCCAGTACCTATTTGGACCATCTAGGACCTCCTGGGCCTACGTGGACCAATCTCGACCACTCGGGACCTCCCCTAGTACCTATTTAGACCATCCAGGACCTTCCCCAAGAGCGCCTACGTGGACCAATCTAGACCACCCAAAACCTCCCCTAGGAGCTATCTGGACCTCCCTCAAGAACACCTACGTGGACCTATCTGATCTACCCAGGACCTCCCCCTAGAGCTATCTAGACCACCCAAGACCTACCCTAGAAGCTATCTGGAGCGATAGTTGCATGGGCTTCGATCTTAGATATCTTATGCTAAGATCAAATCTATATTATTGCACTACATAATAGTCATAGCTCATACCGTGCAAAAAAACATCTTTTACTAAATGCCTACGCCATTTGGCATGGTTATCTTCTAGTAATTGTTTAATTCAAACTACAATGGCTAAGCCCAGCTTATGGCCCACACGGCCTGTTCATCATATCAAGTGAACTAGTTGCCGCCTTATCCTACTTCCGCGCTGGATCACCCGCTTCGGCCATGGCAACCCTTCTCCCCTGAGTTTCGACTTAACCCCAAGCCGGAGAGTTCAGAAAGCGTCGGCGTACCTCATGTGGTGACTCCCACGTGGCCTGATGACTACGATGGCCCGATCTTCCGATAGGTTCGATTGATTTCATCGTGAGGATGTTGACGCTTTGAGACTTCCGACCGGCAGATCGTCACCTCGCAATTCGCTATACCCGCACGACTGTCGTTATCAACCACGCTCGCACGCGATCGACCTTACCACGAGGGTTATTGTTCTTGCAAGAAATCGAAGCAACTCACAAGAACAAGGAAGAGGCAATCTGAATTGTATTGTAAATATGAATAAAGTTCACAATGTGGGGTTCCTCAAACCGTACAACGGCGAAACTGCAAGTGGCAGAATAATTCTAAGAAAAACCCAATCCTAAACCGTGGCAGTTGTTGTGTATATATAGGGGGGCGTGAGGAGGTTGATCTAGGGTTGTGCGGCCATGGGAGAGGCGTACACAACATAGGCTTTGACCCCGACACGCTTACAAAGCCCAATTAGGCCCAAAACGGTGTCGCAGCACCTAATGATTAGTCGTAGAGCTTGAGACCTGGTCGTAGTGCTGGCAGGTCTGGTCGTAGCACTGGAAAACAGTGTCGTAGCACCTAATGACTGGTCGTAGACCTTGAGACCTAGTCGTCGTGCTGGCGGGTCTGGTCGTAGCGCTGGCGAATCTGGTCGAAGAGCTTGAGACCTGGTCGTAGCGTTGGCGAATCTGGTCGAAGAGCTTGAAGACCTGGTCGTAGATCCTCCCCATTATTCCTAAGTAGCAAAAGATCACAATTATTAGGTAGTATACCATTCTGCATAGATAAATTATTAGCACCTAGAAACGAGCTCACCTCATAATTTAAGTGACATGCACGAGCTCTTGTCATAGGACCATGTAGTTTAGCAACTGGATCTGGAGGATTTTGTGTAGTGCGTGTATCCGAAGGAGTGATGCCCTCATCATCCTCCCCCTCTTGAATTGGAGTCGTCCTCGACTCAAGCTCATCGGCTTCTCCCACGTATGGCTTCAAATATGAAATGTTAAATGTGGGGCTAACCCCAAAATCTGCAGGTAGCTCCAATTGATAGGCATTGTCATTTATCTTCTTAATTATCTTAAATGGTCCATTATCTCTAGGCATCAATTTTGATTTTCTTAATTCTGGAAACCTGTCCTTTCTCAAATGCACCCAAACTAAATCACCCGGGTCAAATTTTATCTCTTTCCTGCCTTTACTTCCAGCAACCCTGTACTTTTCAGTCATACGCTCTATATTTTCTTTAGTTGTTTCATGCAACTTAAGAACAAATTCAGCACGCTTCTTAGCATCTAAATTAATGTGTTCAGAGGTAGGCAAAGGTAGTAAATCAATAGGAGCACGGGGGCTAAAACCATACACTACCTGAAACGGACTTACCTTGGTGGTGGAGTGTACCGACCTATTATAAGCAAACTCAATGTGCGGTAAACACTCTTCCCACATCTTCAAATTCTTCTTTAAAATAGCCCGCAACATGGTGGATAACGTGCGGTTGACAACCTCCGTTTGTCCATCGGTTTGGGGATGGCATGTAGTAGAAAACAGTAGCTTTGTCCCCAATTTGTTCCAAAGTGATCTCCAAAGGTGGCTCAAAAACTTCGCGTCGCGATCCGAGACAATAGTATTGGGAACCATATAAGCGAATGATTTCTCTGAAAAATAAATCAGCTATGTTTGTAGCATCATCGCTCTTGTGACAAGGTATAAAATGTGCTATTTTAGAAAATCGATCCACTACTACAAATATATTGTCCCTTCCCCTCTTTGTCCTAGGCAATCCTAAAACAAAATCCATAGAAATATCCTCCCAAGGGGCGCTAGGAATAGGAAGAGGCATATAAAGTCCATGCGGATTGAGACGGTACTTAGCTTTGTTGCATGTAGTGCAGCGAGCCACGTAACGCTCAACATCGCGCCTCATCTTTGGCCAAAAGAAGTGGGTGGCCAGCACATCTTCAGTCTTCTTTGCTCCAAAATGTGCCATCAAACCTCCTCCATGCGCCTCCTGCAACAACAAAAGACGAACGGAGCTAGCTGGAACGCATAGCTTGTTAGCACGATAGATCAACCCATCAATTATCACATATTTATTCCATATTTTCCCTCCTTTACAATGTTCAAGCACTTCTTTAAAGTCCAAATCAGTAGCATATAACTCCTTAATGGCCTCTAAACCAAAAATCTTATGGTCAAGTTGAGATAACATTGTATATCGTCTAGAAAGCGCATCAACAATCACATTGTCCTTACCTTTCTTGTGCTTTATGACATATGGAAATGACTCAATAAATTCTACCCATTTGGCATGTCGTTTATTTAGTTTAGCTTGACTTCTAATATGTTTTAGCGATTCATGATCTGAATGTATAACAAATTCTTTGGGCCATAGATAATGTTACCAAGTTTGAAGCACACGAACTAAAGCATATAATTCTTTATCATAGGTAGAATAATTCAGACTAGGCCCATTTAGTTTCTCGCTGAAATATGCAACTGGTTTACCTTCTTGAATCAATACACCACCTATCCCAATCCCGCTAGCATCACATTCAATCTCAAAAGTCTTACTAAAATCAGGGAGTTGGAGTAGGGGTGCTTGGGTGAGCTTCTCTTTCAATAAGTAGAATGCCCTCTCTTGCGCAGGTCCCCATTGGAAAGACACTCCTTTCTTTATCAATTCATTCAATGGTGCGGCAATAGTGCTAAAATCCCACACAAAACATCGATAGAATCCCACAAGTCCATGGAAGCTCCGCACCTGTGACACAGTGGTAGGTGTCGGCCAGCTTTGGATGGCTGCAGTCTTTGCCTCATCCACCTTAATGCCCTATGGTGTCACAACATAACCAAGAAACGCAACTCGATCGGTGCAAAAGGTGCATTTTTCGAGGTTACCAAACAAACGTGCATCTCTCAAGGCATTAAAAACAACACGTATATGACTCAAGTGTAGCTCATGTGACTTGCTATAAATCAAGATATCATCGAAATAAACTACCACAAATTTTCCAATGAAAAGACGTAAAACCTCATTCATTAATCGCATAAAAGTACTAGGTGCATTAGTTAGACCAAAAGGCATCACTAACCACTCATATAGTCCGAACTTAGTTTTAAAAGCAGTTTTCCATTCATCTCCCAATTTCATTCTAATCTGGTGGTAACCACTTCGCAAGTCAATCTTTGTGAAAATAATAGAGCCACTCAACTCATCAAGCATGTCGTCCAGCCTAGGAATGGGATGACGATACCTTATGGTAATATTATTAATGGCTCTACAATCAACACACATACGCCAAATTCCATCTTTCTTAGGAACCAAAAGAACAGGAACAACACAAGGACTAAAACTTTCTCGTACGTACCCACGGTCCAAAAGATCTTGGACTTGTCGCTGAATTTCCTTAGTCTCCTCTGGATTGGTCCTATATGCAGCACGGTTTGGCAAAGTCGCTCCCAGGATCAAATCAATTTGATGCTCTATCCCTCGAATAGGTGGCAATCCCGGGGGAATCTCAGCTGGAAATACATCCACATACTCCTGCAAAAGGTTAGCAACAGTAGGAGGCAAAGAGCTAGATATATCCTCAAGTGAAAATAAAGCACCTTTGCATAGCAAAGCATAGCATGGCAGCTCATTATCACAAATTTCAGCAAGCTCAGATTTAGTGGCAAGCGTAACACACCCTTTCAATTTAATTCCTTCGGCCTTGGAACTAGGTGCCACTTTCTCCCCTTTAGGTGGGAAAACACGTTTCGCTACTTGCTGATTTTCAGAATCATGTTCAGTGGTTTTTCTTTCATTTCAAAGACGCTCTACTTCATCTTTCACAATTTAGTGGGAGTTAAAGGCAACAACAATCTTCTTACCCTTATGTGAGCAGTAGGTATTAGCTCTACCATGGTGCAAAACATCATTATCATATATCCAAGGCCTACCGAGCAACAACGAGCATGCTTGCATAGGCACTATATCAAAGTCGGTACCTATCTTTGTAATTACCAGCTGAAAATTGCACTCTCACAACTTTGTTTACCTTTAACTTACCACACAAATTGAACCATTGGATGTAGTAGAGATGTGGGTGTGGTTGTGTGGTCAAGCCAAGCTTCTCGACCATCTCGGAGCTTGCAAGGTTGTTGCAACTCCCTCCATCAATGATGACTCTGCAGGCTCTCTTCTTCACGAGGAATCTGGATTGGAACAAGTTGTGCCTCTGATTTTGCTTCGCCCTCTCCGCTTGTGCGCTCAGCACTCGCTGCGCAACAAGGCTCACATGAGTCCCTGTGTCAACAACAGCTACTTGTTCTTCTACATCATCAGCATCACTATCTGTCTCGTCTCCTCCACCTGCAATGTTAGCTGCAAGCACATACTCATCATCGATATCACTAGCACTTACATAACCTCCATCTTCGGTGGCAAGGTATGCCTGCTGACTTGGGCAGTCCCTCATGACATGGCCCATCCCCTTGCAACGATGGCAAACAATCCCAGTCGTACGACCTGTGGAAGCAACCGAAGAAGAACTCTTGGCTGGGGCCTGCACACTAGTAGATTTGTTTACCTGGGGTGCATGTGATGGTGTCGGAGGTGCTGCTGAACGCGTCCTACTCGAGGAGGGGGCAGCAGACCGTGTAGCTGAAGGTTAGACTGTTTTAACGTGCCCTGATGTTGATCTTGGTGTAGACGTGCTTCCAAAATTGTTCCTTGGCCTCTGTTGTTGTCCCTGCAATTCCTTTTCTGCCAAACATGCAAGATGGAACAATCTAGGAACACTATCATATTCTTTACAATCAACTATGTCCTGAATTTCACGTATTAGTCCTCCATAAAAACGTGTCATAGCAGCCTCTTCATTCTCAATAATATCACAACGCAACATACTAATTTGTAGCTCCTGATAATATTCTTCTACGGATCTATTGCCTTGGTTTAAGCGCTGCAATTTCTTACGCAAGTCCCGTTTAAAAGAGGGTGGAATAAATCTGTTACGCATAGCAACCTTTAAAGCATCCCATGTAGTAGGCGCTAATCCATCATTGCATACTCTACTCCACCATATGATGGCAAAGTTTTTAAATTCACTTGTGGCTTGCCTAACTCTATGCACTTCAGGAACTAAGTGAGCATTAAATTTCTGTTCTATCGTCATCTCCCAATCTAGGTATACTTCAGCATCGTAAGCACCCGCAAAAGATAGTATAGTGAACTTGACTTTAGCATATGGATCATCATTATCACGTGCATTATGGTGCTGAAAGTTATTACCTCTCATACCTTGACGGTTGAAGTTCAATCGGTTCGTTATGCGTGCATCCAAGGCATCGTGGTGACACATCTCATTATCGTTGTCGATCTCATGGTCGTGGGCTGCACCTTGAGGATCCACACGACCATTGTTCGGCGGTTGATTGGTCAAACCATCAATACGTGCATTGAGTGTTGCAATACTAGCATTGAGTGTTGTAGTGTAGCATTTGTCTCCATAAACTTCCTTCGATGTCGTCATTAATAGCATGGCGGTGCTCATCCAACACCCTTGTAAGCTCTTCCCTCACAACACACTCTTGCGCATTCAATTCCTCACCTGCCATTGTTAGTAGGAGACAAAAGACAACACAAATATATTATCCCTACCAACTACTAGGTGGTGGAAGGTAGAATCACACACACTCTCAAACGTCTTACCAAGCTCTTATGAATTTCTTACCAAATTGTAGCAGGTGGTCTGATCGGAGAAGGTGGGATGTATGACTGCGGCGGAGGCGAATGCGAGGATCCAAATCTGAGGGCCAAAAGTACGTGGAGCTTGGACAGGCAATGTTTAGTAGTAGCAAGGAATAGCAATAATGAAATCAGATTAGCAAAGTTAAATCAAAGTCCACAGTACTCGTCACAGTTGCTGGCCCAAACGTGCTCCTAGCACTAGCTCAAGCAAGCCGAAAGATAGGGTAGATACAAGCACAATGGAACAAAATTTGCAAAGCAACCGATATCGCTTATGGGTGGTCGTGGAGCACCGGTGGGTTGTCGTAGACCAACTGAGGGTGGTCGTGAGCCAACTGTGGTGGTCCTTTGTTTTTTTAATTTTTTTTTTTTTTTTTTTTTTTTTTGACTAACGAAACCCAACCCAGGGTTCCTTTTTTTTGTTTGCGTAAGTGACCTTGACTCATAACTCTTCAAAACCCTTTTTTCCAGGCCTAAGGATATATATAGGTCACAAACTTTTTCCCAGAGAGCAAGGGTATAAAGGTAATAAAAAGATACTCTCTCTCTCTCTCTGAACTTTGGCTATCTCTGTTTTGGCTATGGAATTCCTTCTCGAACTTGGTTGGGTCGGCCACGATATGATGAGTGCGTGGGTGTCCGAGAGCAACCAGAAACAGATAGACCCCGAGTAGGATGTCGGGACAGAAACGAGTAGAGGGTCGAATCCGACTAGGCAGTCGAACACGAGGAGGTGGTCGGATGGGGTGTTAGTTCGAGGAGGTGGTCGGATGGGGGTGGTGTCACGAGTAAGTGGTCGGATGGGGTGGTGACTCAATCTCGGATATAGCAGTCAAACCCTAATTGCAACGGATGCAACCAAGGACAAGCTGAGATATACGATGACCAAAACAGCAAAGACTCGACGCTAGAAACTAGATCACGACGACTAGACCAGCAACAAAGACACCGACGATGGACTCGAACTCAATAACGCGAATACTGAAAACAAAATTGCGAAAGGCACAACGTGGTTTGGACAGTGGAAAAACTATGATCTAAAACTTTTTGTGAGGCAATTTTCTGGACTCTAGGTGATGGAAACAACAATCAAAAAGGGATAAACGAGATTACCTAACGGGCAACCTTCGCTCTGATACCAACGATGACTACGGTGTCGATCTTCCGATAGGTTCGATTGATTTCGTCGTGAGGGCGTGGCGGCTTTGAGGCTTCCGGCCGGCGGATCGTCACCTCGCAGTCGCTACACCCGCGGTATCGCCGTTATCAACCACGCCGCACGCGATCGACCTTACCACGAGGTTATTGTTTGTGAGGACCCGGTTTATTTGGCTTGTAATGCTTAACCAACCACGGTCCTAGCATCACAAATCAAATAAGCGATCCTCGAGATATGTATACTTCCGAAGCGATATCGCACCTCGTTACAAAATTAGACATCAACTCCATTCAAAACATAGAGTCCAAACATTACACTACAAGCAGAAGATAAACAAATAGTAAAGATTTATGGACAATGGCGGTAGCCACAAGATACACAAATAACAAGAGCGACGTGAAGCAAAAGTGCCATAAGATGGCTATAAACAAAGCCAATCGGTGTGCCTTCACCCACAAGGCATCGGCCAGGACCGCCAAGACTAGTCGTCACCCACGAAGCGGCAGCCTGACTCACGAAGTGAGGACCACGAGGCTCACCTTCTTCCTCTGCAACAAAACATTAAGCAAAGCACACGAGTACAAAGATTGTCTTTGTACCCGCAAGGCGACGTGTGAACTAGCGGACACTGTTCATATGCTACATGCAAGCTTGTTTAGTGGAGGCCATATGTTTTATTTGCACAAAGCCAATTTTGTTTGCAATAAGGTAATATAGTTTAAAGGCAAGTTTGCAATTCATTTTAAGATTGAAATCTGATGCGGATATTAATAACAAAAGCGAAAGATAAACAACCTAGAAGTGACTATCCCAATAGTCACCCCAACAATATACGAATCCAGTTCGTACCACCCATCAAGTTTTAATTTAAATGTTGTAGTCTAACTCTTGAAAAGCTTACCCAAGCGTGTCCATCACCTAGGGCGAGGCTATTCGAATAGTTTTTAACCTGCGGGGTGTACCATTGTACCCACACTTGGCATCGCCTTTAAGCCAAAGCACACTTAGAAGGTATCTTTGTACGACTAAGTCCTGAGACTTTTTCCAATATTATGTATTAACTACGAGCAGCTCGTATGGATAGAAACCCATACGCTTACATGGTAAAGCCGAAAAGACAACTACCCACTCGGGATAAAGCTTTTGGACAACTACCATGCCCCCACCTCCATCCCTCCTGCGACCTCCTGCGACCGGAGCCAATACACGCCAAAGTACTAGGTCAAGAGAGGTCCCATATACTCTAGTGTGGTTAGCACGCCGAAATGCCTGGATAAAAATTCACTCACAAGATGTTCGGTCCTTAATTGACGGGCACCTTTCGATCACACCCAAAAGATCACACCAATCTTACCATTGTGCGCGTCCAAATCATTTTTGTTTTCATTTTTAGTTTTGCAATTAAACATAGCGGGAATCTTTGAAACATAAAGTTGTAGTAAATTTTGTGTGATCAAGGTTCTGACTAAAGTCGATAACCGCTTGATTCTCCGATACTAAGCATGTCTAAGCAGCTGAAATCGTATCTACTAAGTGACAAGAAATCATCCAATGATCTCTAATCACACCAAATAACCTAGGCTCGGTAGTAGAGATCAATATTTGTCTACGAGGATATGCGACTCTGGTTTAACTAATCCATTTTAACACAAATTAAGCAATGCATACATACAGTGAAACAAAATATTAGAATTTAAAATCTTTGGGATTATCATGATCAAACCGCTTTGCTGGTTGCTTTGTTGCTCAATATGATGCGGAGGATCGTCCTCGGGGTTGCGCAAATATCGAAGCCTAACGATCGAACATAACGACAAATAAGAGCGAATAACACCGACAAAACTCAAACATTCAACAACATCAAACAAGCCAAAACTCACACAAGACCTAAGTATGAAATAACAGAATTTTAGAAACAGAGAACCAATCATTTTAAGTTATTAGCAATTTTCTATGAATTTTCTAAGCTAAAAACACAACAAGTCACTAGTTAATTACTTAACAAATTTTCATGAACAGAACCATTGTATAAAATCTATCCTAATAGTTAGTATACTGAAAATGAAATTTTCTGAATTGGGTTCATTTAATTTGGACAATTATTGGAAGAGATATGCATTTTCTAATTTAGAAGATACATAAGACATCATTTTATTAGCTAACAGATTTTTGCTACAGAGACATGGGTGAAGTTAATTTTATCAAATAGTACACTTAAAATGAAAATTAACAAGCACTGGTTTCATACAATTTGGATAAAAATTGAATTAGTTATGCATTTACAAGTTTAATTGAATTAACGATTAATGAGAAAAGCATTACAGATTTACTAAAGCATTTAATCCTTTTTCTACCCACGACTATCTAGCCCCGGACAGCAATGGGCGCGAAAATCTTGACGAGCAACGGCCGCCCGAAAGTGGCGTCGAAGGCGTATTCTAAGAATCGTCTTCGCTTACCAAAGTGCAAACCAAAACACCCTCACAGAGAAATCGCTTCCCATCGAGAAAGCGCATAACGGCACTACACAAACCTAACTGACAACATGGACCCACATGGCAGTGACACAAAGTGAAATGCAACGGTTGGATTAAGCGATTTCCAAACGTGATTAACCAAAGAGGGCCCACAAATCAGAGACTCAAGGTAGACATGATTAGAGTTAAACTAATCTTCACCGGCGGTTCACCGGCGAGCACGGGCACGGTGGCGCGGCCGCGCAACTGATCTTGCAAACCAGGAGGTTTCTGGGCGAAAGAGTGGTACCTTACGGTTCGCAGGACCTAGCGAACTCGGCAGCGGTGGCGCGGACCACGAGGATGCCGGCGGCGGTGGCGCGAGCGGAGCGGAGAAGAAAGTGCGGTGCGCGGAGAGGCGCTTCTGACGGCGAAGCCGGGAAGGAGCTCCTCGAGATCGCGGAGACACCGAGCGATAAGCCCACGATCTTGATGATGGAGGAGGGCGGTGGCGCCGGAATTGACACGGCGGCGCTTTCAGAGTTTGGAGAAAGCGGCGCACGGCCTCGGTGATGCACCAAAAGCGAAACAAGGTCACGGTTAGACTTCGGCCGATGATGCGATCCTAAGGGACCAAGTGACTAAGCTGAAACTCACGAGCGCCAATAAGCTTGCGAGCCGAGATCACCGGAGGCGGAGGCGGCGAAGTGGCTCGGATGATTCTTTGGGTGCTACGAGCTCCGGGCGGGCAAAATGGATGCGGCGAGAGAGTGGATCACGCGGTGCGGTCTCGGGCTCGGCGGCGCTAACACGGCGGCGTTGCTCGGGTTCTTCTCCGGCGGAAAGGAAATTTGGGCGGAGAAAACACGAGAATGGACGCGAAGGGTAGTGGATGGGCTCGGTGGGTAGATGAGATCTCGGCGATGCTTCGCGGTGACACGAGGACAAAAGGTGGCGGCGACGAGGGCGTGGCAAGCATGCGCGCGCCGGCCGTGAGCTCGGTGAGTCGCGGAGAAACGCGGTCGATCTTGGCGGTGGGACCCATATGTCGTGACGATCGAAGTGGTGCGAACCGGTGGTTTGATTTGATCGGCCACGCACCGGCCGTTGGATCGAAATGGGCGGTGGGATTGGTGTATGCATTGGACAGTCGGTTGCGCGCGCAAGCGTGGATCGTTCGATTTGCATCGGACGGTCACGATCGATTGGACTTGCGCGCGGTGCGGCTAGGCGGTGCGGCCAGAGCCAAGTGGTGCGGTGCAGTTTGAGTCGGACTCGGGTTGAGCAGACAAAGATGTTTTCGATTTTTGATTTTAAAAGTTGAGAGAGTTTAGGAATTTTTAGAGATAGATCCTGAGCTCTAAAAATTTGAAATTTTATGGTAGCTACTAGAGGCAGAGGACAACCTTGTATAATTTTCAGAACTTTTATACCTTTGCATTGTTTTATTTCTCCTCAAAATTGGAAATTGCTAGGAAAATTGTAGAAACTTTCAAATGATTTGAAGAGACAACAAAAGTTTTATTTCTCCTCAAAATTTTACATTTGAAATACAAACCCTAAGTTAGGGCATTACAAATCTCCCCTTACAGGAATCTCGCCAGAGATTACGATCAGCGGAGAAGAAGGGCGGGTAATCTGCTCGGAGGCGATCTTCCCGCTCCCAAGTGGCTTCATCCTCGGAGTGGTTTGACCGCTGAACTTTAAGGAACTTGATCACACGGTTCCTTGTCTGCGTTCGACTTCTTGAGGATCTGAGCGGGCGCTCACGATAAGGCAGATCTTCACGCACATCGATATTTTCCAATGGTGTTTCCTCAACTGGAATACGGAGGCACTTCTTCAATTGCGACACGTGGAAAACATCATGCACCCCTCGAGTGTAGCGGCAATTCTAACTTGTATGCAACGGCTCCCACTATGTCGATGATGCGTCTGACCCGACATATCGAGGAGCGGTTGCCCTTGACACGAAGCGGCGATGTCCCTTGGTGAGACTTTGAGATACACAAAGTCATTGGGTGGAAACTCAACTCACGGCGACGCCCGATGCATAGCTCTTACGCTCGGGTGAGCTACGCGCAAGTGCTCACGAATCAAGCGCACTTGACTTTCGGCCTCATTGATGGAATCGGACCAAAGCGCCTTTCACGGTTTCGACCGGTTCAGCGGTGTTCTGCGGCGCGTCCATACAAAGCCTCAAGCGGTGCCATGCAGAGACTAGCTGGAAGGCTGTTGTTGTAGGAGAACTCGGCAAGCGGTATGCACTTCTCCCAATTCTTCCCATAGGAAAGAACACAAGCACGAGCATATCTTCAAGAACTTGGTTGACCGCTCGTCGACCATCGATCGAGGATGATAGGTGAAATGAAAGAAAGACGGGTCCCCATGGCTTCACGTAAAGCGTGCCATAGCAGAAGTGAAAAGAGAGCCACGATCGACACAATCGTTCGTGGCACACCATGCAAGCTCACAATGCGAGATATAGAGATCGCCAATCGACCGACGCGAGAGTGGTAAATCTTGGCGGAAGTGCGCTACAGCCGTCAATCGATCGATAACAACCCGATAGCATCCTTCCACTGAAGAAATGCAGGCGGACCGATAATAAAATCCATGCCTCTGATCCACTTCCACTCTGGTATAGGCAAGGGTGGAGGAGACTTCTTTGGACGCCGATGCTCGGCCTTGACGCGACAACATATGTCACATCGGCCACGAACACGCAATCTCGCGCTTCATGCGAGTCCACCGAATCTCTCGACGCAGATCTTGGTACATTTTAGTGGCCCCGGATGGATGGACAAAGCGAATCATGGGCCTCTGAAGAATCAAATCCCGCAACTCTGGGACCTTTGGGACCACAAGGCGCTGCCCAAACCACACAACACCGTGCTCATCTTACGTGAAACACTTGGTGATCCATTCTGATGTTACGCTTGATTTTACCCACGCCATCATCGATTCTTTGTCGCCTTGATCGATCCACCAAGGTTGGTTGCACAACCAAGGCGACAAAGGAACCATGCTCAACCAAACCCAAGTTGAGGCACTGAATTCTGCAAGAAGCGCGAGTTCTTTGCTCTTGGATCATCAAAGTATTGCAATACACTTTTCGACTAAGTGCATCAGCAACCACATTGGCCTTGCCAGGGTGATACTGAATACCCATGTCATAATCTTTGATTAATTCCAACCATCTCCTCTGCCTGAGGTTCAAATCATTTGGGTAAATAAGTATTTCAAACTCTTATGATCGGAATACACCTCACGGCGGTTTCAGATCAAATAATGCCGCCAAATCTTGAGTGCATGAACACTGCGACAAGCTCTAAATCATGGGTGGGATAGTTGAGCTCATGAGGCCTCAATTGCCTGGATGCATAGGCAACTGCCTTGCCTTCCTGCATAAGAACACATCCGAGTCCCCGACGAGAGGCATCGCAATAAATATCGAAGCTCTTGCGGATATCAGGAAGAGTAAGGACTGGAGCTGAAGTCAATGTTGTTTGAGCTCTGAAAGCTCTCATCGCAAGCAGAGGACCACACAAACTTCTTGTCCTTCTTGAGCAATTCGGTCATCGGCTGCGATCTTGGAGAAGTTCTCGATAAAGCGGCGATAGTAGCCGCTAAACCAAGAAAACTCCGCACATCGCTGGTCGACTGGGTGTCCCCAAGATAGAACATCGTGACCTTCTTTGGGATCCACGGCTATGCCTCGGTGAAAGAACATGGCCCAAGAATGCCACTTCCTTCAACCGAACTCACATTTCTTGAACCGCATATAGTGGTGCTCCATAATTTGCCCAAAACAATCTTGGATGCTCGGCATGCTCGCTTGATCTTGGAATAAATAAGAATATCATCAATGAAGACCACCACAAATTTGTCCAAAAACTCCATGAATACTGAATTCATCAAGTTCATGAACAAAGTGGAGCATTGGTCAAACCGAAAGACATGACGGTGTACTCGCATGCGAGCCATAACGAGTAGTGAAAGCCGTCTTGAATATCCTCGTACGATCCGGACTTGATGATAGCCCGATCTCGGATCAATCTTGGAGAACACACGAGCTCGGACAAGCTGGTCAAAAGATCATCAATGCGGGCGGAGGATATTTGTTCTTCACCGTCACTTCATTGAGAGGGCGGTAATCAACACACATACGCAAAGTCTTGTCCTTCTTCTTCACAAAGATCAGGACAACCCCAAGGAGATGGCGGGACGGATGAAACCCTTTGCTTGGAGCTCACCAAGTTGCTTCTTCAATTCTTCTAGCTCATTGGGAGGCATCCGATCGGCGCCTTCGAAATCGGAGCGATGCAGGGCAAAGCAACTCGATGGCAAACTCGGATCTCGAACCGGAGGCATCCGGGCAAATCTTCGGAAAGACATCCACAAAGTCGATACTATGGGAACATCTTGAATTTGCAAAGTGGCTTTGCTTCTAATGCACATGACACGGGCCTGGGTGTGGCGAAAACCCGACTCGCCACCAGAAGGCTGGTAAGATAGACAATCTTCACGCACAATCGATCGCCCCAAGTGTTGGGACAACCAATCCATGCCAAGAATCACATCCGGACTCACGAATCGAGCGAGAATAAGATTTGCCAAAAATCCCTCCTTTGACCATGATAGGAACATCCAGACAACAGTAAATCGGCTCTCATTTCCGACCCGGAGCGGATGAGCAAAGGAACTCCCAAAGGAACACAACGAAGACCACTAGCGGCAAATGATCTTGAAATAAAAGAATCGATGCTCGAGAATCAAATAGTCTGCAGCGGGGCGAGAATTAACAAGAAGTGTACCAATCACGACATCCGCGCCTCCCGAGCCTCCTCGGTGAAAGGTGGTTCACTCGGCATTGCCGCACCACAGGTCTTACGGATAATCTTACGGTCGGTGGGTGACCACTCCCTGCCGCGTCCTCCATTGGGACGAGGGCTGCTGCAACACTCGAGGCGAGCATTCGCATAATGGCCCTTGTTGTGGCGTAAAACAAGTCACCTCGGCGCCGGATTGCGGAGGCGCTCTGCTGGATCGCGGCGCACGTGGGTCAAACACGGCTGCGGTGGGAGGAGGCTGAGTGCGAGATGGTCTCGCGCCGGTGGAGCAAAAGCAGGGCCATCTTGGTCTTTGCCCGGCCGAGAACAGTGAGGGTGGTGTGAGTAGGCGTCGCCTCCCATTTGCGCTTGCAGGACTCGCCAGCGCCTTTGCCTTATGCTCGGCAACAATGGCCTTATCTACCAAGGCACGAAAGTCGAAAAAGTCCACAATAGATAGCTTGTCTTGCGGCTCCTCGGACAAGCCATCCATAAACTTCTCTGCTTAGCCTCATCGAGGCCACCTCCCTGAGCATAACGAGCGGATGATTGAACTCGTAAAGGTACTCAAATCACGCATTTGCGCCCTTGCTTGCGCGAGGAACTCCTTTTCTTGACTTCATCAGGCCATGCGGGATGTGGGCCCGACGAAAGGTGGCCGAACTCCTCCCACGCGACCACATGGCGCGCGGTGCATGGCGAGATAGTTCTCCCACCATGAGTGCTGCGCCCTCAGGCGGTGGGATGCGAAGAGTGCCTTGTCTGCGCTTGGCAGCGAGCTATGTTGAGCTTCCGCTCCACCATGCGCGACCAATCATCCGCATCGAGAGGGTCCTCGAGGCGGGAGAAAGTCGGTGGGTGCGTGCGGAGGAACTCTGCAAGTCCCCGCGATCGGTGGCGCCACCACGGCAGGAGTGGAGGTATTCCTAGCAATAACCTCCAAGATGCGCGTCGGTCCATGCGGTTCGCTCGATCCGGCGAGCACCTCGACCATGGTCGGAGGAGGAAGCTCCTCATCATGACCAGCCTGCTGACTACCACGCGTTCTCCGGCCATCTGTTTCACTAAGACAAGTTAACAATAGCGGAAAACAAGAAGTCGATAACCCCTTGCAAATAACTAACTATGACACAAAACAAACACAAGACTTTTAAGTTACAAAACCAATTGACAAAATCGGACACTTAGCAACTCATACATATCTTACCCTTGTGCTCCCACAAATTTTACTTAGACTTAATTTTCTATGGTTCTCCCAAAAGTGATTCTCTGGTAGTAACTATCTTTTGAAAGGTAAAGAGAGAAACCAAGTTTCAAAACTTAAATTAGAGTAAGATGAGTAGAAAGCTAAGATAGATAAGGAATAAAATCGAGAATCGCCTAGGTTTTCACAAACCCTTTTATACTTTGAAATTAAGCTTTTTCAAAATATCCTAAAGACGACTATGCTTGGGTTGCTACGGTCGAGAATGGCTCACGATACCAACTTTGTGAGGACCCAGTTTATTTGGCTTGTAATGTAACCAACCACGGTCCTAGCATCACAAATCAAATAAAGCGATCCTCGAGATATGTATACTTCGAGCGATATCGCACCTCGTTACAAAATTAGACATCAACTCCATTCAAAACATAGAGTCCAAACATTACACTACAAGCAGAAGATAAACAAATAGTAAAGATTTTCTGAGACAATGGCCGTAGCCACAAGATACACAAATAACAAGAACGGCAGTGAAGCAAAAGTGCCATAAGATGGCTATAAACAAAGCCAATCGGTGTGCCTTCACCCACAAGGCATCGGCCAGGACCGCCAAGACTAGTCGTCACCCACGAGCGGCGGCCTGACTCACGAAGTGAGGACCACGAGGCTCACCTTCTTCCTCTGCAACAAAAACATTAAGCAAAGCACACAGTACAAAGATTGTCTTTGTACACGCAAGAGTGACGTGTGAACTAGCGGACTGTTCATATGCTACATGCGGGCTTGTTTAGTGGAGGCCATATGTTTTATTTGCACAAAGCCAATTTTGTTTGCAATAAGGTAATATAGTTTAAAGGCAAGTTTGCAATTCATTTTTAAGATTGAAATCTGATGCGGATATTAATAACAAGCGAAAGATAAACAACCTAGAAGTGACTATCCCAATAGTCACCAACAATAACACGAATCAGCATTCGTACCACCCATCAAGTTTTAATTTAAATGTTGTAGTCTAACTCTTGAAAAGCTTACCCAAGCGTGTCCATCACCTAGGGCGAGGCTATTCGAATAGTTTTTAACCTGCAGGTGTACCATGCACCCACACTTCGGGCGCCTTTAAGCCAAAGCACACTTAGAAGGTATCTTGCACAACTAAGTCCTCTGAGACTTTTCCAATATTATGTATTAACTACGAGCGCTCGTATGGATAGAAACCCATACGCTTACATGGTAAAGCCGAAAGACAACTACCCACTCGGATAAAGCTTTTGGACAACTACCATGCTCCACCTCCATCCCTCCTGCGACCTCCTGCGACCGAGCCAATACACGCCAAAGTACTAGGTCAAGAGAGGTCCCATATACTCTAGTGTGGTTATGCGCAGAAATGCTGGATAAAAATTCACTCACAAGATGTTCGGTCCTTAATTGGCGGGCACCTTTCGATCACACCCAAAAGATCACACCAATCTTACCATTGTGCGCGTCCAAATCATTTTGTTTTCATTTTTAGTTTTGCAATTAAACATAGCAGAATCTTTGAAACATAAAGTTGTAGTAAATTTTGTGTGATCAAGGTTCTGACTAAAGTCGATAACACTTGATTCTCGATACTAAGCATGTCTAAGCGGTGAAATCGTATCTACTAAGTGACAAGAAATCATCCAGCGATCTCTAATCACGACAAATAACCTAGGCTCGGGTAGTAGAGATCAATATTTGTCTACAGGATATGCGACTCTGATTTAACTAATCCATTTTAACACAAATTAAGCAATGCATACATACGGTGAAACAAAATATTAGAATTTAAAATCTGGGATTATCATGATCAAACCGCTTGCTGTTCTTTGTTGCTCAATATGGTGCGGAGGATCGTCCTCGGGGTTGCGCAAATATCGAAGCCTAACGATCGAACATAACGACAAATAAGAGCGAATAACAAACAAAACTCAAACATTCAACAACATCAAACAAGCCAAAACTCACGGCTGACCTAAGTATGAAATAAAGAATTTTAGAAGCAGAGAACCAATCATTTTAAGTTATTAGCAATTTTCTATGAATTTTCTAAGCTAAAAACACAACAAGTCACTAGTTAATTACTTAACAAATTTTCATGAAACAGAACCAGTGTATAAAATCTATCCTAATAGTTAGTATACTGAAAATGAAATTTTCTGAAATTGGGTTCATTTAATTTGGACAATTATTGGAAGAGATATGCATTTTCTAATTTAGAAGATACATAAGACATCATTTTATTAGCTAACAGATTTTTGCTACAGAGACATGGGTGAAGTTAATTTTATCAAATAGTACACTTAAAATGAAAATTAACAAGACGGTTTCATACAATTTGGATAAAAATTGAATTAGTTATGCATTTACAAGTTTAATTGAATTAACGATTGTGAGAAAAGCATTCTGATTTACTAAAGCATTTAATCCTTTTTCTACCCACGACTATCTAGCGGACAGCGGCGGGCGTGAAAATCTTGACGAGCAGCCGGCGCCAAAGTGGCGTCGGCGTATTCTAAGAATCGTCTTGGCTTACAAAGTGCAAACCCAAAACACCCTCACGAGAAATCGCTTCCCATCGGAGAAAGCGCATAACCGGCACTACACAAACCTAGCGACAACATGGACCCACATGGCGGTGACACAAAGTGAAATGCAGCGGTTGGATTAAGCGATTTCCAAGCGTGATTAACCAAGAGGGCCCACAAATCGAGACTCAAGGTAGACATGATTAGAGTTAAACTAATCTTCACCGGCGGTTCACTGGCGAGCACGGAGCGCGGTGGCGCGGCGCAAGGCTCGATCTTGCAAACCGGGAGGTTTAGGCGAAAGAGTGGTACCTTACGGTTCGCAGGACCTAGCGAACTCGGCGGCGGTGACGCGGACACGAGGATGCCGGCGGTGGCGGCGAAGGAGGCGGAGAAGAAAGTGCGGTGCGCGCGGAGAGGGCCTTCTGACGGCGAAGCCGGAAGGAGCTCCTCGAGATCGCGGAGACACCGAGAGCGATAAGCCCACGATCTTGATGATGGAGGAGGGCGGTGGCGCCGGAATTGACGCGCGGCGCTTTACCGAGTTTGGAGAAGAAAGCGGCGCCACGACCTCGGTGATGCACCAAAGAAGCGAAACAAGGTCACAGTTGGGCTTCGGCCACGGTGATGCGATCCTAAGGGACCAAGTGGCGGCGGAAACTCACGGAGCGCCAATAAGCTTGCGAGCCGAGATCACCGGAGGCGGAGGCGGCGAAGTGGCTCGGATGATTCCTTGGGTGCTCTGAGCTCGGAGCGGGCAAAATGGATGCGGCGAGGAGAGTGGATCCGCAGCAAGTGCGGTCTCGGGCTCGGCGGCGCTAAACTGCGGCGTTGCTCGGGTTCTTCTCGGCCGGAAGGAAATTTAGGCGAGAAAACACGAATGGGCCGCGAAGGGTAGTGGATGGGCTCGATGGGTAGATGAGATCTCGGCGATGCTTCACGGGTGACACGAGGACAAAAGGTGGCGGCGGCGAGGCGTGGCAAGCATGCGCGCACGGCCGTGAGCTCCGGTGAGTGCGGAGAAGGCGAGTCGATCTTGACAGAGTGGGACCCATATGTCGGCGGCGATCGAAGTGGTGCGAACCGGTGGTTTGATTTGATCGACGCGCCGGCCGTTGGATGCGAAATGGGCCGGCCGGGATTGGTGTATGCATTCGGACAGTCGGTTGCGCGCGTTAGCGTGGATCGTTCGATTTGCATCGGACGGTCACGATCGATTGGACTTCGTGGCAGTGCAGCTGAGGCGGTGCGGCCGAGCCAAGTGGTGCGATGCAGTTTGAGTCGGACTCGGGTTCGAGCAGACAAAGCGATGTTTTCGATTTTTGATTTTAAAAGCTGAGAGAGTTTAGGGAATTTTAGAGATAGATCCTGAGCTCTAAAAATTTCAGAAATTTTATGGTAGCTACTAGAGACAGAGGACAACCTTGTATAATTTTTCCAGAACTTTTTATGCACTGCATTGTTCTAGAAAATTCACAAGCTGCTGTACAAGGATTTGACCAGATTTTCAACTAGTTTGACTTGGCCATTTGAAATAGCAAATAAAATCTAAAAATTGTGAAATAATTCAGGAGGTAGATAGGATGATCAAGATGATAGGAAAAATAATTTCAGAGGATGATCATAAGTTTGAAAGCTAAGAATCTGATAACAACAATTTCCAATCACAAGAATTAAATTCTAAAATTGGAAATTGCTAGGAAAATTGTAGAAACTTTCAAATGATTTGAAGAGACAACAAAGTTTTATTTCTCCTCAAATTTTACATTTGAAATACAAACCCTAAGTTAGAACATTACATTGTTCTGCAAGAAATCGAAGCAACTCACAAGAACAAGGAAGAGGCAATCAGATTGTATTGTAAATATGAATAAAGTTCACAATGTGGGGTTCCTCAAACCGTACAACGGCGAAACTGCAAGTGGCAGAATAATTCTAAGAAAAACCCAATCCTAAACCGTGGCAGCTGTTGTGTATATATAGGGGGGCGTGAGGAGGTTGATCTAGGGTTATGCGCGCCATGGGAGGCGTACACAACATAGGCTTTGACCCGACACGCTTACAAAGCCCAATTAGGCCCAAAGCGGTGTCGCGACACCTAATGATTGGTCGTAGAGCTTGAGACACAGTCGTAGTCTTTGGCGGTGCAGTGTAGTAGCGGCAAAGCAAAGTGTCGTAGCACCTAATGAGTGGTCGTAGACCTTGAGACCTAGTCGTCGTCTTTGGTAGAGTGCAGTCGTGTATTTGGCGAATCACGGTCGAAGAGCTTGAGACCTGGTCGTAGCGCTGGCGAATCTGGTCGAAGAGCTTGAAGACCTGGTCGTAGATCCTCCCTGTTATTCCTAAGTAGCAAAAGATCACAATTATTAGGTAGTATACCATTCTGCATAGATAAATTATTAGCACCTAGAAACAAGCTCACCTCATAATTTAAGTGACGTGCACGAGCTCTTGTCATAGGACCATGTAGTTTAGCAACTGGATCTGAAGGATTTTGTGTAGTGCGTGTATCCGAAGGAGTGATGTCCTCATCATAGCCATCGTAACTGGAAGGCCCTTACACTGCATCAGTTCAGATGTTGTCGAAGCTCCTCCTTTCCAGAGCATTCCGCGACCTAGTATCAGTTCTGGCTCCAGGAAACCTGCGAATCTAAGTCAATTACAGTGATATCAGGGCTAACTTGTTCACCATAGGAGACATGGCATTTGAGCTACGACACATGCACCACCAGGTGAATCTGACTAGAAGGTGGTAACTCCAATTTGTATGCCACGGTGGCGATAGTGGTGGAGCGCGCTCGCCGGAGCCGAGAGCGACGGCCTTGTTCCGCCTAGAAGACGCTACAGAAGGAGCTCCTATGGAGAGATTGGAGCAGGGTGGAGAGGCAAGTATAGAAGTGAGCATGTTGCGTTCCATTTATAGCGGGAGCGAAGGGACGAGGACACTGTTGGTGGTGCGTGAAAGCATGTATCTCTTCCACTAGAGGAGACAAAAGAATAGAATTGGGAAGGAAAGAACTGTGTAGAGTGCAAAAGGAAGGAATGAGGCATCCTTGGGAGGAATCGAACACAGACATTTGCTACAGGGAAAGGAGGGCGGATGCAAGGGATCCCACGGCGCCGACGCGATTCTGGGAAAGAAAGGAGAAAGTAGAAGGGGATAGAAAGGGCGAGGCGCGGGCATACGGTATCGCATCATTGCGAAGAGCATCAGCAGAAGCAGAGGCCGTTAGCCTGCTCGCCGATGTCTACGCACGCCAACGCACTAGAACAGAACAAACACGCACTGGATTAAGAAAGAACTTGCAAGATAGATTTTTTTGGTGCTGCTAAACCACACAGCTTTTCTCCTATTTTGTCTCTCCTTTTATTCAGTCCAAGATACTACAAACGTTACATGCAAAAGCAATAAACACGCGCGCTAAACTCTGTGCTACTAATTGTGCCCGCTAGTACTAAAAACCAAAAACTAGTAATGCAAGCAATTGATGCCATCAAAGTTGCTAATGCAAATAGAAAAACTGAAACAATCAATGTGTTGCATGGCTATTAGTTACCATGCAAACAAAAATAAATAGATGCAATCAAGGATTAATCAACAAACACCCCCTAATCCTTGATGCGTTTTCTTGATCTTGACGGTTCCGATCCTTGTGCGCAGCTCCTGGAACTTGACGTCGTCAACGTCGCCGGCCGTGTCGCTATTGCTGTAGCCGACAAACCGTGGCTCCTCCAATTTCTTCGCGTAATGACAACCATAGCTCCGCGTACCAGCAATGTACTAGAGTATATGCTTGACTACCACGCGCTTCCTGGTATTGTACGCCGACCGTGGCGGCACCGTGCTTTCGCCGTGCCATGCCACCGGCCACTAAGCTACGCGCCATGCGTGTGCTCTCGTGTGCGGCCCTACCGGCCTGAAGCCAGCGCTCGCCACGCCACGCGTGTGCGCCCTGCAGGCCGCCCGCGCCAACCACGTTGCCACAAGGCCTCCCGCGCCGCTCGTCGCGCCCTCCGCGCCACGCCCGAGCCGCCTGTCGCACCGTTGACCGCCGGCCTGACGTCGTGCCACGCATTCATGCAGCCACTGTGCCTCACGCTTGCGTGCGCCCGTGAGCCGTGCCAACGAACCGCTGTGCCCGGAGCCTTGCCACGCGAGCCCTAGGCCGAGCTACCGTTGAGCGCCGCCTGGGGCCGAAGCCGCTACCAGCGACCCCACTACCCACTGTGTGACGTCGTTCCGCAGCACCTCAGCGTGAACCTCCAGCAGCCGCCGTCGGCCCCACTGCCATCGAAGCGCGTGCCTAAGCCGCCATCGCCCTACGTGCTGCCATTGCGTGCTTTGTGTGCCGCCGCTGCACGTGTCGCGCAGACCGCCGCATGCGCGGCTGCTGCCGCGCCACTCCGCGCGCACGCCCCTTGGCCGCTCGCACTCCACTGCGTCACCGCGTGCCACCACGCGCCGCCGGCTCCCGCGCCCGATGCGTCGTGTCACGTGCCACCACGTGCCATCGTCACGTCGCGGGACAGGCACACCGGTTGTGCAATGCTGAGGGTAAGCACATAGAGCGGTTGCGAGTGCGGTTTACCCGAGCAAGTATGCGATGCTGCCGGTCGCGGATCGTGAGCGCACCATCTTGGATAAGCGTCTCGTAGCCGTTCTCGTCGAGCTGCTTGAGGCTCACTATGTTGTTTCGCAGTCGTGGGATGTAGTACACCCCCGTCAATGCATGGTGCTCCCTGTTCTGGCAGGTGAACAGGACGGTGCCACGCCTGCGTATATCCACCACAGAGCCATCACCGAGCTTGACAGAGCCGGTGACGCCCTCATCCATCTTCGCAAAGTTTGCCTGGCACTCGGACATATGATTGCTGGCGCCGGTGTCCAAGTACCAAGCGTCGTCGTGGGCGTCATCCTCACGCCCTAGATGCACCTGCGCGTGCACCTCATTGAGTACCACGTTAGTACCCGCACCCACAAAAGCCTCGGTGAGCACGCGCACCTGCGCCATGAGAAGCATAGGTTCGTCGTCGTCGTCAACCTGCATCAGATTAACTTTCTCGACGCGCTTAGGCTAGCGGCTATCCCTGGAGTAATGCCCGTACTTATCGCAGTTGTAGCACTGAACCTGTGACATGTCACGGCGCACACTAGACAAGCCACCGTCCTTACTGTCATGCCCGCCTTTGCCGCGCCCATGGCCATGCAGCTTGCCACGATAATGGTTATCACCGCCGAAGGAGCTGTCGCCTTGCTCCCTCTTCTTGGCGCGTGCGAGCCACTCCTCTTCTGTGAGGAGCAGACGCTCACCAGAGCTGCCTGAGTCATCACATGCATAGCGTTGCTCCACTGATCGAAGCCGGTCGGTGAGCTCTTCGATCGACAACGTGCTCAAGTCAAGCAGTGTCTCGATCGAGATTACCACCTATGTATACCTGGGTGGTACAACACGAAGGAATTTCTTAACTACCTTTCCTTCTTCCAACGTGTCACCTAGGGTCCGGAGATTGTGGACGAGTCCCGTGATCCTCATGGCGAAGTCGTCCACCGACTCACCATCTTTGAATTCGATATCCTCAAACTCCTTGCGAAGCTTCTGTGCGTTCGCCTAACGGATGCGCTCGACGCCCATCCGCATCATCTTCACGACATCCCACACCTGCTTGGCCGTGTCCTTCACCGCTAGCGTGGACAGCATGTTCGACGACACCGCACGGAGGATGGCGGACAGTGCCAGTCTGTCGTCGCGGTAATTGGCATTGCCAGGTTCGATTGCCTCCCACAGGCCTTGTGCCTGTAGGTTCACCCTCATCACGAGAGCCCAGTCGGTGTAGGTCATCCGCGTCAGCGTGGGGTAGACGACCGATCCCGTCGTCACCCTTATGACTCGCTCCTACACAACCTGTGTTGGTGATATGCCCTAGAGGCAATCATGGAGATGATTGTATCACGTCTATGTTTATGAGTTCTTGAATAAATGTTATTCTGTTCCTTGAATGAATCGTTAGTTCTGAAGATCAACGAGTATGTGACTTGTTGGTGAAACTCTTCGACTTGTATGATGTCGTTCTCAAAGTATCCCTGGTCGAATGTCACTAATCGGAACACCAGTGACCATACGACCAGTACATGTATTGATTGATGATCATATTTCACCGGTCATGGATATAGGGATATCGAATCAATAATGTAAACACATGTTAGAGAACATGGGGTTGGATTGACCCACCTTGAGACACTATTGAGATTGTTATGATCATGTGTGTCATTAGTTGGTCTCAAGCAATGATGATGTATAATCCTTAGACCTGAGATCAGCATGGTTCCCTACATGTGTAATAGCACTCTTAGGGGTTGCCAAATGCTACTAAATGGCTGGGTAGTTATAAAGGTAGCTTTCGGGTATGCTATGAAACATGCGGAGGGATGTGACTGGTCGGATATGGGATTTGCCCCTCCTAACATAACAGGAGAGATGTCTCTGGGCCCCTCGAAGGAGTCGAATAAAGAAAGTGCATGGCCATGCCACTAGTGGTTGAAGTGTTCGACCACGTAAGGTTATCCGACAACTCAATCGAGAAAATATTGAACAGTCCATGGATGACACATTATCTCACCTGGAGTTCAAACCAGATATCGTGAGGCAAAGGGAAAATACTAGAGTAAGTCGCTTAGTTCGATCAGATCCAGACAAGTCGTATGGTGATACGAGCAAGTCATAGACTGATCGAATGAAATCACAGAGTGGTCGAAACCTGGTCGTAAGGAGTTACGAACTGGTCTTGGCCGAGTGCGAACTGATCGTATAAAGATAGGACCTGATCGTAAGTGATGCGGACCTAGTCGTAGATCATGTTGCATTAAGGTTCGTCCGATATAATTTGTGTGTATTCGGGAATCGTTATGTCCTGCTAGGGACCGCTACGACTCGTGGTCGGAAAGGATTTCTGAGTATTTGATCTAGATCGGTCGCATATACTGGATATGTGGCAGTAGTAGATTGGATCTATTACTGGTTTGGTCTGATAATGTAACATCCCCAATTTAATTAATGAGAATTAGTATGCATATTATCAGCATGCATGACATTTTGGAATCAATTGCAACATTTATTGCACTTGAAAAATCTAAATCAAAGGTTAAACAGACACTTCAAATTTAAACTCCAAATAAAAAAAGGAACAAAAACATTTGATCATCATCTAAAAACAATTTATTCAAATACTATAATAATTATCATGAATAAATATAATTTTTACCAAATTTTTGGAACTAGATTCAACCCTCTGAAAATTCGAACACAACTCAAAGACCTAATTTAGGTTTGAATTTAAAATTTAAAATTTATATCATGAACAGCAAGTTTTAATATTTTATATGGGCACTAGATTATACCTGGAACCCCTCTAAAAAGTTTCATAATTTTTAGAATTTTATTTCTATTTTTAGAGCCTTGGTCAAAGCTGCTGCTAGTTGGTCAAATCTGTTTTTAAACTCAGGCTCGCACTGTTGCTTTGACTCGAGCCCACCACTGTTCCGACCCGGCGATCTGATTCGACCGAGCCAGCTAATCCACACCGGCTGCACCAGGCACCAACTCGAGTCCGACCTGGACTGCTCCCACTCGACTCGGTTGAACCCAGTCGCCGCTGAACCTCTTTGTGCCGCTGACGCACCGGGCCCGCGCGTCAGGGCCATCTTCTTCCTCGGGCAGGCGCGAGCAGGGCTCGAGCGCCACGCGCCGTGCAAGCTCTGAGCTGCCCCATCGACGCCGTTGCCCCACCGCCCATAACAGCCACTCCTGGAGCTCCGCCTTCTCACGCCGTGACCATCTCCGTCTTCAGTCCCGCATAAACCCCCTGATTGCCTCTCCATTTGCTCACTCCTCTTCTCGGCCGAGGAAGAGGAGGACGCCCTAGCCGCCAGTTCAACCGGGTAAGCTTCATCCCGCCATGTCCATCTCATTTCTCTATCCTCGCCGTGCTCATTTGAGCTAATACCGGCCCTTGTCTTTGTCTCTAGCGCCCGGAACGCGGGAGTGTCACCCTCGGCTCTAGAGCGCGCCCAGAGCACGCACCGGGTGACACCGCCGTGCAAATACCACCTACAGTGAGTCAATCTTCCTTTTGTGTGTGTCACCTCGTATGCTTTAGCCTGGTAAGCTTTTCCCCTCTATTGATTTGGCCATCCATTCGCAGGATCGTTGGAATTTGGAGTTCTCCCCTTTTTGTCGACCGATACCACTGTTCATCGTCCAATCATTCTATTGGTGAGCCATTTCTCGATTGTTTTCATTTACACCATCTTCACTGCCCCCTGGACCTTCTCCAACTTTTATTTGTTGGTCTCATGGCGCAAGTTGACCTCTCCTCATGAGGCTTGCCGCCACCGTCAGCCATTGCCGTGGGCAAGTCATCCCCGAGCTCCTTGGGCCTCTCCATCTCTCTGGTGAGCTTCAGTGACCATCCTTGTAGCTTAAACACGCGTTGGTTAGCTCGAAGTTGCACCGTAGGGGTGCCGCCGCTCACTGCCGGGTAGCCGCCGGTGCGGGCCATCTCAGCCGCCGCCACTGCCACCTGTAGATGCGCATAGCTTCAAGGATTTCATTCTTGCCCTTCTCCGGCGCCGCCATGGCCGGGAACTCCGGCGAGGCTCGGGTCAAACCCGAGCTCAGCTGAGCGTTGCTTGTCGGGAGCTCCGACCGCACTGTAGCGAGATCATTAGGGTTTAATTACTTTGATTAGCATTTAAAGCAAAGATCACTGTCGGCAAAACATTCATTAGCCATTTACTTAAATGTCGTTTGTCTCTTTTACATGTGGGCCCGAAAGCCTCAAGTGCACAATAGTTGGTCCGTGGACCACGGACCGAATGTGTGGACTTTTAGTCCTTGCACTATTAGGTGGACCGTGTCTATGACCTTTGGGCCCCACGCGTGTAAATTAAATCGAAAGTAATTGAAAATAGGCACTGTTCAATAGGCCCCACCGGTCAGTAACTAGGGCTAGCCCAGCCTTGGTAGAAAAAAGTATTTAGTACTTAAGAAAAGCCAGAATACATTTATTTGTACACTGAAAAATACATTTAACTTCTAAAATACATATCTAATTCAAATCAACTCCAAAATTAATGAAACCAGTTTTGATATTTTTCATATTAAGTGAGTTTTGTTTTTAAATAGGTTTCAAACATGTATCTATAGCTGGGAATATAGTTTTGTAAAAATGATCCATAACTCTATTATTTTTACAATAAAAAAAAGGGCTTTTAACTTCAGAAATACATAACTATTTTATTTTAACTCCAAAAACAGTGAAACCACTTTTGATAATTTTCATTTTAAATGAACTTATTTCTAAAAATGTTTTCAATCTTACCTCTGTCACAGAAGATATATTTTATGTAAATTGATCCCAAAATGAATTACTTTTACATTATAAACTGCTGTTAACTTGGCAAATTCATAACTAATTCATAAAAACTCCAAATGAGGTAAACTCAACTATTTTGGTCTTATAATATTATCCTCTATTTATCTATGTAATCCTTGTATCCATCACTGCTCTACAAATTTTGACCAAACATTTAAATTGGATAAATAGTACCTAATTGGAATTTCTAGAAATATGAGATTCGAACCACTATAACTTTCACATACTAAATCCAAATGGAATGAATCTTTCACAATAAATTCATTTAAAATCATAATCTACCTACTGTATAAATTTCATACATTTTTGAGCATGTTGAATTTCTGGCTTTACTTGATATTTATTGCAATGTCGTCTTTCATTAGGCTTTTCGACGATAACGATATATTCGTGAGATTATTATGAGTATAACCTGAGGTTGAACACGTGGTACCGGCACAGGTGCGAGCACCCTCCTCTTGATTATATTGCTCCTAGTGGTTTTTAAATGTTTTGTGTGAGTTTTATTATCTCAATTGCATGCTATTTTTAAATGTATGTTTATGGGTAGAAATAGTTAAATTCTTAATTGTTGGATTAGCCCTCCTTTGAATGTTGATTACCCTTTTACCTTGAACGACTAAGGTTATATGTTATATGGGATTGTTACTAGTTTGTAGAACGATGCTTAGCCATGCTAGTAGTCGTAGCCGAGAGCGGTTGATGGAGCTAGTCCATCGGCCAATGAATTGAATTGAATCCTAATGAAATTTGAGGATTTTATGGATTGGATTATGTTGGATTTGAGGGATATATCCAGATCTTCGCATCTGGGGTTTGTGGACATGTTGGGCATTGGGTTTTATGTTCTTAACTTGGACGGGTGTAGGGTGATCATGAAATATTGTTGTTGTTGTTGTTATGGAATTGTGTAACCCCGTCTGAGTGTTTAAGGACCGGTCTGTGGTGTGATGAACCAAGTCTTACGTGCAACCATACGCCGGGATAATGGCGAAGGCTTGGATTAATAATTTGTTGTGTGTTAGCTATCAAAACACAATGAGATTGACAATTGTTATTGTTATGTATTTAATTATTCTTTTGTCAATCTCGTGGGGGCATGTTAAATTTTTTCCTTACTTGCCCTTAAGGGTCTCTTGTTTGTTAAGGGACTTACTTACACAACGGGGTTCACCTGTGGTGCGAGGCGCTTAGTCTGCTATGGGATTCTGTTCCTCGGGTGGTTTGATAGTTAGGACATGACATTGTAACGGCCTCGTTATGATATCTTAGTCACACTCCTTCGGAAGAGTGCATGGCGACAGTATAAGGTATTCATATCGTGTGGGTAAAGCTGTACAACTCTGCAGAGAACTAAATCTATTCGAATAGCCTCGTCCTAGGTTATGGACAACACTTGTGGGAAAGCAGGCACAGTTAGCTTTTGAGAAATTAAGTTTGGGTTATGGTTAGAAATGCTTTGTCATTATGTTAGTTTGTTCAAATCTGAAATGAATTCATGAACGCGTAGTTCGCGCGTTAATTTTATTGGGAAATGTATTGTGCCACGAATGAGATGTTCGTGTGTTGATTATATTTGGAGAGTATACCATTGATGATCATAAATTACTGTTATCAAATATTTTCTAAATGTTTTACAAATGGCAAGTTAGAATCTTTTATCTATATGCGAAACTTGCTTTATGCTGAAAACTGACTAGTGTAGTAGCCTTCCTTTGATACTTACATGCATCCTTATTTCTTTTGAAAGTCTCGCGAGTACAACTTTGTACTCTAATGATGTCTTTGGTTGGTGAGAACGACGGGTGCAACGGCTTTAACTCCAGTTGGTTGCTTGTGGGATTGTGGGCATACCAACTCGGTTATTCCCTTTTTATTTTAAGTTTATCTTCCGCTGCAATTTATTTGTGTTAATTAGATTTGGCCGATCGGCCCTCTTTTGCAACCTTGTACTGTAAGGTTCTATTTAATTGATGTTGTAATTGATTCTATTATTCTTTTGTACGATTGTGTATGGATGTGAATGCAATGTTGTGTTGGATATGTGCATGTTAGCCACTGATCCTTGGGAGCTAACATGGGACCCATATCCGGGCACTCGGGATCGTACTCGTCTCTCGTTAAGGGTTGTGCCTTCTGTGCAATCGCTTGATCTGGAATGGGTCCGATTCGGGGTCCCCACAGATAACCTAGATTGGTTCATATGGATGAAACGATCTAGGCACTGGTCGATAGGATCGATCGTTGTTCGGCGATAGTAGATGGGTTTTCCGATGAGGCACATTTTAAGAGCACCATATGATTCGCTCGACTTGTTTTTCGACTATCTTGCATGATACTCCTATCGGTCGGAGTTCCGCCATCGGAGTACATCGTAGTGTGTGGTCGTATCAAGGCAGTGATCAGATTGGTTCAAAACAGGGTTGATATGATTAATCCGATGATTTCCAAGGCTCGGATATGTGAATGAGATTCATGTCTCGGGAAAATTTTCGTACCGTGAGTTATAGATAGTATGTGTTCATGTTGCCCGGTAGAATTTGATTCTATGCATAACTTATTTTTGCAGGGTTTGATGTGAATAGTATGGCCCATTGTGTATTGATGCATGAATGGATTTTCATGGCCTGCGTGTCATGCTGTGAGATAGCCATCGAGCTACATATTATTGTATAACGGCCTGCGTACCGACATGTGATGCTTGAAATTATCCAATGTAATTCTTTACTAGGGTTTAGGAGTAAATGCTTAGTAGATGAATGCGGTCGAAGACTTCTAGCATGGTGGTCGGAGAACGGGAAGCATGCTGATGGAGATCGACATGTTGAGGGTCATACTATCTCACAGTTCAATTTGATTATCTGTGAATGTTTGTGTTTATTCCTGTCATGCTATTTAATCATGCTTTATCATTAGATGTTTTGACATGATAAAATAGTATCCCTCAGAAAGATTAAGTAAAATTGATGCTTTTCCAATTGCTGCACCTATCACGGTTTTGATCGTTAATTGGCAGGTCTACCAAAGTAGGGTGCTATTAACTATCTTAATAAGATGGGGTGGGTGTCGGACACCCACATGCATAGTGTTGGTTTGACTTGACAAGGCTATCAAAATAGTTTTGGGCTTTGAGGCATGGTATTGGTAGCCGGGGCATAAAGATGCCACCCAACAAACAAGAGTTATATGCGATATGATTGGCAAGAGGTTGCCTACCTTAAATCACTAGGTTTCTAGCAGTGATGCCAAAGCTCACTAGAACTTAATGACTTATGGATCTTGGACTCACTATATGTTGTTTGAGGGAAACATGGTTTATAGTGGGAGTATCTTTTGTTATCTATTATTAAGTTAAGTTCGACCACTGGTTGTATGGTGATACGACCAGGTCCAGACATGTCGTATGATGATACGAGCAGGTCGTAGACTGGTCGAACATAACCACTGACATGAGTGATTAATAGAAGATCTTTCATAAACATAGTGCTAAATCTTTGCATATATTTTCTGTTGTGGATCATGGCACCTACTACTTCTTCTGCACCTACCTTTAATTTGCGATCTATTCTTGAAAAGGAAAAGTTGAATGGTTCAAATTTTATTGACTGGTTTCAGAATGTCGAGAATTGTTCTCAAACAAGAAAAGAAGGAATATATTCTAGAGAATCCTATCTCGAGGAACCGAAAGCCGATGCTACTCGAATGAAAAGAATGCTTATGAGAAGCATTGCAATGACGCGATCGATGCACCGCCTAATGCTTGCAACCATGAACTCGAGCTTGAAGCAATATGAGACCACGGATGCTTACAATATGATTGTGAGTCCGAAGGGTATGTTTCAGGATCAAGCAAGGGCGAGAGGTTCAACACCTCTAAGGCATTGTTTTCTTGCGGCATCATCGAAGGTAACCGGTCGGTCCTCATGTGATCAAAATGATTGGTCTCATTGAGAGCTTGGAAAAGCTTGGTTTTCCCTTAGTCAAGAGTTGGCTCGATGTGATTCTCCAATCGCTCCTGCGAGCTTTGAGCAGTCATACTGAATTTTCATATGAATGGCATGGAGAAATCGATGACCGAGTTACATGGTATGCTTAAGGGTGCTGAGGAGAGCATCAAGAAAAGTTCCAATCATGTGATGATGGTTCAAAAGACTACAGCCTTCAAGAAGAAGGGCAAGTCGGGAAAGGGAAAAGGCAAAGGAAAGACTAAAGATGAGATCGAGAGTCTCAAGGCTAAGCTTAAGAAGCTTAAACTGGGTCCTAAGCCTGATATAGAATGTTACCATTATCATGAGACTGGGCATTGGAAGAGAAATTGCAAGAAGTACTTGGCAGAAAAGAACAAAGGAAGTATAACTTCCAGTTCAGGTATAAATGTTATACAAATTAATCTTGCCACTTCTCCGACCAGTTCTTGGGTATTTGATACCGGATCGGTTGCTCATATTTGCAATTCGATGCAGAGACTAATAAGGAGTAGAAGTTTGACAAGAGGAGATGTTGATCTTCACGTAGGCAATGGAGCAAGAGTTGCTGCATTAGCTGTTGGCACTTTACCATTAGCTTTACCTTCAGGATTAGTTATGGAACTAAATAATTGTTATTATGTTCCAGCCTTAAGCAAAAATATTATTTCTGCTTCATGCTTAGGAGCAGAAGGTTATGAATTCAGAATAAAGAACAATTGTTGTTCAATCTATTTTGAAGATATGCTTTATGACCATGCTCCATTGGTGAATGGATTGTATGTTTTGAATCTTGAGGATATGCCTATTTATAACGTTAATGCTAAGAGACTTCGACCCAATGAAATGAATCCCACTTTTGTCTGGCATTGTCGACTTGGTCATATAAATCAGAAGCGCATGATGAAACTCCATAAAGATGGTCTTCTAACCTCATTTGATTTTGAATCATTTGAAATATGTGAATATTGTTTACTTGCCAAGATGACAAAGGCACCTTTCACTACCAGAGGTCAAAGGGCGAGTGACTTGTTAGCCCTTGTACATTCGGATGTATGTGGACCTATGAGCACGTCAGCCAGAGGTGGTTTTCAGTACTTTATAACTTTTACTGATGATTTTAGCAGATATGGCTATGTCTACTTGATGAGACATAAGTCGGAATCCTTTGAAATGTTCAAGGAATTTCAAAATGAAGTACAAAATCAACTTGGCAAGACAATCAAATGTCTACGATAAGATCGTGGAGGTGAATATTTGAGCCATGAGTTTGGTGATCATCTAAAGAAGTGTGGAATCGTTCCACAACTCACTCCGCCGGGAACGCCTCAATGGAATGGGGTGTCTGAACGACGGAACCGAACAATGTTGGACATGGTTCGGTCAATGATGAGCCAATCTGATCTTCCATTGCAGTTCTGGGGATACGCTCTAGAAACAGCGGTTTTCACATTAAATAGGGTTCCATCAAAAACAGTAGAGAATACACCATATGAGATATGGACCGGGAAGTGTCCCAGCTTGTCTTTTCTCAAGGTATGGGGTTGTGAGGCATATGTCAAACGTTTGACGTCTGATAAACTCACACCCAAGTTTGATAAGTGCTTCTTTGTGGGGTATCCTAAGGAAACTAAATGATATTATTTTTATAAGCGGGATGAAAACAAAGTGTTTGTTGCCCGTAATGGTGTCTTCTTGGAGAAAGAGTTTCTTTCCAAAGGAGTCAGTGGGAGTAAGGTGCAACTCGAAGAAATTCGAGAAACATCCGAAAATGTTTCAACTCCTACTGAGCCTCTACAGGATGAACAAAATATTGTTGAACCTGTAGATGAAGCATCAGCCCCACGTAGATCTAAAAGGCCACGTCAATTGCCTATAAGGTATGGGCATGATGTTCTATTATTGAATAATAATGAACCTAATACTTATTCGGAAGCGATGGAAGACCCAGACTCTAAGTCATGGCATGAGGCCATGAGATCCGAAATAAAGTCCATGCGTGACAATCAAGTTTGGAACTTGGTTGATGCACCTGATGGTGTTAAAACCATTGAGTGCAAGTGGATTTTTAAGAAAAATATAGATATAGATGGAAATGTTCACATTCATAAGGCACGACTAGTTGCGAAGGGTTTCAAACAAATTCAAGGTGTTGATTATGATGAAACCTTCTCTCTTGTCGCTATGCTTAAGTCTATCCGGATCATTCTAGCCATTGCTGCATATTTCGATTATGAGATATGGCAGATGGATGTCAAAACGGCTTTCCTAAATGGAAACCTGAGTGAGGATGTGTAGGCCTGAGGGTTTTGTCGATCCAAAGGAAGCTGGAAAGGTATGCAAGCTTAAGAAGTCCATCTATGGATTAAAGCAAGTATCTCGGAGTTGGAACATTTGTTTTGATGAAGTGGTCAAAGGGTTTGACTTCATCAAGAATGAAGAAGAACCTTGTATTTACAAGAAGGTTAGTGGGAGCAAGCTTGTGTTTCTGATCTTGTATGTAGATAACATACTACTGGTCGGAAATGATATTCCATTGCTTGAATCTGTTAAAACTTCATTAAAAAATAGTTTCTCAATGTAAGGAGATACGAACTGGTCGTGGCCGAGTGCGAACTGGTCGTATAAAGATAGGACCTGGTCGTAAGTGATGAGGATCTAGTCGTAGATCATATTGCATTAAGGTTCATCTGATATAATTTGTGTGTATTCGGGAATCGTTATGTCCTGCTAGGGACCGCTACGACTCGTGGTCGGAAAGAATTTACGAGTCACAACCGATTACACATAAACCTAACGGGTCACACACTTAATGGGATGGAACAAACCAGTACGAATACGATTTGTAAAACGTGTTCGGATAGAATCCGACACGGGGGTCTATATAAGGAGATGCTTGAGGCAAAGGCTGAACGACGTGAGTGGTTTCCACCGAAACCCTAGCCTCCATCTTCTTGAGAGAGCCTTCCCGTGCGTCTTGGTGCTAGCATACCGGCGTACGGTTGTTCCTTCTCTGGACGTGTGGATACCGTAGAGGCGCTATCGCGGTCATTTGTTGCTATACCGAGGGCGATCCGCGATCTTCACAAGGAACTCGTGGAGGGTCTGCCGAAGGAGACGATCGACTCACGAGGTCATTGGGCGATCATCTCGACCACTACATCGACGCGTTCATCGTCGGACTAGGCTCTTGGAACGCTCGACTCTATTTTCGTTGCTTCGGCGCGTGTTATCGAATCGGTGGTAATAATCTGTGATCATCTATCTTGCTTGGCATCCAGGTTTACGTGGTAGAAAATTTTGAATTGTTGCTAGCGTAGCCTACCTGTATCCCTTCAACTCCAAAAATTGATGTTTCGTGTCCTACTAACCCTTCTTGTGCCTCACACGCATCCGTCCACGCTACCGGGGTGGAGTACGTGGCCGGATTGGGATCGCGAGGCCATGGTAGTCGATTATCACGGAACTCGATACCAATTGTCGAGTCATTAGGGATCCCTCGTCGGTGTCTCACGCAAAAATTTCAACAAATGTTTGAATACGCTCGAACGCTTGATTCGGATGTGGCTAATTTCAATATCTCCCTTGCCCACAGCACACACGCTTGAGTGTTGAGCGGAACACCAATCAGAGGTGAACAAGTGAACTTGGATGACCATGATATTACCTCCTCATTAAGGTCGAGATGACCGTTGGTTGCCATGGGAGTCTTGATAGGTTTGCATCTTCCATGCCAAATCTCTTGATCAAGTCCTTTGCATACTTTGTTTGACTTACAAAAGTTCCATCTTTGAGTTGCTTGATTTGAAGTCCAAGGAAATAGCTAAGCTCTCCAATCATGGACATTTCAAATTCCTAGACATCATATCACCAAATTCTTTGCAAAAGTCTTGATTAGTAGATCCAAAAATGATATCATCAACATAAATTTGACATACAAAGAAATCATCATCTAAGATTTTGGTGAACAAAGTTGAATCAATTTTCCCAATTTTGAACCCTTTTGAAACTAGAAAATCTCTGAGAGCGTTCATACCATGCTCTAGGAGCTTGTTTAAGGCCATAGCGCCTTGGAGAGTTTATAGACATGATTAGGATTCTTAGGATCTTCAAAACCGGGTGGTTGTTCAACAAACACAAGTTGGATATTTCTCCATTTAAGAAAGCACTTTTGACATCCATTTGAAATAATTTAATATCAAAGCATGATGCAAAAGCAAGTAGTATCGAATTGACTCAAGTCTAGCTACGGAGCAAAAGTTTCACGAAATCCAAACCCTCGACTTGTGAAAAACCTTGTGCGACCAATCTTGCTTTGTTTCTTACTACCATGCCATTTTCATCTTGCTTGTTTCTAAACACCCATCTTGTACCAATGATATTGTGTTCTTTGGGTCTATCCACTAATGTCCAAACTTCGTTTCGAATGAAATTATTGAGCTCTTCATGCATTGCAATCATCCAATCCGGATCTTCAAGTGCTTCATCTATATTCTTTGGCTCAAGTGAAGAGACAAAAGAGTAATGTTCACAAAATGAAGCAACACGAGATCGAGTTTGAACACCCTTACTTACATCTCCCAATATTTGATCTATTGGATGATCTTTTGAAATTGCATTGTGAATTCTTGGTGGTAGGTTTGATGGTTGATCATCTTCCTTATTGTCCTCTCCATTTAGTTGTATTTGACTTGAGGAGGAGGTGGGAGGCTCAACTTGAGTGGAAGATGATGGATTATCTTCGGGCTTGATGTCACCTATTTGCATGTATTCCATTGCTTTTCTTAGTGCTTCGTGACCTACATCATCCAAATTCTCATGCTCTTCTTGAGAGCCATTAGTTTCATCAAATTGTACATCATGTCTTTCCTCAACTAAACCGGAGTTTTGTTGAAGACACGGTATGCTTTCTTGTTAGATGAGTAACCAAGTAAGAAGCCAACATCATAACGACTATCAAATTTTGAAAGACGAACACCTTTTTCAAAATGTAACACTTACACCTAAAACTCGAAAATAAGAGATGTTCGGTTTTCTTCCAACAAGGAGTTCATAGGAAGTCTTTTTCAAAGCGATGCAAGTAGAGACGATTTATGGCATGACAAGCGGTGTTAATTGCTTCGCCAAAAACTATCTAAGTATTATATTCATCAAGCATTGTCCTAGCCATTTCAATTAATGTACGATTTTCCTTTCTACAACTCCATTTTGCTCGAGTGTAGGTCGTTGAAAATTCGTGCTTTATTCCAAGTTCATCACAAAAGTCTTCAACTTTAGTATTTTTGAACTCGGAACCATTATCACTACGGATTTTCTTTATTTTGAAATCAAATTCATTTTGAGCCCTTTTAGCAAAGTTTTGAAAATTCGGAGGTTTCGCTCTTGTCATCTAGAAAGAACACCCATGTATATCTAGAGTGATCATCTCGATAACTAAACAATAGCTATTTCCCCGATACTCTTATAGGTTGTTGGCCCAAACAAATCCATATGTAAGAGTTCCAATGGTCTAGAGGTTGACATGATACTCTTGGAAGGGTGAGAGCTTGCGACTTGTTTACCGCTTGACAAGCACTACAAAGTCGATTTTTCTCAAACTTCACATCTTTCAAGCCAACAACTAGATCATGTTTGAAAAGCTTTTAAGTTGAATCATGCCAACATGAGCTAGCCTTCTATGCCAAAGCCAACCCAAAGAAGTTTTGCAATTAAACAAGTTTGTAAGCATGAAGCATTTGTGGAAAAATCAACTAAGTAAAGATTTCCAAATCTAAAGCCTTTGAAAACTAAAGCATTATCCTTTACACTTGAAATTGACACACCTTCATTTGAGAAGGAGCAAATTAAATCAAGATCACAAATTTGGGCAATGATAATAAATTGAAATTAAGTGATTCAACTAAAGATACGTTCGAAATGGAAAGGTCATTTGAGATAGCAATTTTACCTAATCCTATTACCTTTCCTTTACTATTATCTCCAAATGTGATCTTGTTACTTCCTTTTACGTTTTCGAATGTGGTGAACATTTTCCTATCACCGGTCATGTGTTGAGTGCATCCACTATCAAGCACCCAATGTTTTCCACGGTCTTGTAGTTCACCTACAAAACGAGAATCAAGTTCTTTTAGGTACCCAAATTTGTTTGGGTCCTTGGAGGTTAGTGACCAAGGCTTTAGGCACCCAAATAGCATTCTTTTTAGCGCCTAAAATCGAAGTGCCAATAAATCTTGCAATTATTTTACCATCAATGGATTTCTTAAGCATGTAGCAAGAATCATAAATGCCATAGGTTTTAACATTAATATTTAAACAAGTATTTGACATGTGTCCTATCTTACCACATTTATTGCAATATTTACCATTTTGCTTAACAAACCTTGGAGGCTTGTTAACCGGTTTCTTGCCTTTCTTGGGTACATACCCAAGTCCTTCCTTATTGAATGAGCACCTTTGCTCACTCAATAATTTGTCAAGGGTTGCTTTACCCTTGAAGCATCTTTCTAAGCTCTTGCTTAGCTTGGTGACTTGCTCTTTTAACTCATGATTTTCAACAATTAGCAAAGGATCACAAGTATTTGCAATTGAATTATTATTTGAGTAACAAGGCATGGATAGCAAATCATCACAAGAAGTAGAAGTACTAGACATGGATTTTGCATTTGGTATAATTTCTACTCTATGCATCTCATGTATTAAATCACACGTAATACCAATATGTGAATGTGATTTTCTATATCTTTTGGAAAGAGAATCATGAGCTTCCTTTAGCTCCTCATAAGAGTCTTTTAGAGATATACTCCTTTTTAAGACTTTAAATTTAGATTTCTCCTTTCCAACATATTCATTTAAATCTTCTACCATGTCCATTAGTTCATCATATGAAGGAGCATCATCATCAAAGGATTTTACCTTATCTCCTTTTGCCATAAGACATGTAGGAGACGAGAAGAGTGATGGAGCTTCCTTTATGGCGATGCCGACAAGTCCTCTTTTCTTAGAAGACTCTTCATCACTTGATTCGAATCGAATCGAATATTCTTCGTCGAATCCCATTCTCCAATATGAGCTTCATTTTTGCCCTTTTGTGAAGCCTTTTGAAAAGCTTCTTCTTTCCATCGAATTCTTTCTTCTTTGATGATTTATCTTTGTCATCCTTCTTGTTGGGGCAATTTGAGATTATGTGCCCTTTTCATCACATCCATAACAACGAATGTTGCTATATCGCTTGTTGTCACTTGAAGATTGTCCTTTCTTGAATTTGTTGAAGTTGAAGTTTCGATGTGGGCGTCTTCTCATGAATTTCTTCATTTTCCTCACAAGAAGAGCGTACTCCTCATCCGAGTCTTCTTCTTCATCTTCATCATCACTTGATTCCGCTTTAGCTTTGAAAGCGGTAATTTTCTTCTTGGATGAAGATGATTCCAATAGCTCTTCCTTGTCCTTCTTGTATAGCTCATTAGTGATGAGGTTGCCCAAAGTCCGGTTGGTGTCATTCTTGGCAACTCGGGAGAGTTGAGAAATAATGTCACCAACGTCTCATATTTATCCGGAAGGGCCCTAAGCATTTTCGCACAACATCAACATCAAGGAGGTTAGTATCAAGGCCTTTGAGTTCATTCACAATGTTGTTGAGTCTTGAGTACATCTCGGTGATGTTTTCATGAGGCAACATTATGAATGTCTCATATTTAATCCAAGCCTATGCAATTTGGCTTCTTTGACCGTGGATGTGCCCTCATGAATTTCGGAGAGGGTAGTCCAAATGGCATGAGCGGTTTCCAAATTGCTCACCCTATTGAACTCATCCGCGTTCAAAGCACCAAAGAGAGCATTCATAGCTTGAGCATCTAAATGAGCATTACGTTCATCTTGAACCGTGAGGATTGTTGGATCAAGAGGCATAACGTAACCCTCATTTACAATTTTCCATATGTTTGGACTCATGGCTTTTAAGAAAATAGACATTCTAATTTTCCAATAAGAATAATTTGAGCCATCAAACAAGGAGCCTTTCCTATATGCATACCCTCACTAGCCATCCTTTCTCTCTTAGGCGGTAAAGTCTAACAAATTGAGAGACCAAGCTCGATACCACTTGTAGGATCAAGGATAACCGACTAGAGGGGGTGAATAGGAGGTTTTAAAACTTTTACAAATGAGAGAGTTAAGCTAATTAACAATTTAATCTAAACAAGTTATACTCCTTGCTAAGCAATACAAGCACAAAGATCAAGCTAGAAATATAAATGCGGAAGAGTAAAGACTAGGAATAACCACAAAGAGACAATGATGTTTTCCGTGGTATCGAAGACTTGCCGGTCTTCACTAGTCCACGTTGAGGAGCTTGAACCAATCAAGCCGGCTCCACCAATTAAGCCTTTCCTCGATCACTATTGGTTGTTCTTCCTCCACTCAGGAGATGGTGAACACCAAACCACTCACAATATGGGCACCGAGCCTCTTCACAATCTTCTTGAAGAGATCACCGTGCAATCACCGCAAGCCGTCTAGGAGTTGGCAAAACTCCAAGAGTAACAAACCAAGACCTTCGCTGCGACACTCAAGTGCAATAGGATCAACTAGAATGATGAATGCACTTTGAATGAGCTCAACAACCTCTCAAAGAGTGAACAAAATGAGTTTTTGAGGAGTTGAAAGAATGCACAAGGCTCTAAAGATGTTAAATGTGGTCTAGTACCCTGTCCTTGAGCAGGTGGGAAGTATTTATACCCCAACAACAATTAGAGCCGTTGGAGAAGAAAAACTGCTTTTGACCATATGCGGTACTACCGCCATGCAAGGCGGTACTACTGCACTTCTCCAACCACTCACAAGAACGGCTAGAACAGCGCATTAAATGACTCGACATAGCCGTTTTAATCGCTGCTGAGCGGTACTACCGCTAACCGACGAGCAGTACTACCTCGAGCGGTCATACGAAAGGTGAGTGCGGTACTACCGTTTCAAGGAGAGAAAGAAAGGGTGCATTCGGAAAAAACATACCGCTTCTCATTGGAATACCGCATGTGGTAGTTCCGCTTAACACCGCGGATACTACCGTATATCGGTCATACCGCATGAACATCGGCGGTACTACCGCGCTTAGGTTTTGGCACCGAAACCAAAAAGAGACTCTCTGTAAAAAACATACCGCCAACTAAAGATGTTTTTTGCCAAATGCCACCTCTGGCCTCCACTCATGGAGTTTGCCATTGGTGCACCCATCGTCGTTTGTCAGCCGAGGCCATGGTAGTCAGGCTCTGATACCAATTGTCAGCCCTCTTGTCGGTGTCTACGCACGCTCGAACGCTAGACACAAACACACACATGCACTCTGGAACACCAATCAACACAGGTGAACAAGTGAACACAAAGATGTTTTTTGTGCTGCCAATTGCCACCTCTGGCCTCCACTCATTGAGTTTGTCGTTGGTGCACCCATCGTCGTTTGTCAACCTCATGTCGACTTGTTTCCCGACGGCTTTGCACCGCCTCACCTTGCCACTGTCGGCCTCCACCTCTCGTGGAGACTGCCGTCGTCGGCCAACTCCACGACAATCACGTCGCTGCCGCCGGTGCGCACATCACGTGCGATTCCGACACACCACGTTGGCCTCGCCATGGCCGTGCGGACCTTCGTCGTCGTGCTCCTGAGCGCATGGTGCTGCAGCCGGCTCGTCATCATCACGCCGACCGGCGAGTCATTGCCAGGTAGCTTCTCCTCGCACCTCGCTCTGATACCAATTGTTAGCCCGCTCACCGATGTCTACGCACGCGAATGCACTGGAACAGAACAAACACACGCACTGGAAGAAGAAGGAACTTGCAAGACAAAAATTTTGGTGCTGCTAAACCACACAGCTTTTCTCCTATTTTGTCTCTCCTTTTATTCAGTCCAAGATACTACAAACGTTACAGGCAAAAGCAATAAACACGCGCACTATACTCTGCGCTACTAATTGTGCCCACTAGTATTGAAAATCGAAAACTAGTAATGCCAGCAATTGATGCCATCAAAGCCGACAATGCAAATAGAAAAACTAAAACAATCAATGTGTTGCATGGCTGTCAGTTACCATGCAAACAAAAATAAACAGATGCAATCAAGGATTAATCAACAGAGGCGAAGAATCGAAGCGACGCGAAGCTCTGGCCATGGCGGCTCGGCTCAGGCGTGGTGCGAGGAGAGAGAAGGAGCGGAGGAAGATGACGACTCTGACAGGTAGGGTGGCAAGCCCGCGCGTCAACGAGTGAGAAGAGAGAGAGGGTGTCGCTAGGATAGAGAGACTGAAGGTGGGACGCGGGCCCATTCGTCAGATTAAGTGGACACGTAGGGTCTATTTGGTTCGTTACTCTCGTCGATCAAACAAAAAATTGATAATACCAATACATTTTAGTTAGTACTTGGTTTGCTATTATTATTTGGTAATACAACTCAAAAATTTGGTAAAAACTTCCAAAGCCAAGAGAGCAAAACGGTGGCAAAAATGGGGCCAGCGTCCTTGCTCCATTCCATGAATCCATGATGACGTGGCGAGCAATGGTTGGCTTCATTAAATATGTTGATTTGCTTGATTAGCAAGGTTCAAATGATCTATCTGTTTGATCAGATATCCAATTTGTAATCCATTTGGACCATAATATTTCTTGTGATTTAATCAACAAAACATGACACATATTAGATATATTTTGGTGCAAAAATATTTAGATGGCATGTGGAGCCTACGTGTTATACTCATAATTTTGGCAAACTTTGTCATGGTTGAATCCAAACATATCAATTTGTACCCTAATTTCGGTATTGTCCGTGAATTGGTATAACTACGATCCAAACACCATTTTTTTTTACCTAGGTTTTGGTATTGCCTATGTTTTGATATAGTGTCGGATATATATTTATCTTTTTCGTATTCGCTCCGCAAGTCTTCGGTCGGTCAGTTAAATAGAAATTATCCGCTTAGCTTGCACTCCTACCTCCAACATCCACCTTTCGTTCCTCCTTGCATAGATCACGTCTCATTCACAATCTTACACTTGAGAATGAAATGTCCACCATCGTCGTCAAGCCTTCTAAAAACTGGGCATAGTGTATCAACATCTACACCCCTCCTCCTGGCATTCATGCGAATTGCCAAGCTATTGTTTGCAAACCTCCACATAAAACGATGTACCTTGCCCGGGCATGGAAGGTTCCATAGTTTCTTCCACTCCACCTCTGTTCGTGTTTGTACACCTGCCGGCCGAACTGGTAGCGCCTCTGTTTGTTGATCCTCTGGAATTTCCACTAACACATAAACGGCAGGCCAAATTCACCGTGAAAACTCCTTTTGAATCATGATGCCAAAACACCCAATCTTCCATATTACTCCCTCCTGTCACAAAAGAGTGCTGTTTTGGTATGTGTCCAGTAAAACTTTACAAACTTTAGCCATTGATATTTAAATGAATATTTAGATTGGACATGCGAGAATGATATGTTTAGATTTGACTCCAAAAGTGCTTACATAACATTATAGTTTTATTATATTTTATTATTATATTATAATATAAATTAATGATCAAAGAACATCATGTCGAAGTTCAAAACGCCACCCTTTTGATGACCGACCGAAACGGAGTATCTCGCACAGGAATGCTCAAGATCACATCTGCATGCTCAAAAGTCAAATATGAAAGTTTGTCCAACCCTCCCGACACTGGATCTAGAAGCTCGGATACCTTTGGAGTTTGGACGCAAATTCAGTCCTCTACGTGGATCATGAGTGAAAGAGAAGAATTTCGGAATAAGATAATTCTGCATGAAACAATAATGCAACCACGCTGCTAGTGAAAATAGCAAATTACTTGTACATTGAACTGGGCCGATTCTACTTCCATGGGCCTTGTCTTCTCGCTGCATCGGTTCTGGCAGGACCCAATAAGAAAAAATCCATTGCTTTATATACCCCAAAACCCTAGCCGCCTGGCCTGCTCCTTCTCTCCCTCGCCCAGCGCCGCCTCTCCACACCACCACCACCTGCTGCTCCTACGGCGGCGCGGGAGCCCTAGCCACCTCTTCTCCCCCTCCACTCCCCGCACGCGCAACAGACCAGCGCCGCCTCTCCACCACCACCACCTCCTCCTCCTCTTCCGGCGGCGGCGGCGGGAACCCGAGCGCATCACCATGGCGGGCGGCAAGATCCAGAAGAAGCGGCACGGCGGAGGCGCGGGAGGCGGCGGTGGCGCGCGGCTGCAGGGCGGGATCCCGTTCGAGAAGTCCAAGGGGCAGCACATCCTGCGGAACCCGGCGCTGGTTGACTCCATCGTCGCCAAGGCCGGCCTCAAGCCCACCGACACCGTCCTCGAGATCGGGCCCGGCACGGGGAACCTCACCAAGCGCCTGCTCGAGGCCGGGGTCAAGGCCGTCGTCGCCGTCGAGCTCGACCCACGCATGGTGCTCGAGCTCAACCGCCGCTTCCAGGGCAACCCCCTCTCCTCACGCCTCAAGGTACACACCCTCCTTCGTTCTACTTGCTGTGATTGGTGGAAAGTGCTGAACCTTGCTGCATGCAGTGCCTGATCAACAATGTTGTTTTTTAGCGTATGCATTACCCAATGTCTCATTTAATACAAAACGGTAGTCATCATTGACAACCCTTGAAACACCTAGGTACTGAAACATTAGAGATGACATGTGTCTGATTTGCTACAACGTCGAGGATACGAGAGCATGTACCAACGGCATTCCCTGCTGGATTTTGAGGAGAATATCGAAGGGATTGAGACCGCCTACCTTCCCACCCACCCTTGCCTTCCTTGCCGTGGCTTGGCAACGTGGCGGTCTCAGGACACGATGCGGATTCCTCTATTTCGCCTTTGATGCCGACTTCAATGGATCGCCAGGGCGCAGATAGGCATCTCTCTGTTTTGCAAAGCAAGGCGCGTTTTGGTATCTCCTCTGTTTTGACTTTCAATCGCTTGCATGGACCAGCGACGGTTTAACCCCGGTCTCCAGTCCACGACGCCAAGCGTGGCGCACCAGTTTGCCAGCGATGCGCTTCGGACTCAAGCCGAAAGATAAGGCTGGGACTTGCTACAATTAGGTGTCAAATTATGCGTGGTTAAGTGGAAGTATTGCTTAACCCTGTGGTTTTGTAAAACTAATAGCAATATACCTAGGGTTAAGTGCAATTTCCTCTAATTAATTCTCAGGTTCTGTAAAGTTTTTTAAAAAGAGCATTTTGGGGAGCAATGGGGGAAATCAAGGCGGTGAGATGCTATGTTTTTGGGTGTGTGGACGAGTTGCTTCTACAAAGTTTTCTCCCTGCTGTTGTGCTATGCTGTTTTTGGTGGTTTTATTGGTGGACATGTTAGAATTAGATTTTTTTTAGGAGTTGAATTGGTAAATACTACAAGGTTTTTGCTTCACTGTGTGAGGTTAGTTTTTTAGGATCTGAATTGGAAAAATTGCTACATGGTGTTTGCTTCAGTGTAACATGTTAGATTCTCAGGAGCTGAATTGGTAAATAGTACAAGATAATAGTTTCAGTGTGGAAGCTTCAATTTTGTAGGAGCCCATTTGGTAAATTCAGGAAGGTGTTTGTTTCGGAAGAAGGGTGAGTTAGGGTAACTGGAATTAGTTTTGTTTGTCTACTAAGAATACTTAGTTATTGGTAATTGCTTATATTACTTAGCACTGTTTCATATCAATATGGGCGATTGAAGTGTAATAAATATAATCATACTATCTTATCCAAGAATGAACTGTAGAATAGGGAAAACTTGTCAATGAAAGCCAATATAGATGCTTTGACCAGAACACGAACACGAACCAATTTTCACCGCTTTTTCTTCCAATTTTCACTACGAACATGAACCCCGTACCCTAAATCAGTTCGGGTTCGACGAATCCGGTTCGCGATTCGCAGGGTTTTATAGCAAATCTGGTAACTATGCTTTGACGTTTAATTTACATAATAAATAAAACGAGGATACTCTTGCACTGCAAGCAGTTATTTCATGAATGATATGTTATAGAATGAGGATGCTCTTCCACTGCAAGCAGTTATTTCATGAATGATATATAGAAGAGAAGGTAGTGTTGGTGTGTTATGAGAACCAAAATTAGTTTATACAATAAAGATTATGTGGGTTAAAAGTAAATGATCGAATTGGAGTGTAGCGATTTGACTAAAATCTGTTAGCACCAGCAAGGATTGCACAAAAAATAGTTGGGCTTGTATCCAGTCCTCACACTGTATCTTTGATTCCTTTTGTTTTCCTTGCATCTGCAATTTCAATGTGAACATACATTTCTTAATACAATTAGTGTCCTTGTGAATCATGATGCAGGTAATCCAAGGAGATGTCCTCAAATGTGATCTCCCTTACTTCGATATCTGTGTGGCAAACATCCCATACCAGATCTCATCCCCACTTACGTTCAAGCTTCTGTCACACCGTCCAATCTTTAGGTGTGCTGTGATCATGTTTCAACGTGAATTTGCCATGAGACTTGTAGCACAACCTGGAGACAGTCTCTACTGTCGTCTCTCCGTGAATGTGCAGCTTTTGTCACGTGTATCACATCTCCTAAAGGTTGGGCGGAACAACTTTAGGCCTCCGCCTAAGGTTGATTCATCAGTTGTGCGTATCGAACCCAGGAAGCCCCTCCCTCCTGTGAGCTTCAAGGAGTGGGATGGACTTGTGAGGATTGGTTTCAATCGAAAGAACAAGACCTTGGGCTCCATCTTCAAGCAGAAGCGTGTTCTTGAATTGCTAGAGAAGAACTACAAGACGATGCAGTCTCTCCAACTTGCTCAAGATTCAGAAATGGGTGAGGAAAAGATGTCACCAGATGATGTTGCATTGCTAGTTAATATGGTTGAAGACCTGGGCATGGAGACTAGTGACGAGAGAGAAGACGACGAAATGGAAATGGATGATGCAGACATGGTAGGAGATGGCCGTGCAAGTTTTAAAGAAAAGATTATGGGGATATTGCAGCAGGGTGATTTTGCAGAGAAGAGAGCTTCCAAGCTGAGCCAAGTTGATTTCTTGTACTTGCTGTCGCTCTTCAACAAAGCTGGTATACATTTTTCGTGAGGGACTACATAATGTGCTAATTCCGTCCTCTGTGTGCTCGAAGAAAATTTTGACTGCATGAATTTTGCCTTTGCTTTAGAGACAATTTGAAAAGTTGAAAGAAGAGAAGTTACATTCGGTGGTCTCTCTCTCTCTCATGCTGTTGTTTATTTCCATGATTTCTGAACACTAGCAGCCCGGTGCGCGCATTGGCGCGCCGAGGCAAAATGACCGAAATCTACACTAAACGCTAGTTATTTTCATCCAAGTTTGAGGAAAGCTACTTCTCACCTTCATCAATTTTAGCGTACCCTGACATAATCATTGTCCATGAGAAAACATCTCTTTCTTTCAGTCGATCAAATACCAAACGCGCACTTGTAAAGCACATGGATTGTGCATACATGTCAACAAGCATTCTTGGAACAGCAGTATCTCTTTGCAACCCACTTTTCAGAACACATGCATGAACCTGAAAACCATACCTCAAGTCCATCAAGGTAGTGCAACATCTCAGAACTCGTACATAAGTATATTTGTTGGATAAAAATCCTTAATAAATCATCTGCTTGAAAATCCCCAAACCTTGCTCACAGTTGCTTCCACTATAAAATCCAGAGAGAAGTGTGTTCCAAGAAAATGTGTCAGGATCATGCATAAGATGAAAAGAGGTTATTGCATCTTGAACAGCGCCAACTTTCACATACATATTTAGAACAGCATCACCCACTCCTTTTAGCATAGCAAATCCACTTGTCACAATATGTGCATGAACGCTGCGACAAAGGTCCATATAAATCGATAGCATGTATATTGACTCAAATATTACTAAAAAATTGTGCAACGAAATCAAACATGCATATCTGTATGTTTCAATGGTTCAAAGGGGAAGGGGACAGGGTAGGTATCGACATTTGCACAGAAGCCTAATAAAGCTGCAGCAATTTTCTCATCCCATCTCAATTACAATTTAGAGGGAATTCTCAGTGTGTAAATAGGGACGGGGTGTCACCATTCCTAAAGATGATGCTCTAATTGAATTGAGGGTTCCAAAAGGAAAATGCAATAAGCTCTTCGGGAATTCAAGATTTGGAGGCATACCCCAAGCCCCAAGTTCAGGATCTGTAATGTCCAAATCGCCACATAATGTCCTTGCAAATTCCTCAGGATCAATTTCAAGATTGCCTATATCCTGGTATCTGAAAGTTGATTTAAAGCCACAAAAAATTACAGAGTAGTTAAATAACACATTCGAACAACTCGATAAGCAAAGAAACACTCTACATCAACAAGAGAATTGATGGAATCTACAAATGTACACTTACCCAAAAGAACTGATCTCTAACTACAGTTTTGCTCACTGGGAGGTCAATCTGCTCATGAGTATAATAAGAACACTAATTTTGAACGAAAAGAGCAGAGACAATTGATATGGGCCGTAGATTCTGCATGCTTATGTCTAAAAAGGCAAAAAAACGATATTGGATGCTATGTAAGAGAATGTATAGTAATTCTGTTATGTACGAAAATGTCTAATAATCTTTGGACAACAACTTCACAATCTAACAGAAAGGCTAGACTACAAATCTCTGATAGTCAATAATACAAGAACTCAACATGTTACTTTCATCACCTAAAAGAATAAACATAGGATGAGAATTCAAGCCACAAGAAAGTTATAGCAATATGCAAAGATGGTACTCACTTCCCTAAGCAGCAGTCACAAAATCCATAGACCTGAGTGATCTAGAAGGAAAAAAAAAAGAATTTCATCTCAATGGGCTATATAGAAATCATGGAATGTGAATGGTTTAAATGTTTATTATAAAAAAACAGGAGAGATATTCGAACTGAGTAATTAAAAATGTGTCATTAGAATGCAAGACATTTTTTTTACTGTAACTGACTAAAGATAATTTAGAAGCTACAGCAAGCAAGAGTGCTCGTCTGGTGCAAACTAAAGGTCGTAATAAGGAAGCACAATAAAAGAGACCTCTCCAGCACCCAGGAAAAGGTAAGTGTGCTCAGCCAGTGCTCCACCGACTGAGTTTAGTGCTGCAACAAGCCTAGTAAGGACCACGGTCAGTACAAAAAATAAGATGGGCACATTTGAATAAGCCACATTCCCAGATCGTAGGCACGCAGACAAAAAATGTAAACTACACTAAAGGATAAACAAAGTGAAATATATGGAAGTACTAAAAAAATGAATTGTATCAACATCTAGACTATATATTTTTTATAAATAAATTATGAATGATTATGAGACATGAAATTAGGAGGAAATTAAGAATTATTGTGGATCTATTCCAATCGAAGGTGAAAGAAGAATCGAATATTGATTAATCAAATCAGTCATTTTTTAAATCTTTGGCAAAACGGATTAATCGGACGAGAATAAAGAGAGTCTCATTCTACAGGTCAATACCGACATGCTTTGCTATAAGAATCATAAATCCCTTGTTGACCAATATTTCACCTTGTTTCACTTCTATTCCTGAGCACTACTGTTAGAACATTCCAGGCTAGTTTCCTTAAAGATTTCCTTATGTTAACCAAAGATCAAGGTATCATGAAATGCTTGCTCTGATGTGATGTTGAGGAACCACATTTCCATAATGAATGCAAAGGAGAAATACCACTATACCAGTTCTTTTGGTTTTGTGTAAAAACAATCACATCCACTCCAATCCTCATTGTGCTAGTTTTGAAACCATTTCCGTCTGATACAACAAGCAGAAGTAAATCCGACGGTAAGGGTTCAAGACATCAATTTGACAAGGAATTAGAGGAAAGACACCAAGGCCATACATTGCCCAATGAAAGCATCAGACTGCTTATCCGAAAACCCAAAGCTCAGGCAACGTCTCAGCGCCTCAGGATCCATTCCCCCTCCACCATCTAGTCCATGTGAAACACCATAAGATCGTTAATTTGTAAATTTATTAACACGAACAAATGTTGCCCCATTGTTCACCTTACAGAGAATATGCAACAAAATAAACCACACTTAGCATTCATGTTCAATCTCAATTTCTTTTAGCATTTAAGCTAAGTACACCTTGTTAATTACCTCATCAATTGCATTATCAAGAAGGTCAGCAATGGCTGCAAAAATGACAAAACCAACATTGAACATGAATCGGTGGAGAGATAGTGCCATATAATACAAAGCAAAGTGTGTACAGTGTAAACGCAGGCATGTGGGTTAGCATCAAGATGGTAGATATGACTGGCTTTGCCCAAACAGAATCATACAATGAAATTGTAGAAACCTAGATAATGTGCTAGATTTTAAAAATGGTAATATTTCTTTCATAGGTACACAATGATTTAAATATCTACTTACAAAGGTTATGTAAACAGTAGGTCACTTGTTACAGTACCTATTCCTGAGCTAAAAAGGTAGATTCATGCCTAGCATTATAATTACAAATGGGCTACGCTGCCTTTTACATGGCAAAGACAAATTTTGTCTTTAATCATCAACGATCATCAAAACATGTCGAGTATCCTTTTTGTTTTACTGAAGTGGGTACTTCATTTAGAAGTGAAAGTTTTATTTACTTTAGCGGACATGCAATGTTCCAAATTACAAGTTTACTACCAGAAATCAATGCTGTCGGCAAGAAAGAGAACTGACCCATGGCAATTAAGTATATAGATCACAAATTCTTACTAAAAGAAACACAGCTAATAGAAACTGGGGTGCAGTTATGTTTATGAACGAATTCGTGATCCTAAAAACACATTTAATTGCCTGAAATGGAGTTGTTTCCAGTGATAAGATTAGCCAATTCTCATACCGCCAAAAGCCCACCTATGGGAAGTAGCATTTGAGTGCAGGAACTTGGGATTAATCCACAGCCGGTTCCGCCCACCTGCACACCCCGTGAGATTTGTCGAGGCAGCCTACCGGGGGCGTCGGCGTCGGGGTTGCGGCGGGCGACTACGTAGTCACTGGACTTCCAGAACTGGCGTCAGAGGTGCGGCGGCGGGAGAGCCCTGGGGGCGGGGAGGCGGCAGTGGGGACGGGCACGGGCACGGGCACGGGATCCTCGTCCTTCAGCCTGGAATGTTCTAACAGTAGTGCTCAGGAATGTTCCAACGCCGTCCGCTTGTGGTGGAAGCGAGGTTGGAAAGAGGGCGGTAGGTCGAGAAGCGGGAAAAACACAGGATGAAAGGAGAAGAGCGAGAAGCGGTTGCAGAGGAAGAAACCGCCGGGGTGGTCGTCGCGGAGGGGATCGGGGCGGGGGCCGGGGCGTGGGGGAAGGCGGAGGGGATCGGAGCGGGGGCGGAGGCCGGGGAGGAGAAGGGGAAGGGGGGGGGGGGCGGCGACGGAGAAAGCCAGAAGGGAGTGGGGAAGAACGCGGGAGGAGAAGGAGAAGGGAAGGAGCGGCGACGGAGAAAGCCAGAAGGGAGTAGTGGGGAAGAACGCGAAGGCATCGTGGGCACGCAAAGCAAAAAAAAATAATCGGAGGGATGCGAAGCACAGTAGCGCCGAATCGGACGGACTGAGAAAATCTGGGCGACGTGGCCCCTCTGCCCTTGGTTCAAAACTCCCTCCTTTTACCCTTAGCTTGTTTGGATCTCAAATTTTGTGAAAACTAGATTTTCTTAAACTGGTTTTAGCCCGATTTTAGGAAAACTCTGTTTGGTTACCACAACTAACTCCATGGATAACGAAAACATGTTTTCTTTAAAACTAGAATTTCAGGTTTTATCAAAAACCAGTGGACACCGTTTTTCTGAAAACGAGTTTCCATGCATTGCTCGTTCAACAGCCCACCACATCTCGCTACATGGCGACAAGGTGGCTTGCTGGCGCGAGCATCTCCGGTAATGGCCGGCGATGGCGGAGCTCCAGCAAGTCCGACGGCGGTGGCGGCGCTAGACACGGTAGCTCCGACGGGGTCGAGCAAGGGCGAACGCGGCTGGGCAAGCGCGCGGAGGAAACCGAAGAAGTGGCGCTTCAGGTTGAAGAGAGAGAAGGCGCACCGACGGCGACTCGACGACGGCAGCCACGGGTCCGAGACGCGGGCGGCGTGGGGACCTCGGGTGCGGTGTTGGTGTAGACGGAGAGGCATCGGCTCGGCGGCGACGAGGAGCTCCAAGAGGTGCCAATGGCGGCGGCGGCGGCTCGGCTCCAACCCAGTGAGCTCGCGCGGCGCGACAGCGGCATCTCTGGCTGCGACTTCTAGGGCATTGGAGGCGGCGCGTTGGGAGGGGCGCAAGGGGGTTCAGGCCGTACGGCCAGCCGCCGTCTTCCTCATCGTGGCCGATCCGAGCCGATCTGATGGGCTCTCCCCCCGTTTCTTCTTTTTCTTTGGAGATAGAGAGGCGATCTGATGCAGCCGATCTGATGCATTCTTCTTAAAAATACATTGTGTTATAATCTTAGCCAAACACTGTATTGCTGAAAACTTGTTTTAGTTTTTCTGATCCAAAAAAAGTAATCTACAAACCCACAATAATATAATAACAACTTAAAACCGGTTTTCCTAAAAATCCTACTAAAACCTGTTTTTTGAAAACTCATTTCTAATCCAGCTGATCCAAACAACCACTTAGGACTAGTATCCCGTTGCGCGCATTTGTGCGCCAGGGCAATAGTACAACGAAAAAATTTGCTAAGCCAACTGGTAGTATGCAGGAGTACTATAAAGGTATGAAAGAGTAATATAGTGTCGTGTTGTATTGATACCTAATTTTGGTGCAAAACAAAGTGGTTCCTTTTAAAGGATAAGGACATGGTCGATCAGCAACAAACCTTCTTTTGGTATGACGAGGCATCATGGGCACCTTTTGGTGATTCACTGCGGAACAGTGAAGAATAATACTTCAGTAAAAGGTAAAAGACTGCAGAGAATTTCTAGAATTGTTCAACAACAATTTTTAGGAAGCAGTAAGCAATAAATCTGAAAGCTCAATGCGACATAATGGAAACCTAAGACTACCAGGGTGGAGTTCTCAAGACTTAGGGTCAATCAGCATACCTTTCTCTCCACCGAAGAAGAGCTTCCAAAAGAGGCAAAGGTGTGTGCCTAGCAACCATGGCAAGTGAATCAAATACCTGCTCATAGCTTGGATCAGATGGCCGGAGGTATTGCCCATCCTGCTTATTTGTCAAAAATAGAAATTTAGACTTGGATATAGTTTACGTTATACCTATAGCATTTTCCCTAGTGAGTGGTGACATAGCTAGTATAATTTGACATCATGCTCGTTTGGATGGTACAATTACAAACATGCCTAAAGAAAACAAGACGATATTGAGCCAAGTTGTGCTTCTATGCTCTCCAAAAAAGTGAAAGGCAAAAATCCTAAAGTTGTATTGTTAGCAGTGCTGTACATCTCAACAACCTAAAGTATTGAAAACTACACAGTAGCGGGGGGAAAAACTTTTGAAAGAAACAACATCGTGCCCAAAGAAACACGAACAAATAATCAGCATTCTCTGATACCAACATCTATGAACATGTGTATAGTATGATTTAGCATCATTTAATCAATGAATTTTGTATGTTACTCTTTATCCTACATGAGTAGAAGTAGTGAATACCATACTAATACCAGCATATCAAATAATAGGCAAAAAGAATGTGCAGCTAAAGTTCAAGGTACAGCTGAGCATAACATCAACAAAAGCTAAAACTATACAGAGAAGTAGAATCATAAGGGCCTGTTTGTTTCGGGCGTGCTTTTCTGAATAGCGGCTTCCGGCTGTGCTGCAGAGCTTTTTGGCTGTGGGTTGAACGGCTGGGTTTTTCTGATTTGGTGTTTGGCTGTATGGCTTTTAGGTAGACTGGCTGCAACTTTCGAGATGTGAAATGTCTGAAATGCCCCTGAGAACAATAAATAACTTGTTTGATGTCGTTTAACACAATTAACAACATTTAACGACGATAATTGACGATATTTAACGTTATTCGACGATATTTGACGACAATTGAAAATATTTAACGATATTTAAAGACATTTAACCATATTTAACGACAATTGATAATATTTAACGATATTTAACGACAATTGACAATATTTAACGATATTTTACAATATTTAACGATGTTTAACGACATTTAACGATGTTGTCGACATTTAACTATATTTGACGATATTTCACAATATTTAACGATGTTTGACGACATTACAACAAATAATTATTACAAACAATTAATGCCCCCTCCACTTTTTTCGGACTTGGGACCGGCATCGGCAGTGTTAGGCACTTTGTTTAAGTCTGTTAATGTCTTAATGAAACAACATCAAGTACTTACAGATGGGAACATACTACAGAACAATTTGAAAGAATATATGGAGACAGATGGGAACATACTACAGAACAATTTGAGTGAGTAATAACTATTGACCTATCAATCCATCATTCAATCTTCGTGATAATAACAAGCCATCAGAAAACAATAAACATAATCTCCACCACAAGCACTAGATCATTGTCAGAATGTAATTCATCCACCACAAGCAACTAAATTAGTTGTCCCAGTATAATGCTAAATTACTTCTTTAAACAATGCAAATCATTGAACAATGCAACTAACTTCAATTTGTTGACTGATATATCCAGTTAGGAACATATCATATAGCTAATGTGTCAAACTGCCACTATATATGAGTAATGAAGTTAACAAACAACATGAATCAATGTAGCACTACTTGCATAATTGTGTTACATTAGCCATTTAGCCTGTCAGAAGAATACGAGTTTCAGCAGATATTATCAATCCTATATAAATGCAAAAGAAAAATAGAAAATTCAATAAGAGAGTGATATGGGTTATATTTTTCATCACTACTTATGGTCAATGTGATTCTTTTGGTTTCTTGAATGTGAGATATTGTGAAATTCAGATGATAACCATGTATTAATACCTATTTTTGTTCAACCAAATGACACATATTGGTACCATTGCATTGCTGGTACTAGCAAATTTACAAAAAAAAAAAAAAAAAAAACACCAATTCTACACAGCAAAAAATGGATGAACAAAACATGGACAAACTCAATTCTTTCATTCATTTGGACAATTTGCCACTAGTTGCAATGTCATAATGATACCTATAATATACTCAAATCAATGTCAGCTAGTCAATGTACAAATGAATGTCTTATGTGCTATCAAGTTAGCAAATGATACAAGACAGGATAATCAAATTATATACAAGATAATCAAATTCAGGAAATAGGATAGTCAATTATATACAAGACATTGAACAACAAGCATCAAACAAAGAATTATCATCAGCACTAATCTTATGACATGAGTTCATACCATGCATCGTACTAGCAATGCAAAGTGCAACTAGCAATTGAATGCCTGAATTATTCCAGTGTGCAATGCAAATCCCTAGTTTGAATGCCTAAATTGTTCCAGCCGACAACGGCGCACAAGGGAGGAGGGGGAGGGCGGCGTTGGCTCGAGATGTGGATGGAGCAGGCGGCGGTGGTTTAGGAGGTGGAGGGAGGAGGTGGTGGTGGCTCGGGAGGTGGAGGGAGGAGACGACGGTGGCTCGGGAGGAGGGAGCCAGGGAGGAGAGGGGCTTGGACGGCGTCGGCATCGGAGATGGAAGGAGGACAAGAGAGGACGGCGACGGGGGAGGAGAGGAGGATTAGAGAGACGCATGTGGGGGGTACTACCTGCGCAGAGGAAGACTCGTAGCATCCGAAGGGAGGTCGCCGACGAGGAGGGAGGTGGAGGAGGTGCGCCGTGGAGGAGGGCGCCAGGGAGGAGACCGGCGGGGGGGACGGAGCCGGGGGAGGACGAGGAGGAGGTTGGCAGGGAGGATGGAGCCGGGGGCGGGCGGGCGGGCGTGAGATCCAGATCTGGATCTCACGAGGAGGAGGTGTGCCGGGGAGGAGGCCACGTGGGGAGGAGAAGGGAGGGGCGGCACCGGCGGGGAGGAGGAAGAGGAGGGGCTTGGGGGCGGCAGGGGCTCGAGGAGGAGGTGCGGGTCGGGGAGGAGGAGGAGGGGCGGCGCCGCGTGGGGAGGAGGAGGGGCTCGGCCGCGTGAGGAGGAGGAGGGAGGGACGGCACCGGTGGGGAGGAGGAGGGGCTCGGCCACGTGGGGAGGAGGACGAGGCTGGCGTGGGAGGAAGGAGCTGAAGGCACGGGGGGAGGGTTAGGGTTTCGGGCGCGAGGGGAGGAAGGGTGGGGTTTTTGTGCTATGGCAATCGGTGGGTAAATTACCCCGAACTTCAGGGGCAATTTGGTAACGACAGCTGCGGGAAGCGGCGAAAGTGCCTTGCGGGCGGCTTCTCGCTTCCGACTTCGGGACGTTCAATAAGAAAGCGGCATTAGAAAAAGCTACTTCGAAAAGCCGGCCGTTTGGTTCGGCTTCCGGCTTTCTCGGTCGGAAGCCGAAGCAGAACCAAACAGGGCCTAAGAATGCCATCGTGGAACAAGGAAATTAACAATGATAACGGTTACTCTATCTAAGTAGCATAACAAAAAAAATGTCTGCAATAGTTCAGGGCATCAGATTAATCTGTGATTGGATAACTCCAAGAAATATAGACAACAAAAAGCAGGATAGCATATCGGCCTTGAGCTAACCAATCAGGCAGAGAGTTCTCAATTCAAAAGGAATAAATTGCCTACCTTGACTATAACATCTTCATATATTGATAGCAAGGACTCGACATTTTGATAATGAGTCTGCAACCTCAGCCTAATCTGTAAAAGAAAGGAAGCCCACATGTGTAAATTAGATTCTGATAACACCGTCTTCTATGTAAACAGATAAGCAATCGATGAGAAATATGTAATGGAAAAAGAAGAATAAAACTCAATGGGCACTCTATGCAAAGTTCCATCATCATAATGTGCAGTTCAAGAACTGGCATACTACATCAGTAACTCTACCACCTAAATTCACAATTATCCTCCACGATCACAATAATCACAGCACACCATCAGCTCAAAGTAACTCTTTAACATCACTACATCATTGCAAGGTCTTGCACACTACAAATGTACAACTTTCATACCATCAATGTTAAGCGTACCCAGTGGATGTGAGTATATACATAATACATGCACTGACATGAATGTATGGTCCACGAGGACATGATAAAGTATGTCAAGCTAGTTTCAATTAGTAAGAGACCAAAGAAAAACATGTTGTAGCAACACTGTGTTCAGCATGTCTAATAACAAATGAGCACTTCCACCCTGTCTAATGATAAATGCACAACTATGTTTGCCATTTCTCTGTACTGATAATATGAAGAAACATGTACCTTCTCTTCTGTATGATCAAATCTTTGTGTAAGCCTTGAAGCAATTTCTTCATTCTTTGCTGGAGAATACTTTAGATGGTATATTTCCCCTGTTATAGGATAAAGCTGTCTCCCAACCACCCTTTCAACAATAATTTCATCTGGAACCTACATTGGCAATAAAATGAGTTAATATTTGTACATTCTCCATTTCTGAAATCTAATTACTAAATTGCAGTTCATTTCAATTTGATAGATAAAGAATGGCAAATATTGAATGCATAATAATATTCCAGTGTTAGCACTTAGCACAAGTAATGACTGTAAAAGGCTGGAATCAAAATTGTGAATCTTGTTTATTCTAAAAAGGGTGAATATTTAAATTTTATTATGTAACTTGCTAAAGAAAGAAATTGCATTTATCTCTCAATAAAAAGATTGCTACATTGGTCACAATTGGCAGCATTTGTACTGTTCAAGCTATTCATTAGCCTAAGGATAGCCAACAGCAATGTTTTGAGGCCTGGAAAGAGTGTTCAAACTTCAAAGAAAAATAATCGGTACTACAAGTACTATGGCATAATGGTGACAAATTCTGTAGTCTAAACTCTAAAGATTAAATATGTTTTGGAATTTGTATTACATGTCAATAATTTGATCTAATTGGGTACTTACATCCAATAGAATGAAAATGTCAGGTCGGATTCCAAGAGTTTCCAGTGCCATTGCCTGCGAACAGCTTGTTGGGTACCAATCCAAAAGCCAACCTTTTTCGTGAGCATCTGGTTGCAGAAGGCGTTCCTTCACCATCTGGCAGTAACCCAAAACTATATTTCAGTATTACCGATAACTTCAAATCACATCAATGGAAAAAAAAACAAAAACAAAAGAGACACCCGCATTAAAAACAATCTCATTGGGTTTTTAGCATTAGTGCACAACGTCCCTGTAACAAATAAGCAAATGATGATCTGCACAACATCCACGAGTCCGAACTGCGTCTATGTCATTTGTCTAAACTATGATTTTCCCAAGCACCACTTTATTTGCTCTTTTTGTGATGTTTTTTTTCTGCAGACAACGGATTCACCATCCATCCCTTTGTAGTCATTGAGCAACTTCAAAACAATTGCTATGTACCATCATGAAAACTGAATATAGCTAAGAAAATATCACGAAAAATGGACTGGTAAACAAATGGTAAATCTCCTGCAGTGCTGCTCCAAACTAATTCGAAAACAATGTGTGTTTTCATATTAGAAGATCATCTCATATCCAGCCTCAATCAATTAAAGGCATCCAATCCAACTTGCCATACACTTACGTTTCAGTAGAGCACAGAATAATCCACCCATTTCTGTCAACGTTTGTCAAAATATCATTTTTACGCCAAATATGTGACCTAACAGCTTCAACCTGAAATGAGTAATATACCATAGTTCAGGTGCTCTCATCGGTATGTGTATGCCTAATTCGGCATTGCACAACGATGGAAGGTACATTAATACTGAACCCATTAGCTTTTACACAAATACCTCAGAACTAACAACCACAACTACAGTAAATCGACAAGTAACTAAACACTACAGCACAACATATATATGTTGAGTTCCAAGATTAATCACGAATGTTCACGTCCGATGATCATCACCATATAATCTCTGAACTGGACAAGTTTAGTTACCTAACTATGAGTGCCTCTGAACACTTTGATATCTTTTTGTAGTGTGTCGGCTTAAGGCCGAAGCTTGAGACCTTAACCTCGTCCTGAAGAAGCTCATTATGGCCTCACCCACCATGTTGGTTTATGGGGATCTAGAAGTAAAACCCTCCTAACCGAATTTTCAATAGAATACATAATTGTTGCAATAGTAAGCATGAGTTATGAACATAAAGACTTTCCATCATTAAATAGCCACACAAGTTGGATGGTCAAATACACAGGTATGCTTGTTGTCAGTGATCATACTTTTGATTTTTAGGTGTAAGGTGACAAAGTGGTAATGACTTTTTCGATGGTGAACAAATACATTAGGTAATGACTAATGAGTAATGACAGAATGGAAACAGAATATCACCATAAAAGCACATAAGGGATATTCAAGTACCAGTAAATGATATAACATTGTTCATTGACTCGATATATACACAACATGGTTTCTGCAAGATCCCAAAGTTACTATTGAGGAATATTACCTTAAAAAACTGGAAATATCATGAAAGCAAAAGCCTCCTATGACTCACGATTATCCGATTCGTTCGCTAGGTCGTGACAGAAATATCGTATGATAACTATGATTTGTGTTTGTTAATTGTTATTGATGTGATATCAATGGAGAGTAAGTACCAAGTGTATAGGAGAATATGGAGTGTTGTAGCCCATAAGAGGCCTTAAAGGCTTAGACAATTTAAACAGCTCTATAAAATCCTCATCTCTTTTCCCCACTGTTCCTGTCCACCAAGCCTAATTCGTCTCTTCTCAACCTTTCTTCGGTTGTTTCCTCACTATTTCGTGCCCTCTCTGCCATTACTCGACTAATTAGCAATTGCAATGATCCAGACGGACGTGAAGAAAAAATCGATGGTGAGCCTGCCGTGGTGAGATGAACTCAAGAACCTCACCACCTCTTGTCTAAACCAAAATCGATGCGCCAATTCCCCGTTTCCAGAAAAAAAAAAACCACATGTAATCACGAATATGAACAAGCAGTTAACAACAGTAACCAATAAACGGAGATGGAATCACCCCGGCCACGGAGGTGTGGTGCGGCAGGCTGCGGCCGCACGGATGGTGAAGGGCCGGATGTCGGGACTCGAAAATACATCTCAGGAACCCTCTGTGTATTCTGAACTAGTTCCAAATCAGTAGCTAGCTCACACAGGCAAACAGTGATGAAATAGCATCCATTTATTCGATTTAACTAAAAATATCTCGAAATAACAAATAATAATAATAACTGGACCTTATGGTCAACGTTTACTTAACTTGCCACGTAGGGCTAAAGAAACAAATAAACTCTTACAGCGGAACGAAACTTTTCAAATGGCCAATCAACATGCCCACAGGCAATCGAGTGGAGAAACGCATCCTAATTCGCAAAACCTTCATGGTCTTCCTGGTAGAACTCGGAGTTTCCTGGTTCTTCTGTGGAGATTAAGCAACACAGGGCGCAAAGCCATGAGTACTTTCAATGTACTCAGCAAGCCGTGGGAAAATGTATGCAAACAGTATTCATGCATGGCTTGAACAAAGGTTAGTTGTATGGCCCTTTTGCAGAAAACAGCATTTACGATAAATACAATAAATAGGTTGAAATGCTGAATTGAAAACAATATTAGATAAATAAACAATTGTTTTGAACGACTAGTGAACTTCCCATTCACTCCCAACCAAACCAACGATAAGTGAATTCCCCATTCACCGATCGACACAACCCACCAAGTGAATAACCTATTCACCAAACGAACATTATATTCATCAAGTGAACTTCCCATCCACACTCCGACACATTTTTGAAGAAACTCTAACTACCGTGTGAAATCCCTGAGCACGTCCATAACCGCGGACACGGCTATTCGAATAATTTTACACTCTGCAGAGGTTGTACAGCTTGACCCACAAGAGATAGATCAACTTATAATGTCCGTTTAGCACACTTTCGAGGTGTGCGACTAAGTGATCATCACAAGGCTTTTACAAAGCTCCTTCTTAACTCAGTTCTGCCCGCTAAGGATTCAACACTGAATGTCTTTCCGACCAGACAGGGCCCCCCTCTTGCGCCACCGTGAGAATAAGTTTTCCATAACTCACACTTCACATGACAGAACCGAAATTAAGACATTGCTAATTATTCAGCCAGGTCCGTCCCATACCGGTTAAGGCCCAGTTCAATGGCGCACAAGATTAAGTCCTTGACAAGTTACTCAGGCGAGACTACCACAAACCCACAACATGTTCAATCCACATCCCCACTATCCACCAACCACTCGCCCAAGCGAAAACCATTTTGTTTAACCAAAACCAATGACATACCCTGTCATGGCTCCCAAATTTTAACAAGAATGGCTCACCACCACGATTCCATAAATCATTAAGTCAAAATTAATTATCAAGACACATGTGATGACAAACTCATCGTAACTAAGCTGAACTAAGCGTATGTACGATACCCATGTTGGCAATATAAATATGTCCAACTAAAATTACCCATGCTAAGGTGACAAAGGATTCATGGAATTCAAATAATCAATGGAGACATAATGACAACAGGTAATAACTATACCCAAAGCAATTTATATAAAGATAGCACGCAATTGTATACAATAATATACTTTTGAAATCATAGGTTCAATATGATCAATGAACCACGACTTGCCTGGGAATAAATCATGTGATTGATCTTGATCTTGGTATGCTACTCCTTGCTCAAAGCTTCCCGAAGTATCGACGTCTACTCGCAAACAAGCAAATTAATAAACTAAATAAATAAATTACAGAGAGCAAATAGACTCCAAAAATTAAATACAAATCTCAGATAAATAGATCTCTAATTTAGATAAATTTAGGAATTTGAATGGACTCAACCGGAGTTCGGATGCAAAAGATATGGGCTTTGGAAGATTGAAATCACATAAAATACTGAAAATCAGAATTTATGGATTTACTCAATTATTTTTCTGAAGGAAAAGACAATTATTGCGTCAGCTGACATCATCATAGGAATTTCGGCTGAAAACAAATAAAGAATTGGAATTTGACAAGTGGGGCCCACTGGTCATTGAGTTGGTGCATGGTGAACTGGATCCATGGACTTTAGGTTCGGGTGGAGATTGGATACGCCACATGGGCAATGACACGACTGCCACATGGACTGCCACCTAAGGAAATAGGTGAGGTGGAGGGGTGAGTTGGAGGCCACATCACCAGAGACAGGAATCAAAAAGAGAGGGAAGGGGCAGACATGGCCGGCGACTGGAGCTCGTCGGCGACGGCAAACCACAGCGAGGGAGCTCCGGAGAAGTGGCAAAACGGGATGATAAGGAGACGGCGATGCTCTGGGAGGTGGTGGTTTGGTCAGGGCGGCGGCGGCTCGACGGCGGTGGCGACTTGGGTGGTGAAAAGCTCCACGGGTGTGGCGGTCTTGGCGATGAGTTGATGCCCGAAGCAAACGAAGGCGAGCACCGGGACGGCGAGATGATGAGGATCACCGAGTGCACCTCAAGGAGGCCGGAGGAGGACTGGGGCGACTGCGCGATGGTGGTGACCGGAGTTGAAGGAGAAGCATGGCAATGGGGTACTCCGGTGACAAAGAAACCAAGAGGAGGCAGGGGATCAGATGAGAAGCACACTGTGCACGATATGACGCGCTCAAAAGGGCACGAGGCTCACAGGCGGTGTAGATCAGAATGGCGGCGGTGGCCGGTTTGTCGGACGAAGATGAAAACGGCGAACGGAGCTTCTCCAAGCAGAGTGGGTGCAAGCACGGTGAAACCCTAGCTATTGCGAACCCAACGGAGGAAGAATCATGGCCGGGGATACATTGACGGTGAAGAAATCCGGTGATGAATCAGCTTCGGCGGCGCTCGGTTTGTTGGCGAAATCCGACAAAAATGAGATTGAAAACGGAATTGGGAGTTTAGGGTTTTAGAAGAGGAATTCGGCGCTAAGATTTTGACATGGTTGGGGCGCCTTTTATAGTGCCGGAGATGAGGAGTCCAGGAGGAGGCCGGCACTGCTCGTGCTCGGTTAATGGACTCTGAGTCTCGGATAGGCACGGGAGGAACAAACTGGGTTGAGGACGAAGCACCCGTGCGCTGAGAAAAGGGACCACCTGGCGATGAAAAGAGGCAAGAAGAAAGGAGGTGCTGGGCTGCTGGCTCGGTTGGGCTCACGTGCGCGAAAAAGGATGGCGGGCCTGGCCAAAGAAAACGAGCTGCCAGTGGAAAAGAAAAGGCCAAATTAGGATGGGCCGAAAGGATTAGGATTAGGAGGTGGGTTCGGCCCGAAATTAATCTGAGATTTATATTAGTTTTTTCTTTTTAGAAAATAGCAGAAAAGGCAAATAACACTTAGAAAATAGCAAATGCACTCGGAAAAATTCTAGAAAAAATTAGAAAATATATCCAAGCACATAGAACCCAAATAAAATAATTTTGATAATAGTTGATGTTGACATTATTCATATTAAATTATTTTTGAACTCTGAAAATTCATATTAAGCTTTAACTTTTGCCAGAAAATTCAAATGGTTCTTTTTCTTTTAAAACTTCAAAAACAGACCAAGTTTTTGGGATGTTACAAACCTACCCCCCCCTTAAAAGGGAATCTCGTCCCCGAGATTCGGGCTGACTAAAGAATAGGTTCTGACGTAGGTCTAACCTGAAGACTTACCAGAGACGACATTCTGAACGGCTTGTGCTTCTTCTGCAGTGACATGGTTCAGTCTTCCTCTTGACGCAATTGATGGAGTCCTGGTAGCTTGATTTGAAGTCTGAGGCACTCCTCTTCCTGCTCCTGGCAAAGAAGTCCTATTTGGTGTTGGTCCCAAATTGAAAGGAATTGGTGTCAGCCCTCGCTTCTGGGGACACTTGTTTGCATAATGACCTGTCCGGTGGCAATTGAAACAAGTAACTCCTGTGCCATGGTTGGGGTTCCTCTGAGGTTGATTATTGTTGCTGTTGTTGACATTGGGAATCCTTGTGTTTCCTGCATGAGACACTGGTACTGGGGTTCTGAATCCGACAGATGAATTATTGGGACGAAAAGGCTGCTGAGCATTGGTTCTGGCTCTCTGTAGTTGATTTTGATGAACTCCGTGTTGTATCATCTTCCTTTTGCGAGATTCGTCTAGCTCACGATGAGAATCTTCTATGAGTACGGCTTTATCAACCATATGCTGAAAATCCACATAATCATTTCCAACCACTTGCACTTTCAGATTAGGGTTGAGCCCACGCTTGAATCGCTTCTGACGTGCATTATCTGTAGCAACATCTTCTGGAGCATAGCGGGAAAGTTGAGTGAACTTGTTGAGATATTCACCCAAAGACATGTTTCCTTGCTGAAGTTCACGAAATTCATTCTTCTTCATTTCCACTATACCATCAGGGACATGAGCTTGACGAAAAGCTGTCGAAAATTCCTCCCAAGTGATAGTGTGAGAATTCCCATGAGCTGCGGTGTAGTTCTCCCACCATTCTGCGGCTGTACCTTCCAACTGATGTGAAGCATAAAGAACTTTCTCACGATCATTGCATTGAGCAATGGCGAGATTTTTCTCCACTGAACAAAGCCAATCTTCTGCGTCCAAAGGTTCTGATGAATGAGAAAACGTAGGTGGACGAATCCTCATAAACTCTGATAGCTTGGAATGATGATGAACTGGCGGCGGAATAGCTGCTGCTTGATTATTCTGACTATTCTGACTATTTTGGTTCAACAAGTTGACTATTGCAGCGGCGGTCTGACTTTGCTGCGTCATCATGGCGTTCATGTTCTGCATCATTGCACTCATGAATTGCGTCTGAGCTGCTAGAAGTTGTGCCATGTTTGGCTCTGCGGCTCCAGGGGCTGGTGACTGGTCACTTGCATTGACATTAGCATGGGCATTGGCATTCTCTGACTGAGTACGGCTCGAAGTATTGCGAGTATCAACCATCTGCGATGATTCTCCACAAGTTTAGCAGGTAAGATAGAAAAGCAATGTAGATGAGAGGGAATAGCACAATAGATGAGATAGACAAGATAGAGTAGATGGGAATAGCCTAATTAGGGGAACAGATTATACCCAAAGGCAAGGAAAAGAAGACATAGCTGAAACGCTATGAAAGCACAATTAAACTCTTCAAATTAAAGCCTTAGTGTGACTGCAACATAATGCTTGACAGCAGAACTGCAGCTCCCACTTACACACAACCCAAATAAAGACCTAATGTAACAACGATCTAAAAGCGCTACTAAACTCTAATAGGACGGCTTCAAATCTGAACTAGAGGACGAAGACTCTTCAAAAGCAACTGGAACGAAGCGACGAAGATACTCTTGACGATTGCCGATGATCTAACTTCTTTCTTCTAGACGAGAGAAATTTATGAGGCGAGAGGGTCAATTTAAGATTATAAAATAACATTCAGCAAAGGCAAGAGACGAGATCTCTGGCACAAGATGAGTAGAATAAAATAGGATAAGAATAGAATAGACTGAGATGAGAATAGAACCAGAAGAGATGAGAAAAGAACAACTACTCAAGTCAAGTTGATTTGATTTAGAAAATAAGTTTTGAAGCTTTTAGCTAAAACGACCATGCTAACTAAGGTTGCGTTCTACAGTCAATATGGCTCTGATACCACCTCTGTCGGGACCCAAAAATACATCTCAGGAACCCTCTTTGTATTATGAACTAGTCCTAGATCAGTAGCTAGCTCACACAGGCAAACAATGATGAAATACCATCCATTTATTCGATTTAACTAAAAAGATCTCGAAGTAACAAATAATAATAATAACTGGACCTTATGGTCAACGTTTACTTAACTTGCCACGCAGGGCTAAAAAAACAAATAAACTCTTGCAGCGGAACGAAACTCTTCAAATGGCCAATCAACATGCCCACATGCAATCGAGTGGAGAAACGCATCCTAATCCGCAAAACTTTCATGGTCTTCTTGGTAAAACTCGGAGTTCCCTGGTTCTTCTGTGGAGGTTAAGCAACACAGGGCGCAAAGCCATGAGTACTTTGAATGTACTCAGCAAGCCGTGGGGAAATGTATGCAAACAGTATTCATGCATGGCTTGAACAAAGGTTAGCTAGTATGGCCCTTTTGCAGAAAACAACATTTACGATAAATACAATAAATAGATTGCAATGCTGAATTGAAAACAATATTATATAAATAAACAATTGTTTTGAACGACTAGTGAACTTCCCATTCACTCCCAACCAAACCAACGATAAGTGAATTCCCCATTCACCGATCGACACAACCCACCAAGTGAATGACCTATTCACCAAACGAACATTATATTCATCAAGTGAACTTCCCATCCACACTCCGACACATTTTTGAAGAAACTCTAACTACCGTGTGAAATCCCTGAGCACGTCCATAACCGCGGACACGGCTATTCGAATAATTTTACACTCTGCATAGGTTGTACAGCTTGACCCACAAGAGATAGATCAACTTATAATGTCCGTTTAGCACACTTTCGAGGTGTGCGACTAAGTGATCATCACAAGGCTTTTACAAAGCTCCTTCTTAACTCAGTTCTGCCCGCTAAGGATTCAACACTGAATGTCTTTCCGACCAGACAGGGCCCCCCTCTTGCGCCACCGTGAGAATACGTTTCCCATAACTCACACTTCACATGACAGAACTGAAATTAAGACATTGCTAATTATTCAGCCAGGTCCGTCCCATACCGGTTAAGGCCCAGTTCAATGGCGCACAAGATTAAGTCCTTGACAAGTTACTCAAAGTAGACTACCACAAACCCACAACATGTTCAATCCACATCCCCACTATCCACCAACCACTCGCCCAAGCGAAAACCATTTTGTTTAACCAAAACCAATGACATACCCTGTCATGGCTCTCAAATTTTAACAAGAATGGCTCACCACCACGATTCCATAAATCATTAAGTCAAAATTAATTATCAGGACACATGTGATGACAAACCCATCGTAACTAAGCTGAACTAAGCGTATGTACGATACCCATGTTGGCAATATAAATATGTCCAACTAAAATTACCCATGCTAAGGTGACAAAGGATTCATGGCATTCAAATAATCAATGGAGGCATAATGACAACAGGTAATAACTATACCCAAAGCAATTTATATAAAGATAACACGCAATTGTATACAATAATATACTTTTGAAATCATTGGTTCAATATGATCAATGAACCACGACTTGCCTGGGAATAAATCATGTGATTGATCTTGATCTTAGTATGCTACTCCTTACTCAAAGCTTCCCGAAGTATCGACGTCTACTCGCAAACAAGCAAATAAACTAAATAAATAAATAACAGAGAGAAAATAGACTCCAAAAATTAAATAAAAATCTCAGATAAATAGATCTCGAATTTAGATAAATTTAGGAATTTGAATGGACTCAATCAAAGTTCGGATGCAAAAGATATGGGCTTTGGAAGATTGAAATCACATAAAATACTGAAAATCAGAATTTATGGATTTACTGAATTATTTTTTTGAAGGAAAAGACAATTATTGCGTCAGCTGATATCATCAAAGGAATTTCGGCTGAAAACAAATAAAGAATTGGAATTTGACAAGTGGGGCCCACTGGTCATTGAGTTGGTGCATGGTGAACTGGATCCATGGACTTTAGGTTCGGGTGGAGATTGGATACGCCACATGGGCAATGACACGACTGCCACATGGACTGCCACCTAAGCAAATAGGTGAGGTGGAGGGGTGAGTTGGAGGCCACATCACCAGAGACAGGAATCAAAAAGAGAGGGAAGGGGCAGACATGGCCGGCGACTGGAGCTCGTCGGCGACGGCGAACCATAGCGACGGAGCTCCGGAGAAGTGGCAAAACGAGATGCTGAGGAGACGGCGATGCTCTGGGAGGTGGTGGTTTGGCTAGGGCGGCGGCGGCTCGACGGCGGTGGCGACTTGGGCGGTGAAGAGCTCCACGGGTGTGGCGGTCTTGGTGATGAGTTGATGCCCGAAGCAAACGAAGGCGAGCACCGGGACGACGAGATGACGAGGATCACCGAGAGCACCTCAAGGAGACCGGAGGAGGACCGGGGCGGCTGCACGACGGTGGTGACCGGAGTTGAAGGAGAAGCATGGCGATGGGGTACTCTGGTGACAAAGAAACCAAGAGGAGGCAGGGGATCAGATGAGAAGGACACTGTGCACGATATGACGCACTCAAAAGGACACGAGGCTCACCGGCGGTGTAGATCAGAATGGCGGCGGCGGCCGGTTTGTCGGACAAAGATGAAAACGGCGAACGGAGCTTCTCCAAGCAGAGTGGGTGCAAGCACGGTATAACCCTAGCTATTGTGAACCCAACGGAGGAAGAATCATGGCCGGGGATACATTGACGGTGAAGAAATCTGGTGATGAAGCAGCTTCGGCGGCGCTCGGTTTGTTGGCGAAATCCGACAAAACGAGATTGAAAACGGAGCTGGGAGTTTAGGGTTTTAGAAGAGGAATTCGGCGCTAAGATTTTGACATGGTTGGGGCGCCTTTTATAGTGCCGAAGATGAGTAGTCCAGGAGGAGGCCGGCGCTGCTCGCGTTCGGTTAATGGACTCTGAGTCCTGGATAGGCACGGGAGGAAGAAACCGGGTTGAGGACAAAGCACCCGTGCGCTGAGAAAAGGGACCACCTTGTGAGGACCCGGAATATTTAACTAGTAACACTTAACCTCCAAATGGTTCTAGCGTTACTAATTAAACATTCCAAGCCTCGATGGAAATATGCTTCCTGCACTGCAAGATATGCACATCATCACAAAATTACACATCATTTTCATACAACATACATCACTAAATTCAACAACGACATACATAAAGTAAAGTTATTACAAAAGAGCCGACCGGCTAAATAGAACAATATACAAGAATAACAATGAAGCGTAGGTGCCATAAGATGGCTAGAACAAAAGTCGACCAGGTTAGCCACACCACCCACAAGGCAACCGAGGGCCGCTAAGCTAGACGCCGCAAGCTACCACAAAGACAACTCACGTAGTGAGGCCCTCAAGCTCACCTTCTTCCTCGCAACAATTACATTTAAGCAAGATAATCGAGTACACAAAGGTACTCGCAAGATCGACGTGTCGAATAGCGCACCTATTCATAAACTACATGCAAGCTCATTTAGGTGGAGGTTGTATGTCTCATTTTGCACAAAGCCAACTTTATTTGCAATAACGTAATACATTTAAAAGCAAGTTTACAAACCAATTTTAATGTTGAAAGTAACAGTGAAAATAATGATAAATACAAGCAACCACCTAGAAGTGACTATCCCAATAGCCACCACAACATAGCACGAATCCACGATTCGCACCACCCATCAAGTTTTAATTAAAAGGTTGTAGTCTAACTCTTGAAAGCTTACCCAAGCGTGTCCATAACCTAGACGAGGCTATTCGAATAGTTTTAACCTCGCAGGGTGTACCAATGTACCCACACTTGGACCGCTTTAAGCCACAAAGCACACTTCCAAGGTATGCCGGCACGGCTAAGTCCTACGAGACGTTTTCCAATATTGTGTATTAACTACGAGCCGCTCGTATGGATAGAAACCCATACGCTTACATTGCAAGCGAAAGACAACAAATCCCATCACGGTGAAGTCTTTCGGACACTACAATGCTCCCAACACCATCCCTCCCGCGACTCCTCGCAACCCAAGCCAATACACTCCAAAGTACTAAGTCAAGAGAGGTCCCATACCCTCTAGTGTGGTTAGCACGCACAAATTGCTCGGATAACAGGTACTCACAAGATGTTCGGTCCTTAATTGACTCGGGCACCATTCCAGTCACACTCGAAAATCACACCATCTTACCATTGTGCCCAAGTCTAAATCCTTTTGTTTTTCAATTTTAGTTTTCATAAGTAGACATGGCACAAGGTGGAAGTCATAATCATAATAAGTTTTATGTGATCAAGGTTATCGACAAGTCGATAACCGCCCATTTCTACCGAAGCTAAGCATGGCTAAGCAATTAATTCGCAAACTACTAAGTGACAAGAGCTCATCCACGAACTCTAAATCACAGCAATGCCTAGGCTCATGGTAGTAGAGGACAATCATTTGCTAAGGAAATGCATCTACTAGGCCAACTAACGACAATAGTTTAACACAAAGTAGCAATGCATACATAGAAGTTGTAATCAACATAAATACTTAAAATACTGGGATTAACATGATCAAACTACTTGCCTTGCTGGATTTGTTCTTGCTGCAGAGGGGAGTGCTCAGGTTCAAAGTTTTCTTCGGAACCTAACGCGAAAAGGCGATAAAACCGATAAGAACGAAGAACACCAAAAAGGAACTCAATAGCAAAGAACATCCAAATCCCATGAAATTTCTACAGCAGCTAGAGATTGATTTTAGACAATTTTAGAAACAAGAATAACTTCATTTGGACTTAGCATGAAAAAGTTATGGCCAAATTAAATTCTCTCAGCCTGAAAAATCCTAATTAAATTAATTAGAGTTACTGTTCATGGTGAAAATTTCTAGAATGATCTGGAACTTGAAAATTTTAAGGTAGGTAGATATGGTTATCCTAACAACAGCAAAACTGAGTTTGCACAAATTGGAGTTATAATGAATTAGTTATGATTTTTCTAAGTTCTAAAACTAGCATATATCATTTCTCAGGAACATAAATAAAGACAAGGCCTAGTTCATATTAAAGCATGTCTACAGACCAATTTTACCAAGTTGAGTTGCTCAGTAAGGATTTACAGAGAAGAAGTTATGCAATTTACACATTTTCAAAGAATTTCTAAACAACCATTTCATATTAACAAGATCATGTAGTTAAAGTCATTTTCTACTATATAATGAAGGTTTAAATTCATTCTCGATTAAAGTTCATACTATAACAGAGCTACAAAGAATCTGGAATCATTCAAAAGGAATTAAAATGAGAAAGTTATGCACTATTGAAATTTGAAACCTTAAAAGACTTAGAAAATTTGAGCTCTCGGGAGGTCCAAATGAACTGGAAGACAAAGGAGAGGTCGTGGGCCGTTGATCTTGCATCGCAGGGCCACAGACCTCGAAGCACAGCGCACGGGAAGACCTCCTCCCGCATTGGGGAGATCCGGACCGTTGAGATCTGATCCAACGGCCATGACCAAGTGCATGCACAGCAAGACGCAAAGGAGGTCCTAGCGCTATCAGAGGTCGTGGATCGCCGATCGAGATCCGCGGTCCCGAGCACTAGGGGAGGTCCTAAGGCTTTAAATCTGAGGAAGGAGGTCTAGCTCGTTAGATCTAAATCTAACAGTTTAGACCAGAGGAGGAGGTCCTAACGCTACGGATCTAAATGAGGAGGTCCTAGACGGTCAAGATCTCCAGAGGGAGGTCTTGATCGGCTGGGATTGACACGAGGAGGTCTTGGATGGCCAAGATCTTCTCGGGGAGGTCCTAAGCGATAGGGTTTTAATCGGAGGAGATCTGGACGGCTCGGATTAGACCTAGGGAGGTCCTGAACGGTCCAGATCGACGCGGAGGGAGGTCTGAGCGCTAAGGATTTTAGAAAATGAGATTTAACGCTTAGGTCTAAACCGGGGAGGTCGTGAACGGCTAGGATTGAGCCTAAGAGGTCTGAGCGGGGTTTTCTTTGTAAAAGGCCAGGGGTGGCTTTTTACAAAGAGGACCCTGAGGGTGGTCTTTACAAAATGACCAAGGGGAGGTCTTTTTGCAAAGAGGACCTCGGTGGAGGTCCAAGGGTGGTTTTTACAAAAGAGCACGAGGAGGTCTTTTGCAAAGAGGACCTCGGAGGAGGTCCGAGAGGGTGGTTTTGACAACACGACCAGGGTGGTCTTAACGGCTGAGATTGAACGAGGGGGAGGTCGTGGACGACCACGATGAACCCGAGGAGGTCCAAGGTGCTTTTAATGGCGCGGGACCTCCGGACAGCGACAAAAAGGTGGCGGCTAAGACAAACTTAATGTTGCTGATGATTGGTAATAAATGAATCTGAAAGAGACTCTAACGACTTCCGGACTTTAATTCTAGGCCTAAGGCCCACAAGTCAGCGACACAACGGCACAGCTGAGACACGATTAATGCACCAAATGATTAGTAATAATTGGGCATTAATGATGTCCTAAGAAAATGACGAAACGGAGTTTTGAGCGGCAAAATCCCGAGGGCTCAACGGCTTGCGCGCGACGAGGACCACGCGCGGCGCCAACTAAATCATCGAATGGAACCGCAATAACAACACGGAGCTAAAGGTGGCAACCTCGTCGGCGGCGACGGCCTTGAACGCCGGCGAGCCGGAGCGAGGCGGAGGACAGGTTTTCGGCAAAATCCGAAAACGGTGAAATCGAGTGTTACGAGCTAAGCTACTTAAGCCTAGAGCTCTAAGGGACTAAAACGAACTCACCCGAGGGTAGGGAAGGTCCAGAGGAAGCCGGAGGAGAGGAGGAAGCCGAAGGAAACGCTCCGGTGACCAGGAACTTCGCCGGAGGCGAGGAAGGAAGTGGTCCCGACCACGAGCAGCCTCCCAACTCGTCCACCTCGCGATGGTTAACCACGTAAGGTTAGAGAAGGCTCAAGGTGATCAAGATGACAAAGTGACAACTAAGAATTTATTTGGAACCACCGGAGCTCGAGGCCTTCAAAGAGCTCCAAAGCAAATAATGGTGACAGAGAGAGGGTGTGTTCTTAGGTGATTGAGTTTGGGAACCACTCAGCGAGGAGCTCAAGCACACCAAGAACGAAGAAAGAAAAGGAGAAGGAAGGTCTCGGGCTATACATAGCCGTGGTGCTTGGACAAGGGCTAGGCGACCATCGTGAGCAAGAACCATGCCCTCGCCAACAGCACGCACGCGCAGACTAGTGGCGAGCAAGTGAAGACTTTAGGTTAAGCGCAAGGCATTGAATGCATGGCGGAAAAAAAGGAGTCGACAAGGACAAAAGGTGACATCTCATCGCTCCCAACCGCCTCGGTTACGACACATGCACAGGGTGCGAAAAACCATGGTGCTCGGATAGGGGTGAAAACGGATCGGATAGTTTCCACCGATTCGACGAAAACGGATTCGGATTGTCTCGGATCGGATTTTTCGGATAATTTTCGGATCGAAACGAATTGGATTTTTTTTTTAAACTAAACGAATACGGTAGCCATGCTATCCGCGGATACGGAAGCGAATACGGATTATCCGGATAAGATGAAGGCCGGATATCCGGATTTCAGCCCAAAAGAGGATTTTGGCCCAAAAGAGAAAATGAGATTTTAATTGATTTCTAAATTTGAGAAAATGCAACAAATCAAATAGCCTTTTAGAAAAATAGCAAATAGAGTTCAAAATTCTAGAAAAATCACAAAAATTCCTTGAATGATTTTGAACTTAATAAAATTAATTTCAACTTAAAATTGGTTTTTATTTTTGCACATAAATTATTTTTAATTTCTAAAAAAATAGTAAAAACCTTTTTAAATTCTAGAAAAATCAAGAAATTAATTATTTTTCACTTTAAATCAAATAAAATCCTTAAAACTCAATAAATTTTATTTTTACATTAAAAACTAGGAAATTAAATAATTAACTTTATTTTATTATTTTTTCTTTTAACCAAGAAAACTCTTTTAAATATCGTAAAATCTAATAAAATAATAACTTTATTAATTTTATTTTTGGTAATATACTTTGGGATGTTATAGTCATTTGTGTATAAACTAACTATCTAGCCCGATCGATGTTAGTGTGAATTAAGTTTTATGGATGTGATGAACTAAGTATGAATACATGATGATTTGTAACTTTGTGAGTTATGACTTATGACTTTATGAGCTAAATATGGTAAACTAAGTGTTTTATTTGTGATGAACTAGTTAATACAACTTGCTAGTGCCAATGTTACGTGTAGTTCTTTGAAAATATGAACAATTTATGAATGTTTGCATCAAATAAACTAGTTATATATTTTGTTAATTTCTCGTATACAATTTAAGGGGTTTTCATGTTCAAAAATATCCGCTCACAGTATTCGTTTCGATTCGTATTCGCCCGTATTCGTATTCGATATTATTCGTATCCGTATTCGTATCCGAGGTATTCGTATTCGTTTTCGAATCCGAAAAAAATATGAAAACAAATATGGCAGAGCCATTATCCGTCCGTATTCGATCTGTTTTCACCCCTATGCTCAGACCACAGGGAGGTCGTGAGGAAGAAACACAGCGCCAAGGAGGTCCTGGACGTCCCAGATTTGCTTGGGGTGGTCCTGGACGTCCGAGATTTGTCGAGGTAGAGGAGGTCCTTGCGACCAGGAGGTCCAAGGGAGGTCGTGGGCGTCCGATTCAAATCCAATGGCTCACCACTCGCGCGCATGGAATCGAGCTCGGTTGCGGCCTGGCGACGTGGTCCAACCAAGTCGGTTGAGTTGGGCTCGGGTCCGAGCCCGAGTCCAACTCAAACCAGATTTAATTTTTCTGGTTTTAGAAGGGCTGACATTTGGAGAATTGTTTGAGGTAGCAAAACAACTCCAAAAATTATGAATTTTTACAGAGGCTTGCTAGCTGAGTTGCTGACCTTGTATAAAATTTCCAGAGGTTTTCGTGCAATACTTTTTCCTCCAAAAATTCCACAAGGTACTGGTCCAAGGTTTGACCAGATTTTGAATTGGGTTGACTTTCCTCCAACAGCATTCAAACAATTTCTAAAAATTGTGGGATTTTTCAGAGGAGTCACATACAACCCCAAGAACTTAGGAAAAATATTTCCAGGAGATTCTCACAAGATGGAACAAGAATGTTTTTGAAGGATCAAGATTTGGATCAAAGGCTTGTGACTTTGTATTTCCATAACTTCTTGTACAATAGCTGTTCAGTACAAACAGGAAATACAAGATGTAAGAAAAAGTTTTAATTTCTACTCATTTTCTTACATTTGAAACACAAGCCTAAAATTGGGATGTTACAACCTGGCGGTGAAAAGAGGCAAGAAGAAAGGAGGCGCTGGGCTGCTGGCTCGGTTGGGCTCACTTGCGCGAAAAAGGATGGCGGGCCCGGCCAAAGAAAACGAGCTGCCAGTGGAAAGAAAAGGCCAAAGGAGGGTGGGCCGAAAGGATTAGGATTAGGAGGTGGGTTTCGGCCCAAAATTAATCTGAGATTTATATTAGTTTTTTTCTTTTTAGAAAATAGCAGAAAAGGCAAAGAACACTTAGAAAATAGCAAATGCACTCGGAAAATTCTAGAAAAAATAGAAAATATATCCAAGCACATAGAATCCAAATAAAATAATTTTGATAATAGTTGATGTTGACATTATTCATATTAAATTGTTTTTGAACTCTGAAAATTCATATTAAGCTTTAACTTTTGCCAGAAAATTCAAATGGTTCTTTTTCTTTTAAAACTTCAAAAACATACCCAATTTTTGGGATGTTACACCGGAGCACGGTGAATTGGCCGAGCACGGCCGAGACAACGACGACGGCGGCTCGTCGCGTGGGGGGCGCAGGGATTGTAGGCAGCTGCGGCGCGGCGAGAGGAAGAGTTGGGACGGCCGATCTGGCTGGGCGGGTGGGGAGAGCTAGATCGCGAGCAGCGCCAGCTACGGCAAGGAGAGGGCGGCGCGGACGGAAGGGGAGGAGGGGACAGCAGGGGCGGCGCGGGCAAAGGGGAGGAGGCCTGTGGCAGGGGCGGCGCGGGCGAGGAGGCGTCCGCAGAGGGCGAAGCGGGCGAAGTGGAGGGGCGTCGCGCGAGGGCGAGGGCGATGCGGGAGAACGCGAAGGAACCGAAGGAAAGCAAAACGAAGAGGAAATCGGACGACTGTGACGAAAGTAGCGCGTAATCGGACGGGGGAGGGAATTCGGCGCGATGTGGCCTGTAACATCCCAACTTTAGGCTTGTGTTTCAAATGTAAGAAAATCAGTAGAAATTAAAACTTTTTCTTACATCGTGTATTTCCTTTTGTGCAAATCAATTCTTGTACAAGGAATTATGGAAATACATTGTCACAAGTCTTGTTGATCCAAATCTTGATATTCCAAAAACAATCTTGTCAAAACTTATGATCATCATCTGGAAATATTTTTCCCAAGTCTCTGTGATGGTATGTGACCCCTCTGAAAAATTTCACAATTTTTAGAAATTGTTTGAATATTTTTAGAGGCAGTCAAACCTGTTTGACTCTCAGTCAAACATTAAAACAGAGCCTTGCTGAATTTTTGGAGATTTATTTACAGTATAAAAACCTCTAAAAATTTTACTCAAGGTTAATATCTGAGTTAGCAAGCTCCTGTAAAAATTTCATAATTTTTGGAGTTAATTTGCTACCTCAAATAAATCATTCAAAGTCTCTGTTCTTATTTCAAAGTCAAACTTGGTTTTACTGTTACTTGGGTTCGAGTCAGACTCGGGCTCGAGCCTTTTGATTCGGTCCAGTCAACTAACCGCACCGCGCCCGTTTGAAAATCCTGCGGTCGATCTCAGCCTTTGGATCTAAATCGCACGGCCCGCGCGCGTGTAAGACTTCGGACCTTCCGGTTGCAAGTTTGATTGTCGACCGTTAGATTTCCATCCAACCGTCGAGATTCTCCGAAACCTTCGGACCCTCCGGTTGCATTCTCGAATCAGGGCCGTTGGATTAAGATCCAACGCCCGCGTGTCCCTTCGTCGTAAACCGCGTTTGCGACGTGGGGCTATCTGAGCCGTTCGTTTCTAATCCTAGGGCTCGGAACCTCTCCGTTGTGTTTTAAAGCCTGGGAGGCGTGGCTCTATCTCAGCCGTCCGTGTCTCATCCAACGGCTGAAAATCGTCGAGCCTTTTTCGCTGGTCGTCTTCTACCTCCGGCCGTGCGAGCACTGTAGGGGGAGTAATGGCAGTGTCATTTCTTGCTCCCTAAAGCCACCCTAGCCGACGTTTAGGGGTATGGGAGGTACACTGAGCCAGGCCATGCCCTAGTGCACGTCTTCACCCCTTTTCCTTGTCGGCCGCACCTTGTGCTTTGTGTTTTGCCGCCCGAAAGATGTGTGGTGCAAACCCTAATGCTTTCATGGCTTTATAAGCACTCTCAATGCTTCCTGGTATTTCTTTAGACCACCATCAAGCTTCATTCTCAATATTGGAGCTTAACACCTCAAAAATGGCAAATCGCCATTGTTGACCCGTGGAGCTCCATTGGTGTTCTTGGTGTTCCAGTGGTCCTCCTTCACGTTTCTTTGCCCTAACCTTATCTATTTACTTCCTTGAACATTTCCCCTCACTTAATTTTGGATTTGATTCTCAGGAATTGTCCAATTTGGGGTTTGTTCAAATTCGGCCGAAATTGGTCATCTTCTTCCTCATTTCAGTGAGTGCTCCATTTTCTAATTACTTGCTCTGTAGCTTCTGTGAATCATTATGAAGCTATACCGATGCTTTGGAATCACTCATTTGGCTCGTGGTATCTATCTCGGTTTTCTTCTCCAAGTCCGGCGAGCTTTCACCGTGATCAAGCATCTCCGGCCATCTTTGAAGCTTCTCGTCCCTAAGGTAGCTTCTTATTAGTCCTTAGAAGCTTTGGCACCCGCATCCTAGGCTTGCAGTGGAGCTCATCGCGATTTTCGTGTTTAGCGAAGAAGCTCCCATTTTCGTTTTCCGCTGGCGGCGTTCTAGTCCTCACCATGGCGAGAATGCTATCATTAGATTCGCAGTGCTATTGCGATTCCATTTTGGGTCTTGTTCGGCGCCGCCGCGGCCAGTGTCGCCGGCGATTAGCCATGCAAGCCGCTCGGGTTTTGCCGGCACAGGAGCTCCCGTTTTCGTCACTTAATTAGGACACATTAATTGCCAATCATTAGTTAATTAATTGTGTCTTAATCATTGTCGTTGAGCCACTGACCAGTGGGCCCAACATCAGTAAATCACCCTCGTGCAACTCAGATCGCTCCGACATCATTAATGCTTAATCATTGATTAATTAATGTGTCGGCATTTAATCTCTGTCGGAAATCACCTTTGGGTCGCTGACTTGTGGGCCCGAGGGGTTAAAATCAAATCTCAGGAGTCATTAGTGCCTAGTTAATGTTAATCATTAGAATCTGTAATCCTGTCCTAACCGCCACTCTTAGTCGTTGACATGTGGGCCCAGTGCACTGTGCACGTGGGTTAAACGTGCGCGTGGGTGACTCGAAGTCACTGACATGTGGTCCCACGTGTCAGCATCTTCCTTTGAACTGCGTTCAATATCTACCGCTCATTTTTAGATCCGCGGCTCGATCTTTGTGTGCGTTCGACCTCCGGATGCCTTGATCGTTTTCGGACCGTCGATCTTTCGATCAACGGCTGAGATCGTGTATGCAACCGCACCGTCCGAATGCATACACTCGTGTGCGCCGTTGGATCTTGATCCAACGGTGGGCTCCGAATAGGTTTGGCGCGCGTCTTGTTTTTGTAGCGTGAACCGTAGGATTTTAGATCAAGGGTTGGGAGTTCTCCACGTCGTTTTCTTTTATCTGGGTTGTTCTGTATTTCGGTAAGTATTTGTTTAACAACTGAAAATGATGTAAAAACTTTAGAAACTCATAACTAATTCATTTTAACTGCTTTTTAGATAATTCCAACGGTAATAAATTATGTTGTCACTTTAGTTTATTATAAAAATGGAATTAAGCATGTTGCAGTAGCAGAAAATTGTGTAATTAGGAATAACTTGATTTCTGTCATTTTGAATATTCCAGAAATAGTTTTAACCTTGAAAAATGCATATCTTTTTCTGTATAAATCCAAATTGTGCAAAACCAATTTTGCTAAATTCTTCTGTTAGTATACTTTCATATAAAATAGGATTTGAGCATATTCATAATTCTGTAAAATGATTTGCCTTAGATTTACAACTTAGAAAAATCATAAGTAAATGTGTATAACTCCAAATTTAGTAAATCCAACTTTGCTGTTGTTAGGATGTCATAATCTACCTGCTATAAAAATTTCAGACCTTAGATCACTCTAGAAAATTTTGTCATGAACAGTACTAATTATTAAGTAGGTTGTTTTAAGGCTGAGATAGAGAACTTTGCTCATATCTTTTGCATGCTTAGGTCTAATTGCATAATTCTGGTTCCTATCATTGTCTTAGATCATTCCCTAGCTGTAGTATAAATTTTATTAGATTTGGATGTGTTTTGCTGTTGGAGTTTATTTGGTGTTCTTCGTTCTTATTTGCTTATCGCCTTTTCGCGTTAGGTTCCGAAGATAATATTATTAATCTTGATATTGAGCCACAAAGAATGTCCGACTGCACTTCACCGAACAAGCAGATGTAGCATTCATTTGATCATATTGTTCCTACTATTTTCAAAGTCTAATATGTTGTTTGCAAATTCTATGTATGCATTGCTATGTTGTTTTAAACTATTGTCGATAGTTGGCCTACTAAATGCATTACCAGTAGGAAATGTTTATTCCTCTACTCTGAAGCCTAGGTTACTTGCTGTGATTTTGGGTTATTTGGATGGACCCTTGTCACTTAGTAGTTTACGTGTCATTATGCTTAGCCATGCTTAGCTATCGGTAGAAATGGGCAGTTATCGACTCGTCGATAACTTTGATCACACAAACTATTACTATGTGTATATTTCAGCCTTGTGCTTTGTCTAAATTGCAAAACTAAAACTGAAAATGAAAACAATTTAGACTTGGGCACAATGGTAAGATGGTGTGATCTTTTGGGTGTGATTGGAATGGTGCCCGGTCAATTAAGGACCGAACTACTTGTGAGTATACATTATCCGAGCATTCGTGCGTGCTAACCACACTAGAGGGATATGGGACCTCTCTTAGTGAGTACTTTGGTGTGTTAATTAATGAGTCGCGTGGTGGGTTGCATATTTGATTATATGCAACATGGACACGCTTGTAGGAGGGGAACACCCGCCGAGGCGGTGTATCTTGCTCCACGTATGGGTCCTTGTGATCCATATTTCGTCGGCAGATCACTAAGGATTAACCCCATACGTGCGTCTCTTGATTAGCATATTCCATTGGAAAGGGTTCAGAGGACTTAGCGTGTAAGCATACCAAAGGAAGTGTGCTTAATAGCTTGGCAAAAAGGCGGTCGAAGTGTGGGTACATTGGTACACCTCGCAGGATTAAAGCTATTCGAATAGCCTCGCCCTAGGTTATGGACACGCTTGGATAAGCTTTTCAAGAGTTAGACTACAACATTTTAAAATTAAAACTTGATGGTGGTATGAATCGAGGATTCATGCTATGTTGTGGTGGCTTTGGGAAAGTCACTTCTAGGTGGATACTTGTTACTTATGCTTACTCATTTGTTATTTAAATGCTTAAAAACAGATTTTACAAACTCATTGTTCAATCTATTACAATATTGCAAATGAAACTTGCTTTATGCGCCCAAAGAACCATATAACCACATTCCTTTGAATACTGACTTTCATGTAGCTATGTATAGGCTTGCTACTCGTAAGTCTCATGAGTACATTTTGTACTCACCGCATTGCTTGTGTTGTGCAGAGGATGATAGTGAGTCCGATGGACCTCACTTTTGTGAGTTGTGTTGTGGCGGTTTAAGGGGCGATTAGCTTATGCCCGATCGGTTGCCCCGTGGTGTTATGTGGCTAACCGGTCGTCTTTTGGTTTAAGCCATCTTATGGCAACTTTGCTTCATTGTTACTTTTGGTACTTATGTCATTTGGCCGGTCATTGTGTTGTAATAACTTATATTATGTATGTTTTTGGTAGACTTGTTATAATCATTGTATGGAATTGATGCATGCTTGGATATGATGTATGTGTGCTGCTTGTTCTGGGAGGCACATATTCATCGAGACGCGGATTATTCTATTTGTGATACTAGAACCAGAGGAAGGTTAAGTATTACAAGTTTAATAAACCGGGGTCTCATAGAGCTTGGTATCAGAGCCATACTGACCGTAGAAACCCCTAGCTTGGTCGTCCCTAGTATATTTTGAAAACTTACTTTCCAAATGTCAGTGCTTTCCTGAAAATCTTAAGTAAGTTCTCAGATTTTACTCCTTATCTATCTTAGTTGCTCATCTCACCTTGTTCTGAACTGAATTTGAAAGCTGAGTTTTCCTCTCATCTTCCTTCAAAAGGTAGTTGTTTATCGAGTAGATTGGTTTTGGGTACATCATGAGAGTTATAAAATGAAAGTATGGCTATCTTGAGAAGATTAGGAGCTGCTGGGAGCTACAAATTTCGGCCAGAGGCTTGAGAAGAAGATCTGGACAGCAAGCAATAAATTTCTGGACAGCTAGCATTTAATTAGTAGGAGGTGCTGAAATGAGAGGTTAATTCCACTAAAACTTGTGGGGATAAAAGGGTAAGAAGTGATATGAGATATCTAAGTGTCTAACCATTCTTTAGTAAATATCTCACCCTGTTCCTAGCTGTTTCGAACAGAAGTTGAGATTCTGAAAATTTCCTTCCTGAAAAATTGATTACTCGTTTTTCCATACGAGTTAGTCATAATAGTAGGATGGTTGTTATCTTTATGATCTTGCTGTAATTTTATGTGGTTACTTGGGCTCTTAAAGGTTGTTTTGGTTAGGGTTAGTTGTCTTCTTTGTCTCCTGTTCCGGAGTTGTGTTTAACCTATTTTTGTGGAACAGGATGACAAGAACCACCCACAACAGTCAGCTAGCTGGTTCCGATGAGGAGCTTCCCCCTCCTCCGACCATGGCTGAGGTTCTAGCTCAGATCGAGCGGAATCGCATGGACCAGACCCGGATCTTGGAGGTCATTGCGAGGAACACCTCCACTCCTGCTGGTGCCGGTCCGGAGGTGGTGGCCACGAGTCTCGTGGTGGGCTTGCGGAGTTCCTCCGTACGCAGCCGCCCACTTTCTCTCGATCCGAGGATCCACTCGACGCGATGATTGGGCTGCGTCTTGTTGAGCGAAGCTCAATATCGCCGATGCTAGGAGCAGAGCGGGCACTCTTGCATCCCATCGGCTGAGGGTGCGGCACTATCTTGGTGGGAGAACTTTCGCCATGCGCCCGCAGCCACGTTGTCTCGTGGGATGAGTTTCGACCGCTTTCCGTCGGGCCCACATTCCCGATGGCACGATGAAGCTCAAGAAGAAGGAGTTTCTTGCGCTTGCAGGGCGCAAGTCCGTCTCGGAGTATCTTTACGAGTTTAACCACTTGGCTCGTTATGCTCGGAGAGGTGGCCTCGATGAGGCTAAACAGAGAAGTTCATGGATGGTTTGTCCGAGGAGCCGCAGGACAAGCTATCTATTGTGGACTTTGTCGACTTCCGTGCCTTGGTTGACAAGGCCATCGTCGCCGAGCACAAGGCGAAGGCGCGGGTGAGTCCCGCAAGCGCAAGTGGGAGGCCCATCGGCCCGCACAGTGGCCTCACTCGCCCCCGTGTTGGGCCCGCACCAGAGCTCGTGCTTTGGTTTCACCACCGCCGAGGACGCCGGCGCCGATTGCTCGTCCCCCGCAGCCGTGTTTCACCACGTGCACTGCGACTCAAGAAGCGAGTTGCGCCCGCAACCCACCGCCGATGTTACCGCTTCTTTGCAACAAGAAGGGCCACTATGCTAGCGCTGCCCTCGAGGATTGGAGCAGCCCTCGTCCTAATGGAGGACGCAGAATGGTCACACACCGACCGAAGGTGATCCGAAGACTCGTGGTGTCGGGAGTGGTCGAGTCAACCACATCTCTACCGAGGAGGCTCAGAGGCACTGACGTTGTGTTGGGTACGCCTTGTTAGTTATCGTCCCGCCGCGATCTTGTTTGACTCGAGCTTCACATTCCTTTATTTCGAGATCTTTTGTGCTGATTGTGACCTTCACTTTGTTCCTTTGGGGATTCCTTGCTTATTCGCTCTCCGGAGCGGAAATGAGGGTCGGTCATGAATGTCGGGCGTTCCTATTAATATTGAAGGAGTGGAATTCTTGGCGAATCTCATCTTACTTGACTCGCGCGTCTGGATGTGATTCTTGGTATAGATTGGTTGTCCCAACACTTGGGGCAAATCGATTGTGCCGGAAGATGGTTTCCTCACTAGTCCTCAAAGCGAGCAAGTTGGGATTTCATCATGCCGCAAGGGCCACATCTTTGTGCCCTTGAAGCTAAGCCAGCCATGGAGATTCAGGATGTGCCCACAGTCTGTGACTTCGTGGATGTCTTCCCTGAAGATTTGCCTGGTATGCCTCCAGTTCGAGACTTGGAGTTTGTGATTGAGTTGTTGCCGTGCGCGCCCAATTTCAAAGGCGCTGCATCGAATGCCTCCTAATGAGTTGGAGGAGCTGAAGAAGCAGTTGGGTGAGCTCCAAGCAAAAGGCTTCATCCGTCCTAGCTCATCTCCTTGGGGTTGTCCGGTTATATTTGTGAAGAAGAAGGATAAGACCCTGCGTATGTGTGTTGATTACTGTCCGCTGAATGAAGTGACGGTGAAAAACAAATATCCCTTGCCTCGTATTGATGATCTCTTTGACCAGTTGACTGGGGCTTGTGTGTTCTCCAAAATTGACTTGAGATTGGGGTACCATCAAGTCCGGATCAGGGCTGAGGATATTCCAAAGACGGCATTCACTACTCGTTATGGCCTTTACGAGTACGCCGTCATGTCTTTCGGTTTGACCAATGCTCCAGCTTTGTTCATGAATCTTATGAACTCGGTGTTCATGGAGTATTTGGATAAGTTTGTTGTGGTGTTCATTGATGACATTCTTATCTACTCCAAGAGTGAAGAAGAGCATGCTGAGCATCTGCAGATTGTATTGGGAAAACTACGTGAGCATCAGCTGTATGCTAAGTTCAGCAAGTGCGAGTTCTGGTTGAAGGAAGTGGCATTCTTGGGCCATGTTCTTTTAGCAGGTGGTGTCGCAGTGGATCCTAGCAAGGTCAGCGATGTTCTATCTTGGGGCAGCCAAGTCACCACCGATGTGAGGAGTTTCCTTGGTTTAGCGGGCTACTACGCCCGCTTTATCGAGAACTTCTCCAAAATTGCTAAGCCCATGACGAATTGCTCAAGAAAGAGAAGAAATTTGTGTGGTCATCTGCTTGTGATTTGAGTTTTCAAGAACTCAAAAGGCGATTGACGTCAGCACCAGTGCTTGTTCTCCCTGATGTGCATAAGAGCTTTGACATTTATTGTGATGCCTCTCGTCAAGGACTTGGTTGTGTTCTTATGCAAGAAGGCAAGGTTGTGGCCTATGCATCGAGGCGATTGAGGCCTCATGAACTCAATTATCCTACCCATGATTTGGAGTTAGGGCGTGGTTCATGCACTCAAGATTTGGCGGCATTACCTCATTGGTAAATTGTGAGGTGTATTCGATCACAAGAGCTTGAAATATTTGTTCACCCAACAGATCTGAACCTCAGGCAGAGGAGATGGTTGGAATTGATCAAAGATTATGATATGGGCATTCAGTATCACCCGGGCAAGGCTAATGTTGTTGCGGATGCACTCAGTCGCAAGGTGTATTGCAATACCTTGTCACTTCAAGAGCAACAACCTACCCTTCTCGAAGAATTTCAGCGGCTTAATTTGGGATTGATTGAGCATGGTTCTCTTGCTACCTTGGTTGTGCAACCGACTTTGGTGGAACAAATCAAGGCTGCCCAGCAGACAGATGTTGGTGTGATCCAAATCAAGCAGAACATTAAGAATGAGACAACTAAGTGCTTTTCTGAGGATGAGCACGGTGTTGTGTGGTTTGGACAGCGCTTGGTGGTTCCGAAGGTCATGGAATTGCGGGATTTGATTCTCCGCGAGGCCCATGACTCCCCTTTGTCTATCCATCCTGGAGCTACCAAGATGTATCAAGACCTTCGACAGAGATTCTGGTGGACTCGCATGAAGCGCGAGATCGCCAGGTTCGTGGCCGAAGCGGCGTGTCTTTGTCGTGTCAAGGTGAACATCGGCCCAGCCAGCCTTCTTCACCCTTGCCGCACGAATGGAAGTGGGATTCCGTTGGTATGGATTTCATCACCGGTCTGCCCCGTACTTCTTCTGGGAAGGATGCTATCTGGGTTGTCATTGATCGATTGACAAAGGTGGCACATTTTCTGCCAGTGCGTACCAATCTCAGTGTTAGTCAGCTGGCGGACCTCTATGTGTCTCGCATTGTATGTTTGCATGGTGTGCCACGAACGATTGTGTCAGATCGTGGTTCTCTTTTCACCTCTCGCTTTTGGCATAATCTGCAAAAGGCGATGGGTACACGTCTTTCTTCGATTCACTTATCATCCTCAAACCGATGGTCGACGGAGAGAGTCAACCAAGTGTTGGAAGATATGCTCCGGCTCGTGTTCTTTCCTATGGAAAGAAGTGGGAGAAGTGCTTGCCGTTTGCAGAGTTCTCCTACAACAACAGTTTCCAAGCTAGTCTTGGCATGGCACCGTTTGAGGCTTTGTATGGGAGGAAGTGTAGAACCCCATTGAACTGGTCGGAAACTGGTGAGTGTCAGTTCTTCGGGCCAGATTCCATCAATGAGGCCGAAAGTCAGGTTCAGCTGATTCGTGAGCATCTGCACGTGGCTCAGTCCAGGCAAAAGAGCTATGCGGATCGTCGTCGTCGAGAGTTGAGCTTTGAGCCCAATGACTTTGTTTATCTCAAGGTCTCACCTTTGAAAGGCCATCAGCGTTTTGGCATCAAGGGCAAGTTAGCTCCTCGATATGTTGGGCCTTATCGCATCATCGAGAGGATTGGAGCCGTTGCATACAGATTGGAGTTGCCAGCTTCACTTGAGAGTGTGCACGACGTGTTCCATGTGTCACACTTGAAGAAGTGCCTCCGTGTTCGCTTGAGGAAACTCCGTTGGAAAATCTCGATGTGCAAGAAAATTTGACCTATCATGAGCATCCTGCTCGTATTCTCAAGAATCGAACGAAGGACAAGGAACCGTGTCATCAAGTTCCTTAAGGTTCGGTGGTCAAACCATTCGAAGATGAGGCAACTTGGGAGCGCGAGGATCGTCTTCGTGCGATTACCCATCCTTCTTCTCCGAGTAAGCAGAATCTCGGGCGAGATTCTTGTAAGGGGAGGTTTGTAACATCCCAACTTTAGGCTTGTGTTTCAAATGTAAGAAAATCAGTAGAAATTAAAACTTTTTCTTACATCGTGTATTTCCTTTTGTGCCAATCAATTCTTGTACAAGGAATTATGGAAATACATTGTCACAAGTCTTGTTGATCCAAATCTTGATATTCCAAAAACAATCTTGTCAAAACTTATGATCATCATCTGGAAATATTTTTCCCAAGTCTCTGTGATGGTATGTGACCCCTCTGAAAAATTTCACAATTTTTAGAAATTGTTTGAATATTTTTAGAGCGATCAAACTGTTTGACTCTCATCAAACATTAAAACAGAGCCTTGCAGAATTTTGGAGATTTATTTACAGTATAAAAACCTCTGAAAATTTTACTCAAGGTTAATATCTGAGTTAGCAAGCTCCTGTAAAAATTTCATAATTTTTGGAGTTAATTTGCTACCTCAAATAAATCATTCAAAGTCTCTGTTCTTATTTCAAAGTCAAACTTGGTTTTACTGTTACTTGGGTTCGAGTCAGACTCGGGCTCGAGCCTTTTGATTCGGTCCAGTCAACTAACCGCACCGCGCCCGTTTGAAAATCTCGCGGTCGATCTCAGCCTTTGGATCTAAATCGCACGGCCCGCGCGCGTGTAAGACTTCGGACCTTCCGGTTGCAAGTTTGATTGTCGACCGTTAGATTTCCATCCAACCGTCGAGATTCTCCGAAACCTTCGGACCCTCCGGTTGCATTCTCGAATCAGGGCCGTTGGATTAAGATCCAACGCCCGCGTGTCCCTTCGTCGTAAACCGCATTTGCGACGTGGGGCTATCTGAGCCGTTCGTTTCTAATCCTAGGGCTCGGAACCTCTCCGTTGTGTTTTAAAGCCTGGGAGGCGTGGCTCTATCTCAGCCGTCCGTGTCTCATCCAACGGCTGAAAATCGTCGAGCCTTTTTCGCTGGTCGTCTTCTACCTCCGGCCGTGCGAGCACTGTAGGGGGAGTAATGGCAGTGTCATTTCTTGCTCCCTAAAGCCACCCTAGCCGACGTTTAGGGGTATGGGAGGTACACTGAGCCAGGCCATGCCCTAGTGCACGTCTTCACCCCTTTTCCTTGTCGGCCGCACCTTGTGCTTTGTGTTTTGCCGCCCGAAAGATGTGTGGTGCAAACCCTAATGCTTTCATGGCTTTATAAGCACTCTCAATGCTTCTGGTATTTCTTTAGACCACCATCAAGCTTCATTCTCAATATTGAGCTTAACACCTCAAAAATGGCAAATCGCCATTGTTGACCCGTGGAGCTCCATTGGTGTTCTTGGTGTTCCAAGTGGTCCTCCTTCACGTTTCTTTGCCCTAACCTTATCTATTTACTTCCTTGAACATTTCCCCTCACTTAATTTTGGATTTGATTCTCAGGAATTGTCCAATTTGGGGTTTGTTCAAATTCGGCCGAAATTGGTCATCTTCTTCCTCAGCTCAGGTGAGTGCTCCATTTTCTAATTACTTGCTCCTGTAGCTTCTGTGAATCATTATGAAGCTATACTGATGCTTTGGAATCACTCATTTGGCTCAGGGTATCTATCTCGGGTTTTCTTCTCCAAGTCCGGCGAGCTTTCACCGTGATCAAGCATCTCCGGCCATCTTTGAAGCTTCTCGTCCCTAAGGTAGCTTCTTATTAGTCCTTAGAAGCTTTGGCACCCGCATCCTAGGCTTGCAGTGGAGCTCATCGCGATTTTCGTGTTTAGCAGTAAGCTCCCATTTTCGTTTTTCCGGCTAGCCGGCGTTCTAGTCCCTCACCGCCGGCGAGAATGCTATCATTAGATTCGCAGTGCTATTGCGATTCCATTTTGGGTCTTGTTCGGCGCCGCCGCGGCCAGTGTCGCCGGCGATTAGCCATGCAAGCCGCTCGGGTTTTTAAACACAGAGCTCCGTTTCGTCACTTAATTAGGACACATTAATTGCCAATCATTAGTTAATTAATTGTGTCTTAATCATTGTCGTTGAGCCACTGACCAGTGGGCCCAACATCAGTAAATCACCCTCTGGTGCAACTCCGCACTGTTCCGACATCATTAATGCTTAATCATTGATTAATTAATGTGTCGGCATTTAATCTCTGTCGGAAATCACCTTTGGGTCGCTGACTTGTGGGCCCGAGGGGTTAAAATCAAATCTCAGGAGTCATTAGTGCCTAGTTAATGTTAATCATTAGAATCTGTAATCCTGTCCTAACCGCCACTCTTAGTCGTTGACATGTGGGCCCAGTGCACTGTGCACGTGGGTTAAACGTGCGCGTGGGTGACTCGAAGTCACTGACATGTGGTCCCACGTGTCAGCATCTTCCTTTGAACTGCGTTCAATATCTACCGTTCATTTTTAGATCTGCGGCTCTGATCTTTGTGTGCGTTCGGACCCTCCGGATGCCTTGATCGTTCTCGACCGTCGATCTTTCGATCAACGGCTGAGATCGTGTATGCAACCGCACCGTCCGAATGCATACACTCGTGTGCGCCGTTGGATCTTGATCCAACGGTGGGCTCCGAATAGGTTTGGCGCGCGTGCGCTGTTTTCGGCGCGCGTGAACCGTAGGATTTTAGATCAAGGGTTGGGAGTTCTCCACGTCGTTTTCTTTTATCTGGGTTGTTCTGTATTTCGGTAAGTATTTGTTTAACAACTGAAAATGATGTAAAAACTTTAGAAACTCATAACTAATTCATTTTAACTGCTTTTTAGATAATTCCAACGGTAATAAATTATGTTGTCACTTTAGTTTATTATAAAAATGGAATTAAGCATGTTGCAGTAGCAGAAAATTGTGTAATTAGGAATAACTTGATTTCTGTCATTTTGAATATTCCAGAAATAGTTTTAACCTTGAAAAATGCATATCTTTTTCTGTATAAATCCAAATTGTGCAAAACCAATTTTGCTAAATTCGTCTGTTAGTATACTTTCATATAAAATAGGATTTGAGCATATTCATAATTCTGTAAAATGATTTGCATTAGATTTACAACTTAGAAAAATCATAAGTAAATGTGTATAACTCCAAATTTAGTAAATCCAACTTTCTTGTTGTTAGGATGTCATAATCTACTGCTATAAAAATTTCAGACCTTAGATCACTCTAGAAAATTTTGTCATGAACAGTACTAATTATTAAGTAGGTTGTTTTAAGGTGAGATAGAGAACTTTGCTCATATCTTTTGCATGCTTAGGTCTAATTGCATAATTCTGGTTCCTATCACTGTCTTAGATCATTCCCTAGCTGTAGTATAAATTTTATTAGATTTGGATGTGTTTCTTTGTTGGAGTTTATTTGGTGTTCTTCGTTCTTATTTGCTTATCGCCTTTTAGCGTTAGGTTAGAAGATAATATTATTAATCTTGATATTGAGCCACAAAGACCTGGCGGACCGTGCACTTCACCGAGCAAGCGGATGTAGCATTCATTTGATCATATTGTTCCTACTATTTTCAAAGTCTAATATGTTGTTTGCAAATTCTATGTATGCATTGCTATGTTGTTTTAAACTATTGTCGATAGTTGGCCTACTAGATGCATTACCGGTGGGAAATGTTTATTCCTCTACTCTGAAGCCTAGGTTACTTGTTTGTGATTTTGGGTTATTTGGATGGACCCTTGTCACTTAGTAGTTTACGTGTCATTATGCTTAGCCATGCTTAGCTATAGGTAGAAATGGGCGATTATCGACTGTCGATAACTTTGATCACACAACTATTACTATGTGTATATTTCACCTTGTGCTTTGTCTAAATTGCAAAACTAAAACTGAAAATGAAAACAATTTAGACTTGGGCACAATGGTAAGATGGTGTGATCTTTTGGGTGTGATTGGAATGGTGCCGGGTCAATTAAGGACCGAACTACTTGTGAGTATCTCATTATCCGAGCATTCGTGCGTGCTAACCACACTAGAGGATATGAGACCTCTCTTAGTGAGTACTTTGGTGTGTTAATTAATGAGTCGCGTGGTGGGTTGCATATTTGATTATATGCAACATGGACACGTTGTAGGAGGGGAACACCGCCGAGGGCGGTGTATCTTGCTCCACGTATGGGTCCTTGTGATCCATATTTCGTCGGCAGATCACTAAGGATTAACCCCATACGTGCGTCTCTTGATTAGCATATTCCATTGGAAAGGGTTCAGTAGGACTTAGCCGTCTTGGCATACCAAAGGAAGTGTGCTTAATAGCTTGGCAAAAAGCGATGCAAGTGTGGGTACATTGGTACACCTGCAGGATTAAAACTATTCGAATAGCCTCGCCCTAGGTTATGGACACGCTTGGATAAGCTTTTCAAGAGTTAGACTACAACATTTTAAAATTAAAACTTGATGGTGGTATGAATCGTGATTCATGCTATGTTGTGGTGGCTTTGGGAAAGTCACTTCTAGGTGGATACTTGTTACTTATGCTTACTCATTGTTATTTAAATGCTTAAAAACAGATTTTACAAGCTCATTGTTCAATCTATTACAATATTGCAAATGAAACTTGCTTTATGCGTCCAAAGAACCATATAACCACATTCCTTTGAATACTGACTTTCATGTAGCTATGTATAGGCTTGCTACTCGTAAGTCTTGCGAGTACATTTTGTACTCACCTGCATTGGTTGTGTTGTGCAGAGGATGATAGTGAGTCAGATGGACCTCACTTTTGTGAGTTGTCTTTGGCGGTTTAAGGGGCGATTAGCTTGGCGGCCTGATCGGTTGCCTGTGGTGTTATGTGGCTAACCGGTCGTCTTTTGGTTTAAGCCATCTTATGGCAACTTTTGCTTCATTGTTACTTTTGGTACTTATGTCATTTGGCGGTGTTTGTGTTGTAATAACTTATATTATGTATGTCTTTTGGTAGACTTGTTATAATCTGTTGTATGGAATTGATGCATGCTTGGATATGATGTATGTGTGCTGCTTGTTCTGGGAGGCACATATTCATCGAGACGCGGATTATTCTATTTGTGATACTAGAACCAGAGGAAGGTTAAGTATTACAAGTTTAATAAACCGGGGTCTCACATGGCCTGTCTGGCCTCGCCCCAAAGCTCCCAGGATTTAACCGGTCGGACTAGAAAGAAGCCTGCGCCAATGGCGCGGAGGAAACTGGAGACAAATGCTTGAAGGGTGGTCCTGGAGGAGGTCCTTGGAGGGAGGTCCTGGAGGAAGTCTTGGGAAGGTCAGAGGGAGGTCCTAGTGGAGGTCCTAGACGAGGTCGTTGGAGGGAGGTCCTTAGAGGGAGGTCCTTGGAGGTCTGGGGAGGTGCGAGGGAGGTCCTTGGAGGGAGGTTCTGGGGGGTCCTGGAGGAGGTTCGAGGGAGATCCTTGGAGGGAGATCCTGGAGGAGGTTCTTGGAGGGAGGTCCTAGAGGAAGTCCTTAGAGAGAGGTCCGAGGGTGGTCCTGGAGGAGATCCTTAGAGGGAGGTCCTGGAGGAGGTCTGAGGGAGGTTCTTGGAGGTCCTGGGGAGGTCCTTGGAGGGAGGTCCTGGGGAGGTCCTGAGGTGGTCCGAGAGAGGTCCTTGGAGGGAGGTCCTTGGAGGGAGGTCTTTAGAGGGAGGTCTGATGGAGGTCCTTCGAGGGAGGTTCTAGAGGAGGTTTGAGGGAGGTCCTGGGGAGGTCCTTGGAGGGAGGTCCTAGCGAGGTCTTTGGAGGGAGGTTCTAGAGGATGTCCTTAGAAGGAGGTCCTGGGGTGGTCCGAGGGAGGTCCTGAGGAAGTCCGAGGGAGGTCCTTGGAGGGAGGTTCAGAGGGAGATCCGAGGGAGGTCTTGAGGAAGTCCGAGGGAGGTCCTTGAAGGGAGGTCCTGGTGGGAGGTTCTTAGAGGGAGGTCCGAGGGAGGTCCTGGGGGGAGGTCTTTGGAGGGAGGTCCTAGAGGAGGTCCTAGAGGAGGTCCGAGAGAGGTCCTGGGGGAGATCCTTGGAGGGAGGTCCTTGGAGGTCCTGGGGAGGTTCTTGGAGGGAGGTCCTGGTGGGAGGTCCTTAGAGAGAGGTCCGAGAGGAGGTCCTTAGAGCGAGGTCCGAGGGAGGTCCTGGGAGGAGGTCCGAGGAGGGAGGTCCTAGAGGAGGTCCTTGGAGGGAGGTCCTGGTGGGAGGTCCTGGGGGAGGTCCTTGGAGGAGGTCCTGAAGGAGGTCCAGGGGAGTCCGGGGGAGGTCTTGGAGGAGGTCCTAGGGGAGATCCTCGAGGAGGTCCTGGGGGAGGTCCTGGGGAGGTCCTGAGGAGGTCCTGGGAAGGTTCTAGAGGAGGTCTGGGGGAAGGTCCTGAAGGAGATCCTTGGAAGGTCCTGGATGAGGTCCTCGAGGAGGTCCTAGGGAGGTCCTAGAGGAGTTCCTGGAGGAGATACTATTTAAGAGTGAGTGGATATTGAGCTATATTAGATAGATCATATAATTTGTAGTGTAGCTACATAGCTAAGTGTAGTGTTTGTTGAACTAATCAAATGGCTATTATTTGCAGCATCGACATGAAGAGCAAGGGAGTCACGAAAGGATCTGTATATATAAACTGCAGTCAGTCATGGACTTAGGTGAGCTGTAAACGTTTACAAAACAAAGCAAAGAAGCAGTGAAAGTATATGTACATACAAACTGAAGTCATTCATGGACCTAGGTGAGCTGAAATTGTTTACAAAATAGGGCTTGCAGCAGTAGTAACTTTGTTCGGATGGGTGTTGTAATGTAAAATACGATAGAAATCTTGCTAAAACGGGTGGACAAAAGCACAAGTTGTTGCTGGAAGTAGCAATTCTGCGGTGGCTTCAAAAGTCAGTATGTAAAGCTTGTATAAAGTAGTGACTAGTCAAAAGCTGGAAAAGATGGAGCTCTATCTGGTGATACTATAGATCTTGCATCCTGTTTTTTTTGTGTTGTACTTGTAAATAGAAGGGATATAATAGGTATTTGTAAAAAGCTAAAGACAGAACGGTAGTCGAGCATAGGTAAGTAATCGAAAGCTTTGTATGTTAATGAATGTGTAGTAGGTATATGTATAAGTAAAAGTATGTACACAGTTTTGGTTAGAAGTTTTTTATGTTAATATATGTAAAATCTGTAAGCTAGGTGGCAGTAGAATGATGGATAACTGCGTCTAGCTATGTTTAATGAATAGATTTGTTGTAAAAGAGTTTTTTTTGTACACTATAAGGATGCATTAATAAAATGTATGTAGACGTTAGAGCCAGGTCTTTGTGCAGGTGAAAACTTTTATGAAAAACAAATATTAGTATGAAAATATGAGGAACGGTGTCGTTTTGATAATATGGTTTGAAAATCTTGTTTCTTTTTTGTATACATACCTCGGTAGCCATGTGGTGGTTGTAGCCAGAATCAGAGAGAGGTTTCTTGAACTGTCTATCTTTGAAGGATTGTCCTTTTCACTCTGATAAATTTGAAAAGAATTTGTATTTGTAGGTTGTAAAGGATCTTTGGTTAGAATATGAGAATCTCGGTGGTTAACTGGAATGGATTGTGGTAAAGTATAATACTTGAAAGAAGTGACATTTGATGCTGATTGTTGAACTATTGAAACTGGTGTTGTTTGGGGATGACCATCGTCAATCTTATAAATATCCAATAGTAAAGGTCCTAAGATTAGTTAGCAGCTAAGAAAAGAACAATGATCTAGATATTATACTTTACCACAATCCATTCTAGTTAACCACTGACCTAAGGATTTAGAAACTTTTGACATAACTCAAGAACGTAATTTGTGAAATTTCTGACACAGTGCATGATCTAACTGAGCGTGGTTACATACCTTTTAGACGGAGTTAGTGGGGCATCGAAAATGGATTGAGAGAAAAATAAACTATGGAAGCGTATCTATTTACAGACTGTGTTTTCTGGTGCTATGGATGTATTAATTTGTGATTGGGTACGTGTGAGGACCCCAGTTTATTTGGCTTGTAATGCTTAACCAACCACCTGGTCCTAGCATCACAAATCAAATAAACTGATCCTCGAGATATGTATACTTCCTGAGCGTATCGCACCTCGTTACAAAATTAGACAAACAACTCCATTCAAAACATAGAGTCCAAACATTACACTACAAGCGGAAGATAAACAAATAGTAACAATATTACAGACATAGGCGACAGTGCCACAAGATACACAAATAACAAGAACGACAATGAAGCAAAAGTGCCATAAGATGGCTATAAACAAAGCCAATCGTGCCTTCAACCCACAAGGCATCGGACAGGACCGCCAAGACTAGTCGCCCCCACGGCGACAAAGACTGACTCACGAAGTGAGGCCCCGAGGCTCACCTTCTTCCTCTGCAACCAAAACATTAAGCAAAGCACACGAGTACAAAGATTGTCTTTGTACCCGCAAGACTGACGTGTGAACTAGCGGACTGTTCATATGCTACATGCGAGCTTGTTTAGTGGAGGCCATATGTTTTATTTGCATAAAGCCAATTTTCATTTGCAATAATGTAATACATTTAAAGGCAAGTTTGCAATTCATTTTTAAGATTGAAATAACGATGCGGATATTGATAACAAAAGCGAAAGATAAACAACCTAGAAGTGACTATCCCAATAGTCACCACAACAATAGCACGAATCCCGCATTCGTACCACCCATCAAGTTTTAATTTAAATGTTGTAGTCTAGTTCTTGGGGCGATCCGAGCGTGTCCATAACCTAGGGCGAGGCTATTCGAATAGTTTTGACCTGCAGGGTGTACCAATGTACCCACACCTCGCATCGCCTTTAAGCCAAAGCACACTTCGAAGGTATGCGCACTGACTAAGTCCTACGAGACTGTTTCCAATATTGTGTATCAACCCGAGCCGCTCGTATGGATAGAAACCCATACGCTTACATGGTAAAGCCGAAAAGACAACTACCCACTCGGGATAAAGCTTTTGGACAACTACCATGCTCCCACCTCCGTCCCTCCTGCGACCTCCTGCGACCGGAGCCAATACACGCCAAAGTACTAGGTCAAGAGAGGTCCCATATACTCTAGTGTGGTTAGCACGCAAAATGCTCGATCGGTGGCGCAAGTAACTCGGTCCTTAATCGGCTCGGGCACCTTTCCATCACACCCAACAGATCACACCAACATACCATTGTGCCCAAGTCTAAATTATTTTGTTTTCATTTTTAGTTTTGCAATTAAACATAGCGAAATGCTAAAACATAAAGCTATAGTAAATTTTGTGTGATCAAGGTTACCGACTAAAGTCGATAACCGCCTTGATTCTACCGATAGCTAAGCATGTCTAAGCAAGTTGACCGGATCTACTAAGTGACAAGAGATCATCCAGCGACCTTTAATCACGACAAATAACCTAGGCTCGGTAGTAGAGATCAATATTTTGTCTACAGGATATGCGACTACGGATTTAACTAACCAATTTAACACAAATTAAGCAATGCATACATACAATTTGAAACAAAATATTAGATTTTAAAATCTTTGGGATAAACATGATCAAACCGCTTGCACAGTTCTTTGTTGCTCAATATGGTGCGGAGGATCGTCCTCGGGGTTGCCGCAAATATCGAATCCTAACGATTTGAACAAAGCAAATAATAGCGAATAAACACGGCAAAACTCAAACATCAAATACAAACACCAATATATACACCAAGGCTAGACTATCACAAAGAATGACAAATAATTGCTACAGAGACCCATCCACTCATTTGCTAGGTTAACCACAAAATCAAACTTCTAACATGCTTTAAACTTTGGACAGGCTTTGATGGTGATTGTGTGCACATCTATTATTTAATCATCAAGTTAACACATCAAAATCAGCTAGCTATACTAAAACCACTATTGTGGTGAGAGCACAAAATCTACAAGAAACTATTGAAAGCATAACTAGCCAAGTATCCAATTATGAGATGCTACAAAAATTCTAATTAAGTTTGGGCTTTAAAAAGATCAAACTACTAATACACCTAAGTATCACACCATAATAAGAAGGTTATCACAATACAACATGCTACTACTCCCAAACTCACTGCCCTGATAAATCAAAAGTACAGAGACAATAACATGATAATCTAACTATCCCTATGATCAAGCATGGCAATGAAGTTTTGAAATGCGGAATTACTAACTAACATAATTCCTTGCCAAACGCTACTTCCTAAGGAAATCTTCAAGTCTAACAAGACCTAATTTAGCAAGTATGAAACCAATTTTCAATTTATCGACAACGGACTAAAACCGACAATGAGAGAAAGATCAGAGAAACTTGCACTAAAATACTTTCAAACCTCAATTACTAACTTTGATCATGCATGAGAGTGAACTAAAGAACAATCATAAGCATGATTAGCACTAACTAATTGGTTTTGAAGGAGTGGGGCATCGAGACGATGCAGAGAGGAGCACAAGCGAAAAAAGCAGAGGATCTCGGCGGCTCGGACTGGATTAAATCGTCGGCGGTGGAAGCGCGCGAGGTGGAAACCAAGGCCAAAATGGGTCGCGGAGGATCACCAAGCGTAGGTGGTCTCGAGGCGCGGAGATGCCGCTGCGGTGGCGCGGCGGCGAGCTTGGCGGCGGCGGTGGGGTGACAAGGTGCGGCGCACTAGAGAGGAAGATAATGAAATTTAGCGCGCGCATGGGCATCGATGAGTTACGAGAACTCACGGTGTGCTGGCGGCAGAGAGGCACCGGAGTGACCCGGCGGCGAGCCACGGCGGCGCAAGGCGGTGCGGCGGCGATGGAGCACAGGGTGAGCGAGAGGACACGAGTGAGTGGAGAAGAAAGGTGGAGTCGGTGGTGCTCACCGAGCGAAGAATTGAGTGGAGCTCACCGGAGAAGATGCGGCGGTGGAAAAAGCGGTTTCGGCGGACTTGGAGAAGAAAGTCCACGCGAGCTCCACGACGATGAATCACGAAATTCCTTGAGGGGTTTACTTCCCGGGATGTGGAACACGCCGTGACGCGGCCGGCGATGACCGAGCCCACCGGAGCGGGTGAAATGCTCGGCGCGCGGCGGCGCTACGGCTCTGGAGCTCGGTGGAGAAGAAAGGCAATGGAGACAACGAGGTAGGAAAACCCTCGGTGGCCTTTGTAGGAGCGGCGGAGGCGCGAGGTGAGGCGGTGGCGGTGAAAAGCCGGTGAAGCTAGGTGGCGGCGTGCATGCGTGGCGCCGGCCGCGAGCCTTGCGGCGCGGCGGCTGCGCTGAGCCGGCGAGGCGGCGTGGCGAGGATGACCTGCAGGTGGGTCCGCCTTGTCGGCGATAAAGAAGCAAAGCAGCGCGAGCCCGAGTTAGACTCGATCAATATCGCACCAGCCGTTGGATCTAAAGCGGACGGTGAGATTAGTGTATGCATTCGGACAGTCGGTTGCATGCGCGCCGTGGATCGTTCGATCTTCATCGGACGATTCACGATCGATTGGACTCGCGCGGTGCAGCTAGTTGACGCGACCAACCAAATGTGCGAGTCGGACTCGAGCACGAGTTGGGTTCGGGCGAGGAATAGTATTTTAGAATTTGATTTAAAAGACAGAGAAGGTTTTGGGGAATTTTTAGAGGTAGCTCCTAAGCTCCAAAAATTTAGAAATTTTTATGGTAGCTACTAGAGACAGAGAACAACATTGCATAAATTTTCCAGAACTTTCTATGCACTGAAAAGTTCTGCAGAAAATTCACAAGCATGCTGACCTAGGGTTTGACCAGGTTTTCAACTAGTTTGACTTGGTCATTTGAAATAGCAAATAAAATCTAAAAATTGTGAAATAATTCAGAGAGGTAGCTAGGATGATCAAGATGACAGGAAAAATATTCCTAGGGGATGATCACAAGTTTGAAGGCTAAGAATGTGCTGACAACAATTTCCATTCACAAGAATTTAATTCTAGAAAATGGAAATTGCTAGGGAAAAATGTAGAAACTTTCAAATGATTTGAAGAGGCAACAAAAGTTTTTATTTCTCCTCAAAATTTTACATTTGAAATACAAACCCTAAGTTAGGGCTGTTACAAATCTCCCCTTACAGAATCTCCCGAGATTCGATCCTTGGAGAAGAAGGGCGGGTGTCTGCTCGGAGGCGATCTTCCCGCTCCCAAGTGGCTTCATCCTCGGAGTGGTTCGACCACTGAACCTTAAGGAACTTGATCACACGGTTCCTTGTTCTGCGTTCAGCTTCATCGAGGATACGAACGGGGCGCTCACGATAAGACAGATCTTCCTGCACATCGATATTTTCCAATGTTGTTTCCTCAACCGGAACACGGAGACACTTCTTCAATTGCGATACATGGAAAACATCGTGCACCCCCTCGAGTGTAGCTGGCAACTCCAACTTGTATGCAACGGCTCCACTTTCTTGATGATGCGACACGGCCGACATATCGAGGAGCCGGTTGCCCTTGACATCAAACGACGATGTCCCTTCAAAGGTGAGACTTTGAGATACACAAAGTCATTGGGCCGAAACTCACTCACGGCGACGACGATCCGCATAGCTCTTACGCTCGATCGAGCTACGCGCAAGTGCTCACGAATCAAGCGCACTTGACTTTCTCGCCTCATTGATCGAATCGGCCAAAGAACCGTCTTTCACGATTCGACCGGTTCAATGGTGTTCTGCGGCGCCTCCCATACAAAGCCTCAAGCGGTGCCATACCGAGACTAGCTCGAAGTCGTTGTTGTAGGAGAACTCGGCAAGTGGTAGGCACTTCTCCCAATTCTTCCCATAGGAAAGAACACAAGCACGAGCATGTCTTCAAGCACCTGGTTGACGCGCTCCGTCTGACCATCAGTCTGAGGATGATAGGCTGAGCTGAATGAAAGACGGGTCCCCATGGCTTCCTGCAGACTATGCCAAAACCGAGAGGTGAACAGAGAACCACGATCTGACACAATTGTTCGTGGTACACCATGCAGACTCACAATGCGGGATATGTAAAGATCCGCTAACTGATTCACGTCAATCTTCGATCGTACTGGAAGGAAATGAGCCACCTTCGTCAATCGATCGACGATAACCCATAATGCATCCTTCCCTGCAGGAGTACGGGGCAGACCCGTGATGAAGTCCATGCCTACAGAATCCCACTTCCATTCTGGTACTGGCAAAGGCTGAAGAAGACCCGCCGGACGTTGATGCTCGGCCTTGACACGACAACATATGTCACATCTGGCAACGAACCCGGCAATCTCGCGCTTCATGCGAGTCCACCAGAACCTCTGCCGCAGATCTTGGTACATCTTGGTAGCCCCGGGATGGATGGACAAAGGCGAATCATGGGCTTCCTGAAGGATCAAATCCCGCAACTCGGGGATCTTTGGGACCACGAGACGCTGCCCAAACCATACAACACCGTGCTCATCCTCTGTGAAACACTTGGTGATCCATTCACGATGTTTTGCTTGATTTTACCCACACCATCATCGATTCTTTGTCTTGACTTGATCCGATCCACCAAAGTCGGTTGCACTGTCAGGCGAAGGGAACCGTGCTCAACCAAACCCAAGTTGAGATCTGAAATTTCGCAAGAAGTGCAGTTCTTTGCTCTGGATCATCAAAGTATTGCAATACACCTTTCGCTAAGTGCATCGGCAACCACATTGGCCTTGCCAGATGATCTTGAATACCCATATCATAATCTTTGATCAATTCTAGCCATCTCCTCTGCTCGAGGTTCAGATCCGCCGAGTGAATAAGTATTTCAAACTCTTATGATCGAATACACCTCACACGGTTTAGATCAAATAATGCCGCCAAATCTTGAGTGCATGAACTCTGCGACAAGCTCTAAATCATGGGTGGGATAGTTGAGCTCATGAGGCCTCAGTGCCTAGATGCATAGGCGAACGCCTTGCCTTCTGCATAAGAACACATCCGAGTCCCCGACGAGAGGCATCGCAATAAATATCGAAGCTCTTGTGGATATCGGGAAGAGTAAGGACTGAGTGAAGTCAATCATTGTTTGAGCTCCCAAAGCTCTCATCACAAGCAGAGGACCATACAAACTTCTTGTCCTTCTTGAGCAATTCGGTCATTGGCTTTGCGATCTTGGAGAAATTCTCGATAAAGCGGCGATAGTAGCCCGCTAAACCAAGAAAACTCCGCACATCGCTGTGGTGACTTGGGCTGTCCCCAAGATAGAACATCGCCGACCTTCTTTGGGATCCACGGTGTGCCTCGGTGAAAGAACATGGCCCAAGAATGCCACTTCCTTCAACCGAACTCACATTTCTTGAACCGCATATAGCGGTGCTCCCGCATTTGCCCAAAACAATCTTGGATGCTCGGCATGCTCGCTTGATCTTGGAATAAATAAGAATATCATCAATGAAGACCACCACAAATTTGTCCAAAAACTCCATGAATCTTGAATTCATCAAGTTCATGAACAAAGTGGAGCATTGGTTAATCCGAAAGACATGACGGTGTACTCGCATGTGCCATAACGAGTAGTGAAAGCCGTCTTGGAATATCCTCACACCGATCCGGACTTGATGATAGCCCGATCTCGAGATCAATCTTGGAGAACACCGAGCTCGGACAACCGGTCAAAAGATCATCAATGCGGGCGAGGATATTTGTTCTTCACCGTCACTTCATTGAGAGGACGGTAATCAACACACATACGCAAAGTCTTGTCCTTCTTCTTCACAAAGATCACCGGACAACCCCAAGGAGATGGCGGGACGGATGAAACCCTTTGCTTGGAGCTCACCAAGCTGCTTCTTCAATTCTTCTAGCTCATTGGGAGGCATCCGATCGGCGCCGAAATCGGGCGATGCACGGCAGCAACTCGATGGCAAACTCGGATCTCGAACCGAGGCATCGGGCAAATCTTGGAAAGACATCCACAAAGTCGATACTATGGGAACATCCCGAATTTGCAAGGTCAAGCTTCGCTTCTAATGCACATAGATGCGGCCCGTGAAGTCGCGGCGAAAATCCGACTGCTTTGAAGGGTGGTGAGGTAGACAATCTTCCCGCACAATCGATTTGCCCCAAGTGTTGGGACAACCAATCCATGCCAGAATCACATCCGGACTTGCTGGATCGAAAGCGAATAAGATTTGCCAAAACCCCACTCCTTTGACTATGATAGGAACATCCCGACATGTAAATCGGCTCTCATTTCCGACCCGGAGCGGATGAGCAAAGGAACTTCAAAGGAACACGGTGAAGACCACTAGCAGCAGCAAATGATCTTGAAATAAAAGAATACGATGCTCGTAATCAAATAATACTGCAGCGGGGCGAGAATTGACAAGAAGTGTACCAATCACGACATCGGCGCCTCGAGCCTCCTCGGTGAAAGGTGGTTCACTCGACCATTGCCCGCACTCGGGTCTTCGAATAATCTTACAGTCGGCGGTGACCGCTCCCGCCGCGTCCTCCATTAGGGCGAGGGGCCGCTGCAACACTCGAGGGCGAGCATTCGCATAATGGCCCTTGTTGTGGCAATAAAACAAATCACCTCGACCGCCGGATTGCGGAGACCGCTCTCTTCTTTGGATCGCAGCGCACGTGGTGGAAACACGGCTGCGGTGGGCGAGGCTGGTGCAGATGGTCTCGGCGCCGGTGGAGCAAAAGAACGGGCCACTGGTGCTGGCCCAGCCCGAGGACGAACGAGGCTGGTGTGAGTAGACTGATGCGCCTCCCATTTGCGCTTGCGGGACTCGCCCAGCGCCTTCGCCTTATGCTCTGCAACGATGGCCTTATCTACCAAGGCCTGAAAGTCTGAGAAGTCCACAATAGATAGCTTGTCCTGCAGCTCCTCGGACAAGCCATCCATAAACTTCTCCTGCTTAGCCTCATCTGAGGCCACCTCACCCGGAGCATAACGAGGCGGATGATTGAACTCGTGCATGTACTCCGTCACGCATTTGCGCCCTTGCTTGAGCGCGAGGAACTCCTTTTCTTGACTTCATCGGTAGCCGTCGGGATGTGGGCCCGACGAAAAGCGACTGAACTCCTCCCACGCGACCACATGGCCCGCGGTGCATGGCGAGATAGTTCTCCCACCATGAGAGTGCCGCCCTCAAGGCGGTGGGACGCGAAGAGTGCCTTGTCTGCGCCCGCGGCGAGCTATGTTGAGCTTCCGCTCAACCATGCGCGACCAATCATCCGCATCGAGAGGGTCCTCGGAGCGGGAGAAAGTCGGCGGCGTGTGCGGAGGAACTCGCAAGTCCCCGCGAGTGCGGTGGCCGCCACCACCGGCGGAGTGGAGGTATTCTAGCAATAACCTCCAAGATGCGCGTCGGTCCATGCGGTTTCGCTCAATCGGCGAGAACCTCGACCATGGTCGGAGGAGGAAGCTCCTCATCATGACCGGCTGCTTGGCGCCACAGCGTTCTCCGGCCATCCTGTTTTACTAAGACAAGTTAGCAACAAATTTAAGAGCAAGAAAGCCCAAAATTCATGAAAGCAGTCCAGAAACAAACACAAGGCAGGATAAAGTTCGACCAGCAAAAATCAGACACATAACTACTCACTTTACATCTTACCCTATTATCCCCACAAGTTTTAGTTGGATTAAACTTCATAGTTCTTCCCAGACTAATTCCACCGGTAGTAACTATCTTTTGAAAGGTAAAGAGAGAAACCAAGTTTCAAGACTTAAATTAGAGTAAGATGAGAGTAGAAAGCTAAGATAGGTAAGGAATAAAATCTGAGAATCTGCCTAGGTTTTCATAAACCTTTTTATGATTTGAAAATAAGACTTTCAAAATATCCTAAGGACGACTATGCTTGGGTTACTACGGTCGAATGGCTCGATACCAACTTTGTGAGGACCCAGTTTATTTGGCTTGTAATGTAACCAACCACACGGTCCTAGCATCACAAATCAAATAAAGCGATCCTCGAGATATGTATACTTCGAAGCGATATCGCACCTCGTTACAAAATTAGACAAACAACTCCATTCAAAACATAGAGTCCAAACATTACACTACAAGCGGAAGATAAACAAATAGTAACAATATTACGGACATAGGCGGCGATGTGCCACAAGATACACAAATAACAAGAACGCAATGAAGCAAAAGTGCCATAAGATGGCTATAAACAAAGCCAATCGGCGTGCCTTCAACCCACAAGGCATCGGCCAGGACCGCCAAGACTAGTCGTCCCCACGGCGGCAAAGACTCACGAAGTGAGGCCCCGAGGCTCACCTTCTTCCTCTGCAACCAAAACATTAAGCAAAGCACCGAGTACAAAGATTGTCTTTGTACCCGCAAGGCGACGTGTGAACTAGCGGACTGTTCATATGCTACATGCGAGCTTGTTTAGTGGAGGCCATATGTTTTATTTGCATAAAGCCAATTTTCATTTGCAATAATGTAATACGGTTTAAAGGCAAGTTTGCAATTCATTTTTAAGATTGAAATAACGATGCGGATATTGATAACAAAAGCGAATGATAAACAACCTAGAAGTGACTATCCCAATAGTCACCACAACAATAGCACGAATCCCGATTCGTACCACCCATCAAGTTTTAATTTAAATGTTGTAGTCTAGTTCTTGGGGCGTATCCGGCGTGTCCATAACCTAGGGCGAGGCTATTCGAATAGTTTTGACCTGCGGGTGTACCAATGTACCCACACCTCGGATCGCTTTAAGCCAAAGCACACTTAGAAGGTATCTGCACGACTAAGTCCTACGAGACTGTTTCCAATATTGTGTATCAACCCGAGCAGCTCGTATGGATAGAAACCCATACGCTTACATGGTAAAGCCGAAAAGACAACTACCCACTCGGGATAAAGCTTTTGGACAACTACCATGCTCCCACCTCCGTCCCTCTTGCGACCTCCTGCGACCGGAGCCAATACACGCCAAAGTACTAGGTCAAGAGAGGTCCCATATACTCTAGTGTGGTTAGCACGCAAAATGCTCGACGGTGGCGCAAGTAACTCGGTCCTTAAGCGGCTCGGGCACCTTTCGATCACACCCAACAGATCACACCAACATACCATTGTGCCCAAGTCTAAATTATTTTGTTTTCATTTTTAGTTTTGCAATTAAACATAGCGAAATGCTAAAACATAAAGCTATAGTAAATTTTGTGTGATCAAGGTTACCGACTAAAGTCGATAACCGCTTGATTCTACCGATAGCTAAGCATGTCTAAGCAAGTTGACCGGATCTACTAAGTGACAAGAGATCATCCAATGACCTTTAATCACGACAAATAACCTAGGCTCGGTAGTAGAGATCAATATTTTGTCTACAGGATATGCACTACGGATTTAACTAACCAATTTAACACAAATTAAGCAATGCATACATACAATTTGAAACAAAATATTAGATTTTAAAATCTTGGGATAAACATGATCAAACTTGCACAGTTCGGTTTTGTTGCTCAATATGGTGCGGAGGATCGTCCTCGGGGTTGCCGCAAATATCGAATCCTAACGATTTGAACAAAGCAATGAATAAGAGCGAATAACACCGCAAAACTCAAACATCAAATACAAACACCAATATATACACCAAGGCTAGACTATCACAAAGAATGACAAATAATTGCTACTGAGACCCATCCACTCATTTGCTAGGTTAACCACAAAATCAAACTTCTAACATGCTTTAAACTTTGGACGGGCTTTGATGGTGATTGTGTGCACATCTATTATTTAATCATCAAGTTAACACATCAAAATCAGCTAGCTATACTAAAACCACTATTGTGGTGAGAGCACAAAATCTACAAGAAACTATTGAAAGCATAACTAGCCAAGTATCCAATTATGAGATGCTACAAAATTCTAATTAAGTTTGGGCTTTAAAAGATCAAACTACTAATACACCTAAGTATCACACCATAATAAGAAGGTTATCACAATACAACATGCTACTACTCCCAAACTCACCATACTGATAAATCAAAAGTACAGAGACAATAACATGATAATCTAACTATCCCTATGATCAAGCATGGCATGAAGTTTTGAAATCTGGAATTACTAACTAACATAATTCCTTGCCAAACGCTACTTCCTAAGGAAATCTTCAAGTCTAACAAGACCTAATTTAGCAAGTATGAAACCAATTTTCAATTTATGACAACAACTAAAAGCGACAACGAGAGAAAAGATACAGAGAAACTTGCACTAAAATACTTTCAAACCTCAATTACTAACTTTGATCATGCATGAGAGTGAACTAAAGAACAATCATAAGCATGATTAGCAACTAACTAATTGGTTTTGAAGGTAGGCCCCACCGTCGATGCAGCAGAGGAGCACAAGCGAAAAAGAGCAGAGGATCTCGCGGCTCGGACTGGATTCGTCGTCGGCGGTGGAAGCGCGAGGTGGAAACCAAGGCCAAAATGGGTCGCGGAGGATCACCAAAGCGTAGGTGGTCTCGAGGCGCGGAGATGCATGCGGTGGCGCGGCGGCGAGCTTGGCGGCGGCGGTGGGGTGACAAAGTGCGATCGCACTAGAGAGGAAGATAATGAAATTTAGCGCGCATGGGCATCGATGAGTTACGAGAACTCACCGGTGTGCTTGGCGGCAGCAGAGAGGCACCGGGTGACCGGCGGCGAGAGCCCACAGCGGCGCAAGGCGATTGCGGCGGCGGGGCACCGGGTGAGCGAGAGGACACGAGTGAGTGGAGAAGAAAGGTGGAGTCAGGTGGTGCTCACCGGCGAAGAATTGAGGTGAGCTCACCGGAGAAGATGCGGCGGTGGAAAAGCGGTTTCGGCGGACTTGAGAAGAAAGTCCACGCGCAGCTCCACAGACGATGAATCTGAAATTCCTTGAGGGGTTTACTTCCCGGGATGTGGAACACGCCGTGGCGGCCGGCGATGGCCGAGCCACCGGGCGGTGAAATGCTCGGAGGCGGCCGGCGGCGCTTACGGCTCTGGAGCTGGAGAAGAAAGGCAATGGAGACGCAGCGAGGTAGGAAAACCCTCGGTGGCCTTTGTAGGAGCAAAGCGGAGGCGGCGAGGTGAGGCGGTGGCGGTGAAAAGACCAGGTGAAGCTAGGTGGCGGCGTGCATGCGCGGCCGGCCGGCGAGCCGCGGCGGCGGTGCGGCTACCGAGGCTGGCGGCGGCGTGGCGAGGATGACTGCGGTGGGTCCGCCTTGTCGGCAAGCGACAAAGCAGCGCGAGCCCGAGTTAGACTCGATCAATATCGCGCCGACCGTTGGATCTAAAGCGGACGGTGAGATTAGTGTATGCATTGGACGAGTCGGTTGCATGCGGCAAGACGTGGATCGTTCGATCTTCATCGGACGATTCGATCGATTGGACTTCGCGCAGTGCAGCTAGTTGACGCGACCGAACCAAATGTGCGAGTCGGACTCGAGCCCGAGTTGGGTTGGGCGAGAACGATATTTTAGAATTTGATTTAAAAGACAGAGAAGGTTTTGGGAATTTTTAGAGGTAGCTCTAAGCTCCAAAAATTTCGAAATTTTATGGTAGCTACTAGAGACAGAGAACAACATTGCATAAATTTTCCAGAACTTTCTATGCACTGAAAAGTTCTGCAGAAAATTCACAAGCATGCTGACCTAGGGTTTGACCAGGTTTTCAACTAGTTTGACTTGGTCATTTGAAATAGCAAATAAAATCTAAAAATTGTGAAATAATTCAGAGAGGTAGCTAGGATGATCAAGATGACAGGAAAAATATTCCTAGGGGATGATCACAAGTTTGAAGGCTAAGAATGTGCTGACAACAATTTCCATTCACAAGAATTTAATTCTAGAAAATGGAAATTGCTAGGGAAAAATGTAGAAACTTTCAAATGATTTGAAGAGGCAACAAAAGTTTTTATTTCTCCTCAAAATTTTACATTTGAAATACAAACCCTAAGTTAGGGCTGTTACAGTACGGAAAGATACACAAGAGAGGTAAATGCACTATCCAATGGAAGCGTATCTATTTTCCTAATATGTTGCATGTATAGCAAATATGCAAAAGAAATTTACATAAAGATTGTTATACGGGTGCGTGTAACATATACTATGATAGACTTGAAGGTTCTTTATAGGATGGTTGTAGATTTCATCTGATAGATAGCACTGAATCAACAATGTAAGAACGTATGGAGCAGGAAACTCGCAAAATTCGAAATAGAACAGAGTGATTGTTACCTCTAACAAAATTTTGTCTAGATAGTTGATCTAGTTCCATAGAGAAAAAGGGTATATATAACGTTGTAGGGCGGAATTGTTTGCGAAGCAAGCAAACAGGACAGCAAGAACATCTGTAGTATCATGAATACTTCTATGCCTGTAGCTTATTATTCATGGATAAAATACGAATGTCGGGTGCAAGATTATAACCTCTATCTGAATTTATTTTCAGAAATAATGGTTTGTTTCACTAAACTGTATGCGACATAGTAATATGGGACTGTGCTGGCATAATGACTATGCAAACTTCTGTTGTACTCCAATGTATTAATATTGGAACAATCAGTCTTAGACAAACAAAGAACCGACAATTCTATAGGCTAAACATTACTATACCACGGGAGTATTAAAGGAATCCAGGGAGCCTAAGCACTATGCAAAAGCATAGAAGCGGAACGGGGAAAGAGGTATGCACTTACTAATAGACTGAACACAAGCTCACGCGTGCACTGCATCTGCTACAAACTATGGGCCCATGATTGGCTAAAGAAATGGCTTTGAGATCATAAAGAATAATGTTTGGGACAGGGAAACACAAAGAATACAGTATTACCGAAAGCAAGATGCATGATAGAGTATATTTCGTTTCCATGGAATAAGAAATCTTGAAAGCGACAAATAGTGACAATGTTTTGTGGACATCAAAAGTGATAGCTATCCATGGAGAAAAGAAAAGGAAGATAACAGAAGCGAGATGTAAAAGATAAATAGAAAGACAGACTAAGAGGATAAGATACAACAATGTTCAATCTCTGTCCAGGGTAGCAAAATCTGCTAGTTCTATGCTGTAGTTTCATGCTGTAGGAACAGTTGATTTTCATTTTATGTTATGAAATACAGAAACGTCCCTAATAAGAACAACTAAAAATATAGAGTGGAGATGACACAAATAAAATACAGTTGTAGTCTAGTCCAACTGGTCAACACAAATATGAAGAACACACAGTGGCACTACAGCAGTCCATTGGATGGCACATTTTTTTTCTCTTTTGGGCAGTAATGGTGCCATGGTAGCCAGTATGCGGACATGGACTACAACCAGCATCACTAAAGAAAAGAGCGTACTGCCGTATGGGATCTATTATTTATCACAGTTTGGCAACTTACCGTTTGATGATATTGAAATATTTTCACACAAGACAGTTTATTATAAATATAATGCAACACCTAATATTTAGTACAATTGAATAACCGGTGGTATTAATTGGATGCAGTAGTATTTTCTAAATTGATGGTGCTTATATACACAAGCATCGCAAGACAGCTAGCAAGTAGAATGAAACCTCAAAAGATGTGTTCAGACTTTAGACCAAGATCTAACGACAGCCACAAAGAACAGCACAGTTGCAATCACACTAACATCACAGTATTATTAGCTTTGGGTGGAATTAGGGGGTCAACTGGATTACCTTTTAATTTCCAGCAACAATTAAGTCTTTGTCGACATTAACTCTCTCCATGGTGCCCACTTAGTCAAATTTCATCTGCCAAGAGGAGAGCAGAAGGACAAATTATAGACTATGATATTAATCCAATAGGACAAATTAGTTGGCAGAACAAATATACGATGTGGAATGAATAAAACAGTCTTCCATGTTTAGACATGTATTACATGTTTAGTACACAACATTCTAAAAAAAACTAAAATCTCTCATTATGTGTGCAAACTGGTTATAAAAAGCAAACCTTTTTTAGGACAACCAAAGTGCACATTTAATGTACAAAGTGTAGCTATAGCCTAAAGTTTGAAGAAATGGGATGCAAATATTAGCATTATAATAAAATTCCAAGGCACAATGAAGACTATGTTCGCAAAAAAAAAAAGATGCTAGCAGGCATCTCCTCTTCGCTAGCAATGGGTAAGCAATGTGCTAGCAGGCCTTTTTTAATCGACAAATAAAGACTCACCTTTCTTCAGTAGCACAACGTCCTACATGGACCCCTGTATGACCTTGACGATGTCTGCGACACCATTGGCGTGGGCGAGCTCATGGGCGTGGTCCACCATATCGGTCGCCTCGACGGCGTACGCGTTCGGTGCGGCAGGCGCTCGGATAACACGGATGCGCTCCGGTGCCGCCATCAAAAACCGCCCGATAGATCCACAAAATCCATCAATTCCTTTACCATCGATTCTGAAACTAAGAAGAATCAAATCGAGAAATGAAGACTCGTCTTTCTCCGGCAGTACGACGTCCTCCATGGACCCCTGTATCACATCGACGATATCCGCGACACCGTTGGCGTGGGTGTGCTCCGCCATATTGGTCGTGTCGACGGTGTACACCTTCTTGGCGCTGGTCTGGGCGTTTCAGATGGCAAGGATGTCGCTCCCGGTTGCCACAGCAAGAATCACCTAATAAATCCACTAAATCCATAAAATCGGAGCCCAAAACTGCAGCAAAGATCGAATCTTGCAGGGTTTGTGGGGGTGGAGGGGGGTCTATCTCACCTTACCGCAGAAGTGGGCAGTGTCGCAGAAGATGGCGGAGTGGCAGCGCAGGAGGAAGAGAGGGGAGGAGTGGCGGCACTGGTGGAGGAGGGCGTCGGAGGAGGGAGAGGGACGGGAGGCGAACGGGAAAAGAAAGAGAAAGCTGGAGGGAGGTGACGGGGGAGGAAGGGGACGGCGCAAGGGGGGCAAAGGGGGAGAGGAACATGGAAGGAAGGACAGACCTGCAGCTACGGGGGAAGAAGACCAACGGTGCGATGGGGAAGGAGTCGGAACGGGAGAGGAGGCGTCAAAGCAGCTGCTGGGGAGGGAGCTCGAGAGGGCGGCTGGAGAGGAAGAGGGAGGGGCGGCGGCGTTGGTGGAGGAGGGCACGGCCGCGCGACGTCAGAGGGAGGAGCTGCGGCGGAGGAAGGGAGAAGGAGCTGGCACCGGGGGAAGCAGCGAGTGGCGGCGGTGCGGCGCGGGACTAAGCGGGAGAGGAAGAGGGAGGGCCAGGAGGCGGAGGGGAATGGAGCGAGGGGAACAGTAGTGCACGGAAGGGAGAGTGAGGACACAGGAACAACAGCCAGACCGACGGGGAGGCACCGCGCGGCGGCGGGAGGAGATCAGCGGGGTTGCGGGGAGAAGAGAGGGGGAGGCGGCGGCCGAGAGGGGCGACGGAGAGGAAAAGGTGAGCAGATGAGCGAGAGGGGAGGCAGCGGTCGGGGAAGGAGATCGAAGGGGCGGTAGAGGAGGGAGAGGAAGGGAGCAGCGGGCTGGTGAAGGAGGAAGAGAGACGAAGACTCGCAAAGACGCAGCTGGCGAGAGGAAGACTAGCGAAGACGCAGCTGGCGGGGCGACGTGGCCGGCGGCGGGTGGAGAGGGATGGAGGCGGAGAAGGGAGAGGGAGGGGAACGGGAGTCGGAGAGGGAGAGGGCTGCAGCCGCACGGCGGCGCAGGAGGGAGAGGGAGAGGACCGGAGGCGAAAGGGAAGAAGTGAGGGGAGGAGATGTGAGCCGGGACGCAGTGAGAGAGGAATCGGGAGGAGAGAGACCAGCGGGATAAAGGTTCGCGTCTTCAAGGCGAAGTGGACGCGCCAGCGCCACGCGTTCCCTCTGCACGCACCGGGCGGGATCGGACGGCTCGGAGCCGAGATCGGGGCGACCCGACGGTGCACAATTTCCTGCCGACGTAGAGGGCTCGGGAGGAGCCCAAAGCTAGCAGCCTTATATGTTAGTAATTTGTATGTTTACATTATGCCCTTGTTGGGACTTCGAAATAGATCGATTGTTTGATTGGTCTTTGCGAAAGCCTAATCTGCAATTGTATTAGATTGCCTACATTTCTACTCTATTAGTTTGCTTTCAAAACAAGTGTAGAAGAGTATTCAGTAGAAGTATACGGTTGACTAAATAAAATCCGAGGTATTGGTGGTCCACCTGCAATGTGAAGTAGTGCATTTTATTTGTTTCTTTTTCGGCCATGCATCGAGCTCGCTTGTTCGCCGTTTGATTCTTTCCGGCCACATGGGACACGCTGGTATGAAGCATAGGACTATGGTCTAGCCTAGACACGGCACGGCGACATCGCGCACGGGCGGCGACATGTCTGATCGGGAGTGTCGTGCTTGGCACGATCGGCCGGCGGAAGCGGCGAGGCGTGGCGATGCAGAGGATTCGGTGCGCAACTGGGCAAGGCTTCGGTGTGCGGTCGGCGCGGAGGAGGCCGGTCACGACCGGCGTGGAGGCGGCCGGGGGTGGAGGAGGCCGGCGCAGAGGTAGCTGGACATAGTGGCGGCGGTCTGGATTATCGTGCCTGGCATTGTAGTCGGGTTGGGCCTGCACGATCCGGAAGGCCGACATGTCGTGTTTGGGTCAGTACCTTGGCCCATAGGTCGACACAACACTTTTAGTTAGCTGGGCCGGCTATGCCACGTGGCCTATTTGGACACCACTAGTTATAGCCATCAGCTACTTTTCAACCAGAAAGCCACAAACAGTTTATGGCAAAAACTACTACTCCTCCAAATATGGCCCAAGTGAACTGACTTAAAAAATAGGATCTCTTTGTTAGGATTTTAGCAAACCCTAGATTGGTTTGGTGAAGGCTTTTCGGTCTACCCTCTATTCCTCTGCCTTTTCTGTGGTACCGCTCACAATTGCATTATGAGTCTAGAGGGTAGGGACCTATTTATACTCCACTTCCAGGTGTTATAATTAACGCACCTGTTTTCGATACACCGTGTGACTCCTAAACCATATCACCAACCACGATCAAACATGCCAGTTTTATGAGTCTAAAATATAGTAATCCCTAGTACATATGTGTAACATCCCAAAGTGTTGTTACCAAAATAAAATAAAATAAAGTTTTTGTTTTATTGGAATTTCTGAGATTTGAAAGAGTTTAATTGCCTTAGTTGAATTTCTGAAGTTTTAAAAGTCCAAAATTTAAAATTTATTTGAAGTCCTTGAAATTTCAGTTGGTTTGATCTGAAAAATAAAATAAAATTAATTTCTGGAATTTTCTGAGTTTCTTAAAAGCTTTTTCCTAAATATTTTAAAGCCAAAACAATTTATTTACAAAAACTATAGCCAACTTTAAGTTGGAACTGTTTTAATTAAGTCCAAAATAACTCTAGGAATTTCTGTGAATTTTTCTAGAATTTTTGGATTTAATTTGCTATTTTCTAAAGCTATTTCGAATTTCTAGAAATAAATCAATTAAGAAAACAATTTTAAACACCCATAAATCCTTTTGGGCCGAAACCTCCTCGGTCTGGCCCATCTCCACGCGCCTCCCGGCCCGCTCCACCCCAGCCCAACTGCCGCACCCTCTCCCCATCACCACCCGATTTGAATCGGACGGCATCTGCATCGCCCACGCCACCCCGCTCTCTCAACCGTCGGATGAAAATCCGACGACCACCACCTTTCTTCTCCCCCGCACCCTTCTTCTCCGCTCGGCCGCGCCCAACGCCGCCATTGCGCGCGCTCGAGCTCCGCAATCACCGCGATTTCTCCCCTTTCTTTGCGGACGGCGCATTAACTCCCCGCATCTACTTTGTAACACCCAGGACCCACATTACCACGGAATGCTACTAAACCACTCACTAGCGAAATTTCAAGATAATTTAATCGGCAACAATTTCTAGACATGAAGCAATAAGCGGAAGCATAAACAACTAAGGGAACAAAGAAAGCGATAACAAGTTCAATAATTAAAACAACCTCTAGCAGATTAATCAAAGAAATAGTTCACAAGTCCATCCTTATTAAATAAAATATTCATCCTCGAATAGCTAAGCATTTGACTAGAATTTCATCGACTTTATTACAGCATGAGTTGATGAACCAAGTGCATTATTGTGGTGCCTCTCTACCCAACCCATGAATGCTCAACAATCACCTGTAGGGGGGGAAAACAAGGGTGAGATAAAAATCTCAGCAAGCAAACTGTTTAACAGGCTATTCAGACTACAAACAAATATACAACATCATTACATTATCCACAAGTCCACATCCATAATGTGCATCCACATTCATTACAAGTTAATTAAACTACAAAGATATTAAGCATCAATATCCATTTCCCATAATGATCACAATTATAGCCTCAACCATATTTACTACCATCAATAGTAAAATATTAGCAAATGAGTCTTGATTAACTTCTTCATATTATTCACCACTACCACTACCAATGACAATAAAGTATTAACAAGTTTTACCTCATCTCTTTACTATTTCTCGCATCCACAACTGCTATCAACAATTACCACAAGAGAGTAGAATCTCAAGCCACAATCACAACCACTACCATTCCACAAGGGATGAACCCCAATCCATGACCATAGCCACCTTCCTCACACCACAAGTGACTCCCATGAGCCAATTCCACATTACAACTATAAAGTTGCAGTTGTTTGTAATATAACTTCACCACAATATCTTGCATAAGTATGCAAATGATCTTTCCACAATGTAATGCATATGTATGCTATGCTCCACTGCACCTTTACCCAACAAGGTAAAAGTATGCATCGTGCTACGACAATGCACGATGTTGTACCGGTACGGTCGCGGCTATAAGCGGCGGCATCCACAATGTAAATGTCATGATATGTCATGAATGATATGATAATCATAAACCACAAGAATTTAACCATGATGGTCAACAACATACTCATCATGAATATTTTCTCATAATCCACATGTGTCTCATTAAGAAAAATACCATTGTGTCATAAGACCATTACCACATAACCCACACTCGATTCACCAAGATCAAAATCAATCGATCTAAAGGGAACTCTACCACATAGACCACAACATGATCATCATGAATATAACCACAAGGAATTATCAATATGTCCACCTTGAGTTTATTTTCATATTCCGCATTTGGCTCATTAAGCAAATTACCACATGACTACCAACAACTCTTCCAACGCATGGCAAAAATGAATATTAATTTGCTACCACGACCTCATCCATAAAACATGCAACCATGGCATATAACTTCAAGTTATGAAAAAACATGTATATTGCAAGTAGTAAGAATAACAAGTTAAACCGTAGCACAACCGCTGCATTTACTTGCATGATCATATAAGCATTCATCCATCACAAGCATTAGGGTTAGCAATGTACTTGCCTTCCACGATGCGGCGCGTTAGCCGGCAAAGGTGATACTCCTAAACCTGAGGCCTCACCTCCTAAACAAGTAAAATAATTTCAATAAGGACATAATAAACCCAGCGCTACTAATCGGCGTTCTACACGCTTCTCGATGACTCAAGGCGAGATTACAAAGTGGCGAAAAACAACGTTTCCTGCCATATACCGTTTACGGACAGCAGCACGGTAATTGACATAACTCATGAACTGGAAGTCGAAAAGAGGTAAACCCAATTTCTGTAGATTCTTAACTGACTAATCTACAATACTCTAGTTGACACGATAATCCAATTCGGCCAAAATAATAGGCTAACCATTGTTTGAACTTTCAGTACAGAACCTGCCTACACGTTCGAACAGCAATACTAAGATGACCATAACTTTTAATAGGTAACTCCGAATTGATTGTTCTTTATCAATCTGAAAAGGTTATCGAATTATCTACAATAACCTAATTTTGTGAACTTTCAGATTCCACCAATTTCCCTTTCATATTTTAGGAAAATATCTAGACAGATTATTCTCGTCAGATTTCTGGCAGCAGATACTAAAACGACCATAACTTTTGACTCAGACCTCAGAATTGAGTGATCTTCATGGCTACTAAAAGATAACGACAGATCCCACATAACTCTAGGAGATGGAATCTTAAAATTCAGCCTCTAACTACACGAAATTACCCATGCAAGGAACTGGACAGAATTGAATCTACTAAAAACAGACTTGATCCAAACAATTCTAATTGTCAACGCATCAAAGACCTACAACCAACGCGAGAACCGGTCGTTACCCTTGACGGCACGCTGCAAGACGACGATGAACAAGCCTCTAATCTGCTGGTCCTCTCCTTCTTGATCCACCACCCCGAAACGACCACCTTCGTCCTTCGCGAGACCGAGAGCGTGGAAAGCGGCACCAAGGGGGGCGGCTCGGAAGGTGGGAGGTGCAGCACCAATGGAGGAGGAGGCGTCATGGAGGAGGAGGCAGGCGCAAGGAGAGGGAGATGGGGGCGGCCAAGGGGTGGAGTGGGAGGTGGGAGGAGAAATAGGGTTTGCCCCACCCCTTATGGCCGGCCACTCATGGGCCAAGGGCCCTCCCAAAGCTTTGGCTGCCCCTTGGGCTCCCCCTTGGCCTCGAGGCGGATTCCCCTCTTGGGCTCTCTTGGTCCAAAGGCCCGAGCCCAAAACTCAGGTAAAACAGAAGAAAATCTGATTTCTTTAGTCTATCGAAACTCAAAATCAAAATGCTTTCTTTCTAAACGGAAACGGGGTATTACATCGCCGCCCTCCCTCCCGGCCATTTCCCCCTCTCTCGCGACCGTAATCGCTGGGACCGCCTCGTCACCGCCGCGATCCCCGCCGCCGATCTCATCCCCCCGGCCTCCTCCGTCCCTATAAAAGGGAGCACGAGGTGCCCCTTTCCTCCCTCATTCCATCTCCGGCAACCACCCCTCTTCTACCCCTCTCGGTTCGCCGGAATTCGAGTTCCTCTCGCCGGCAGCCGCAAACTCGCCGTCGCCTCTAGCGCCGCCATCGCCGACTCCTCGCCTCTCAGCGCTACCACAAGCCGCCGTCACCCGAAACTACCGTGCGCGCCTCCGCTTGCCCGGCGCCACCGGGCTCGCCGCGCCGTCAACCCGTTCGCGACGCCGCTCTTACGTCGCCGCCGGCGAACCCGCCGTCCGGCGCCGCGGTGGTAAGCCCCGAGACCCTCGCGATCTCCTCTTTCTTTTGGTGCCTTTGCCGACGCGCCGCCGCCAACGCCCGTGAGCATGGCCGGGCGCCGCCGGACTTCGTCGCGGCGTGGCTCGCCACGTGGGCGCCACACGCGCCACCGGCACCTGCGCTGCGTCGGCGCCACGTAGTGCCACATCACCCCACCCCGCCACCTCACACCACCGCGCACCGTTCACGTGCCGGTCCACCGTGAACCTTTGACCACGCGTGGACCTAGTCCATTGACTAGGGCCCACTTGTCAGTGAAACAAATCTTTTCCTTTACAAAATTAATTCGGTCGGGAAAATCAAATTCCCTCGCTGACGTCAGCTTGCGCAATAAACCGATTTTCTTTTAGAAAAATAATTCAAGAAAATCAAGAAAATCTGATTTTAGGGTTTATTTAGATTTAAAACTTCCCGAGGTTCGTTCTCCCTCATACGAACTCCGATTTTGTCGATTCAAATTCCTAAATTCATATAAAATCAAGATCTAGCCATCTAAACCAAAATCATTTGATTTTGGGTTCATTTGACCAATAATCCCTTTAAACCCTAATTTATCATTCCATGTATTTCCAATCTTCCGAAGCTCATATCTTTTGCATCCAAACTCCGATTGGGGTGGTTCAAGTTGCAAAATCTTTATAAAATTATAATCCAGCTAACTAAATCAAATTATTTCTATTTGGAGTTAATTTGATCTGTCTTTTTGAATTCATTTGAATTTGAGTTGAATTTGTCGTATTTTCACGATTAGATTTCAACGACTTCGGAGAATCAGATTTCGACGCCGATTGAAGAACAACATAAGAGGGTTGATTTTGACTGTATGATCATCGTAATCGTACACTTGGACTACACGAAGATAGTACTTGTGAGTACTAGGTGACTGTTAAGAAAAACAACGTCACCTCAACACGGGCGTTACGTGAAGGTGATGCGTTGAGAAAACAACGTCACCTCATCAAGCAAGGCAAGTTATACCCTTGATCATATTGATCCCATTATTTTAAATTATTTATATTCTGTTTTAAATTATTCTGCATGCTTATTTATTTTCATTAATATAAATTCTGTTTTTCAATTCATAGTTATACCTAAATCCTTTGTATGACTCATGTTGATATTGAATCAAACACATTGACACCCTAGATAAAACACGGTTGATACGATAGTATGAACTAGGATCATTTAAACGTATTGCTTAGCCATGCTTATAGACCAAACTTATGCGATTTGGGAATTTCACCAACAATCAATTATTGTTTAAATTGTACCCTTGGCATTGGTGTGTTATGGGAGTTTTACAAATGACTTGAAAAGTAAAGTGAAAATGGGTTTGGACTTGGCGAAATGGATGATTGGTGAGTGCGAGTTTATGCGGGCTTAATCAGTTAGGGTTAAGGCCCATGGGTTTTATGGAAAGTCGCCCAAGTCGATTAAGTACCGGTCTTCGAGCGCATGATGCTATGCCTTACCGTACCACCACATGTCCTGTATAGGCGGGACTTGGCTAAATAATTTGTGATGTCTTAGTGTCATTTGTCTTTGTGTTGTTGGTATGGGTGTTGGTCGACAAGAGACCCATCTAGCGCAAGAGGGGCTTAGGAGGATGGCGATCAATGGTAGCGAAACCTTAGCGGGCATAAATACATTAAGACAGAACATTGTAAAGGCCTCGTGATAATCACTTAGTCGCACACCTTCGGAAGTGTGTCAGACGGACATTAAAAGTTAATTATCTCTTGTGGGTAAAGTTGTACCACCTCTGCAGAGTGTAAAACTATTCGAATAGCCGTGTCATGATTACGGACATGCTAGCGAACTACTCAAAGTTAGACTTTGGTTTTGTTTGAAAATAAACTTCTTCAAAACTAGTTTATTGGATGGGAATTGGGCGGAAGCCATATGATAGGAGGGTATCCTTCACCATTCATGTGTGAATGTTATCGACTATAAAATTGAGAATTTTATAAAGTTTAGTTATGGAATAACGCTTTGGAACTTAGTACCGTATTTAAAGAAAATCTTTGCTTTATGCAAATGACCTTATAAGCCATCCTTTGTTACATCCATATGCATGTCATTACTGTTACTTGCGGGTGTAACTTGCGAGCACGGAAGTTGTGCTCATTCTTGCTTATGCAAACAAATTTCAGAGGAGAAGGACTTTGCTACCGATGTGGATCTCGATGACTAGGCCGCTTCCCCAGTCGATTGCCTGTGGCAGATTAACTGGACCCTTCTACTTCTTCGTCTTCCGCTGTGTTTAATTTATTGTTGGCCTGTAAGCCTCCTTTGTAATCAACTCTGTTGTTATTTATTAATAAAGTTGTGATATGAATTTGTTATCATTTTGTTTACTGTGTGGATTAGCTACTGATCATGGGACTAGTCCAGAAATGCACAGAGGATCTGAGTGTATTAATACCCGGGTCTAAAAATATGTGTGAGTCATGTGTCATGATCAGATTATTCATGAGATCAATTCCAATCTGATCATGTGGATCAACAGCTTACAGAGCTGCTCCTACAAAACAAACCCAGCTATTCCGCTCTGTGCTGTATCCGGATTAATCATATGCATGCATATTAAATTCCAGTAGACTCGATTTCAATAAATATGTCTACCATATTCCAGCACAGTCGTCCTTAGTACCTCGAGTATTAATTCCTCGAGTTAGATTCCGCATCAAATAATTCCCTATCACATATATCAATATTCCACATTGAGTTAAAGCAGATAATAACCACAATAAATATTGAAAGCCACATAAAAATCCAACATCTCCCACTTGGTTGAAAATATTTCAATCAATAAACTGAAGTTCCATGTCTTTAACATGCTTAGAAAATAGGATAAAGTCTATTTTACAACGTTGAACACTTTGGAAAAAAATCCGGAAATCAACCCTAAACTACAAAATCTGACATGAGCCAACCTCCAACTCTCAAAACCATTCACTTTACCCCCTTCCGCCCTAAACCACTCTGGTTTTGCTGACGTGGCTTCCACGTTAACACCCACGTGGATGCCATGCAGCCAACACATCGATTTTTGCATGATGTGGCACCCATGTGGCAAATAAACTTAAAAAATTATACTAGGACCTACATGTCATTCTAATGTTGTTACTTTCTCCACCTTCTTCTCCTCCCCTCCCCTCTCCTCCGTGTGCCATCTTCTCCCAGAGCCATGCCACCACCTCCGCAAATGAGAGTGGACAGAGGAGCGTGGAGGCGACGAGGCGAAGCACGCGCATGTCGACGGCGACGACGAGCTCCCCTCCTGTCGCTGCTTCGAATCGCTCCTGAGCTCCCAGGCCTTCCTCGGCCTCCGCCGCGCCCACGGCCAGCTCCACCCCTCCCTCCTCGCCATCTCCATCTCCGACCATGGCTCCTTCGCCCAAGCCCTGCTCTAGTTCCATGCGTCGTGGCCCAAGCTCGAGGTCGGCGCGCTGCCCCTACCTCTCCCTCTGCTGCATTGCAGCAGCTCCGTGTTCGCTCACACGCGCGCTGTCATGGTGGGCCGTGAGGTCTTCCTCGTCAGTCGCGACTGCCACCGTGGGTGGGCAGATCTACATCACTGGTGGGTCGAGGAGTATGACCCACGGCAGACTCGTGGTGCGTGGTCGGCAAGGTGCCGCAATAGAGGTACGGATGCACTGAATCCCCCGTTCACCCCCATCCCTTTCCTCTTTCTCTACCAAGAGCCAAGGAGCTAGAATCACGCGAGCTCCAAATGTCGCCCGCTCGGCTGCCGCGCACCGCTCGCAGCTCTGACCGCCACGGTGCACCCCTTCTGTGGCCAACTACGTCACACGGTGCTCCTCGTCGTCCTGAGCCAAAGTCCTAAATCAATTGCGTTGTCCACACCCTCGAGCCGCCGCCGCTGTCTTCTTCCCCATCCCCGGTCAACTCCGCCCCTTTGGCCTCTTCTCCTTGCTTGGTAAGCCTTTGGACAATTACTCCTCCCTAGAGCATTGATGAACCACAGAGGTCCTGATTTTGGCCCGATCTTTTGATGAGAAGATACGATCGGTAGTAGTCGCTCAACTCTCATGATCCTGGCTACGAACTCGCAAGGCTCGAAACCACGCTATCGCTGAACTGCTCGACAAGTCATTATCAACCGTGCACGAATACCCGATTGACCTGACCACGAAGGTCAATTCCTACATACACCGAAGAAGCACACAAGAACAAGATAAAGCAATCTGAAATTACAAATAGAAATTGAAATATTTGAATTGAGTTAGGATTATGAATAAGGATCTTAATTGGGTGGTCTAGTCGACACACAAAAAAGATACAAGCTGCAACGAAGGCAAACTAAACATAAACAAAATCCAAGGAAAACTAGAGGGGTGTGGCCTCCTTATATAGGGGAGGAGGAGCCGCACATATCCAAGAGCTAAGGCGGTGGTACTATTTATGGGGTACTGTTTACGTGAACAGTACAGTCATGAATAGTGCGCCCAAGGAGGGTGGCCAAGGAGGTGGCCGGCCCAAATAGGTTACAAGGCCCAATTTGGCCCAAACAGGTGACGCGGTACCTTATTTCGATGATTACAGCGCGCACAAAAGGAATTTGAAGGTGAAGCCAGATCCGTTTGAAAGAGGACGAGATAAGCTTTCAATCAAGTACTCGTGGACCTCAAACGAAGTTTGTATGCGAAAGTTATGCCTGTTTGAAGTCAGGGTTGTCTCGGAGGCGAATGGATTCGAGCGTGTCAATTTGAACTCTTGCTTGGCTTGGACACAAAGTGATGTGGTGCTGCACAAATATACATTTTCATAATTAGGTAGCATCATATAGTTCATATAGTATAAAGACACTCCTAAAAATGAGTTCACCTGATAATTTAAGTGAAGTGTACGAGCTCCTGTATTTGGAACAGCAAGCACAGCAAATTTGATTGTATCTATAAGGGTCATGTCCTCATCATCCTCCCCCTTCTTGAAAACAAAGTCATCCTCGGCTTTTAAAAGACTGAAAATAAGGTAACAAAGAATCCAAGGTGTATGCATATATATATATATATATATATATATATATATATATATATATATATGTCATTCATTTTAACAGTTCTTCGTTGTTGCACAATTAATATTATAAAACAGCAGCGATTGTAAAACCTCATTTTATTATTACCCCAAGAATAATCATATATCTTAATGAGCAAAATAAAATTTCTCACATAGCAATTATTGCAACTAGTTTTGCAAATATAAGTGAAGTATTTATACAATTCAACTCTCTGAAGTTGTAAATTTGTAGTGGTAGCACATATGGGTAAATCTACAACTTTTGGAATCAAACAAAGTTTATTCATATTATCATATTTCAATCGAGCAATAGCGAATTCATCTAGTAAGGGTGAAAGGATGTGTAAATTCTTCCGTACTTCAACATCTTGATGCAGATTGTCCATACTAGATGGTGCAATAAGAGATGAACACATGTGCATTGAATGATCACTAAATTTTAATTTTCTCTCATAATGAACAAGATTCAGCACATAAGAATTATTGTCTAAAACAGTAAGCTTCAATTCATCCATGTAATCACAAGTTATGCATATTCGATAAACAAAAAATTGATTGTCTACACCATAATCTCCAATCAAATTAAACTTATACCCAGAGGTGTAGGCACTAGACAAGCATTTTGAACATGCGATTTCAGAAACTTTCTCCATAGCATGTGATAATTTCATAGGTGAATCCAACATAATGTAACACAAAGAATCAGTAGGAGAAATTCTAGTCAAAACTTCTTTATGTCTAACCAATTCAACGTGATCATTATATGTGATTAACTCATCACATGAATCACTTAAAACAGCAGGCAATTCAATTATTTCATCACATGGTGCACTCAAGTCGGCAGGTAAATCAACAGTTTTATCACATGGTGCATTCAAATTAATGTAGTCTGTATTCTCTACTTGAAATATGTGCATATCAGAAATATTTTTCATTAATTTTTGCTCTAAAATAGCATGAACAGTGGACAATTATAGTTCTTCACAAGCATACTCACCTTGAGTGATGATAGCACCATGATCTTTACCTTTTTGGCTCTCCTCAGATGATGTAGGTGCATCCATATCCTCATCTTCATTCTCAATCAATGGAGTTGATGGTTCAATCAGCTCATTCTCCTCTTTGTCATGGTTCTCAACTTCCTGCAAATTGTTAGTCACAGCAAAAGACACAAACATAGGTTTGTTCTCATGTTTCCTATCATCAAGCATTCTCAATTTCTCCTCAATCTGATGTTCAACCTTACAAGCAAGTATAAACAAATGAGGGAGGAAATTATATTCTTTGTGAATAAGAATGTCCTTAATTTCTTGATTAAGCCCACTTAAGAATTTATTCTCTGTAGCTTCAGCATGTTCCTCTAAGCCACAACGCAACAAACGAGTTTTCAATTCATGATAGTATTCTCTTACAGTTCTACTACGTTGTTTTAAACATTGTAGTCTAGCTAACAAATAATCAGCATGATATTTAGGAACAAATTCATCTCTCAAAAGTTTCTTTAATGCTTGCCAAGTTTGAGGCACTCTTCCATATCTACGTAAATGCTTCCACCAAAGTATTGCATCTTCAACAAAAATACTAGTGACAGCTTTAATCTTTTGCCTATCAGACAAATCATAATATTCAAATTCTTTGTTTAAAGCTATCTCCCAGTCAATATAGACATCAGGATCAAATTTACCAGCAAAAGAAGGCACAATGAGTTTAGTTTTACCAAGCGTGCTTGGAGGGTTAATTTGTCCGGTTTTGACACTTGAGAGGGGGGGTCAAACATCCGATTTTGAAGTTGAAGGTTGAAATCTAGACTTTCGCAAGTGTTCAGGGGTGTCAAATGGACTTTTTCCTATAAAATAATTCTTGACTAACTAGCTTAGTCAGTAGGTCTGCAACCATATCAATGCTAGATAAATAAACCAAATGAATATATTTGAGTCTATTTATTACATCACGAATATAGTGATACATTCCTTCAATGTGTTTACTTTTACTATGAAATTTAGGATCCTTCGAGATCTTGATCACTGACTGATTATCACAGAAAATAGTGACAGGTTGTGATGCACTTTCCACGACCTTAACTGATGCAAGAAATTTCGTCAGCCATACACCTTCCTTTGCTGCTTCAAATGCAGCAATGTATTCAACTTCCATGGAGGAAAGAGCAACTGAATCCTATGTTCTGCTACACTAAGAAATAGCACTTCCTGCCAAAGTAAATAGATAACTAGAAGTTTATTTTCGGTCATCCGGATCCTCTTACCAATTAGCATCAGTATAACCCTGCAGCTAAAGATTATGACCATTAAAACATAATAAATAATCCATAGTTCTTTTGACATAACGCAATACATATTTGATTTGTTTCCAATGCACTTCCCCGGAGTTCTTTTGATATCTACTAAGAATTCTAATGGTATGGCTGAGGCCAGGTCATGTAAACAACATAGCATACATAAGACATCCTAAAGCTGAAGAATAAGGAATATCATTCATTCTAGCTTTTTTCTCAGGTGTTTTTGGACATAATTCCTCATTGAGTTTAGTTCCTTTTACAATAGGTACATTAATAGGTTTGCTATTTCCCATAGAAAATCGTTTTAAAACAATTCTAAAGTATGCTTTCTGGGACAACCTAAGAATCGTTTTATTCCGATCTCTATGTATTTCAACTAGCAAAACATAGGAAGCTTCTCATATATCTTTCATATCAAATTTAGAAGACAATCAAGCTTGCACTTCCATCAATATATTTTTATCGTTAGAAGCAATGAGAATATCATTAACATACAAAGACAGTAAGACAAAACAATTACCCATAACTTTTGTATATATGCAATAATCACCTTCTGTCATTGAAAAACTATATGACGTGGTAGCATTATCAAAAAGAATATACCATTGACGTGAAGCTTGTTTAAGACCATAAATTGATCTATTCAACTTGCAAACCTTATTTTTATTTCCTTTTTCTCCAACCTTTTGGCTGTTTCATATATATATTTCCTCCTCAAAAAAACATTAAGAAAAGTTGTTTTAACATCCATTTAGTGGAGTTCCAGATCATAATAAGCCGTTAAAGCACTAATAATACGAATTAAAGTAAATTTTACAATAAGAGAAAAAGTTTACACAAAGTCAATACCTTCCCTTTGTGTAAAGCCTTTAGCAACAAGTCTAGCCTTATATTTTTCCATTAAACCTGCTGCATTCAATTTCCTTTTTAAAATCCATTTACAACCTATAGGTTTACGGTTGTTCGGTAGATCAACAAGTTCCCAAGATTTATTCCTTTTTATCGAGTTTAATTCTTCCCACATTGGTTTCACCTATAGTTTTGATTGAGAGCAGCTTATTACTTCTTTATAAGTCTTTGGTACATCCTCTAAATCTGAAGTTTTAGAGTGAACTTCCCTCAAAAACAAATAATAATCATCTAGATATTGGAGTGTACTAAAATTCCTCCCACTTATCCTAAGTGTGTTAGTATTGGGAGTTTGGTTTGCATTTTCTTCAGGAGCTGAACCTCCTTCAATGTGAGAATCAATACGAGATGTATCCATCTGTGTTTCTAGTGGAGTTGCCAATAATTCCACCCTTGCCCGCTTAGCACGACGAGGTGTGTTTTGATATAAAAATATTGCACCCCTGCTTTTCACCAGTTTATCTCTTTCCTGATCATAAAACTTGTACCCTTTTGATTCCAAATAATAACCAATAAAAATTTCTGGCATGCTTTTTGGCTGCAATTTTGTACGGTTTTGATTTGGCACTCTAATTTGTGCGTTACAACCCCAAACAGCTAAGTGGCGAAGTGAGGGTTTTCTTCCAGCCCACAACTCACAAGGAGTGACTATTATAGCTTTAGATGGTGAATGATTCAATAAATAAACAATAGTATGCAAAGCTTCACCCCAAAAAGGTAATGGAAGATATGAATAAGCCATCATAGATCTAACCATATCCATAAGTGTTCTATTCCTCCGCTCAGCCACACCATTTTGTTACGGAGTATAAGTATGGTATAATGACGAATAATTCCATACTCTTTACAAAAATCATTTAATATTCCTGAAGTGTATTCTCCTCCACGATCAGTTTCAAAACTTTGATATTTCTATTCAATTGATTTTCCACTTCAGTTTTAAATGTTTTGAATACATCAAATCATTCCGACTTATGTTTAAGAAGATACACATAACCAAATCTTGAATAATCATCAATGAATGTGATAAAATAAATTTTTTGCCCTCTAGTGGGAGTAAACATCCCACCACAAATATCAAAATAAATAATGGCAAGATGCTCATTTGATCTTTTCGCCTTTGGGAAAGGCGCACGGATCATTTTACCCATTATACATGCCTCACAAATACCAAAATCCTTCCACTTAAAGTGCAGAATCCCAGAATTAATAAGTCTCTTAATTCTATTTTTAGATATATGACCAAGTTGTAAATGCCATAAATAAGATTATGAGCATATGTTCCTATCATTAGTATTTCCCACTATGGAGTTATTTTCACCAACCAAGCAATCAATATTGTCATCATTTGATAGCTCATCAAGAAAATAAAGACCATCATGATGAGTTTTAGTATACACTAATTTTCCATTTGAGCAATATTTTAACCCTTCTTTTTCCAAACAGTATATCATAACCAAATATTTTAACTGAGCAACAGAGATTAAATTCCTTCTCATGCTAGGTGAATATAAAGTGTCATGTAATAATAATTTTCCTCCATTGGGGAGTTCTAGGACATAATTTTCAATTCCAAGTACATTAGTTTTAGCATTAGTGCCAAAAAGATATATCTATTTCCCCTTGGAATTGTTCACATAGAAGTAAAAGCTCTATTATCGTTAGTAATATGAGATGTAGCACTAGAATCGATAACCCAACTATTTGAAAAAGTAGTAGTAAATAAAGATTCAGTGTATACAAAAATATCAAACATACCGTTAGGCGATGAATCGCCTTTACGCTCAACTGGTTGCTTGTTTTGATTCTTTTGCTCATTCTGCATCTTCTTTTTCCTGCAATCAGCTCTGAAATGCCCATACTAACTACAGTTGTGACACTTGAAATTCTTATACTTATCATTTCTCCGAACTGAATAATAATTTCCACGATCATCCCGATCGTGTTTCTTGTTAAGCTTTTCCCTCAAATCACTATTAGACTTCCTTTTTTGCCAATTCCTTTTATTAGTACCTTTTTCCTCTCCAAGGTGTAAGTCAGAATTGTGAGTATTTCTTTCTTTTCCCTGAGAGAGTTTTCTATCTTCTTCCATACACAAATGATGCCTCAGAGTGCGCATATTGAGTATCCTTTCAGAATGATAGAAAAATATCTTAAATTGTTCCTATGAATTTGGCAAAGAGTTTAGAATAACCATGACTTGCACTTCTTCAGAAAAAGGATAGCCAGTATTTTTTTTAATTCCTCTGCTAAAATACAGAGTTTATTGAGATGCTCATTAATTGAAGTGTCATCATACATCTTGGTGGAGAGAAAGTGATTAACAAGATTAAGTGCTTTAATAAGAGATACCTCACCAGAATCTTGTTCCAGATTACGCATTATCTTTCACACATTTCGTTCACCTTCATACTCAGCAGCCAAAGAATCAGTCATTGATCCCAATATAAAACTACAAGCCCTTTTATTATCCCTTATCTAATTTTCATATTATTCTGCATAATTTTTTCCTCAACAGTGGCATTTTTTCTGACTCTTCTGGTTCGTTTTTGTCTATCACATAATCAATATTTTCAGCAGAAAGCAAAAACATGATTTTTCTTTTCCAAACCATAAAATTTGAGCTATCCAACTTGCAAGATCTAAGTAGTTCAGAAAATAAGCTATTAGTTGCCATTGCAAGAAGATACCTGAATCTGTAGTGCTTCGGATCAGAGAAAAGACAATATGTAAATACCAATAAGATATCTCTCTTCTTTTGCGCAATCTGCAGATCGGAAATCCAGTGCCTAATCACCGTGCGCGGAAGAAAATCAAGATGTCGCTGTCACCTGCTCTCCAAGAAACAGCGTGATGCCATGTCCTCTTACTGCTAGATGGTGGATGCGCGCCGACCAAGAACCTCTTTTCCTCCAACAAGAAAAATTGGGCTTCAATTAATGTGTGTTGGACAATTAATGAAGGATTTGATGTATGCCGCTATGCTGTTGGACAATTAATTGCTTTTCCTTCACGTAGAAGTGACACAATCAATTTGATGTTGATTTTGGTGCTTCACGCCACACGCTGGACTTCACACCACGCACCGGACTTCACGCCACTCACCGCTCGAACGGACGGAAAGCAACACAGTGGCAAGAGGACTCACACCAATCGAGAGGAAGTTGTTTGCTCGCGCGTGAAAGCATCGGTGGAGCGCCGATTGAGGAAAACGCTGGCTGTGACTTTTATGCAGCATCCACGAATCCGTGACGGGATGCAAGCGGGCATCTGGATGACAACGATGCCACTCGAAAGCGACGTCCACCAATCCAAGGATGCGGACAACGAGATCTTTTCGGATGCGAACTACCGTCGTGCGTGCCGCCACCCGGCTCTGATACCAATGTTAGGATTTTAGCAAACCCTAGATTGGTTTGGTGGAGGTTTTTCAGTCTACTCTCTATTCCTCTGCCTTTTCTGTGGTGCCGCTCACAGTTGCATTATAAGGCTAGAGGGTAGTGCCTATTTATAGACTCCACTTCCAGGTGTAATAATTAACCCACATATTTTCGCTACACTGTGATACTCTTGAACCATGTCACCAACCACGATCAGATAGGCCAGTTTTATGAGTCTGAAATATATTAGTTCCTGGCACACATGTGTGAGTCATGTGCCATGATCAGATATGTTCACGAGATCAATTCCAATCTGATCATGTGGGTCAACTGCCTGTAGAGCTGATCCTGCAAAATAATCTCAACTATTTCGCCCTGTGCTGTATCCGGATTAATCACATGCATGCATATTAAATTTCAGTAGATTCGATCCTAGTAAATATGTCTACCATATTCTAACACAACCATCCTCAGCATCTCGAGTATCAATTCTCCGAGTTAGATTCTGCATCAAATAATTCTCTATCACATATATCAATATTCCACATTGAGTTAAAGTAGATAATAACCACAATAAATGTTGAAAGCCACATAAAAATCCAACACTCTTAGCCAACCCACACATTTTAAGTCGTGTGGCGTGCGACGGCACGCGGCAAAACTAGTTGAGATATTTGGGTAAAATAGCACACCTCCGCAGAGTACAACTTGAATATTCTGATACGGGGTCGCCCGATCTTCTCGACGTAGGATCAAGGCACTCACGTGTAGCCCTTTAAATCGTAGTGATCTTCCGTTGCTCGTGCAAGGATTAGCACTCTATAATTCACAAGAACATATGCGTTGATTTCACCGACCACCAAGTGAAATATATCATGCCCCCAATTTCCAGCGGAAAGGTTAAAAGATATGAATTTGGAACTCCCAATTCCCCGTCAAGTTGATTCAGCCAACATGGAAGAACAAGAGCAAACTTGTTTCAATCTATTATTTCTAAAAATAATGGTCTAAAGATACAATGGGGGTGGGGGCCGGCTACTTAAGGACGCCCTAGAATCCGACTCAACTTACTAGCTATGGTTTGAACTCTTGAGCTAAAAAACTAGATACATGGCGATCCCAAGTTGGTTTTGACTGGAAAGCATAGCACACAGGCCATGGAGTTCCTCACGGTCATTGATCTTCGGTTTTGGTGAGAACCACTTGAAAACCAGCTGGTTCTTGAGAGAACTCAAGAAAACCAACTTTCTTTCTGGCTTGGCATGACAACCTTGACTTGGACGTGGCCTCCCTCACTCCTTGGGCTGGTTTCTCATGCGGTTGGGCCTTCCCTTGTAGCTTGAGCTTGGGGCATGCGGCTTGGAGTCCTCTCCCACATGGGCTTTCCCCCTTGAAGTTTCTGGCCGCATGGGCTTGGCTAGCCGCAAGGGTCAACCCCTCTTGCGCCTCATTTACTTGAGCTAGGCCGCACAAGCCCCCCTTGATGGTTCCAGGCGCATGGGCCAATTCCCTCAAGTGGATAGCCACATAATTTCTTTCTTGCTTGCTAACTGAATGTCCTTGTTCTCCCTTGTGCTCCTCCAATGCTTTGGCCCTGACCTCCCTCTCCTCCCCCTCAGTTCCAAAGTCTTCACATTGTTCAAATATGAGAATGCACAAAGTACTAGCATGAGATAGTATCCAATTCTCATCAAAGACAATAGAAAATTCTTAAAAAAAACAAAAGCACCTGTTGGTTTAGAAGTTTAGCTCTTGCTCTAGTCAGTGGGCCTTTATATTCATGAGCAGCATCCTTATGCACACTTGGAGAGTTGGAAGATGTGATAGTAGTAGGGATGTCCTCATCATATTCACCCCTTGCTCCGGAACAAAAGCTACGATCACGAAAGGGAGCCTATAGGTGGCTCTGACATGTGGTGCTACGTGTCTAGTAGATTCCAAACTTTCTAAAACTGATCTATTCTAATCACATTATTTCAAAGTAATGTATCTCTTCCATGAAGGACCATGAGTCCTTTTGGCTAGTCATGGTATATTGGTAGCTCATCTCATGCTTTGCTAATATCTCGTCTTGCTAAATAACCTCTGTACTCATACTTGCTAAAACCCCCCTTATAGAGAGATCGTTGGTGGACGTAGCGTTGAAAACGGACGGAAATTTTCCCGGTCCGAACCGTCCATTTTTCTACATTTGACCCGGCCGTTTCCGTATTTTGGAAATATCCGAATCGGTTCGAGTCGGACGGAAGTCGTCGAATGCGGACGGACGTAAAGCGGCGTTTTCGTCCGTTTTGCGAATTCGTATTTGGTCGGAATATTTCCGTATTTTACGGAATTTACCGGATTCTAGGCAGGCCCAATCTTTGTCCCGGTCCCCCAACTCCTAGAGGCCCAACACTAGCCCATCTAAGAAAACCTAGGTCTCCACTCTCCACTTCTAGACCCCAAGTGCCCCTAAATGATGAGGTATGCGTATCGTTGTACATTGTAGCGACCTTATATTTACAACATTTAACAATAAATTATGACCAAACTATATGCGGGAAGATGGCGGTGAAAGTGATCCTAACGAGATGGATGATCTTTGCAGAGTGTGATGGGTGATGAACATCCGGAAAAATATGCCATGTTATTATGTGATGTCTTGTGCTATGTTCATGCCACTCATTTTAATTTGTTAGATGTCATCCGAACTAAGTGTCACGAGTGTTCTTGTGTTAGTGTGTGGACGATAAATCCTAAACTATTTTCATTTGCGTTTGAATATCCGAATTCGTGCTTTACATTTTCATCGTCAAAGATGTGTGTGATTGTGATTGTGAGTATAAAGATGTGCGGTATTAGGCTTAAGTTAGACTTTCGTCCGTTTCCGTTGAGTTTCGCGTATTGGTTCGTTTAGTGCACCCGCATATCCGATTCCGTTTCGAACCGCATTTTCCGAACCCGATCCCGTTTCCGCCAACAAATATAGAAACGGAAGTAGAAATGGGGTTTTTCCGTCCGTTTCCGTTCGTTTTCATCGCTAGGTGGACGTGTCAGAACCCGGGATTAATATCCCAGATCCTCTGTGCATTTCTGAACTAATCTCATGATCAGTAGCTAGTTCACATAGTAAACAAATATGGTAATAAAATTCATATCACAACTTTATTAATAATCAACAGAGTTTATTACAAAGAGGCTTACAACCAACAATAAAGAACACAGCGGAAGACGAAAAGTAGTAGAGTCGACAATCGCCACGAGCAATCGGTAGGGGTAGCGGCCTAGTCGTCGAGATCCACACTGGTAGCAAAGTCCTTCTCCTCTTAAATTTTATTTGCATAAAGCAAGTATGAGCACAACTTCCGTGCTCGCAAGTTACACCCGTCAAGTAATAGAATGACATGCATATATGGATGTAACAAAGGATGGCTTATAAGGTCATTTGCATAAAGCAGCATTTTCTTTAAATACTTGTACTAAGTTCGAAAGCAGTTATTTTACAACTAAAATTTATAAAATTCTCAATTTTATAGTCAGATAATATTCACACATGAATGGTGAAGGATACCCTCCTATCGCACGGCTTCCTACCCAATTCCCATTTGGATAAACCAGTTTTGAAGAAGTCTATTTTCAAACAAAGACCAAAGTCTAACTTTGAGTAGTTCTGCTAGCATGTCCATAACCGCGGACACGGCTATTCGAATAGTTTTACACTCTGCAGAGGTTGTACAACTTTACCCCACAAGAGATAATCAACTTTCAATGTCCGTCTGACACACTTCCGAAGGTGTGCGACTAAGTGATTATCACGAGGCCTTTACAAAGTTCTGTCTTAATGTATTTATGCCCGCTAAGGTTTCGCTACCATTGGACTGGCCATCCTCCGGAAGCCCCCTCCTGCGTCAGATGGGTCTACTGTCTGACCAACACCCATACCAACAACATAGCACAAATGACACTAAGACATCACAAATTATTTAGCCAAGTCCCGCCCACACAGGACATGTGGTAGTATGGTAAGGCGTAGCATCATGCACTCGAAGACCGGTCCTTAACTGACTTGGGCGATTTTCTATAAAAACCCCTGGGCTTTAACCCTAACCAGATTAAGCCCGTGCATAAACCTGCACCCACCAATCATCCATTTCGCCCAAGTCCAAACCCATTTTTATTTTATTTTCCAAGTCATTTGTAAAACTCTCGTGACACACCAATGCCAAGGGTATAATTTAAACAATAATTGATTGTTGGCTGAAATTCCCCAAATCAGACAAGTTTGGTCTATAAGCATGGCTAAGCAATACGTTTAAATGATCCTAGTTCATACTATCGTATCAACCAGGTTTTATCTAGGGTGTCAATGTGTTTGATTCAATATCAACATGGGTCATACAAAGGATTTAGGTATAACTATGAACTGAAAAACATGAATTTATATTACTGAATATAAATAAGCATGCAGTAATAATTTAAAAACAGAATATAAATAATTTAAAATAATGGAATCAATATGATCAAGGGTATAACTTGCCTTGCTTGATGAGGTGATGCAGATCACCTGATACTGAGGGGATGCAGATCACCTGATACTGAGGTGATGTTGTTTTCCTCAACAGGTCACCTAGTACTCACAAGTACTATCTTCAGGTAGTCCAAGTGTACGATCACGATGATCATACAGTCAAAATCAATCCTCTTATGTTGATCCTCAATCGGCGTTGAAATCTGATTCTCCGAAGTCGTCGAAATCTAATCGCGAAATAAGCCAAATCCAACTCAAATTCAAATAAATTCAAAAAAACAAATCAAATTAACTCCAAATAGAAATATATTTTTTTAGCTAGCCAGATAATAATTTTATATGAATTTAGGAATTTGAATCGACGAAATCGGAGTTAAATGCGAGGAGAAACGAACCGGAAGTTCTAAATATCGAAACCTAATTTTGATTTTATTGAATTTCTTGAATTATTTTTCTAAAGGAAAATCGGTTTATTGCGCATGCTGACGTCAGCAGGTGAAAAAGGATTTTCGGCCGAATTATTTTCCTAAAGGAAAATGATTTTTCTCACTGACAGGTGGCCCCCAAGTCAATGGATTGGGTCCATGGTCCGGTCAACGGTCCACCGCGGACTCGGTGTATGGGAATAGTGCATACGGGGGAGGTGGCGGGCGTGTGCACAGGTGGCAGCCACGCAGGCGGTGATGCGGCAGAAGGGAAGACGTGGCGCTGATGTGGAGGGTGAGGTGGCGGGCCACGTCGGCGAACACCGGCGGCGGCTCGGGGTCCAAAGGTGCCGCGAGCAGCGGCGGCGGTCGGCGAGGTGCCAATAGACGCGGGAGGGTGCGGAGATCACGGGGCTTACCTAGGCGGCGGTTGGGCACGAGGCGGTGGCCGGCGGCGATGCGAAGGGCTGCGGCGGTGAGGGGTTGTCGACGATGAAGACGTCGCGGTGGTCCTCGGGGCGAGAGGATGAGCGCACGGGGACGGCGACGTTGCGGCGATGCCGTCGGTGTTAGTGGCGGCGGCGCGGCGGCGGTGGCGGCGGCGCGATGAGGCGGCGGAGTAAAGTACGGTGGCGGTGGCGAGAACTCGAATCGCGGCCAGGCTAGGGCGAGGGAGGAGGAGCGAGTGGCGGCGGTGCGATGAGAAGGACGGTGTGCACCCGAGGCTCCCTTAAATAGGGCCGGGGCGGGGCGGAGGCGGAAGATCGGCGGCGGGGATCGTGGCGGTGACGGCACGGCTACGGAGATCCCGCGCGAAAATGAGAGGGTAACGGTTGGGGGAAGGGGCGGCGTGATACGCGGAATCCAGTGCGCACGCGGGCGCGTGAAGAGGAGGCGAAAATCTCGACGGAGACGGAGCTTCTGCGGCGCGGAAATGGCGGCGGGATCGGCGAAGAAGAAAGCCAGAGGGAAAGAAGGCGTAGGGAGGAAGAAAGAATGCGGACCGTTGGATTCGCATCCAACGGTGGAGGAGGCGGGGTGGCGTGGAGCGGTGAGGGCCGTGCGATGGAGATCGAGCGGTGAGGGAGAGAGTAGGGCGGAGGGAGAGTGGAGCGGGCCGGATGGGCTGGCGCGCGCGGTGAAGGGAGATGGGCCGAGGAGGTTTAGGCCCAAAAGGGATTTAGGAATTTTTAATTGCTTTCTTAATTGATTTAATTCCAGAAATTAAAAAGGGCTTTATAAAATAGCAAATTAAATCCAAAAATTCTAGAAAAATTCACAGAAATTCCCAGAGGCATTTTGGATTTAATTAAAATGGTTCCAACTTATAATTGGCTATTAATTTTGCAAAATAAATTATTTTGGCTTTAAAATACTTAGGAAAAAGCTTTTAAAAACTCAGAAAATTCTCAAAATTAAATAAGTTTTCAATTTTCAGGTCAAACCAAATAAAACTTCAAGAACTTCAAATAAATTTTGAATTTTGACTTTTAAAACTTCAGAGATTCAAATAAAGCAATCCAACTCTGGCGAATTCTCAGCAAAACCAGTAAATTAATAATTTTATTTATTTTTATTTTGGTAACAACACTTTGGGATGTTACAGGACGTTTACATCCTGTGAACCGAGCCACCTAAACCACAATGATCCGAATTAGATAAATTATGAGCTTGAACCAACCTCCAGTGAGATGGATCCTAAAGGTTAGAGGACGGCTTGATGATACCACACGAGGACTGGAAAATGAATTCGAGTAAAGCTTTGTGAAGGCTAGCTGAGGTGTCATAGAGTAGGTTAGGTTAAAAGCTGTTGAAGAATAGGTTGCACTGTAATTAGCCTTAGAAAGGCTTTGTAACCTGCTCCTATGTGAAGTACCACTCAACACCTTTTGTTGTATCACTTTGATGTGAGACATTCCCCAATAAAACTTGTCTTTGCTAAGTAATGTCTCCAAAGTCCCACGGGTCATCACACTAAACCACAATTTAAAAGGGAGAACTTAAAAACAATGGTAAAATGGATATGTCGCTGAAGATGAACTAAAATTGCATATTGCATGGAACTAAAAGTCTAATTCAAATGGCATGCAACTTTTAATCTATCAGGTTTTATTCATAGACTATCTACATGTATTTTCTTTTGATGTTAATACCATGGACAACTAGCAGTTTCTAAATTAAAAGGTACGAGAAGATATGTAAATCACCATAAAAATACAACATGTTAGGAAGAAAATAAGTTCATAAATATTTAGATCATAAAACTATGAAATCATGATAACATCTGCGAGTTGATGATGACATGTGAAATTTGATGGAATGGAATTTTGAACAAGATGTATGCAAAATAGAACTACATGAACAAATCAATTAATTTGTTTTTTTTAAGTTTAATAAAACTATTTTCAACAGGATGCCGTCACTCGTTGATGGCATGCGTTGCTATGATAATACCAAATAATAATTAACTAAGCTAGGGTGATGAAAGATCATAATAGTGCAATAGGCAAAGTGGATATAATCAAATGAGTGTATAACTAATACCAAAACATTTAAATAAATAATTAAGGTAAAATGCATTAATTTGAATCAAGGTAATTTTGGAAAACTAGGTTTAACATGGTTAAAGGTACAATTTGCCTTGCTATAACAATGATGTTCTTATTTTCTTTTCAATCGTCTACTTACTTGACCTTCAAATCCTTCGAACAATTCCGGGACTTCAACGTCTAACGAGAAAGAAAGCGCACAAATAAACAAAAATCAAAAAGAAAAATCAAATAAACTCTAAATTGAAATTAAATAGTACAGGATGGTAGATCTTGAATTTAGATAAATTTAGAAACTTAAATGGGTTAAATCGGAGTTCGTATGAGGAAAAACAAGCTCTAGAAAGTTTGATCGAAAAGAAAAATGTTGAAAAAGGAAAAGGGAGAGAGAACGTGACAGGTGGGGTCCACGGAATAAAAGGATTTTCAAGAATTAAAATAGTTTCAGAAAAAGTTAAAGAAGGTGACATGTGGACCACTAGTCTATGGACCAGATCCACTGAATAAGGTCAACGGTTCACGGTGAATTGGGTTCATGGAATAGTGTCTGAGAAGGTGGGTCCACTTATGAGTGACTAGATCTATGGTGGATCAAGTCCACACGTCATGATTTAGGGTTCGAATCTGGGTTTAGGCTTGGGATGCCATGTGGGCGATGACAAGATCCGAAGGACTGACGTGGCTAGGAGGTGTCAGATGACATGGCAGCAACGAGGCAGTGAGGTAGACATGCTGACGTGGCAGACACTTAGGACAACAAGGATGACATGGCCACGAAGTGGCAGGTGATGCGGGTGAAGGCGTGGCACAGAAGGATGGCGACGCTCGGGTATGAGGTGGTCACAAGCGTTATGGTTCACGGCGGAGGCGAAGAAGGTGCAAAATAGAACGAGGGCGATGAGGCAAATGAGGTGACGCGTGCTAGGGTTTGATACGAAATTCTGGTACGACGACAGCGATCTAGCGTTTCGGGCTTTAGGGGATTGGCGACTAGAGTTGAGGCGGTCGTTTTGACACGCACGTCGAGACTTTAAATAGCTTGTAGCGGTGGGGCTATGGGAGAGTCCGAGGGCGACACGGCGGTGGAGTCCAGCGTGTAACCAAGTCGGAGACGATGAATAGTGGCATGATGGGGCCACACATTAGTGACGGTGGCTCGGGCGAACCCGCGTCACACACGACACGTGAGAGGCTAACAGGTGGGTTCGGGTGCGAGCGAGCGGGAGAGAGAGAAAGAAAGGGCTGGCGCGAGATTGGGCTGGGCTTTGGAGAGAATGGGCTGGGGAAATAGAGATTCAATCCAAAGGTATTTTCCTGGATTTTAAATAGTTTTTTTATTTTAAAATACCAAAAAATCCAAATGGTAAATTAAGAATAGCAAATGAATTTATAAAAATTCTAGAAAAAATATGAAAAATACTTCCAAGCACAAAAAACTCAAATAAAATAGTTTTGGAATTAATTGATGTTTAGATTAGTCACATTAAATTATTTTGACTTTAAAAGTCCCATTTAAGCTTTATTAAATTCACATAAAACTTAGTGAATTTTTTCAAGTGACTAAACTACTTAAAAAGATATTGAAACTCAGGTGGGATGTTACATGCAACAAGCCACTTTTTTTTTGCATAGGTCATGCTCACATGTGATGGCCGTATGTTCAACGATGGCACAGTATCCAAGCCAATATCTCTCTGAATATTTCACCAAGGAAGAGGTGATGCGAACCTGGAGTGTAGAGCTATATGGTTACGACGTGATTGGCCATTTCACCGGCCCTCCTACCTAGGAGGAGCTAATCTAGGTCGCCAAAGTTGATAGGCTATAGGGAACGATTGGCCGGTGGCAGAGACGACGTATCTAGAACAAAATGGATGAAGCAGAAGCCGAACGTCGATTGAAGAAGTGTTCTATTTGTAAGGAGTCTGGACATACCTTTAAGAATTGCCATGAAGGAGAGGTCGCCAGTCCAGACGGCATCACAGGGATCTCATTCGACCGCCCCACTCGAGGCGGGCACGATGGAGGTCAACATGGCGGACATGGAAGTGGCGGCCATGGGGAATGATTTATCTTTTTGAAATATGTTGTGATGAATGTTTTACTTACAATCATTGTGATTTGTTGAACAACTATGTGATGACGTATGTCCTATGTAGTTGTGTACTCCGATGTAATCATGTAATGTGGCGCGTCGAATTATTATATGTAACGTATGTACTGCCGCTAATATTATTTCTTATTACTTTCTGTTTCTTACTATGAATAATGTAACCACCTAATGTTATGTCTTCTATTTGCCGTTACTTTTTTAGTTTTTTTTTTTTGAAAAAAAATTCTAGCTCATGCCGCCATTTGAATTGGTGCTAGGATCTTATCGCTAATTCAAATGAATCATGTTGCCAATACAAATGACGACTTATACATTTTACATTGTTTTAATGGTGACATAGTTCCTGTTGCCATTTGGACATAAACTCATTTTTATAAATTTGTTAAATAGATATTTATTTCTGTAATTCGTTTTTTTAATGTAATATTTTAAGAACAAATTCCCAAAGTCCGTACCTGGTGGCAAGTAAAACCTCCCGAAACATTCGTCTCACCGAAGTTCCACTCACACTCCCTGACTAACGGGCCCTAACAAACGGTAGAAGCTACCTGGGCCACCATGTCAGTCGCTGTGCGCAACAATCTCTTACAAAATCGCCCGTGCGCCGAGAACTACTTGCCTTTCACCTCCTCTCTGCCTCCTCCCTCCGATCCCATCACCACCGCCACCCCACCCCACCCCACCCCGTGGACCGCCCCCCGAGAAACCCGTGCGCCGCGCCCACACGCCCGCCGGAGCGAGCGCGCCTGCACCCGAAGCACCAACCCCGCAGGGTCCCCGACCGGCAGGTGGGCGCCCGCGATGTCGCGAGGCGGCGGGTGCTGCCCGGCGATGGATCTGATGCGGTCGGAGGCGATGCAGCTGGTGCAGGTCATCATCCCCGCCGAGTCCGCGCACCTCGCCGTCTCCTACCTCGGCGACCTCGGCCTCCTCCAGTTCAAAGACGTAAGTGCGTTTCGCTTCGATTTCGATCCATTTGCCCCCCCCCCCCTCCGTTCCGTTCGATCGAGTGGGGGGCATAGTTAGGGTTCCGGTGGTGTTCCCTTTTTTGCCGTAGCTAGTCGCGTGCGGATCTGTGGTGGATCCCTAGGGTTTTGGGTTTCCGCTCTGTAATAATCGCCTAATCGGGATGGATGGATGGATGCTAATTGTGAACTACGGTCCGAGTTTCGTAGTAGAGTTTCGTAGTAGCTTGTTGTTGGTTAGTTGAGGTGATTTGAAGCTGGTACCTTGGTATACACGACGCTGATGCTAATTATAGGATGGTCTCTGATGAACTAAAAATAGCAGATAGCACGGTTCAACAAGAGAAATTGCCGAAATAGCTAAAACGATGTTGCAACAGGTGTAGGTGTGTAGGAAGGTTATTCCTACTGAAAAGAATGTTTTTGCAAAAAAATAAAATGGGAACATTTCCCTGACGGAAATGGTAAATCGAAAGATGGAAGACTGATAATAAGAAGTGCTGAAAAGAACTGGCTATGACTTCTTTTTATAAGAATTCCGGATTGAAGTATAACTGTTTAGCTGATGTATTGTGTTGTTCTCCCCTAATTGATGCAATGTTAGCTTCTGCAACATATATGCTGTGACATAATGGTAGGGATGAATATAAAATGCCCTTCCCAAAAGATAAATAGGAGCATACATGACTTTTAAGTTAATAATTGCCTGCTTTTTTAGGTCCTGATGATAAATATGGAACTCAAAAACATTTAAAATTTTAGATAATGCTTTGCAGTATTTTTCTACAACTACTTCCATATAACTTTGGGCTGTACCACTTTCATCCTGAGATTAAACAATCTCAGTTAAACTTTGTTTATCATGAAATTTGCTTCCAATAAAGCCTGTAACTTGTGGACATAGCTGATTTGGAGCTGCCATAAGGTCACACCTTTTTTGTTTTGGTCAATGTTGGTTTAATCCAGGTCAACCTGACAATTATTTGTTGTTTCAGCTTAATGCGGACAAGAGCCCATTCCAACGGACTTATGCTGCCCAGGTACTCTGTTTGTTGTTTTAATGCTGTCTTCTTGTGATGTCATGCTATACTATATGATCTTATATATGGATGGCTTATTATTAGGAGCAGTTCTTTGAACCCTTGATCGAGCTTGTATTCTATTAGTGTTAATCAAGCTGTTATGAAAGCCTTACTTTAAGCAAACAATGGAAAGATACTAAATCCTGTAACATTTTGCAATCGGCTTCTGTCATTGATTCAGGTTCTTATGGAACTGCAATATTAGATTCATGAATTTTCCAGTAATTGCGATTATTAACCTACACACTGGACACTCTATTTATTTAGTTCCCCCTCAGCCCCTTTGTTTCTCGGCATTGTTTAGATTAGTCTCTTGGGAGAGCACCAACTCTTTTACTTAATGCTGTGCCGCAAATCATAATCATATTTACCAGTGCATGATGGTCTGCAAATATTTATCATCTTATTGCTCTGCTTATGTTTACACCTTGTGCAGATCAAGAGGTGTGGTGAAATGGCTCGCAAGTTGCGGTTTTTCAAGGAACAAATGTTCAGAGCTTCCATATCGACATCTCCCATACAATTATCAAGAACTCCTTTGGAAATTGATGACCTAGAGGTATTTAGTTGAATAAATGATGCCCTTATCAATTGTCATGTACAAATTGTAAGTGTAGAATTTTGTTTAATATTGTCAACTAACAGGTAAAACTTGGAGAATTAGAAGCTGAGCTGATTGAAGTTAATGCAAATAATGAAAAGTTGCAGAGGACATACAATGAGCTGGTGGAGTACAATGTTGTTCTACAAAAGGTATGATTCTAGCTTAAAGTACCATTACTTAATTTCATTGTGTGCTCTCTTTTCTCCTTTTATGCATTGACAATAGCATCATGTGGTCAAAAGTAAAGGGAGCTAGGTCCTAAAATTGCCCTGAGGAGCATGGTGCCAAACAGAAAAAAGCTTGCCAAAAATATTAGGTCCATAAACAAAATAGAAAATTGCGTAGCTCATACCACTCTGAAGTTTTTGCAAATTTCCAGATGTACTTTAAAACATAGTTACCGGAAACGCGGTTCGTCTGAGTCGCGGTATGGGATTCGGGTTCGTAGTTCGCCACGTTTCCTTCCAATTTCCATGGCGAACATGAACCCGGTACCCTAAACCGGTTATGGGATTCGGGTTCGTAGTTCGCCACGTTTCCTTCCAATTTCCATGGCGAACATGAACCCGGTACCCTAAACCGGTTCGGGTTCGACAAATCCGGTTCGCGATTCACGGGGTCTTATAGCGAATCTGGTAACTATGCTTTTAAAATGTGACAATTTTTACCACAATTACTTCCAGTTTTGTTGTACTTGACTTTAAATTCAGCACCTTTTCCAGTCTCAGGTGGGGATCTGCAAAGAATAAAAAGTACAGGTATCACTGATGCAGTTTTCTCTAAACAAAAAACAAAAACATCTCCACATTATTTAGATGAAAAAAATTAAAATTGAATTAAAGAAGTGAACCTCCCTTACAACTTTTAATGAAACCTTGGAAGAAAGTTGTCTCTTCTTTTCTTTTGTTAATTAATGATGATGGTTGATGGGTTTGAGAATAACCCTAGGGGCCTAGATCTGCAAGTTAGGAGAGCCCTAGGATCTTACTGAGCTTATTTTGGCCCATGGTCCAATTGTTTTCCGTTCTCATTTTTTACCCTATTTTCTATGTCAGCTTCCTTTATGCTGAGAGGCAAGCTCCTGAGTGCCTTTGCGCCTTGCTGCTAAAGGCGTGCAGTGCACCTCCCTGTGGGGGCTGTGCCTTGTGCAGTCCAAGGCCTTTTCACCTTACTGTGTGTTCCCTGAGGCAGTCCAAGGCTTTTTCACCTCACTGCACCTGGCCTGGGCACCTAGGCCTGTACCTTGTGCACTTTTCACTGCTTTGGATAATATCGCGTCCAAGATGGAAAATGAGAGAAACTTGATGGTTCCTTTCTTGCTGCATGGTTGTACTTGTGCATGTTTGAGATGAATATAGTTTCAACCTGACTTGAACTAAGCTACCTAGCACCGAAAGTTATGTTTCTACCTTTCCTTTGCACAATATACATAGTTAAGCTAATCATACTTTGATTCAATTCGTCTACCAACTACAATATGCTCAAGTAAACTATATGGTTCTTGGACCACTCGGTACTTATATATCTAACTGTCTGTTATAGTTAAAAGAACAAATTTAAGGACAATTATACATTGTATTTTTTCAAGAATACACAGGAGATCTGTGTATATATGTGTTAAGAAGAAAGAATGGTTATATATTATATTGTTCTTCACTGATTATATTTTCTTTCAGGCTGGTGAATTTTTCTATTCAGCTCAAAGAAGCGCAACAGAGCAACAGAGGGAAATGGCAGTAGATCAATCTGGTGATTCTTCTCTGGAGAGTCCTTTATTGCAGCAGGTGTGAACCATAATTCTAGAAAACAATATTTTTAATCTCTTTCCTTGTTTTACTGCTTTTCTTCATGTTTCCTTTCTTGACATGTTCCTTTTTTCTTTTTTCAGGAAATGTTGACAGATCCATCAAAACAAGTGAAGCTTGGTTCCCTGAGTGGTCTTGTGCCAAAGGAAAAGGCTATGGCTTTTGAACGTATACTTTTCCGTGCCACCAGGGGCAACATGTTCCTTAGACAAGAACCTGTCGATGAACCTGTCACTGATCCAATATCTGGAGGGAAGGTTACTATTTTCCTTGTTCTCAATCGCCTTTCGCAGAATGTTTAGGGATTACTTATAAATTATTCGGCATGAGACTGGTTCCCTTTTTTGTTTGTGCATTGAAGATGCAAATCCTCATTTCAGATGACTGAAAATGCACCTAATCAGCATATTATAGGACATATCAAAAGAAGCTTAGACATCCTATTGTGTAAATGTTGGTTTTAGAAATGATTATTTTCTGAAGCAATGATGTTCAGCGTTTGTATGCTAGCTTAAAGCTGCTTTTGATTGTCATCATGTTTTTTCCCTCTAGTTTTGTTGTTGTTTCCATTATGAACACTTATACTTGTATTTTATTGACAGGCCATAAAAAATGCATTTGTTATATTCTACTCTGGGGAGAGAGCAAAATCCAAGATTGTGAAAATTTGTGACGCTTTTGGTGCCAATCGTTATCCATGTCCAGAAGACCTTGCTAAACAATTGCAGACTATTCAGGAGGTTGGTGTTTACAGTATCCCTGTATGATGTTTTTTAATCTTTGTTGGTTTTCTTAAAACTCTTCTGTGTGTATTAGTTCTCTTACAGACAGTGCTAGAAACCTCCACAAGTTTGTGCCTGTAGAACACATTTGGTGTGAATCCTATGCCGTAGATATGCATGTGGTTGTGCATACTGTACATTTGACATGGACTACATACAGTACATATCTTCTCTGGATGTTGTTGTGTATATATGATACAATACCTCATGCTTATTGTCCCATTCTGACCTTTTTGTGGTGAGATGTTGATTTACGTTTTCTCTCTCCAAAACATAAGCTGTTTAACTTATTGAAGAATAATTTATTGTTTTCATTAGCTCAAAATGTTGAAGTTAGCGATCCACGTACCGGAACCATAAGAAGGTTTAGGGGCTATGTTTTAGGCTATCAGCTCGGATGGCAGGATGTACAGCTTAGAGTTTTAGCCTTGTAGGATTTATTATTATTATATTATATTTTTTATTTGCAAGACTCTCGTCTCTTTGACTTTGAGGAGGTTTCATTCCTAGCTTACCCCAACTTATTTGGGATCAAAGGCTTTGTTGTTGTTGTTGTTGTTGTTGTTGTGTGTTAGCTCGAAATGTTTTCATGCTAGATGATTCTTGATTTTGAATTTTTTTCTATTCGTTTTGATCTTTCATGTTGGATGAGATAGTTGATCTCATTCAGTCATTCTTGTTGATTACTAATGAATTGACTCTTGTTGTCTCTAGCTGCGCATTTTCAAAACATCTGAATTATAATCACATGGCCTTTGGCTTCCATATGATCTATGGCACTAAATTTTACTATATAACTATTATTTGTTCTGAAATATTTGCAACTGTGTAGGTATCTGGAAAAATATCAGAGTTGAAGGCAACTATTGAAATAGGATTAGCTCATCGCGACAGCATACTTAAAAATATTTCCTCTGAGTTTGAACAATGGAACAACCTGGTAAGCTTGTATTTCTAAGGCGTGTTTTTGGTAAATTTTCATGTCCAACAAATTTGAAGTCCATTGTTCCATACTATGTAAAAAAGATTCAGTGGAATATCTTTTATTTTCCTTGCATACGAGTTCTTTTGTGATTGACATACAAATGTTCCAGGTAAAGAAGGAAAAAGCTATACACCACGCCTTAAACATGTTGAGTCCTGATGTGACAAAGAAATGCTTAGTTGCTGAGGGATGGAGTCCAGTTTTTGCAACAAGTCAGGTAACCAGATGCACTCTCATCCTTGTGGCCATTGTTGTTCTTCTGGCTTCTCTGTGGTTTTCATTGGTCTCTTTTTTTTTTCCCATATGATTTAAGGTTTATTTATTTGTTGCAGATCCAGGATGCACTTCAGCGTGCTACTATTGATAGCCAATCCCAAGTTGGTTCCATTTTCCAAGTTCTCAACACACAAGAATCCCCTCCAACTTATTTCCAGACAAATAAATTTACTTCAGCATTCCAGGAGATTGTTGATGCCTATGGGTAAGTTCCAGACATATTCCATAATTGGGATGCTTCATTGTTGCCTTTATTTTTAAAAATCAATTTATTTTAATTTTTGTTAGTGCATTTTTTTGATGGTATAGAGCTGTGATGTACTTATTTAGCAATGTCATTGTTCATGCGATGGGCGTGCGTACTTCCCTTTCCCCATAATTTAAGATACAAATCCTTTTATCACCCCCAAACCTTGCCTACAATGTTCATTTCTTGAGAAACTCAATAGTAAACATTTGGAAACCATCCTGAATAATTTTTACTTGTCCTTTTGCTCCTTTTTCTTTATACAAAAACATTTCTTGGTCAGATGTCCCATAGTGCTTACAGTAAGTTATAATTTCTCAAACTGTTTTTTGTGCTATGTGCAGTATTTGATGTAAGTTATAAGCATATACAAGATAAGTGTCAATATGTGCTGTGACTTTAAGATTAAATTCATAATACAAATTCTGCTTATCTGATATTTATGATAATTGAAAGAGATTACCTTCAAAGAATTCCGTTCTTTCTGCAAAAAAGAACTGTTGAGGTTCATGGTATCCATTAATTTGGATATGATAGCATTTAAGATTCATATGATATATCCTTCAATTTGGATATGCACTAACTTTATATTAAACATCTGTTGCAGTATTGCCAAGTATCAAGAAGCAAATCCTGGTGTATTTACTATTGTAACATTTCCCTTCTTATTTGCCGTCATGTTTGGAGATTGGGGCCATGGAATTTGTTTACTACTTGCAACACTATACCTCGTGATCCGAGAGAAGAAGCTAGCTTCACAGGTTTTGTCAACAGCCTTTGTTATATTTTTGTTCTTGTATATGTTATTGTCACCAAGGATACAAATCTCGGAACCGGTGGAAAAACCGCCCGACGGCCGGTAACGGTAACCGGAAAAACCGGTTGAAATTCAAAAACTGAAATTTGAATTGAGGATGTTTTAAAACCGGTTTCCGCACAAAACCGGAAAACCCGCTTCAAAAAACCGGAAAAAACAGAGAAAACCGGTTATGGGTAATTAGTAATTGGAATAATGCAAATATTAATTAGAAAGTGTTTAATGAAGTAACAATCCTGATACATAAAGAGCTTGATGTCTAGTTATAAATTTGTAAGGAGTCTAATGTTGTACATAAAAAGTCCTCCTTGCTAGCTTCACTATCTATGGCAGCCCTCTCCTAAGGTCCTTTCCATGATTCCCTACTGTTCATGCTGCCTAAGGTCATTTCCAAGATTCCAACTAGCATGTACGAGCTAGGCTAGATTGTCTAAAAAATGTTGGGACTTGGGAGTACAATAATTCAAGTATATTTAGCTCATACAATAGGTAATCTAGCACAAAAAAGACATAAACTAACATAGGAAGTGCATTATGCAGTCATAAATTTAAATTTAAATTTGAAAAATTTCGGCTGCTTTTTTTCCTCTCGGTTCCCATCGGTTTTTTCGGTTACTGCCGGTTACCGGCTGGTTTTTTTCCTTGATTGTCACTATACCCCTGTTGAGCTTATTCTAGGGGATTTTATATGGTTAATCCCCAAGATTAAGCAGAAGCATTGACATTCCATTGTCCCTTGATTTTCATTCTGTAAACGTTTCTCCAGAACCTAGTTTCAAATCACTTTGCTTTTTTGGCTTTCAGAAACTTGATGACATAATGGATATGATGTTTGGTGGGCGCTATGTAATTTTGATGATGTCACTTTTTTCAATTTACACTGGATTGATATACAATGAATTCTTCTCAGTTCCATTTGAGCTCTTTGGTAAATCTGCCTATGCATGCCGTGATCCTTCTTGTGGGTAAGGAACTTAATCTGCTAAATTTATGCTCTTAATCTCACGCCTTTTAAAAATCTAATTTTTGCGTCTTTTTTCTCCTTTGTTTTGTTTGTAGAGATGCTACCACTGAAGGTTTACTTAAGGTTAGGCGAACATATCCATTTGGTGTGGATCCTGTGTGGCATGGTAGCCGTAGTGAGCTGCCGTTTCTCAACTCTCTAAAGATGAAAATGTCGATTCTTCTTGGAGTTGCACAAATGAACCTTGGAATTGTGATGAGTTACTTTAATGCAAAGTTTTTCAGAAATTCTCTGAATGTTTGGTAAGTTGATCTCTTTCTCAGGAATAACACGACCCATTTCAGTTGAGCTACAATGGATGTTACGAATGAAACAGAATTCCTTTCTATTATTAACCTAAGGTTGTACTTAAACAGTTGACTATACTCATTCAGCTGTTGTGTAATTTTGCAACAGGTACCAGTTTATTCCTCAGCTGATCTTCTTGAACAGCTTATTTGGTTACCTGTCACTCCTCATCATTATTAAGTGGTGCATGGGCTCAAAAGCTGACCTTTACCATGTAATGATATATATGTTCCTCAGTCCAACTGATGATCTGGGAGAGAACCAACTATTTCCTGGGCAGAAAATAGTGCAGGTTTGGTCATATTCATTTTTGCTGCTATCTGTTGATTCTGTTTAGTACGCATAAGGATTATTTCTAACATTTCTTGTTTTCTTATAGCTTGTTCTACTTCTACTTGCACTGGTGTCTGTACCTTGGATGCTTATTCCGAAGCCATTGCTCTTGAAGAAGCAACATGAACAGGTATGTGTTTGTGTACTTCTCTGAATTCATTTGCTGACTTCCAACTGGAATTTTTATACTCACATGCTGACTGTTTGTTTTTGGCTTCATCAGAGGCACCAAGGCCAGCAGTACACCATACTGCAGGCCACAGATGAATCAGTGACGGAATTGGAAGAACATCATGAAGATTCACATCACCATGAGGAGTTTGAGTTCGGTGAAGTTTTTGTTCACCAGATGATCCACACGATTGAGTTTGTGCTCGGTGCAGTCTCAAATACCGCCTCTTACCTTCGTCTTTGGGCTCTCAGGTACTGCTGCACTTGATATTATACATAACCACGAATAAATCAACCTTATCACTAGGCAGGCATTGACAATCAATTGATGTTCTTATTCATCAGTCTTGCACACTCAGAGCTGTCCAGTGTCTTCTATGAAAAAGTTCTTGTTCTAGCGTGGGGGTAAGCTGCTCTCTACTTTTCTACTCTATTGCGCTCTCTCTCTCTCTCTCTCATCATGTGCTGTGCCCCCTCTGCAGATACAACAACATTATCATCCTTGTCATTGGAGTAATCATCTTTATCTTTGCCACTATTGGTGTCTTGCTTTTGATGGAGAGCCTAAGTGCATTCCTCCACGCCTTGAGGCTCCACTGGGTGGAGTTCCAGAACAAGTTTTATGAGGGTGATGGGTATAAGTTTGCACCCTTTGCTTTCGCATCGATCATCGAGGAGGAAGATTGAGTCTGAATGATTCTATGTAATGCAGAATGTAAAATTTTAAGAGGCTTTCCTTTATGAATAATCATTGTTTATCACCATGGGTGAAGATTCAGAAAACTCCAGTTCCTCGTGTCATAACGAGGGGTGCCGGATCATTCTTTTTGCCTACACTATTAGCCATGCTAGCTTATTCTGTAAATTATGATCTGTTATTGCTTTGAACGGTGATGAAAGCGGCTGGTGCAGCTGCAAATAAGTCGGTGAATAGCAGCAGTACCTTTTTCGTGGTGCCATGCTAATAAAAAGTTCTGTACTCATGGCGGCGAGATGAGCAATGTGTATTTGGAGCTACGGTTCTGGAAATAAATAAGCTCCATCGTGTGAGATTATTTCATTATATACAGTTATCATTCATTGCCATTGGTAATGAAGCATAAGTTCTAGAATTATTCATGTGGACACTGGTTTCATCGATTTTAGAGGTTGGTAGAAATTTGTTGCTGTCAAAATGTATCTTGTTTCATGTTTGAGGATTACCAGGAAACAAAGATATATGCATTCCCTCTGTTTTAGAATACTAGGCACTTTTGACTTAAGACCAGTCCAACTTCGTAAGTTGCAGGCAATAATTATTCTCTGAATACTTAGATTGATCATATTAAAATGATATTGTTAGATTTGTCCTAAGATATAGTTTCTTAATATTATGTCTCAGCTGAATTTTATAAATACATTATTGTAAAATTGACTGTCAAAGTTTAACCTTGAGACCGTAAAAATTAACCGTAAGAAAACAGTGCCAAGTATTCTAGAACTGCGAGAGCAACTTCTTTTAATGCACGTCCTTCTACAACAAGTTGGGAACTGGCGGATTGGAAGCAAACCAACAAGTTACTCTTGCACCAAGGTGTCATGATGAACTGAATGGAGTACCAAAGAAACTATAGGAAGAAGAGGGCAGTTTGCTCATCATGGTCATTTGGAGCCTCAATATCGGATCTTACAGCAGAAGTTCTCGTTACAAGATGCACTGATACATGTCAGAGACATATCCTGTGAACGGTGAAGCACAACTATGGCAGCACGCATTGATATGATGTAAACCCGTTCTGTCTATAATCAACTGGTAGCGGTTCTCCCGCTGACCCCAAAAATCCTACTGTTAGAAAAAAAAAGACATGTCTTTTTAACGTTCACCTATTTTCCCAAAAAAATTAGAGGAATGGCCCCGAGGTTAGGCATATCTTGGTTCAATTATGCCCACGGTTTAGAGAGACGATACCAGTTTGTAGGATCCCTGAGATGGACAGTGTTAGTTTGATGGCTCAAAGGGTGTAGCGTGATAGCGTAATATTTTCTAACTGATTGCAAGATCAAGGGCAAGATATGTAAGCTGATTATTGATAATGGAAGTTCGAGCAATATGATCGGTAAAGTGTGTTGGAATCGCTCTAATTGTCTACTTGGAGGCATCCAAAACCTTACTATATTCAGTGACTCAATAACGTCGGTAAGGTGAAGATCACACATAAAACAAAATGTAACACCCCAGCTCAGCATTGAGCCTGGAATGTTACTAAAATTAAATTAAACTAAATTAAACTAAGATCAATTACAAATTTTCGGCAAAACCTCCTTTGTATAGTCAACTATACCGAGGTTCCAACAATTAATCATGACATTTGTCAATATCTTCATAATCAAGTTTACACAAGCATGCAGGATGATCGAATAAACATATTCCAGACTTGCTAATTCTAATGCTCGGTAAAAAAGAACACCAAATCTTGGACTACATCTCGCTATAGGTTCTACTAGTTGCGACAACGAAATCGGTTAGCTCCAAAGACAAATATTCTTTTTAACTCAAATCCTCTTCAAGGATTATTCTAATAAATCGATTTATTACTCCAGGCCTCTCAGACAACCTGACACATAAGGGTTCACCAAACCATCTACTAGACCACCACTATCTAGATGCCAAATCACAACCGGAGAGACTTTACAAAACAGTTCGGTTAACCCTTTCTTAGAAGAAAAGGCAAATAGAAATAAATTTCAGCACAAAGGAAAACGTTACCACTCACAGTAGTTACAAGATCAAGAGAAACAATCAGATAAAACTGTTCTCGAAAACCAAAAGATATGATCAAAGTTGAGGGCGCACGTCCCACAAGTAGAGAATATCAAACCTCAGACGAGAATAAAACACCGCTTTTAAGATTTGGGAAAACTCTTATGGGCAAGAACAAAAGTTTTAGACAAACTTCAATAATCTGCAAGTTACGAAACTTTACTTCAATCTCAAATACTTCTACTTCACTCGACTTTCGTTGGTTACTACATCACCATGCCAATTCCGACAAAGAGTATTTGAAGATCACAACACATAATCCACTTAGGAACTAATAAAACCTCTCAACACGTCACTTTGCTCTAAACAAATTCAGCTATCACATCAATATGAGGTCTGAAAGATCACGAACGCGAACTAGAAACATATTCTATTAATCAATATCTGGCGAGCGATCCAGTCCCTTTATACAAAACATTCAATATTATGATCATAATCCCTTACTGACAATCACACTAGTAATGTAACAATACACTCTTAGCGAGACTCATCATAGCCTCTTATCCCATCATAAATTTCTCCAAAAGAAACACAAGCCACAAGGTTGAAACAAACCTATTTTAACTAGTTCATACTATCAAATGATAATTTCGCAAAGTACACTATCAGAGGCCACTTACTCATTCATCCACTCAACCATTAGTGTTACTCACACCCGCTCCAACTATCATTAACAATTGTCAATTGTATGTATCATGTATACAAATAGGGTCCTACTTCTGTTTGTAGTCACATAACCATCTATAAACACAAAGTCAACATTTAATAATCTCATCGCCTGTACAACAGGGTTTCACAACATGCTACCTCAACGTTCGTCTAATCTAATATACATGTTTCAATCTAGCAATTATGTATGATCATCAAGTAACCAGTTTATGAAAATTTTCAAATTTGATATCCTCTAAGGCATCGTTCAAACACATTCTTAACATAACCATCACTAATGGGTAGGCTAATCCATAGAGATACATTACTCCATGTTATCCAATAAATCTACCTGATTCCACAATCCTAACGATCAGACCAAGTCATCAATATACCACACCTCTTAATAACTCTATTGATTCCAACTAAATATTGTCATACTCATAGTCACAGCTCATCAAGAACTACTAGAGGACAACCTCCACTTATTCCACTTTCCTTGATAAGGACCTTAGTTAAGATCGATCATGCACACACTGCGGACTCAACTTGAAACTCATAACACAACCATTAATCTTCAACGCTCAAAATACCCAAGAGAGATACGTTGAGTCAAAGCCTTTATGTACTAAAGGACTTGCAAAAGGAAACTTTCATTAACCAAAAACATCAAGCGAATAAATAGGTCAAGTTTTCCAATAAGAAAAACAAAACTCCCCTACAAAGGTCAATCTTGACAATTAGCAAAGTTCACCAATCGCGAGAATAACTCAACGGTTGGGAAAAAACAATAATTGATTTACGGGACAAATTAAGCCAATGGAAACACACCAATAATTTCAAAGCAACCCATCAATCGCAATGAACTAATAACCTAAGTGAACCTCATCAATCACAACCGGATAAGAGTTGACCAAATTCAAATTCAAGGAAGAGAACAACTCTTCTAAAGATTCTCACTATCAGCACCTGTACTAAGATATCCGAGGTAGCACTTCTCTATTCCCACTCCACGAACGGTGGTGTAACCTGGTAAAGCCCAGGGTCACAGCCACGACCTTAACCTCTCAACATCGATTATTCCCACTCATAATAATCATAATAATTAATTAATAAGCAGCCAAACTCAATTCATGTCAGCAATCATCAAAACGATATAACGAAAACGTAAATGCAATGATTTATCGTTGAACTCTCGGTATAGCTGATTAAACAAAGGAGACTCTGTCGAAAATTTTTATAGATTGTGCTAGATTAGTTTATTTCCAGTAGCATTCCAGGCTCTTTGAGAGTTGGGGTGTTACACAAAAGTACCATTTACTATTGATAGATATGTTGACAAGGTGGAGTGCCACATGTTACCTGTACATGCTGGTCATCTTTTGTTGGGATGCCTATGACAATTTGATTTGAATGCTATGCACCAAGGACGAGCCAACCACTATACATTTATGTACATGGGAGAACTCCATGCTTTGCTATCCAAGACCGATGAAGAGATCAAGTGTAATTTGGTGGTAGTCAACAAGAAGAAGGCGGTGAAAAATACCCTAAAACCGACGACGGTTTTGCTTGAAGGGCGGAGGATGATATGACCCCGATTACTACTTCGACTTTGGTTTGCATTCCCAACATGCAACCTGAAGTTGAATCACAAGTTGGTGCGCGTGGAACAAAGGAGATAGAAGAGCAGGGAGAGAAATATGTTGTTCCTGCGATCGACGAGGGAAGGTGAAAGGAACATGCACTGATGCACTCAGCAATGCATGGGGGATGGCATGCAGCTCATGTGAGCTGATCGCACGGACCGAATATGGCACGTGAGAGACTTGGTGCATGGGAGGTCAGACGTGATGCGTAGAGGCAGGCCGAGGCCGAGCAATGGTGCGCGTGTCCGAGTAGGTCTTTTGTTTCCTTGTAATCTGGAAGGAAAGTGCATTAGGAGTCGGAGTTGTAATTCAGTTGTTTTCTAGTTCGTGTGGGCCAAGGTCCGAATAGGGAGTTGAGCCGGCTTCGGCCAAGTGTGTGCGTGCGTGGGTAGATATAACCCCAGGCCGAATCATTGTGAAGAGTAGAGGGACGTTTTTATTTCGAGAAATACAGAAAAGCCATGGTTTGTTTGTGGCGCATGTGTGTGTGCATGATCAGGGAAGAACCTATCTAGGGTTTGTGTGCCGCACAAGGATTGGAGAAGGTTGATGCTCATCTAGTCCACGTGATTTCTCAAGGATCTTCAACACGATTCTTTCTTGCAGATTGGTCCGTGTGTTGTTGTGCGCAATTTGCATTAGATCAAATTTGTTCTTCCAGTGCTTGCTGTTGTTTCGGTCAAGGAAGAAGAAAGATTATTGATCGATTCGCCGGAGTGTTATTGCACGAAAGATGGAGAGTTACTATACTACAGCCAGAGTGTTATTGCACGAAAGACGGAGAGTTACTATACTACCGCCAGAGTGTAACTGCACTTTTACTATACCGTGAAAGATCGGACAACCCTTGAGCATCAACGGGAGGTTGATCCGTGTCAGCGCTGATGATATGTGGACACAACTTCAAGTAAATCAGAAAAGGGGGAGTGCTAAATCATAATCATGTATATCATATCCCTAAGTGTGCTTAAATTAATTAAAGGCTAGTATTGTTTTTCAAAATTAAGCCTCTTTAGCCAAAAGACAAAAAAATAGTAATTATTAGTAATTATTTTAAAAACTACTTGAAAAAATGTATAAATATGCTTCTAAAAGTTTTTCCAAAGGTTTTGGTTTAACAAAAACTAATTTGAAAAGATATGAGTTTATATCCCAAATTCTAGTTACCACTATCTTGTTTTGCCTTTCAACTTCTATTTTTGCATAAAATTAATTCTAAAATAAATTTGAAAATAGTTCCAAAACAAAAAAAAAAACTAGATTTGGTCATCATGTTGGTCATCATAAACATTTTTAATGTTCATAAGGTTTTCAAAAGGCCAACCAATCAAAACTTATTTGATTTTGAAGCTCACCGAAAAACTTGATGGATAGTTATATCTTGGCTCAAAATGGTATTTCAAATTCATATATACCAATTCCAATCAAATATCTTCTCATTTTCTTTATTTGGCATTTTTGGAGTGAAATAGTCCACAATATGCAAGTTTAGCCTTTCTAAGAGCCTCTTTGGTCAAAAGTCAAAAATCTTGTTTAAAATCCCCAAATCTGTTAAAAACTAGTTATAAATACTTAGATATGTATTTCAAATATTTTCCAATGCTTTTGGAGGAAAAAATATTATCTTTGAAACAAGAGAGCAAATTTGCCCCCAAAAAGATCTTATATGATCTTGTTTTTGGACTAAAGGACATATTTCCATAAATCAAAATCTATTGAATTTTTGAAAAAAATTTCAATACCAAACTCTTAAGGTTGGTCATAACAAACATTTCTATAGTTCAAAGGTTTTGCAAAGGACCAACTGTTTAAAAGTTATAGCGATTTGAACTTTTCCCAAAATCTTGCTTTAACCCAAAATGACCTATTCTTGCATACCGTGTGTTTGGCTATTTGAGCCGGATTTCTTTCTGTATCTTGGGTTGAAATAGTATTTCTAACCCATACAAAGAAATGAAAGTTAAAATCTTGGAGAAGTTCAAACTTGGATACGTTTTGACACTTTTGTGAAAACCATTATCTTTATATGTCTACAAAGCAAAGCGCATTTTGCCATAACTTTTGAAAGAAAATTACATTCAAAACATTATTTTTGGAAAGCCTTCTACTGAGTTCAGAGTTCATTTCTGCAAAATTTCAAACCATTTGGACTTGATTCAATTTTTTTTGACTTTTCTTCTCTTTGAACAAAGATCATTCTCATTATATAGACCTACAAAGCTCAAATTGGCATAGCTTTTGAATAGAGACTCTTTTTTGGAAACTTCTTTTCGGAAAAGTTTATTATGAGTCCAAAGTTTGTTTCTCAAAGATTTCATAGCATTTCAGCTTTATTTGATTTATTTGACTTTTTCTCACTTTGATCAACGTGTTGAAAATTAAAACTTCTACATGGTTTTGAGATGATTTGTGATTTTGGCATCTCAAAATGGCTTCAGAATTAGAGGACGTTATTATTATGTTAGTTGATACTCTATAGTTTATATTTCATTCCAAAATTTCTCAAATTTTCAAAAAATCATTTAGTCTATTTTTGAGCCCTTCTTCAAAGCTAAAATGGAATTGTCAAAAATCTGAAAACCGAAAACTTTCAGTTTTTTGAAACATTGTGATTTTCATATCTTCAAAATGGTTGAGATTTTAGTAAGCTTCCCAAAATAAAACTTGTGTGTAATTATAAGGAATAGCTCCATAATTTATCTCAGATGTTTTGGACTATGTTTACTCATGTTTTTATAGGATTGAAAGAGCCACTTTGGATATGTCATGTTAGCAAAAATTGATCTCGAATTGACATATCTCTTAAGTAGTTGATATTTTGAGCATGGAACCTTCATGGAAAGTGTTTTTAGCCATATTTTCTAACTACTTTGAATTTTTTCATGAAGTTTTGAGCTCTTTTGGATGTGTTCCTTATTTGAGCTCATGTGGGCACTTAAATACTCAATATGTGAGATCTTGGCCAATTGGAAAACTATTTTGAGGAGATTTCAAGAGTGAGATTTTTTTCATGTGTTTCAAATATTACTTACTTTGGTAACTAAAAATGTAACACCTTAGCCCAACACTGAGCCTGGAATACCACTAAACTACACTATCAATTTCAACATCAATTAATCTATAATTACAACAAGCATAACAACTATAAAACCCGTCCACGGGTCACAATAACACAAGCATAAAAATATGACAATCATAAACAATTTATTTCTAGGAGCATAGCAAGGTATTAAACCAAGATTACCGCAAACCAATTGATTAAGTCTATGAATGAATAATCAACTCTAACTTATCATCTAAGATTATTCAACACTATCATGTCCTAAATATAAGTCATCATGCTATAATAAAAATTTCTCGTATCCAATGAATCAAATGGTTGGGTGTAGGTTGTGATTCCAAGTGCGCTAGCCCTTCCCGAGTGAAACATCCTCAACGGTCACCTAAAAACCACAATAGAGCAAGAATGAGTCTAAGACTCAGCAAATACATAATAAACCCATAAACAATAGTTTTTCAACCATAATCAATGTTATCATCATCATCTATCTTTTTAATGCCATTCTCATACTCAAATAAACAAGCTATAGTCTATATAGGTAAAATTGCATAATTTAACAATTTACTCATATATGCGAATGAACCATTATACTCATGCTCATATGAATATCATCAGCTGATACTGGTATAGCGGAGTGTTCACCCCTCGATGAACCACTCTATTCTTCACTCCCGTGAAGTCCCCACCGATGTAGGATTTTATCTAGAGCACTCCGGACTAGTCATGTATCTTTCTCACCGACCTCATCGGATTAGTTACATGACTTTCTCACCGACCTGGCTCGTGTAACTCCTATCATAATGAATGTAAATGATGCAACATCTTTAATTATTCATCAACATAATCCATCTCATTAACTCAATATCTCATTCTCATTAACGCAATATCATAATCTCATTCAATCAATGTCATCAATATCATGTATAAGAATAAACTCAACAAAAGTATAATAAATATCATGATAAGTAATATAAATGACGATAGTGAACAACCCATTGTTCACCACTCTACCATGTACTTGCCTCTTAGCCATTCGAAGCCGGATGACGAAATTATAGCACGGCGCATGAGGCCACAATCCCTGAACAAGCAAGTAATAACACATACCCAAAAACATCATCAAAATCACATCACCACAGCATCAACCCGTCACACTAATCGACCTTGCAAGTTTACGCCAAACTGACCAAATTAACCCAAATCTATCGGACGCACTACCCACTGTCCCAGAGGTAAAACAGCTCTAACTTATTCATACGAACTCTAAATTTGACCAACCACGACTTTATGGAATCCTCACAAAACAACCTATATTTTTCTAGTATAATGAAACTCTAATTCTATCGTTCTCTACCCCGTTTATTTACCCGAAGACCATTCCAAATTTTGTCAGAATAGTTTGTTTCACAATTTTATAACTTTCTAAAACTTAAAAATATATGAATAATGTGAGTTATAGAAACTAAACGAGATTTCCTATAATATTCAAGTTGACACCAATATTTAATTTTACCAATTTCTACACGAAATTGACCCAACTACACGAAGTGTGCCAACTACGTCCAGAATCTAGACAACAGCATTCTAGAGGTCATAACTTTTTGCTCGCTACTCCGGTTTTAACGATCCATACCTTTATATTAATCTAATGCGATAATCTATATTTTCTCTAATTACATCGAACTCTAATTCAAAGTCTAAATATCTCTAATCATCTCCACAACGTTCTGGCCTAAACCTGACAAATCTGGACAGAACAGAAATCCATCTTCCCACTGCCCAAACGATCTACTGAAAGAACAACGACTAAATTTAGGAGTATTTAGAGGTTTTCAGATCGTTACCCTCGAAGAACACGGAGCTGATCATGAAATCCCGTGAAATCCTTCTCCTCCCTTCTTTTCTTTCCTTCTTCCTTCCTCTTGTTGATCTTCCTCTTCTTGGTTGGCAGCAGCGGAGGGGAGGCGGTGCTGCAGTACCTCAGCATGCTACAGTACCGGTGGAGCTATAGTACCTCGATGTGCTACAGTACCAGCGGCACTACTAGCCTTGATCCCTCTTAATAGTACATCGTTTAACCTATAAATCTGGTCTGTTCTCCAAACACCGAGACCAGTAAAAACTATAAAATGATCCTTAGGCTACATGATACTTTGGCCTTGAGACATGATGAACTTTTATCATCTTTGCATTGCTATATCCATGTCATCATTCATATACTGAGACTAAACCTTTAAATATCTTAGCACACATGTTAGTTCCACAAAACATTATTGACATTAATTACTAAACTTTTTTTTACGGGCCTAGATGCTTTCACCAGCCTCGCGAAGGGCAACAAGCCCGTGTCCCGGAGGATGGGGATGTAGCGAGCATCCAGCTCCCAGCATTCCCTCCTGGCTCTAAGCGCCAAGGGTGGAGAGCCATCCTCATCCCCGTCGATCCATGACTTGCACCAATGATTCTAATTGTTGAAGTATTCTAGAAGCTCCAGTAGAGGCATGGCTTGTAAGACATAGAAGAGACAGACTAAGACAACTAAAATAACCAGTATATCTTTCTTTACAATTAACCTAAACACATTGTTGTTTTAATATTACCAGCATATCTTCTAGTAAGTAACCAGAAAGTGTAAAAGTCCAAGTATTCAAATTGTGCAGAAGCATCAAAATGCCTCATTCATTCTGAGGTCACGTAGACAACAAAGATAAAACGAGAACCCCCCTAGATGCATCTGTCTAAATACTGTTCAACGAAGTCATTGCTGTGCACAATAGTTCACTGTAAGGAAAAATCCTAATCAAAACTATTAAGTGAAAAGCCCCAATAGCAATCACCTTCTAGTCCCTCCATTTTTCTTGGACAAAAAAAACTACATTATTCTAGGTTTTATGGCATTTGTAATCAGACAAACAGAGGCAGTTCCCACAATCACATGGAATCTCATATCCCAACTTACAACCTAGATGCATTGTGGTAAATCAATACTTCAAGTCTAAGCTCCGCAATTAAGGTCAATTTTATGTCAAAGTCAAAACATGTTGCTCCACAATTAAGGTCAATTTTATGTCTAAGTCAAAGGTCAATTTTATGTCAAAGTCAAAACTTCATTGTTCAAAAGGTTGCTTCAAGTTTGTCATTTCATGGAGAAACAAGTCTCTGAATCACAACACTACTTTAATTTCTACTAGTACAAGTAGTTAATAGATTAGGCACATCTTGCTATTATCTATTCTTCAGTCCTTTAATGCTAATCTATTAGTACTAAATTAATTACCACTAATTGATGAAAGCAAATTAATCATGTACTAAAAATTACAACTAAAGTATTAACAACTAATTAATGACTGCTAATTTATTAATACTTAATTCTGACTAACTATTTTAGACTAATGAATTGATTAAAATAATGTACTTACAACTAATTAATTAATTGGTAACTAATTAACTACGCCTAAAAATTACAACTAATAAATTAAGTAAGATTAATTTCGCACGAATAATTTACTAATCACAAAATTAAAAAATAAATAACGTATGGGGAGAGACATACCTGCTGAAATGACTTTTAATCACGGTGGCAAATAATAATAAGTTACCGGAAAACTGAAACCAAAAGAATGAGAAAGCAAGAGAGCGAGCAAGAGCAGCGAGATAGCGAAGTGAAATTGCACTCTCATGCGATTAAATAGACGCCGAGAGGGTACTGCGGAGGGAATCAGATTCCCTCCCATGCAAATCTCTTGCATGCATGCAGATGCATATAGACAAAGACACGATGGAAGTGACAGATTAGAGGGTTGAGGGGACGGGCGTGTGCTGCGGTCGGGGGTAGCGGCACATCCGGCCAGCCACGTGCTGGACGTGGCTAAATTTCTGCACTACTTAGTGCGTTGCTAATTAATTTCACTAATTATGGGCGTCGTCTGGCCGGTGAGGGGACGGTGGAGACGACGTGGAGGGGTCTGGCCCGTGACCGGCCGGACGAGGGACGTGGAGCGACGTCCGGCCCGTGGCTAGTCGAACGAGGGACGTGGAGGGGAGTCCAGCCCGTGACCGGCCGGAAGAGGCGACGTGTCGCGTAGACATCGTGTCTGGCCGATGACCGTGCGGACGAGGCTTCAGATTTGCTATTTTGTTGAGACCCGCCGGACAAGGGACGTGGAGGGGTGTCCGGCCCGTGACCGGCCGGACGAGGTGACGTGTTGTGTGGACATCGCGTCTGGCCGGTGATCATGTGGACGAGGCTCCAGATTTGCTATTTTGTTACGACGGTGCTACTTCCATAATAAAACATTGCAAACATGCTATTTGCGCAAAAAGTTTAGTACATGCTCGGGACTAAGCAGGAGGACGACAGCTATGGCGAAGATGTGGGGCCTCCTGTCCCGGTTCCTCCTCTTCTTCGCCTTCGCGCTCGGCATGGCATCCAACTTCCTCCTCTGCTCCCTCCCCGCCACCACAAACACCACCACTGTGCTCCAGTTCACGGCCACCATTGTCAGGACTTCAAAACAAACAACAATATTCAGTGGGATTCAGTTGAATCGGGGGATGAGTTGAGACAGAGAAAGAATAAGGTGAGGAATAGAGGAACTATGGGATGAGGCGACTAGGGTTTTTACTTGCATAATGTCTGGATAAACCTTACAAAGGATCACAGCTGGTTTATATACTGCTCAGCCGAAAGTACTTAAACATAAGTGTTCATTAGCAGAAACTCCTAACAAGTAATAGTGTTTTCATGTCGGATTGCAACAGTGATTATATCTTCTATTCTGGAGTGTTAGATCTTCATAATAGCTGTGCAACACTTCATCTCAACCGTTTCTTCTGACTTAACGCTTCACTGAGTAGTCGGCGCTGAGCATCTCTCTTCTTCAGACTTCAACTTCACTCGGAATTCAGTCTTCAAGTTCTTCAGTTCTGTCAACCTCCTCCCCCTTCAGAGTATTCTTGTCCTCAAGAATGAAAATCAGGAAAAATGCGAGAAATGAAGTCCGCATCCTCCCAAGTAGCTGCTTCAAGTGGTAGATTAATCCACTGGATCAACCATTGAATTACAGGTTCGTTGTTTCTTGGCACCATTCTTCTTTCCAAAATAGCCACTGGATATACCTTCACATTCCCATTATCATCGACAAGAGGGAGTTCTGGGCTGGGAATCACCTTGAGACCAAGATGCTTTTTAAGTTGACTTACATGGAACACAGGGTGTAATTGACATCCTTCCGGTAACAATAACTTGTAGGCCACCATTCCAATCCTCTCAATCACACGAAAAGGCCCATAGAATTTCGGGTGTAGCTTCAATGATCTATGTAAACTGAGTGAAGTGTGTCTATAGGGCTAGATCTTGAGGTATACCATATCTCCCACAGCAAACTCCCTTTCTTTCCTCCTCTTGTTAGCATACTTCTTGATTCTCTCATGAGATTTAACCAAATTTTCCTTGATTACTTGATTAGCTAGTTGTCTTCTTTGTAACAAACCTCTCACCTCTTCATTAGGAGAGTTAGGTAACACAACTTCAGTGAACATAGGGGGAGAGAATCCATACAAAGCTTGAAAAGGAGTCATCTCCAAATTAGTGTGATAACTAGTGTTGTACCACCATTCGGCTAATGACAGCCAGTTTTTCCATTTCCTAGGGCTAGCAAATGACATGCACCTGAGATAACCTTCAAGGCATTGATTGACCCTTTCGGTTTGCCCATCCGTTTGGGGGTGGTAAGCTGTACTGAACCTTAATTTCACAACCAAAGCTTTGAACAACTCTTGCCACAATTGACTTGTAAAGATTCTATCTCTATCTGAGACAATGACAACCGGTAACCCATGTAACTTATACACCCCTTCTAAAAACTCATGTGCAACTTGATTTACAGTAAATGGGTGACTCATAGCAAGGAAGTGTGAATACTTAGTAAATCTGTCTATTATGAGTAAGATCACATCCTTTCCTTCAGATTTAGGCAAACCTTCAATGAAGTCCATTGATATGTGAGTCCAAGCTTGTTCCGGCACTGGCAGGGGCTGTAACAACCCGGGATAAGGAGTATGTTCACTCTTGTTCTTTTGACAAATTGGACATTCCTTGACATATGCGATTACAGCTTGCTTCATTCCAACCCAATGGAAGATGAGCTTCAATCTCTGATATGTTGCTCTTTCCCCAGAATGGCCTCCTAGTGCTGAGGTGTGGCAAGACACAATTAATTGTTGCCTTAGCTCAGGATTTGCTCCCACTACAACCCTGTTCTTGTACCTTAAGATTCCTCCCTTCAGTGTATAGTTAGGTTCGGCTTGGGGACTCACACTCAACTTCATAATCAACTCTTTATAATAGTCATCTTGCTCATAGCTGTTAAGTATTTCGGTAACCCAGATTGGTATGGCAGCCGAAATAGCATTGCATTGCTCTCCATTTTCCACTCTAGATAAAGCATCGGCTGCTCTGTTCTCCCTACCTTTTTTATATTCTACCTTGTAGTTGTATCCCAACAATTTTATCAACAATTTGTGTTGTATACCATCTGTTAATCTCTGTTCATGGATATACCTCAAGCTCTGTTGGTCAGTTCTAATAATCAGTGTGGATCCAGCAAAGTAGTGCTTCCACTTCTTGAGAGCTTCAATGATAGCCATTGCTTCTTTGTCATAAGTTGAGAGTCTTTGCGCTTTAGGTCCTAAAGCTTTACTCATGAATGCAATGGGTTTGTGTTGTTGCATCAAGATCGCTCCAATGCCGCACTCCACTTGCATCCGCCTCCGAATGAAGGGTTGGTCATAATCGTAATGCTAAACCGGAGCTCTGGTCATCACTTCTTTTAGCTTCACAAAAGCTGCATTCTGAGCTTCTTGCCACACAAAGGCATTCTTCTTAAGAGCTTCAAACAGTGGTTTGCAAATAACCCCATAGTTTTGGATGAACCTTCTATAATAGCCTGTGAGACCCAAAAAACTCCTTAATTGAGTAACATTCTGAGGTATAGGCCATTTTTCTATTGCCACTATTTTAGTAGGATCTGTTGCTACTCCATTCCCATGTATGACATGGCCCAAGTACTCCACTTGATTCTGGCCAAATACACACTTGCTCATTTTTGCATAGAGGTTGTTGCTTTTAAGGGCCCCTAACACCTTGGTTAAGTGATGTCCATGTTCCTCCATTGATTTACTGTATACTAATATATCATCAAAGAACACCAATGCAAACTTCCTCAAAAACTGAGATAGAACTTCATTCATTAAAGCTTGAAAGGTTACGGGGGCATTGGTTAACCCAAAGGGCATCACCATGAATTCATAATGTCCCACATGTGTGCTGAAAGCTATTTTCTTAACATCCTCTTCCTTCATTCTAATTTGATGATATCCAGACCTGAGGTCTATTTTTGAAAAGACTTGAGCCCCATGCAACTCATCTAACAGATCCTCTATCACAGGAATTGGGTACTTGTTCTTAATGGTGTTTGCGTTGAGTTGCCTATAATCAATGCACATTCTCCATGTTCCATCCTTTTTCTTAACCAAAATAGCAGGAGAGGAGTAAGGACTGACACTGGGTCTAATGGTATTAGAGTTTAATAACTGTTCGATAATTTCCTCCATAGCATTCTTCTGATAAAAGGGTAGTCTATAAGGCCTCTGATTATTATGATGTTCCTCAGTCTTCAAAGGGATTGAATGGTCACATTCTCTACTAGGAGGTAATTCTCTTGGTTCCTCAAACACTGACTTGAACCTTTTCAAGATAGGTGCTATCTCCACAGGAATGGTTACCAATTTGTGAGGTTCATCCTGGGTTTCACAAGCATATAACACTGCTCCCATCACCCCTTTCTTCATCAACTTTTGCAACCTTTCCACTCCAACTATGCAATTGTCAGTAGACAATGTCTAATCCTTGAATATAACTTTACTTTGCCCATAGTGGTTCACACAAAACTCTCTAGTCTTGAGATTAAGTCCTATTGGACTGTGTGTGTATATCCAATCAAATCCCAATATAACATCATATCCCTTAAGGTCTAACATTCGGAAGGTATCAGTAAACCCCACTCCCTGTATTGTATATTTGCAATTCTCACATTTTGCCTTACTCCACAGAGTATCCCCATTTGCCACTACAACTCTCACTGCAGGACTATTTTGAATTGAACACCCAGCCTTGAGTGCCATCTCAGTATCAATAAAAGAAGCACTACTCCCACTGTCTACTAAAGCAGTTCCTTTAGTCTTACCTATTTGAATTATGAGAGTGAAGGTTTGCTTGCAAGAACTAGTACCCTGAACAGCATGTACAGATAATTGAAAAGGAAAATCATTTTCTCCTGGAGCCTCCTCTTCCACATCCTCAGGATCCTGGGAGTTTTTCTCATCTTCCCCTCTTTCATCCTCTGCTTCCTCTTCTTGAGTAATCATGGCCCTCACTTGCTTATTCATTTTACACTCTTGCTTATGACCTGGGTGCCATTTCTCATTGCATATGAAACATTTGCCCTCAATCCTTGCAGTATTGTTTTGGCCTCCGTTTGTGTTGGTAGTTCTGTTGAGTTCAGAATTAACATTCTTGTACAGTGTTCCTTTGCTACTGTTCCATTGTGATCTTCCCTTTTGATTTCCTCTAAAGGTACTAGGCTCAGTTCTCTTGAATGGGTTAGAATGTTCAAGTCTTTTTGCTACCCAATAAGCATCAACTATTGTAATTGGATTCTGGAGTTGTGAATGTCCTTGAATATAATCTTTTAGTCCTGCTATAAAACTCCTAATATAGTAATTTTCAGGCAGATAAGGATTGTCTCTCCTGACCAATGCCATTGCCTCTTCAAACAAATCAATGTATGTTGATACTGTGGTCTGCTGCTTTACTGAATGGAAGGCTGCAATCACGTCATACACAGATTGATGAGCGAATCTTTTGCCTATCATGATGCAAAATTGATGCCACGACAGATTGTCAATACTGACTCCTGCTCCTGTCCACCAAGTCTCGGCTTTGTCCACCAAGTATAACACTGCAATTTCAACCCTTTGGCTCATCGGAACTCTTGAGATTTCAAAGTACTTGTTGGCTTTCTTTATCCAAGCATCAACTTTATCCCATTGAACTCGAAATTCCAATTTATTTTGCGAACGTTCTATGGTTATAATTATCATGCTGATGGAATCTAGTATCATCATGATTCATCCTCTCTTCCCAATCAGAATTTGCATATTCATTAAAAGTAGGGGAGCTTGTCACCCTAGTGGCCCACTGATGCTGTAATGTGGGTTCAGTTGGCATTGGACATTGTAATGAACCAAACTTGAGGTTAAGGCCTAAAGGGGTAGCACCTGCTGGTTGTGATAGCAGAGGGGGTACCTGAGTACTCATAAGCACACGAGATGATGGGGGATAGTTACTACCTTCAGCTACAGACATGCAATAAGGGTTCAGCAGTTCTGGAATCTGTGTGGTGCTAGCATACGGAGCTTGGCTTGCATTAGCCCCACTACCAGGTAGAGATATCCCACAAGAACGAACAATACTCGTTGGTGATAGATCTGCTATTGTTGGAGAGTTGTGGTTCCTATAATTACCTCTGTAGCTGGAAAATCTATCTGATGGCTCCAGATTCTCTTGACCTCTAGGAGTCGATTGAATCGTCAAAGCATTGGCTGCCATCGTCAATTGACTCATTTGCTTGTTGTACTGCTCCAGTAACTGATTGTTTTCCACTTGACCCTTCCTTATCAGATCTATACTCCTCTTTACTTCTTCCAACTCAACTCTGGTGGCATATGGTTGAACTTCTTCTTCAATCTCATCATCTTTTCCATGTCTAGCCATCTCCAATCTCACAAATCAGATCAGGAATTTTACCAAGGATATAAGAAATATACCTCAACCTGATGTTGATCTATGGATTACTTCCCACAGTACCCTCAGATCCACTTGAGAACTGCTTGAGCTTCGGAATTTTACAGGGACACAAGTTCCCAAACCCTTGCTCTTACTGCTCCCAGTCAGATCTAAAGCCAAGATCAGTGCTCTGATACCATCTTGTCAGGACTTCAAAACAAACAGCAATATTCAGTGGGATTCAGTTGAATCGGGGGATGAGTTGAGACAGAGAAAGAATAAAGTGAGGAATAGAGGAACTATGGGATGAGGCGGCTAGGGTTTTTACTTGCATAATGTCTGGATAAACCTTACAAAGGATCACAGCTGGCTTATATACTGCTCAGCCGAAAGTACTTAAACATAAGTGTTCATTAGCAGAAACTCCTAACAAGTAATAGTGTTTTCATGTCGGATTGCAACAGTGATTATATCTTCTACTCTGGAGTGTTAGATCTTCATAATAGCTGCGCAACACTTCATCTCAACCATTTCTTCTGACTTAACGCTTCACTGAGTAGTCGGCGCTGAGCATCTCTCTTCTTCAGACTTTAATTTCACTCAGAATTCAGTCCTCAAGTTCTTCAGTTCTGTCAACCATCCCCTCCGCGCCGCCGCCACCACCACCATCTCCTCCGCCTCCGTTGTGCAAAGAGGAGCAGCATGGCAGTGACAACGGCGATGGCAACAAATATGGCGGCGGCGAAAGGGCGGCCGTGATGATGCACAACATGACGGACGACAAGCTGCTGCTGCTGGTGTCCATGGTGCCGAGGATCAAAGGGATCAGTCCGTTGGTGCTCGACGCGCCCAAGGTGGCGTTCATGTTCCTCGTGCGCGGTGATTTGCCGCTGGCGCCGCTCTGGGAGAGGTTCTTCGACGGGCACCGCGGACTGTACTCGATGTACGTGCACCCGGACCCGTCCTACGTCGGCTCGCCGGAGAACGGGTATGTCTTCTACGGCCGCAGGGTACCCAGAAAGGTGAGCTAGCTTAACCTATTCTCACCATCCAATTTAGGCTTAGTGTAGAAGCACTGTCATTGATCTTGAATATTTCACGTGCACTAAACATATTCTGAACCAAATTAAATATTTAATTTAGGGAAAAACAAAAAATATATAATATACTAATATCGATAAAATTTCACTTACTAAATTTCCAGGTAAAACACATTACAACACAATAAAAACAGACTGGCACTTAATTAAAGCCCATTTGGTATGGAGGATTCGACAGTTAAGGACATCGGCAGACAAACAACAAAAATCAAAGTAGAGAAATATCTATTGAGTCTCATGGCATTTAGAGCCCATTTCGATCCTTTGCAGAATTTAAATTGTTGAGGCCACAAGCAGATGTAGGCAGGGTTTGGGTAACCGGTTTCATTTTTTTGGGGTCCGATAGGACCAGTTTGGCTAAAAATCAAAAAATTACGGCCAAAATTTTCAAATCAAAATTTGTTTTTTTTTAGAAAAATCAAATTTGAGCAAATCCGATTTTTTGGGCCAATTTTGGCCGGTTTGAACTTTTACGGGGCAGGGGTCCGATATAATTGATAATCCCAATTTTTGGTTGATTATCAGTCGATATTCAAAACTATGAATGTAGGAGAACAATCAAGGTAGGTAAATATACTTATACTTCAGTTTTCTTCTTCATATCACGTCTATCTTAAGCCTATGAGGTGGACTCAAAGTGAATTGCAATTACTTTTTTCTTAGAGTAGCGTTAGGCAGGTCTCAAATAGTCAAACTCGGAACCTCTAGCTCTAATACTATGTTGAGATTCACGTACCAACTAGTTCACCCAAAAATTTACGTTGTTGGGGAAGGCAGAATATACAACAACAATATAGAGAATGACTAATATGCAATAGTGACCAATTGGGACGTTGTGTTTGAGAGCATGACTATCCTGCAATTTTAGCTTAGCCCGAGTACCATGCACTTTTATGTAGTTTAAAAAATGCACTATTTATCTTCTTCAGCTCCGACACACCCTAGGGTGCCTACGTGTGAAACCCTGATTTATTTAGCTTGTAATGCTTAGTCTTCCATTGACTCTAGCATCACAAACAAAATATACCATGCCTCGAAAAAATGTATAGTTCCCAGAATTGCAGTATACACACCCTTTTACAAAACATTACATCAATTCCATATAACACACAGAACCAACGCTTAAACTTTACAAGCAAAAGACATATAGTAAAGTTATTACAAAAGAGAGGCCAACCGGCAAGGAGACAAGTTAAAAGAATTAATCAACAGCGGAAGTAAAATACCATAAGATGGCTATAAACAAAAGCCAACCGGTTTGCCTCATACCCACAAGGCAATCCGACTGGGCCGCCAAGCTAGTCGTCCACACCGCAGCAAAACTCACAAAAATCGATCCCTTGGGGATCAACCTCCTCTGCAACAATTAAGCAATGCAAATGAGTACAAAATGTGCTCGCAAGACTTACGAGTAACAAACCTAGATACTACTACATGCAGGCTTTAATCAAAGGAAAAGGCTCAAGGTTTAATTTCAGCATAAAGTAGATTTTATTTACAATAAGTAATAGATTGAAAGCAGTTTCAACAATCTGATTTTAATTTGCTCAAATAACAGTGAGATAATAAGTAGTAACATAAAGACATCTTGGAGATGACTAACCCAATAGCCATCACAACTATAGCACGAATTACCCATTCGTACTACCCATATCAAGTTTTAATTAAAAAAGGTTGTAGTCTAGTTCTTGCGGGAAATAACCAAGCGTGTCCATAACCTAGGACGAGGCTATTCGAATAGATTTAACCCTGCAGGGGTGTACCAATGTACTCACACTTCAGACCGCCTTTTTGCCAAGCTATTAAGCACACTTCCTTTGGTATGCCGGCACGGCTAAGTCCTACGAGACATTTCCAATGGAAAATGTTAATCAAGAGCCGCACGTATGGAGGTTATCACCCAGTGGACCATCATCACGGTCCCCACTAAGGACCCATACGTAGAGTAGGATGCACCGGCCTAGCTCAAGCCGTTGCGGATGCTCCCCTCTTTCACGTGACCCATGTTGCATATAGAAATATACAACCCACCACGTGACTCATTAATTAACACCCCCCAAAGTACTAAGTCAAGAGAGGTCCCATTTCCCTCTAGTGTGGTTAGCACGAAAAATTGCTTGGATCAATGGCGCAAGTAACTTAGTCCTTGATGACCCGGCCACCATTCCAGTCACACCCAAAAGCACACCATCTTACCATTGTGCCCAAGTCTAAATCATTTAGTTTTTAGTTTTAGTTTTCTCAAATAAACAAAGCACAAGGTATTGATCATAAGTAATAACAGGTTTTGTGTGATCAAGGTCATCGACTAAGTCGATAACCGCCCAATTCTACCGGTAACTAAGCATTGCTAAGCATTATATCGTAAAGACAATAAGACCATAAATCATTCACCGGGTCTAATTCACCAGTAAGGATAATAACCTAGGGCAGTGGTGGGGGTGAAAAATTTCAAAGAAACTATGCATTAGGACTAACTACCTCTAATCGACAAAAATTAACTTTGACACAAGAAGCATGCATACTTAGTTTTTGCAAACAAGATATTAGACTTTAAAACTAATAGGAGCAATATGATCAAATGATGCTACATCTGCTTGCCTTGTTGAAGATCACTGGTTTACTGCAGAGGGTCGCTCTCACAATCAATAATTTCTTCGGAACCTATCGCAAGAATGAGAAAATTCAATAAATACGACGAACACCGAAAAAGATTCAAAATCCAAAGTGCTCCAAAATCCATGAAATTTATACAACAGGTAGAGCATGATTTTAGACAAATTTATCAATAAGAATCATTTGATTTGGATTAAGCATGCAAAAGTTATAGCTAAAACAATTTCGGTCTGCAGGAAAATCAAAATTAATTGCTATATGTTACTGTTCATCGCACAAATTTCCAGAAAGTTTTTGAATATGAAATTTTTATGGTAGGCGGCTATTGATATCCTAAGGTTAGCAAGATTGAGTTTACTTCATTTGGAGTTGAAATGAATTAGTTAGGATTTTTCTAAGTTGGGACACTAGGGCTCAATTAATTTCAATGGTAAGGATAATATTAAAACCTATTCTACACTACAGCACAGGAATAGAGGATTCTAACAAATTTTAGTTTGCTCCATTTGGAGTTACAGGGAATTACTTGTGTCTTTTACAAATTTTAAACAATTTTTAAAGCACAATTAAAGCTATTCAGAAATTAAATCTATTAACAAATTTTTCTGGAGAAAAACTAGGCCTAAAAACATTTTTAGATTAAAGCTTAGTTAAACTTAGAATTAACAAAATTTGAATCAACCGAAAAGGATTTAAAATGAATTAGTTATGAAGTTTTGAAGTTTTAATACAATTTTCAGTTAACAAATAAACCTTACTGGGTTTTTACTAAAACTAATCGACGTGGAAAAGCCTGGGCCGTTGAGATCAAATCTAACGACCCAGCCAACTGGAGCACAGCGCACGCATGCGTGCTCACGCGAGGCCGCCGTTGGATTTGGATCCGACAGTCCACAATGGATGGGGCGTTCGGAGTTTTGAACGTCCCAATCAATTTTGGACTGTTGATCTAAAAATGGAGGGCTGAGATTGAAGTAACAATCGGAGGTCCGAACGCACCCGCAACCTCAGCCGTAGATCGCGAGATGGACGGCTCACAAAGAATTGGGAACTCGGGTGGTCCGAACGTTCCCGAAGATCTAGGCCGTTGATCTCAAAATCGATGGTCCAGGATCAACAAAGCATTGCGCACGCACATAGTGCGGGGATTAAGGACGTTGGGCCCACTTCAAAGTGACAATTAATGCCAACTCACGGCGATTTAAAACGCATGGGTTTTAAACGTGCGGGCCCACCGTCAGTGACTCATTAAGTCATTTTAGGACAGACATTTATTGCTAAACCAATGATTAGCAATGATTAACTGATGATTAGCATTAATGATGTCCTAAACGATAACGCACAGTGCGAGAGGGGGTGTTTAAGTGGTTGGGCCCACAATCAGTGGCACTCAAGGCCCAATTTAGGACACAATTAATTACTAACCAATGATTGACAGTGATTAAACAATGATTAGCATTTAATCATCGAATCTTTGTCCTAAATGACAGCGGCACGGGGCTTACACACCCGACAACGTACCCGAGTGTAAACAACGGCTCGCCGGCGACGGCTTCGGCCACGGCGGCGCAACCCAAAGGCCAAAATGGGTTCGCAATAACATTGCGCACCCATTGGAGGTAATCTCGACGGCGGCGATGGTCTAGAACGCCGCCGAGCCGGAGATGAACCGTGGTGACAAGTACTGCCAAAAGCGAAAATGGCGAAAAGCTCCGCAACAGTCCAAGAAAGCGAGTGCCAAACTTCTAGGGACTACCAGGAGGTTACCTGAGCATAGAGAGGGCAAGAAAATAGCCGGAGGAGCTCCGACGACCAAGTTGCTTGCCGGAGTTGGAGAAGATGATGGAGATAGTGAGGTCTGAGCAAAATGAACATGAAAGAATGGTAGGGTTAGCTTCATTATAGCTCATAGATGGTCCATGAGTATTTAATTGAGAAATGAAACACCTTACCGGAATCGAGGAAGAAAGGGGATGATTTCGGCCGAATTTGAACAAACCCCAAATTTGACAATCTCTGCGAATGCCAAACAAAATTAAGTTAGGGGTTTTGCTAAGGATGATGAGAGGAACAAACTGAAACAGAAGATTGCCAAAAGAACCCTTGGAGCATTGTTGGCACCGAAGAGCTCCAAGGTCCAGTAATGGCGATTTTGGGCTCTCGGGTGTTTGATCTCAATTACACAGAGAGGGAGCAAGATTAAGTTATGGTGGTGACTAAAAGAGACAAAGGTGGAGCTTGGAGCTTTTTATAGCTGGGGAACTAGGGTTTTGAGCAAGGGTAGAGATCCACCATGAGCTCGGTCCATGGTTCTGCCATAGACAAATTGAGCGACGGGAGCAAGTAAGAACGACGACTATAGGGGCAAAAGCCTGGTGCGCATTTAATGCAAGCAGCAAGGAGACGTTTAAAGGGCTTAAGGAGGTGACCTAGCACTGCCATTGCGTACTGGCGCACACGCACGCGTGCACGGGCGCGACCGGAGGAAGGAGACGATGACCAGCGAATGCGAGGGCCCACCGGTCAGTGAAAGAATAGAAGGGCTTAGGTCAAAAAGTGACGAAGGAGTGAGGTTAAATTGAGTCAGAAGATCAGGACGGTTGGATTAGAAATGGACGGTCACGATTGAATCGGTCATTTGGGAAGCTCCAATGCTCAAAGCAACCTAGATGGTCCGATTAAGATCCAAGGGCTTAGATTGAAAGGGGACCTTCGGAGGTCCGATTTTTCAAACAACGAGGGCGGTCCGATAGAAACTGAATGGCTGCGATTGATTGGGACAAAAGAAAAGGCCGAAAGGCGCACGAGATCAGGAGTGTTAGATTAAGATCTAACGGATGGAAACACACGTGCCCAAGTGGCTCGAGCCCGGTACGTTTAGTTGACTGGGCTGGACCAAGTGGCGCGACCGGTTTAAAAGAAAGCGACCGGCGCGAAGCGGTGCCGCACCGAGACGGTTGGATTAAAATCCAACGACCCTACAGCGGTGGCGGGATCGGAAGTCCAAATGGCTACGCGACGTGGGCCATCCGATGAAGATCCAACGGCTGAGAACGAAGGCGAGATTGAAGGGGTTCAGGGCTGAGTTGAGAAGATTGGGCTGAACCAGAACTTGATGTTGGCTCGGGTTCGGCTTGAACCCAATTGAGACTTTGACTGAGGTTCAAAAACAAGCTGAAAACATTGAAGAAAATTTAGAGATAGCAAACTAACTCCAAAAATTCTGAAATTTTGATTGGAGGTTTCTAGCTCTAGGATAAACCTTGCATAAATTTTCCAGAGGTTTTTATGCTGAGCATTTTTCTCCAAAAATTTCTCAAGGTTCTGAGTTAGGGTTTGACCAAAGGTCCAACTGGTTTGACTACCTCTTAAAATATTCCAACAATTTCTAAAAATTGTGAAATTCTTCAGAGGGGTCACACAACATCCTTAGAACCCAGAAAAATTATTTTTAGTGGATGATCACTAGATTTGATAAGGGTTGGAAAAGAAGGGGCATGACTTTAGTTAATTTGGAGGTTTGAGTTTTTTAATTTCCCACAATTCCTTTACAAGAATCACAGAAAAGCTCAAAAATTTTAAGACGCAAGAAAAGTTTTAATTTATACACACTTTCTTACATTTGAAACACAAGTTGAGAATTGGGATGTTACACTACAGTTAAGTAACTGCGATGGCCAAGCCTGTGCACCGCTCAACCTATTGTACTGGTGAACTGCCCTTAGTTGAGTCAATATTTGGAGCCAAGGATTTAGGTAGGAACTTTAGAAGAATCACACCGATTAAAGAATTTATAGAGGATTTAAATAGTTTTCTCGAAAATATGGGTCCTTTGTTCCGAAATGTAGGTCGTCGTGGGGTCTGGGCATTCAAGGTTTTCAAACTTTGACCATTAATACATGTTAAAGTATATAATTTTTAGATAATGGGAGAGAAAAAAACTCTCCCAGTCTCTGCATCAAGAATGCACAAAGCCTATTTTATTAAAGAGTTAATAGTACCAAAGGAACCAAAGTTGTTAAAAGTGGCTTAAATTCTTACAAGCATATAACGACTGAAAATTAAATTCAATCATTACAAATCCTGTGGCTAAACCTTCATCCATGAATGCTTAAAATTTCCTTCGTCACTACTTCCAGCTTGTGGCTTCCAACCAATATGGACTCCTTCTGGACCGGTTTCTGCAAATTTTCCCAAGCCCTCAACCAGTATCTACTCAAAAAGATAATCTGCAATGGATTAGTGACAATCTTTTTATCAAAAACAATATCATTCCGACATAACCAGATAGACCAACGTAACGCACTAACTCTCACTAAGAGTTGTGTCTTTAAAATTTTTGGAATACCGGCTAGCCAATTTCCAAACATATTTGCTATGCTCACTTGAGGAGACAAGTTAAAGGTACATTGAACAACCCACCATGTAAGACGTGCAAAGGGACATTCAAGAAAAAGATGTTGAATTGTTTCCTTATTAATATAAAATACTATTTTTTTTGCTTCCCCTTCAATTCCTTTTAAGTAGATTATCTTTAGTTAAAACTACTCCTCTTTTGAGATACAGATAAATATTTTCACTTTTAATGGAATATTAATTCGCCAAAAAAGTTCCTAATGGGGACTAGAGAACTTCTAATTAATGCCGCATAGAAAAACTGTACTAAAAAAAGTCCAAACTTATTCAAATTCCACTTGAATACATCTTTTTGAGAGATCAAATATAGATATGCAATTATCAGAATTAACTTATTCCATGCTTGTAACTTAGGCCTAATAATAGGTCTACGAAAAGAAATATTTAAAGGAGTCGTTCTCAGAATATTCACCACTGTATCATTCTTTCTCCTGACCACATTAAAAAGGAGTGGATATTGACTTTTCAGTGGAGAGTCTCATAACCAAATATCTTTTCAAAACCTAGTTTACATTCTATTTTTAATCTAGAATGAATCAAAACGAAAAAGCTGATCTTTGATTTTCATTAAGCTTGACCAAAAGTGAGAAGTGCTAAGCTTACTAGTCATCTGCGAAAGACATTTTCCACCAAAATATTTTCTTTTTAACGTAGATTACCATACTCCTTCTTTATTTAGTAACTTAGACAACCATTTTTCTAGTAAACTTTTATTTTTTATGTCTAAGTTCTGAATACCTAGACCACCCTGCTTTTTAGGTGAATACACTAAACTCCACTTAGCAAGTCTATATTTTCGTTTATGACTGTCACTCTGCCAGTAAAATCGAGAGCGATAAAAGTATAATCTTTTGAGTCAAAAAAATATTATTGAATTTGTCTTGCAAAATACTTTGTAATATATAATTTGTAATATTGTTACTTATTATGACAAAACAATAGTCTAAGTCTTTCGTGTGAGAACGTGAATAGTGAAAAGCGACGTACAACTTGGTATACATGGAGTAATAACTTTCGCTTCTGGGTTTTCGTGCACGCAGGAAGCTCGGTGGGGGCGGTCCAGCATAGCGGAAGCCGAGCGCCGCCTCCTCGACGTCGCCAACCAACGCTTCGTCCTCCTCTCCGAGACATGCGTCCCTCTCAACTTCACCGCCGCCTACTCCTACCTCATGCACTCCGGTGCCGACGCCGGCGGCGCCACTTCCTTCGTCGAGCTGTTCGACGCGCCGGGCTTCCACGTCCGTGGCCGCTACAGACCGGCTATGGCCCCGACCGTCACGCGCGCGCACTGGCGCAAGGGCTCCCAGTGGTTCGCCGCCGACCGCGGCCTCGCCCTCGAGCTCATCGCCGACGAGACCTACTTCCCGGTGTTTCAGCGCCACTGCCGACTGCCCTGCGTGATGGACGAGCACTACGTGCCGACGTTCATCGCCGCGTCCTGGTGGCCCGGGAACGCCAACCGGACGCTCACGTACGCGCGCTGGATGCAGGGGCGCCCGCACCCGGAGAGCTTCGCCGGCAAGGACGTCAGCGTCGAGCTGCTCGAGGCGACTGACCGGAACTGCACCAACGACAGCGGCGGCCCGAGCACGGCGGTGTGCTACCTGTTCGCCATGAAGTTCTTGCCGGACGCGTTGCCAGTGCTGCTGAGGCTTGCGCCAAAGGTCCGAGCATGGGCTTTGGGTCAGAACAATTAATGGCAGAGTTGTAGATTACCAAATTAACGTGTGATCATTGCACATTTAGACAAATCAAAACATACGACAGTGTCATTGATCCTTAGTGGCACAAATTACAAAAACTCCAAACACACGAGTATAGCTCAATTTCCTTTTCTTGATAACCTAATAGTACATGCTTGGGTTGCTCAGCACAGTTTCAGAAAGTTTTAACAGTGGGATAATTTTTTCAAAACAGAAACTTAACTCCATGCACATGCACCCCCAGAATCATCATAATTTTACATTACAGTATTGCTAACAGTAATAATACAATCATAGCAAAGAACAATCAGAGTTGCCAGATACAAACAAATAGGAAATATAGCTAGGAACAAAATAGCAAGTCAGCGTCTGTTCACGACATTATGGTACAGATCCAAATCAACCTGAGCAATAGGTTGGTTGCTTGTAATGAGCTGAACCCACGATGGAGCCTCATCTCACTTCTTTCTTCTACCAGTTAATCCAGTTTCCTAGAGGTACTGTATGACAGGGGCTTGAAGTGCTGAATGCTACTGAGAAGGTCATATGGGCAAGACTGCGAGAATCTTGTCAAGCTCAGGCACGCAGCTCTTAGATCAGGCCTTCAATGCTGCAGTCTCAAGAGAGCCAGGCTCACTACCATGCACCCTGAAGCGATAGATGCATGTCAGTTCCGACTTCCCGTGGTTCGAGGAGAAGCCAAGCCGAACCATGTTGACAACCCGTGCATTGGCTGTTCTCTCTAGTTGGAAGGTCTGGACATTGCTCTTCTCAAGGTCGTAAGAGAACTCTCCTAAAGTTGTCATCGTACGTAACTCCTTGTCTGAATCATCTTCAGGTCCTTCGTACCATCCACGGACCTGGAAATCCTTGGGAGCACTTGAGCGATCGTAGGCCACACTCTGCATGGACAAGTCATGATTTTCTTAAGTTAGCATAAAGAAGATGAAGCAAGCGGAAGACAGAGACAAAAATAAAGAACATGAGAGAACATGATTGTTCAAGAATAAGATTATATAGCAAAAAGACAAAATGGAAGAACAAATAAAAGAACACAAAAATAAAGGACATTCTTTGCTTTCAGTATAATTTCCTTTTCTTTTTTTTTGGTCTCGTGGCTTAAAAATTAGTATCTTGATTAATGATAGGATTCAAAACTTTATGAGTGGAATCAAATACCGATACTTCTTAGGCAAGACAACAATGCCAATAGGCAATAGACAGAGCACTGCATTTTTTTCATCCATGGGAAGTATGTTGTAGTGTGGATATGTTCACATGAAGCAATTAACCCAAGACATTGAACAAGTAAATTATCAAAAAGGAAGTTGCACAAGTGGTACTAAACTGCTCTAATAGATATAAGGAACAATTAGTTATACACTCCAAGGCGTGCATTAATAGATAAAGGAAGAAACTTTCCCTATAGCACTCCAAAAGTATATCAATTCCCTCCATAGTCCATACAATTACAACCAATTATCTCCTAGTAGTTGTTTCATAAAGGGACAATTCGGTATTTGCCACCCTAGAATTTAGGATTTGCCATTATGTACATTGCAATTCAGAATTTGCTACTCAATACATGATCTAATTCATCCTTTGCCACTTTGGACATTTTGCCCTTGTCTTGGACAATTTTGCCCCTTTCTTCCTCCTCTTTTCTCCTAGCCCTAGCCATGACACCATCAGCAATGATCCTGCTTGAAGCATCCTCACTGTCCCCCTCCCCATGGCCATTGTCCTCCTCCTCGGTGCGTCCTCGCTGGCCACGCCCACCTCCCAACCAGCCGTCGCCCCACCTCTACTGCCGAACGGGCTGCCGCTGCACCTCCTCCTCCTCCTCGTTCTCCTACTCTGCCCCTCGCAAGCGCTCGCCCAAGCCTTGGCAACAGACACAGCTCCTCGGCCGTGGCGACGCCATCGACCCCATGGGATTTCTCGCCAAGATCGGCGTCTCCGACCGTGCCTTCGCTCAGTACCTCCATGACCGGTAAGCTACGTTACATGGATACTTTCCAAAATCGGCGTATTAGTATCGGATACGGATACGGCCCCGATACGGCCAGATACGTATCCTGTAAGTATCTGTGATTTTCCTGTTTTTCAAAAAAAGAAAATAATTCTCGATACTTCTTGGATACTTTCTTGATACCTCTCTACCCCAACACCCCTTATTCGACTCAGAAACATTTGGTCGATCTATTCAACAAACAACAATTAGCTTATTTCTCTTTGTTCGGAAGTAGATTTAATTCCTTTGACTTAATTGAGGATAGAGCCCATCTAGACCCAGAGCAAACAACAAAGCAATTGGTATTAAAATTACTTGGGCAGCCAACATCATCTTCTTGCGCCGAAAGAAACTAGAGTACCCTATGGTTTGATCTACAATTCAATGAAAAATATGTTCTATACTTACTTTTTTCTTAATTTCTTAATTTTTACCAACTGTATGGAATTCGATTGCAATTGCATTGTTGTAGGCTAAACCCTAGACGTGCTAAGGATCTAGTATTTGCGCACCACAACTTACGTCTTCTATATTTATGCACTAGTAGGCTGAACCTTAGATGATTGCAGTTCATTATTTTCTGTACTTTTTAATATTTATTTACAAACGAAATCGCCGTATCGGTGTTTTTGGGAAAATGACGTATCACGATATCGACGTATCGCGTATCTGTATCCATATCAGGGTATCTGGGCAACCTAGCCGGTAAGTTCGCCGACGGTCTGGTATGGTTGGGGAATGGGCATCCGAATCGTATTCCTACAAAATCCCAGTCCAACCTTCAGTTCATCCGCCATGGCCGGGGCAAGAGGGCAAGAAGAAAAGACGAGGAGAGAGAAGAAGAGGAGCATAATTGTCCACGTAAAGGCAAAATTGTCAAAAAGTGACAAATTCTAAAGTGCCACTCTATAGAGTGGCAAATTCTGAAATACAATCTCCATAATGGCAAAACCTAAAACACCATTCTATAGAGTGGCAAATACTAGATTGCCTCTTTCATAAAATGTAAATCAGTTTATACTATTTTTTATAATCCCTACTCTTCAGCATCGCAAATCAGGACCTGCATGGGCTTTACCACCTTAGCATCACATTTATAATCCTATCTAATAATTTGCAATCATACATGGCTGAAAACTTTGTTCGAACTTCGAAGTTCCATGGTCCCTTTCAGAATATTTCAGCACTTTACTATTGCCATCTTGATGCTGAGATGCATCATACTCTCTCTCGACTTATTAACAAAATTCCCAATAAACTGGGAGTGCCCTTTGTAGCACAGATGAAAAAGATTGAATGTAGTCTATACATGTGATATGCATAATGTATCAAAGATCCAGCCAGAAGTACCATAGTTGGACCACCATGTCATTGAATGTAGTCTATACATGTGATATGCATAATGTATCAAAGATCCAGCCGGAAGTACCATAGTTGGACCACCATGTGGTTCAAGGCTAAGCCAAACATTCTCTTTCTTTATGGTGCGCTCGCTAATTTTTTTTGCTTTTTAACAGTACAACCATCTCAATCATAGGTGGGAAACTCGAGTTTGTGATACCACCGCACATAGTGGGCTAGGATGGTGGTGAAAGGGTCAGCAGCAGCAACAAGTGAACAACCTTATCTTCAATTAGTTCATTGCTCAATAGCTAAGTCATTCATTTAGTTTGGACTCTCATCTCTAGTTTAATTTATCTCTATTCCAATTTGTCAGGGCCAATACCATGCTGAAGTGGACATAGCAGGTTAAGATTAGTAAAGTTCCGGTCTGATGGTAACGATGGGTTTGTCAAGGAACAATAGAATGGCAGCACACCCAACTGCCAAATTGAGATTTAGTCATCAGTAAAATAAGAACACAACTTGACAAATTGGTAATGCTGTAATCAGAAACCATAACTTTTCATCTACGCGCTTTTACATCAGAAATCCAATTACTGTTCATGACTTCATGCCAGATATCCAGTGATCTGGAAACTCAAACTAGCAGTGATCTGAGGTACTTGTATTTGTATTTGGGGAATGGGGAGTTATTGAAGTAAATGTAACATACTAATTTTTCTGTGGTGAAATCTCCAATCCTAGGCATGTCAGATAGCATAAGCGGCGATGTTGACCATCAGCATGCTGTTACTGAGCCAAATTAGTGAACATCAATCTAATCAGGATTCTGTTGGAATGAACTCTTAGTCTATTCCATGGGCCAAATGGGCCATAACAAGTCATGTACAAAACATGAGAAAATAGCAGCCTATACAATGGACTAATACAAATATATACATAAATTTCTAGCACCCCCCTCAAACTCATGGTGGATCAACAGAAATAGAAGCTATGCTGAGCCCTAGTCCGCACCTTCGTGAAGAAGTCATCTAGCTGACGCTCTGAAGGCACATACTAAAGAGTGACAACCTGTTGCTCACCCACGATCGCATGTTGGAAGCATCAACCACAATGTGCTTGGTGAGCTCATGCTTCACTGGATCTCGAGCAATGCTGATCGCACTAGCGTTGTCTGACAGTAACATAGTCGATGCAGAAACCGAAACACCAAAATCCTCAAGGAGCCACCGTAGCTAGGTGATCTCAGCTGTCACAGAAGCTATAGCCCTCAGCTCAGCCTCTACTCAAACGGGAAACTGCAGTCTGTTTCTTAGTCTTCTAGTCAATTAAGGAAGAACCATGGAAGACACAGAAGGCAGATAGAGACCAACAATCAAAAGGATCAATAGCCTAGATCGCATCAGAATAGGCATGAAGCTACAAAGAGCTACAACAAAGGAAGAAAAGACTCCGAATGATGGTCCCACGAAGATACCGCAGAATCTGAAGGTGACTATAATGGAGCAGAGTGGGAGCCAACTTAGGATGTGAACATAATGAGATATGTTAGGATGTGTGATGCTAAGATAAGCCAAGATCCCAAAAAGGTGGTGATAGCGAGTGGGATCGTCAAGAGGGGTACCATCAGTTGGTCGAAACTAAAGGTGAAGCTCCATAGAATTGTCCACTGTGCGTTGTGCGCTGATCAGTGATACTTTTGTTGGGAGAGGTAGTAGCCATCAGGCTTAGAGGTGATCTCAATCCCAAGGAGGTAGCGAAGAGGACTCGGATCAGACATCTGGAACTGCCCACTGAGACGTTTCTTCACAAAGTCAACATACTGAAGATCATCTCAAGTGATGAGTATGTCATCCACATAGAGAAGAAGCGTTCGACCACAAGAGGAGGTGTGAGCAAAGAGAACAAGGTTGTAACCAGCAACAGTGACAACAGACATGAAACGCTCAAACTACGCACGACAGGCTTGTTTAAGCCCATAGAGAGAACAGCGAAGGCGACAAATCTGGCCGCCAGGAAGAGCATTCCCAGGAGGCCCCTGCATGTAGACCTCTCGCAGCTCGCCATTGAGAAAGACATTCTTGACATCAAGCTAGGAGATGGCCCACCGACGAACAGAGGCAACGGAAACAAAAGTACGGACAGTGGTCATATGGGCAGCAGGAGCAAATATCTTGTCATAGTCACGCCATACTCCCGCTGAAAGCCACACGCAACAAGACGCGCCTTATAGCACTCAATGGAACCATTAGAACGGATATTGATCTTATAGACCCACTTGCACGTGATAGGAGTAACAGGGGCAAAAAGGGGAACAACGTCCCAAGTGCCAGTATGCTCCAAAGCAACAATCCCCTCAACCATAGCAAGCTGCCATTTAGGATGAGATGCAGCATCATGATAAGAGGTATGCAGTAAGAGACAGCAGAGGCTGCAAAGCCATAGCGATCAGGGTGTGGAATCGCAATCCGATCACAAAGAGTGTACCTTGGAGAAGAAGGCACTTGAACAGGACTCAACAAGGAGGGAGAAGAAGGCACTGGAGCAGGACCCAATAAGGACAGAAGAGTCGAGGTAGAGGGTGATAGAGCTGAAGTAGAAGGATAAGAATGCAAACGGCGAGTGTAGTGGAACGGAAAGGGGGGCCTCAACAAAAGAGCTAGTGGGATCCTCCGGTGGGGAAGAAGCAAGGAGTCGAAGGGGAAGGATCCAAAGGTGAAACTGGCGGAGCTAGTGGAGGAGACGGAAGCGAAACGACCAAAGTGGAGAACTGAGGATCAGGAAAAGTCAGAAAGGAGATCGACTCAGCAAGAGAGTCTTGGTGTCACGAGGATAGTAAATCCAGGACTCGTCAAAGGTGACATCACGCGAAATGCGCATCTGATGAGCAACAGGGTCATAATAGCGATAACCCTTGTGCTCAACTCTGTATCCAAAGAAAACACACTCAATTCACTGAGCAGTTAGCTTCGTACGCTCACGGGGTGGAAGAACAAAGCAAACGCAACCAAAAGCACGAAGGTGACTATACTAAGGAGATCTATAGTAGAGATACTCAACAGGAGTAGAACCCTGAAGAGCAGTGGAGAGCTGTAGGTTGACAAGGTAGGCGGCGATAGAAATGGCCTCAGCCAAGAAGTAAGGTGGAACAGAAGAGGTTAGAATCAGAGCACGGGCAATCTCATGAAGGTGACGATGCTTGCACTCAGCAACATCGTTCTGAGTGTGAGCACCAGGGCAGGAGTACTGAGGAAGAGTGCCCTACGCAAAAAACAAATTGACGAAAAGTTGTAGCCAAATACTCACCAGCAAAATCAGCACGAAAGACACGAATGGCTGAATCAAACAGAATACAAACCATAGTAGCAAAAGACTGATAAATAGAAGGGACCTGTCTACAAGAAGACATGAAATAAATCCAAGTATGGTGAGAGTAGTCATCAATGAAGATGACATAGTAACGATGACCCCTTTCAAAACGAAGGGAGCAGGACCCATACATCAGAGTGAATCGAATCAAAAGGACGAGCGGAAACAAAGTCACTAGAACCATAAGGGAGTTGCAGCTACTTGCCAAACTTACAACCCATACAAGATAAAGAAGTATCACCGGGAACACCACTACCAACTTAAGAAGAAAGACGCGACCCACATAGGTGACCATAGCGATGGTGCCACTGAGCAAAACTGATGGAAGTGGTGGCGGCGGAGGCAGTGGCAGTAGTGGTTGACCGGTGTTGGAGGAGCAATAGTAGAAGTTGCCACCACGGGAGCTGTAGGAGCAGTAGGTGTACGGGTAGCCAGGATGACAGAAGACGGTTGTTGAGTCATGCCACGAAGACAAGTCTCCTTGGAATGAACCAAAGTGAGTGCCTCCACCAGAGACAGGCATGGTGAGCGGCCCAAAAGGTGAACACAAACAGGCTCAAACTCTCGTCGAAGATGCGTCGGGAAGTCGTAGAGACGGTGAATCTCGTGGTGAGCACAGGCCTGCACACAGCAGGAACAAGTCCAACAGACATCCGGTCCCAAAGAGTCAAAGCTGGCACCACACTCCAGTGATCTGCTGATAGAAATCGTCAACAGTGGCATCAAGCTGCTAAAGAGAGTGCGCCTGGTGTACCACAGAGAGGTAGAGGGCATCACGGCTCGGCTGATACTTTGACCAAACACACTCCTACATCAGCTGTGACGACGGGAGCTCGGTGAAGTCCATAGAGGAACAGGCATGCTCCCAATCAAGATGGCGATTGCACGAGCTTCATCACCTTGCCACCTCTCATAGACATAAAGGTTAGCCTAATACATCTCCACAGCATCCTCAAATGGAGTAACGACATCAGGATCAGCCAAGGCGCCACCCGCACCGGTAGGTGGCCCGACCGACGGAGCAGGGAGAGGCTGACAAGGCTGCTTGCCGGTGAGGTGATCCCAGAGGCGCTAGCCATTGATGCAGATCCGCAAGTGCACAAACCACTCCCGGAAGTTCGTTCCATTGAATTGGGCCTTAGGAAGCGGGATGGACACAGAGGAGCCAACGGTGGCCATAGCTCAGTAGGTGCAACTCGGTGCAGAGCAGAGCAGAACAGACCAGTAGGACAATAGCTTGGAGGGCTGCGGCGGCACGAGGAAGCGGCGGCGTCCTCAGCGGCGAGGTGGCGAGCCGCGATGAAAGGCTCGATCGGCGGTGCGAGCTCAAAGCGAGTGAGCTCGGGACAACAACAGCGGCGGCAATTAGGCGGAGCGAGTTCAGCAACCAACGGCTCGAGCTCGGGCGGCGCAACTCGATCCGGTGTAGGGGACGACGGTTCGGGAGGAGACAGTGCAGGGGAGGATCCGGATGGCGGCCATGGCCGGTGTGCGGTAGCGGTCAGGTAGGATGAAGAGGAGAGGCTAGGGTTAGGTTTTTTTGGAGAGGAGAGAGCCATGGGCTCTGATACCATGTTGGAATGAACTTTTTGTCTATTCCATGGGCCAAATGGGCCATAATGAGTCATGTAAAAAAGCATGAGCAAATAGCAGAAAACCCCCTATACAATGGACTGATACAAATACATACATATACTTCTAGCAGATTCAACATTAAGTCCCCTACTCCCCTTGCTAATTGATTCCAAGCTCTACGTCAGTACCATCTCATATGCTATTCAGATCAACCTCAGCAAAGAGAACTCGACTAAGCGAAGGAAATCGGATCTCAGACAAAACATGATCTTCATAATGAAATCTTTGACTCTAACTCTAAGGCAGGCCTTGTGGGCTAGATTAAGAGTGAGAGGAGAGAGAGTGAGGTCATGGCAGTCAAAGCCAAGCACGATTGTTGACAGGTGACCAAATGGCCCATGCTGCCAGGTGAAACAGAGTGGCCAAATGGGGCTACAGTCGCTAGATACTTCGGGCTATTTAGACTACTATTTTCCGAATTGAGTTATTGACCAAAGATAGCTACATTAGCTCAACTGATAACAGAGGGGCAGCTGTGAAAGTGTAGACTAGACAACCACTTCGGATAGCTATATTTGCTAACGAATAGTTTTAGGGGGAGTATACCTCAAAAATTTGTCTACAAAATAGAGCAACCATGATATAGCCTCATAGAGGGGAAGAAAAATGAAGTACAAAAACAAATACTATTAATAGGAAATGAATAAATAAAGCTGCATGTAATGTTATTTGCAGTTGAAATTAGAAAAATGATTTTCAGAAACTTTCCTATAGACTAGTCATGGCATCAGAAGTGGAGTTGATCAACGAGAGCAGAGTGCCAAAACAAGATGACCTATGTAATGTGAGGTTGAACAGACTGATGTCAAAATGTAAAAACAAAGCAACATTGAATTACGATAATAAGATACAATAACCTTACCTTGTCAACATGCTCTAGAGTGACTGCCTCAGGAATTATTCCTGTCCTTAGCTTGATTTGCACAAATCCACTACTTCCTTCCAGTGCAAAACACTCGCCTGGTTGCCCAAAACTTGGCTCCAGCATTTTTTGAGCTGCTTCATGCACCACATTCTGACTAGGAAAAAAGCTCTTACCTTTCTTGAAAGCTTCCGAATACTTAACCACTTTACCCCCACCAGATCGTAATGCATAATCCACCATTCCAAGGCCATCCGCTGCATGCCTTGCAATCTCCATCTCAACTATCTCCTTAGCAAATAGCCTTATATCATCCAAGCTTATGTCATTGTCAGTACCATCCAAACCCTTCTTTTTCTTCAACTGACTCACAATATCATCAAATTCTTTCTTAGAAACAAAACCCATGTCCCTCAGTTCTGCAAGTGACTTATCCAATTTGTCAGTCTTGCCTTCTAATGTCTTCATCTTTGTCTCTAACTTATTGCCCTTGTCTTCAAATTGCTTTGTGATATCCCTTTTTGTTTTGTCAATCTCATTTCCTAGCTTCTTATCTAAAATGTCCAGCTGTACCTGAAGCATCTTGGTCGTCTTCTTGAACCCCTCCACCTTGGATAGTCTGCTTTCCATATCCAGTGCTGTAAATGATAAATCGCCATTTTGCCATCTCCAGAACAATTGCCCCATCCAAGCGATAGCCGAAATAAGAAGGCAAAGCTTCACCAGCACACTTAAGGCAGTTTCCCACTTGGCTTTTTCTTGTTTAGTAACGCTTTTCTTTCGACGTTCAGCAGTAGCTGCAGAAGCAATTGCATCTTTTCTTGCCTCAGATGAATATTTTGACTTGTCAAGAACTGACTCTCCACGGATAGTAAGACTAGGGTCCTTCTTGCTAGCAATCTTATCATCTGAGACCCCATTGACTCCACCTTCAGCAAGAAGCTCAGGTGTGGCTTTCTTGTTTGCAACAACTACTGTTCGGCGCCTAACATCTTGGCTGGAATGTGAGTCCAAACTTAATGCATGGTTTCCATTTGTATTTGCGGTTGGTATTGCAGCAGTTGAAGCCGACATTGTTGTCCCTTAAACTACAAAAGAATAAAACAAGATGATAAACTGGAAATAATAATGCAACTGAAAAGGCAACAGCAAATTAGTACTATTACGCGAAGAAACTTGGTAATTAATCTATGCAGAGTAACATGGAGTATGCAGCAAAAAAATTGATCTTAGTATTTTACAGTGCCAACTAAATTAGTTCCACATATTTTCAAATTTCTAGTAAAAATTAAATAACGGACAATCCATCCGCAGCTAAGTGTTCATATAGTAAGCCTAAAACAACAGGTAATATTTACAACCATAACATAAAATGTAAATATTTATAGCATTCCAATAAAAAAATTAAAAATGATCCACCAATTAACAATGTACACAAAAGAGCCAATCTGAAGTAAAAAAAGAATAACCTATCACACACCAAGGCAAAGGATAGACTGAGAGTTAGAAGAGCTGAAAGAATTCAGATTATTATTGAACTGATACGGAAATAACATTTTACCAGCACAGATCACAAAAAGAAAGCTAAGTGGTAAAAATGAGAAGCAATGAGTAAATGATGGTATTCTAAATAACTGAAGTCATACAAGAACGGCAAAGAAGAATTCATCAAATCCAACCCAACTAACTGTAACACCAGGATAGAAAAAATCAGCCAATCTAGAGTATTTAGCAGCTTCCACACCCGCATAAACACAAAATTAAAATAAAACAACCTTGCCAACAATCTCTTATAGTTCAGTACAAGATATAAATCCCAAGTTATAAAACAGTTCCGACACCACGAGAGAACAGAACAACCTAGTCCCAGTTCACAAAGACATCTCACACTAAGTATGGCATAAGCAAAAAATTGATGAAACAATTTAAAGATATAGATCCCAAGTTATAAAACAGTTCCGACACCACGAGAGAACAGAACAACCTAGCCCCAGTTCAAAGACGCATCTCACACTAAGTATGGCATAAGCAAAACAAATGATGAAACACTTTAAAGCCAATTACAGTAGTTAAAATAAAACCCTAGCTATTACAAAACAAAATGAGAAACAGCAGAGCAAGGAATGTAGCATTAACCCAGAAACCCTGGCTGCGACTAAACTAACCCTTGGACAAAATCACACTAATAAATGTGCTGGACAACCAAATTAACTAACCACCAACCCTAGCTTCCCCAAAACCTAGTTCTGTGCTCCTCTGAAACTAGTCAAAAAAGACTACATTTCACCTCTACCTCCAGTGACTTCATCTTTCTCTGCAGCGGAGGAGCACAGCCCACTATCCCAAACCCCACAAGAACCTAACCAATCCAGAGATCACGAACTAAACGTAACCAACCGCAGATTGCATCGCACAACAGAAATCAACCAAATCAAGCACGCTAGGTCTTGCGGGCAACCACCCCAACGGGAAATCCCTCCGAACATCACCAAAAATTCCGCAGGAATCGTTTGCTCTACCAAAACCTGACAGGAGGTACGGATTTTGCCTAAAGTGAGGAATCAAATATGAGAAATAGGACCGGGATTTTTACCTGGTACGACGAACGGACCGAGATGGGCTACCGGGCGGAGGGGGAGTTGCGGTGCCGGCGCCGGCGCCGGCGAGGACCAGGGCTCACCTCCGGTGGAAGCGGGGTAGGCGGAGGTGCAGGGAATGGGAGGTGCGGTTCTTGGGTGTGGGTCGGAGAAACAAAACTGATTCGAAACGGCGACTTGAGGACCGAATAGGTGCGTTTCCGATCCGCCAGTTTCTCGGGGGCTGTTTGGATGCTTCCTGGTGGCTTCCTGGCCGGGAGAGCTCCTGGGGCTGCCTTCTCGATGTTTGCTTGGATACCGGCGTCGGCTCCAGGCAGGTGGAGTTAGCAGTCCAGGCGTTCAAATCTGGCGGTCTGGGAGTGGTGCTGGGAGGCAGCTCTTCTCTCTGCTATTTATTGTTTTGATCCAATAATTTATTTTTTATTTATCAATTTTAGGTACACGTTTTCAACCAAACAACTCATCTTTAGATCTACCTAGCCAGGCAAAAATTATTTACTTTTTAGGCTACCTCCAAACACCACTTTTTGCCAGGCATGAAATTCAGATCACCAACCAAACAAGCCCTCGGTCTTTCTAAGGCCGGATTTCATAATAGCTTTGTGGGTGAATTCACTATTTACCCTCCCTTAGTCGTGTTTTCAGATTTTACTATTTTTTCGATCTAATACATTTTTTGCCCTCTAATTTGTCTGTTTCTTCATATTTTACCCTCTTTGCATTATTTTATTATTATATGACTGTTTTCCGTTACATGCCATACGAAATTACTCTCTTGCCCTCGGTCTCATTCCTGTCGCACGCACGGTGAATTCCCCCCTTCAACCTTTCCATCGTTGCACTCCTCGCCGCAGAACCCGTTCTCCCTGCCCCCTCCTCCCAGCTTCTCCTCCGCGAAGTAGGACGTGGCGGCCGCGGCGTCACCTGCAGCCCCACGGGCGCCTCCACGACGGCCTCCGTCTCCGACCGCTGCGCAGCCGCAAGGCGTGAGAAGGCGGAGAGGTTGATGAGACCGGAGGAGTCGAGGAAGGCGAATAGCTTCCAGAGGAGTCGAGGAAAGCGAAAAGCTTCCGGAGGAGCGTGGCGATGCCGACGAGCGCCCTGCGGACCTCAATGAAGGAGAGGCGGCGTGCGGGGTCCTCCTGGTACTTGCTGATGATGTAGTCGCGGTACTCGCGGTAGATCCGGGGGTTCCGCGATGCTGTCCCGAAGCAACTGCTGCCGGCGCCGCCGAAGAACTCCGGCAGTGCCCGCCGCTCTGCCTCATGGATCTCGTCTCTGCTCTTCGCTTCTCCTCCCAACCTGATCTGCGTCGACACGGCAGCGTCGCCGCACTGGCCTCTAGCATTCCCAGGAACCGCAGCGACTCTACCAACCCGCCACCCAAACCCTTCTGATTCTTGCTCTTCCTCGCTATGCTTTTCCATGCGTCCCCCGGCCCCCACCTCCTCCGCGGCTGCGGCGGCTTCGGCCACCGCATACAACCAGGTGCCGCGCACCATCCCGCCGTCTAAGAACGTGGAGCCGCTGTGAGACCCCGATTTATTTAGCTTGTAATACTTAGTCTTTCATTGACTCTAGCATCACAAACAAAATACACCGTATCTCGATGAACATGTGCTTCCCAGAAATTGCAGCACACATACATCACACAAAGGCATGCATAAATTCCATACAAGATAATATAACAAGTTTAGCAAAAGACATACATAATAATAAGTTATTACAGAACAGTCAACCGACCAAATGACAAGTATTAAGTATCAGCGGAAGCAAAAAGGTGTCATAAGATGGCTTAAACCAAAAGTCGACCGGTTAGCCACATAACACCACAGGGCAACCAACCGGGCCGTCAAGCTAATCGCCCCACACACTGCCACAGCACAACTCACAAAAGTGGCCCTTCGGGCTCACCTTCTTCCTCTGCACACAATAAGCAATGCAGGTGAGTACAATAATGTACTCGCAAGACTTACGAGTAATAAGCCTATACATAGCTACATGAAAAGCTGTGTCAAAGAGAATTGGTTATATGGTTATTTGGACGCATAAAGCAATTTTCATTTTGCAGTAATGTAATAGATTGAAAGCATTTTCACAAATCAGTTTTTAAGCATTGAAATAACAGCGAGTAACAACAATTATCAAGTAACCACCTAGAAGTGACTAACCCAATAGCCACCACACATAGCATGAATCCCCTGATTCATACTACCCGTCAAGTTTTAATTAAAATGTTGTAGTCTAGTTCTCACGGGGTGTTTCCGAGCGTGTCCATAACCTAGGATGAGGCTATTCGAATAGTTCAAAACCCTGCAGGGGTGTACCAATGTACCCACACTTCAGACCGCCTTTAAGCCACATGATTAGCACACTTCTAAAGGTATGCCGGCACGGCTAAGTCCTACGAGATATTTCCAATATTGTGTATCAACTGCGAGCCGCTCGTATGGACCGAAGCCCATACACTTACATTGTAAAGCCGAAAAGACAACTACCCCTCGAGGTAAAGCTTTTCGGACAACTACAATGCTCCCAACACATGAACCACCTCGTTTTACCACAACACAACACACACACGTCCACCTGCGACTCGTAACTAACACACGCCAAAGTACTAAGTCAAGAGAGGTCCCAAACCCTCTAGTGTGGTTAGCACGCAAGAATGCTCAGAACGGTGACGCAAGTAACTCGATCCTTAAATGACTAGGGCACCAATCCAGTCACACCCAAAGATCACACCATCTTACCATTGTGCCCAAGTCCAAATTGTTTTGTTTTCAGTTTTAGTTTTGCAATTTGAACATAGCACAAAGCTGAAATATAGAGATTATAATAAGTTTGTGTGATCAAGGTTATTGACAAGTCGATAACTGCCTATTTCTACCGATAGCTAAGCATGGCTAAGCAACAAACTCGTAAACTACTAAGTGACAAAGGTCCATCCAATGAACCCAAAATCACAGCGAGATAAACCTAGGCTCAGTAGTAGAGGAAAGACATTTGCCTACTGATAATGCATTTACTGGGTTAACTATCGACAATAGTTAAAACAACATAGCAATGCATACATAGAATTTGCAAATAATATATTAGAATTTGAAAATAGTAGGAACAACATGATCAAATGATGCTACATCTGCTTGCCTTGCTGGAGTGCAGGATCTGATGGTTGTGGCTCAGAATCAATATCAATATTATCTTCGGAACCTAACGCGAAAATGTGATAAACAAATAAGAACGAAGAACACCAAATAACTCCAACAACAAAAGACATCCAAAACTAATGAAATTTATACAGCAGTAAGAATAAGATTTTAGATAATTTTAGGAACAAGAATCATGCAATTTGGATTTAACATGCGAAAGTTATAGCTAAAGTACACTCTCTCAGCCTATTAAATCAACTAAATTAATTACTGGTACTGTTCATGGCGAAAATTTCTAGAATGATCTAAGGTCTGAAATTTTTATGATAGGTAGGTTATGGCATCCTAAGAACAACAAAGTTGAGTTTACTAAATTTGGAGTTATAATGATTTACTTATGATTTTTATAAGTTGTAAACCTAGCACAAGTTACTTTACAGAAATATAGCCATGTTCAAAACCTATTTTCTATTAAAGTACACTAACAGAGGAATTTAACAAAATTGATTTTGCACAAATTGGAATTATACCGAAAAAGATATGCATTTTACAAGGTTTAATTCATTTTCTGGAATATTCTAAAATGGCTGATATCAAGTTATTGGTGTTTGTAAAACTTTATGTTACCGAAACTTATCTATATGCATTTTTAGATCAAACTTCAGTTAAACATGAATCTACCCTAACTGGTATCAACTAAAAAGGAATTAAGACAATTTAGTTATGCATTTTCTAAGTTTTCCTTGAATTTCAAGAACATTAAATAATGGCAGCAACGAATCAATAAAGCTTATAACATTTTCTGCTGTAAAAACATGGCTAAATGTATTTTTAAATTAAACTATAGTGAAACATGAATTTAATGCAGTTGGAAACATCTAAAAAGGATTTTAAATGAATTAGTTATGAGTTTCTAAAGTCTTAATACAATTTCCAGGTGATAAATAAATGCTTACTGAAATATAACAAACTTATCAGAACTAAAAGACGTGGACGGCTATGGGCCCTAGATGCAAAATCTAACGGGCCACGCGCATGGAGAAACAGCGCACGCGCGCGATTCCAAAAGGAGCCCACCGTTGGATCAAGATCCAACGGCTCACGTGGATGGAGACATTCGGACCGTGCGAATGCCCCGGCCATCCACAGCCGCAGATCTTGAGATGAGCAGCTCAGAGCGCACTTCCCGCGGGAGTCCGAGCGACAAGCGAATCTCCGTCCATCGCGAGATGGACGACCCAGAGCGATTAGGAAACCGGAGGGTCCGAACGTTCCCTAGATCTGGGCCGTTGATCACAAGATCGACGGTCCACGATCAACAAGACGTTACGCACGGGCTTAAGTGCGCGTGGGGGGAGGGGGGGTTAATGCGGGCCCACATGTCAGTGAGACAATGAACCAGATTAAGACATACTAACTATCCCTAATGATTGGTAATGACTAGATCATTAATGCTGTCCTAATGACCACCAAAAACACGCGATTACGCCCGACAAAAACCCGAGCGAAAACTACGGCTTGTCGCCGGCGACGCAACCTTAAGACTAAAATGGATTAGCAATAGTCCTGCGATCCCGATGGTGGTGACCTCGCCGGCGGCGAAGGTCCACAACGCCGGCAAGCCGGAAAGTAGCGACGGTGACCAAATCGGCTAAAAGCGAAAATGCATGAAAAACTCCGCAGCAGTCTAGACTCTAGAGAAGCGTGGGCCAAGCATCTAGGGACTAATTAGAAGATACCTTAACCGAGAAGAGCTTCTAAAGATGACCGAAGGAGCTTTGACAGAGAAGGAACTCGCCGGAGTTGAAGAAGACGATATGAAAATAACAACCTGAGCAAAATGAACACCACCGGGGTGGTCATAATAGCTACATTATAGCCCAAAGAAGCTGCATGAGCAAATAATTGAGAAAAGGAGCACTCACCGGAGCTGAGGAAGAAAGGGGACGGTTTCGACCGAATTTGAACAAACCCCAAATTTGTCAAATCCTGTGAATGAAACCCAAAATTGAGTGAGGGGAAATGATCAGGGTGCTAAGGAGCTCAAAAGGCTACAAGAAAGATTGAAGATGAACCACTGGAGCACCAAGATCCACAACTGAGCTTCTCGGGCCAACAATGGTGATTTGGTGCTTTTGGTGTATTAAGCTCCAAAAATGAAAAAGGAGCTAAGGGTGGTGTAAAGGAACACCAGGAGGAGATTCTGGGACCTTTATAACGTTTGGAAAACTAGGGTTTGGCAAAAGGAGCCTCTCGGGTGACATTGGCTTAGGGCACAAAATGTGGACCGAAAAGAAGAAGTGATGGGGATGCAGGAGTAGGGTGAGATCGTGGCCGAAAGTGCCCTACAACCCCTAAATGTCGACTAGGAGTGGCTGTCGGGGGAGCACGAGTTGACAAGGCCATGCCTCCCTCTGTTCACGCACGGCTGGAGGTTGAAGATGACCAGAGAAAGGGCTCGGGCGATTTTGAGCCCTTGGATTTTGATCGGGCGGCTGAGATCGCACCACGCTTCTGAGGTTTAAAACAAAGGAGATCGCGAGCCCTTAGATCAGAAATGAACAGCCACGATTAAACGTGTCCTTCGGAGGTCCGAACGTCTTTAGATAATCTGGACGGTTGGATCAAGATCTAACGGTCCAAAAGGATTAGCGCATTCGCGAGGTCCGAATGTTCACGCGAACATGGGCCGAGCGATTAGGATCCAACGGCTGAGATTGGACGCGCGCTTTTAAGCCGGACCGGGTGCAGTTAGTTGACTGGACCAAGACAAGTGGCTCGAGTCCAAGTCTGACTCGCACCTAACGAACGGTGAAATCAAGTTTTGGGTTTTAAACTGAGCAGGGACTTTGAGGATTTATTTGAGATAGCAAAACAACTCCAAAGATTCTGAAATTTTTTACTGGAGCTTGCTAACTCAGATAATAACCTTGTGTAAAATTTTCAGAGGTTTTTAATGCAGCAAAATTTCCTCCAAAAATTCTGCAAGGTCCTGGAATAGGGTTTGACTAAAAGTCAAACAGGTTTGACTAAAAGTCAAACAGGTTTGACTGCCTTCTAAAAATATTCAAACAATTTCTAAAAATTGCGAAATTTTTCAGAGGGGTCACAAACCATCACAGGAACTTAGGAAAAACATTTCCAAAGGATGACCACAAGATTTGAGATGAATATTTTTGGAAGACAAGGTTTTGGATCAAAAGACTTGTGACTTTGTATTTCCATAACTTCTTACAACAATTGTTCAAAGCATACAGAGAATACAAGATGTAAGAAAAGTTTTAATTTCTACTCATTTTCTTACATTTGAAACACAAGTCCAAAATTGGGATGTTACATCCGCCCACCTCAAGAAGCCCAAGAAGTGTAGAAGTCCAAGTTCTCCTCCAACATCCTGTCAATCTCTGCTCAAAATTTCTCCTTGTCGACCTCCTCGGTGACGAAGAGGGACGACGAGGTCGATGCGGCTACGGAGCTTGCGGAGGGAGCACCGCACCACGAGGCCGTCGCGGTGGCTGCTGCTGCTCAAGGAGCGGCGGTGGGTGGAGGTGCTCTTCCTCATGGTGCTCTTACTCATGGTGCTCTTCCTGGCCGTAGAGGAGAACCACTGCGCGCGGGCGAGCATCTGGCCAGCCGCGTGGCGGTGGGGCTTCACGGCACGACGCGGGGCCAGGCCAGGAATCGAGCGGCGGCGGCACCGAACCACCAGTGAGACCAGGGCGCAGCAAGGGGCGGGCGGCGCAGCCGGGAGCTGGAGCCGGGCCAGAGGCGCGGTGGGGTGGTCGGAGGTGCGATAGGCCCAGCCGGGGAGGTGCACAGCCGAGGGCGTGGGCGGCACACCGGCGAGCAGAGGTGGCGCCATGGGGAGACCTGAGAGAAGGATGGAGGCAAGCAAGCTTCGAAGAAAAATGGTGAATGGGTTGGAGATGGGGTAAGACGTCATTTTGTGTGCCTTTCTAACGGGAAACGGACAGAAATGATTAAAATAATGCAAAGAGGGCAAAATCTGAAGAAATAGACAAAAGAGGGGGCAAAAAATGTATTAGGTCGGGAAATAGGGTAAAATCTGAAAACGCGACTAAAGGGAGGGCAAATAGTGAATTCCCCCTTCGTAATACCACTTCAAAAGTTGGCATTGAGAATTAAAAAAAAAAAAGAAATTAGCACTCTAAAAGATGATATTTGTCGCATAACTCAACTAGTCGAGCTGCGAACGATTTTTATTATTTAACCTATTTTTTAATCTATTTTTATTACTAACCCCTTAACAACTTTATTTTTAAATCTGACTTTTTTTCCACACTACTATGGTGTGACAAGATAACACACCCACACGCGGAATAAGTCTAGCTAAATAACACTTCTTGTCAGGTTACGGATAGTGATGTGACCAAACAACACTATCACGCCGCTAGTGGTGGAGCGATAGCATTTGGCCATGCTATGGTGACTAACATGACAATGTTGTTTGGCCACGCCACGAGTGGTGACGTGACAAAAAAGGCCATAATTAAAAATAAAGTTGGTGAGGGGCTAATAAAAATGATTAAATAATAAAAATAACATTCTAGCTGCGCAAGATGTGTGCCTATTTCATCGTGTATTTGTCACCTTCTTTTCTTTTCGGCTCTTTTCGATCATTTTCTTGTATTTCGCCACATTATCTGACCAAAATACCTAAGTTTTTTTTGTTCATTTAGCACATTTTAAAAATGAAATAGTAAAAATAGCCCCTTAGTAGAGGCTCACGTGGTGAGGTATAGACATATAGTGACAACTCATATCAGGATATGACACCTAAGCTTGACAACCTCTTTAATTCCTCAGGAATATTTGATAGGTTTGTAAGGAAAGAAATGCTATTAGTTAGCAAATTATTTAGTGCAAGGAATGGTTGGTCTACTCACACACCTCTCTCCTCATTCGACTCTCCCATATTTCTCCCTCTACACTAGATCAGCTCCCTCCAAGAGTACTCCAAGCTAGCCCTCCAAAATCCACTTTACTTATAATGTAATTGCAAGGTTGAATTGTAAATTAGACAATTTATACAAGACACATGATCATAAGAAATTATCCTAGATAGGAATTTTGATGTGGCAAATCAAGTGATGACACCTCAGGTTGATCTCCTCATCATGGATGGTTGGTGAAGTCTGCAAGGAAAGAAATGCATTGATTAGAAAAATTATTTATGGTATGGAGTGGTTAGGCACATAAATGCCATTCTTCCATATTCTTCAATATACTTCTCATGGTTTTGGAAGCAGCACAAAAACTTGCTTTTGTGAATTTGATAAAGTTCTAACCATAGAGACAATAAAATTAAGGGAAGCATTAATTTGGATAAGATTACATTATCATAAAATAGGAAAGGTTAACCACCCACAAAGCATTAATTTGGATAAGATTACATCATAAAATAGGAAAGATTAACCACCCACATAAAAAAGTAATTTGACACCACTTTATTAAAATTGCCATCCTTTAGTTTTAAAAAAACTATGGGTGAAGACCAAATAAAGGGGATCCCATTAAGAGCGCACCTTCCTCTACTTATGTATATTGATTCCCATAGATCACACCTGAAAAAGCCTATTGATTCCCATAGATCACACCTGAAAAAGCCTATTGATTCCCATAGATCCCAAAATTCTCCAGGAAGAACATTTATTACATGATTTTCTCATAGTAAGTGAATTTAGGAATCACGAGGGCATCTTCCTCTGTTCTTCAAGAAGAGTATTTTACGGTTCTTTCCTTCGGTAATAAGCAAAAATCCTTCCCATCACCTTCTCATGTGCATTAAGTCTTGCATATAGACTTGCATCCTAGGATACACATCTCTTTATATGGAAGATATGCAAATAGATTTTGTATGAATCAAACTTGAGTTAGATTATTGGTTAATGACTTATTTGTTTGCTTATAGATAAAATGGTCAACTTGGTTGGCATGATATATCATCTACAAAATAGAGACATTGTACAAAGATGTGATATAATATGAAATATGGAGGAGAGTAAACTTGGGTGTACGTGAGGCTAAGAACTTCGTGTGATCACACCAAGAGGTAAATAGGCAAAACAAGCATGCGATTCTTCCATAATCTCAAATACACTTTACATATTTGGAGGTAGCATAGAAGCCTTATTTTACCCATTATGCATAGTGGGAAGGGATCAATCAGCTGCATGAAAAGGTGATCCACCTTTCTTAGCATTGACTTCCTTTGAAAAGCTATAGTAGAAGATCATAGAAAAGAGATCCCATCTAGATTGTAGTTTAATCTCAATAAAGGAGCCTCGACATATTGACTCCTAGTGATCACACTTGAAGATAGACACTTCTAGATATCCTAGATGTACCAAAGTTGATTGAGAAGAAAATTTTCTTTATTTGGTACTCTCATCATCAAAATTGTCAATACCATACAGGAGACCATACCGGTTTAGTTTTTGGAATGGTACATTCTGGTACCGATCCATACCGACATACCGTTTCAGATTTAATATAATAATACAAGTATATATATTTATAAGTATATATTTGTTTAATTATATGCACACCAAATAATATTTATGTTAATGTAGTTGTATAAAGGACCAAAATGTGGTAAAACAGAACAACCAAGTGTCATTTAAGAAGAATTCATGAGGTGGAAGGTTATATATGCAAATATTAATAATTTTAGTGACTGAATTGTGAAACGTGCACATTTCATAGCACAACAAGCATAATGAAGCCAATTACTAATGGAGTATATCATCACAACAAGCATACTAATAATCAAACGTGCACATCACATCACATCACAACAAGCATATAGGCTTGTCAATCCACGTTGCCACAATTTCTTGGCTCTCTGGCGAACTCCGGTACCGAGGTGAACGAAAGGCTCGATCTGGCCGGCATGGACTGGAACAACTGAAATGGCCAGAATTTTTGCTGGCACGGGATTTAGCCTTTGGCATTCCGTTTTGCTTGTCGAAACAAAATATTTCGACCATTCCGGCCGTAACGGAATGGAATTGACAAGCCTGCTCATTGTTAGTGAAGTCAACAGAGGGGATCTTCCTCCATTATCAAAGATGAGCATCTCATATGTTTTTATTTTCTTCACTATCCTTCCTTGTGCATCCTTATGTGTTTAAGCTTTTGATGTGGGCTTGCATCCTAAGCTACATATGTCTTGACATGAAATGTCTCCAAATAGATTTTGCATGAATTAAGATAGAGCAATGTCTTGTCTACCGAGTTATTTGTTTCCTTGTAGATAAGATACAATGCTAGCTTGGTCAAGAACATACACCATCTACAATGTAGAGCCCATTATAGAGATGGGATACAACATGAGGTCCAAAGGATAATAGGCTTAGGCACAAGGCCGAAAACAAATAGTTATGTTTTTTCTTTGCCAAAATCTCTTGTAGTCTACATTTATGTCATCCTAAACCAAATATATCTTCTTCTTTTTGTAGTACTATATACTTGTATAATTGTTTACGGTCTGAGAGGATTGATGTCGATCATTGCTGGCAGCAACCATATGATTACATCATCCAGTGGACAATCTATAGTTCATTGTCATAGGATGAAATGGTCCTAACACATATTTTTCAGGGGCACCTGGATTGGAGTGTCTGAATTGAACTAAAGTTTAGGGAACCAGACTTATAAATTCTTCACAAGTAGTGATTTATTATTTTTCAAATTTTGTTACTATATTTTGAAGACAAATAAGAGTATTATTTTTTAGTGAAAAACAAGGTTCAAGAAAGCGCTAGGCGCTAGGCGGGCGGTAGCCCGGGGCCTAGCGCCTAGGCGGACTAGGCGGTGACTAGGCGGCGCCTAGGCGGTGACTAGGCGGCAGAGCAACCGACAGGGTATTAGAAGTAGAAAGCTGCCAACAGCAAATTGAAAGGCCACATAAGATCTCAAACTTTCCACATAAGATCTCAAACTCCAAGTTTCATCCATTGTACATGCTAAAAGAAAAGCTGTGGCTACACTCTCCAACCACCCACGTCTCTCTGTAAAAGAGCTCGATCAAAAGGTGAAGCAGAGTGAGTCGCATGCAGACCAACCAACCACCCCACCTTTATCTCTTATTCTCTTCCACACGTCTTCTTGCTATCTTTGGTTCATACAGAGCAAGAAATCCCTTGCCTTCCCCTCGGTTCCTCGCGAAGACTCAAATCTTCTCCATCCTCCACCCTGGTCGCAATGCGGTGGCGCGGCAAGCAGCGGCGGCCAGGCGGCAGCGACCTAGGCGACGACGACGGTTAGGCTAGCCCAGTCCTCTCTCTTCCTCATCCATCTCCCCTCTCCCCACTAGTGGCCTCTCCCCTCACGCCGCCTCGCCTAGAACCGCCGCGCGCCGCCGAGGACCGGCTTGGACCGCCTAGTCGTGTAACACCCCAGGACCCACATTACCCTGGAATGCTACTAAACCACTCTACAGCTAGCCAATAATTTCAGGATAAATTAATTCGGCAACATCTCTAGACAAAAAGAATTAAGCGGAAGCATAAACATCTAAGGGAACAAAGATAACGGTAACAAGTTCAATAATTAAACAACCTCTAGCAGATTAATCAAAGAATGGTTCACAAGTCCATCCTTATTAAATAACATAACCCTCCACAAATAGTTAAGCATTTGGCTAGAATTTCATCGACTTTATTACAACATGAGTTGATGAACCATGTGCATTATTGTGGTGCCGCTCTACCCATCCCATGAATGCTCAACAATCACCTGTAGGGGGGGGGGGGAAGAAAACAAGGGTGAGATAAAAATCTCAGCAAGCAAACTGTTTAACCGGCTATTCAGACTACAAACAAACATACAACATCATTAAAGTATCCATATGTCCACATCCATAATGTGAATCCACATTCATTTACAAGCTAATTAAACTACAAAGATATTAAGCATCAATATCCAATCCCCATAATGATCACAATTATAGCCTCAACCATATTTACTACCAATGATAGTAAAATATTAACAATTGAATCTTGATCAACTGCTCCATGTTAATCACCACTACCACTACCAATGACAATAAAGTATTAGCGTGTTTTACCTCATAACTTTACTATTTCTCGCATCCACAACTGCTATCCACAATTACCACAAGAGAGAAGAATCTCATGCCACAACCACAACCTCTACCATACCACAAGGGACGAACCCCATTCCACAACCACAACCACATTACTCATACCACAAGAGACTCTCATGAGTCAATTTCCACATTGCAACTGTGAAGTTGCGTTTGTTTGCAAAAATAACTTCACCTCAATATCTTGCACAAGTATGCAAATGATCTTTCCACAATGTAATGCATATGTATGCTATGCTCCACTGCACCTTTACCCAACAAGGTAAAGGTATGCATCGTCTACTGACAATGCACGATGTTGTACCGGTACGGTCGCGGCTATAAGCGGCGACATCCACAATGCAAATGTCATGATATGTCATGAATGATATGATAATCATAAACCACAAGAATTTAACCACGAAGGTCAACAACATACTCATCATGAATATTTTCTCATAATCCACATGTGTCTCATTAAGCACAATACCATCGTGTCATAAGACCATTACCACATAACCCACACCGATTCACCAAGATCAAAATCAATCGATATAGATGGAACTCTATCACATAGACCACCACATGATCATCATGAAAATAACCACAAGGAATTAACAACATGTCCACCTTGAGTTTATTTTCATATTCCGCATTTGGCTCATTAAGCGAATTACCACGATACTACCCAAACTCATCCAAACATAGCAATTGATTAATATCTTGCTACCACATTTTTACTTGGAAAACATGTAACCATGACATATCATTTAACATTACGTCAATCATGCATAGTGCAAATAGTAAGAAAAACGGGTTAAACCGTAGCACAACCGCTACATTTACTTGCCTTCCACGATGCGACACGTTAGCGGCAAAGTCGATACTCCTAAACCTGAGGCTTCACCTCCTAAACAAGTAAAATAATACCAATAAGGACATAATATACCCAGCGCTACTAATCGGCATTCTACATCGCTTACTTGACGACTCAAAACGAGTTTACAAAGCTGAAACCGAAAACAACGTTTCCGCCATATACCGATTCGGACAGCAGCACGGTAAATGACATAACTCATGAACTGGAAGTCAAAATGAGGTAAACCCAATTTCTGTAGATTCTTAACTGAATAATCTACAATACTCTAGTTGACACGATAAACCAATTCGGCCATAATATTAGGCTAACCATTGTCTGAACTTTCAGTACAGAAACTGCCTACACAATCGAACAGCAAAACTAAAATGACCATAACTTTTAATAGGTAACTCCAAATTGATCGTTCTTTATCAATATGAAAAGGTTATCGAATTACCTACAATAACCTAGTTGGGTGAACTTTCAGATTCTACTAAATTCCCTTTCCTATATTAAGAAATAACCAGACAGATTATTCTCGTCAGATTTCTGGCAGCAGATAATAAAATGATCATAACTTTTGACTCAGACCTCGGAATCGAGTGATCTTCACGGCTACTGAAAGATAACAACATATCCCACATATCTCTAGGAGATGGAATCTTAAAATTCAGCCTCTAAATACACGAAAAAACCCACACAAGGTACTGGACAGAATTGAATCTTCTGCAGCCCAACAATTAACCAACAATTCTAATCGGTTTCGCATCTACTAAGGATCAAACAGCGGGGAAGGCATCTCGTTACCCTTGTAGAACCGCTAGAACTCGCTGAACCAAACTCCACACAAAAACTTCTTCTCCTTCTTCTCCTTCTTCTCCTTCTTTTCTTCCTCTCTTTCTTCTTTCTTGCGCAAGGGACAGCACCTTGGGAGAGGGGAGGTGCAAGGGACAGCACCTTGGGAGAGGGGGAGGAGTCGGCCAAGGGAGAGGAGAAGGGGGCGGCTGCAAGTGGGAGGAGGAAAAGGGGAGAGGAGGGGGGCGGCTAGCGTTTGGGGAGGGTGGCCCTCCCCCCCTTTGGCCGGCCACACACTAGGCTAGATGGGCCAAGGCCCAGCCCCAAATGGAAGAGAAAAACAACGGAAAAGCCCCTCTCTAACTTGATTTGACGAAAACTGAAAATAAAATTCTTTCCCGATTAAATAATTCTCTACCGATTAATTTTTATTAATCCGATTCTTGACTTCTCACACTTCCGGAGTATTACAAGTCGGTCCAAGGTGGCCCTCCCGCCTAGCTCGCCGCCTTGGGCGAAATCGCGGCGGCAGCTCCCCGCCGAACGCCTAGGCGGCGCCTAGGCGACGCCCAGACCCGATTTCTGGAACCTTGGTGAAAAATGTATAGTACAAATGTCATAAAATTCCTTCATAAAGTTGGTAGTTGTTTTGTGGTCATCATGAAGGGCAGCATTGTCTTTTACTGTTATGTTGCTTTCGCTGACATCAGCAACGATTAAACATGTTAGGGGATTAAAAATAATTATTAGTTAGCCTGTACTATAATCAAGTTATTATGTAATGTATAAATCTCATAGTTTAGATCGTCATTGCCATGGACAAGTGACCCCATTGCGTAGGTTTTGTGTTTCCGCAGGGTTCCCGAAATCTCTGTGGTGAGGGGTGAAATCTATGGGGACTAGTGCTGATGATCGTTACGCCATACAAATAATTTATCTGCAAGCACAAGGAATTGTCGTAGCATTTCACCTTGGAGTATTCTAGGGTATCGTATTTTCCACAGGGAAGCCTTAATGAGTTAGAGATATCAAATTAATGAGTATCTAGGCATTACCTAACTTTTCGAACAAGGGTAATGTCAATTAACAGATGATTGCTGTTGAGTACACACGCACCGATCCATCCACACATTGTACAACCAAAGGTAGGTAGCTAGCAAGAGTCTAATTAATTAATCGGTAGGAGGTCTAGGAGTGAGTACCTATTTAGTGATCTTCGTAATTATATGGTGCAGACAGACTATTGTCAAGTGGTATTAGCAATCCGAGGTTTTGCTCCTACTAGGTGCTCTGAGCTGTCCTTGGCGTTCACATTGTCACCGTTCATCCACCGACATAATCTGAGAGAAAGACAAGCTATCTCCTAGCAAATCAAGATAGTTCAAAGAACTAGACACCTTGTCTGATTCTAGGAACTGTTACTCTACCCGATATCTTAATAAAGGTAGAGCAATATGGAATATCAAGAAATAGAGCTTTTACCGAAAGACAATGCAACATTGCACAAAACTGATCACCATATTGACAATGATAAAGTACTCATACAAAGGTAAGAAAGCTACAAGGAGCCGGAACACATACCAAACTACTGAAGATGATTCTCCGGAACCTTGGCTTCGCAAAGCCAACTCTTCTCTGTTCCTCACTACATGTCTACTAATGACTCTGGCGTTGCCTACATTACACTGTGAAGTGTTTACATGTGATAGAATGTATGGTGGAGTGATGGCATAAATTGTCTATTGGATGGTGAGTGTGGGAGGTATTTATAGCCTCGAGGGGATTGTGGGCCGAGTACCTCGCAGGAAGTGGAGTAGTGGCGTGAAATGGGGATTGACTATGGCTCAGCCAAGCTGGGTCATGCTTAGACGAGCAGAGGACACATGCTCGCCCGAGTGATGTGGATGTCGATGATATTCCATGCTTGGTCTTCGGTTGGAGTTAACTGTAACATCCCAAGTTTTGGCTTGTGTTTCAAATGTAAGAAAATGAGTAGAATTTAAAATTATTTCTTACATCATGTATTTCCTGTATGTTCTAAACAATTCTTGTAAAAGGAATATGGGAATGCAAAGTCACAAGTCTTTTGATCCAAATCTTGACCTTTCAAAAATATTCTTGTCAAATTTTGTGATAATCTCCTGGAAATATTTTTTCTAAGTTCTATGGTTGGTGGTGTGACCCCTCTGAAAAATTTCACAATTTTTAGAAATTGTTTGAATGCTTTTGGAGGGCAGTCAAACCCTATTCCAGAACCTTGCAGAATTTTTAGAGCAAAGTGCACTGCATAAAAACCTCTGAAAATTTTACACAAGGTTAATATCCTAGTTAGCAAGCTCCTGTAAAAATTTCAAAATTTATGGAGTTGTTTTGCTACCTCAAATAAATCCCCAAAGTCCAGCTTAGTTCTAAAACCCTAGAATTAAACCCTGGTCTGAGCCAGACTTGGGCTCGAGTCCAACCTGGTTCGAGTCAAACTAGGCCACCTCAGTTCTGAGCCGTTGGATTAAGATCCAACGCTCACGACCTCCCCTACTCTTTTAAACACCCGGAGCCCTGGGGCAATCTCAACCGTTCATTTCTGATCCAAGGGCCCACGATCACCCTAGTTTTTCTCTGGTCTTCTTCTTCCTCGCGCCGTGCGCAGCACAGTGGGCGACATGGCTTGGTCATGTCTTGATCCCTCGTCAACTCTCTCTGGTCGAGCATTGAGTGTGCGCAGGTGCTTTCGGCCGTAGGCATGGCCTACTCCTGCACCTCCATCATTTCTTTTGGTCCACGGTTGTACCGTGAGCCAAGCTTACCTTGAAGCTCACCCGAGAAGCTCGTTTTTGCCAAAACCCTAATTTTCTAGCTTTATAAAGCTCCCCAAAACCCCTCCTGGTATTCATTTACACCACCCCTAGCTCCTTTGTTTTTGGAGCTCAGAACCACTGAATTCCTCAAATCGCCATTAGAGGCCGTGAAGCTCTATTGGTGACCTTGGTACTCCAGTGGTTCTTCTTCAAATCTTTTTGTACCCTTTTGAGCCCCTTAACCCTATATTCATTTCCCCTAACTTAATTTTGGGTTTCATTCACAGTTTTCACTCAATTTTAAGTTTGGATCTTTTCGGCCGAAATCATCCCCTTTCTTCTCCAGCTCCGGTAAGGGCTTCTGTTCTCAATTAATTTCTCTTGGAGCTTTTCTGAGCTATAATGAAGCTTTAGTGATGATCTGGTCTCACTCATTTTGCTCAGAACATCATTTTCACTTCATCTTTTTCAACTCCGGCAAGCTCCACCGTGGTCAAAGCTACTCCGACCATCTTTGAAGCTCATCTTGGCTAAGGTAGCTTCTTATTAGTCCCGAGACACTGTGGTACACGCTTCTTTGGACAATGCGGAGCTTTTTGAGCCATTTTCGTTTTCGGTTGTAGTTGTCACCGTTCCTTTTTTCGGCTCGCTGGCGTTGTGGGCCGCTGCCGCCGTCGAGGTCATCACCATCGGGTCCGCAAGGTTATTGCGAACCCATTTTGGCCTTTAGGTTGCGCCGCCGTGGCCGGAGCCGCCAGCGACGAGCCTCTCTTTGCGCTCGGTTTTTGCCGGACGAACGCCCTCTGTGCCGTTGTCATTTAGGACATTGATTCTGGTCATTAACTGTTAATCATTGATAATCATGGTTTTAGTAATAAATGCCTGTCCTAAATGAACCCTTGTGCCACTGCCAAGTGGGCCCAACCGTTTAAACCCCCTCGCTGGCACTATTCAACACCTTTAGGACATCATTAATGATTAATAATTGATCATTAGTGTTTAGCAATAAATGGTTGTCGGAAATGACTCTTTGGGTCACTGCCATGTGGGCCCGTAGGCCTGAACCGCAGTAACGGAGTCATTAGGATAAAGTTTGGGTTCATTAATTGTTAATCATTGTTGGCAATTGATGGTTGTCCGAATCGGCCTATTGTGCCATTGTCATGTGGGCCCTCGCCCACTTAAACTGTCTCTGTGCGAAATCTTTAGGACACCATTAATGCTAATCATCGCTAGTCATTGGATTTAGTAATTAATGGCTGTCCTAAATAGCCCTGTGTGTCACTTACATGTGGGCCCGCATATTTAAACCTCTCCGCGCACTTAAAACCCACATGTGTTATATGCGCAGATCGTGGACCGTCGAACTTAAGATCAACGGCCCAGATATTCGGAAACCTTCGAACCCCCGAACGTTCCAAGTCGCTAGGGGCCGTCCATTTCTAGATCTGCGGCTCAGATCGCGGAGACGTTCGGACCACCGAAGGTTACTGCGCTATGAGGCCTCCATCTTATGATCTACGGTCATGGATGATTGGAGCTTTCGGGTCACCGAAAGTCCCAATTCACGTGGACCGTTGGATCTTGATCCAACGGTGGGTCCCGTGGGCCTCCTCGTGTGCGTTGCGTTGTGGTGCGCGTGGGCCGTTGGATCCCGAATCAAAGGCCCACATTCGTCCACGTCATTTTCTTTTAGATAAGTTTGATGTTATTTCGGTAAGCCTTTATTTGTCAACTGAAAATTGTATCAAACTTTGAAAACTCATAACTAATTCGTTTTAAATCTTTTTTAGATGATTCCAACTGTGTTAAGTCCATGTTTAACTAGAGTTTAATCTAAAATGCTTTTAGACCTTGTTCTGTGCTAGAAAATTTTGTAAACAATATTAACTTGTTTAAGCCATTATTGAATATTCCAAAAATTAAATTAAAACTTGTAAAATGCATAACTTTTTCTGTATAACTCCAAACTGAGCAAACTCAAGATTGTAAAATTTCTCTGTTAGCATACTTTAATGTGAAATAGGTTTTGATCATGGTTTTATTTCTGAAAAATGATATGTGCTAGCTTTACCACTTAAAAAAATCATAAGTAATTCATTTTTACTCCAAATTGGGTAAACTCAACTTTGCTGTTCTTAGGATGTCATTATCTACCTACCATAAAAATTTCAGGTCCTAGGTCATTCTAGAAATTTATGCCATGAACAGTACCAATAATTAATTTAGTTGAATTTCCAAGCTGAGAGAATTTGTTTTAGTTTATAACTTTTGCATTCTTAGTCCAAATGACTTGATTCTTGTTCCTAAATTCATTTAAAATCATGACCTTGCTGTTGTGTAAATTTCATGAGATTTAGATGGCTTTTGCTATTGAGTCTTGTTTGGTGTTCTTCGTTCTTATTGGTTTTATCGTATTTTTGCGTTAGGTTCTGAAGATATTATTTATCTTGAATCTGGTCCTCAGCAGCCAGACTCTGACCTTCAGCAAGGCAAGCAGATGTAGCATTTATTTGATCATGTTGCTCCTACTATTTTCAAATTCTAATATGTTGTTTGCAAATTCTACGTATGCATTGCTATCTTGTGTTAAACTATTGTCGATTAGTTGACCTATTAGCTGCATGATCTGTAGGAAAAATATTTATCCTCTACTACTGAGCCTAGGATTACTTGCTGTGATTTTGGGTTCGTTGGATGAGCCCTTGTCACTTAGTAGTTTTCGAGTATGTTGCTTAGTCATGCTTAGCTACCAGTAGAAATGGGCGGTTATCGACTTGTCGATAACCTTGATCACACAAACTTATTATGACCTTTATGTTTTAGCTTTGTGCTATGTTTAATTGCAAAAACCAAAACTGAAAACAAAATAATTTCGACTTGGGCACAATGGTAAGATGGTGTGCTTTTGGGTGTGACTGGAATGGTGCCCGGGTCAATTAAGGACCGAACATCTTGTGAGTCCCTGTTATCCAGGCAATATTGCGTGCTAACCACACGAGGGGCATATGGAACCTCTCTTGACTTAGTACTTTGGCGTGTATTAGCTACGAGTCGCAGGTGGACGTGTGTGTGTTGTGCTGTGGTAAAATGAGGTGGTTCATGTGTTGGGAGCATTGTAGTTGTCCGAAAAGCTTTACCCCGAGGGGTAGTTGTCTTTTCGGCTTTACAATGTAAGCGTATGGGCTTCGGTCCATACGAGCAGCTCGTAGTTGATACACAATATTGGAAAACGTCTTGTTAGACTTAGCCGTGCCTGCATAATAAAGGGAGTATGCTAACCGTGGCTGGTGGAAAGGCGGTCTATCGTGTGGGTACATTGGTACACCCCTGCAGGGTTTAAACTATTCGAACAGCCTCGTCTTAGGTTATGAACACGCTTGGGTAAGCTTTTCAAGAGTTAGACTACAACCTTTTTAATTAAAACTTGATAGGTGGTACGAATCGGGGATTCGTGCTATGTGTGGTGGCTATTGGGTTAGTCACCTTTAGGTGGTTACTTGTTATTTATTGTTACTCGCTGTTATTTTAATGCTTAAAAACAGATTTTACCAATTGCCTTCAATCTATTACATTATTGCAAATGAAAGTTGCTTTACGCGTCTAATTAACCATATAACCAATCTCCTTTGATACATCTTTCATGTAGCTATGTATAGGCTTGTTACTCATAAGTCTTGCGAGTACATTTTTGTACTCACCTGCATTGCTTGTTGTGTGCAGAGGAGGAAGGTGAGCCCCAAGGGCCTCACTTTTATGAGTTGTGCTGTGGCAGTGTTTGTGATGACTAGCTTGGCGGTCCGGTTGGTTGTCTTGTGGGTTAAGGCACACTAATTGGCTTTTGTTATAGCCATCTTATGGCACTTTTGCTTTCGCTGTTATTGATACTTTGATATCATTTGGCCGGTCGGCCCCTCTTTTGTAATAACTCTATATTATATATGTCTTTTGGTAGACTTGTTATTATGTGATGTATGGAATTGATGCATGATTTTGTAAAGATGTATATGGCTGCAATTCTGAGAAGCACATGTCCATCGAGACACGGTGTATTTTTATTTGTGATGCTAGAGCCAATAGAATGAGCATGCTCTTCTTCACTCTTGGAGTAGATAAGAATGTCATCAATGAATACCACCATAAACTTATCCAAATACTCCATGAACACCGAGTTCATAAGATTCATGAATAAAGCGGGAGCATTGGTTAAGCCAAATGACATGACAGTATACTCGTAAAGGCCATAACGAGTAGTAAAAGCCGTATTTGGAATATCATCAGCCCTGATCCGGACTTGATGATAACCCAATCTCAAGTCAATCTTGGAGAACACACGGGCTCCAGTCAATTGATCAAAGAGATCATCGATACGAGGCAAAGGTGTCGGGACCCAAAAATACAATTCTGGACCCTCTGTGTATACTGCACTAGTCCAGGATCACGCTAGTGCACACAGTGGCAACATCGATGAAATATCATTTCCATATACAAAGGTGGCTAATAAATAGGCAAATAACAATAAGTATCAGAGTAAAGACCTTAAGGTCAAAGCTTACAATTAATGCCTCAGAAGGCGAATAGCTCAACGAAGCTGCAGCGGAACGAAATGGAATAACTTCAGTGAAGCCCATCCATATGCCCACAGCAATGGTAGGGTGCGCGACCTAGTTCTTCTCGATCCTTGAAGTAGACCTTGTTGACCGACGATTCCTCCATTTCTGTAGGTTTGGGCGCAAGTTTTACAACAAGCGTGAGTACACAACCGTACTTGCAAGTCATACCACAGAATGCAATGTATAGATGCGGGCTTATTCCAAAAGAAAAGGCTTCTGTGGCTCTTTTGCAGAAATGCAACATTTGCAATTGAATATGAATAATAGATTGAAATGCAGTTCAAAACAAATAGATAATATTAATTTAACAGTTATTTTCACAAAGACACATAGCCTAATCAAATTCTTTCACACACCATATGACTTAAATCACACAATTGTCCCTTCCCAAAGGTTTTATGAAAATCTACCCTCGTGTGAAATCCCGAGCATGTCCATGACCATGACGCGCTATTCGAATAGATTGTTTAACACTCTGCAGAGGTTGTACACTTTACCCACAAGATGCAATCAAGCGGATCGAGCGATCACAACAAAACATTTCAGAAACTTCATCTCAACATTGACACTCCCGACGTGCTTACAAACCGCTATGTCAACCCAAACGAAGCGCTTTGGCATAACACACATCGTTGGACAGGGACACGGCGAACCGCCCCGTGATGCGACTACTTTGTAGTACACACCTCCACCCATAGCCTAACCTACAACCTGAATAATCAATGCCAAGAATCCATAACCTACTAAGTTAGGCCCGTCCCATACCAGGCATGTGGTCGTACAGTAAGGCTCAGTTCAATGACGCACAAAGTTAAGTCCTTAATTGACCAAGACAAGACTTCTATATTCTAACTAAATCACAAAGATTATCATTCCCATGCACACAGCTTCCACCATATCACACAGTATTCACCACTTGCCTCAGTCTAAATCCTTTCCCACCCTGTTGGTTAAGTGCAACATATGCCATCCACAAAGTAATAGCACACAGTACACACAGTTTTATCACATAGTTCCATAATCACTTAGTCAAATTTATAATTGCAACTCAGGTGATGATGACGACTCGTTGCATGGCTAAGCAATCTACTCGTACTAACCAACCCACGTTGGTAAATACCATAGCACCAACTAAATATGAACTAATCTAGGGTGACAAAAGATCATGACATACAATAGACAAAGTGGATATAACAAATTGGATTAATAGCTAAACCCAAAAGCATTTAAATAATTACTTAAAGTAAATGCAACAATTTGAATCAAAGTAATTTTGAAAACTGGGATTCAATATGATCAAAGGTATAACTTGCCTTGCTATAGCAATGATGATCTTAATTTATCTTCTACTTGCTTGATCTTCAACTCCTTCGGACGATTCCGGGACTTCGACGTCTAACGAGAAAGAAAGCGCAAAACAAACTAAATTCAAAAGACAAATAAAATAAACTCCAAATTGAAATTGAACGGTACTGGAAGGTAGATATTGAATTCAGATGAATTTAGGAACTTAAATGGGTTCAATCGGAATTCGGATGAAGAAGATATGGCTCTCGGAAGATTTGAATTCACATGAAATGATGAAAAAGCTCTACAGAATATTCTCATAATATTCTATTTCGAAAATATTGGAAAAGGAATAAGTGTTGGGACCGACTGATATTTATGAATGTCTAGAATTAAAGTAATTCCAGAAATAAGGTAGAGAGAGTGGCAAGTGGGACCAATAAGATAAATGACTTTTCAAGAATTAAATTAATTCCCGAAAATAGAATTAGGGATTGACATGTGGGCCACTGGTCTATGGACCAGGTCCACGGAGATATGCTAGTCCACGGTGGACCAAGCTCATGGCTAGGGTTTGACCAAGGGTTGACTAACATACGGGACCCGCATGTAAGTGAGAGAAATAATTAGGATTTTAATTAGGAGGATGACATGTGGGGTCAACATGAAAGTGATAGAGATTTATATTTTCTTGCATGACATAGAGAAAGAAAGAATTAACAGAGAAGCATGCATTGAAAAATACTACATGCAATAGAGAGAATTAAACAATGACTTGCATGTAGGACCAACATGGAAGAGAGAGAAGATGTTGACCAAGTCAACAGAGCACCATACCAGAGAAGGATCACCTAGCAGGAAAAGCTACGTTCTGGACACAACACAGACATGAATAGTGCATAGAAGGTTAGACGATTCTTGCTCAAGGTGGTGACGACGAACGGAGGCGAACCAACGTTGGCGAAGGGGCAAAACGGAAAGGAAACAACGAGCCAGAGATGATGACGCGGTCCAGACATCAAGATTTTGCTCCATGCGACGGCAGCGACGCGAAGAACGCCGACGACGGCGGCCTCACGGACGCGTAACACTTCCGGTGATGCTCTGCAAAAAAGGAGGTGAGCACGGCGTAGAACGCGGCAACGCGAACTCAACGGTGGTGGAGTTGAAGGCAGGGGATCAACGGTTGCGGAGTAATTGGCCAGAGAAGGACGACGAACAAGAGGTGAGAGAATGCTCGATTCTCGGCGCACGGTGGATGAAACTTGAATCTACAAGAGGGGAAAAATAGGTATTGACGAGGGGCACAAGATGATGCGGTCGGATTTTGGAAAAACTCACCGAGGAAGCGAGGAACGCGACGAACACGTTTCGGCTTTAGGGCTTGACATGGCCGACGGTGCTCCGGTGATCTTCGGGCGAAGAGGAAGGAACCATGACGTAGAACGCGACGATGCGAAGCCAACGCCGCAGACGGTTCGGCCGGGGGACGTCGGATGAAGCTGCAGTTCGCCGGAGAAGAATTCCGGTTGGAGCTCAGTTTTCTGGAGATTGCGACGAAAATAGATTGGTTTGGAGGAAACCAATTCAGGGGATTGGAAGAGGAGATCAATACGGACGCGTGGGCGCAAACGGCTCGCTTTTATATGCACCGTGGAGAAAGATATCACATTTGGAAGGTTTGAACCCAACACGTACACGAAACAAATTCTCTGTTCGGTTCTGGAGATTGAAGATGAACAGTACTCGCGAATTACTGTAGCATGTGGGCAGGGGAGAGAAAAAGCTGATTTTCGGAATTAAAATAAAAGGCCGAAAATCAAGGAGATCAAATAAATAGCAAATAAATCCGAAAAAATCTCAGAAAATACCTAAAAATTCCTTGAAAGACAAGAAAGCCAAATAACACAAGTTTTTATTTAATTGATGTTTATATTAGTCAAATTAAATATTTTTAATTTAGAAAATTCCCAATTAAGCTTTATTAATTCAAATAAAATTGGTGAAATTTTCCAGGGACCTAAACTACTCAAAAGATTTTTGAAAAGCCAAATTTTGGGACGTTACAAAAGGATAATTATTTTTCTCCGTCACTTCATTAAGTGGACGGTAATCAACACACATACGCAGGGTCTTGTTCTTCTTCTTCACAAAAATAACTGGACAACCCCAAGAAGATGAGCTAGGACGGATAAAACCCTTTGCTTGAAGCTCACCTAACTGCTTCTTCAGCTCCTCCAACTCATTAGGAGGCATTCGGTAAGGCGCCTTAGAAATAGGGGCGGTACCAGGCAGCAACTCAATAACGAACTCCAGGTCTCGAACTGGAGGCATCCTAGGCAAATCTTCAGGGAAGACGTCCGCAAAATCACATACTGTGGGTACATCCTGAATCTCCAAGGCTGGCTTAGCTTCAAGGGCACAAAGACGTGGCCCTTGCAGCTGCGGTGAAATCCCAACCTGCTCGCCAGAGGGGCTGGTGAGGTAAATCATCTTCCTGGCACAATCAATTTGCCCCAAGTGTTGGACAACCAAATCATACCAAGAATCACATCCAGGCGCGCCGAGTCGAGTAAGATGAGATTCACCAAGAATTCCACTCCTTCAATATCAATAGGAACGTCCCGGCACTCCAGATCAGCTCTCATTTCCGCACCCGGAGAGCGAATAAGCAAAGGAATCCCCAAAGGAACAAAGTGAAGGTCACAAGAAGTAGCAAATGATCTTGAAATAAAAGAATGTGATGCTCCTGAATCAAATAATACTGCAGCAGGACGAGAATTGACAAAAAGCGTACCCAACACAACGTCGGGCGCCTCCTGTGCCTCCTCAGCTCAGATGTGGTTGACTCGGCCACTTCCCACACCCTGAGTCTTCTGGACCATCTTGTGGTCAGGTGGGTGACCATTCCCTTGCCCGCGTCCTCCATTAGGACGAGGGGCCGCTCCAGTCCTCTAAGGGCAATTGTTGGCGTAGTGGCCCTTCTTGTTGTAGGCAAAGCAGGTAACCTCGGCAGCCGGATTGCGGAGGCCACCCTGCTGCTGGGTCGCAGGTGCACATGGCTGAAACACGGCCTACGGGAGACGTGGAGCTGGTGCCGACGGCCTCGGCGATGGTGGAGCCAAAGAACGGGCCCCTGGTGGAGGCCCAACACGGGGACGGGAGAGACTGGCCTGAGCAGACCGGTGGGCCTCCCATTTGCGCTTGCGGGACTCACCCAGCGCCTTCGCCTTGTGCTCGGCGACGATGGCCTTGTCCACCAAGGCCTGGAAGTCAGCAAAGTCCACAATAGAGAGCTTGTCCTGCAGCTCCTCAGACAAGCCCTCCATGAACTTCTCCTGCTTGGCCTCATCAGTGGCCACCTCCCCCGGAGCATAACGAGCCAAGTGATTAAACTCGTATAAGTACTCCGACACAGACTTGCGCCCCTGTTTGAGCGTGAGAAACTCCTTCTTCTTGAGCTTTATCAGGCCATCGGGGATGTGGGCCCGACGGAAGGCAGACCTGAACTCCTCCCACGAGACCACGTGGCCCGCGGGCTGCATGGCGAGAAAGTTCTCCCACCAAGAGAGTGCTGCACCCTCAAGTTGATGGGATGCAAAGAGTGCCCACTCCTGCTCCTAGCACTGAGCGATGTTGAGCTTCCGCTCAACCAGACACAACCAATCATCTGCGTCCAGGGGATCCTCGGACCGGGAGAAAGTAGGTGGCTGTGTGCGAAGAAACTCCGCGAGTCCCCCACGAGACTGGTGGCCACCACCTTCAAACCCCGAAGCACCAGAGGGAGTGGAGGTGTTCCTCGCGATGACCTCCAGAATCCGAGTCTGATCCATGCGATTCCGCTCGATCTGAGCAAGAATCTCAGCCATGGTCGGAGGAGGCGGAAGCTCCTTATCAGGACCAGCCGGCTGACTACTGCGGGTTATTCTTGCCATCCTGTTCCACAAAGATAGGTTAGAAACAACTCCGGAACAGGAGACAAGGAAAGACTACTAAACACTCTACAAAAAAATCTCTAACAGCTTGAGAACCCGCATAAAATCGCAACACGATCCAAAAATAAAATCCAACTTCCCAGTATGACGAACTCGTATGGAAGAACGAATAATCAATTTTTAGGAAGGCAAATTTTAGAACATTAACCTTGGTTCGAAACAGCTAGGAAACAAGGTGAAAATTACCTAAAGAAAGGTTAGACACTTAACTAACTCAAATCACTTCTTACCCTTTTATTCCCACAAGTTTTAGTTAAATTAACATCTCATTTTCAGCACTAATTACTCATTAAAAGCTAGCTGTCCAGAAATTGTGCTCGCTGTCCAGAAATTATCTTCCAGGTTCCTGGCCGAATTCTTTATCTCCAGGAGCTCCTAATCTTCACTCCAAACAGTCACACTTCGATTTGAAGCCCTCATGGTTTTCCCAAAACCAATTTAATCGATTCAACAACTATCTCTTGAAAGAAGATGAGAGGAAAATCAACTTTTTAAATTTAATCAAGAATAAGGTGAGATGAGCAAGTTAAGATAGATAAGAAGTAAAATCTGATAACTTACTTAAGATTTTCATGAATCATTTGATATTTAGAAAGTAAATTTTCAAAATATACTAGGGACGACCAAGCTAGGGGTTTCTACGGTCAGTATGGCTATGATACCAACTTTGTGAGACCCCGGTTTATTTAGCTTGTAATACTTAGCCTTCCATTGGCTCTAGCATCACAAACAAAATACACCGTGTCTCGATGAACATGTGCTTCCCAGAAATTGCAGCACACATACATCACACAAAAGCATGCATGAATTCCATACAAGATAATATAACAAGTCTAGCAAAAGACATACATAATAATAAGTTATTACAGAACAGCCGACCGGCCAAATGACAAGTATTAAGTATCAGCGGAAGCAAAAGGTGCCATAAGATGGCTTAAACCAAAAGACTACCGGTTAGCCACATAACACCACAGGGTAACCGACCGGGCCGCCAAGCTAATCGCCCCCACACACTGCCACAACACAACTCACAAAAGTGAGGCCCTTCGGGCTCACCTTCTTCCTCTGCACACAACAAGCAATGCAGACGAGTACAATAATGTACTCGCAAGACTTACAAGTAACAAGCCTATAAATAGCTACATGAAAGCTGTATCAAAGGAAGGTTGGTTATATGGTTATTTGGACGCATAAAACAAGTTTCATTTGCAATAATGTAATAGATTGAAAGCAATTTAACAAATCAGTTTTTAAGCATTGAAATAACAGCGAGTAACAATAAGTAGCAAGTAACCACCTAGAAGTGACTAACCCAATAGCCACCACACATAGCATGAATCCCCTGATTCATACCACCCGTCAAGTTTTAATTAAAATATTGTAGTCTAACTCTTGAAAGACTTCCCCAACCGTGTCCATAACCTAGGACGAGGCTATTCGAATAGTTTTAAACCCTGCAGGGGTGTACCAATGTTCCCACACTTCAGACCGCCTTTAAGCCACAAGATTAGTACACTTCCAAAGGTATGCCGGCACGGCTAATTCCTATGAGACATTTCCAATATTTTGAATCAACTACGAGTCACTCGTATGGATAGAAACCCATACACTTACATTGTAAAGCCGAAAAGACAACTACCCCGCGAGGTAAAGCTTTTCGAACAACTACAATGCTCCCACACATAATCCATCTCATTTTACCACAACGCAACGCACACACGCCCTCCTGCGACTCGTAGCCAACACACGCCAAAGTACTAAGTCAAGAGAGGTCCCATACCCTCTAGTATGATTAGCACGCAAAAATGCTCGGTTTAGTGTAACAAGATGTTCGGTCCTTGTTGACTCGGGCACCATTCCAGTCACACCCAAAAAAATCACACCATCTTACCAATGTGCTCAAGTCCAAATTGTTTTATTTTTCAGTTTTAATTTTGCAATTTGAACACAGCACAAAGCTGAAATATAGAGATCATAATAAGTTTGTGTGATCAAGGTTATCGACAAGTCGATAACCACCCATTTCTACCGATAACTAAGTATGGCTAAGCAAACAACTCGTAAACTACTAAGTGATAAGGGTCCATCCAACGAACCCAAAATCACAGCAAGAATAAACCTAGGCTCAGTAGTAGAGGATAAACATTTGCCTACTGATAATGCATCTACTGGGTTAACTATCGATAATAGTTAAAACAACATAGCAATGCATACATAGAATTTGCAAACAATATATTAGAATTTGAAAATAGTAGGAACAGCATGATCAAATGATGCTACATCTGCTTGCCTTGCTGGAGTGCAGGATCTGATGGCTGTGGCTCAGAATCAATATCAATATTATCTTTGGAACCTAACGAGAAAAGGCGATAATCAAATAAGAACGAAGAACACCAAATAACTCCAACAGCAAAAGACATCCAAATCTAATGATATTTATACAGCAGCAAGAATATGATTTTAGATAATTTTAGGAACAAGAATCATGCAATATGGATTTAATATGCAAAAGTTATAGCTAAAATACACTCTCTCAGCCTGTTAATTCAACTAATTTAATTACTAGTATTGTTCATGGCAAAAATTTCTAAAATGATCTAAGGTCTGAAATTTTTATGACAGGTAGGTTATTACATCCTAAAAACAGCAAAGTTGAGTTTACTAAATTTGGAGTTATAATGATTTACTTATGATCTTTATAAGTTGTAAACCTAGCACAAGTTACTACACAGAAACATAGCCATGTTCAAAACCTATTTTCTATTAAAGTACACTAACAGAGGAATTTAACAAAATTGATTTTACACAAATTGGAATTATACAGAAAAAGATATGCATTTTATAAGGTTTAATTCATTTTTTGGAATATCCTAAAGGCAAGAATCTTGTTATTTTAGTTCAAGATTTTCTGTTACAGAAATATGCCTAAATGCATTTTTATATTAATCTTTAGTGAAATATGAATTTATTACAGTTGGAGACAGCTGAAAAGGATTTAAAATGAATTGGATATGAGTTTCTCAAGTTTTAATACAATTTTCAATTGATAAATAAAAGCTTACTAGAATATAAACGAACTTATCAGAACTAAAAGACGTGGACGACTATGGGCCCTTGATCAGAAATCTAACAGCTCACGCGCGCTGGGAATAGCGCACGTGCGCGATTCTAAAAGAAGCCCACCGTTGGATCAAGATCCAACGGCTCACGTGGATGGAAACATTCGGACCGAGCGAATGCCTCGGCCATCCACAGCCGTAGATCTAAAGATGAACGGCTCGGAGCGCACCTCCCTTCGGGGAGTCCAAATGTGCTCACGATCTCAGCCGCAGATCGTGAGATGGATGATCCAGAGCGATTAGGAAACCGGAAGGTCCGAACGTTCTCTAGATCTGGGTCGTTGATCACAAGATCGACGGCCCACGATCAACAAAATGCTACGCACTCGCCCACGTGAGTTTAAGTGCGTCGGGAGGGGTTTAACGAGCGGGCCCATGTGTTAGTGAGACAATGAACCAAATTAAGACACATTAATTGCTAAACAATGATTAGCAATTAATGACCCCAATACTGCAGTCTAGGCCTACGGGCCCACCTGACAGTGACACAGCGAACCAAATTAAGACATACTAATCATCCCTAATGATTAACAATAATTAAGCTATTAAATGTGTCTTAACGACAACGACCGAACGGGAGTTTCGTCCGGCAAAAACCCGAGCGAAAAGAATGGCTCGCCGTCGGCGGCTCCGGCCACGACGGCGCAACCTTAAGACTAAAATGGATTCGCAATAGCCTTGCGATCCCGATGGTGGCAACCTCGCCGGCGGCGAAGGTCTAGAACGCCGGCTAGCCGGAAAGTAGCAACGGTGACCAACTCGGCTAAAAGCGAAAATGCACAAAAAGCTCTGCAGCATTCCAAAGAAGTGTGTGCCAAGCATGTAGGGACTAATTAGAAGCTACATTAACCGAGAAGGGCTTCAAAGATGGCCGGAGGAGCTTTGACAGAGAAGGAAACCCGCCGGAGTTGAAGAAGATGACATGAAAATGATCACCTGAGTAAAATGAACACCACTGGGTGGTCATAATAGCTACAATATAGCCCAAAGAAGCTTCATGAGCAAATAATTGAGAAATGGAGCACTCACCAGAGTTGAGGAAGAAAGGGGATGGTTTCGGTCGAATTTGAACAAACCCCAAATTTGTCAAATCCTGTGAATGAAACCCAAAATTGAGTGAGGGGAAATGATTAGGGCATTAAGGAGTTGAAAAGGGTACAAGAGCATTTGAAAAAGAACCGCTGGAACACCAAAGCCATCAACCGAGCTCCACGGCCATTAATGGTGATTTTGGTGTTAAAGGTGGTTTTGAGCTCAACACACAGAGCAAAAGCTGAGAGTGGTGCAAAGGAGTACCAGGAAGGGTTTGGGGACTTTAAATAGCTAAAGGATTAGGGTTTGGCCAACAAAACGAGATCCTCGGGTGTTAGGCTCATAGGGCTGCCATAGCCCGAAAAGAAGGGTGATGGGGTGCAGGAGTAGGGCATGGGTATGGCGAACACCAGCGCCCACGAATTGCCGGCAAAAAGAGACGTTGACAAGGGAACATGATTTGACAGTGCCATGTCGCTCCCTCTCTCGCTCCTCTGTTCACGCACGGCGCGAGGTTGAAGATGACCAGAGAAAAAGGCTAGGACGTTGTGAGTCGTTGGATTTAGAAATGGACGGCTCAGATCTCTCGAAGCTCCTCAGGTTTAAACACAACGGAGTAGAATGTGAGCGTTGGACTTTAATCCAACGGCTCAGATCGAACAAAACAATCAGAAGTCCGAACGTATCTGGCGACGCGGACGGTCCAATTTTAATCCAACGGCTCGGATTCGCCCAAGGCTCCTGAGGTTAGAATCAACAGAGAGGATCGCGAACCCTTGGATCAAAAATGAACGACCACGATAAGAGATTACATTCGGAGGTCCGAATGTTCACGCGAACCAGGGCCGATCGATAAGGATCCAACGGCTGAGATTGAAAACGCGCTTTTAAGCCGGACTGGGTGCAGTTAGTTGATTGGACCAAGTCAAGAGGCTCGAGTCCGAGTCTGACTTGCACCCAAAGAAGAGTGAAATCAAACTTTGGGTTTTAAACTGAGCTGGGACTTTGAGGATTTATTTGAGATAGCAAAACAACTCCAAAAAATTCTGAAATTTTTACTGGAGCTTGCTAACTCAGATATTAACCTTGTGTAAAATTTTTATAGGTCTTTATGCAATGCATTTTTCTCCAAAAATTCTGTAATGTTCAGGAATAGGGTTTGACTGAAAGTCAAACAGATTTGACTGCCTTCTAAAAATATTCAAACAATTTCTAAAAATTGTGAAATTTTTCAGAGGGTCACATGCCATCCCATGAACTTAGGAAAAATATTTTCAAAGGATGATCACAAGATTTGAGATGAAAGTTTTTGGAAGACAAGGTTTTGGATCAAAAGACTTGTGACTTTGTATTTCCATAACTTCTTACAATAATTGTTCAAAGCATACAGGGAATACAAGATGTAAGAAAAAGTTTTAATTTCTACTCATTTTCTTACATTTGAAACATAAGTCCAAAATTGGGATGTTACAAGAGTGCTTTCATCAAAACGCGCTGGATACAAGGTAACTTCTTCTATGTGCATAATCTGGCCCGCAGTTATCACTACTCCAAAACTCCGGTTCTCATGATCAAATTAGACATATCGAAGGCTTTTGACTCGATATCTTGGCCATACCTGCTTGATACTCTCCATCATTGCGGCTTCGGGCCAAGATGGAGGGAGTGGATTTCAATCTTACTTGCCACAACCAATTTGACAGTAATTTTAAATGGGATTAGGGGACCAAGAATCTGACATCGATGTGGGGGTGAGACAAGGAGACTCTTTATCGTCGTATCTATTTATACTGGCAATTGATGTTCTACAATGTTTACTAAATAAGGCCACATCCGAAGGATGGCTATCTCCGCTGAATGGGAGAATGGTCAAGGCGAGATTGTCGCTGTATGCGGATGATGCGATGATTTTTATGCCTCCCATCAAGCAGGATTTAGATAACTTAAAAGGGCTTCTAGGTATATTTGGCGAGGTGACTGGGCTAAAAATAAACCTAGACAAAAGTGCAGTTATGCCGATTCAATGTCAAGACTTGGATTTGGACGCCATCCTACTCGACTTCTCGGCCAGGAAGAGTTGCATGCTGTGGAGATATCTTGGCCTACTACTCTCCCTACGCAAGTTAAGAAAGGTGCAGCTGCAGCCTCTAATTGATAAAATAGATGCAAGACTAGGGGGTTACAAAAAGAATTTGTTGTCTAGAGCTGGGAGACTAATGATGAGGACATCACTTCCATGCATACAACCAACACTCCTCATAATAAATCTGAACCTATGCACTTGCAAGGTTCAATCATAAGAGCTTGTGCACGTCAATTGAACCATCAGGTAACTTTGTTTCTAGGAGTGCATTTTGTTTCTAATAAGAATATGCTGCTACCTAATGCATGTGATGTTCTTTTAATCAGGAACTTAGGAGCTGGTCATGAATGGGAGCTTGTGTAATCCAATTCGGCCATCGGAGACAGCACCGACTTCAAACGAGCATAACTTTCACATACAGACTCCGTTTGAGATGTACGAGTACTTGATTGAAAGTTTATCTCATCCTCTTTTCAACGGATCTAGCATCACCTCCAAATTCCTTCTGAGTGCACCGCAATTGCCAAAATAGTCAGAAGATGTTTCTGAGTCAAACTTGGGCCATGGGCCTTGTAACCCTAGGTAGCCTGTACTATTCACATGGTTACTATTTATGTATGAACAGTACCACCGCCCCCTTCTTTCACCTCTTCCTCCTATACATAGCGGCCGTCGCCTTTAGGGTTTGGTGGATTTCATTTGCTTAGTTTCTCTATTGTGAAAACTCTTGTTTTTCGCTTGTGTCAACTAGACCAACCGTAAAGAACCTCTATGGAATCCCACCTTTCGAACTCAATTATATATTTGCAATTCAAATTGCTTGTTATTTCGTTTTTTGCTTGTTCTTCGATTGCTTGCAGGAATTGATCCTCATGATCAGGTCAATCGAGTCTTTGGTACGGTTGATAACGACTTGGTGATTAGTTCATCGATTGCTTGGTTCGTACATGCTATGTTCGTAGCTTGGATCGTGAGAGTTGATCATCATTCAATAGGAATTTATCCTTCTCATCGAAAGATCGGGACAGTAAAAGTTCATCAAGTGGTATGAGAGCTACTGTTCTTCGGTAAGAATTTTTTCCCTACAATCCACAAAGCCACGGAAATCACAAAAAATAGGTTTAGTTCATCGTCCAAACCAATCTGTGCCCTTGCAATTTTTCTTTTCAGTTTTTGCTTGTTGAATTTTTGGTTGCATCGTCGTGTTAGTTGCTGAATTCTAGTTTAGTTAGAATCTAGTTCGTCATTGTCTAGTTTGCATCTTGTTTCTCGTGTTTCCTTCGCGTAGCTTGATCTTGATTCTAATCTATTCTCCTGCCGCGGCACCACAACCCACCGCGACCCCCTGCTGCGCCACCACGACAGCTTGCCGCACCACCAACAAAACCCCTTCCGCATCAACTCCCTGCCGCACCACTACCAATCATCCTCTACCACAGCAAATTTTCGCCGCCACCAGGCCTTGCCGCGGCAACCCCATCCCCTACCGCGGCAATCCATCATGACCCTGCAGCCACCGCGCCACTTGATCTCCCCTGCCGTGGCAATCCACAAGCTACTGCTATCCCTGCCTCGGCCAGCCATCCTCCCTACCTTCCGCTACCACGACAACCCTAACGCGGCAACTCCAGTTCACTACTGCCATCACCAATCTCATTGCAAAGAAACCCAAAGCCACCGATCAAAGATCGCCGCGGCAATCGCTATGCGCCGCATTGCTTTCCATCATCGCGGCAACAAACCCTAGTTGGTTTTGGTTTTGAGGAAAAGGCAGAAAAAATAGAGAGGTTGATTTCGAGTCTTCAGAGAGGGAAAAAAAAGGTAAAAAATAACAGCAAAAAAATAGCAGCAAAAAATAGCAGAAAAAACAGAGAGAAGAAGAAAAAAAGAAGAAGAGAAAAATCGGTGTCTATCTTCCCGAAAATTGAAAAGGGCATAAAACCTTCGCCAAATCCAGTGAAAATTGGTGTAGCCTTTCTTCATATATCCACAAGATGCCACAAAAAAATTGGGCACTTTTGGCCTATGGGATCAAAAGTTATAGCAGTTTCAATTTGAGGTCGAAATGAATTCGAGTCCGTTTCCGACACACCTTCAGTAAAACGGGCATAACTTTTGCATACTGAGTCAGAATTTGACGTTCTCAGACTCATTTGAAAGCTAACAATAAGGCGCATTTGAAAAAAATGACCAGCTCGCACCCATCGCCTTCCAAGATCCCCAAAATTGGGCATCTTTGGCCCTGAATTCGCGTCGCAAGTTTTCAGTTTCTGTTTTTGGTATTCCCTTCGGAATTTGGGGTTCGCCTCAACTGAAAAGTTGTAGATATCGTCGAAACCTTTCAAACGAGCATATATAAGCCATATAAAACTTTGCTTTTTCATCATTTTAGATTAGCTGTTGTTTCTGCTCAATCTAGAGGGTTGTTTGTATTGCACCAATATTACTGTCTTTTGTGCTCTACGTCGTGCGAACAATCTTGTGCCCTTTCACTGAAGTTTGAGTAGTTGGCTAGCGTCTCTCCTAGCACTTGTTGTGAGGGTTTACATTGCTTACATCAAGTCACATTAATCTTTACATGTGTGTTCCTGCATTTTGCTTTATAGGGCTTTGATTCGCTAGTTTTGATTAAGCTAGGATCAGCAACATTGACTTGTACTTTGAATAATTTTTCAACTTGCATTACTGATTTGATTGTTGCTAATCCTTGCTACATATATTACGCCTGTCCAAGCTCCACTAACCGAACAGGTACTGTACCCTTGCAATCGCTTTGCTCATCACTTGTGTCATGCTTATCACGAACCAGTCACCGGTTGCACCACCTGTTTGCTTTGGTAAGAATTTATAAGAGCTTGAGCGTGTGTGACTCGTAACCACCAGAACCTAGTAGTTCATAGGGAATTTTATACACTAGTGTATTTTTGTTGTTGATACTAACAATGACAGGTTTAGGATCACAAGGGAGTAGGACCAACATTGATGATGATGCACCTCTCACGCCTCGCACAAAAGACATCATGCATCGCTTTTCACGCTTGCTGAATCAACATTCAGAGCGAATTGAGGGGGTTCTAAATCGCACCAATAATGACCTTGCTATGATTGCTACACATATGGAGCAGCTCGAGAGAGCTCCACTTCCTACTGCTGTTGGCATTGCACAACCACGCCGTAATCCATCTGTTGCTAGATCATTGGCCGATGAGGTAGAAGATGAAACGAACCCATATGTTGCTGATACGGAGTCTGATGGTGGTTTCAATCCCAACAATGATAGTGACCATCAGCAATGACGCTTCAACCGACAAGGTATGATAAGAGACTCACCACGTGAGGTATGTGATCGTAATGATGCACTTGGAAAAATTAAATTCACTATACCTCCTTTTGCTGGTAAATAAGATCCTAATGCTTACCTCACATGGGAGTTAGCTGTAGACCAAAAATTTACATGCCATAAATTTTCTGAAAATAAAAGGGTTATGGCTGCTACTAGTGAGTTCACTGATTTTACATCTATTTGGTGGAATAAATTATGTCGTAATGAACGAAACATACCTAGAACATGGGATGCTACGAAGAGAGCTATGAGAGCTAATTTGTGCCTCACAAATGTAGTAACACCGTAGAAGATTACTATCAAGAATTACAAACTGGTTTGTTACATTGTGGTTTAGAAGAAACTGAATATGCTAAAATGACTAGATTTTTAGGAGGGTTTAACCGGGACATTCAGGACATTCTAGATTATAAGGAGTATAATTCTATCATCTGTTTGTTCCATCTTGCTTGCAAAGCTGAACGTAAAGTGCAGAGAAGACAATCTCGTTCCCGAGGCTCTTTTGGAGTTTCTTTTGCAAGTAGGTAGAATAAAATGCAGTCCTCGGGCAGGGCACCACCCCCTACTGTCCTTACCACTCCTAACCGTCCCCCACCCCCCTCTGGCCGTGGGCGACCAGCAAACACCACTCCTACTCCCCGAGCCTCCGACGCAAGCAAATCAACTTCGGTTTAGCAAGCTAAGAGTTCTACTTCAGTTGCTTCCACCGGGAGAACGCGAGACATACCCGAGGCCAGGGCGACGCTAGTGTAGCCATTGATGGCGTGGCAAGGTGGCTGGTGAGGTGGCGAGGGAGGTGACGCAGCACTGGCGTGGGCTTGACACGAAATGGGGCGCCGTGAGGACGAGCAATGGTGAGTGCCAGCGTGATGCGAGAACAAGAAGAGCATGGTGGTGGCGGCTTTTGTAAATGATGTTTTCGAGTGGAGAAAACGGCAAGACGAAAGAGGAAAGCGGTTTTGGGTTAAGGATTTTCAGAATTTTGTAAAATTTCAAAATTGAACCAAAACTTCAAAAAAAATTTCAGAAATTCAGGTTATTTCAATTCTTTACCAACATGGCAAAAGCAAAACTATTGGATTTTGTAATACCAGTACTAGTGTACACACGTAAAACTTCTTGCAATCGATAGCATAATGGTCTCACTGAAAGAGTGAACATCAAGGTTGGAGTTATTAAAACTCAGAACTGCAGCGCAGAATTGAACCTCTGGGGTTCCACCGCATTATATAACACGAGTTACAAGTTGATAAAATTACAGATAAGAGAGGATCGGAAGTTTAAACTTGTTGTCGTATTATCTACAGTCAACTGACAATAGGATTCCACAACTGAAACCAACAACTGAAACGAACACAATCTTCTGAACTTCTTATCTGTGTGCCCATGTACACTGCTTCTGATAAAGTGTTCATATGTATAATGGGGTGCTCCCATTTTGCCTTCCCCCATTATTCCTTCCCACAGCAACTCTTGAGCCCTTTGTTTCTCACCACGGGCAAAAGAGGTGATGGTTGTTGGCAAGTGATAACAATGAGCAACCAAGAACCCTACATTGATGCCCTCCTGCCCTGTCGCCTCTTCATGCTCTAACATATCTTACTATTTCTAATTCTTTGATTATGTCAAGATTTGTTTTACAAGTTGTAAAACATGCATATAAGTCGTACATTGACAGTTCAAGAGACCATACAATCCATTTGAAGAAATGGTTAAAAGTTAATTCTTCAAAGAAAAAATGGTTTAAAGTATTTAGGACAAATGCAGTGGTGGATCCATAACAAAAATGACATGGGGACCATATAACTGTGGAGCAGCTTTCTTGAAATATTACTTTCCTAGTATTCGAAAGATTAAATGCTAATTCAACTGCTGCTTGTTGCAAAAAAAAAAATCGAACTCTGCAAGTTACAAAGGAATTGGAGCAAGTTCAATTCGTATTGTTCATTATGTCATAGGCGAAGTTGAGAGCAAATTCTTTAAGAACAACGAAAGGGGGTATGAGAGATTGCCACATTGTATCATTGCCCTGTACAATAATTTAGTTCTAAAGAACAAACTAATCCTTTTGTACGCCTCTAATTGCACCTGGCTTTGGATCAGATTGTATATTGCTTGGTTGCTTGGGTTGGGTTGACAAGAGCGTACCAAAAAACTGAGCTCTATATTGTTACTCTCTCTAAAGTACAAATATACACTCGACAAAAAAAACATTTTTTTGAGAAAGAAGTGTGCCGAAACATATTTTAATTTAATCACCATACGCGAGCTTAATCATTAACATTTAAGATATTATGCACGCCATACTCTCGTAAAGTTTTCTAATACACCAACAGGATGAAGAAGTGAGCTGATACATTTTTTTAATTTAATCACCATAAGCGAGCTTAATCATTAACATTTAAGATACTATGCACGCGATACCCTCGTACAGATTTCGAATACACCAACAGGACGAACATGTGTACATTTAGCTGGCCCGGTATAAATAAATCAGAACCAAGCTAACGATAACGAAAGCCAGGTCAATATTCCGACATGCAAGTACCTCGAGCCCTAATCAATTGCTAGTTGCTAAAAGGCGGAACATGATCTGCTAGTATAATATTTGCAGGATTCGGTAGATCAAATGCTAATATAAATGCTGATTGGGATTCTTTTGTGATCAAATGCTAATATAAATGCTGATTGGGATTCTTTTGTACATGTTTGTGTTCCTCTGTTGTAAGGCCATGTGCAGTCATAAATCAGGATTCACCACTTGCTGTTAACTAACCAAATTTTTGGTGCTATGACGTTGGTCTGCTCTCACTGTATGTACGCCTCTGTTCTCTCTGGATATGTTGTACCATCTTCACTTCCCGATAGATAAGAGAGCACACGCACATACCAAAGGGCAACCAAGCCAGGCACCAACCAGGGTACGGTAACCGGCCGAAAACCGGCTGATTTTCACGAAAATCGGGTCTACCGGGCTACCCAGTTAACCGGGTTCAAATAAACTAGGCCAATTTGAAATTTGTCTCGGCCCAAAATTGCCCATTTGGCCTCCTCTTGTGCTTGCCCTAGTTCACAGCCACCGATACAGTAATCCCCATTCCGTGGAGGTTGATTTTGCTCCCCATCGTCCTCTGTCTTCCTCCTCTGAAACCCTACTCAAATGCTCTCCCTTCTCGAGCACGAGATTCTTTGGCTTGACGTTGCTGTGGAACACACCATGGGTGCCCGTGTGTGTGAGTGCGGAGGCGAGTTGCGTAAAGAGGCGGCGTGCGGCAGACTTGTTGGAGCGGCTCTGGTCGTCGAGTGCTAACATGAGTGCCATCGCGGGTGAGCTTGAATACGAGGTAGACGGTGGAGCGGGAGGCTAGGACGTCGAAGAGGCGCACAACATGCGGGTGGGGGTGGCCCTGCATGCGTGGAGTGCGGCGACCTCCCGCTACACAGACCGGCGCACCGCGGCGGTCGCCTTGGGTGAGCATGGGTGGTGCGGCTTCCGGATGGCCTTGACGGCGATGGGGATGCCGGTGTGCAAGCTCGTACTGGCCCTGCAGGACCTTCATGTATCTGTCGGCGGCGGCGGGCGGCATCTCTTCGCGATCCAGACATGTTTGGACCTACAATTACCAATTTTTGGCCGATATCTATCCGATTTTTTTCAACCAATTTCCGGCCGATTTTCCACCAATTTTCTGCCGGTTTTTTATTTTAAATTTTGGTTTGAAATTTTCGGTCGAAATCATCCAAAATACTTCGAAAATCGGGATAATCGGTGCTACGGTGACCCGGATAAAAAAATAGAACCGCTTACCAAAACCGTGCCGGGCACACGGTGGTTCTGTAGTACACAATTTTGACGGTGACTTGACCTCCGGAGTCTGAGGCGGATTTGCCGCAACGTGCGCTGCCGATTTCGCCGCGGTCGAAACGAAACCCAAGGATGCCAGATTTCCGTGCCACTTCTTCACATTTCACACTGTACAACTCGGAAAGCACATATCACAAGTCACCAATCCACACGTACTAATTCTTTGGAACAGCAATTTAATTGGCAGTGTTCACAACGGGATGCCATTGACGAGCGCGAGGGCGATGCTGGTGTACTGCCTCACGCTCGCCACGCTGGCGGCGACCTCCTTCCCAGCCGGTGACGCCATCGCGGCTCCGCCGGCGTCCGCGAACCCGTCGGCGCACGTCCCCTCGTCCGTCATCGCCGCGCTGAGCCACGTCTGCGCGTTCGAGACCTTCCACCGCGCCTGCCGGCTCCCGCCTGCCGAGGCCGCCGCGGCCGACGTCGACCCGTCCGCGTCCAGACGGGTGAGCTCGGCCGACGACTGCCTCGCCAGGTTGGCCGCGGCCGAGATCGTGCTCGCGCAGTCGTGCAGCGCGGCGGCCGCGCCGCCGGAGCCGCGGTGGAGGAGGTCCTTGACGCGGGCGGAGAAGGCGCGGAGGTGGGCCGCCGCGACGTCGGCAGCGGCGCGGGCGAGCCTGACGTGGCTGGTTTGGAACGTGGCGGCGTTGGGGAGGAGGGAGTCGTAGCAGACGGCCGGGTACAGCGTGGTTGCGCAGCGGGCGCGGAGGAACACGGACGCCGACGTTGCCGACTGAGTTCCGGCAGCGCTCGGCGCGGCTGCTGCTGCGGAGGCCGTTTCTGCTGTAGCTATTCGTGTTGTTGCGGCGGCCATGGCGAAAAGAAAGAGGAGTAGGAGGTGGAGGGCAATGGCGCGCGGTGGAAATGCCATGAGTTTTGAGTGGTTGACTAGTCGCTAATTTCGCGCTTGAGTTGACGACTTTGACGTGAAATGAGGCGGCTTAAATAGGAATTTGTGCACTGCTTGACATGGTTTTGAGGCACGGACGGGACCAGATGCTAGCTTGTGACCATCATGTATGATGTATCACTGGGTAGGACATGGAGGGCGAATATAGGGTGAAAGCTGTTAGATTAATCTTGTTGTTTAGTACTCCCTCTCTCTCAGTTCTTTTTTACTTGACACAGTTGATTTTTTACGGTCAAATTTTCTAAAGTTTGACCGCCAATAAGTTTAAAACTATTTAGATTGACTATATGAAAATTATATCATTAGAATTGTCGTTGAAAATACTTTCATAATATTATAATTTTATTAGTACATCTTAATGTAAAAGTTATAAAAAATTATGGTCAAAGTCACATCTCGAAAACCGTAAAAAAATCAACTGTATCAAGTAAAAAAGAACGGAGGGAGTATTTGTTACACTGTGATAGTAGAAGTGCTAACGTAGTTGTGTATTGCGTTAGTACTGGTTTCATGTTGTTTGAGTCAATGCCGGGATGTGAAGTGGTGGCAGTAGAACAGGGGTTAGTTTGAGTCGTTGCATGCATTGGAAGCGATCAGGGTTGTTAGATGTGTGTGTACGGCGCATGCATATAGGAGCTATTGGGCTGTTGGAATAATAGAAGTGTTGAGAAAAATGGGGCAAGCCAGTTAGCGTCACCATCTTCTTGTGCATGTGTTCTAGTGCATGTATTCTAGAGAGAAAACAATGTGTGAGTGCTCTCCGGGAGCTAGGTCTACAATTGGTATCGAAGCGGGATTGTGCCGCGTGTAGCGGTGGATCGGCGAAGCCGCGTTCCGGTGGCAAGCTCAATGGCACAGAGGTGCATCGGGCGCAGGCAGGCACTTTGGCGATGGCGATGACAGCCGACGTGTTGGGCGGAGGTGTACGGGGCACCGGCAACGAGCCAGCTGTAGTACTGTGTACCAGGAACGCGACGGTGGAGGTACGCGCGGCCATGGCGAGGCCAGTGTGGTGTGCCGAAACTACACATGACGTGTGCACCGGCGACTGCGACGTGATCGCCACGAAGTAGGTCGACAACGGCAGTCTCCACAGGAGGTGGAGGTCGGTGACGGCAAGGTGAGGCGGTGTGAAGCTGCTAGAAAACGAGTCGACATGAGACCGACAAACGGCGATGACATCACTACTACAAAAAGACTAATACTGGATGCTTTATCACAGATGATTGACCAAAACAGTCTGTATTTAATACAATCACAGACGGTTTTGGTTTAGCGACCATCTGTGTTACTGGCTACGTAAAAACCGTCTGTAAAGAAGTAAAATCACAGACGGTTCGTGTTGAAAACCGTCTAGTAGTATCACAGACGGTTCTGTTCAGAACCGTCTGTGATACTTCACAGACGGTTTCCAAAACGAACCGTCTGTGGCTTTCTGTCCTCATCACAGATGGTTTGTATTAAAAACCATTTGTGATAAGTATTTCTGATTTTACCATGGCTTGAAATCACCAACTCTATGATTTTACCAAGGCTTAAAATCACTAACACTCTAATTTTACCATGACTTGAAATACCAATCTTCTACCAGGCCCCTATAGTGGCAGCCAATCCTCTGTCGCGTCCCTACCGTGGCACCCAATCCTCTGTCGCGCCCCTACCGTGGCACCCAATCCTCTGCTGTGGTAGGGTTTGGCAGGGTGACGACTTGCCGCGGTAGGGCTTGGTAGGGGCGCGACATAGGATTGGCTGCCCAAACCGTACCGCGACACCCAATCCTTTGCCGCGGTAGGGTTTGGCAGGGCGACGGTTTGCCGCGGCAGGGCTTGGCAGGGGCGCGGCAAAGGATGGGGTGCCCCAGCAGGGGTGCAGCAGAGGATGGGGTGCTATGATAGGGGCACGGTATAGGATTGGCTGCTCAAACCCTACCACGACAGAGGATTGGGTGCCATGGCAGGGGAGCGGCAGAGAATTAGCTGTCATGACAGGGGCACGGCAGAGGATTGGCATTTCAAATTATGGTAAAATCAGAGTATTAGTGATTTCAAGTCACGGTAAAATCAGATAGAGAAATTGCAAGCCATGGTAAAATCACAGACGGTTTTTGTATGAAACTATTTGTGAAGTATTATGGTCATCACAGACGGTTTTTGTATAAAACTGTCTGTGATTCACAACGCGAGAGGGCGAAAAATTTTAAACGCGTGCGCAAGAGGCAAAATATTTTGGCGCTATCATTATATATTATAGCCACCCTAGCCTTGTCTTCCATCAGTCTCTCCCTCTCCCCTCCCCACACTGAGCTCCGGCGATCACCCTCGATTCCCCGTCGCGGTTCGATGAGGAGACACAGTCGTTAGTCGTTGAAGAGGAGGAGGGATGCGGAGGAGCTCCTTGTCTGCCGTGGGAGGTAGACTACCGGAAGATACATGTATATCCCCAAAATATACATAATTTGTTGGCTATTTGTTGTAAAAAAAATGATCTTAATTTTGTGTTACCTAAAGTTAGAGCGCCACCAGAGGTTTTCAGTCTTCTCTCCTTGCCGACGAGCTTGATTTGAACTCGGATGATATGCAAGAACAGCTTATGATATGCTGGTGAGGTACAGAGAGGAGCTCATAAGACCAATCAAAGAAGCCAATAAGTTCTTCAGGAGCTTGAAGGCACAGATGGTTAATTTCTAGCTAGTTTAACTTTGTAACTTTATTCTTTTTTTCCCATTCGGATGGGATGTTATGAAATCTTTTGATTTTTCTTTCCTATAATATGTTTGCCATCAAAATTTTAATTAGACTTTAGTTATCTTACTAGAGGTTGTATATGAAAATTACTATCCAGCAATTGATTGGTTTGGCTCGAAATATGATTTTTTTTGCAATAGAAAAAACTATCACATACGGTTCTGAACAAGAACCGTCTATGATAAGTAATTATCACAGACAGTTCTTGTTCAGAACAGTCTGTGAAAATAAACTATCACATACAGTTCTTGTTCAGAACCGTGTATGATAGCTGTTTTCATAGAAATCGTTTATGATGACCTCATGTCATCACTGAACCATAAACTCAGATGACTCACAAAACTGTCTGTGATGACGTTTTTGAACCGTCTGTGAAGACCTTTTTTGTAGTAGTGCATGGAGGCCGTCGTCGCAGGAAGAATCGGAGGTCGGAGTCGCTCGGTGAGTCATGCTACCGGCGACGAAGTTGTGGCGGTCAAAGAAGTAGTGGTGAAGAGTGGAGGCGGTATGTCTCCCAAATACCTGCTACCAAGGAGCGTTGTCGACAATCAGCAAGGTAAGATGGCATTGACGGACATCTCTGTGTCTCCGGGAGAAGAACTGCCAAGTGCATGTGCTGCGGTGGCGCCCATGTTCACGGTCGCTGATGGTGAGGGTGAATGTATTGTCCCAAGAGTGATCGCGTGGCGAGGGCGTATCAGATGTCCCTCAAGGAGTGCACCACGTGGTAGATAAGCGTTGCGTGGGTTGGGCGACACATAAAAGGAGTTTGTGTTGCTAAATCATGCCGAGTGGGAAGGCAAAACTTCTTAGAGATGCGTTAGAATATCGGCCATTGAGTTGTGAAGAAGTTGCAACAAGATTAAAGGGTGATTGTTACATTAATCTTGTTATTTAGTATTTGTTACCCGTCGATGTACCATGCTAGTAGAAGTACTGGTTCCATGTTGTTTGACTCAACGCCAGGATGTGAATTGGTGGCGTAGAATAGGGTTAGTTTGAGTCGTTGCATGCATGGAAGTGATCATGCACTACTACAAAAAACGCCGTCACTGAGCGGTTCGAACCGTCATCACGAGCGGTTTTCAACCGTCAAAAGTTCGTCTGTGATAATAGACATTATCGCGCAACGGTTCAAAACCGTCAGGATACGAATATCGCAGACGGTTCAAAGTAGAACCGCTCGTGATAGTAGTTATCATAGACGGTTCTACTTCCAACCGCTGCGTGATAGTATATTTTCCGCATTTGCTCAACAAGAACCGTCGTGATATTACTATCACGACGCGGTTCTTGTTCGTAACCGCCTGCGTGATAGTTTTTTCAATCGCAAAAAAATACTAAATGTATTCCCTTGGTGTCCGCCTCCGCCGGAGGAGAGCCGATGGGGAGACGCCGCCGGCTCGGGGAGGCGGCGGCGGGAGGAGGAGTACTCCCAAGGTGGCTTCTCACGCTACTCCCGCACGCATTGTACTATGTATTAAAACTAAGATTCCAACAACTCATGGCACTATGTATTAACACTAGTTAACAGAGTTACGTAAAGCACGGATTTTGTTCCTAATTTCTGATCCTACTAGTATTGCAGAATCACAAACCAAACAGAAGCAAGAAGTCATTACATTGCTCCCTTTCAGTGCTGAGTACACACGCCGTGGCGGCGCAGACGGCCTCATGATGCGCGGTTGGAATCCGACAGATCGTCTTCCCTGCATCCTCCCTTCCATCCACCGCATAAACTCCCCAAAGCCCAGTTCACCCAAGCACCGCATTGCACTCACCAACACCCAAACTTTTGCAAAGTGAGAACTAACAAAGAAGTCACCGTGACCTCAAAGATTCCGAATCGAACCAAATGGGCCACTTCACCACTGCAAGAATAAGATGCGGCGCTTCTCACGGATCCCAGCATGAGAGGAGAGGAGACGGATCAAACGAGGCGAGGCGGCGAGGCCGCACTGGGAGTAGGGTTTGCGGCGGAGAGGGCTCCTCGGGAAGCAAGGAGGCGAGGCACGAGGTGGTGAGAGGATGTCACCTTGGGAGTACTCGGGAAGCAAGTGCCTCACGAGTCCTTATTAATATATAAAGAGTCTCTGCTACTCCCGCACACGCATTCAAAATTTTTGAACTCCGCGTTGTGAATCACATATCATAGACGGCTCGTATTACCAACCGCGTGATGAGGTACTTATCACGAGCGGTTCGTGATCTTTAACCGTCATGATATATCACGACAGTTCTATTAAAGCCGTCATGATAATCTGCAGATATCATAGACGGTTCTATTAAAGAACCGTCTCGATAGTATCACGCATTTATTCTATTAAAAACCGTCTATGATACGGCAGATTATCGCGAGCGGTTTTTAATAGAACCGTCTATGATACTATCGAGACGGTTTTTAATAGAACCGTCTATGATATGCAGATTATCACGAGCGGTTTTTAATAGAACTGCGTGATACTATCGAGACGGTTCTTTAATAGAACCGTCTATGATATCTTAGTATCACAAACGGTTTGTATTACAAATCGCTCGTGATAGGTTCGACAGACCCAACACGAGCGGTTCCATTTTAACCGTCTGTGATGAGGTGTCTACTATTGCATGTTTTGTAGTAGTGGTATGGTTGATAGATGTGTGTGTCCAGCTCATGCATATAGGAACTAGTGGAAAATAATTTTTCTACGGGAGGGCCTCGGCCGGGGCCTCTCGTATCCACCGTTGCTCCACTACAGTGTGAGGGGGTGGGAGGAAGATCGGATGGTGGGGAGGAGGGGCCTCTCCGTGAGGGTCTCTTCCAGATAATTTGCTTCTGAACTAGTGGTCTATTTGCTTCTGAACTAGTGGGCTGTCAGCATTGTTTTAACTGACATTTAGAGGCTTGTACGTGAGATGGAATAATAAAGTGCTGAGAAAAATGACGCAAGCTAGTTAGCGTCAACATCTTCTTGTGTGTGTTCTAGAGAGGAAACAATGTGTGAGTTCTCTCCGAGAGTTGAGCCAATAAAAATCGTCCAATATGTGCAAGTTTTCGAAAATTTACAAAAAAAATAATGATAGTAGAGTAAGTGATATTCTACAACCCTGTAAAATTTAAACACCAAAATCAATCGCATTCGAAAGGTCTGAAAAAGACAAATTTCAGCATGAATAGTGATTTTCACTGTTCATCGCTACTTTATTTCGCTGCCTGCCAATTTCATATGGTTCAAATGCGAATGACACATAGTTATAGAATATCACCTCCCCTATGTATGGTAATCTGTTGAGAATTTTTTATAACCTTTGCACATGGTGTCCACGGAGTATACTCGTAGAGGGTGGTACGTTTCTACCTGATATCTTGCTACAACATATCACACTAACTCCAACAGTTAGAAAATGTCGGCAAAAACATAGAAACTGTTGGCAAAAGCATAGAAACTGTCAGGTAGGTACTTTGCCAACAACCACCAGTTGGAGATTTCTGTCGGCATTAGTCTGTCGGGGATGGAGCTTAATATCCGACAGACATGTTGGTGTCGTCTTTTGCCTACACTTTTACAGTGTCGGAGAACAATGGAGTTAGATGACAATCAAATCCAGCTGGGCCCATGCAATTTATTTTTAATTAAGAAACATAATATATATCCAAAAATCGATAATATTAAGTAATTTAATTTTGAATTCAATGATACAATAGATTCAAATTATTAGCATGTTGCAGGTGCTTAGAGAGATGTTTAGCAAAGAAAAACTAATTTTTCTTGCCACGTAAAACATATAAAATGCTTATTTTGTAACATCAATGCTTGATTAGGCATTAAAGCCTAAGAAGTGCTTATGTATATAACTATATATAATTAATAGATAATATGATCATCTAAACACCTACAAAAAAGATGCTTGGATTGTTGGAAATGACTTTTACATAGATATTTAATGACATAGTTATATTATCTTTATTTAAGCACTCGTATATAAGCATCTCGTATTGTACATGCCCTTAGCACACATTCATCTCTTAAATTGTATAATTTGAACGCATCCACACTTTTTCGTCCATGCATTCTGAACCAACAGGTATGTGAATAAGTTTGAAGTCAAACTCAAGTATATTTCTCTGGAACAAAATACAAACATCACTGATCTTTCAAAAATAAAAGGTACAACATCACTGAGAGAAATTGGAAGCTGAAATATACTCTAATTTCTTCGGAATATGCTACAAGCCTGTACACATACCGCTGCCAGACTAAGTATTTCTATCTAGAATGCAACATCAATTAGTAGTCTAAGAACACCATGAACAGACATTGATGGATCCTAGATTGGTTGTGAGGCCAACACGAACCTGCATACATGTAAAAAGTAGAATAGATTAGTGAGTTAAGAGGATACGTGAGAGGTACTCCCTCCGTTCTTTTTTACTTGACACAGTTGACTTTTTACGATCTTTGAGATGTGACTTTGACCATAATTTTTTTATTACTTTTACATTAAGATATACTAATAAAATTATAATATTATGAAAATATTTTCAACGACAATTCTAATGATATAATTTTTATATAGCCAATCTAGATAGTTTCAAACTTATTGTCGTTCAAATTTTAAAAAATTTGACCGTGAAAAGTCAACTTGTCAAATAAAAAAGAACGGAGGGAGTATTGATTAAGCGTAGTCTGTTGCTTACATGTATAATGTGGTGGCAGAATCGCTTGCAGCTTGATCGTCAGGACTCAGGAGGTCGTCGCCAACCCTGTAAGTATTGAACTGATTGATCTTTTAAGAATGAATTAGTATTGGTTAGAGGATAGGAAAGAGGAGAGGGTCAGCTAAGAATACCTTACTGCTTATGCGCACCTGACTTCGTCACATCAATTGCATTGGGACGGCCACCATGCATGCACCGTCGACATGTTTGTGTTGGTCTCGTCGATGTCTCGCGGACAAGATGGCCGTGGCCTAGGAGCACCTCGTTGATAATGCATACGCTACATCGCCCGTGCACATCGCAGGTTCTTCTTGTCATGGACTCATGGCACAGCGAACGGAAGTCTGATGATGGTTGCTCGGCGCAGAGGGAAGTGTGATTGAAGGTACTGCGACACAATTACTAACCTTTAAGCTTGGGAGAAAGGGAGGCCAACCGTGCGTGCTATGTCACCCAGAAAAGGCTGCCCGTCCGATCGCGCGACGGACGGCAGGGATCGCGTGGAGAAGGGAAGCCTCCCGTGCGTGCTAGGTCGTCGTTTTTGTGTCGCCCGTCGGATCGCCATCGTGTGCGTGAGATCGGTGTTTTTGCACGTAGCCTCGGATGCGCCCCATTCGCCGCCCTAGGGTTACCCTGATCCCCTCGCAGCGCTTGCCGCCTCCTCGCCCTCCGCCCCTTCGGTCTCCCTCCACGGTCGCCGCGTTGGCGCCGTTCCTCACTCTCGCTCCCCCGCCGCCCCCTCGGCCTCGGTCCCCCGCCGCTGCCGCTACCTACCTCTTCCAGCCCCCGCCCCTTCGGTCTCCCTCCCCATCGCCGCTCTTGCTCCCCCTCTGCTGCTGCTCCCTGCCTCTTCCAGCTCCCCGCCCCTTCGTTCTCCCTCCCCGCCGCCGCTTGCTCTTCCTAGCGTCGCACGTTTGTCGTCCCTTGCCCCGCCGCCGTATGCTTCTTTCTCCGCGCAGCCACCTTCGTCTTCTCTGCGACAACAGTCCCCACGATGCCTTCATCTCCATCTCCTCCCCTGCCATGCCCACCACCAATGCTCCCTCCTTCCCGCCTTCCACGCTTCCCACCCCCCTCCTCCCCTTCGCCCGCTTCCCCCTCCTCCGCTTAGCCCCCGCCCCCGGTCCTAGGTGATACCACCGCTCCTGCTCATTCCGGCGACGTGTCTGTCGCTCCGCCTGCTCGCACTCAAGGCGTTGTTTATCGTGGGGTTGTTCCTACTATGATAGAAACTTGACCTTTTGTTATGTTTTTTAGAGATAGTGTTGTTCTCTTGCTTTGCTAATTTTGTCTCCTTTTGCTGTTTCTGTTTAGATGATGCAGGCTACCGTAGAGGCAGATAGTATTGATGCTCAGGGTGATGTGACAGCTGGCAATGCTCTCTTATGCTTTACACAGTCAAGAAAGAGCAAAGAATCGGAATTAGTTGATTCATCGAGTCAAGTAGAGTAAGTTCGTGTTCATTCCAGGCACTGAATTTACATGTCTACATGATTAGTTCCTACAAATTGTCATAATTGCGGAGTTAGTTACTCTTGAGTTGTTATAGTAATCGGTGTGCTCCTGATTCTGTATGCTGCAACGTCTTGCTCTTATTCACTTAGCTGAGGATACTTTCGTTTACTCAAAATATGTAGCAACAATTGTCTATGATAATCATTTTGGTAGCATATCCTTTATATTAATCGGAGGTTTTGCCTTTTTGTTGAATCATTGAGACCAACATATCAGTGATTTATTGATTTTATACTGAATGCTTTTACTATGCAAATAAATCTTTTAGCCTTGCTATTGAAAGACTTGCAATCACAAAGAATGATCTACAGATAAGGATTCCTTGAGTGAAAGAGTAAGTTCCTATTCGTTTCAAGTGCTAAATTTACATACTTGCATGATTGATTCCTATAAGTGGTCATAGTTGCAGAGCTAGTTACTCTTGAGTTGTTATATTAATAAGTGTGCTCCTAATTCTGTATGCTCAAACATTTACCTATTGTTCGCTTAGCTAAGGATACTTACAAGTTAGAATGGAAAGTGATGAGTTTCAAAAAAAAAAACTATTGGTCATCTTTTCTATAATTAATGGATACATATTTAGAGCGAGGGGGCTAACATAGTAACGTTGTTAGGACCCCGAGTATGCAACTCCGAGGCCCCCTGTACATTCTGAACTAGTCCCAGATCAATAGTTAGCTCGCACAGTTACTACATAGATGAAATCATATACATCAACAGAACGGCTAAAGAAGCAGACAAATTAATAATACATAACAGTACAAGGACCTTATAGTCAAGGTTTTATAAAGCTTGCCACGCAAGGCTAAGGTCACGACCAGGTCCACGACTAGGTCTACGACCAGATCTATGACCAGAGTAAACTTGCAGCAGAACAAAACCAACTCGTAGAGGCCATTCGACATGCCAATAGGCAATTGAGTGGAGGACACGGTCTAGATCGTATGGTCTTCGAAGTACCCCTCTTCATAGAACTTGGTGCTCCCTAGATCTTCTTCGACGACTGATCAACAAAAGGTGTAAAGCCGTGAGTACATAAAGTACTCAGCAAGTCGTAGAAAATAGTATGCAAGTAATATTCATGCAAGGCTTGATAAGGATAGTTTTATGGTTATTTTGTAGAAAGCAATATTAACAGTAATTACGGTAAGTAGATTGAAAGTATAATTTAAAAGATTAATACATAAGTAATCAAGTTCTTTGAAACCACTCGTGAACACCCTGTTCACTTCTCAAACCACTTGTAACCAACCACAACCACATTTTTAAGAAAAACTACCCTCGTGTGAAATCACTAGGTATTATCGATAACCGAGGATATGGCTATTCGAATAGTTTTACACTCTGCATAGGTTGTACAGCTTGACCCACAAGAGATAATCACTTAATATAACACATGTTTCCTTAGACATATGAATCAAGCAGAGACTATCACAAGGCTTTTACAAAGCTCCGTTTTGACTCAGTTCTGCTCGCTAACGTTTTGCCTTTCTAGCCTCCTCTTACGCCATAATCAACCAACACAGAACCGACCCAAAATATTGCTAATTAGTTAGCCATGTCCACCTATAAATGAATTTATGGTTGCACGGTAAGACCCATATCAATGACGCACAAAGTTAAGTCCTTAGTGACTACTCAGGCGAGGCAACCATATCCCAAAAATTCTCCCATTTACTGTACGATCAGTCGCCTGAGTATGAAATTATTTTTGGTTCAACCCGACCAAATGATAACCCTTGCCATGGCACAACAAATTTTAACAATAGTGGCCGCGCCACAATTTCATATATCATTAAGTCAAATTCATTATCATTGAATCATGTGATCGAGAGACCATCGCATAACTAAAGCATGACTAAGTATAATACGCACCCATGTTGGTAGTACAATAATATCCAACTAAGATTACACCCAACCTACTGTGTCCAAGGGTACATGTCAACATGTCGTTCACAATTTAATCAAGGAGTCATACTGTCGAGTAGGTATTGAGCTATTCATCAAACCATTTTTATACAACTAGCCATGCATGTTGACATAAAATAATATAATTTTATAAACTGGGTACAACATGATTAAATATTTATGACTTGCCTTCGTTGAAGAGTTGAGATGCTTCGGTCGAGGTCGTTGAGTCCAAGAACTCTTCGAAAATACCGGAATCTATACGTGCAAAAAAAGGCCAAGTAAATAAGACAACTCCAAGTAAAATAAAAAAGAACCAAACTAGAACCAAAAGAAAGGTATTGAATTTAGACGAAGTTAGGAACTTGAATCACTCTGTTCGGAGTTCGAACAAAGGAGAACTCGGAAGTTCTGAAATCCCAAGGTCGAAAGGAGGCTTGACTACATGTGGTCAGAAAGAGGATGCGACTAGTCAAAAGGTTTAGACAACCTGGTTGAAAGGAAGTTTCGACTGGTCGGAAGGTTTAAATTACCTGGTTGAAAGGAGGTTGAAACAAGGCTTCGACTACCAGGTCCAAAGAAGGATACGACTACTCAACGTAGTCGTAAAAAAGAAAGATTTGACTGTTCAACGCGGTCGAAAGAGGAAAGAAAGATTCGACTACTCGACGCAGTCGAAAGAGGAAACACGAGAGAGAACAGGGCACGAAGAACTCATCAGGACAGAGAGAGGTCGGAGGAGGGGCTGGGGAAGGACGACGAATAGCGGTCGAAGGTGGCACGAGCACTCCGGGTAGGCCGCAATCTTGCGAAGCCAACGGCGAAGACCACATCGGCGAAGGAGCTTTGACGACGGCGGCAAGAGGTGACGACGCTAGAGGCGATGACACGAACTCCAGCCGGCGGTGGCGAAACTTCGAAGCACAGCGAAACGGGACGAGAGAAAGAGGGAGAGTGAAAGCTGAGGGGGAAAACAAGAGGAAGGAGGCAAATGGCTCCCTAGGTGCTCCATTTATAGAGGGATTAGGGGGGTTCGGGCGACAAGATGGAGCGGCGGGATTTGCGACGACGCGGCATGGGCGACAACTGGAAGGTAAGGGAGGGGACAAGAGGGGAGCTGAGCGTGGCGGAAGTCAAGGAATTTAATGCGCGTCATTGAGAGAAAAAGGCGGGATTGGCGCGAGCGAAGGTGGCTGTGGGGAGGCGATAGCATTTAATGCACATCGACATTTAATGCTCGACGACTTTTGCAATGTAGACGACATTTAATACGCGACGACTTTGCGACATGAGACGACATTTAATGCACTGCGTTCTTTGAGGAAAAAGGAGAAAGGAAAGAGGAGGTGAGCGAGGGCTATGGCAGGTGGTCGAAACCAAGAGTGGTGAAACCAAAGGTGGTCGAAACTAAGAGCTGGTTGAAACCAGAAGGTGGTCAAACCAAGAGTGGTCGAAACCAAGAATTGAGTGGTCGAATCAAGACGCAGGAGGAGGAACAGGCCGACGGGATAATGGAGCAGACAGGAAAGGAATTTTAAATACCGAGAGCTCCAAGAAACTCAAAACAGACCAGATTTCAAATTAGCTGAAGTTTGATTAATTCACATTAAATTTCTTTTAACTTCTAAAACACATTAAATTTCTTTTAACTTCTAAAATTTTAAGTTAAGCTTTAGAAATTTAACAAAATTAAATGATTATTTTTATTTTGATTTTTTTAAAAACCCTAAAAATTGGGATGTTACAAATGTGGACACAACAGTCGCTGCTAATGCTATAGAAGATTATCGTTTATCAACAATTTGACATTGTTTGTAAGATAGTTGACAGGTTGACATGTTTGGGAATTGAGGATTCTGCTTTTGTGATGTAGTTGCCTGCAGATCCTACCCATGGCCATAGATTGCAGCGTACACTTTTTTGCATTTAGCATTTCTATATAGGAGTGTTATTTGCGTATTTAAATGTGTCGCAATACAATATCAAAATTTTCGTGATAAAGCACTAATTGTCTAGGTACTATTTGGCTAAGCTAGCATTGTTCTAATTATGCTACTGAAATTTGTTCTGTGCTCTTTCAGGTGCAAGTTTTGTTCTGACAGCTAAACTGTACACCGTAGTAGTACTAAGTTCCTACACTTATTGTCTAGAATTTTCTGCGTCAATACTGCCCAATTGGAAATTTAGTCTGGTTTCCAGTAATTGATGTGATATTTGTTTGAGTTTAGGTGCCTCTAGTTGTTCTACGCAATTCCTCCGAGAATGAGTAGAGATAGTTGGGTGCTTAGGGGACACCGAGACAGCATAGGCGAGCGGGAGCAATATCTGTGTCTGAACAGGGTTTGCTAAGAGGAATATATAGGCTAAAGCACCATGCGAGTAACATCTGGTGGCTATGTGTTAGCATGATGGCTTTAAAAGCAAAATTTTCATTTGTGTGCTTATTTTATTCTTTGTTTTAGGTCTTAACTGAATTCATTGATGTTCCCTTTTGCCTTTTAAAGTGGTTATGGTGGATGTGTAGCACTAGTAGAAGTAGGGTTTTGTTAGTATTATCTTTTGACAGTACATTTATGTTCCAGGAATGGTCTTTGCAAGAGGATCTGCTGTTGCTGTGTTGATTCTTTTGTAGTCTAAAGAGCACACTTATGCTGTTGTTACTGAACAGGTATATTACCATGGCATACAGTAAATGGTTGATATTCAGAGAGCAAAACCTTCTATTGAGTATTGACCATTCTGAAAATTCCAGGTTAGAGTTCCAGTTAGAAAATTTATATTAGAACTACCAACCGGGATGCTACATGATGAAAAAGGTTATTTTGTTGGCACCGCAGTCCGTGAGGTTAGTAACTTCTTTTTCTTGTATCTACGGAGTATCTACTGAAGTTTACATGCTATTGTAAGAAACGAGTCAGACTAGCCCTGTTTTTAACTGGTTTGGTTCACAAGCCCTAATATATTACTATTGCAGTAAGAAGTTCAACAGTATTTGTAAAACAATAATTATTCATTTATTGTATGTGGCGATCTTTCGGTAACATTGCTTTAATAGCTGACAGGTCGAAGAAGAAACTGGTATAAAGTTAAATTTAGAGGACATGGTTGATCTTACTGCACTGCTCGATTCCTACTACTGGATGTAGAATGTTTTCATCACTAGTAACTGACTAGCATTTTCTTCTCTTCAGTTTACAAATCTGGCATAACTTATGCTCTACAGAATAATAACATAGCTAGTGTAACTCAATTTGGCTTTACGCATTAGGCAACCCCTGATCATAATATTCTAGGTGATTTAATTCTCCCTGCCTGGTCATGCCCTCTTTTTTTTTTTGTCTCAAGTCACAAGTTAAAATGGAAGACGATGAATTTCCACACAGATATGGATTACTATTTGTTATATTCATATTTTGTTTTGAGCAAATATGTCTTATGTGCTATGGTACATCAAATCCTAATGTTAAAAAAGAAATAGGTTTGGTTAGAATCTTTTCATCCGCGTATAGCAACCATAACTGTGCTATTTGGCGCGGGTTGCATTCTAGTATAAGGTAAAGGAGCAGCGGGAGGTGCTTATTAGGGTAAAAATAATTAATAGGCCAGGTGGGCCTTTACCTTCCAGATGATTAGCGTGTATTATTTTCTCTAATTGTTTATTATGGGACCAGGGTAATCATAGAAGGTTATTATAGGGCCAGTTTGGTAGCTATCTAGGGTTATCCACTTGCTTCAAAGACTCATCCATTTATTTATTGTTAAACTTTTTTTTCAGAATGGCAAATATTACACTTTTTGTGAGGAAAATTAAAGTATAGTATACAATTTTTTTTGCGAGGAAAAGTATAGTATACATTAACTCTTTCTTCCACACTAAATATTCAAAAGATCTTGGCAATAATTTGTAGTATAAATTTGCATAAAACTGAACAAATTTACAATTTACTTGAACTACATCTCGCCATTCTTAATTTATTTTTATCTAAAGAAAGTTCTTAATTTGTTTTAGTTTGAGGATATTATATTAACAAATTTAGGTATGCAAACATAACATAAATTTGAATACATATTGAATATGGAGATACATCTTCAATATTCTATCGAGAGGATTCCTAATTAATGCTAAAATGCCTCTTCACATTGGGTTAAATTTGTCCGGTATTATGTCCACCAAAGCTGCACTACCCAATCTAAGTGACAGTGCTTTTGGATATAGCACAACAATCTGCGATAGCACTGTTGGCAATTCGTTTGGCATCAGTACTGTCGGCTACCCATAAATTTTCTTTGTCAAGGCTGTCAGAATTCAATAAGGGTGTTGGCGAAAATTGCAGCTCTTGTACTGTCTACCCGAGGATACAATGGTGTACATCTAGATTACACACAACTGTATATAAAAGTTTTTTTAATGATAGCGGGAAATAATAACTGTATATAAATTTTTTTAATGATAGCAGGAAATAATATTCTCATATAGTTTTTCTTTTAATTCCTAATCCACAAATTGGACTTGCATTCATGTGACCTCTTTAGAACTATCAATACAGAAACTCCACAGAAATAGGAATCAGTGAAACATAGATAGTCCGTTTACTACTACTGTTTTAAAACACAAGGTATATATGTTTTGCAAAGTTGTTTCAAAGTATAAGGCATGCGTACTAAGTTAATGATCGTTTTCTCTTTAATTTTGCACACGTTTATCTTTCCTATCTCTTGAGCATTTATGAGTAAACACCCGTCACACCAACTATTCTTTGGCTTATTATCAAGACATTAAAAACAGGGATATTAAGATCATTTTCCTCTACCATTCTCTTTGCAATATAACATCATTAATCCCAGTGCTTTGATCATCTTCCCTTACAGAAAGAGGAGGAGTGCTGCTAGTTGCGGGACGGAATCTGGGAAAGAAAAGTCATTTTGAATTTTGAGCGCTATATATGTGATGATCAGATGTTGATTTGCTGCGGAACGTACGCTTCGGTTGTTGCGATGGGGATAAAGATGGAAAGAAACGAACAATGACCACGTGAGTACCAATCTTCAGGAGATTATGATGCACGATTTGTAAACATTGTTAATTAGTTAGCATCGATCGGATTGCTTGTCTAAATCGATGCCTGCCTGGAGGAGGTAGATTATTCTGACTACCAGGTTGACACTCAACCTAAGTGCTAGGTAAATTCAACAGTAAACAGAAGCAGGCATTACTCAGGAATGCTTTTTTTTCCAAGGATAGTTTTTTTTAGAGGGCACTTAAAATGCGTGCCGTGAGATTGGAACTTTGATATCACTAGTACAACCCTAGTGTCTTAACAGTTTGATTATGAACAGTTGATAAGAATACTTTCAGATGGGACACTCACTACTACAGAAAAGGTCTTCACAGACGGTTGAAAAACGTCATTACAGACGGTTTCGTGAGCCGTCTGAGTCTATGGATCAGTGATGACATGATTAATCACAGATGGTTATTCAAACCGTCTGTGATGCATACTGTCACAGACGGTTATTAACTCAGAATCGTTTGTGATAGGTAACTTTCACAGACGGTTTGTAGATAAAACCATCTGTGATATCTAACTATCACAGACGGTTTGTTACTGAAACCGTCTGTGATGAATTTCATCTATAGACGGTTTGTAGCTGAAACCGTCTGTGATGACTTTTCTCTATAGACAGTTTCAGCTACAAACCGGCTGTGATGATTTTTCTCTATAAAGTCTCCAAGCAGTGGCTGCTTGTGCCTTTAAAATCGGCATTATATATATATATATATATATAATATTGTTCGTAGTCCCTTAGCTACTTTCGAGGGGTCGTGCACGCAGCATGAGGAGGATGAGACAGCAGCCATGGACAACTTCATCGAGCCCCTGCAAATTCAAAACGTATGGCTGCCAAGAGAGCGTCAGGATATCCAATTACCTGGATGTCGTCGACAGGTAATTGGACGTCGCTGTGTTCAGAAAGTAACGTGGCTGATACCAGTCGGAGTAGTTGTGCGTCCACGTCACTTTTTAAACACGACGACGTCCAATTACCTGTCGACAACATCCAAGTAATTGGATGTCCTGACGCTCTCTCGGCAGCCATGCTTCTTGAACTTGCAGGGGCTTGATGAAGTTGTCTCTGGCTGCTGTCTCATCCTCCTCATACTGCGTGGACGAACCCCCGAAAGTGGTTGAGGGACTACGAACAATATATACATAATATATATGATGCCGGTTTTAAAGGCATAAGCAGACACTGCTTAGAGACTTTATAGAGAAGAGATCAGGATCCATCATAGAAGTATCATCCAAGGGCACAATCTATACACAATACATAACAGCAGGTAATCTAACAGCTCAAGGCACAATTAATCTATACACAATATCACATCCAATTGCATTTGTGACATCAATTCATCATAGAAGTATCATCCAAGGGCACAATCTATACACAATACATAACAACGAGTAATCTAACACTCAAGGCACAATTAATCTATACACAATATCACATCCAATTGCATTTGTGACATCAATTCATCATAGAAGTATCATCCAAGGGCACAATCTATACACAATACATAACAAGGTAATCTAATGACTCAAGGCATCAATTCATGCCGATGAAGCGACCGCAGAGCAGGATGTCCGTGGCGCATCTTTGTCTCATCCTCCTCATCTTCGCTTGGTAGATTTCTTAGACATCTATGGTAATTAAAGAAATCATGATCCGGTCTGAACACGACGCGTGCAACGGCGGCAAACACCTACCACCACCAGCACAACCCACATCCAGGGGAGAGAGGCAGATCTGGCTAAGGTGAGGTAGCCGAGGGAGCAGAGGGGAGCGGCGTACCTCGATTCGGCGCCGTAGATGGCAGGGCGAGCTCGATTCAGCTTGGGAGATGGCGGGGCGAGCTCGATTTGGCGAGGGAGATGGCGGGGCGAGCTCGATTTGGCGAGGGAGATGGCGGCGAGCTCGATTCGGCGGCGTAGATGGCGGGGCGAGCTCGATTCGACGGGGGAGATGGCGGCGAGGTCGAATCGGCGGCGGGGGAGTCGTGATGCGGGAGCCCGGCCAAAGTGCCCGAACCCTAGTGCGCGTTGGGGAGTGACGAGTTAGGACGCAAACCCTGTCGCGCGGGTCCTATTAATAAAGGTATATCACATACGGGTCCATAATAGAACCATCTGTGATACGTATCACAGACGGTCCCATAAATAGAACCGTCTGTGATATGGTCTCATATCACAAACGGGTCCATAATAGAACCGTCTTATTTTCAGAAAGAGACAATCTTATTTTTCATGATTTAATTTGTATAGTTTATATTCATAGAATAGGTCATTATATTAAGTTTAAATTTTCTGTAGGTGAAATATAGTTCTAAAAATTTGGTAAAAAATATATTAATTCGTGATAATTATTCTAGTATTTGAATAAATTGGTTCCAGATGATGATCATAAGTTTTTATTTCTATTTTCTTTTCGGGATGCTTTAGGTTAAGGTTTAATTAATCTTGTGATAAATCATTGATGGTGCAGAACAACATGGCGTATAAAAAGAAGTTCTCTCGTTGATCTGTGATAAATACATAAATACAAATTAAAAATTCACACATTTGACACATTCTGAAGATAAATTAATGCAAATTAACATATATATATATATATATATATATATATATATATATATACATACATAAAACAGCTATAATTATTTTACGGCAAGTAGTCCAACACCTCTGCAAAGAATTTGGCATACTTATGCCTAATCCTGCAGTCATCACTGCAGAAGACGGCGTAGTCGTCCCACCCTGACATGCCGCAGCAGGTACTCGTGCACCGGTGGCCATCCTCCGACAGTGCCCACACCAGGCCTAGCGGCGGCCCGGCCATTCTCCCCCACGCCGCCGCCTGGATCATGTCCACGGCCCGCCTCTGGCACCGCCTGCACTCCCAGTTGGTCGTCTTGGTCGTCTCGCACCAACCGCCGGCCGGCTCGCCCTCGACCTGCCTGATGTACTGCTTCCCAACGTCGCGCGTCTCGCTTGCCATGTAGAGGAGGAGGCCGAGCACGTAGGCTGCGGCCTTGTGGCCGGCGACGGCGTCGGTTGCCTGTTCAAGGAACGCGAGGCCGCGCTGCATATCTTGGGGGCGCGAAGACAAGCGCGAGGCCGACAATGAAGTAGGCCTCCGGGTTGCCGGTGCCGGCCAGGTGGTTGACGACGGTGTCGTAGCTCTCGTAGTCCTGCCACTTTATCGCCTCCTCCCGCTCCAGCGCCACGTGCATCCCCACGGCTCGCGCCTTGGACACGTACATAGCCTTGCAACTAAAATTCAAGACGATATATATATAATCTTAATACAAGAGAATTTACTGGATATTGGATACAAAATTAACGAAATCATCACGAGAACAGAATACATACGTGGCTCGTAGGCTGCAGAGGTCAGCCATGGGCCGAGGAGAGCTCGAGGCCACGAGGCCGACGACCTCGTCAGGAGGATCAAGGACGGCGATCGTCGACCTCCTCGCCTGCTTGGTCATGCTCTGCGTGATCACCATGGTGTACTATTCAATACCATGCGTGCTCACCATGGCGCACGATAATATCACTCTTATAAAACGTCGAAGAGACACATTTACATCGGCGTGGGAGATGAAGAGACGCATCGGCGCCCGTCGGCGCGGGAGACGAAGACGCATGCATAACGCTCGGGAGTCGAAATATTTGATTATCACAGACGGTTCTGATAAAAAACTGTCTGTGAAGTACACCATTATCACAGACGGTTAGTTAAAAGAACCGTCTTGAAAGTTTCAAAGATGGTTGTTTGTTGCAAACCGTCTGTGATAATGGTTCACTTCACAGACGGTTATTTTTACGAACCGTCTGTGATACTTCACAGACGGTTTTAAACACGAGCCGTCTGTAATATTTCATCTTCATAGACGGTTTTTAACGCATCTATTTACACAGAAGGTGTTTAAACCAAAACCGTATGTAATTTTATGTAATACAGACGGTTTTGGCCAACCGTCTGTGATGAAGCGTCCAATATTAGCCTTTTTGTAGTAGTGACTTGTTTGGAGTGAAGGATTTCACTCGAATTTGTAAAAATACAATATAATTTCTGCACGATTACTATGCATCTCCCATGTTCCAAAACTAAAAGGGACCTTAATGTTAATAACCGTTCTTCAGATTAATCATTAAATATACTCCTGAATGCTTTGTCGTATACAACAGGTATTGGAGGTACAGCTGGAGTGGCATAGAAAATTAGAAATGGACACGAGTGCTAATCTCTCAAGTCCTTATTAATCATTGACGGATGCCGGGATCTCCTAAATAAAACGGAGTTTTTTTCCCCTTAGGCCTTGTTTGGCTAGTGAAAAAAATCTATCCAAGGAAAAAATAATCCAAGAAGGGATTGAGTTGATCCCTCTCCCTCCACCCAATCCCCTCCCACCTTGGATCTAATCCCCTCCCACCTTAGATCTAATCTCTTGATTTGTTTGGACAAATGGTTGGATCAGTAGGGATTGCATATATTAAAAATCTGAAAGCAAAAAAAGAATATAGAAAATTCCAAAAACAATATAAAAAATTGTTACAAATCAGGAAAATTTCTAAAACCAAACCAGAAAATTTGAAAAATATTCGAATTTTTTCACAAACAGTCCAGAAAATTGGAAAAAAAAATAAAAAGTGCAGAAAAATAAAAAAAAACATAGAAATTCAGAATAAAAGGTATAGAAATTTTGAAATAAAAAACACAGAATATAAATTTTGAAAAAATATTTAAATTTTGAATACAACCTCTAGAAAATTGTATAACAAGTGATGCTATTACATAAACATCTGATATCAAACTTGGAGTTAGCATTCCACTGGTACATGTTTACTGAGTTGCTGAATCGCATCAGAATAGAAAGGAAGCAACAATTGTATCAAGTTCAAGATGGTCTAAACAAAAAACTATGACATCAAGATATCTCAAGGATTTTGTTTCACAGTATCAAAACTCTAAACATGTCTTGCATTAGAGCAACTGATGACTTCTTGGTAATCCAAATCAGTCCACAAGGGTGTCCAATATGTCATGCTCTCTGAAGAGGAGGTACCTGAAATTTCACAAAGCAAATATAATTATAGCACTGGCTCCAATACTTAGATACTAATGGAAAGATACTACACAACAATGTACTATGCTTCTACCCCGTCAAATGGCCTGCCAAATTTACTGCATTGTCCAAAATAACGCACAACTTGCTGCAACACCATAGCCCATACATATTAATTTCTATCTCTAGCCTAGTGTTAATGGCTGAAGAACATTATCGCCGCTAATAGCATCCTATTACCCGATGTATGGAACACTCTCTGAGACATTAAAATTAGCTAAAAAACAGGACAAGATAGTGGGCAATAGTAACTCATTAACAAGGCAAAGTGGACCAAAGCCACAGATAGTTTACCAAATCATGGAGGCTCATATCTGAAACACATTTCATGGCAGCTTGGGAACAAACACCCCTGAGGATAACTACAACTAGCATTGACATACAATCTTAAAAAAACAGTATATATACTACAGTATGCCGGCCTACTGGCTGATGACTACAACTAGCATTGACATACAATCTTGAAAGATCATCACTCTGCAACGCTGAGTGGGACATATAATCTCAATCATTGTAACTATCAGCCTATCATTAGTCACTTACCCTTGGACATCGTACTGCCGTAGGCAGGCCTATCATTAGTCACTTACCCGTATTCTTCTCCTTCCTCCTTATCTATTTCATATTTGTCTTTTTGCTTTCATGCCTCACTGTGTGATGCTCTTCCTGGTTCTGTCAATTTTAAGCTTTTTTCGCTTTGCCTGACAAAAAAAGAAGACCAAATCAGAGAATTTTGAAGATTTGGGAGCCTTAATAAATATATAAATTTCTGAAAAAAAAGATAAGCAAACCTTATATGAACCTCATCCAAAAACAGGAGCCAAATAACATCAAAATAGAAGAGAGAGCATCTCGTGGCACATAACAGTTACTAACTAGTCAATCACTAAAGCCAAGAAATAGTTAGGCACATTAGAATAACACGTTTGAACATGCAGCACCAAACCCATGAGGGCCTGTATATAGGAATATGATTGTTCAGCACTAAGTGAAAATAACAGGAACATAACATAGTTTTTGTATCATGACAAATAAATTACTTGCATCTAAAACAAAATCAAGAATAATACTAACAAAAAAATTTCTGTTTTAGTAAATGTAAACTATAATCTCGGTCCACGGTGACTCTGCCCTGGTAAAACTAGACATTAGAAGCAACATTTGCAGGGTAAAATGATTCTACAACCTCTTCTGTCTTCCATCCCTTTTCCTTTCTTGCATCCAAAGTCTTTTCAGTTAACTACCATGGCATAAGTGTAACCACATCACATGATCACAATCATCACAAAAATCTCATATTGGTGCCAAATTTATTCATGAATTTTATAAGGGTGTTTTTTAAGGAAGACTATAAATGGGAAATAGTACTACTGATAGTGATGCAGTGACATTGCTGAAAAGCAAATATATAAGCAATCAATGAAAATGAGCTCCAGCTACTGGTGAAACCTCACTACTTTTCCTCAGCTCAATATCACTCAAAACCTCACTAGCTTCCATCCTCATTTGATTGATCACAGCCTGGAGTTGGAGACTGTCCGTCACCTTGGGCTTTCCTAGCAGCTGATTGCTTGCATTGCGTTGCATTGCATTTCAGTTAGGCTTTGCTCATCACACTAGAAGAGTAACAAAATTAAAAAGACCAGTTATACAAGAATCCTCTTATGTCCTTGAAGTTGGGTCAACCTACCAAAGCCCAACTATTAGATAAAAGATAGGAATGATGACGGGAAAGGAAAGCAAAATGCAAATGCATATAGTATTTCACTGAAACAAAAGCTGCATTATCATGAACCCCACTGAAGACCAACTACTGTCAGGTGTATTAAATGACTCCTTTCACCACTTCTGCACCAGACATTGTTGTGAACATACTAGCAGGAGCGAGTTCAGGTTTAAGTAACAATCAGTGTAACTAAAACCATATTAACGGAAACATATTCATACCAGTGACAAATAACGCAATCCCCTCCCCTCCACCCAATCCCCTCCCATAATCCCCTTCCACCCCCTTGTTTGTTTGGATAATCTAGGATTTGCGTGCTTTGGTAGGAATGCCTGGAATTGGAAAATTCGAGTTTTTTTTTCTTTTCAAAATTACATCTGTCAATGTCATAAACATCTCAACTGGCCTACTCCAAGTATTTAGTGAAATGACCAAATAGATCATCCCAAGTAGTTATAAGTCTTATTTGTTTTTCTCATATTTCCTTAGTCCTCTCTAAATCATTTTATTAACACTTGAGCTAAACAACAAAATGAAAAGTGAGAAATTCTACTGTGAGCACATAGCATGCAACCATGTATAAAAACTCCAAAGGTAATTAACACCATCCATTAGCATTCTATAAGTTGTCTGAAATGAAAATACTACATTGGATAAGATTGGATGCACCATGAATGAATACATAGGCTGATAGGCCACCACCGAATTCAATAGTAAGAAAGGTAACCATTAGAAAAATCAAATGAATAATCTAGTACTAGCTAGAGAATAGAAAGTGGAAAGCAGGACATAGACGATTGCACACAAATTTTGTGTGCAAACGAACCAATAAAAACTCTTCAGAAATCAGAACTAACTAATTAAGATTGAAGAGCTTTATGAGTTATGAAATAGGGTAATATTTTCTACTTCTGAGCATTGTTTTTTCAAAATCATTAAGAAAATCTCATGCCAAGACCCTAAAATTAACACTTCGGCCTAGCTGCCAAGAGCTTGTTGATTCAACTTAGTAGCCCCGTTTATGTGCAAATTCTAATGATACTACTATTATACTAATCAAGATCAGAACTGAGGAGAGCATTGCATTCGTTCTTTTTAAGTTTTTTTAAACTTGTCTAGATCAAAATTGATGAAATTAAAACCTTGATGAGCTAGCTACCAGGCAGAAGTAAATCAAACTTAGACCAAATAAGATAAGTCATAAGCTATCACATTACCAATTATATCGCATTTCCTTGTCCTTACTAGAGCCAGAGATGCACAAGCAAATAAACATCTAATCAAGAAACGTACCACCAGGAGGCATGGGGCCTCGATTCGCCTCGATCGAAAGATTCATCGGCATACAAGAAGAGATCCAGAGAGGAAACTTGTCCATAGAGCCAAAAGGGATTGTACCTGCATGATTGATGATTAATCTCGATGGGGATTAGAGTTGCAAGAGCTGATCTGTGGCTAGCACGGAGAGGAAGGTACCTAGTGCGGTGGCAGATCGGAGACCAGTGCCACCCACTCTTCCACCTCTCTCCCTCCTTCGCCCTCCCGATCGAAGCTTAGGATGGCGGCGGCTCACTTACTGGAGTTCATCTCCTCCCGGCCCATCCGAATCCTCATCGCTCCCACTCCCACTCTCAGACCCGACTCCCTTCTTGTCCTTCCGATCCCCCTCCGCCTTGGCCTCGGCCACCCCCACAGGCCCACCACCCGCTCGATCCTGGTGGAGCCGCCTCCGCGGAGGTGGAACAGCGCGGGGGCGGCGGAAAGGGAAAGGGGAGGCGGAGGCGGGGAGGGGCGCTTCGCAGCGAGGCGGAGGCCGAGGGAGGGAGGCGGGGTTGCCGGAGGCTGCCTACGCGGGGGGCTGTCGAGGAGGGCGGCGAGGTCGGAGGCGGAGGGGGAGAAAGGGGGAGGCGGCGCCGTTCGGAGGAGCTGACTTGCGAGCGCAGCGACGGGGAAGAAACCACGCGGGCAAGGCGAGTGTAGATTCCCCCGTGGATTGGAGTGGAACGTGACGGGTTTTTTTGATTCCCCGCGTTAGCCAAGCAGCATCGAAGGCAGTTTCGGGATTTCTATCCCCGCTGGGATTTTCCCCGGGCGATCCCGAACGATCCCGGGCAATCCCTGCGATCCCAAACAAAGCCTTATTGCATGTTTGGGCTAAAATGGACATTTTGTAGAGCAACTGGTACAGACATTCCCTCTTCTTCTGCCTGGTTCAAGTGCTGCGGGGTTTCCTTAGTGTTGTGCAAGTTCTTATCTTCAAAAGACTAAAGTTATTCCTTATTTATTAAAAGGATTTTTACGCATCCTAAGCTCTTTACGAGGCGATGTTTCCTAAAAGCAAAACCTTTCCTATATAATAAAAAATAAACATTTTCATTACTGCATTTGAAGTTTTGAACAAACCACGGACAAAATATGTCCATGACATACTGACTTATGGTCTACTGGACAGCTTTCCTTCCAAATCAGTTGGCCGGTATTGGTTTCGAGCCCTCTGTGAGTGGCCGGTATTCGTGCTCGAAATCAGTTTTGCCCTTACACTGCATCTTCAAGTGGACCGAAAGGTGAGAAATTTGACTGATTTGATAAAATTTTTCAGTCGAGTGATTTCTAGCAGTTCCGTTATTCAAATTACTTGAGTACTTTAGCAAGGTTTATTGATAAGGAGTGGGACATAAAGGAAACATCGCAAAATTTGCGGATGTGGAAAGGAGCAAGCTTCCCACTAGTACGGAATAACAAAAATGAGTTGACTACCTATATCCACGGTTCACAATTTCAGCGAAATTTTGCCGAAATTTCGAAAATTTCGACGCCATCCGAAAGAAACTCCTTTCGTACAAAAAATTTCGGCCAATTTGAATTTGGCCCGACACAAACGCCATCCGGCCGGCCCAATGTGTTTCCCTAACCTCCCACCGTGTCTCTTGAAACCTGATCCCCTCGCGTCTCCCACTGTCCCCTTTCGCCTCCTCCCCCTTGTCCTCTCCAAGCGGCGGTGGCGGCGCAGCAGGGAGCCACTGAGCCAGCCAGCCAGCCAGGGAGCACCGGATCAGGGGAGAGGGGATACGGCCGAATCTCCGAGACTCCACTCCAGCAGGTAGCTCATCCCCGGCCGAACCTCCTGTGTCCCTCGCCGCCTCATCCCCTTTCGCTCCTCTCCCTTTTCCTCTCTAGGCGGCGGCGGCGCAACAGTAGGAAGCAGGCCAGCCTTTGTGGCTTCGACCTCCGAGACTCCCACGCCCAGGCGCCCAGCAGGTATCTCTTTCCGTGTCGAACCTCCTATGTATGCATGCATAGCTGTCTCCTAGCTTGAAGTATACCAGAGTAACAAAAATTAACCTAATATATATGTATTGATGTCACAGGCCAATACAATAAAACACTACACTGCGGCATGATAACTGGATCCAGCTAGAAACTTGGCATCCATCTTGTAGATTTCTGCAATCCAGGAGCCCAAAAATGGCGCCTTGTATTGATTTCTTGGATATTTCTGTGATCCAGGAGCCCCAAAATGGCGCCTTTTATTGGTTTCCGGCCAACCTGGACAAGAAATTTGGCAAAATTCCGTTTCTGGAAGGCTACTGACAGAGATACGAGCGCCGTGTCTGCTCAAAAATGGATCAAAGGTTCGGACAATGGGAGAAAGAAGAAAGTTTTCCCAGTAGTTCTTGATCTCCTGGGGTGGTTTCAGGTACCCTTATATGGACTGACATTAATTCTTTGTTTTTCAGCTAGAAGACCATTGGAACGGAGCAGCAGCCCGTTGATGTGTATTTGCATTGGATGTGAACGGAGCAGCAAATCTGAAAAATCTGGAATCTGAAACTTTTATGCTAGCCTTTTCTTCTTTATAGCATTGTCAAGCAAATCTTAAACCTGAAACTAAAATTGAAACCCAATCATGGAAATCTGAAACTGGAACCAAATCATGGAAATCTGAAACTGAAATTTTTATGTTGGTCTGATATTCTGATGTATATGCTTATTTGTACGATCTGATGTATATGCTTTGTGATGTCTTAAATTCTCATTTGTGCAATGTGTTACCCTTTTTTTTGAACGAAATTTCAGTCCAATTTCGTCGAAATTTTAAACGACGATTTGAACACTTTAACGAAATATTCAACCGAAATTCCGAAATTTCGGTGGTTTCACCTCCTAACAATTTTTTTTTCCAAAAACGAAAGAGTTTTCCCTGGCTATATCACAATCCACACGGTAGTTCACTCGTCAAATAGTACATCAATTCTTCAACACAAACCATCTAGAAATCATAACGGTATGCCGTTGACGAGCGAGGGCGTTGCTCGTGTCTCGACCGACGCTCGCCACCCGCCGACCACCTCCTTCCCGGCGCCGGCGCGTCGCTTGCCCACGTCGGTGAACCCGTCGTCAGAGGTCCACTGGTTTGTCATGGCCGCTGGCCCGAGCCACGTCTGCGCGTTGAAACCTCCCACCTCGCCTCCCTTCGCCCGCCATCGGCATCTCGCCGCTGACCGGCCGTGGCGCGTCGAAGCGGCGAGCTCGGCCGACGACCAACTGCGAGGCGCGCGAAGATATCGTGCTTGCGCGGTCACGCAGCGCGAGGCCACTTGCAACGGTCCCGGATGTTGTCCGTGCCGCGTCGCGGTGGGACGAGGTCCTGAGGCGCGCAGAGAAGGAGCGGAGCGGAGCCGCCGTGACATCGGTCGCGTAGCAGCGAGCCTGACGCGGTTAGTCTGGAAAGTGGCGGCGTACGACAGGAGGGAGTCGTAGCAGACGGACGGGTACAGCGTGGTGGCGCAACGAGCGCGGAGGAACGCTACTGCCATCGTCGTCGGCCTCGCCGACGGAGACGCGCCGAATGGCGCGGATGCCGTCGGATTCGCCGGGTTGGCGGCTAACGAAGCTCTAACAGCAAGTCAGCAATGGCAGTAAACAAGAGGGCAAGGGCGAGCTGGTATACGGCGGTGAGAGGCCATGGCAATGGTTAGCTCCTTGCTCAAGCACGCTGCTAGAAACGAGACGGGACGAGTTTATATAGGTGACAAGGAAGAAGATGTTGGGCTGGAGTCCCTCCACATGGAGAAGAAGCCCAAAATCAGCCCATAAGCTTAGAAGCTTGTGAACCGCTGATTGCTCTATTGATCAACGGTTGAGATGCCTCCTCCTTTGTGAGGGGAAGAAAAACCCTAACTCTTTCCTTGAGCTGCTGCTGGAATGAGAGGAAGAGGGAGATAGAAGCATATGCACACAACAAACAAGAGATAAGAGGGGAAAGAAGAAGAGAAGCTTTGTTCCATCTCGCGTGATCCTGTGCAGTCTTCATCAAGACATCGAGCGGGGCATCAAACATTATCCGATCTGGCTCAAACTTGGTCAGTATGTTCTTGACTTGATGTTCTTCGATTTGTATGATTGGATTGCTGATTGGTTGAGAGGAGCACCTGATTTGAGAGGAGTTTTGTCAGTTCGGGTAGCAGCAGATTCAACACTGAGCAGATTTGGTAGAAATTCATTTTGAGTGGTGAAGCCTTGTCCGATTTGGCTGAAATTTGGACAGTATGTTAGGGACTCGTGGATCTACATTCCTGCCAAGTTTTATGCAGTTTGGATCTGTGGTTTGTGAGATATGAGCTGATAACCGAAGGGGACAGAAACTGTGTCTTCTCTGCTTGGCTGTTAGTGTACCTCTTGTTAGTTGTGTATGGTTGTTGATGATGATGTCAAGATTATATCTTGATGATGTTGTTGCTTCTGTGATATACCTCTAGATGTTCTAGAGAAGACTCGTTGTACCTATTGTTGATTATAGTGGAAGATTTGGGAGTGCGCTGTGCAAGCCCTGTGGTTTTTACTCCTCACATTGAGGAGGTTTTCCATGTAAATCGCTGTGTCACTTTATGCATGTTCTTGTTGTTAATTCCGCTGCTTATTTGTTGGTTGAAGCTATCCTCATTGGTTCACTATAAGTAGAGGTGTTGAACTTTTGTTAATTGCAATGTTTAGCCCCAACAAGTGGTATCAGAGCTCGTGTTTGCTTTGATGATTGTCTTGCAGTGAAAGATGGAGGTGAATACCAGCAGGATGATATCTCTGAATGGTACAAATTACCAAGCTTGGAAGGGTAAGATGGAGGATTTGCTCTATGTGAAAGAGTACTACAAGCCAGTATTTGCCACCGAGAAGCCGGATGACAAAACTGATGATGAATGGAAGGTATTTCACCGTCAAGCTTGTGGGTTCATTCGATAGTGGGTCAATGACAATGTGTTGAACCATATCAGTGATGAGACACATGCACGCACCTTATGACAGAAATTGGAAGTATTGTATGCTAGGAAGGAAGACACCAATAAGATGTTCTTGATCAAGCAATTGATGCATTTGAGGTACCGAGATGACACTTCTGTGGCTGATCATTTGAATGCATTTCAAGGCATTATAAATCAGCTATCTTCCATGGGCATCTCATTTGATGATGAGGTTAGGGCTTTGCTACTACTTGGTTCTTTGACGGATACTTGGGAAACTCTTAAAGTCACTTTGTGCAATTCAGCTCCAAATGGTACTGTCTCTTGGAACTTTGTGAAGACCAAAGTGATAAATAAAGAGTCAAGAAAACTTGCTGAAAGGGAGAGTTCCTCCTCACAACCCGAGGTGTTGTTCACCGAGTCAAGGGAGAGAAGCAAGAGCCGAGGTCCGAGGAATTCAGTTGAAAGTAGAAGCAAGTTAAGAGGAAAATTTTCAGATGTTGAGTGCTATCACTGCCATGAGAAGGGGCACATTAGAAAGTTTTGCCAGAAGCTCTAGCAGGAAAACAAGAAGAAAAAGAAGAAGGCACAGAAACAAGATAGTGACAGTGACAGTGATGTTGGTCGCATTACTTCAGCGGTTGAGGATATGATGGTAGTCATTGCTGAAAATGATGTTGGTAAGATTGGTTCCACTGTTGAAGAAAGGATCACTCTTGTTTCTGATGATGCAACCATCAACTTTGTGGGTGATGATGACATAACTTGGATACCTGATAGTGGTGCTACCATACATGCTACATCTCATAGAAGGCTCTTCACAAATTATGTTGCTGGTGATTTTGGCATTGTGAAGATGGGAAACAAATCAACAATGATCGTGCTCAAATCATTGGAAAGGGAGATGTGCATTTGGAGACAGCTAATGGTACACTACTAATTCTCAAGTCTGTGAGACATGTTGAAGACTTGCGGCTCAACATAATTTCAGTGGGATTGCTTGATAATGAGAAGTATTCCAACAGATTTGAAAATGGACAGTACAAGCTCACCAAGGGCAGCATGGTATTTGCAAGAGGTAAAATGGTTTCTCTCCTGTATCATGTTCATGCCAAACTCTCTTGTGTTTTTGTCAATAGATCCTTGTGTTCTATGGCACAAGAGGGTTGGGCACATGGGTGAGAAGGGCGTGGCTGTGCTAGTGAAGAAGAATCTCTTGTCAGGGATTTCAAGTGTGCAATTAAAGAGTTGTACAGATTATCTAGTGGGGAAGCAGCACCAGGTTGCTTTCAAAAGTCAGTCTCCTCACAAGAAGCCAGAGTTACTGGATTTGGTGCATTCCGATGTGTGCAAGATGTCGGTAATGTCAATTGGTGGTGCTAAGTACTTTGTCACTTTCATTGATGATTCTTCCAGGAAAGTTTGGGTTTATCCCTTGAAGTCCAAAAATCAAGTCTTGAGTACATTCAAGCAATTCCAAGCCTCGATTGAGAGAAAGCGAGAAAAGATAAAGTGCATTCGTACTGATAATGGAGGAGAATACATTGGGCCATTTGATGCATATTGCAAGGAGTAAGGAATTAGGCATCAATTTACTCCTCCTAAAACACCACAACTAAATGACGTTGCTGAGATGATGAACATGACATTGGTGGAGAGAGTTCGATGCATGTTGTCACATGCAAAGCTACCAAAGCACTACTGGGGTGAGGTTTTGATGACTGCAGTTTATCTTGTTAATCTCTCACTCTGTTATCCTTTGCAGGGAGATGTTCCTAACAAGGTGTGGTACAACAAGGATATCTCCTATGATCATCTGAAAGTGTTTGAGTGTAAGGCATTTGTTCATATTCCTCAAGATGAAAGGTCTAAACTTGATGCAAGACACGACAGTGCATACTCCTTGGCTATGGTTTGAATGAGTTCGGCTACAAGCTGTTTGATCCTATAGCAAAGAAAGTTGTCAGAAGCCGTGATGTTGTGTTTGTTGAAGATCAGATAATTGAGGATATTGTGAAGGCAAAGGTGCAAGTTCCTCAACAGCAAGACATGGTTGATTTAGACCCAGTACCTGCAGCTCCAGCTCCACAACAAGCTGAAGGCGATGTTGCAGATGATGCACTAGACGATGTGCATGGTACAGGTGGTGAGAATGCTCCCCAGCAGCAAGAGTTTGATGCTGAATTTGATGATCATGATCAACAACCACCAATACCAGAAGTTCTACTCAGACGATCCACCAGAGCTTGCAGACCTTCTAGCAAGTATTCATCAGATGATTATGTGGTATTATTGTCTGATGATTTAGAACCTGAGTGCTTTGTAGAAGCAATTGAAGATGAGCACAAGAAGGAGTGGATGAAAGCTATGCAAGATGAGATGGATTCCTTGCATAAGAATCATACATATGAGCTGGTGAAGTTGCCAAAGGGCAAGAAGGCATTGAAGAACAAGTGGATCTACAGAATCAAGCAAGAAGAGCACAAAGATACAAGGCGAGGCTAGTTGTGAAAGGATTTGGCCAAAGAAAAGGAATTAACTTTGATGAGATCTTCTCTCCAGTGGTGAAGATGACATCCATTCGGGTGGTTCTTGGCATTGCAGCTAGTCACAACTTGGAGGTTGAGCAAATGGATATGAAGATAGCCTTTCTTCATGGAGACTTGGAGGAAGAGATATACATAGAGCAGCCTGAAGAGTTTGTTAAGAAGGGCAAAGAAGACTATGTGTGCATGCTAAAGAAAAGTCTTTATGGCCTGAAACAAGCACCAAGACAATGGTACATGAAGTTTGAATCTGTTATGGGGGAGCAAGTCTACAATAGGTGTAGCACAGACCATTGTGTGTTCTTTCAGAGATTCTCAGGTGATGATTTTATCATCTTGTTGCTCTATGTTGATGATATCTTGATTGTTGGCAAGAATGTCTCTAAGATTGCAAAGCTGAAGAAAGAGTTGAGCAAGTTCTTTGCTATGAAGGACTTGGGGCCACCAAAGCAAATTCTTGGTATGAGAATTGAGAGGGATAGAAATTCCAACAAGTTGTACCTGTCACAAGAGAAGTACATTGAGAAGGTACTTAAAAAGTTTTGGTTGGACAATGCAAAAGCCGTGAGCAACTCTGTTCCATCTCTTGTGATCCTGTGCAGTCTTCATCAAGACGTCGATCGGGGCATCAAACGTCATCCGATCTGGCTCAAACTTGGTCAGTATGTTCTTGACTTGATGCTCTTCGATTTGTACGGTTGGATTGCTGATTGGTTGAGAGGAGCACTTGATTTGAGAGGGGTTTTGTCAGTTCGGGTAGCAGCAGATTCAACACTGAGCAGATTTGGTAGAAGTTCAGTTTGAGTGGTGAAACCTTGTCCAATTTGGCTGAAATTTGGATAGTATGTTAGGGACTCGTCGATCTACATTCCTGCCAAGTTTTATGCAGTTTGGATCTGTAGTTTGTGAGATATGAGCTGATAAACAAAGGGGACAGAAAATATGTCTTCTCTGCTTGGCTGTTAGTGCACCTCATGTTAGTTGTGTATGGTTGTTAATGATGATATCAAGATTATATCTTGATGATGTTGTTGCTTCTGTGATGTACCTCTAGATATTCTAGAGAAGACTCGTTGTACCCATTGTTGATTATAGTGGAAGATTTGGGAGTGGGCTGTGCAAGCCCCGTGGTTTTTACTCCTCACATTGAGGAGGTTTTCCACGTAAATCGCTGTGTCACTTTGTGCATGTTCTTGTTGTTAATTCCGCTGTTTATTTATTGGTTGAAGCTATCCTCATTGGTTCACTATAAGTAGAGGTGCTGAACTTTTGTTAATTGCAATGTTTAGCCCCAACAGAATAAACTTTTCGAGGATGTTTGCACCGAGCACAAGAAACACAACACGAACACACACACACGCGTGAACACTTCCACGTGAGGGTTTGTTCAGATTGGGAGGGAGTAAAACCAGTCGCTTCGGATTGAAAGAGATTTTAGTTTAAATTCCGAGTAAATCCGAAGGAATTGCGTCGGATCACAATATATTCAAACAAAACCTAAATAACTCATGTTTTCGATACTCCAATGAGCAAGGACACAACATGATTTTTGTTGCCGCACTAATACTACGCTGCAGCTTTTCGATTGTTATTTCCAAAGGAAAGACACAAAACGGAAAGGAAAGATTTACATGCTGCGCTATAGAAAGAAACATGCAGGCTAAGGAAAGAAACGATTACAAGCAGCCGGCAGCATCTCCTCTCATCACGCCACCGGAAGGAAAAATATAGAAGGAAAATATTTAATCAATCAATCCCTAATCAAATCAATCAGCATTCAATGCTTGATTTGTTTCCAAACCAACTCACACGAACAGCAGCAAATACATGCACAGTTCGGTCCACATGATTAGCTAGCTCAACAGAGGAATGCGTACGAGGACAAGAAAAAAGAGGACAAGAATGCACACTTTCATGATCGTCAGGAAAAGCAGATGTCTATTTCTAGTGCTGCTAGACCTGTTTCTTCCTTTTTCCTTTTCTATTTTCCTTCTTGGTGGCTACGTACAGGGTGAAGCTAGCAGATGTCCTGATGCTTTGTTCACACAATCTTGTTATGTTTTCTCTTATTGGTAAGTAGAAGTATGCCAGTTCATGTTCAAGTTAGATTGGACATGGGTTGGCTTGGTAGAAGTCCGAAGATTCTTGGGCCAACGTCTTTTTTATTCTGGAGTCTCGCCCGGCCATACTGCCACTACTAATTGTTGCATAGCCCAGTTGGTGTGACTCGCTGATGGGTGTACAGAGCACTAAAAGTGATACAACATACGGTGAATGGAATCAATCTGAATTTTTTTAATAATTTTTTTTAATTCCGAAACATAGTAATATATGTATATATTTTTTAATTTTACACAAATAATCCCTTGTCGCTCCACCATTAAGCGACATGGGCTAGTCGTCTAACAATTGCGCGCCAAGTGTACTAGTCGTCCAGCGGTTGAGCGACTTAGCCCTAATCGCTCAACTGTTGAGCGACTTACTCCCTTCAGCTACTAGTCTCTCAACGGTTGAGCGACTTAGCCCTAGTCGCTTAACCGTTGGGCGACTGGGGCTTATAACCCGTGAAGTGCCGGCCCTCGCCATTTCCCTCGGTCGTTCGCCATTTTCACTGAGAAGAGCAAGTAGACCTGCCGTGAGGAGAAGAGAGGAAGGGAAAGATGAGAAGAGAGAGAAGAGGGGGGAGAAAGGGAGGAGAGGGAGGGGGAGGGAAGGAAGGAGGAGAGGTCCGTTCATCGACGACGGTGAGTCCCCTCCACATTTTTTTTTGTATATCTACTTTCGATACCTGGTAGGTTCGCAATTAAAATAATTAGATGTGTAGTTGTAAGTAGTGCAGTCATAGAACTACCGTCAGTTTAGTTGTTAATAGTTGTACTTTCGAAACCATGGTAGGTTTACAACTAAAATAATTAGATGTGTAGTTGTGTTAGATAAGTCGCATATTTGTGCAGCCGTAGAACTAACGCCAGTTTAGTTGTTACTAGTTGTACTTTCGAAACCATGGTAGGTTTGCGACTAAAATAATTAGATGTGTAGTTTTAAATAGTGCAGCCGTAGAACTAACGCTAGTTTAGTTGTTACTAGTTGTACTTTCGAAACCATGGTAGGTTTGCGACTAAAATAATTAGATGTGTAGTTGTGTCGGTAGATCATATATTGTTGTTAGTTTTAAATAGTGTAGTCATAGAACTAACACTAATTTAGTTGTTAATAGTTCTACTTTCGAAACCGTGGGAAGGAAAGATTTACGTGGTGCCCTATGGATAGAAACATGCATGCAGCGCTAAGGAAAGAAATGATTACAAGCAGCCGGCAGCTTCTCCTATCATCACGTCACCTGAAGGAAAAATATAGAAAGAAAATATCTAATCAATCAATCCCTAATCAAATCAATCAGCATTCAATGCTTGATTGATCTCCTGGGGTGGTTCAGGTACCCGTATAATCAAAATCAGAGGGAGAAAGAAGAAAGTTTTCCCAGTAGTTCTTGATCTCCTGGCTGGTTTCAGGTACCCGTATATGAACTGTGACATTAATTCTTTGTTTTTCAGCTAGAAGACCATTGGAACGGAGCAGCAGTCCGTTGATGTGCATTTGCATTGAATGTGAACGGAGCAGCAAATCTGGAATCTGAAACTTTATGCTAGCCTTTTCTTTTTATAGCATTGTCAAGGAAATCTTAAACCTGAAACTAAAACTGAAACCCAATCATGGAAATCTGAAACTCGAATTTTTATGTTGATCTGATATTCTGATGTATATGCTTATTTGTGTGACCTGATGTATATGCTTTTTGATGTCTTCAATTCTCACTTGCGCATTGTGTTCCTTTTTTGAACGAAATTTCAGTCCAATTTCGTCAAAATTTTAAACGATGAATTGAACTGTTTAACGAAATATGCAACCGAAATTCCGAAATTTCGGTGGTTTCACCCCTAGCGAAATTTTTCCAAAAACGAAAGAGTTTCCCTGGGTACATACATCACAATCCACACGGTAGTTCACTCGTCAAATAGTACATCAATTCTTCAACACAAACCATCTAGAAATCATAACGGTATGCCGTTGACGAGAGCGAGGGCGTTGCTCGTGTCCTGACTGACGCTCGCCACCCCGCCAGCCACCTCCTTCCCGGCCGCCGAAGCCGCGGCTGCCTTGCCCACGTCGGTGAACCCGTCAGCGTAGGTCCACTGGTTTGTCATGGCCGCGCTGAGCCACGTCTGCGCGTTGGAAACCTCCCACCTCGCCTCCCTTCGGCCTGCCATCGGCATCTCGCTGCTTGACCCGGCCGTGGCCGCGTCGAGGCGGCCGAGCTCGGCCGACGACCAACTTGCGAGGCCGGCGGCAGAAGATATCGTGCTTGCGCGGTCACGCAGCGCGGAGGCCACTTGAAATGGTCCCGGGACGTCGTCCGTGCCGGCGTCGCGGTGGACGAGGTCCTTGATGCGCGCAGAGAAGGCGAGGAGCCGAGCCGCCGTGACATCGGTCGCAGCGCGGGCGAGCCTGACGCGGCTGGTCTGGAAAGTGGCGGCGTACGGGAGGAGGGAGTCGTAGCAGACGTCGGGTACAGCGTGGTGGCGCAGCGAGCGCGGAGGAACGCTGCCGCCGTCGTCGTCGGCCTCGCCGACGGAGACGCGTTGAATGGCGCCGATGCCGTCGGATTCGCCAGGTTGGCGGCTAACGAAGCTCTAACAGCAATGGCAGTAAACAAGAGGGCAAGGGCGAGCTGGTATACGGCGGTGAGAGACGCCATGGCAATGGTTAGCTCCTTGCTCAAGCACTCTGCTAGAAACGAGACGGGACGAGTTTATATAGGTGACAAGGAAGAAGAAACTTTTCGAGGATGTTTGCACCGAGCACCAAGAAACACAACGTGAACACACACACACGCGTGAACACTTCCACGTGAAAAAACTCATGTTTTGGAAACTCCAATGAGCAAGGACACAACAGGATTTTTATTGCCACACTAATACTACGATGCAGCTTTTCGGTTGTTTTTATTTCCAAAGGAAAGACACAAAACGGAAAGGAAAGATTTACATGATGCTATGGAAAGAAACATGCAGTCCTAAGGAAAGAAACGATTACAAGCAGCCGGCAGCATCTGCTGTCATCACGCCACGGAAGGAAACATATGGAAGGAAAATATCTAATCAATCAATCCCTAATCAAATCAATCAGCATTTAATGCTTGATTTGTTTTCAAACCAATTCACACGAGCAGCAGCAGCAAATACATGCACAGTTCGGCCCACATGATTAGCTCAACAGAGGAATGTGTACGAGGACAGGAAAAAAGAGGACAAGAATGCACACTTTCATGATCGTCAGGAAAAGCAGATGTCTATTTCTAGTGCTGCTAGACCTGTTTCTTCCTTTTTTCCTTTTCTATTTTCCTTCTTGGTGGCTACGTACAGGGTGAAGCTAGCAGATGTCCTGATGCTTTGTTCACACAATCTTGTTATGTTTTCTCTTATTGGTAAGTAGAAGTATGCCAGTTCATGTTCAAGTTAGATTGGACATGGGTTGGCTTGGTAGAAGTCCGAAGATTCTTGGGCCAACGTCTTTTTTATTCTGGAGTCTCGTCCGGCCATACTGCCACTCGAAATCTCACCGCAAATAAACCAATTGTTGCATAGTCCAATTGGTGTGACACGCTAACGGGTGGATAGAATACTAAAAGTCATATAACATATGGTGAATGGAATCAATCTCTACTCGTAGGTGGATGAATCCTTCGGGAACCATTCTCTACTAGTGGGAGGACCCTTCACTAGTATGACATAACAACTACTCAATTTCATTTCAACTAGTTTAGTTAATATAACATCCCAAAATCTCAAATTGGGTAAGTGTGTTAAAAATAAGTGAGAAAATAAAATTGAGCATGTTTATATGTGGGAAAATAATTTGAGCACGTTTTGAATTTTTCATCAAAGCAATTATTGCATTTACATACAAACAACAAATTGAGAGAATTTTTGAGGAAAACTTAGAACCGATAAAATACTGGAAATTTTACACAAGAAACCATACCATGTCAGGAGCTTCCACAAACAACTGCATAAATTTTGGAGCCCGTTTGCTATGTTTAAAAATTTGTCAAACCCTCAGCCTTTTTCTGAAATTTTTGAAACCAATTCCTTTTCCCGCTCACCTATTGGGCCGAAAAGCCCAACCACCAAACCCTCCCTCGCATGCGCCAGCCCGCGCCCCGCTTCCCTTTCGCTGACATACCGGGCCCGCGTGATAGGATCCTTTGTCCACCTCACCTTCGTATCTGCGCGCTACGCCCACGCCTGCTGCGCCCGCTGGTTTCGATCGCCGCCCGCCGTTTTCCGACTTCACTTGCTCCTATCGCCTCCGCCAGTGTCGTACATCACTGCGTACATGCTAGCATCCCACCTGTCACCTCCTTTTCCCCCGCGTGGAGAGACGCTAGAGCGTGCCCACGAGATTCTCGCGCAACCGCCAACTTCTCGATGTTGTTCTCGCACAATTCTCTTTTGTAATTAAAGCCTTGACCACATCATCGTCTTCCTTAGCTCGCCTCCTTCCATTTTCGCACAAACCCGAGTTTATCACTCCTTGGTTTCGCGGAAGTTGTGCTCGTTCGACGCTGGTGAGCATGCCTCCGCGCTCCGCCACTCTGGTGAGCTTCTTCTCCCACGATGTGCACGTCACTTTTATCCTTGAGCTTTACTCATCCTTCTCCTTTGCTCAATATAGCCCTAGGAGCCTCATAGTGAAGGGATACGGGTTGGCTACACTAGCTAATAATTAAAAAAAATTCTACCACGTAGACTAGGAAGCCATGGAAGCAAGAAATCATAGATCGTTATCACTAGACGCGCAGTTGAGTATTTAATGAATTAGAAAAGGATTAGTAATCTGAATTTAGTGAAAAAAAAAGTTATGGGCCTTCGGCCCATACCCAAGAGGTGCGTCGGCCACCAACAAAAGAGGGAGAGGGGGAAACCCTAGCTATGTACTGCAGCATGCTCCCGGCACTGTAGTGCCTCCACTGTAGCATCCCTGTGTCTCCTTCCCATGGCAGCCCAAGCCTCCATTCCTCCTGCTGCTACCAAGGTAGTTAGGATCACGATCCTACTCTTAGAGTTTTACGATCCTACGAACCCACGACAGCCTGTCGATCCAAATCGCACTATCAATCCTACTCGTAGAGACTTAGGGCAAAAAAAAATTGCAATTTTTTTAGAGGCTAGGCTTTGCTGATATTTTGTTTTAGAGTAAAATTTGTTGATATTAATTTCTGAGAATAAAACTACAAATAAACAAGGAGCATGTAAAATATTGTATCAGTGTGGTAATGTTAGTACAAATATCTATATTATGGCATGAGAAATCTTGAGCTTGATAATGATAAGCTATTTTTATTCTTAGAGTATGTCTAGCTACTTTTAAGGAACATGCAAGTAGTAAACCATATAAGAATCATACAAACTTATAGTATAGATGTTAAATATGTGTATTTTTACAATTTCGTAGAATCACCGATTCTATGATTTGATACTAGATTTCGATCCTACCGAAGGCAAATCGATCCAACTCGGGATCTTGACTCTAACTACCTTGGCTGCTGCTGGCCAAGGAGAAGAAAGGGAAGAATGAAAGGGGAAGGGGAAATTCTCACGGGAAGATTCAGTGGTCCTCGTCATGATCTCCAAGGGTGAAGAACATGTTTCCCTCCCCTTTTGTTTAGGAGTTTTTCAGTCGGTAGAGATTCGTTTAGTACATTGGGTAATCTGCTATCCGTGTTGTACTGTGATTTTGGGCACTGTAGAAGCGAAATATGGGAACATCGTCTCCGAGAGAATTGTAGATCTCTATATGTTGTTTTCATAGAGTGCTCGTTCACATAATTTGGATAAACGATTAGAAAGTTATGGCCATTGCAATCCTGCTGTCTAGGGAATTCTGTCAAGTTCTTGCAGTTGTAGTAATCGGTACATTAAAAATAGTTAACGATCTAATTCGGGAACTGAACCAACATGACTATTGTAGATAATTCCTTAAGGTTTCTAGAGAGACCAGGAATGCAATGTTTGGATAAACATAATGGAAGTTATGATTTTTGTAAGGTTTCTGTCCAGAGAGGCATAATCTTTTGGTAGCAGTTCGGTAAAATGCATATTAATATTACTAAATGGATTAATTAGGGTTCTTGATGTCCATGAAAGATGTATATAATGTCTTAAGGATTTCAAAAAGTATAAGTTCACGATTTTCAGAGTTATAGATCATAAGATATGATTTTTGTAAAGTGACTGTTCTATTTTGGATGAAGCAGTGTTTAGGAGGAACGGGTCGTTTTGGGTTGTGATTAGGAGCGGTGATATTTATTCATTTTTGTAATGTTGTATGCTCTTGGAATGTCTCCTTAGTATGTTTTATGAATGCTCAAGTGATGGTGTGAATCCGGGGGTAGTACCTTCTACTCGTTGTCATACATCACACGATTGAGGCAAGTGCAATTAGTGGGTAGCATGTAACACCCCAGCCCAACATGAGCCTGGAATGCTACTAAACTAACATTAAACGATTCTAAGCCAAAACATTCTATCCAATTTTGGCAGAACCTCCCCTGTATAGTTAACTACTAGGAGGTTCTAACATTTGAATAAAATATATATAAATAATCCAACGTCCAGAATCATCAATAGGCATTCAAAACATGTTAAGAAACTAGCATATTCAAAGGTATCCAAAAGATACTACTCATCATTATTACACTTAATCCAATGCATGAAGTATAAACATAATCAATCCTTAAGCAGTTTGCTCACTTATTAAGGTACGAACTAAAAATTTATCAACTTTAAAGGTGAATCGCAGTGTGTGAATACAAATCAAGTCTACTCCCTCCCATGCATGTCGTTCTTGCAAATGGTACCTAAAAACACAACAAAAGCAAGTGTGAGCCCCAAGACTCATCAAGTACCAATAATGAAACATTAAACTCACATTTACAACATCAACATTCCATTCCAAAGCTTTACTCGAAAACATAACTCATGATGTATGAATGCAAATATGCAATGCAACTTTTCTCTTTCACTCTTTTTCGCATTTCACCGGTAATGTGAGATATGCGACCATCGCCGCATACCATGCCTGTGCTCGCAAGCACAGAGACTAATTGTCCAATACTCCGCAAGTAAAGGGGACCTCAAGCCCACACTTCACAAGTGTGGGGACCTCAAGCCCGTCATATACATGACGGGGATCTCAACAAATGCTTGCTCACCACATGACCAAGTCTTTATTATGTCAACATGATGCATATGAACAAATCTTAAGTCATCATAATTATACTTTCTCAGAAACATCACTTATGAATTTAACTCATTCATACTTTCATCATTCATGTTCATAGACATTCATACACTCAAGCATCCATGCATAATACATATTTTCACAACACTAATAATCATGGTCATCAACATCCATAGCACTCAAGCATCTATAGATATCACATTTATTCACAATAATCGCGTGACATCGGAGGATGTGAAGAGGGTGTTGCCTCCGGGACCACTCCCCCACCTAAAATTCATTTAAAGGCTTACTAAGACAACAACATTGGACCAAACAAACTATATAAGCAAACACGAACTAGCAATAGCTTGTAAAGCGATCCCATCTCCAATTTCCTATATGCTGATCTGTCCCCTCTGGAAACAGTCGTGTTCTAAAATTCGTATCTTTTAGTACATGAGTCAAAATAAGGTGTTCTTAGACTTCATTGAAAGGTTATGAAATTCCCCAACTAAACCTAGTTGTTGGGCCTTCCTGATTCGGCCATCAACTACCCCTATCATGCCAATTAACAGAACATCGATTTCACGTCAGGTTCTCTGGACAGTACACTAAAACTACCATAACTTTCAGATCGTTTGTCCAAACTTCGCGTTCTTGGGCTTCCCTGAAAGATACGACAATTATCTATAACTTTCATTATAGTGAGACCTCCTAGAAACTTATTTATCTATCGGTTTAAGCCTAATTACTATAAACTATCAGAAACGTAGTAGATTTACGAAACAGCGGCGCTACAAAATTCATAACTTTTGAACCGCTCGTCCAAACGATATGATCTTGTACTCTACAGAAAGGTATTGACGTCACCTACGATTCTCTAGGAGGCGTCCTTCAGATTATACCATTAAACATCTCAAAAATGTCATGCAACCCAATCTTCCCTAAACAGACCTAAATGCCGACATTGCAAAAGATCAAATAACCCACTAATCAGAAGGGAATGGGGTCTTACCCTTGAAGAATCACCGCCGAACGCAAAGAACACCCATCCCAGGCCACGATCTCTCCCTTTCCCTCTCTTCTCCCTTCCTCTCCCTTTCTCTTCCCTTCTTCCTTGGCCAGCAGCAAGGAGCGACATGGCTTGGCCAAAGAGGACGGCATGGAGGGAGAGGCGGCATCAATGGGGAGGGAGTGCTACAGTAATAGTGGCACTGTAGCATAAAATTACTATAGCAAACTAGGGTTTCTCCCTCCTCCTTTTGTTAATGGCTGAATTCCTCATGGGCCATGGGCCACTTTGGCTAATTCCCCCCTCCTTTTGGCCAGTCACCACCTCCCACCTTTGGGCCAAATACCAATGGGCCTAAGGCTCCGGCCTAGGTTGTCCAAATTTTGCTATAAACCCCCTCTCTAACTGCTTAAATAACTATTTTCTATTTAGTCCTTCTCCTAATTTAATTATTCTCTCCCGAATATTCTTTCGAACGCTTTTAGGGTATTACATTCTACCCCCCTTATACAGAATTCGACTCTAAATTTAACCACACTTATCGTCAAGGAACAATCACAGCTAGAATTTTTTTCCACAGTACCACGCACCTGCTGTGAACAATTCCGGATAAAGCTCACGCATGCGAGACTCCAACTCTCAAGTTGTTTTTCCTCTCGGACTTATGGGACCACCGCACCTTGATGCAAGCGATGTATTTCACGTCATCACTGCACGACCTAACGAGCCACTCAAAGGACAGGGCTCGAAGATGCGGTTTTCTCGCTGGTCAACGGCCCTCACGAAACTTCACACTCCAAAATACCTCAAGCATTCTCTTAACATCGGTTCATCCAAAACGTTATATACCTCGCTCTAGGACTCGAGGCGGTTCTAGCGATTTGCTATCTTCCAAAATCCCATAGCGTCCAAAACAAACCAAATATACTCAGGCTAACTTTCTCTTGAGTCCAAACCACATAACTTGCACGTAAACATATGGAATTCTCATTCCATCTCTCAATCGATCTCTTCATCATAACAAGGCGAACCTCCGTCACGCGAGGACACGCAACATAACTTATTTTAAACAAACTTTAATAATCGAACTCGATTGAAAACAAAGGATTCACAATGCAACCCACTCACAACCAACCTTCCTCCAAAACACTCAAATCCAAAATCAAAGATTCATCAAGAAAACCCTTTTTACATTCCAACTTAGCACTTTGCACATGAACACCATATAAGCCAACAGAGAATTCGCTCGAACGCCCAAATCAAACACTTCATTTATACTCTTGAACCGAAAAGAACCACCTTACCGATCATAAAGTCGACTCATATTGTACATGATCTCCATAAAAAAACCCAACTCAAACTAGAACCAATAGAGCACTTCTCTACTTGAGAGAACATTCTTTTCTCAGATGTTCTTTTTAAGAAATAAATCCTTTCCCAAATCATCACACTAATTCATTCTCTGAACCTACAACCCCAAAACGATCCTTAAACCAAAAGTACAACCATACTTATTTAGAGGGACTCTACTAATCCATAAAAGGATTCTCTAGTCCACTCCTATACCAAAGGAATTACCTTGACAAAAGGTTTCCAACACATCAATAAAGATCTTTCACCCACAACCCCAGCATCTCATTCTGTTAAAGATAATCAACTTTAAATTCTTAGCACACATACTCATTTACTTTACCCGAGGTATTCTATCAAAAATCAACATACTACTCAAAATTCGCTTATGTTCATCTACCTCTACACATAATATTGAGTCTTCAAGGTCCTAGCATAAAAGCAAAGCCCAAAATCAACCTCCAAGTCTCATACCATGAATTTATGGTATAATCGATAGGAAATCCTCAAATTCTTTTACTAAAATTCACACAGCTCAACTATAACCTCAGTCATTAATATCAAGATTCCTCACTAATCAAGTAACCGCCCCAAGGCAATTTATGTCACCAATCTTAGACCTTCTCTAATCCACACCAGTCCAATTCAGTTACACAACCACAATATACCCGTTTGCAAAACCCTAATGCATTGACCAAGATTCAAACATACTCAATTACTAATGTCAATAAATATATTCTTTAACCAAGATATCCTTAGAAATAATTTAACTCCCACAGGGTTACTCACTGAGGCCGAGTCATACTTGACAATAGCTCAATAGTTTCTGCTATCCCATTAATTATCACAACGCTTAGGTTCCTCCACACCGCTACTCTCATTAAACTTCACCACCACAACTCTTCTGCACAATCATACTCGGTATCCAATTGCGATACTCTAATAAGTTTATCAAGAGTCCATAATTTCGATAATCCCAATATTCCAACATGGACAAAGGTTACTGGATCATTATTCGCCTTAGGTTCCACTAGTTGTAACACTAATCAATTTTATCTCATCGACAAACTTTCCATGTAAATAGAATTCTCTCCAGGTGTTATAAGTCGAAACCAATTCACTTTATATTGCTCTTCAAATAGATTGGTTCCCAAAAATCCAAACAATTCCAAATACTTGACCACCTCCAACCATTCGTCACATTACTCTTTATAAGACTTGGCAACACGACTTGGTTAATTCCTTGCTCAAAAGGAAGAAATAAACAGATATAAGGTTCAACGCACAAGAAAACGTGGCTCCTTGGAGTGAGCACAAGACCAAGAGAAATAGTCAAATAGAATGATCTCGGAAAACAAAAATACAAGTTCACAGTCGAGGGCACAAGTCCCACAAGAAAGAATTTTCAAACCACCATAGATCATAATAAAACATTGCTATGGAAGCCCAAAAAACTCTTAAGCTGCAACGACAGAAAAGTTGCAGATTACAATTCTTAGCTCCAACCTTAGATACTTATGGTACTCAGTTTCCGTCAACAATTAAAGCAATTTTCTTTGATTACATCGTTACTTGTGAACCCAAACAAGAAATGCCTTTAAAACTGAATCACCTTAATCACTTAGAAACCAAATAGAACCTTCCAAAATGTCACATTGCTCAAACTAATTTCATCTACTACATAAATCATGGACTCCCCAAAGGATCACGAATGCAAAACTCTAAACATTTCATTTATCCGATATTACGAAAAGCAATCAACTTACTTCCTCTCTAGAAGAATCATCACCACTCTAATGTGTCACAATCTCTTGTAGACCATATTACTAACATCAAGAATAATTTCCTCTTAACAATGTTCGTTAACGTTAACTCTTCCTTTATAAGTTCCCAAAGCCTTACCAGAATATTACATATCCCTTTATCATCTCATCCTCAATTGAGTGTAACATCCTCACTACAACAACCACTCTATTTTAGTGGGAACCTGCTACAAAATTTAAAAGGTTATACCAAAACCCTTTCATCAAAGACATTCTATTATCCAACAATTTCACGATCAAGCAAGCATAGGTCACCTATTAAATCCCAACATGAACATTTCCAAAAGAAACACGGTATATTATTTCATAACATTGCTGTTATCTCAATAAGATTGCAGCAGCCAACCTATTCTAGAGTATATCTAATACACCAACCGCACTATCAGAGCAACCTCTTTTAAGAAGGGCATGCAGCCACAATACACCCTCATGAAACACACATGACTAAATCGCTTCCAAATTCCAACCCTTCACCTATTCGAAATGCTCACACTAATTTAGTACACACTAATTCCATTCTGGAAGTTATCATAAACCATTGATGATTATTCAATCATATAGACGAATCGATGGCCCTTTCTCTATTTGTATTCCCACGAGCATAAATAAGATCATCAAATAACCAATTAAAGAAAGTTTCCATATTAATATCTACTAAGACAACAGTCAAACACATCCTTATATTTCTCTTCCTGCACAGTTAGATTAATCCATTGAGACCAAATAATCCAACAAGTTTAGCAAACTAAACAATTCTAAGGGTCAACCATTTCATCAATGTTCCACGCATCTTAATAACTCTATTGATTCCAATTAAGTATAGTCATACTCCTGATCACAGTTCATCAAGAACTACTAGAAGACAACATCAACTTAATCAATTTCACTCCCAAGGATACTCATTAGGATTTATTATGCACTACATTACAGACCCACCTTGATAACTCATATCATATCCACCAATTTCTTTGATTATAACCTCCATCTTAACCACGAGAAGACATCGCTAAAGGGTTTAATACTTTCTTTCATAAAAGAGAACCATTCAACTTCTACACTCAAAATACCCAAAGAAGTAGTTTTATTGAGTCAAAGCTTCCACACACTAAAAGACTTACAAAAGGAAACTTTCATTGTCCAAATCATCAAGCGAAATAAATGGGTTATGTTTTCCAATAAGAAGGACAGAACTCCAATACAAGGGTCAATCTTGGCAATTAATCAAGTTCATCAGCCGCAAGAATAACACAATAGTTGGGAAAACAATAACTTCTTTAAGGGCAAATTAAACAAATGGAAAAATAGATCAATTTTTCTCAAAGCAACTCATCAACCGCAATGAACTAATAATCCCAAGAGCAATTCATCGTCCATAACTGGACAAGAGTTGACAAATTTGAAATTCAAGGAAGGGAATAACCTTTCTAAAGATACTCACTATCAAGCATGTACTAAGATGTTCGAGGTAACCACTTCACTATTCTCTTACTACTGACGGTAGTGTAACTTTGGTAAAACCAGAGCCACAACCACGACCTCAATCCCACACATAACAATCATATAATTAGTTAATAAGCAATCATACTCAATTCATATCTGCGATCAACAATATGAAATAACGAAAACGTAAATGCAATGCAATAACCCAATCCCACCTACTGTGCATAGTGTGTCAAGTTTAATATTTCAAATACCACGGACCTACAGCCCGCTCTGATACCAACTGTAACACCCCAGCTCAACATGAGCCTAGAATGCTACTAAACTAACATTAAACGATTCTAAGCCAAAACATTCTACCCAATTTCGGCAGAACCTCCCCTGTATAGTTAACTACTAGGAGGTTCTAACATTTGAATAAAACATATATAAATAATCCAACGTCCAGAATCATCAATAGGCATTCAAAACATGTTAAGCAACTAGCATATTCAAAGGTATCCAAAAGACACTACTCATCATTATTACACTTAATCCAATGCATGAAGCATAAACATAATCAATCCTTAAACAGTTTGCTCACTTATTAAGGTACGAATTAAAAATTTATCAACTTTAAAGGTGAATGGCAGTGTGTGAATCCAAATCAAGTCTACTCCCTCCCATGCATGTCGTTCTTGCAAATGGTACCTAAAAACACAACAAAAGTAAGGGTGAGCCCAAAGACTCAGCAAGTACCAATAATGAAACATTAAACTCACATTTACAGCATCAACATTACATTCCAAAGCTTTACTCGAAAACATAACTCATGATGTATGAATGCAAATATGCAATGCAACTTTTCTCTTTCACTCTTTTCGCATTTCACGGTGTCACGAGATATCGACCGTCGTCGCATACCATGCCCGTGTTTCGCAAGCACAGGGACTAATTGTCCAATACTCCAAGTAAAGGGGACCTCAAGCCCACACTCCACAAGTGTGGGGACCTCAAGCCCGTCATATACATGACGGGGATCTCAACAAATGCTTGGTCACCACGTGACCAAGTCTTCATTATGTCAACATGATGCATATGAACAAATCTTAAGTCATCATAATTATACTTTCTCAGCAACATCACTTATGAATTTAACTCATTCATACTTCCATCATTCATGTTCATAGATATTCATACACTCAAGCATCCATGCATAATACATATTTTCACAACACTAATAATCATGGTCATCAACATCCATAGCACTCAAGCATCCATAGATATCACATTTATTCACAATACTAGTAAACAAGTACTTGCCTTAATCGCGTGAGATCGGAGGATATGAAGAGGGTGTTGCCTCCGGGACCACTCCCCCACCTACAATTCATTTAAAAGCTTACTAAGACAACATCATTGGACCAAACAAACTATATAAGCAAACACGAACTAGCAATAGCTTGTAACGCGATCCCAACTCCAATTTCCTATATGCTGATCTGTCCCTCTGGAAACAGTCGTGTTCTAAAATTCGTATCTTTTAGTACAGGATTTAAAATAAGGTGTTCTTGGACTTCATTGAAAGGTTATCAAATTTTCCAACTAAACCTAGTTGGTGGGCCTTCCTGATTCGGCCATCAACTACCCCTATCATGTCAATTAACAGAAGATCGATTTCACGTTAGGTTCTCTGGACAGTACACTAAAACTACCATAACTTTCAGCTCGTTTGTCGAAACTTCGCATTCTTGGGCTTCCCTGAAAGATACGACAATTATCTACAACGTTCGTTACAGTGAGACCTCCTAGAAACTCCTTTATCTATTGGTTTAAGACTGATTACTAGAAACTATCAGAAACGTAGTAGATTTACGGAACAGCGGTGCTACAAAATTCATAACTTTTGAACCGCTCGTCCAAATGATATGATCTTGTACTCTACAGAAAGGTATTGACGTCGCTTACGATTCTCTAGGAGGCGTCCTGATCAGATTCTACCATTAAACGTCTCAAAAATGTCATGCAACCCAATCTGTCGCCGGCGATGGTAGTGGTGGCACCGCATCTAATGGTGGCCGCGATGTGTTCGAAGGACAAGTGTCGTAACTGCGATAAACTTGGGCACTCAGGCTCATCAAGTTCTAGGAACTACATGCGAAGATTGGCATAGTGGAGATCAAGAAAGTGCACAAAAATTGGGGAGTCATTTGTTAGTAATCCTTGTGTACATGGTATATCTAGATTTTAGAGAGACTTTGTTTTTCGTATTTAGGCAGTATTTGTTATGGATACTAGAATTGGTTTGGTATCCCTTTAGGATACTAGAGTCTCTTTCGAATACAAGTAGGAGCTTATACTAAATAAAAGGGCACCTATTGTAATCGCTTCTTTCAAGCAATAGAGAAGAAAAATAGAAATCACTGTCGTGCATGCAGCGCCAAAATTCTTTCTGTCATTTCTTGCGGTCGTGAGTTCCAGCACGCGCGTGTGTATTTCTTCCAGCATGATCGCGTTCTGCCGAGCGTGTGCTTCATCTTCCGATTGGATTGCAGCGTGTGTTCATCCGTTGAATACATAACGAGGTTCGAACGTGTGCGAGTGTTCATCTTCCGATGGGCTTCCAGTGTGTGCGTCTGCCGAGCGTTTGTTTTTTCTTCAGATTGGCTGACATCTACTGCCCACCCTCCCAAATAAGTGTTCAAAGCAGTCAAAATCGGCCTGAAAAAGTTGAATTTGCTTGAATTTGATTTTTTAATTTAAAATCCAAAAAACTCATTTTTTAAAAATGTCAGCCGAAATTGGCAAATCTTTTCCAATTTTCGGCTAAACCGGTTCTACAGTTCTACCTGCCTCCCGTTAAAAATTATCTACCGGTTTAAAAAACCCTGGATGTGATCGTTGGCCTCCCTTGGCTGAATTGGACATATACAATGGCTGTGAAGATTCAATTTAGGCAGGACGATGCCAGCGAGGTCCGAGGCAGTGCAGCAAGGACATGCGAGGCCAACCATAGAATAGGCGAGCTAGCTAGAGGTCGCGCGATAGAGGAGGGAGGAGGAAAGAGTGAGCTCACTAGAGACCAAGAGACGATGGCCAGACCTACGACTATGTCAATAATGTCATGGCCGACGGGCCAACAGTGGGCCATGCAAGCAGTGGTGTGAGCAGATGGCGGACGCAATCCCGGCAATTGGGCGAGCTAGTGGCGATCTGTGACGAATGCGGGGGTGACATCAGGTGTGTTACGATGTGGTACTGCCATCCTTGGATTCGGAGGCACGACGACATTATCTTGAATTTGTTCGGAAACGTTGTTGTTTTCTTGCTGTTTTTGGGGAGTCAGGAGAGAGGAGACCAGAGGGAGTCTGATTTTCTGGTACTTTTTTTTTTCTCGGGAGGCGCGAGACCGGGGGAGTGGATGGACGAACTCATCCCTCGGCACTAACCCCCTGTTTTAAGTAGCAATTACGTAAAGATAGACTTATTATCGACTAGCTTCGATTCCCAACATCCACAAGTTGAGTGGGTTATTTGTGTGAAATTTTCACTAGTATTTGTTTTATTATTGAATCCGTGATAAGTGGGTTATAATCCTTAAGATAACTATATTATCCAATTGTTCCTACCACCTAAAAAAGGCACAACGTTCGCTGTGAGGGCTAGAAATTCTAACACTATTGTGTAAAAATAAAATATAATAGAAATTCTCTTATTAACCAAGAGACAAATATGTGCAACGCTTAATTCAGGGGGGCTATATTTTAACGTTATGGATTAACAAGATATAGATGTTATAACTACCACATGTTTATGACCAATACAACTATATTTTCCATTGGCATTTGAGTTGTATAACAAGACAATGTGTTATTTGGTAATTCTGGTAATTCGTATAGTGTTTCAACAAACGTACCAGCGTGAAGTCCTCATTCACGGTGGTTCCATTCCAGTGCGTCATGTATTTGACGACATACACGCCGCATGATGCTCTAAAAATGTGGCTCATCATTCCATTAGTAGATGGAATATAATTTTTCGTGCAACGACAGGACAACGAACCAACTTGTTAGGTTTTTATGTTTTTGTAGTGCATTGTCACAAAATTTGTCATATCAATACTTGCGATTTGCATTGGCTCTGTGAAATGTAAACTGATTTTATTTACGTAACAAAGACATAGGTGTTAACGTGTTAAACAACGTACCACATACATGTGCTTGTCATCTAATTACTCTACTGACCAGGCAGACTTGTGAAAATTTCAATGTCCAACATGGTTTAATGAATCCAGTGCTTGAATCTTCTTTCTACTAATATGGACTGCAAGAAGAGCGCAAAGTTTATCACCGATGTTTACATGGATATACACCAATGTGATATGATGTTGCTATATTTTATTCTCGTGATCGAATCGAAGTGATAAATTGTGAGAATAACATTAAGAACGCTCTATATCACGTGTGAGATGAATAGCGTTAAGAACGCTCTATATCACGTGTGAGATGTTAAATTTCTACTTTATGATATTTTTATCATAAAAGTTGCAGTTTTCTAAAATTTACGCATTTTCAAAAAGTGATGTGGATTGTGTGGGTTAATACAGAGTGATGGAGAGTATTGGAGTGGTTGTCTGTATGTTGTTGGTATACACGATTATAGAGGGATTGAGACGAGACTGGAAATGTCCTTAGCCCCTTCAACCACTAAACTTCCGTCGTGTTATAGTACAACTACCTGCAGTAGTCTGTTATCACAAACTTTAACTTTTAATCGTTGCAATAGTTTATCGCCAAAAAAAATTATGGCAACTTATGATTGTTGTGGAATAATTCATGGTAGACTTTTGTGCACCAATACAAGTGTTTGATCGTCAGCAATGCGACCTAAAACACAACAATAAATATTACAGCAGTATTATTGTTCGCCATACTGTTAGATTTTGTTGCAATATCCCTAATTTATTACCACAATTCAAAATTTAAAAATTACCACACCTTTTATTGCAACGCTGTTTGGCATTTTTTTTGGCAATAATCACGTATTGTATATTTTCGGACTTAATGCAACTATTAAAATTGTTGTAAATAATCATGTTCCTTGTAGTGTGTACACATGACAAATACTATCACGAGAGCAATCACATAGTTGCCCCAACCTCCCACCCATATGAGCTGTCGTCATGTGCTCATCGGTTGGATTAACGTGCACGAAAAATATATATCGAACAGCCTCACGCACGGTAGTACGCAATGGCAAACTCTCTACCCGCGCATCGAATATATTTATCAAAAATATAAATCCTGAACCTGGCGTTGAGACGAGGTAGACATAGAAGAATCAGTAGGACTTCGGCTTCCACTTTTTTTTTTCAATTACAAGAAAGACATACATGCACACAAACTACCACGCACACACATCACATATACACACGCGAGTGTGTTTTCTTAGCACACTCCTAAATAGACTGAGGTCGGGAATAAATCCGTGAACCTTACAAAATTCTTATTGAAGCGCACTCGCTTGTGCGTAAAAGTGGGCACGAGGATTTGAAACTTGGTGGATGGAGTCGTACACCCACAACTCCACCCAATCAGTAGTTCCCAGTCTTCGGCTTCGTCTACGCCTACTCTTTATCCTTGATATCAAACTCTTGTTAGAATAATGTTGGATTTATCCTATCGGTCATACAAATTATCTTGGCAAATAATGAAATTAATTGGCCACACGAAACTGGGACCAGAAGATTTATGACATAGCATGAAAAGAATTTGACTATACTCTAGTTTATAGCTGATTTAAATCTATCTATTATTAATAAAGCAATAGAAAAGGAAGTCATATGTTCGCTCTGAAGGGCTAGAAAATCTCATATTAACCGGTGAAAAAAAAGATAAAAATCTACACCATCTATTGTGGTAGGTCAAAATTATGTTAATCTCATTTGGTTGAGCCTCTTTTAGATATTTTGGGGTTTGACCACTTACTTATTTTATAATCAAGTTGCAATCGAATATTACTACATTCCGGAACATATATAATGAAATGTGAGAGGATAACCGTTGGATAACAAAAATTATCTAAGTTTAATCATATTTACCAAACGGATTAATAGTCTTTTTTATAATTTTCATTCCAAAACATCTTAAAAAAGAAGCATAGCACAATAACCGCCAACTGAGCCTTAGGTCTACCACACACCGGATAAAGTGATGAACCACACACTCACACCAACCACGTTTACACTTTCATTTTCGCTTCGCGTAAAAGGGTTAACACAGGGGGTTGAAATGTATTTGGCACTAGTGTTTATATTCTTTTGCACTCTCACCTCACAAGCAATGTGGGTTCTCTCACCCTTAACAAGCAATATGGGACTATCCCATTCATATTTCACGTATGCTGGTCTCACTTGGGCTCAATTCTATTTGGACCAGGTCTCACATACACCCATTCTCAAAGTACTCGATGTCCTCGTCGTCAACTTATCCATGATGGGGCAAATGTTAAGGATTTCCCCCTCTTAGCATACGTCCATGCGTCCAGTACTGACACATATGTCATGCCGTGTGCCCACTCGGGCCAACACACACCATACGCTATGTGTTCGCGACCCTGTTTTGTACGTGTCTGTGTAATCGCGAACGCCCTAGCTCCAAATAGGCTTAGGTCTACCTGCACGCCGAATGAACTACACACTCACACCAACCCTCCTTGCGCTTTCATCCTCGCTTCGTATAAAAGTTAACCTATTGATTGAAATATATTTGACAGTAGGGTTTATACGTTGCACTCTCTCGCACTCAACGATGCACTTAATTTTTTTTGGCTCTTATCCCATTCATATTGGACTTCTGCCTTACATAAGCATCACTTGGGATCAATTCTACTTGGGCTCAATTATAGTTGTACCAGGTCTCACACCCCAGTGTGACAGATTGCAGTTCATTGATATCTTTTTTGCTGTTAAACGTGTAGTTCTTTAAAATAGAAAATTAAATTTGTAGTTTATGATAGTTTTGTCATAAAAGTTGTACTTTCCCGAAATTTACCCATTTTAAAATAATGATGTGGATTGTATGGGCCAATACGAAGCGACAGAGTACCGGTGACGTGCTCATCAGTTGGATTAATGTGCACGCAATATGTCGAACAGCCTCACGCACGGTAGCACGCAATGGCGAAAGCTCTACCCGCGCATCGAGTAGATTTATCAAAAATATAAAAAATCTGAACCTGGCGTTGACGGTGAGGTAGACATTGAAGAATCAGTACGACTTCGGATTCCTCGGCGTCTACTCTCCCATGGACTATCCTTCCCATGGACTATATCCTGGTCGATCTTCTGCTTTGTTGCTCGAGCTCCCGGAGCATTATCGATTCTATTTCTAGTGTTTCACACGTGCACATTAGCACATATACAAGAATCACAGTGAAAGAGAAAAATACGTGTACACAGAACTTTAATACTCGATTGCAACCTGCCTAACTAAAGTGTTTTTTTTCTCCATTCTATTATTAAACACATCTGATTACACGTTATTTTAAAGATTACCTAATCAACTTACTAACCAAGTCAAAAACTAAAATAAAAAGCCTAACAAAAAAAAAAACAAGCTAATTTGATCCGATACTGATTACATTAGGATCTTAATGCCCTATTATTTGACAAGTCTAGATTAATTTCCAACATGCTTTAGCAACACAGCTCCATTCCTTCCTCTTCTTCTTCAACATATCCCCCAATCCACCTCAATTCCACTTTAAATCCTCCCAATCAGCAGTAGGTATGTATGTACCTTAACTATAAACAACATCATGTTTCATGTAGAAAAGAAATATATATTAAGATTGAAAAACCAACTACATCTTGTTTCATATGGAAAAGAAAATTTTACTATGATCGAAAAAAAATCCCACGTAAAGTAACTTTATTGCCGTACTTCCGTGCAAAAGTCAAAACACAATGGTATATAGTAAACTGTCCCTAATTTGTGGAACCCTTCCACATTTGATATCCTTTCGTCGATCAGTCGTGTAAAGATAAACGGAAGTACAAACACTTCGCCATGGTTCATTTCAACGGTATGCCATTGACGAGTGCGAGGGCGACGCTCGTGTGCTGCTTCGTGGCCACCACCCGGCAACCAGCTCCTTCACGGCCGGCGACGCAACGGCACCCGATGCCCGAGCCCGTCGGCGCACGTCGCCTCGTTCGTCATCGCCGCGCTGAGCCACGTCTGCGCGTTGGAAATCGCCCACCTGACCTGCCTCTCGGTCGCGGTGGCTCCCGCCGCATCGAGCATGGCGAGCTCGGCAGCCGATTGCTTGGCCAGTCCGGCTGCGGATGATACCGTGCTCGCGCAGTCGCGCAGCGCGGCGGCGGCCGCGGGCGCTTCCCTTGCCCACCACGGGCGACGAGCTCCTTGACGCGTTTGGAGAAGGTGCGGAGCTTGGCCGCGTTGACATCGGCGGCGGTCCGGGCGAGCTTGACATGGCTGGTCTGGAACGTGCACCCGTACGGAACGAGGGATTCGTAGCAGGTTACCCGGTACAGCGTGGTGGCGCAGCGCGCACGGAGGAACGCGACCACCGACTGTGGCGCCGCGCACGGCGGCGGCGGTGCCCTTGGTGACGACGAGGAGTAGGATCTGGAGGCGGCCACGTGGGATGTTGATGCGACAACGGTGGCAACGAGGACGAAGACGATGAAGGAGGTGGTCGTGCGAGGAGCCATTGTTGCGAGTTGCATGAGTGCAGAGAATAGGGCGCGTGTGCACATATGTAGGGGTGCTATGGATATATTTAGCAAACGAGTTGCGTGCCTAGGATAATGGGACGTTGCATTGGAGGAAATGCCAAAACTGGGAATTTGTAATGTTGCTGATGTACCGGGTTTTTCGTTGGAGATTTGAGGTGATCACGCGCGTGATTGCCAAACTTGCTAGGCGGATACACAGCTTTCTTGTTACTATAAGTTTTTGTTGATTTGAACAAAATGCATTTTTGATGCCACTGTGCGTTGAATAGGAGCTAATTAATTTTCTAATTACAAACTCGAAATGTATCAAAGAAATTTTTTTAGCGTTATGCGCATTGTTTGGATCTGCTTCTATTCACGTGCTTTAAATTCGTGGCTTTCACTGTTTCTATTCGCATTTGCCTGATGGTTAACCCAAAGACCGACACAAAAATTTATTTTTCTGATGGTGGTTTACATAACCGTCAGGAAAATGATGTATTTCCTGTCCGCATTATAAACCATATTAATATTCCTGACTGTTGCTTATAGACATGTTCAAACACCAGTCCGGTGGCTGGATTTGTAAAAGCCCGATCTTGAATGGCCAGGCCGAACCTAGCACAAGCTCGAAAAACATTATTTTCTTCTTTTCCGAAATAAATAATATTTAACAATATTTTTCCTGAATAAACTATTGTTTTTAATCATTTATTTAATTTATCAGACTTTTTTGGGCTTCGGGCCTAGCTTGCGGGCTAGAAATTGGGGCCCAAGCCCGAAAAAATCGGATCGGATTTGGTCGACCGGGCCAGGCTACCTATGAACAACTCTAGTTGGTTGTGACTTGCGAGCCCGTCCCTTCACTAAAATGGCTAGAAAATACCACATTAATCTGTAAAAAATCTCATTAATCAAGAGAAAAAGATAAAGATGTACACCACTTATTTTGGTGAGGCCAAATTATAACGCATCGAATTAATAACATATAGACATTACATGTATTATAGTTGTATAACAAATACAATTATGTCTTCCGTAAGCATTAGATTAGTTGTATTACAATATGTTACAATTGCGTGGACAATCCACTGGTTCCCAATACATTAGAACAGTGGCAAGGCCACGTTGCCTTTTTTAGAATATACAACCAGATTGCCTTTGCTTCCAACCTGAAGTATTCTGGCCCTATCCACTGTTTGTACCTCTGTGTTGTACTGTCAAACCACATATCTAACACTGTCGTACCGTTAAACCCGAGCCAAAACATAACTCCGATAACAGCAAGTATTCGAATACGAAAATTACATTGAACAACAAGCCAAAGCACATCTCGGGGGTAAACCCTAATGAAGAACCAATGAGATTATCTCAACTATTTAAAAATTCAAGTTGGTTGGTCGTCCGTCCTCTCCACTCTCTTTGGCGTCCGTTCAATCAGCGAGCAGGATACGACAATCCAGATAGTATTGCTGAGTACAATAATAGCTGATGACCCGACATGTTAGGACTGTGATTTTTTAATTCTTACCAAAGCACGAGCATTGGACTAGTTTGAATTAGATAACGGTGATCGCTTGGTTCCCCAGCTCACCGGGCGCCTCCGTGTGCCCTTCCCCTAGGGAAGAAACTAAAGCATCATTGTGAGAGATGGTAGGAAAGCTAATTTGCTTACATGCTTGCCTGCTTTCGTTTAATTTCTACTTTAATTTTTAGTTATTTAAGGATTTTACTTTGGAGTTCCTATGAAAATCAAACTTTCAATTTCCTTTTATTTTTGATAGCACTTATCATAGAGTTTTTCTTCAGTTTTTTGTTGGAAATCATTAAAAAAAACTCCAATTGCTATTTTTTTTCTTCTAAATTTGAGATATTTGGCGATTTTACCACAGAGTTCGTATGCAAATCAAAATTCTAGTTTTCATTTATTTTTATTTGTTTACAACTGCCAATTATATTTTAATTTTTTAATTCCAAATTAATTTCAGTTTAAATTGGAATTTGTATACAAATCAAGCAGCGAATTTTCATTTAATTTTTATTCTGAATTTCAACTATTTTGGGATTTTACTTTGGAGTTCATATGTAAATAAAATTGCCAATTTTCTTTTATTAATTATTTCGAATTTCTGTTATATTTGTTGTACTTGATATGGACTCTTTCTTTTAGCTTAAGCCATTATAGGTCGGGTCACCAAGATGTTATTTTAATTTGCATTTTGAATTATATGTTTTTTGGAATTTTAGTTCTAAATTAAAACAATTTTCTAATTTCATTAGTTTTTACTATGAATTTAATGATTTGGAGTTCATATAAAAATGAAATCAGTAATTTTTATTTGGTTTTTATTCCGAATATGCATATTTTTATAATTTATATTTGACATGTTGTTTTTTCAATTTATGTTGGCGTTCGTATACAACTACAATTGCTAATTTGTTTTTAATTATTATTATGAATATTAGCTACTTGGGAATTTACTTTGGAATTTGTATGGAAATCAAATTTCTAATCTTCTGTTATTGTTTATTTGGAATTTCATTTTTATGTTGGGAGTCATAAAAATCCAACTGCCAATGTTCTTTTATTTTCGTTCGAAATTTCAGATCTTTGGGGATTTTCCTTTGAATTTCGTAAGGAAATCAAACTGGTAATTTTTCTTTTATTTTTTTAGATAGATAGATATAGATAGATAGCATCGTGTTGCATCATTTCTTCTTCCTCGATTCATATCAGTTTCCACGCCTCAATCAGTACATCTTTTACTTCGTGCCACAATTTAATGTAGATTCTAAACTGTAATTTCTTGGATTTGAACCCGTAACAAGTGTGTTACATATGAACCTTAAGAGGAATGCACTAAATAATTGCCCAATCCTCTCTCAGCAAATATATTATGAAGAACTAAAAAGATACAGCTTATAATTGTGAAAAGCGAACACTTAGATTTTAACATGTGTTAATTATTGCATAATACGTTAACCTCCACACACGTAAAGCCAACATAGTCTTGTGATATCTCGTTTAATTAAATGAGTAATCAACTATTTACAAAAGGGATTAGAAATTCAGAAATTAGGATTGTGGAGAAGATGTGGGCTGTCGGCCCACAGCCCAATAGAGGGAGCCAGCTGCCAATAAGAGAGCAGGGGGAGGGGGCCGCCACCCTAACTCTAGCTGCCAGCACCCCTGCCCACACCCCCTGCGCCCCTTCTTGCGCCACCCTCTCTGGCCACCGCCCCGCTAGCGCCACCCCTCCCAGTGTCATCTTCTGTTTGCTACCCCTGCCATGGGGATGGAGCTGCTGCTGTGGTTGTCCAGCATGGAGGAGGAGGAAGAGCCAGGAAGGAGCAGCAAGGAACCATGAGAAAGAAGAAGGAAGGAGGAAGGAAAGCGAAGGGAAAAGGAAGAAGAAAGCTAGGGTACTTTTGTGATCCATTCGTGAACGTCATCGGTTTTCCGTGGGTAACGATCTGATAATCCCTAGATTGATCCTAGAGTATTGTTTATTCATGTGGTAGATTGGTTTGGTCACGGGAGATAAATGTTGTGTGGTGCCCTAGTTCGTCGAACTATCTTGCAGAAACTTATGGGGAGAATTAGGGGTACCTACGCTTATAATCAGGATCCCGTCTGGTTAGAAAAGTTGTAGATAATTTTCTAAGCTTTCCAGAAAGCTCTATATCACTAAATTTTGATAAGTGAATGAAAAAAGATGGCCTCGGGAGTACTGCTGTCCAGAAATCTATTGCCAATGGTAAAAGTCGTGTAGATTGATTAATTACATGAATTAGATGAAATAATTTAATTGTGGTAATAACTGGGATAAGGTAGATAATTCTCTGTAGATTCCAAAAATATTATGGTTTTTTATTTTTCATGTTATAGAAAAATAGTTACAAAAAAAGTGAAGTTAGCTATTTTGTTAATTGCTAGTATAGCCTTTGGGGTTGGAAATGGGAAACTAAATGGTAACTGAGATGTTGGACTTAACTAAGATATTGTGGGGAATTTCGTGTAGATTCCAGAAAACATATAGGTTACAATAGTTAGATTCCAAAAATGAGAGTTATGGTCGTTTGATCACTTGGACAGCTAGTAGGTCGTCTGGTGAAGTTGAGTTAAGAGCATTGATTCGGCGTGTAGGTGCGATAATATTTTGGTTGATGAATTTGGTACTGCTGTGGCATATGTTGAGTGCATCAGTGATTGTTTGTCCAGGAACGTTGCCTCAAGCTTAGTGCCACATTTGCATCACCTAGTTCCTAGAGGCTAAAAGGCAAGTGCGTGGTAGAGCGGTGAACAATGAGTTTTTTTGCCATTATCTTTTGTATTACTTTACTATGTTATTTATTTCTGATTCTGTTAAGCTTATTTACATACCATGATATTGATGACCGGGAGTTAAAGAGATTATTACATGAAATATTGATGACATGGGTTGTTGATGATATGATGTGGTAATGACATGGAGATAACGATGATGAATTATGTTAATAAATAGTTAACACTCTTATATCGGTATCGACTCATTGAGTTGCATATGAGCATCACGATAATGGATCATTGCATACATGAGAAGTACATTGTGAAAATTAACTAAATACGATATGATTTGATTAATTGAGAATGAGCATGACAATAAAAATGGATGATGATGATATTATTGATTATGGTTGATAAACTATTGTTTATTTTTTTATTATGTATTTGCTAAGTTTTGGACTCACTCTTGCTTTGTTATTGCTTTTAGGTAACAGTTGATGGTGACATATATGGGGTGGAGTAGCTCACGACACATCACGTGCAAATATCACATATTTATCAATTAGTTTGCTTTATATGATCTAGTGACATGATTATTTCATTTAGGACTTCTTTCATGTTGGGAGTTGATTATCTTGGTTTGATTTGTCATTCGTTTCATTTAGATGGAGCTATTATGTAACATCCCAATTTTGGGCTTGTGTTTCAAATGTAAGAAAATGAGTAGAAATTAAAACTTTTTCTTACATCATGTGTTTCTGTTTGTCTTGGACAAGTATTGTACAAGACTTATGGAAATGCAAAGTCACAAGTCTTTTGATCCAAATCTTGTTCCTTCAAAAACAATCTTGTCAAACCTTTTTGATCATCCTCTGGAAATATTTTCCTAAGTTCTTGGGATGATATGTGACCCCTCTGAAAAATTTCACAATTTTTAGAAATTGTTTGAATATTTTAGAGGCGATCAAACTGTTTGACTCTCAGTCAAACCTAAAACCAGTACCTTGTAGAATTTTCGGAAAAAATACAATGCATAAAAACCTCTGAAAATTTTACACAAGGTCAATGTCTCAGTCAGCAAGCTCCTGTAAAAATTTCAGAATTTTTGGAGTTATTTTGCTACCCCAAATAAATCCTCAAAAGTCTCAGCATAATTAAAACCTAAAACCAATTTCACTTGTTCCTTGGGTTCGAGTGGGCTCGAGTCCGAGCCACTTGACTCGGTCGAACCACCTAAGCGCACCGAGCCGCATTTTAAAGCGCGTGCGATATCACCGTTGGATTCAAATCGCTCGGCCCACGTTCGTGTGAGCATTCGGACCCTCCGGTTGCGTTAACCAATTGGGACCGTTGGATCTCAATCCAACCGTCCAGATTCCTGAGGGCAATCGGACTGTCCGGCGAACTCGTTTAATCGTGACCGTCCATTTTCAATCCAACGGTCACCGTTCTCTTTCGTTCTTCTTCCTCCTCTGCTTCTTGAAGCGCGAGCGACAATGGCGTAAAGAGAGAGGGCGCGGGGCGGCTTGATGTGTCACCTCAAGTTTGCTTTCGTCAACGTCTCTCTGCGGGGCATTTAATGCGCACCAGGCTTTCTCCTCCATTGTCACCGTGCTCACTTGCTCCCATCATTTCTTGGTCCATGACCGTAGCATGAACCGAGCCCACCATGGACTCGGGTTCTTGCTCAAACCCTAATCCTTTCCTATATATTGCCCCTCTAGGTCCTCCCGGTGTTCTTTTACACCACACCTTGCTCCTCTCGTGTTTGAGCTCAAAACCATCTCAAACTTTCAATCCACCATTGTTGACCGAGGGCTCCAATGGCGGCCTTGGTGTCCAAGTGGTTCATCTTCAACCTTTCTTGCACCCTTTTGAACTCCTCAACCTCCTTTATATTTCCCTAACTTGATTTTGGGTTGCATTCACAGAATCACTCAATTTTAAGTTTGGAGATTTTCATTAGTTTCACCCCTTTCTTCTCCAAATCCGTAAGTGGCTCTTTTTGCAATTATTTGCTTTTGGAGCCTCTTTGAGCTATAATGAAGCTGTGGTAATGATTTGGTTCCACTCATTTTGCTCAGAACCTCATCTTCCACTTCATCTTCTTCGGCTCCGGTGGACTTCATCGTGTTCAAGTCTTCCCCGGCCATATTTGGAGCTCCTCTCGGTTAAGGTAGCTTCTATATAGTCCCTAGAAGTCATGGCACTCGCTTCCTTGGACCGCAGCGGAGCATCTTGCTATTTTCGTGTTTTGCCGTGTCGGCCTCCTTCTTTGCTTTCCGGCTCGCCGGCGTTCCAGACCTCCACCGCCGGCGAGGTCATCACCATTAGGTTCGCATTGCTATTGCGAGTCCATTTTGCTAGTTTGTGGGCGCCGCCGCGACTGGAGTCGCCGGCGACAAGCCGTGGTAGCCACTCGGGACTTTGCCGGCCGTAGCTCCCGTTGTCGTCAAATGATTAAGACACAGTTAATACCCAATCATTAGTAGTATTAATGGTGTCTTAATCTGGCCTAATGTGTCACTGACTTGTGGGCCCGTAAGCCTAAATCAGAAAACCAGAAGTCGTTATGGCTGATTTTGGGTTTATTTATTGCTAATCATTGTTAGCAATAAATGTGTCCGAAATTACCTTTTTGGGTCGCTGACGTGTGGGCCCTCTGTCCCTAAATCACCTCTGTTCAAAATCTTTAGGACACATTAATTGCTAATCATCACTAATCATTGGTCATTAGTAATTAATTAGCTGTCCTAAAAGCCTCCTTTAAGTCACTGCCAGGTGGGTCCACGGGCACTGTGCACGTGTGTTAAATCTCGCATGTGTGACTCTCGATCCAGCGACATGCGCCCCACGTGTCAGCACTCCTGTTTGCACTTCGATCTTGGACCACCGTCCATTTGGTGATCTGCGGCCTAGATCTTGTATGCGTTCGGACCCTCCGGTTCCCCTCGTCATTCTTGGCCGTCCATCGCTTGATCTGCGGCCCTGATCGTGCGTGCAATCGGACCTTCCGACTGGAGGCGTGATCGAGCCGCTCATTTTAGATCTGCGGTCGTGGATCGCCGAGGCAACCGCTGCCGTCCGGTTGCATCCTTCCTCGTGAGCCGTTGGATCTTGATCCAACGGTGGGCTCTGTTATGAATCGCGCGTCGCTTTGTTCTCGTCGCGTGTGGCTCGTTGGATATGGCATCAACGGCCCACTGACGTCCACGTCGTTATCTCCGGTTGGGTTGGTTTTGTTTACGTAAGTATTTATTTATCAACCGAAAATTGTATCAAAGCGTAGAAATTCATAACTAATTCAAGATAAATCCTTTTACATGAAACCAAGCGTAATAAATTTGTAATTCACTAAAGTTTAATATAAAAATGCTTTTAGCTATGCTTCAGAGTAGAAAATTCGTAATCTTTAATAGCTTGTTTTCGCTATTTTTATATATTCCAGAATTGTATTAAAACTTGGAAAATGCATATCTTTTTCGTATATCTGCTAATTGAATGATTTTAACTTTGATAAATTTGTTATTAACTAAACTTTAATCTAAAAATGGTGGTAGGCCTAAATCAGCACCAGAAAAATATGTTAATAAATTTAACCTTATTAGTAGCAATTAAAAATTCATTTAATGTTGTAATAGACACCAGTAATTCCCTGTAAATCCTAAAAATAGAAATTTGATGTTAGGAAATCCCTCTGTTATCATACTATAATGTGAAATAGGTTTTGCACATGTTTATATTTCTGGAAAGTGCATTATGCTAGTTTTGCATCCTAGAAAAATCATAACTAAATCATTTTAACTCCAATTAAGATGAAACCACTTGTATTAGCCTTAAAATGTCAGTAGCAACCTATCATAAAATTTTCAAGTCCAGAAAACCTCTAGAAAATATTTTTGCTCTGATTACCTTATTATGGTAGAAAATGGGTTTTAGGTAATATCTTTTGCACCACAAATCCAAATTAGGTTTTCAGTTTCTATGTCTAGGTATATTCGTATTCTACCTTATGTATAAATTTAAATCGCAATTGGATAATTTTTGCTTGCTCGTTTGTTTAAGTGTGGCTCGTCTTATTGGTTGTTCTTGGTTCTTTTGCCTTTTAGCTTAGGATTCGACATTTGCGGTAACCCAGAACGACCCTCCACAACAGATTTGAGCAACGACAAGAAGGCAAGCGGTTTGATCATGTTAATCCCATATTTTAAGTATTTATGTTGATTACAAATTCTATGTATGCATTGCTATTTTGTGTTAATAGTTGGCCTAGTAGATGCATTTCCTTAGCAAATGATTATTCTCTCGCCATGAGCCTAGGTTACTTGCTGTGATTTAGAGTTAATGGATGGGCTCTTGTCACTTAGTAGTCGCGAATTAATTGCTTAGCCATGTTTAGCCGGTAGAAATGGGCGGTTATCGACTTGTCGATAACCTTGATCACATCAAACTTATTATGATTATGATTTCCACCTTGTGCTATGTCTACTTATGAAAACTAAAACTGAAAACAAAATGATTTAGACTTGGGCACAATGGTATGATGGTGTGATTTTGGGTGTGATGGAATGGTGCCGGGTCAACAAGGACCGAACATCTTGTTACACTAAACCAAGCATTTTAGCGTGCTAACCACATTAGAGGGTATGAGACCTCTCTTGACTTAGTACTTTGGCGTGTATTGGCTCAGTCGCAGGAGTCGCGGGAGGGATGGTGTTGGGAGCATTGTAGTGTCCGAAAGACTTCACCGTGATGGGATTTGTTGTCTTTCGGCTTGCAATGTAAGCATATGGGTTTCTATCCATATGAGCGGCTCGTAGTTAATACACAAGATTGGAAATGTCTCGTAGGACTTAGCGTGCGGCATACCTTCGATAGTGTGCTTGTGGCTTGAAGGCGATGCAAGTGTGGGTACATTGGTACACCCTGCAGGTTAAAACTATTCGAATAGCCTCGTCCTAGGTTATGGACACGCTTGGCAAGGTCTTTCAAGAGTTAGACTACAACCTTTTAAATTAAAACTTGATGGGTGGTGCGAATCGGGATTCGTGCTATGTTGTGGTGGCTATTGGGATAGTCGCTTCGGTGGTTACTTGTATGTATCTTTACTCACTCATTACTTTGATAGCAAAACAGATTTGCAAACTTGCTTTTAAAATGTATTACATTATTGCAAATAAAGTTGGTTTCATGCAAAATGAGACATACAACCTCCACCTAAATAAGCTTGCATGTAGTTTATGAATAGGTCTGCTATTCCACACGTCGATCTTGCGGGTACAAAGACAATCTTTGTACTCGGTTGGCGCTAATTGTTTTGTTGCAGAGGAAGAAGGTGAGCACGAGGGCCTCACTTTTGTGAGCTGTGTTGTGGTAGCTGCTGGGCGACTAGCTTGGCGGCCGGTCGGTTGCCTTGTGGGTGTATGGCTAACCGGTCGACTTTTGTTCTAGCCATCTTATGGCGCTTTTGCTTCCGCTGTCATTCTTGTTTATTGTTCTATTTGGCCGGTCGGCTCTCTTTTGTAATAACCTTACTTTATGTATGTCGTTGTTGAACTTAGTGATGTATGTGTATGGAATTGATGTGTAATTTTGTGATGATGTGCATATCTGCAATGCAGGAAGCATATGTCCATCGAGGCTTAGAATGTTTAATTAGTAATGCCAGAACCATTTGGAGGTTAAGTGTTACTAGTTAAATATTCCGGGTCCTCACATATTAAATGCTTAGATTAATAATTGATTCATATTCACTTTATTAGTAGTTGATTATTATAATTATTGTTTTCCAATGTCTTGTGTCGTACCACAGGCTTTGAATACCGAAGCCCTCATGTGTATCTTGTACTAGTCCCATGATCGATGACTAGTACACACATCCACAATATTGGTATTCACATCTATACAATTTATACATACAACATGAAACAAATAGGACATTAAACTTAAAGCGTTTACAACAAGTTACATTACAAAAGGCCAACCATTGTCGGACCCTAGGCTTTCAATACGAAGCCCTTGTGTGTGTACCGTACTCATCCCATGATCAGTGGTTAGTACACACATCCACAACATTGATAATAACATCTATTCTCATTTTACATAAAATATGCAACAAATATAGGACATTAAGCTTAAACATTTACATGACAAGTTTATATTACACGGCCGTTCGGCCAAATTAAAACACAAGTAGCAAATTAAACAGTGGAAGCACAATAATTAAACCAAAAATGTCCAGTTGTGTGCCCATCCATACCCTTAGGCAACCGATAAGGACCAAACCCTAGCAAGACCCATCATCGTACCCTCCGGTAGCAGGTGCAAAGAACGTGTCATCTGGCATATAGGCTCTCATCAATAATTTTTAAGTAAGATTGAGTACATTTTGTACTCAGCAAGACTTATAGTGTATCGTAACATAATTATAAGTGCAAGGCTATCAAAGGATGAGGCTCTACGCTACAAGTTATTTTCAGCATTAAACAAGTTTTATTTGCAATATCGGTATGTAATAATTTGCAATGAAAATTTTAAAGAGCTATTGACAGATAATGAAATAACAAGTATGTAACTTAACAATAGTAAATTTGCAATCCTCATCAGTTGTGATCATCATTTTATTCGCAGCCATATACATGGCACTCCAACCAACCAACCGAACATTTTGCAACAAACTGTTTTGCAAAGGAAGAGACTATACCCGATGAAATGACACTTAGCACACTCATGACTATGAGAACAACTATTTAAATAGATTTACACTTTACAGAGGTGTACAACTTTACCACGACAATACAAGGTCTGTAGTTTGTTCGGTATCCATCGATACCACCACACAAAACATTATAGTATGCAGTCTAGAGTTCATAATGAAGTCATTACATCACCTAGTCCAAACCATGCACTAGCCCAACAAATGAAACACCATCAATTCACGGGTTAACCCCATCTTAGCGAGGCATTCTGTAATATTCTGAAATTAACCCTTAAGGGCCTATGTGTAATTAGGCGAAGGGGATACGTAAAAACATAATATTTTGGAGTTTTAGGGAGGAGTTGATTCGTGCGGAATAAATGGATCATGGGAGAGTGGATTCTAGAAACCCTAGCAGTCCTTTCGTTTTTCCCCAGGCGCCACCAGCGCAGTCGCTCATCTCCCGATCGTCAGCGCGTCACGTTCGGCCACCGTTTTCTTTCCTGCTGCTACCGTGTGAGCGCCTGTGGCTGAACGGCCATGACCGAACTCCTGTTGCTGCGTGGACGCCATTCTCCTTCCGCTCACACCTGCCGCTGCTGCTGTTTGTCGCGTGTGCGCCTGCTCGAGCGCGTGGGAGCGTCACCCAGCCAATAGCCTATGCTGCCGTGATTGCCTGCTTCGTGCTAGCGTCATCTGCATGCGCATGCGTGAGTTTCCTGCCGATCTAGTGCAGCCGCGTGGGAGCTTTTGCCAATTGGGTTGCTACTGCTATTCATGCGTTAGGTAAGAGTTGCATGAGTAGTTAATTAGTTCTGTCCTTTCCGTTACTTGATTCTTTGCAATACTATGCCTAGTTAATGGTGTACTACTATGTTTAGTTAAAGGTGCACTGTTATGATTATTTAATAGTGTTGGTGTTTTAGAACCGATCTTACGTAAAGATTATTTGATTCGGGAGGTCTCCACAATTGATCACGAGACAAGGAGACACGGGAATTTTTATACAGGTTCAGGCCATCTCCAATGAGAATAACAACTCTACTCCTGTGTAATGTATTGGGTATCCTGATTACAATCAGTGAAAAGGATTGCGCTAATACTGCTACTGACTGTCTCTCAAAAAGCCCCCCTCATTATCTCCAAAAGACACCTATTTATACTATGCTGTTGGGGCGGTTGTCGTTCCAGGCCAATTAGGCGCTCATTATTGCGTAATAATGAGAGTAATTACCGGAGTAGTAACCTCCCCACGCTGTCCAACGGTTACCAATCAGAGATAGTGGAGAATCATCTGTAGTTATTTCAGGTATAACTACATAATTTGACTGCTCAGATCCTCACTAGTAAATGGGCCTTCTGACGAGTGGACCCAGTTAATTGTGAGAAAGTCGTAGCAAGGCTGGTCGTTGCAGGACTTATGACTAGAGGGTAGTCGTAGAAAAAGCTTACGACTGGGTACTGGTCGTAGAAAAACTTACGACCAGACGTAATCGTAGTAGGACTTACGATTACACCATAGTCGTAGAAATACTTACGACTAGGGGGTGGTCGTAGAAGAACTTACGACCACCTAACTTACTCCTCCCCTATAACATTAAGGGGTATACCATGTGACGTCATATTACATGATTATGGAATAATAAAATGAGGATTATCAGATCCTCGTCAAATAGGATATGCATGCATGCGTTCAATGGAGATAGTTAGGGAGAGAGATTAGCTAGTGCAACTTTGCTTTGTATGCATGCATGAACAGTAAACTTGAGATCCTTCCAGAATAGCTAGATAGTGCTGCATGCTTCATATGTATGCATTTCATTGGGTTAATAAAGGAGGGAGAGGAGCTAGCATGTTTTGTTGGAGCAGTAAGGAAATTATTAGCATGTTACTAGTCGAGGAGAATTAGGTTGGGTTAGTCATTTGTTCTATTATACGATTTATTGGGTACCTTAATGGAGAATTTTGAGAATGTCATGTAATAGTTAATTGTAGATAATTTCAGTATCTTTCCATAGAGTCTTTAATCATATCGAGCGGACAAGTAAATTTTAAGTTATGAATTTACTAAGGCTCCTTGTCAGATGATGAGATCGGTCTTTTGGGATAAAAGCGGGGTTAGATGATTTATTTAGAAGTCATGGTGATATAATAAAATGTGGATAATCTTGTGTAGATTCCAGAACTGGGTGGTTTGTCATGATCGGACTTGTGAATCAAAATTTACGCCCTTTTTAGTATCAGGACAGCAAGGGGTGACTGTTCGGTATTGAGAGCGATGTGGATTTGGGAGGCGTGTAGGAGTGATGTCAAAAATTATTGTTCTTGTGATGTTGTAGCTTGTATTGAAATTTGAGTATTTATTGTAGGAGAGATGTCGTGCCTTGTTGCGTCTTCCGGACAAACCGTGCGTCGCAACTAGTAAAGGCAAGTGCATGGTGAGGCGATCAATGATTGATCTCTTTATTTTTATCGTTTATTACCATTATTGTTGTGCTTTTATTTGTATTTAAATTGCAAGTAATAGAATGGTATGACTATATCTTATTGACGAACATGAGAAAAATTGGATATAATGGATAGATGAAATTATGCATTTTGCATTCATAAGCATCTTTGCATATGAGCGGTGATCATGATTGATCACAACTCCACGAGTGGAGGAGGTCCGATCCTCGAGGAGGAGCGGGCTTGAGTGAGCGTTGTCGCGAGCATGTAACACCTGGCTATCGAAGCCAAAATGTTACCTAAAGAATCTAACATACATCCATAATCATAAGAATTGAAGCAATAATCCAAGTTAACGAAAGGAAGAGGACCGCTCAAAGGCAACAAATGCACAAATACAAAGCTGAACCTATGCAAGTCAAGAACCACAGCGGGAAAATAAACATTCATAACCAAACGAAAGTCATCATCCACATGTCACCTCAATTATTACAGTTTATCTCTAAACAAATAAAGGAATTCAACCAAGTTCTATTATTGAAACTGGAATATGGTGTTGTGTGATTAGTGCATGTCTACTCCCTCCCGATAGAGTCATCATCAATGGCCACCTAAAACACAACAACAAACAAGAGTGAGTCCGGGACTCAGCAATTACAACGAATATAAGAACATACTTCATGAAGAAACATGGCACAATAGAAATATCTAAAAGAATGAACTGTAATGCATGGATGCCATGAACTGGTTGGACTGCACTCGTGCTTATACCGGTATAGCCAGTGACACACCCGTCGGTGCTCACTTAAGCCCGTATTTATCGAAATACGGGGATCCAAAATACCGTATGAAGAACGTTTCATACGGGCACTACTACAGAACAGACCTTTGGTCGAACTGCCAAATGGGCAATAGTCTCGGAGAAAATTGCGTCCGGGACCAAAAATATCTTTAGTCGGTTGGTAACACCAGCGGGACTAAAATCCCCCTTAGCGGCTCTGGTAGCGAGCTTTTGCGGGAGGGACTTTTAGTCGGTTGGTGTTACCAACGGGACTAAATGTCAACCTTTAGTCAGGTTGGTACTACAATCCGGGACTAAAGATTTAGTACCCAGGGACAGTTGTAGTACCAACCGGGACTAAATGTCCTTCTATTTAAACTCTGTTTGGCGTTCGTCACGAGGCCGGAACGCCGTGGTCGCGGCGGGACACGCCGCGCTCTTCTTTGTCACCACCGCGGAGCGTTCATTCACTCAACCGTATTCACGGCGTGTTCGCGGTAAGCTCTGATGCTAACCTGCCGTCCATTTGACATCTACCGCCTGCTGAGTCCATTTTCTTTTATTTTCGATTTTTGAATAGTACAGATTTGTGATTTTTGTATAATTAAATCTAGAGCTCAAAAATTCTGAAAGTTTTTGTGTATGCTCTCTGACATGTATACTATCTATGAAAAATATGAAATGTGAAATTTGAATAATTTTTATATGTTATAAAATTGCCAATTAATTCATAAATGGAACTTTCATGATTTTTGTAGGCCACAATAAATTTCAAAAATCATGAAATTTGTTTTCCACTAAGTTACACTGTGAACAGTCCATATAAAAATTTTGAGGCTATTTGGACAAAGTTGAATTTATACCTATTTTATGCTTATTTATTTAATTATTATTCCATGAATTTTGTAGGCTAAATTAATGATCCAAAATTCTGAAAATTGTTTTGCCATGACACATGATGGTGTTCCATGGCATGTTACTCAATTAGTTCATTAGAGAAATAGAGAATTTTGGTGTATTTTTAATTTCATTTGTTTACAAAATGAGAAATTTAATTATGTGATATGTCATATAATGCGACGATGACACGCCATTGGATGTACAATGCCGATCGCCGCTCCAAAGAGTTCATTGATGGTGTGCATTATTTCTTAAGAGTGGCGAGGCAAACAAGCGGGATGGTTTCATGTCTTTGTCCATGTGCCCTGTGTAAGAATTTGAAGGAATATTCTAGCTCAAGGAGTCTTCACTCACACTTGTTGAAGTCGGGTTTCATGCCAAACTATATTTGTTGGACCAAGCACGGAGAAACCGGGGTTATAATGGAAGAAGGTGAAGAAGAACAATTGGACCCAGACGACATTATTGTTCAATCACGGTGACTTGATGATCTTGCAATGGCGGCGAAGAAGAAGCGAGGCGAGAAGACACACTCGCTGAAGATGATGCTCTTGGTGATGTCATTCGTGATGCACAAAGAGATTGCGAAAGTGAAAAGGAGAAGGCTAAGTTTGACCGCATGCTAGACGATCACAAGAAATTACTATACCCGTCCGCCGAAGATGGGCAAAAAAAGTTGGGTACAACACTGGAGTTGCTACAATGGAAGGCGAGAATGGTGTATCCGACAAGGCATTTGGGCAATTCGAAGATCCAAAAAGATGCTTCGAAGCCTAACGAATTGCACGCCACTCGTGCGAAGCAAAGCAGTCGTCGCGCCTTTGGGATTAGAAATCGGAAGATACATGCATGTCGTAATGGCGCATCTGTATCATGGCAAGGACTACGAGAATTTGGATGAATGCCCGTATGCAAGCGTCGCGATATAAGATCGGCGAGATGACCTGGCGATGTTGAGGCGAAGAACGTCCGGAAGAAAATCCTGCCAAGGTTATGTGGTATGCTCCTATAATACCACGCTGAAGCGTCTGTTGAAACAAGGACCATGCAAAGTTGTTGCGATGGCACAAAGAAGACCGTAAGGTAGACAACATGTTGAGACACCTGCTGATGGGTCCCGGTGGAGAGCAATAGGCGAGAGAATTCCGGAGTTTGCGGATGGCGCAAGAAACCTAAGGTTCGCTTTAAATGCGGATGGTATGAATCCTTTTGGGGACGAGCACTAGTCATAGCACTTGGCACTGTTACTCTATGTATCTACAACCTTCCTCCATGGTTATGCATGAAGCGGAAGTTCATTATGATGCGGTGCTCATCAAGGCCGAGGCAACACGGCAGCGACATCGATGTCTACGAGGCCATTAGTTGAGGAACTCCTGCTTTTATGGAGCAAACCGGGTATGCGTGTGTGGGATGAGTACAAGCAGAACACCGACTGCGAGCATTGTTGTTCGTAACAATCAATGATTGGCTGCTCTAAGTAATCTTTCAGACGGACAAACAAGGGATACAATGCATGCACACACTGTTTTGATGACATTGTGGTATATATTTGAAAAAATGTCGAAAGGTCGTGTACCTTGGCCATCGTCGTTTTCTTCCTATGAATCACCAACTAAGAAAGAAAGGCAAGCATTTTAAAGGTAAGGCGGACCACCGAACCAAGCCTGCATAACGAGCGGGGAGGATGTACTTGATATGGTCAAGGATGTGCAAGTAGTCTTTGGAAAGGGACAAGGCGCGAACTGTTCCAAAAGATGCTAAGGGACACGCACCCATGTGGAAGAAGAAGTCCATATTTTGGGAGCTACCCTATTGGCAAGTCCTAGAGGTCCATAGCGCGATCGGCGTGATGCACGACAAAGAATCTTTGTGTGAACTGCTAGGATTCATGGATGTGTATGGAAAGTCTAAGGATTCACTCGAAGCACGAGCGGGACTTGCGGCACATGAAAGAACGAGACAACTGCATCCACGAGAAGGCAGGCGATGGGCGCCATTACTTAAGACACCTAGCTTCACTCTTAGCAAAGAAGAGAAGGAAAGCATGTTTGAATGCCTAAATGACATCAAGGTCCCATCTGGATTCTCCTCCAATATAAAGCGTATAATAAAAATGCGGAGAAGAAATTCCTACACTTAAAGTCCCATGAGCGCCACGTGCTTATAGCGCAATTGCTTAGGTTGCTTTAAGAGAATTCTACCTCCACATGCGTCAGCCACCGTGAAGCTATGTGCATTCCTCAATGCAATTTCTCGAAGGCAATCAATCCAATGGAACTAGCTACTCTGAGAATGATGTGGTTCAATGTCTTGTCGACTTTGAGTTGGTGTTCCCTCCATCCTTCTTTAATATCATGACACACCTCCTAGTTCACTGGTCAAGGAGATTAATATTCTCGGTCTGTGTTCCTACACAACATGTTCCCCCTTTGAGAGGTTCATGGGAGTCTGAAGAAATATGTTCACCAGCGTGCTCGGCGAGAAGGAAGCATCGCCAAGGGCTACGGGACGAGAGGAGGTCATTGAGTTACGTGTTGACTTCATTCCGACCTTGACCCGATTGGTGTTCTGAATCGCGACACGAGGGAGACTTAGTGGAAAGGAACACTAGGGAATAAAACATATATCGATGCGGGGCGATTATTTCAATAAAGCGCACTACAGTTCTTCAAAACTCCTCCGTGGTGGAGCCGTATGTCGAGTACACAAGGAATTCCCTACGATCGGTTTCGGGAAGAATGAAGCTTGGATTAGGCGTCATCACATGGAAACTTTCAGCGGTTGGTTGCGAAAAGAATGTCGAGTGATGACAATATTGATGAGCAAGCTGTATTTGTTGGTTAGGCAACCGTCGTGGCACATCCTCACGTACAAAGTGCGAGATAAATGGAAATACATTTTACAGTAGCCCAAGATAAAGGAGCACGAACCAAAGCGGTGGTGTCGCGTAGATGCCACAGACCCAAATGGAAAGAGGCAAACATATTATGGCGCATAGAGGAGATTTGGGAACTAGACTACGCACCTAATTTTAAAGTCCCTTTGTTCCGGTGCCAATGGGTGAAGATGACCGGAGGCGGGGTAACGATCGACAAGGAGTATGGAATGACAACGGTGGACCTCAACAATATTGGGTACAAAGGCGAACCATTCGTCCTTCTTTGTGATGTGAATCGGTGTTCTATGTGAAAGACATGTCTACAAAACCCAAGAGAGGAAAAATGGCGACAAATCAACCAATGAGCCAAGCGCCACATAGTTCTTTGGGGAAAAGAAACATCGTGGGAATTGAGGACAAGTCGGACATGTCGGAAGATTATGAAAGGGATGATCGAATCCCGCCCTTGATGTGACCAAAGACCCAAGCATCTGCTAAATGCGAGGACACTCCATGGTTACGGCATGATCATAACCAAGGGTCATACGTCAAGAAGAAGTTCACCACTGTGCCGCTTGATATATAGTGATGTTTAATAAATAGTGTGTATTAGAGATTTTATGTAATAATTGTAACTTGGATGTTTCTATCATATTTTTCTTGTTTTTATCGTTTCAAATGAAATTCCTATTCGATAAAAGGACACATGTACCTCTGTGAAGCATGTCTTCTCCTTTGGTGTAAAAATGACTTGAAATTTTTTTAGCAAGTATTTATGCCTTCAAATGAAATTCCCGACTTGTGGTTTGAGCCCTTCATTTTGTTTATAGTTGGCTCTTCACTTCCGACTTGTGGTCACTATAAAGTCGTTTGAAATGTCAATAAGATCTCTGTGCTTTCTGGGACATGATCGCAAATGTTCTCGACAACATTTGATGATTCTTTTACGACAACTTGGATCGAAGATTAAAACCTCAAGCTGAAAGTTTCCATTGTATCTGAATACGAGGAAGTCACTGACCTTATATCATTAGTGTGACAAATGCCTCCCAACCTGCTTGAGGACTAACTTATTCGGATATCTGGTGACTACAAGCTGTGCAAATGCTTCCATTACATGCTTTCAATTTTATCTTTCTGGGATCTTGTCTCCAAAGCAGCGATTGCAAATTTTTTGGTATGATCTGCAAACATAAGGGGTAAACTCATATAATGTCGGAAATGGTAAAGTGCAACTACTATGCAAAGGAAAAAATGGAAATTTCTCCTTAGTGGGGTATTGCTACATAAGGATTAAATTGCTTTTGGGGTTTTAAAAGCGGTTAGTCGAATTTCTTGCACTTTAAAGCAGGCCTAAAACAAGATGATCAAAGTAGCACAAAGGCTAATCAAGAAGACAAGAAGAGTAAAACCATAAAAGTCGCGAATAAAGTACTAGTAGCGATAGTAGTTCCAATCTCACCTATAGTTCCAATGAAATTCCTATTTGATGGTGGATTTCTCATCGCGCATTTGGACAATGAATGATGGAAAACCAAAAGATTAACGTTAAAATGATGCAAAAACAAATTTCCTATCGAAAACCAATAGTTTTATTTTTAAAAACTATTATTTTTAAAAATTTATGCCTAATATTTAATTTATTATGCATTTAACAAGAATTAGCATATTTATACAAATAAACTTAATACAAAACCCAGCCGGGACTAAAGGTTCTCTGGAAAATAGTGGCGGGAGGCGAATAGTGGGGACCTTTAGTCCGGTTGCTAACTGACCGGGACTAAAGGTTCTCTGTGTGATAATTGAATAGTGGGGACCTTTAGTCGGTTTCTAACTGACACAGGACTAAAGGTTCTCTGGAAAATATGTCCCAGCGCAAAATTCACCTTTAGTCGGGCGTGGCACCACCAGGACTAAAGGTTCTCTGAAAATATGTCCCGCGCAAAATTCACCTTTAGTCGGGCGTGGAACCACCGGGACTAAAGGTCCAACCTAGTCGGTCCGTATTACCACCGGGACTAAGGTCTTTAGTCCGTTGGTAAAACCGCCGGGACTAAGGTCCCCAATATAAGCAACGATTTCGTCTTCCATTCTTCCTCCACTTCCCATCGCGCGCCTCTCCTCGCCGTCTCCTCGCGCGCCCTCTCCTCGCCGTCTCCTCGCGCGCGCGGCGCTCTGCCGACCTCGCGCCGTCCGCCGCGGCGTGCTCCGCCGTCTTCTCGCGCGACCCGCCCTCTCCTCGCCGTCTCCTCGCGCGCGGCGCTCTGCCGACCTCGCGCCGTCCGCCGGCGGCGTGCTCCGCCGTCTTCTCCGCGCGACCCGCCCTCTCCCTCGCGCCCGTCGTCTCCCGCGTCGCGGCGCCCTCCTCGTCGCCGGCATCTGGCGAGGTTTGAAGGCAAACAATATTCTCCCAAATAATGCAAGACTAGCTATTTGAGTTTGCATATGGCGCACATTTACTTCGTTTAATTCCAAAACCGAGAGAGTTGAACTTGGTCTTAGCTAGTGTGTGTGTTGACACGATTTTATCGAAATTTAGAATATGAATAAATAATTATGTAAAAATAATAATATCAAGTAAATAAATTATACTAACGGCTAAAATCCGTCACAACATAAAACAACGAAAATTGTGAAGTAATTTTCTTAAGCAAAAAATTGCTATGACGTACATGGACTAACTCACATAGTCCAACGGTCAATAATATTCCATCGACAAAAAACATCGGTGTACGAATATTTAAGAATATTTGAAGTACTAGATGGGGCTTGACCTATGTGATGATACATTGGTCATATCTGAGCCAAATAGATGCATGCGTGCTGCACACATGAATTATATGCTTCATGTAGCCCCTCATTAAACCAACAAATTAAAGAGGATATTAATTAATCAACTAAGCTCTTGGACAAGACCACACGAGCTCACATCATAAATAAGGCAGCTCGTGTGCATGAATTAGCGATTGATTAGTTAATTGATTAACTAAAAAGGTTAATTAATTAATTAAGAATGATGGGGCCACACGTCGGTCAAAGCAAATTGCGTCAGGGACCAAAAGATCTTTAGTCGGTTGGTAACCTGCAGGGACTAAAAGTCCCCAACGGATCAGTAGCGAGGCTTTTGCGGGAGGACTTTTAGTCGGTTGGTGTTACCAACTCAAGGTAAATTGGTTGTATAAACAACTAGCCTACTAAGTATGTATGTACTAAAAACCATGCATGTTTCTCGGGTGGTAGAGTGCATAAATTATCGTATGGGCCATATGGCATACTAATAAAAATTTATGGAATGACTATACATTTCAATAATATGTTAGCACATATTTAAAATTTATTTATCAATGTTAGTGTTTGTTATCTTTATCACTCCATAAAATAAGTTGTTTTCACATATAATTGTGTAAAGTAGTCAATTAATTAGAAAGAAAGGCCAACTAATTATATCTGACGTTGAGTACTCATAATGCATGGTTTACTCGGTGCTAACATTTGATCAACTAATAATAACTTAACAATCATTCTTTTACCTATCTTTAAATACACCACTAACACAAATTTTCTAGATCCACCACTCTTGAGTATTTCGAGTTAGACACCAAAAGTCCACCTTGCGGTAAAGGTTCGTAGAGTTCAAATTATCCCAAAGCTTACGGGCTAATATGCAAAAACAAAAGCGCCTTGGCGATCACCGCGGGGTCGATGAGAGTAGTAGACCAATTCTCGCGCACTCAGAAATCGCCTCCGGCCTCCACTCATGAGGAGCCGTGAGGCCCACCATCGAGGCCCATAACGTCGACTTATTTCGCCGTGAGGCCGTTCTTTGAACTCAAGGTGGGTTCCCTAAACCCGGCGTATACACACATGCAAAACACGAAATCACATTTCTTGCGTGTGGATATGTGCTTCCCTTCGGAAGAACAATTTTATATTCTTGAATGATAAGTTTTATATTACGCGATATATTTGCGAGAAATGGCCGACCCGAATGACAACATGGGCGATGCCATCATGGATATTATCAACAATGGCGCCTTACAAGGTGCCCAAGTCGAAGGTGATGACAACAATCAAGAAGTAGATGGCGGAGTCGATACTTTGCCGATTATGAAGATGAGGTCTATCTACAATCTCTTATGTATCTACAATCTCTTATGTATCTACAATCTCTTATGTATCTACAATCTTTGTGTTTCTAAATTCGTAGCCCTCTGGATCGGCGACAACAACGGGAAGAGTAGAAATGTACGAGGCCGAAGAAGCCGTTGGAGGGTCGGTTCATTCTCTCGGAGTCGAGGAGGATACAGGCAAAGTACTTGGACCACATGCACGAGAAATTTGTCGACCTTTGTGGGTGCCTTGTAAGGGACAGGATCCGATCAATGCTCGTGAATGGAAGCAAAAGAAAGAGGCTCCTCATATTAGTTTTGTCTCGATCGTGACAAGGCACTAGTTTGGCAAGATGTCCTTCAACATTTCGCTCGTCTGAGAAGATGAAGCTTTGAAGGAGAGAGTTAGGAAGCTGGGCTATGAAGAAGATGGCCACACAATTCCGGTGTTGGAAGAAGAAATTGTACAACACATTTATCAAGAAGAACTGACGCGCGATTTCAACACTAAGGCCTACGTCAAGTTGAGGCCGTTTTGGGATGAGTTTATGCAGTTCAAGACATCGGAAGAGGGTGAGGCACGGGTGAGAAGGAACCAACAGAATGCAGAGCAAAGCAATACCACCATCACTTGGGATCGGTGGCTACTGAGTGCCATTCCTAAGTGGGAAAGAATGGAGCAGAGATTCTTACCAAGGGGATCGAACAGAATCAATCAAGCGCTTTGGCGCCAAGTATTGGTTTTTCGGTCATGGGAAGCTGGACCTAGAGACCGGAAAGATAGTGTATGGCGCAAAACTCCAAAAGCGTGAAAGATTTGCTTATGCTCGAGGCTTGGTGAGAGTGGCAGTGGCAACGAGCAGAGATAAGGATGGTGACATACGCCTGGAAGTACCGAACACGGTGGGCGAACAAGAGGCTATGGGGAGGTGTCGTGGGAGCATGCCTTCCCTAAAGACAAAGCCACCTATAGAAGCCGCGAGAGAAAGAAGGGCGAGGAGGCGAGCGGATCGCGAGGATGGAGAAATGGTTCTTGAGTCACGGGAAGTGGCTCGTGAAGCGTCTGTGAGAAAAAGCACTTGAAGCCAAAATGAATGAGAAATCAAAAGGCAAGTGCGGATAGCGATAAGTTCCATCCAAAGGCAAAGCGCATCGAGGCGGAGTCAACATCGCCCCCTCATCGGTTGAAGCGATTGCGCTTCCACAGAGGTGCGGTGATTCAAGATGGCGCAGGTGCGCTTCCGTGGATGACATCACCGATCCTCTCACGACATGTGGCTGCACATTCGAGAGGAATGCCACCGTCATGGTGGCTATCGGTGTTGTATCTCGTATCGACCCTACGAAGACACCAAGATGCCATGGGGCATTAATACCTCTGGATATGCTAGCGTATCGGTGGATAGAGTTGTGAAAGGTTATAGCAATGTGCGTCTTGACATTGAAGGAGGTGATGGGAGAAGACTTTAGGAGAAGCGGAGAAGACATTCATATGTTGGCGCAAGCGCTATATCATTATTCTGGGCGTCACCTCCTCCTCCTCAACAACCTAACCTAGGTGCGGATGAAAGTGAGCGAAACATTTTTCACTAATTATGTATTGGCTTAAATAACGGTTTACTCATACCACGTTGTTTTCACAGTGAGAACCTCCCCAACCTAAGTCAATTATCCATTCACCACCGGTCACGGTGTTGCGGGCGATGACAATGAAGTGGAAGACACGGCTGCATCCCCACCGCCCCATCTCCTCCGGCGGGATCCAATGCCGCCACGGCCCCATCGCCTCCACGGCGGGCTCCAACGCCGACACCGGTCGCCCATCGCCTCCACGGCGGGCTCCAACGCCGCCATCGCCCCATCGCCTCCACGGCGGGCTCCAACGCCGACACCGCCGCTCCATCGCCTCCACGGCGGGCTCCAACGCCGACACCGCCTCGCATCGCCTCCACGGCGGGCTCCAACGCCGCCACCGCCCCATCGCCTCCACGGCGGGCTCCAACGCCGACACCGCCGGCCCTACGCCAAAGAAGAGGCCCACCCACAAGCAGCGTCGGCCCCGCGCCAAGAAGAAAGCCTCGGGAGAACACCAGCTATTTCTAAGGCAATGAAACTTTCCTATGAGAAGCTGCGAGAAATAGATGCTTGATAACAGATGTGGGCGGTTTCTTCGCGAAAGTCAAGGCTAAAAGTGAAGCGGCGAAACCACGAGAAGCCGTACTTCTTACGTGCGTCCGAAGTTCTAAGGCAAAGGGTGGGCGCTCACGAGAAAAAGTTACGTCATGCTCGTAAGATTCACCACTATCGGACTATGACCGCACTCTCACCAAGTCAATTGAGGAGGCGAAGAAGAAAGAGAAGAGAGCACGGAAGGGTGTTGCACAGCTCGGGAACAATCACGGCAATCGGTGCCCCACTAGTTATTGGGAATGAATATGGTTCAAACACGAGCGTGCTAGAACAGATATCCGGAAGCGTGCATTTGGATCAACTTGATGAATTTTTCGCGAAGCTGGTCTAAGCATTTCCCAAATGCTCGTGAGCACACATCGAAAGTGCTCGGAAGTTGATCATTGGAAGAAGGAATATGTATATGGCAGAGTCTATACAACCACGAGAAGCTCATGGAACTTGTGCGCAAATGTACTTGTTAAACAAGTGGTACATGGCGGCATGTCGCGAAAAGCGGATGACTTTATTTGCGTCAAAATTATAAACCATCATTACTTAGTGGCGATGACATTATAATGGTTCGTTTAATGAGTTACACCAGCTATGCCACATGGGCGCTCTAGACAAATCTCTCATCATTGCTTTTGTGCATGCGTGATTCTTTCTTTTAATAATCTCACTCTAGCATATGTATATGTATAAGTAATTATCCTCACACTAGCTAGCATGTCTATACATATGCAGAGACATGATGAGAGACCTCACACGTAGAAATGACAAGAACATTGGTTTCGTTGATCCATATATCGTATTCAAGGACCCAAACACTCCCACGATCAATGGAGACCTCAAATGGAGAGGAATTTTGGAGGTTCTTGATCAACCAAAAGAACAAAAGATTTATACTCTTCCCCTACAACTTTGGGTGAGTGTTGTTATCGTGTGCACATTTTACTTTACTTACTCAATCCAACATAAAGATATATATGTTGACTCTATAAACAAATGCGACTTTCATTTGGATATCGATTGTCTTGATCTCTCAAGCAGTCATTTGCTAATCTATGACTCGTTGAGAAAACCGCAGAACATTACCAAGATATGATAGACATTATCCGGGGTAACCGATCTTTAAATATTTATTCTTGCTCTTTAACTCTGCAATAGTTAATTAACGATCAATTATTGGCGGGGTTTGGGCTTGGTTCGTTCAGCTACACCGTCCGGATCGAAAGCGCCACTTCCGATCCACACCGATTGGATGTAAGTTGTACTAGCTCCCGCGTCTTTACCTTATCATGCTTCACTCACGCGGGATGAGCGAGTAATCTTTTTATATCATGCAGATGGGTTCTCTGGCAGCCACCAGGCAACAATTTGTGTGGATACTACGTTTGCGAGTTCCTCATGGTGTATGCAAAAGAACCCATCTACAGATGAGAAAATGCGTAACAAGTATATATAATAAATCCATTTTATTTATTTGTTGCTATTAAATAAATCTTATGTATATTAATACTTCTTTCGTTTAATGCAAATTGAAGGAGATATGGTTGAAGGAACAGGTGTTGGATATGGACCGCCTCAAAGGAATTCAAGAGACAATCGCAGGATTTCTTAATGAGCATGTCCTCAAGCCCGGCACCGAGTTCTACTTTAACCTAGATGAACCATTGAAGCCAAACCAGGACGAACATTTGTATGACATTTAAGTGGAGGACAACATTTGTGTTGTAAATACCAAGGATGCATGAATAATTTTGTAAATTTTTTGTGCATATATATATATTATACATATATATAGCTCCATAATATATATAGTTTCATACTTTATTTGTGTGTAATAATGTTCCAAACTAAATTATATGTGCGCGTATACATATATTAGCAAATGAAGAATACGCATTTGAAAACCTAATGTAATTGTAAAACCAAAATCAATAATGAATTGAAATGGAAACAAAAAGAAAAAAAACACCTTTAGTCGGTTGGTAATACCAACAGGATTAAAAGGCCAGCCAGTGGTGATCAGCGGACCTTTTAGTCGGTTGGTATTACCAACGGGACTAAATCGACCTTTAGTCCCGGCTTGGGACCGGGACTAAAGGTGAACATTTAGTCCCGATTTCCTAGTCCGGCTCTATAGCAGGGACTAGAGGCCCTAGGCCGGGACCAAAAGTCTGCTACAGTAGTAGTGGGGTGTCCAAAGCGCCCACATTGGAATGGTGGGACTCACATGCCCATCTTTGGAATTGATGGGACTTTAGACTCCACTCCGTGGGCGGAACATGAACATGGATGCAACTTTAGACTCCACTCCGTGGGCGGACTTGAACATGGGTGCATGAATATACTTAAGAACAACGACCAGCATCATCTTTGAACATATGAATTTCACATATGGAAGAAACATAATTATTGGAACTTCTCACGTATCAAATGAAAACACAGTACGAACATCCAGCATCCAACATACACAATTCATACAAACGTCAGTGTACTTGCCTTTAGCGTTGCGATGCGTTAGGAGGTAACGATGATGCCGCTAATCTCGGAGCCTCACCTCCTACACCATTAGTTTACTCAATAAGAACCACGAAGTCAAGACACTACTTGCAACACATACCCCAACACCCCAACGTTTAACTACACAATTTTACTCCAATTGAACTACATTCCATCATAAAACCATAATGGGTAGCAATACTAAAATTGACATAACTTTGCTCTGAAATTCGTAAAATGTACACTCAGGCTTGTTTGAAAGGTAACAAGATTATCTACAACAACCCAGTTGATGGAAATCCCAAATTCTGAATGTACCAAGTCCCAAAGGCCGATGAACACCCTCTGTCGGAACTGCAAGACACTTCGGGCAGCAGTACGAAAAGGCCATAACTTCTAATTATCCAAACCAATCTTAGCGTTCTTTATCAATATCAAAAGCTAAGACCAAGGCCTACAATAACCTAGTTGGGTGAAAGCCCTGAATTTTCCATTAATACACTCATATTCTAAAGGAAACTTGACAGTTCATTCTCGTCAGAATTCTGGACAGCAGAGACGGAAACTAACATAACTTTTGATCCGTATGTCGGAATTCAGTGTTCTTGGCGGCCACCGAAAGCTAAGAACCATACCTACATATCTCTAGGAGATGGGATCCTCTGATTCGGACTCTATCTACACGAAAATAGATACGCAAGTAATGGAGAGAATTCTGGAATTAAACGCAGCAGTTCAATGATTATCTAATTGATGGCAATAACGAATCTAACTTGATTCAAAACAGCGAGGAGCGAATCGTTACCCTTGAAGACACTAATGAACTCGCTGAAAACCCCACAGGATCTCCTCTCCTTTCGTCTCCCTCTCCTCCACCTTCTTTTGGCGGTAGCAATGGAGGAAGCACCACAAAGGGGAGGACAGCAATGGAGCGCAAGGAGGAGGTGCTTGACCAAGGCGTCAATGGAGATGGAGAGTGGCGGCTCTAGGGGGGAAGGAGGGGCAAGGGGAGGGGCTCTAGGGTTTCAGCCGTCCTCCCCCCTTTCCCACTTGGCCGGCCTCCACATGGGCTTCCTGGGCTAAAGGCCCGAGGCCCAGGTTCTCCATACTTTATTTCTGTGCAGCGAACACTTAAGAGGTCGTAACTTTCTATCCTGAACTCGGAATGGAGTGATTTTTGTCTTCAAATTTAGATAACTCATAGCACTTCAACTTTCTATTTGTGGAGTTTTTCTTAAAATGCCGTCTTCATTATTAAATGTGCCTTGGAAGTTGACTCAGTTGCGGACCTTGGTTCTCTGTACGGCCTGCCTTGCGGGCCCCATATCTCAAAACTTAGAACTCCAAATTAGGTAAATAAGGACTCTAAATTGTACTATGAAAAATGATCTACAACTTTGTAGTTACGAGGTTTTCCATTCGAAGTCGTTCAAGTCGCAAAAATTACGTTGCAAGATGATTATAGATTCTGTCATGTTTCTGTGCAAGGCAACTAAGGAATCTCTCAATCTCCTTATATTCTCTGCACCTAAATGGGATATTACATTCTACCCCCCTTAAACAGAATTCGACCCCGAATTCTACTTGAAAGATCACCAACTGAACTTAATAATCATTAACACGTACCAACGTTAACAACTCTGATGAAAACTCGCACATGCGAGTTTCCAAGTCCCAAGTCTCATCACACTCAGACCATAACGTATGTCAACGTCTTACACCTCAAAACTCGTCTTGACCTTTACAGGTTCTCTCGACACACAAGACACAAATGTAAGGTCTTACTCGTTGGCCAACGGCTCTATCGAAAACTCAAGCTTTGGACCTCTCAGGTACTCACTCAGCACTGAAGTTATAAGACGTTGAGTACTCTACACGTGGGCTCGAGATAGTCTGACGATCGCCAACCTTTAAAATCAAATCAATATACCTTGGGCCAACCTTCCCTTGGTACTAAACGGACATCCTACATACATCGCACGAAAACTCTTGTTCCAACTCTCAATCGAACTCCTCACGAAACAAGGATCACCTCCTTTAACGAGGACACACAATGAACTCGCTTTGAACAAACTCTACTATAAACAAAATCAACTTAAAGGAAAGGATTCTCATCGTAACCACGCAATGCCAACTCTCCACCAAAATGGTCAAATCCAAGATTGACAATTTGTCACAAAAACAATTCCACTTTCTAAATAAGCAGCTTATGAATGAACACCACGAAAGCTAAAGAAGAAATCGCTCAAAGGCCCAAACCAAATACTTCTTTTGGTTTGTGCAGATGGAAAGAATCAAACATGCCAACACAACGTCAACTCAAAGTGCGGAAGACATCGATCAACAACACAAAGCTCAAGCGAGAATAAAGCGCGCGATACAGGAAACATCCTTTTTCTCAGTTTCTCTTTTAGAAATAAAACTTCTCTCGAACCTTGGAAGTTGAATTCATCACATACCTCACGAGATCAAACCTCTTAAGTTAACATCCTCAAGTTATGCTCCAACCGAAATACATCGTCCACACCTTTGTGGAGAAGTTCTATTGATTCCACCAAACCCTCTAGACAACTCCTTCTACTGGTGAAATTAATTGACGGAAGGCACCCAACACACCTCAAAAATAGAGCTCACGCAATCCCATCACCTCCAACCTTAAAGAATAACAACTCAGAACCCGCAGTACACACGCTCATGTACTACATATGAAGGGTTCTAACAACGATCATTCTACTGATCAAGAACCGTCATATTCTATTTTCTCTCCACACAATCATCGGGCGACCCAAGGTCTAGCAAAAAAGTGCAAAGCCCACATTTAACCTCCAAGACCTCTACAACGAACTCATCTTATAAGAGATAGAGAAATCATCAGTTAAATCTCTAACATCCCCAATTCTAACATAGTCACTCATTGACATCATCAAATCACACACACAATCTCACAACACTTTCCAATTGTATTACTCTATAAAATTGATCAAGGTTTCTATACCTTCGATAATCTCCAACATTTTAACATGAACTAAAGTTCCGGAATTTCACTATACCATAGGTTCTACTTAGTCGTACCAATATTTAGTTTTTTTTTCAACACCATACATTCCATTGGAATCACATTTCCTCCAAGAGGTACAGGTCAAAACCAATTCATCTCTTACTACTCCTCCAATAGCTTGGTAACAAAAACTCACCACTACAAAACAAATTTAACCACCACCAAACAGTTGCCAATTTACGCTTTGAAAAACTTTGCAATACAAATTGTTGATCCTTTCTAAAAAGAAAGAGGCGAAAAGGACAAGTTTTCTCACATAGGAAAACGTTGCGTCTCACAGCGAGCACAAAACCAAAAGAATTACTCTGAGAATGGTGATATTGGAAAATGAAAATTGAGTTCGCAGTTGAGGGTACACATCCCTCAAAAGTGAATAGCAAATAACGACCAATAAGAAAAGACATTGCGATTGAAACTCGACATCTCTTGAGCGGAAAGAGAGAAAAGTTTAGAGCGATTCAAATAACCACAAGTTACAAAACTTGACTCAAATACCCCTACTACACTTTTTTCCTTTAACACTAAAATCAATCCTTTGACTAGCAACACTTTGCATAGCGAATCAAGATAAGGTCTTTAGTCCAAACCACAAGAACTAATTAAGAACCAAATATAATTCTTCAACACGTCATATTTGCTCGGAACAATTGAACTACACAAGAAACATGAGATCCAAATGATCTCAGCCACCAACTCGAAACATTTTCATTTACGGAATTTCACGAAAAGCAAGCAGATTATTCTCCTCTTAAAAGAACCAACATAATTTTCTTTGATTGCAACCTCACGTCGCCAACTCAGACCAAAGAGCCTTTAAGATTAAATCACACGAATCTCTTAAGAAGCAACAGGACAAACCAATACATCAATTTATTTAAAATCATTTCAGCTACCAGATAATTCATGAGCTCCAAAAGATCACGAAAGGTAACCTTGAAATAATCTCATTTAAGCGATATCACCATAGGCGACCGATACCACCTTACTACAAGTATTAACATCAATCTCTCAACAACAATTAGAAAACACTTCGAAAGACCCCTGCGAAAAGAATGGGTTGATTCTTTCTCAAAAGAAGAGGCAAATGAAAACTATTTTCACTAGCTAGAAAATATTTACGACTCATAGTGAACACAAGACCAAGGAAATAATCATTTTAGGCAATGATCTCATAAAACATAAGGGGAGTCCACAGTTGAAAGTATAGACCTCACAAGATTAGAATAACGAACCTTAACAGATAAGAACAAACAAGCATTCAAGATCAAAGCACTTGCATCACTGAAAAACCATTATTACTTTGCAACATATCGCTTTACTCGACAAACTTTGTTTACCACATAAAGATTAAACCCCCAAAAGATCATGAACACGAAACTTGGATTTTGATCGTTCAAGAAATATCACGAAAGGTGATCAAATTTACCTCACTATCACGTCAATAAATCTTCTAAAGGAAACATGACAAATCGTGTCATAGAAATCTCCAGCATCAAATGGGACTGTAATAACAACTTATTCTAGAAAAGAAACCTAGTGCAAAAGTCACCAAGCTGAAACAATCTTCTTTTTGACAAACTCACTCTAACCATTAATACTAACAACCGAAGATTATCTAATCATGGAAGCATTCATAGACTTCTCTTTGTTCAGAAATTGAAATGAAATATGCAAGGTCAATGCACCCACTTAATAAAGAACTTGCAAAGAAATCTTATCTTTTAGAAATTCCAAGCGAACAATTGAGTTACAATTTCCAACAAAGGATAAATTAGAACTTCCGTGAAAAGATTAATCTTGCAAATCAACTACGTTCACAAGTAGCAGAAATATCACACTAGTCAGAAGAACAATTTTTTTTTTCAAATAATAAATAAAGACCAAATGGAGCTTGCCCACCTCATTATAACCACCATTCAAAAGAAGTTCATCGACTGCAAGGAACTACAACTAGGAAACCAATTACAAGCTCAAGGAAGACAACAACTTTATCAAGGACTCGGTTTCAACACCTAACTATAGAGCGGGGTAAGTACTTCTCTATTCCCTACCACGAGCGGTGGTGTAGCACAGCAAAACCGGGACAACAACCATGACTTTAGCTCCTCAACGTCCGTTACCAACACGCACGATCGTTAATCAATTATGTATACATAGGATCATCTCATGGCAATCATAGAATAAATTCATAGATATAGGATATCACATCATATCATGGATTAATAGCAAGAAAGATAATACATAAACAATTCGATACAGTACAACATAATGAAACGCATCACTAGAAATGCGGATGCAATGGATTTCCCAAACCCCACCTACTGTGCACAGTGTGTCAATTTAATATTCAAGTACCACAGACCTAAAGCCCGTTCTGATACCAACTGTAACACCCTGGCTATCCAGAAGCCAAAATGTTACCTAAAGAATCTAACATACATCCATAATCATAAGAATTGAAGCAATAATCCAAGTTAACGAAAGGAAAGAGGACCGCTCAAAGGCAACAAATGCACAAATACAAACTGAACCTATGCAAGTCAAGAACCACAACGGGAAAATAAACATTCATAACCAAACGGAAGTCATCATCCACATGTCACCTCAATTATTACAGTTTATCTCTAAACAAATAAAGGAATTCAACCAAGTTCTATTATTGAAACTGGAATATGGTGTTGTGTGATTAGTGCATGTCTACTCCCTCCCGATAGAGTCATCATCAATGGCCACCTAAAACACAACAACAAACAAGAGTGAGTCCGGGACTCAGCAAGTACAACGAATATAAGAACATACTTCATGAAGAAACATGGCACAATAGAAATATCTAAAAGAATGAACTGTAATGCATGGATGCCATGAACTGGTTGGATCGCACTCGTGCTTATACAGTATAGCCGTGACACACCGTCGGTGCTCACTTAAGCCCGTATTTATCGAAATACGGGGATCCAAAATACCGTATGAAGAACGTTTCATACGGTGTCCAAACGCCCACATTGGAATGGTGGGACTCACATGCCCATTTGGAATTGATGGGACTTTAGACTCCACTCCGTGGGCGGAACATGAACATGGATGCAACTTTAGACTCCACTCCCGTGGACGGACTTGAACATGGGTGCATGAATATACTTAAGAACAACGACCAGCATCATCTTTGAACATATGAATTTCACATATGGAAGAAACATAATCATTGGAACTTCTCACGTATCAAATGAAAACACAGTATGAACATCCAGCATCCAACATACACAATTCATACAAACGTCAGTGTACTTACCTTTAGCGTTGCGATGCGTTAGGAGGTAACGATGATGCCGCTAATCTCGGAGCCTCACCTCCTACACCATTAGTTTACTCAATAAGAACCACGAAGTCAAGACACTACTTGCAACACATACCCCAACACCCCAACGTTTAACTACACAATTTTACTCCAATTGAACTACATTCCATCATAAAACCATAATGGGTAGCAATACTAAAATTGACATAACTTTTGCTCTGAAATTCGTAAAAATGTACACTCAGGCTTGTTTGAAAGGTAACAAGATTATCTACAACAACCCAGTTGATGGAAATCCCAAATTCTGAATGTACCAAGTCCCAAAAGGCCGATGAACACCCTCTGTCGGAACTGCAAGACACTTCTGGGCAGCAGTACGAAAAAGGCCATAACTTCTAATTAGCCAAACCAATCTTAGCGTTCTTTATCAATATCAAAAGCTAAGACCAAGGCCTACAATAACCTAGTTGGGTGAAAGCCCTGAATTTTCCATTAATACACTCATATTCTAAAAGGAAACTTGACAGTTCATTCTCGTTAGAATTCTGGACAGCAGAGACGGAAACTAACATAACGTTTGATCCGTATGTCGGAATTCAGTGTTCTTGGCGGCCCCCGAAAGCTAAGAACAATACCTACATATCTCTAGGAGACGGGATCCTCTGATTCGGACTCTATCTACACGAAAACAGACACGCAAGTTATGTACAGAATTCTGGAATTAAACGCAGCAGTTCAATGATTATCTAATTGATGGCAATAACGAATCTAACTTGATTCAAAATAGCGAGGAGACGAATCGTTACCCTTGAAGACACTAATGAACTCGCTGAAAACCCCACAAGGATCTCCTCTCCCCTTTCGTCTCCCTCTCCTCCACCTTCTTTTGGCCGGTAGCAATGGAGGAAGCACCACAAAGGGGGAGGACAGCAATGGAGCGCAAGGGGAGGAGGTGCTTGACCAAGGCGTCAATGGAGATGGAGAGTGGCGGCTCTAGTGGGGAAGGAGGGGCAAGGGGAGGGGCTCTAGGGTTTCAGCCGTCCTCCCCCCTTTCCCACTTGGCCGGCCTCCACATGGGCTTCCTGGGCTAAAGGCCCGAGGCCCAGGTTCTCCCTACTTTATTTCTATGCAGCGAACACTTAAGAGGTTGTAACTTTCTCTCCTGAACTCGGAATGGAGTGATTTTTGTCTTCAAATTTAGATAACTCATAGCAATTCAACTTTCTAGTTGTGGAGTTTTTCTTAAAATGCCGTCTTCATTATGAAATTTGCCTTGGAAGTTGACTCAGTTGCGGACCTTGGTTCTCTATACGGCCTGCCTTGCGGGCCCCATATATCAAAACTTAGAACTCCAAATTAGGTAAATGAGGACTCTAAATTGTACTATGGAAAATGATCTACAACTTTGTAGTTACGAGGTTTTCCATTCGAAGTCGTTCCAGTCGCAAAAATTACGTTGCAAGATGATTACAGATTCTGTCATGTTTCTGTGCAAGGCAAATAAGGAATCTCTTAATCTCCTTATATTCTCTGCACTTAAACGGGATATTACAGAGCATTCACTCATGCTATACCGTTATACACGAAAGAAGTGCATGTGGTCATGTAGAGTAGAGTTGCATTGAGATATCAGATGATTGTGTGTGAAAACAAAGAGGAGAGAATGGTATGAGAATATTGATAAAAGGACATGTGATGATAATGAAGTTATTAAATACTGTTGATTTATCATTGCTCGTTATATATTGATGTATTTGCTGAGTCGTTGACTCACTCTTGTTTTTTTGTTGTTTTTAGGTGATCGTTGATGGCGCTACAATGGAGAGGGTCTAGTGCACATGGGATAGTTTCATACTACGAACACATGATTATTTGCCATGAGAACCATTTGATTCACATTTGCTGGACTACTTTTAGGACATGTTAGAATTTGAATAAGCTTAGATGAATGATATGGACTAGTCTATTTTGTTCCAAGGTTTTGGGTTTACTAGTTTGGTGCTGTTTTGAACTTATTATCTTGCTTTGTTTCCCTCGCCTATTTATTCATGCTTGACATGTCTTTATTCATGTTCTATTGTGACCTGTGGTGGGTTTTATCATTACTTTAGTTGCTGAAATTTTATGATGTGTTAAAGAATATTAGTTGAGAGGATAGTTTAGTGGCATTCTGGGCTTAGTCTTGGGCTGGGGTGTTACAGTTGGTATCAGAGCGAGCTTTAGGTCCGTGGTGAATAGATTAACAACTTAGGTAACCCAAAATTGCTCAAATTTGCTTTGTGGTTAGTAAAACAACTAAAATTTGCTAATGATAAACTAAATTAAAATTTTGACTCACTAGTGCACAATAGGTTAGAGAGTGGGATGAGTATCGCTTTTACGCTTTTGTTATGTTGTATACTGATGCATGATTTGATATTGACCCTTCAGCTTATTGTGTGTTGTTGATTGTGGTTGATAGTTATGCCGAGAGGTAGAGGACGTGGTCGTGGAGGTCGTGGTAGAGGTTGGGACCGCGGGCGTGGTCCTGTGGAGCCACCTCCTGTGGTAGTTGAGTCAGTAGCTGAGGGGAACGGAACTGCGATGGAGGGGGTTGCCAATAACATGCCTCCAGTTGGAGGCCAAGATGAGACCTCCGCTTTGCTGAGAGAGTTGGTGGGAGAGATCCGTACTCTTCGTCAACAGGCGCCGGCAGCCCCTGCTGCTGCGACATCTGTTGCTGCTCCTGTCGCTCCTCCACCTACCCCTGAGGTGCGGATGACGCTTCGAGAGTGGATGGGGTTGAGGCTGGATCCGTTTGACAGGTCGAGCACACCGGTCCAAGCAGCGGACTGGTTGCGTTACATGGAGAGGCAGTTTGGAGCCTTGGAGATGTCCTCACCTCAAAGGGTCCATTTTGTAGCCTTTCAGCTGAAAGGGCAAGCGGACATTTGGTGGGACGACGTGCTGTCTTCGAGGACCGCCGCCCAGGGGCCAGTCACTTGGGAGGACTTTGTTGATCAGTTCAAGGCAAAATTCTACCCCTACTCCTTGTTGAGAAGATGGAGGTTGCCTTGACGACTTTTGTTCAGGGGAAGAGGTCCATTGCTGAGTATGAGGCTGAGTTCAACAACTTGGTTCGCTTTGTCCCTTCAGTGGCGAATGATGATCTTCAGAAGGCCAAGAGGTTCCGTCGGGGTCTCAACTCTGAGTACCGGCACATGTTGGGAGCCACTCCACTACACGACTTCAGCTCTATTGTGGAGCAAGCTAGGGGTATGGAGTTGGAGATGCAGCTCACTAAGGGACAACAGGCCTCTAGTGGACTTGTTGCTTCTGGTGGTGACCAGAAGAGGAGCTCTAGCGAGGGGAGTGGGTCTGTTCAGCTACCTACTTTCAAGAAGTTTAAGGGAGGACCACAGTCCTCCAAGTCTAAGCAGTCGAGGTCGTTTTCTTCGTCGGCGCCTCGTTCTTTTGTAGGTACTCCAGCTCTTCGTCCTGTCCCAGGGCAGGGCATGCTTTGCTTCAAGTGTGGTGATGGACACCACGCTGCTGAGTGCTCTTGGATGGGAGCACAAGGAGCTGTGTGGCCGACCGGGTCACAAGGAGCGGGTGTGTCGCCAGAACCCCGCTAGTGTGATCAAGTGGGAGCCTGTGCCAGCTTCTTCCTCAGTGGCTCCCATTCGAGGATCTTTCGGATGATGGCGCCTTCGCGCGCCACTTCCTTCGGCTTGGGCGCCCTCGGTGGTACTCTTGCGGCGCCGCCGACACCACTTCAGGTTGCGCGACCAGCTTTACCTGCACCACCACAGCAGATGGTCGGGGCTCTCACCGCCCCGATGCTGTCTTCTTTCGCCGTGGTGCCACATGGAGTGTACGCCATGCCTACCGCGGAGTCCGTGGGACATCCTGACGTGGTGAGAGGTACTTTGCTTGTGGATTCATTTGATGCTTTAGTCCTTTTTGATTCAGGGGCTACCTATTCGTTTGTTTCGATGGTGTTTGCTAGGAAAACAAACCTGAGTATGCAGTTGATTTCTCAGTCAGTGTTGGTTTGTTCCCCTGGGGGTATCATTGCGAGCTCCACCGTCTGTCCTGGGTGCTCTATTGTTATCGATGGGGAGAAGTTCACAACGAATCTGATGGTCATTAAGTTGGAACCTTTCGGTGTTATCTTGGGCATGGATTGGTTGCACTCTTACCGAGCCGTGATATCCTGTTTCTGTAGGATAGTCTCTGTGCAGACTCTGTCTGGGGAGACTTTGACCTTTCAGGGGAGTGCGCCTCCGCGCTCTCTTTCGGTCGTGCATGCAGCAACAAGTCCTAAAAATAAAGGAAAAAAGTCCATTTTACACCCCTGAACTTTCCGTCGAGTCCAAAATACCCCATGAACTCTAAAACCGTCTGATTTGCACCCTCGATCTATCAATACCAGATCAATTTACACCATACGCTAGTTTCATTGGTAGTTTTGGATGACGTGGCAGCCATGTCACTGGTTTTGGATGACGTGTCGTTCACATGTACCTCGGGATGACAAGGCGCCGGTCCATGGGAGCAGTGGCGCCACGGGGCCCACTGGGCAGTGATAGCAAGGGGAGGATCGGGCGGTGCTGGTGGGTGCGCGCGGGTGCATGTGGCTCCGGTTCGTCGCCGGCGGGCTAGGGCGCCGTGGCGGCGGCTAAGCACGGGAGCTGGCAAGGTGGCGGAGCCGGTGATGGGGTGGCGGCGCCGGGTGGATGGGTGTCACCGGCGACGGGTGGTCTAAAGCGGCGGTGGCTCGGTGATGGTGGCGGGGAGGGTCTAGTGACAGCTTGGACTAGGGAGGGAGAGCACGGGGTGGTTCTCGTCGAGGCGGAGCCATTGGGCTCGATGGGGAGGCCGGAGAGGGAACGTAGGTGGCGGCGGATGCTAGGGAAGGCGGCGGCCGCAGGCGATGAAGAAGCCCAAATGCGGCGGTTGTGGCGGCGGATCCTCGAGGGAGTTTGAGGGGAAAGGCTCCTGGTGGCCGGGGGCTCAAGGTGACAGGGTTGGTGGCGCCGGATGGTGGCCGAGGACGGCGGTGGAGGCAGCGGCGGCCAAAATGAAACAACGACGGTTTTGCTTGGTGGGCTTACCCGAACTCCGGCCACCCCCGACCGTGTCACGCTGCGTCCCACCACTCCAGGAGCTGAACCCCTCAACCAATTTGAAGCTACCACCACCGGAGCACCGCACACCTTCCTTCTTCTCCGGGTCCGGTCAATTCCGCCGCCACCATTGCCGTGCCTCCTCCAGCGAGCCCCGCTCGATTCCTCTCTACGTGAGCATCGCCTAGACTCCCCCTACTGCTCACTCCCTCTCTTCTTCCCCGCAGGTCACCGCCACCGTCGGCTTACCCCGCGCTGCCCCGGGTCGCCGTCGCCAGCTCACTCCGGCCTCTCTCCGACTCCACCGATCGGCTTGGTAAGCTCCCCACACCCTGCCGGCGCCCATGCTCTCGCTATCCTAGCCCGGGACCGCGGGCGTGGTCCCATGGTGCCACCTCGTGTGGTAGTTGAGTCAGTAGCTAAGGGGAACGGAACTGCGATGGAGGGGGTTGCCGTTAACCTGCCTCCAGTTGGGGGCCAAGATGAGACCCCCGCTTTGTTGAGAGAGTTGGTGGGAGAGATCCGTGCTCTTCGTCAACAGGCGCCAGCAGCCCCTGCTGCTGCGGCATATGTTCTTTGCTCTGTCGCTCCTCCACTGCACTTTGGCGCGGATGGCGCCGAGTGGATGGGGTTGAGGCTGGATCTGTTTGGCGGTCGAGCACACCGGTTGTGCGATTAGGCTTAGGTTAGATACACGGTGTTCGCTCCTTAATCGACACAGGCGACGATCTCCTCTATCTACTTGTGAGATATACCTCTCACACTTCTTAGTTTATAGTATAACTAAATGCATGTCAAAGACTAAGTTTTACATTTTCATTTTATCTGATTAATAGAGGTAGGCCATCTGGTCCAACATTTCAAAATATCCCAAATCCATACACAATTTTCATAGGTGTTCAAATTTAGTGAAAACTAGAGCCTTGCTAAGCATTTATTTGTTATTCATAGTCGAAATACCCAAGTTGGTATCATCCATTGTCTAAACCATGTCCTAAATGCTACACCATTAAGGATTTCAACATCTCAAGGAGGATCATGCATACAATAGGAATTTAACTACTGTTATCCATAAATATAGCAATTTTAGACAAACATACTCGCTTGCATAATAAATTTTGCAACACAAGGTAAAATAATTAAAATAATGGGTTCAACATTGTCAAAGGAGGTGCTTGTCTTACTCTGGTTGCTCAGAGAATGAGCTCGCTTGGTCGTCAAATATTCCATTCGCATTTTCGATGTCTATTCAAAAGAGCCGATAAAAAATCACGAATATTGAAATAAATTCAACCGCGAAAAAATAAAATTTTTTGCATATTAAGATAGAGTATGATTTTATATGAATTTATAAAAAAATCATTCAATTTGGAGTTCATATGCAAAAGTTATTAGCATTTCAATTTTGCTCAGTTTGAAAAATCCCGAAAATAATTAAACAGCGACGTTGAAAGCGTATTTTCTGAAATTTACGCTTTCCAATACAGAAAGCATATTTCCTTTACAGTGAAGACACATTTTCCATTTTTCTGAAAACCATTTTCATACATGTGGGCCCTACTTGTCAGTCTCTCATATTTTAATTTCTTGATTTTATTTACGAAAATAGTGGTGGTCCCACTTGTTAGTGACTTAATACACTTAACCACTGTCATTAGCGTTAATCAAATCATAAACGTGAGTGGGGCCCACTTTCAGTGGGAGAGAGAGAGAGAGAAGGAAGAACAGGGTGCACGCAGTCGAGTGCGATGGCGACCTTGCTGGTGGCGAACAGCGGTGTAATGGGAAGAGAGTAGCATGGCGAAGCTATGGGTGGTGGTGGTGACAAGGGAGATGGCCGGAGGCAGCATCACGATGGCCAGGGGCCACGGAGTACCTCAGTTCTGCAATGGCCTTCACGTAGGAGGCATTCTCTAGGCTAAAGGTTGGGCGTGCTAGACTTAGTGAGTCCAAGTGGTGCTAACGGGCCGCGGTCTGCACAGGCCGGCCTCGTTCATCCCCGAGTTGGGCCTGCACCGGTGGCCCGTTCTTTGACTTCACCACCGTCGAGGCCTTCAGCACCATCTCCACGTCCTCAGCAGGCCGTGACTCGATCCACGGCGCGCTGCGATCAGCGAAGAAAGTTGCCCATCGCAACCCCGCGGCCGACGTCACCTGCTTCTACTGCCAAAACAAGGGCAACTACGCGAGTAGTTGTCCTAAGAAGACTGGAGCGGCCCCTCGTCCTAATGGGGGACGCGGGCAGGGGAGTGGTCACCCACCTGACCAGAAGACCCCAGGCTTGGGGAGCGGCCGAGTCAACCATATCTCGGCTGAGGAGGCACAGGAGGCGCCCGACGTGGTGTTGGGTACGCTTCTTGTTAATTTACGTCCTGCTACAGTTTTATTTGACTCTGGAGCTTCGCATTCTTTTATTTCGAGGTCGTTTGCGGTTGATAGTGGTCTCCACTGTGTTCCTTTGGGGGTTCCACTACTTATTCGCTCTCCGGGTTCGGAAATGAGAGCTAACCAAGTGTGTCGGGACGTTCCTATCCACATCGAAGGGGTGGGATTCTTGGCGAGTCTTATCCTACTCGATTCGGCGCGCTTGGATGTGATTCTTGGTATGGATTGGTTGTCCCAACACTTGGGGCAAATCGATTGTACCAGGAAGATTGTCTACCTCACCAACCCTTCAGGTGAACAGGTTGGGTTTTCGCCGCAGTTGCGAGAGCCCCATCTTTTTGCCCTTGAAGCAAAGCCAGCATTGGAGATTCGTGATGTCCCCACTGTGTGTGACTTCGCGGATGTCTTTCCTGAAGATTTGCCTGGGATGCCTCCCGTTCGAGACCTGGAATTCGTGATAGAGTTGCTGCCCGGTACCGCCCCTATTTCAAAGAGGCCGTATCGTATGCCTCCTAATGAGTTGGAGGAGCTGAAGAAGCAACTAGGTGAGCTACAAGAGAAGGGTTTCATTCATCCTAGCTCATCTCCTTGGGGTTGTCCAGTTATTTTTGTGAAGAAGAAGGACAAGACCTTGCGCATGTGTGTTGATTACCGTCCGCTTAATGAGGTGACGGTGAAGAACAAGTATCCTTTGCCCGTATTGATGATCTTTTCGATCGATTGACCGAGCGCGTGTCTTCTCCAAGATTGACTTGAGATTGGGCTATCATCAAGTCGGGATCGTACGAGATATTCCTAAGGCGGCTTTTGCTACTCGTTATGGTCTTTACGAGTACACCGTTATGTCTTTCGTTTGACTAATGCTCTGCTTTATTCATGAACCTTATGAACTTCGGTATTCAAGGAGTATTTGGATAGGTTTGTGGTGGTATTCATCGACGATATCCTTATCTACTCCAAGAATGAAGAAGAGCATCTTGAGCATCTTAAGCTTGTGTTGGGCAAGTGCGTGAGCACCTGTTGTATGCAAAATTCAGCAAGTCACGAGTTCGTTGAAGGAAGTGGCATTCTTAGGCCATGTTTTTTTGAGAGGGGTGTGGTGTGGACCCTAGCAAGGTCGGTGATGTACTATCTTGGGTCGGCCCAAGTCGGTCAACGATGTGCGGAGTTTTCTTGGTTTGGTGGCTACTATCGCGCTTTATCGAGAATTTCTCCAAGATTGCGAAGCCTATGACCGAATTGCTCAAGAAAGACAAGAAGTTTGAGTGGTCTCTGCTTGTGACGTGAGTTTCGGGAACTCAAGAAGCGGTTGACTTCAGCCCGATGCTTGTTCTCCCGATATTCACAAGAGTTTTGATATCTATTGTGATGCTTCTCGTCGTGGTCTTGGTTGTGTTCTTATACAAAGGGCAAGGTAGTGGCCTATGCATCGAGCGATTGAGGCCTCATGAACTCAACTATCCTACTCACGACTTGGAGTTAGCCGTTGTGGTTCATGCACTCAAGATTTGGCGGCATTATCTGATTGGTAACCGTTGTGAGGTGTATTCTGACCACAAGAGCTTGAAGTACTTGTTCACTCAGTCAGATCTGAACCTCGAGCGAGAGGAGATGGTTGGAATTGATCAAGGACTATGATATGGGTATTCGGTATCACGGGCAAGGCCAATGTCGTTGCAGATGCACTCAGTCGGAAGGTGTATTGCAACATGTTGATGCTCCAAGAGCAGCAGCGTGCCCTTATTTCAGAAATTGGGGCCTCAATTTGGGTTTGATCGAGCACGGTTCTCTTGCTACCTTGGTTGTGCAACCAACCTTGGTGGACCAAATCAAGCGACACAATGATCGGATGTTGGTGTGAGTCAAATCAGCGAACATCAAGGATGGGATAGCCAAGTGCTTTTGGAGGATGAGCATGGCGTTGTATGGTTTGGGGCGTCTTGTAGTTCCTAAGGTCATGGAGTTGCGGAATTGATTCTCGCGAAGCCCATGATTCTCCTTTGTCTATCCATCACAGGGCTACCAAGATGTATCGGGATCTTCGTCGAGATTTTGGTGGACCCGAATGAAGTGCGAGATTGCCAAGTTCGTTGCCGAGTGCGATGTATCTTTGTCGTGTGAAGGCGAGCATCGGCGTCAAAGCATGCCTTCTTCAGCCCTTGCCAGTGCCAGAGTGGAAGTGGGATTCCGTTGGCATGGACTTCATCACGGGTTGCCGTGCTTCTTCCGGGAAGGATGCCATATGGGTTGTCATTGATCGGTTGACAAAGGTAGCGCATTTCTGCGGTGCGTACCAACCTCGATGTCGATCGGTTGGCGGATCTCTATGTATCTCGCATTGTGTGCACGCATGGTGTGCCCGAGCGATTGTGTCGGATCGTGGTTCTCTTTTCACCTCTCGTTTCTGGCATAAATTGCAAGAGGCTATGGGCACCCGTCTTACTTTCAGTTCAGCTTACCATCCTCAGACTGATGGCCAGACGGAGCGAGTCAACAAAGTGTTGGAAGATATGCTCCGTGCCTGTGTTCTTTCCTATGGGAAGAAGTGGGAGAAATGCCTACCATTTGCTGAGTTCTCCTACAACAACAGCTATCAGGCCAGTCTTGGCATGGCACCGTTTGAGGCCTTGTATGGGAGGAGATGTAGAACCCCATTGAACTGGTCGAGAGGCGGTGGCGGCGATATTCGGCCCGAGTCGATTAATGAGGCGAAAGCGAGTCGAGTTGATTCGCGAGCATCTGCGCACGACCCAGTCCAGGCAGAAGAGCTATGCAGATCGTCGTCGCCGTGAGTTGAGCTTTGAGCCCAATTACTTTGTGTATCTCAAAGTCTCACCCTTGAAGGGCCATCAGCGTTTTGGCATCAAGGGCAAGTTGGCTCCTCGCTATGTTGGGCCTTATCGCATCGTCGAGAGTTGGGGCCGTGGCATACAGAGTTGGGCTGCCAGAAGACTTGAGGGTGTGCATGATGTGTTCCATGTCACACTGAAGAAGTGCCTCCGTGTCCCGACCGAGGAAGCTCCGTTGGAGGTTCTCGATGTGCGAGGAGAATTTGACCTACCACGAGCATCTGTTCGTATTCTTGAGAATCGAGCGGAGAACAAGGAACCGTGTCATCAAGTTCCTTAAGGTTCGGTGGTCAAACCATTACGAGGATGAGGCAACTTGGGAGCGAGAAGATCGCCTTCGTGCGATTTTCCTTCTTTCTTCTCCGAGTAAGCGGAATCTCGGTCGAGATTCTTGTAAGGGGAGAGTTGTAACATCCCAATTTTAGGCTTGTGTTTCAAATTTAAGAAAATGAGTAGAAATTAAAACTTTTTTACATCTTGTATTTCTGTTTGTCTTGAGCGACTTTTGTACAAGAAGTTATGGAAATACAAAGTCACAAGTCTTTGATCCAAATCTTGATCCTTCAAAAACATTCTTGTTCCATCTTGTGATAATCTTCTGGAAATATTTTTCCTAAATTCTTGGGTTGGTATGTGACTCCTCTGAAAAATTCCACAATTTTTAGAAATTGTTTGAATGCTTTTGGAGGTCAGTCAACCCAATTCAAAATCTGGTCAAACCTTGGACCAGTACCTTGGTAAATTTTTGGAGGAAAATCCACAGCACCAAAACCTTTGAAAATTTTATTCAAGGTCAATCCCTCAGCTAGCAAGCTCCTGTAAAACTTTCATAATTTTTGGAGTTCGTTTGCTACCTCAAACAATTCTCCAAATGTCAGCCCTTCTCAAAAACCAGAAAAATCGAATCTGGTTTGAGTCAGACTCGGGCTCGAGCCCGAGCCTAACTCAACCGACACGGTTGGACCCAGTCCACTCAACCGCACTCGGGCGCGCGTGTGTAAGCTGTTGGATTTGAATCCGACGCCCACGACCTCCCCACGGCTCCTAGGACCTTCCCAGGACCTCCTCACCGCAAAGACCTCCCCACCTCGAGTGATCTGGGACGTCCAGGACCACCCCTTGCAAATCGGGATCGTCCAGGACCTCCCTAAGCCCTGTTCTTCTTCCTCCAGGACCTCCTCGAGCCCTGGTCATCATGGTTTTCCCGCACCCGTGCGTATGTCAGGGTCAGAGCAGTTGGGAGCAGTGGCCTGTCACTTTTTGGTCCTTCCCAACATCTCTTTCTGTCACACATTTAATGTGTCAGACCTTTTTCCCTAAAAGGAGTCAGCCCCTACCAGCTCCTGTCACATCTAGCAAGTCCATGGCAGGGTGTGTGCACCCGAAGCTTGCCTCTGCCCATGGCTTTGCTCCTTTGTCTTCTTAAGACCCCGAGCTCCTCCCTGTTTCCTTTAGTCTTTCTCTCCCTCCACCACACTTCAAGAACACCACCATTGTCGGGTTTTCGAAGTTCATCAAGATCACCGAGCTCCTGTGGTTTAATTGCGAACTTGGTTTCCAACTTGTTCAATTATCCACCTGGGGCATCTTGTCTTAACCGAATCGGTTGGTTTTAGGGGGAGGCATTGTGGGGACCTGTTCTTCAAGGTCGTCCCTGCTTTCTTCTTCGTCTCCGGCAAGCTTGGCCATCGGAGAACCTCCTTCGGCATCAACCTCTCCTCCGAGCTCCTTTGGACCTCACCTTGGCCCTGGTGAGTCCTCTTTAGCCTTTTTGAGCTCTAGGCTTAGCTAGCAAACCTTCTAGATTTTGTCGGTTTTGCCGAAAACCTGTCCTCCGCCTCGCTCCGCCTCGCCGGCGTTTAAGGCTGTCGCCGCCGTCAAGAGCACCTCCGATAGGTTCGCAATACCTTTAGCTTCGTTTTGGTGGCTTTGGTTCACGCCGCCGCGGCTTGGGTCGTCGGCGACGTGCCAACGAGCTCACCGTCGAGCTCTGTACCTTGTCGCGTTTTTGTCAAGTCATTGGACCTCTTCGGGTTCATCGTGGCCGTCTAAGACCTCCCTAGGGCTAGATCTAGACCTTTAGATCTTTCCCGTGAAAACCCTTAAGTGTAAGACCTCCCCCTCGTTTAATCTTGGCCGTTAAGACCACCCTCGGTTAGATCTGTACCGTAGATAGGTTTCCGCGTAAATATCTAAGTCCCAGGACCTCCCTAGTTCTATCTCGGCCTTTAAAGACCTCCTGGGATTTGCTCTTAGCCGTTAGATCTGGCTCTGTGTAAAATCTTGCGCGCTTGGACCTCCCCTTGAGTCGATCCTAACCGTCTAGGACCACCTTGGTTAAATCCTAGCCGCTAGGACCACTCCTGCGCAAAAGGACCTCCCCTGGGTCATTTTGCCAAAACCACCCCGTGGACCTCCACTGAGGTCCTCTTTGCAAAAAGACCTCCCCTCGGTCATTCTGCAAAGACCACCCTTGGGGTCCTCTTTGTAAAAAGCCACCCCTGGTCTTTTACAAAGACAACCCAGCTTAGGACCTCTTAGGATCAATCCTAGCCGTTCACGACCTCCCCGGTTTAGATCTGAGCGTTAGATCTCATTTTGTAAAATCCTTAGCGCTCAGACCTCCCTCCGCATCAATCTGAACCGTCCAGATCTCCTCCCGTTAAAACCCATCGCATAGGACCTCCCCGAGTAGATCTTGGCCACCCAAGACCTTCTTGTGTAAATCGGTAGATGAAGACCTCCCGGAGATCTTGACCGTCTAGGACCTCCTCCTTTAGATCCGTAGCGTTAGGACCTCCTCCTGCAGTGCGAACAGTTAGATTTTGATCTAACGGGCTAGACCTCCCTCCGTAGGTTTACCCTTAGGACCTCCCCTAGTGCTCGGGACCGCCAGATCTCGATCTGACAGTCACGACCTCTGTTAGGCGTGTGGACCTCCTTTGCGTGCGCTGTGCATGCACTGGTCGTGGCCGTTGGATCAGATCTCAACGGTCCAGACCTCCCCAATGCGGGAGGAGGTCTTCCGTGCGGCTGTGCCTGAGGTGCGTGGCCTGCGATGCAAGACCAACGGCCCACGACCTCTCCATTTTCCTTCAGTTCTTTTGGACCTCCCGAGAGCTCAAATTTTCTAAGTCTTTTAAGGTTTCAAATTTCAAAAGTGCATAACTTTGTCATTTTAATTCCTTTTTGAATGATTCCAGTTGCTGTAGCTCTGTTATAGTATGAACTTTAATCTGAGAATGAATTTAGGCACTCTTATATAGTAGAAAATAACTTTAACTACATGATCTTGTTTAGTGAATATGGTTGTCTAGAAATTCATTAAAAATTTGTAAAATGCACAACTTTTTCTCTGTCATTCCTTCCTGAGCAACTCAACTTGGTAAAATTGGTCGTAGACATGCTTTAACATGAACTAGGCCTTGTCTTTATTTATGTTCCTGAGAAAGGATATATGCTAGTTTTAGAAATTAGAAAAATCATAACTAATTCATCATAACTCCAATTTGTGCAAACTCAGTTTTGCTGTTGTTAGGATAACCATATCTACCTACCATAAAAATTTCAAGTTCCAGATCATTCTAGAAATTTTCGTCATGAACAGTAACCGAAATTAATTTAATTATGAATTTTTCAGGCTGAGAGAACTTAGATTAGCCATAACTTTTTCATGCTAAGTCCAAATGAAGTGATTCTTGTTTCTAAAATTGTCTAAAATCAACCTCTAGCTGCTGTAGAAATTTCATGGGATTTGGATGTTCTTTGCTGTTGAGTTCCTTTTGGTGTTCTTCGTTCTTATCGGTTTTATCGCCTTTTCGCGTTAGGTTCCGAAGAATTTATTGAACCTGAGCACTCCCCTCTGCAGCAAGAACAAATCCAGCAAGGCAAGCAGTTTGATCATGTTAATCCCAGTATTTTAAGTATTTATGTTGATTACAACTTCTATGTATGCATTGCTACTTTGTGTTAAACTATTGTCGTTAGTTGGCCTAGTAGATGCATTTCCTTAGCAAATGATTATCCTCTACTACCATGAGCCTAGGCATTGCTGTGATTTAGAGTTCGTGGATGAGCTCTTGTCACTTAGTAGTTTGTGAATTAATTGCTTAGCCATGCTTAGCTTCGGTAGAAATGGGCGGTTATTGACTTGTCAATAACCTTGATCACATAAAACTTATTATGATTATGATTTCCACCTTGTGCCATGTGTACTTATGAAAACTAAAACTGAAAAACAAAAGGATTTAGACTTGGGCACAATGGTAAGATGGTGTGATTTTCGGGTGTGACTGGAATGGTGCCCGAGTCAATTAAGGACCGAACATCTTGTGAGTACCTGTTATCCGAGCAATTTGTGCGTGCTAACCACACTAGAGGGTATGGGACCTCTCTTGACTTAGTACTTTGGAGTGTATTGGCTTCGGGTCGCAGGGAGTCGCAGGAGGGATGGTGTTGGGAGCATTGTAGAGTCCGAAAGGCTTTCCCCCCGTAACGGGTGGTTGTCTTTCGGCTGGTAATGTAAGCGTATGGGTTTCTATCCATACGAGCGGCTCGTGGTTAATACACAATATTGGAAAACGTCTCGTAGGACTTAGCCGTGCCGGCATACCTTCGGAAGTGTGCTTTGTGGCTTAAAGGCGATGCAAGTGTGGGTACATTGGTACACCCTGCAGGTTAAAACTATTCGAATAGCCTCGTCCTAGGTTATAGACACACTTGGGTAAGCTTTCAAGAGTTAGACTACAACCTTTTTAATTAAAACTTGATGGGTGGTACGAATCAGGGATTCGTGCTATGTTATGGTGGCTATTGGGATAGTCACTTCTAGGTGGTTGCTTGTATTATCATTATTTTCGCTGTTACTTTCAACATTAAAATTGGTTTGTAAACTTGCTTTTAAATGTATTACGTTATTGCAAATAAAGTTGGCTTTGTGCAAAATGAGACATACAACTTCCACCTAAATAAGCTTGCATGTAGTTTATGAATAGGTCTGCTATTCCACACGTCAGTCTTGCGAGTACCTTTGTGTACTCAGTTATCTTGCTTAAATGTAATTGTTGCAGAGGAAGAAGGTGAGCTTGAGGGGTCTCACTTCTGTGAGTTGTGCTGTGGTAGCTTACGAGGCGTCTAGCTTGGCGGCCCGGTCGGTTGCCTTGTGGGTGGTGTGGCTAACCGGTCGACTTTTGTTCTAGCCATCTTATGACACCTTTTGCTTCCGCTGTCTTTCTTGTATATTGTTCTATTTGGCCGGTCGGCTCTTTTGTAATAACTTTACTTTATGTATGTCGTTGTTGAACTTAGCAATATATGTTGTATGGAAATGATGTGTAATTTTGTGATGATGTGCATATGCTGCAGTTCTGGGAAGCATATGTCCATCGAGGCTTAGAATGTTTAATTAGTAATGCTAGAACCATTTGGAGGTTAAGTGTTACTAGTTAAATATTCCGGGTCCTCACAAATATCGAATAGATGCTTAGTTGGGCACAAGTTTCGCTAAAATTGAATTATTGATGAAAATGTGAGCAAGGATTTGGAGAATTTGAAATGTGGTCCAGAGGGGTTACCTCTATTAATTTGTATAAAGTGAAAATGGAAAACTTATTTTATGACGCGGGCGAGATATATTATGAACTGATGAATGTGAAGGCGTATCTCGCATGTACATACGGGGAGATCCTCGCCCAGGTCGATTAAGGATTGAACGCTGGTGTATCCAACCTAAGCGTAAGTATACAACCACACGATTGAAATGGGGTTGTCTTAGCTAATTAAGTTGTCTAGGTCTAGCCTTGCATGTTGGTAGGCCATAGTAGTATAAGCAATCTAGGAAGGGTTATTCGAAGGGGCTCCCTTCACTGAGACGTTGGGACCAAAGTCTTCCGTTACAACGGTGAATGCCTCATGAAAATGGGAAGAACCTAGGTGATGTCAGGGCATACCATTCGCTAGGCTAGAGCAAGGATAGGTCTAGGTGATGTAAAGGCTTCGTTGCGAACTCTAGACTGCTTACTAACGTGTTGTGAGCGCTGATGTCGATGGATTCCAAACAAACTAGAGAGCTTGCATCGTGTGGGTAAAGGTGTACTCCTTTGCCAAGTGTAAATCTATTTAAATAGTCAAGCTCGCGGTCCTGAGCATACGAAGTGTCGTATCGCTAGGTATAGTCTCTACTTTTGCAAAAACGGTTTGTTGGAAAATGTTGGGATGGGTGGTGTTAGTGCCATGTCAACGGCTGAGAATAAAATGATGATCACAACCGAGGAGGGTTGTCAATTTACTATTGTTATGTTACATACTTGTTATTTCATTATTAGTCAAATGCTCTTTAAAATTTCTATTGCAAATTATTACATATCGATATTGCAAATAAAACTTGCTTAATGTTGAGAAAAACTTGTAGAGTAGAGTCTCATCCTTTGTTAGCATTGCATTTATAATTATGTTACGATACACTACAAGTCTTGTTGAGTACAAAATGTACTCAATCTTGCTTAATTGTTTATAAGAGTATGAGGATGAGCCTATGTTGGACGACGTGGTCTTTGCACCCAGTACCGTAGGGTTCGGTGATGGGCCCTACTAGTGTAATATCCCAAATATTTAAAGAGGAGAAAATCCTTACGAATGCGAATTGTTTTAGAGTGTGGTTTTAACCTAAGTTTCAGGGGGGGTTCACGTTATTCAGAGAACCTGGGCTGTGGGCCAAAAGCCCATATCACCTTGGCCCATTAGGGCAAACATCCAAGTGGAGGGGGGCAGCCATGTTACCGTAGCATGCACTGTAGCGCCTCCAATTAATGTAGCGCCCCATCCCCTCCCCATTGCGCCTCCACCTCCTTTGCGCCTCCCCCTCCCCATCCTTTGGTCACCTCTTCTCCTCCCTATCCAACATTCCTCCATGCCTCCTCACCTTCCTTGGTGGTGCCTTCCCCTTTTCCTTGTGCCCCTAGCTGCTGCCAGCCAAGAGGAAGAACGAGGCTCTTTTGGTGCTACTGTCGAAGGAGAAGAGGAAGAGGGAGAAGAAAGGGGGAGGGGGGGAAGGGATTCTCGCGGGGACACCAGCAAGATCCAATGGGGTATTCTAGGGTAATTTCATTTCCCCAATAGCTAGTTTGATTCTTTTCTATGCGAATTGTTGTTAGATATCAGTTTCATTCCCTGCTGTGAGTAGATTGGTAATCTGCAGTTCTAATTGATTCATGGATTTGAATTAGTTCAATGCAAAATCAGATTTTTGTGCCTCCTACAGATAGGTATATAAACTCAATATCTTTGTGGAAAGTCTTGGTTCATATTATTTGGATGAGTAGAGAATTAGTTATGATTTTTACGAACTTAGAGTATGTTCAGTTATGGGGTTTCGATCAGCAAACATAGTTTTACAAATTAAAGTTTGAAAATGATCGAATCTAGACTTTTGGTCTCCACATCTTAGATATTTAGCTTAATAATGATTATAGAGAGCCCAAGTTCATATTTTTTGGACAAGTATAACGAAAGTTATGGGGTTTAGAATTGTTCATTGTAGTTCTATCTTTCTATTGGGGACAGTCGGGAAATTGCTATGTTAACAAGTTTGATTGCACAATAGAAAAATTAGAACAAATTTGTTATGGAAGATAATTCTCTGAGGATTCCATAATGTATTAGATCACTATTTTTGGTTGTACCAATTAAAAGATATGGAATTTCTAGGTCATTAATACCGAAGATGACAGAACTGTCTTCGAAGATAAAAACAAGGGTTTAGATGAAATAATCTGAACTTTTGATCACCTAAGAATTTGTGGGTAATTGTGTGGATATTCTAGAGAACGTGAATTCATGATTTTTGGAGTTATAAATGAAAAGTTATGGTTTTCCTAATGTGACTGTCTGTTTTGGACAGATTGGTATTTGGGAAGTAATTGTCTCGTTTCGGGTTGCGAATAGGAGTGAATAAATTCATTTAGTTTTAATGCTATGTTATGTGAAATTGAATGGTATTCTTAGTACACTTTACAAATGCCAGGTGGTGGTGAGAACCCGAGGATAGAGTCCTCTTTTCGTCGTCACCCGTTCCGCGGTTGAGGAAAGTGCAAGCAGTGTATAGTATATGCGGAGTTAAATTCATGAAAATTGCTATGGTTTAATTGTATGCAATTTTATTTATAATTTTGCCACTGAATGTTATTTTCTCATGATCGAGTAAGATTATTACATTCATTTTCATCATGGCATTTATTCTTGTGACTTGGACTACGTGGTAGCCAAGAATTGATTCTTTTGAGGTCCCCATCATGCATTGGAATGGCATGAGGATCCCGTCATGTATTGGATGGGCATGAGGTCCCCACACTCATGGAGTGTGGGCTTGAGGTCTCTATGCCAGAGGGCACAAGCTTGAGTATGCATCGACAGATGCACTACTCCGTATTACTGGTAATTGGAAAGAAGGAAGAAAGTTGCATTCTTGTCATCTGCATCGCATGAAAATATAAGAGATTCAATTATGGATTCCTTGCTGATGTTTATATAAGGATTTTGTTATATTCATTACCTGTTCATGATGTTTGTCTATTACACTATTGTACTTTGCTGAGTCGTGGACTCATACTTGTTGTTGATGTTTCCTTTAGGTACTTCTCGAGGAAGCGACATGCATGGAAAGGGGTAGTTTTGGTGCACTTCACTCATGATTACCTATGACCAATAATAATAGCTCATTTACTTAAATTTAAGTGAACCTGCTATTACTTTTGTTCTAAGACTGTGCTCATCCTCCGTGATGATTGAGTTATTTGTAATTGGAATAGTCAAGTATGTCTTGTGGATGTTTCTATTTATGCCTTAAAATTCCAGTTCTTGATTTATCAAACACTTATATGATAGAATATTTCCATTGACTTGTTTAGACTTTCATCCAAGTAAAACTCTGAAGAATTTTGATGAACCATCTGTAGTTGGTAAAGAACTCATCTCATTATGTTCAAATATTCTATTGGATCGGTTATTTGATGAGTAAGGGCAAGATTTATGCCTAGGATCTTCTTGTTCAATATGTGTTACCCTTTAGTTTATGGGTAGCTTATTTGATGTTGTAAGGCTTGCTGAATTTTGTTAGTGAATTGACGTAAAGTGGTTCCCTAAGGTAGTTTAGTAGTATCCTAGGCTCTATGTTGGGCTGGGGTGTTACAGCTAGGGTCTTGTCCTTGTCGGTTGCCTAAGGGTATGGATGGGCACACCATTGGACCTTTTGAGTTTATTCACTATTCTTCCACTGTTTAACTTGCTACTTATGTTTTAATTTGGCTGATCGGCCGTGTAATAAATACTTGCCATGTAAATGTTTAAGTTTATGTCATATATTTGTTTCATGTTGTATGTATAATGTATGGATGTGAATATCAATGTTGTGGATATGTGTACTAGCCACTGATCATGTGACTAGTGCGGTACACACACGAGGGCTTTGGGTATTCCATGCCTAGGGTCCGATTGGGCACACAAAATTGTTGTTTGAAGGATTAAGAACCTCAAGGTTCTTCAATTTAGCCATGGAGTAGTTGGTGTTGGAAATATACACAATATTTTAATTCCAGATTTTATTTTGAGGCAAATATCACATATAACTTGATATGCGTAAAGCAATACTAATAGTAGGCAACACATTGTACTTTAAAATATACGCAAGAATAGGATTATAACCAAGTCATTTGGTCGCACAAATAACTTATGGTCAGACTTGATGAAGAACAAGAATCAGTCCAGGCTCGCTGCAGTGTAGAATGTAGATGAAGCAGCGAAGCAAGTGGTCAAGCAGATGCACTGCCCAGAAACTATATTGTTGCCCCGTGCAGGTACTCTTTGTGGCAACGGCTCAAAGTTAGTTGCTCTCCCTCGACCCAGTGCATACCGAGAAGAAAGGTCACTCAACACCCAGGACAATTCTCTAGAGGAAGAAGATGATGTTTGAAAGGAATGGATGAATTCGGTGTTCTCTGAACCTAGACGTCTCAAGGTCCTTTTAAGGACACACAGTAATTACTCTCTAGTAATAGTCATAACAGTCGCCATTAACACAATTTAAACCGAATTAATTTGGGCATTTGAAATCACATTCAAACAAAATTAAGAAAGCTAAATACATGATTCAACAAAATAAAAGTTAGATTTTATGTGCTAGGAACAACTCCACGGCACGACGTAGTTTTCACATGAAAATGTGTGAATACGCGCGCATGCGTGCTTAGCCAAAGTTCTTCCTATGCCACCCACACCATGTGACACATGTTTTATGTGGTGGGAAGGACTCTATCTTTTATATTGTTCTCCTCCTACTTGCCCAAGGAGTGTGTGACTAAACCATCTCTTGCTTTAGAATTTAGGAATGAATGAGCCTTTAGATCATGGGCCCAATTCTAACTGTTGGAACATTTCAGCCTTGTTTGGAAAACAAAATTTTTACGTGAATTTCTCAAGAATTTCACAGCAGATGCCCATTCAATTCCTGCAAGAACTAAGAAAAATTACAGTGTTTCAACGGGCCATTCATGATTGAGAATGAACAGTAAACTATCTGTATGTGCATATTTGAAATTCGCATACAATATGGTTGATGGATACATGGAAAAGAAATTATACGCTACACTACCTTGGTTTCAGACTCGCTCGGGAGGGGACGAATCTATTGTTGACATGCATAGAAAAAAAATTCTATCCTACTACAAGGCTTGCTGATCAGCAATTGTCCATTAGTCTGTAGGCAATATGTTTCAGAATTCGTCTATATCTATTATCTGCCATGGAGCATTAGAATATCTGACCATCCAACAACTATCCATTAGTTCTGACCCATACTCATGTGCAGTTACTCAATCCGTTCAAAATGTAAGCTAAAGTTTGGCCATCAATTTCCCTTTCGACATACTAGTAATAAATGGAAAATAGCCTAAAGAAACAACAAAATCTTAATCATATGAAAGCATTTTCAAATACAATTATATATAACAGTGTTAGTGTCATTGGACCGATGTATTGTCGATCTAACAGTGGGCCAAAATAAACGAAGATTGAATCTCGAAATATGTGTGCACCTTACAGAAAACAAGAGTACTCTACTATTCACTTTTAAGTAACTAGCTAGTACGAAACTACCGACGTCCTTTCAAACAAACACGGGATTACGATGTTGGTGATTATTTAAATATATGTGTCATCACTCATGAAGTTAGTAAAAAAATACGGATTTGCTATTTCACATGCGCCTGAAATTTTGCAAAATCATAGTCGATTTTCTCACATTTTGATCAGCGTGGAGATTCATACTCCGGCAAGATCGTCTTCCTCCTCAACGGCGCTCGGCGATAGTGGTGGTGGTAGCCGCCGGATTAGAGTTAGGGTTCACCGGTGCACCCCGGGCTTAGAGGGTGGCCGGCGTGGCATGGTGCGTCGAGATGGCGGTAGCGCCGCTGGACACGGGTGAGGAGGAGGGCAGTGGGCGGGGTTGGCGGGAGGTGACAACGACCACTACTACAGAAAACCTTATCACAGACGGTTCGGAACCGTCATCACAGACGGTTTTCAACCGTCTGTGTAAAAGTACGTCTGTGATAACAAGCGGTTATCACGAGCGGTTTTGAGCCGTCGTGATAAAGCTATCACGACGGTTGGAACAAGAGCCGTCAGGAAACAGTATATCCGCACGGTTCGTGTTCAACCGCTGCGGATACTGTTTTCGCTGAGCGCTCTTGTTCGAACCGTCTGTGATAGCTTTTTTGATTGCAAAAAAAAAATATTACCATTTTTCATGGATACACTCATACACATACACTGCCATTTCCGAAGCCTCCCAAACATGGATTCATTGATACACATACATGGATTCCCAACTCCTAAGCCTCCCAATAAATTTCTCAAACCATGGATTCATGGATACACACATACACTCGATCATACACAAGTACCAACAGAAGTAGAATCTGGAGGAGAATCTAACAGAAATCTAGATATGAATCTAACACAAGTACCACAAGCTCATACATACAAATCTGGATCTGAATCTAATAGAACCTCATATACAAAAGTACCAATGACATCGACGCGGAGGAGGACTGGAGGAGCTCGGCGTCGGCGTCGAGAGGAGGACTAGAGGAGGTCGGCGTTGGTGTCGGCGTCAACTCTCAACTGTTGGGGAGGAAGACCATGTCGAGTTTGGGGCTGCGGGAGCAAGGGAGAACCGAGCTCGGAGGTGTAGCGGGGCCGTGGAGCTGCGGAGGACCGGAGGAGCAGCTACCAACCGAGCTCGGAGGAGGATCGCGGAGCAAGGAGGACCAAGCCAGAGGAGGACCGGGATCATGGAGTGCGAGATCGAGCGCCAGAGGAGGTCGGCCATAATATATAAGGACATATTTTGCCTCCGCGCGCTGCTCAAAATTTTCAAATTCCCTGCTGCGAATCACGACGGTTTCATACAAAAACCGTCTGTGATGACAAATCACAGACGGTTCGTATCACAAACCGTCTGTGATAAGTAACTCATCACAGATGGTTCTTAATATGAACCGTCTGTGATAAGTACCTCATCACAGACGGTTGGTATTACGAGCCGTCTGAATTTTTCTTACTCTCTGATTTTACAATGGCTTAAAATTTTTCTTACTCTCTGATTTTACCATGATTTTCATTACTCTAAGCCATGGTATACATGACTTGGAATTTTCCTTACTCTAAGCCATGGTATCTCTGATTTTACCATGAATTAGAATTTTCCTTACTCTAAGCCATGGTATACCATGACTTGGAATTTTCCTTACTCTAAGCTATGGTATCTCTGATTTTACCATGACTTGGAATTTTTCTTACTCTAAGCCATGGTAAAATCAGAGAGTAAGAAAAATTCTAAGTTATGGTAAAATCAGAGAGTAAGAAAAATTCTAAGTTATGGAAAAATTCTAAGTTATAGTAAAATCAAAATCACAGACGGTTGTTAATCCCAACCGTCTGTGATGAGGTAGTTATCACTGACGGTTGGTATCACGAACCGTCTGTGAAGTATCATAGACGGTTCGTTATACTAACAAATGCGTGATGAGGTGTCTCATCACGCACGGCTCCTTCTACCAACCGCTCGTGATACTTCACGACGGTTGGTAGAAGGAGCCGTCTGTGATGAGGCACTATCACAAACGGTTCTTATTATGAACCGTCTGTGAAGTATCACAGACGGTTGGTAATAAGAACCGTCTGTGATGAGGCACTATCACAGACGGTTCTAAAGGGAACCGTCTGTATAAGTTCAATACAGACGGCTCCTTTGAAACCGTCTGTGATGAGGCGTCCAGTATGACCTGTTTTGTAGTAGTGGACTAAAGTGGTCACGAGGCGGTGGGTGGTGGTAGTAGATCTAGTGGCAGTAGCTGCCGGAGACAAGGGAGGAGACGGCGCGGGAGGATCTCGCCAGCCAGAAAGGAGGAAGAAGGGTGGTGGCGGCCGGTGGGAATGGGGTGCAGGGCAGAGGAGGGGATGGGATGGGGCGGCAGGAGGAGGAGGCGCAGAAGGAGGTCGCCGGTAGGCATCGTTGGTGCCGGAGATGCGGCGGGAGGTGGCACGTGGCAGGTGATGAGGACATGACCCCTATGGATACAACCATATTTGCTATGCTTACTGTTCCAAGTACAAAAACTCATACGCTTCACTTAAATTATCAGCACCATGTCACTTTTGGTCCAAAACAAGCAAGCAATTCGAGCTGGACCTGTTTTGGAATCCAGTTCGGCTACACTTGAGGGGGTGCATGATGTTTTCCATGTATCGCAGCTGAAGAAGTGCCTTCGTGTTCCTATGGAGGAAACACCATTAGAAAATATCGATGTGCAGGAAGATCTGTCTTATCGTGAGCGCCCCATTCGTATCCTCGAAGAAGCTGAACGCAGAACAAGGAACCGTGTGATCAAGTTCCTGAAGGTTCAGTGGTCGAACCACACCGAGGATGAAGCCACCTGGGAGCGGGAAGATCGTCTCGAGCAGACACCGCCCTTCTTCTCCGATGAATCGTAATCTCGGGCGAGATTCCTGTAAGGGGGGAGATTTGTAACAGCCCTAACTTAGGGTTTGTATTTCAAATGTAAATTATGAGGAGAAATAAAAACCTTTGATGCCTCATGAAATCATTTGAGAGTTTCTACAATTTTCCCTAGCAATTTCCAATTTTTAGAATTTAATTCTTGTGATTGGAAATTGTTGTCAGCAAATTCTTAGCTTTCAAACTTGTGATCGTCCTCTGAAATTATTTTTCCTATCATCTTGATCATCCTATCTACCTCCCTGAATTATTTCACAATTTTTAGATTTTATTTTCTATTTCAAATGGCCAAGTCAAACTAGTTTGAAATCTGGTCAAACCTCTGAACAGCAGCTTGTGAATTTTATTGGGAGAAATCTAGTGCATGAAAACTCCTGGAAAAATTTCACAAGGTTGTCCTCTGTTCCAGTTAGCTTCCATAAAAATTTCGGAATTTTTGGAGCTCTGGAACTACCTCTAAAAATTCCTCAAACCTTTTCAGCCTTTTGAAATCAAACCTGGAATCACTGTTCCTCGGGCTCGGACTCAACCTCCGACTCGAGTCCGACCGCACCTAAATGGCTCGGTCGTACCGCCTAACTGCACAGCGCGAGCCCAATCGTTGTCAACCGTCCGATGCAGATCGTGCGGCCCGCGTGCGTTGAATCAACCGAACGGTCCGAATGCATACATAAATCTTGACCGTCCATCTCAGATCCAACGGTCGATGCATTCTTGATCGAGTCTAACCAACTGTTCGCGTCGCACGGACTCCGGCTCGCGCGCTTTCCATTGTCGTGGCGGGTGGGCCCACATGTCGGTCGTCACCTACCGCGCGAAGGGGGAGAGAGCGGCGATGCGCGCGCATGATCGCCACCTCGACCCATTGTCTCGCCACCGCTTCGATTTTTCGCGCGCATTTCCTCGCCGCATCGTCCGCTGTTCGGCAATGCCCTGAGCGGCATTAATCACCCACCATCTCCCTCACCAGCTTGTCGGCACCGCTCTTGGTCTCCTCGGTGCCGAACGCTTCGCCGCATGCATTCCTCCGCCCTTCTTCCTACTTAAGCTCACCCGAAGTTTCCTTCATCTCGTTTAGGCACCACCACACCATTCCCCACCCTCCAATTCTCCCTCTGAGCCCAAATCGAGGGATTGCGCAACTCCAATTCCTCGGCCGCGTCGCCGCCGCCGCATCATCGCCGCGCCCAGTGAAGATCATCCTCCCCTTAGCGCGTCATATCGTGTTCCAGATCCTCATCATGCTTTCCCCTCATCTAATTTTAAGTTTCGTTCGCAGGAAGCGTTGGAATTCAGTTTCCCTCTTCCTCGGCCGAAAGTGTGGGTTTTCGTCCCCAGCTCCGGTGAGTTAATCCTCGTTCCATTTCCTCGCTCTTGCACGATCTCCTGACCCTGTTCGATTTCCTCTGACCCCTCTTTTCCATTGTGGTTGCTCAGACTGTTCCCTCCTCGGTGCCGCCTTAGCCGCCCGGTTAAATCATCGCCACCCACCTCCGCAAGTTCCTCCCCTCGCGTCATCGGTAAGTCCACGGGACCTCGGTGTAACAAGCGCGCGTTAGTTTGGGTTAAGCGTTGCTAGGTTGCCGTTCTTTGTTTTCATCGTAGCATGTGCTCCGCCCCTCGCCGTCGCTGCGCGCATCGTCACCTCAGGCACGGCCTCGGTGCCGCGAGTGCGCATTAGTGTCGAGATCCCATTTTTGCCCTCGCCTCCTTCTCCCGGCGAGGTGCCTGCAGCTCGCGATCGGAGTTCCTCCGTTGTCGGACGAGCTCGCGCACTTTTAGAAACCGTTTGGAGTTAGTCGAAGGCGTATTTCTCTGTGAGCGAATGTTAGGTTTGCATCTGGTTAAGTCGAAGACGTATTCTCGGAATACGCCTTCGACGTCATCTTCGGCGCGGGTGGGCTGTCCCGGTCAGCAATCGCGCGGGCCCGCTTGTCAGCGTCTGAGGCTAGCTGGCTGCGCGTGGGAAAGGGTTTTCCAGCTTTTAGTATTTCCAATTTGATTTAGTATTTCGGTTTGTGTTTTCGTTGAGTCGTTAAATCAATTAAACTTGTAAAATGCATAACTAATTCAATTTTTCTCCAAATTGCATAAAACCAGTGCTGTTAATTTTCATTTTAAATGAACTATTTACTAAAATTAGTTTCAACCTTGTCTCTGTAGCAAAAATCTGTTAATTAATTATAGGACGTTTTATGTATCTTCTAAATTAGAAAATGTATATCTCTTTCAATGATTGTCCAAATCCAGTGAAACCAATTCTGTAAAACTTCATTTTTAGTATACTAATTATCAGGATAGGTTTTAGATACTGTTTCTGTTCATGAAAATTTGTTAAGTAATTAACTAGTGTTTTGATGTGTTTTTAGCTTAGGAATTCATAGAAAATTCTCAATAACTTAAAATGATTTGTTCTCTGTTTCTAAATTTTGTTATATCTTGCTTAGGTTGCTGTGTGAGTTTGGTATGTTTTGTTTGTACGGTTGAGTTTTGTCGGTGTTATTCGCTCTTATTCGCTGTTATTTATTCTATCGTTAGGCTTCGATATTTGCGGCAACCCTGAGAACGACCCTCCGCAACAAATTGAACAACAATGACCGTGCAAGCGGTTTGATCATGATAATCCAGAATTTTAAAGTCTAATATTTTGTTTCAAATTGTATGTATGCATTGCTTAATTTGTGTTAAATTGATTAGTTAAATCAGTAGTTGCATATCCCGTAGACAAAATATTGATCTCTACTACGAGCCTAGGTTATTTGTTGTGATTAGAGGTAGTTGGATGATCTCTTGTCACTTAGTAGATCCGGTCAACTTGCTTAGACATGCTTAGCTATCGGTAGAATCAAGCGGTTATCGACTTTAGTCGGTAACCTTGATCACACAAAATCTACTATAACTTTATGTTTGACATTTTGCTATGTTTAATTGCAAAACTAAAACTGAAAACAAAAATGATTTAGACTTGGGCTGTGGTATGTTTGGTGTGATCTGTTGGGTGTGGATGGAATGTTGCCCGAGTCAACAAGGACCGAACATCTTGTTACATCGAACCAAGCATTTTGCGTGCTAACCACACTAGAGTATATGGGACCTCTCTTGACCTAGTACTTTGGCGTGTATTGGCTCCGGTCGCAGGAGGTCGCGGGAGGATGGAGGTGGGAGCATGGTAGTTGTCCGAAAAGCTTTATCCTGAGTGGGTAGTTGTCTTTTCGGCTTTACCATGTAAGCGTATGGATTTCTATCCATACGAGCGGCTCGTAGTTAATACACAATATTGGAAAAAGTCTCGTAGGACTTAGCTGTGCCGGCATACCTTCGGAAGTGTGCTTTGGCTTAAAGGCGGTCTGAAGTGTGGGTACATTGGTACACCCCTGCAGGGTTAAAACTATTCGAATAGCCTCGTCCTAGGTTATGGACACGCTTGGCAAGGTCTTCCAAGAGTTAGACTACAACATTTAAATTAAAACTTGATGGGTGGTACGAATCTGGGATTCGTGCTATTGTTGTGGTGACAATTGGGGTAGTCGCCTCTAGGTTGTTTATCTTTCTCTTTTGTTAGTATTACCTTTACTGTATTTCAACATTAAAAACGAATTGCAAACTTGCCTTCAAACTATATCATATTATTGCAAATGAAAATTGGCTTCATGCAAATGAAACATATGGCCTCCACCAAACAAGCCTGCATGTAGCATATGAGCAGTGCGCTAGTTAACACGTCAGTCTTGCGGGTACAAAGACAATCTTTGTACTCAGGTGCTTTGCTTAATGTTTTTGTTGCAGAGGAAGAAGGTGAGCCCCAAGGGCCTCACTTCTGTGAGCTGTGTTGCCGTTTCGTGAACGACTAGACTTGGCGGTCCGGTCAGATGCCTTGTGGGTTGGAGGCACGTTGATTGGCTTTGTTTATAGCCATCTTATGGCACTTTTGCTTCCGCTGTCGTTCTTGTTTATTTGTGTATCTTGGCCTGTTGGCCTTTGTCTGTAATAACTCTACTATTTGTTTATCTTCCGTTTGGTAGTGTAGGTTTGGACTCTATGATTGGAATGAAGTTGATGTCTAATTTTGTACCGAGGTGTGTATACTGCTTTCTGGGAAGTATACATATCTCGAGGATCAGTTTATTTGGTTTGTGATGCTAGGACCAGGTGGTTGGTTAAGCATTACAAGCCAAATAAATTGGGGTCCTCACAAAGTTGGTATCAGAGCCATTCTGACCGTAGCAACCCAAGCTTAGTCGTCTTTAGGATAGTTTGAAAAAGCTTAATTTTAAAGTATAAAAAGGGTTTATGAAAACCTAGGCAGATTCTCAGATTTTACTCCTTACCTATCTTAGCCTTCTACTCTCATCTTACTCTAATTTGAGTTTAAAACTTAGTTTCTCTCTTTCCTTTCAAAAGATAATTACTACCGGTGGAATCAGTCTTTGGGAGAACCATAGAGAATTAGTCTAATTAAAATTTGTGGGAGCATAAGGGTAAGATATGTATGAGTTTGCTAAGTGTCTGATTTTTGTCAATTGGTTTTGTAACTTAAAAGTCTTGTGTTTGTTTTGTGCTGTTAGTAAGTATTTGCAGTGGGTTATCGACTTCGTGTTTTCCGGCTATTGTTAACTTGTCTTAGTGAAACAGGATGGCGGGAGAACGCGTGGCGATCAGCCAGTGGTCATGATGAGGAGCTTCCCCTCCTCCAACCATGGTGAGGTTCTCGCTCGGATCGGCGAAACCGCATGGACGACGCGCATCTTGGAGGTTATTGCTAGGAATACCTCCACTCCTGCCGGTGGTGGCGGCCACGGACTCGCGGGGACTTGCGAGTTCCTCCGTCACGCACCGCCGACTTTCTCCCGCTCGAGGACCTCTCGATGCGGATGATTGGCTGCGCATGGTTGAGCGAAGCTCAAAGATAGCTCAATGTCGAGCGCAGGATAAGGCACTCTTCGCGTCCCACCGGCTTGAGGCGCGACACTCTCATGGTGGGAGAACTATCTCGCCATGCACTGCGAGCCATGTGGTCGCGTGGGAGGAGTTCAGTCGACCTTTCGTCGGACCCACATCCCCGATGGCACGATGAAGTCGAAAAGAAATAATTCCTCGCGCTCAAGCAAGGGCGCAAATCGTGACGAGAGTACATGCGAGTTCAATCATTTGGCTCGTTATGCTCAGGGAGGTGGCCTCGGATGAGGCTAAGCGGGAGAAGTTTATGGATGGTTTGTCAGAAGAGCTGCGGGACGGTGTCTATTGTGGACTTCCGACTTTCGTGCCTTGGTTGATAAGGCCATTGTTCTTGAGCACAAGGCAAAGCGCTGGTGAGTCATAGCGCAAATGGGAGGCGCATCGGTCTACTCACACCGGCCTCGCTCGTCCTCGGGTGAGCGGCACGAGGCCCGTTCTTTTGCTCCACCGGCGCGAGGCCATCTCGCACCAGCCTCGTCCACCGCAGGCGTGAGCCACCACGTGCGCTGCGATCAGCCAGCAGAGCGGCCTCGCAATCCGGCGGCCGAGGTTACTTGTTTTATTGCCACAACAAGGGCCACTACGCCAACGCTTGCCCTCGAGTGTTGCGATGCGCCCCTCGTCCTAATGGAGGACGGGCGGGAGTGGCCATCCACCGACGAGAAGATTATCCGAAGACCGAGTGCGGCAATGGTCGAGTCAACCACCTTTCGGTGAGGAGGCTCGAGGCGCGGATGTCGTGATGGGTACACTTCTTGTTAATTCTCGTCCGCTGCGGTATTATTTGATTACGAGCATCACATTCTTTATTTCAAGATCATTTGCTGCTGCTAGTGGTCTTCTTGTGTTCCTTTGGGAGTTCCTTTGCTCATCCGCTCTCCGGGTCGGAAATGAGAGCCGATCTGATGTCGGGATGTTCCTATCATAGTCAAGGGAGTGGGATTTTGGCAAACCTTATTCTTTCGATTCAATGAGTCGGATGTGATTCTTGGCATGGATTGGTTGTCCCAACACTTGGGGCAAATCGATTGTGCGGGAAGATTGTCTATCTCACCAGCCCTTCAGGCGAGCAGGTCGGATTTTCGCCGCAGCTGCAGAGGCCACATCTATGTGCATTAGAGGCGAAGCCAGCCTTGCAAATTCAGGATGTACACATATTATCTGACTTTGTGGATGTCTTTCTGAAGATTTGCCCGGATGCCTCGATTCGAGACCTTGAATTTGTCATTGAGTTGCTGCCCTGCATCGCTCCGATTTGAAGCGCGTGATCGAATGCCTCCCAATGAGCTAGAAGAATTGAAGAAGTAGCTTGGTGAGCTCCAAGCAAAGGGTTTCATCCGTCCCAGTTCATCTCCTTGGGGTTGTCCGGTGATCTTTGTGAAGAAGAAGGACAAGACTTTGCGCATGTGTGTTGATTACCGTCCTCTCAATGAGGTGACGGTGAAGAACAAGTATCCTCTTCCCCGCATCGATGATCTGTTCGATCAGTTGACTGGAGCCCAGGTGTTCTCAAAGATTGATTTGAGAATGGGGTATCATCAGGTCAGGATCAGATCTGAAGATATTCCGAAGACGGCTTTCACTACTCGTTATGGTCTGTACGAGTACACCGTCATGTCCTTTGGCTTGACCAATGCTCCAGCTTTGTTCATGAACTTAATGAATTCGGTATTCATGGAGTTTTTGGATAAATTTGTGGTGGTCTTCATTGATGATATCCTTATTTACTCCAAGAATGAAGAAGAGCATGCTGAGCATCTGAAGATAGTGTTGGGCAAGCTGCGGGAGCACCAACTATATGCAAAGTTTAGCAAATGCGAGTTTTGGTTGAAGGAAGTGGCATTCTTGGGCCATGTTCTTTCAGCTGGAGGCATAGCTGTGGATCCCAGCAAGGTCGGCGATGTTCTATCTTGGGGTCAGCCCAAGTCAGTCACTGATGTGCGGAGTTTTCTTGGTTTAGCGGGCTACTACCGCCGCTTTATCGAGAACTTCTCCAAGATCGCAAAGCCGATGACTGAATTGCTCAAGAAGGACAAGAAGTTTGTGTGGTCTCTCGCTTGTGATGAGAGCTTTGGGAGCTCAAACAGCGATTGACTTCATTGATCCTTACTCTTCCCGATGTCCACAAGAGCTTCGATATTTACTGCGATGCCTCTCGTCAGGGACTTGGATGTGTTCTTATGCAGGAAGGCAAGGCAGTTGCCTATGCATCCAGGCAGTTGAGACCTCATGAGCTCAACTATCCCACCCATGATCTAGAGCTTGCTGCTGTGGTTCATGCACTCAAGATTTGGCGGCATTATCTGATCGGTATCACGTGAGGTGTATTCGATCACAAGAGTTTGAAATACTTGTTCACTCGGCGGATCCGAACCTCGAGCGAGAGGAGATGGCTGGAATTGATCAAAGATTATGATATGAGTATTCAGTATCATCCTGGCAAAGCCAATGTAGTTGCTGATGCACTTAGCCGAAAGGTGTATTGCAATACTTTGATGATCCAAGAGCAGCAACCTGCACTTCTTGCAGAGTTTCAGCGTCTCAATTTGGGATTGGTTGAGCATGGTTCCCTTGCTGCCTTGGTTGTGCAACCAACCTTGGTGGATCAAATCAAGTCGACCTGACAATCGATGTTGGTGTGGGTAAAATCAAGCAGAACATCAAGAATGGATCAGCCAAATGTTTTACAGAAGATGAGCACGGTGTTGTATGGTTTGGGCAGCGTCTCGTGGTCCCAAAGGTCCCCGAGTTGCGGGATTTGATTCTCCAGGAGGCCCATGATTCGCCTTTGTCCATCCATCCCGGGGCCACCAAAATGTACCAAGATCTGCGTCGAATTTCGGTGGACTCGCATGAAGCGAGATTGCGTGTTCGTTGCGGATGTGACATATGTTGTCGTGTCAAGGCCGAGCATCGGCGTCAGCGGTCTTCTTGACCCTTGCCTATACTAGAGTGGAAGTGGGATTCAGAGGCATGGACTTCGTCACTGGATTGCCCGTTCATCCAAGGAAATAGCGCCATTTGGGTTGTCATTGTGAGCTAACTAAAGTGGCGCATTTCCTTCCGGTCAAGAGTCACTCCGTGTGGAACCTCTAGCCGAGCTCTATGTATCAAGGATTGTGAGCTTGCATGGTGTACCCAAGGCGATTGTGTCGACCGTGGGGTATTGTTTACCTCTCGGTTTTGGCATAGTCTGCAGGAGACCATGGGAACTCGTCTTACTTTCAAAGACGGCCTATCATCCTCAAAGCGATGGTCGACAGAGCGCGTCAACTGTGTGCTTGAAGGTATGCTCGTGCTGTGTTCTTTCCTATGGGAAGAACTGGGAGAAGAGTTTGCCGCTTGCCGAGTTCTCTTACAACAACAGCTTCGAGCTAGTCTCGGTATGGCACCATTTAAGGCTTTGTATGGGCGGCGCGCAGAACACCGTTGGCGGTCGTGGCGGTGAAAGGCGGTTCTTTGGTCAATTCCATCAATGAGGCCGAGAACCAAGTGCGATTGATTCGTGAGCACTTGCGCGTAGCTCGATCGAGCGAGAAGAGCTATGCAGATCGGCGTCGCCGTGAGCTGAGTTTCCAGCCCAATGACTTTGTGTATCTCAAAGTTTCACCTTTGAAGGGACACCGTCGTTTCGGTGTCAAGGGAAAACTGGCTCCTCGGTATGTCGGGCCTTATCGTGTCATCAAGAAAGTGCGAGCTGTTGCATACAAGTTAGAATTGCCAGCTACACTTGAGGGGGTGCATGATGTTTTCCATGTATCGCAGCTGAAGAAGTGCCTTCGTGTTCCTGTGGAGGAAACACCATTAGAAAATATCGATGTGCAGGAAGATCTGTCTTATCGTGAGCGCCCCGTTCGTATCCTCGAAGAAGCTGAACACAGAACAAGGAACCGTGTGATCAAGTTCCTGAAGGTTCAGTGGTCGAACCACACCGAGGATGAAGCCACCTGGGAGCGGGAAGATCGTCTCCGAGCAGATTACCCGTCCTTCTTCTCTCGATGTCGTAATCTCGGGCGAGATTCTGTAAGGGGGAGATTTGTAACAACCCTAACTTAGGGTTTGTATTTCAAATGTAAATTATGAGGAGAAATAAAAACCTTTGATGCCTCATGAAATCATTTGAGAGTTTCTACAATTTTCCCTAGCAATTTCCAATTTTTAGAATTTAATTCTTGTGATTGGAAATTGTTGTCAGCAAATTCTTAGCTTTCAAACTTGTGATCGTCCTCTGAAATTATTTTTCCTATCATCTTGATCATCCTATCTACCTCCCTGAATTATTTCACAATTTTTAGATTTTATTTTCTATTTCAAATGGCCAAGTCAAACTAGTTTGAAATCTGGTCAAACCTCTGAATAGCAGCTTGTGAATTTTATTGGGAGAAATCTAGTGCATGAAAACTCCTGGAAAAATTTCACAAGGTTGTCCTCTGTTCCAGTTAGCTCCCATAAAAATTTCGGAATTTTTGGAGCTCTGGAACTACCTCTAAAAATTCCTCAAACCTTATCAGCCTTTTGAAATCAAACCTGGAATCACTGTTCCTCGGGCTCGGACTCAACCTCCGACTCGAGTCCGACCGCACCTAAATGGCTCGGTCGCACCGCCTAACTGCACAGCGCGAGCCCAATCGTTGTCAACCGTCCGATGCAGATCGTGCGGCCCGCGTGCGTTGAATCAACCGACCGGTCCGAATGCATACATAAATCTTGACCGTCCATCTCAGATCCAACGGTCGATGCATTCTTGATCGAGTCTAACCAACTATTCGCGTCGCACCGGACTCCGGCTCGCGCCGCTTTCCCTGCTGTCGCTGGTGGGTGGGCCCCACATGTCAGGTCGTCACCTACCTCGCGCCGAAGGGCTGAGTGCCGGCGGTAGCGCGCATGATCGCCACCTCAGCCCCGCTGTCTCGTCACCGCTTCCCGATTTTTCTCGCGCGCATTTCCTCGGCCGCATCGTCCGCTGTTCGGCAATGCCCTGAGCGGCATTAATCACCCACCATCTCCCTCACCAGCTTGTCGGCACCGCTCTTGGTCTCCTCGGTGCCGAACGCTTCGCCGCATGCATTCCTCCGCCCTTCTTCCTACTTAAGCTCACGAAGTTTCCTTCATCTCGTTTAGGCACCACCACACCATTCCCACCCTCAATTCTCCTCCGAGCCCAAATCGAGGATTGCGCAACTCCAATTCCTCGGCCGCGTCGCCGCCGCCGCATCATCGCCGCGCCCAGTGAAGATCATCCTCCCCTTAGCGCGTCATATCGTGTTCCAGATCCTCATCATGCTTTCCCCTCATCTAATTTTAAGTTTCGTTCGCAGGAAGCGTTGGAATTCAGTTTCCCTCTTCCTCGGCCGAAAGTGTGGGTTTTCGTCCCCAGCTCCGGTGAGTTAATCCTCGTTCCATTTCCTCGCTCTTGCACGATCTCCTGACCCTGTTCGATTTCCTCTGACCCCTCTTTTCCATTGTGGTTGCTCAGACTGTTCCCTCCTCGGTGCCGCCTTAGCCGCCGCCCCGGTTCGTCATCGCCAGCCCACCTCCGGCAAGTTCCTCCCCTCCGCGTCATCCCAGTAAGTCCCTGGGACCTCAGTGTAGCTTAAGCGCGCGTTAGTTTGGGTTAAGCGTTGCTAGGTTGCCGTTGCTGTTTTCATCGTAGCATGTGCTCCGCCCCTCGCCGTCGCGCTGCCGCATCAGGTCACCTCCGACCTGGCCTCCGGTGCCCGCGGGTGCGCATTAGTGTCAGGATCCCATTTTTGCCCTCGCCCTCCTTCGCCGGCGAGGTGCCCGGCAGGCTCGCAGTCGGAGTTCCTCCGTTGTCGGACGAGCTCGCGCACTTTTAGAAACCGTTTGGAGTTAGTCGAAGGCGTATTTCTCTGTGAGCGAATGTTAGGTTTGCATCTGGTTAAGTCGAAGACGTATTCTCGGAATACGCCGGCGTCATCTTCAGCTGGGTGGTCGTCGATCGACAATCGCGCGGGCCCGCTGTCGTCGCTCGAGGCTAGGTGGTGCGCGTGGAAAGGGTTTTCAGACTTTTAGTATTTCCAATTTGATTTAGTATTTACGGTTTGTGTTTTCTGTTGAGTCATTAAATCAATTAAACTTGTAAATGCATAACTAATTCAATTTTTCTCCAAATTGCATAAAACCAGTCTTGTTAATTTTCATTTTAAATGAACTATTTACTAAAATTAGTTTCAACCTTGTCTCTGTAGCAAAAATCTGTTAATTAATTATAGGGCGTTTTATGTATCTTCTAAATTAGAAAATGTATATCTCTTTCAATGATTGTCCAAATCGGTGAAACCAATTCGTAAAACTTCATTTTTAGTATACTAATTATCGGGATAGGTTTTAGATACTGTTTCTGTTCATGAAAATTTGTTAAGTAATTAACTAGTGTTTTGATGTGTTTTTAGCTTAGGAAATTCATAGAAAATTCTCAATAACTTAAAATGATTTGTTCTCTGTTTCTAAATTTTGTTATATCTTGCTTAGGTTGCTGTGTGAGTTTGGTATGTTTTGTTTGTACGGTTGAGTTTTGTCGGTGTTATTCGCTCTTATTCGCTGTTATTTATTCTATCGTTAGGCTTCGATATTTGCGGCAACCACGAGAACGACCCTCGCAACAAATTGAACAACGACAGCCGAACAAGCGGTTTGATCATGATAATCCCAGTATTTTAAAGTCTAATATTTTGTTTTAATTTGTATGTATGCATTGCTTAATTTGTGTTAAATTGATTAGTTAAATCAGTATTTGCATATCCTGTAGACAAAATATTGATCTCTACTACTACGAGCCTAGGTTATTTCTTTGTGATTAGAGGTTGGATGATCTCTTGTCACTTAGTAGATCGGGTCAACTTGCTTAGACATGCTTAGCTATCGGTAGAAGCTGGCGGTTATCGACTTTAGTCGGTAACCTTGATCACACAAAATCTACTATAACTTTATGTTTCACATTTTTGCTATGTTTAATTGCAAAACTAAAGCTGAAAACAAAAATGATTTAGACTTGGGCACAACGGTATGTTTGGTGTGATCTGTTGGGTGTGATGGAATGGTGCAGAGGCAACAAGGACCGAACATCTTGTTACCTGAACCAAGCATTTTGCGTGCTAACCACACTAGAGTATATGGGACCTCTCTTGACCTAGTACTTTGGCGTGTATTGGCTCAGGGTCGCAGGAGGTCGCGGGAGGGATGGAGGTGGGAGCATGGTAGTTGTCCAAAAGCTTTATCTGAGTGGGTAGTTGTCTTTTCGGCTTTACCATGTAAGCGTATGGATTTCTATCCATACGAGCGGCTCGTAGTTAATACACAATATTGGAAAAAGTCTCGTAGGACTTAGTGTCTTGGCATACCTTGGAAGTGTGCTTTGGCTTAAAGGCGATCAAGTGTGGGTACATTGGTACACCCTGCAGGTTAAAACTATTCGAATAGCCTCGCCCTAGGTTATGGACACGCTTGGCAAGGTCTTCCAAGAGTTAGACTACAACATTTAAATTAAAACTTGATGGGTGGTGCGAATGCGGGATTCGTGCTATTGTTGTGGTGACTATTGGGGTAGTCGCCTCTAGGTTGTTTATCTTTCTCTTTTGTTAGTATTACCTTTCTTGTATTTCAACATTAAAAACAATTGCAAACTTGCCTTCAAACTATATCATATTATTGCAAATGAAAATTGGCTTCATGCAAATGAAACATATGGCCTCCACCAAACAAGCTCGCATGTAGCATATGAGCAGTGCGCTAGTTCACACGTCGGTCTTGCGGGTACAAAGACAATCTTTGTACTCGGTGCTTTGCTTAATGTTTTGTTGCGAGAGGAAGAAGGTGAGCCCCAAGGGCCTCACTACTGTGAGTGTGTTGCCGTTTCGTGGACGACTAGACTTGGCGGTCCGGTCAGATGCCTTGTGGGTTGGAGACACGCTGATTGGCTTTGTTTATAGCCATCTTATGGCACTTTTGCTTCCGCTGTCGTTCTTGTTTATTTGTGTATCTTGGCCTGTCGGCCTTTGTCTGTAATAACTCTACTATTTGTTTATCTTCCGTTTGGTAGTGTAGGTTTGGACTCTATGATTGGAATGGAGTTGATGTCTAATTTTGTACCGAGGTGTGTATACTGCTTTCTGGGAAGTATACATATCTCGAGGATCAGTTTATTTGGTTTGTGATGCTAGGACCAGGTGGTTGGTTAAGCATTACAAACCAAATAAATTGGGGTCCTCACAGTTAGGATGGGGTGGGTTATATAGGTGAGAGACTGTGAGGACCCGGAATATTTAACTAGTAACACTTAACCTCCAAATGGTTCTAGTATTACTAATTAAACATTCTAAGCCTCGATGGGCATATGTTTCCCAGAATTGCAACATATGCACATCATCACAAAATTACACATCACTTCCATACAACATACAACGCTAAGTCAACAACGACATACATAAAGTAAAGTTATTACAAAAGAGAGCCGACCGGCCAAATATAACAATATACAAGAATGACAATGAAGCAAATGTGCCATAAGATGGCTAGAACAAAAGTCGACCAGGTTAGCCACACACCCACAAGGCAACCGACGGGCCGCTAAGCTAGTCGCTCGCAAGCTACCACAACACGACTCACAAAAGTGAGGCCCTTGTGCTCACCTCCTTCCTCTCGCATCAAAACAATTAAGCATAGCATCCGAGCACAAAGATTGTCTTTGTACCGCAAGATCGACGTGTGGAATAGCAGCACCTATTCATAACTACATGCAAGCTTGTTTAGGTGGAGGTTGTATGTCTCATTTCGCATGAAGCCAACTTTATTTGCAATAATGTAATACATTTAAAAGCAAGTTTGCAAATCTGTTTTTAATGTTGAAATAACGATAATAAAGATACATACAAGTAACCACTGGAAGTGACTATCCCAATAGCCACCACAACATAGCACTAATCCCGATTCGTACCACCCATCAAGTTTTAATTTAAAAGGTTGTAGTCTAACTCTTGAAAGACCTCCCCAAGCGTGTCCATAACCTAGGACGAGGCTATTCGAATAGTTTTAACCCGCAGGTGTACCAATGTACCCACACCTGCATCGCTTTAAGCCAAAAGCACACTCGTAGGTATGCCAAGCACGGCTAAGTCCTACGAGACGCTTTCCAATATTGTGTATGAACTCTGAGCCGCTCGTATGGGTAGAAACACCATACGCTACATTGCAAGCCGAAAGACAACAAATCCCATCCCGGTGAAGTCTTTCGGACACTACAATGCTCCCAACACCATCCCTCCCGCGACCTCCTGCGACCCGAGCCAATACACGCCAAAGTACTAAGTCAAGAGAGGTCCCATACCTCTAGTGTGGTTAGCACGCTAAAATGCTTGGTTTAGTGTAACAAGATGTTCGGTCCTTGTTGACTTAGGCACCATTCCGATCACACCCGAGAATCACACCAACATACCATTGTGCCCAAGTCTAAATCATTTTGCTTTTAGTTTTAGTTTTCACAAGTAGACATGGCACAAGGTGGAAATCATAAATCATAATAAGTTTTGTGTGATCAAGGTTATCGACAAGTCGATAACCGCCCATTTCTACCGAAGCTAAGCATGGCTAAGCAATTAATTCGCAACTACTAAGTGACAAGAGCCCATCCACGAACTCTAAATCACAGCAAGTAACCTAGGCTCATGGTAGTAGAGGATAATCATTTGCTAAGGAAATGCATCTACTAGGCCAACTATTAAAACAAAGTAGCAATGCATACATAGAATTTGTAATCAACATAAATACTTAAAATACTGGGATTAACATGATCAAACTGCTTGCCTTCTTGCTGCTGCTCAATTGGTTGCGGAGGATCGTTCTCGGGATTACCGCAAATGTCGAATCCTAAGCGAAAGTCAAAAGAACCAAGAACAACCAATAAGACGAACCACAAATAAACAAAAGAGCAAGCAAAACTTAACCAAATGCGTTAAATTTACACATAAGGTAGAATACGAATATACCTAGACATAGAAACTGGAAAACCTAATTTGGATTTGTGGTGCAAAGATTTTGCCTAAACATACAATTTACCATAATTAACACTGTAGCAAAAATATTTTCTAGAAAGATTTTGAAGCTGAAATTTTATGGTAGCTACCTACTGGTATTGAAATAACCCATATAAAATTTCAGGTCATTTGGAGTTAAAGTGATTTAGTTATGATTTTTCTAAGATGCAAAATTGGCATAATGCACTTTCCAGAGCATAAATATGTTCAAAGCTAATTTTACAGTGAAGTATACCAACAGAGGGTTCTCTAGAATTTATCATATATATTTTGCATTTACAGAGAATTACTGGTGCATTTTATAAGTCTCCCGAATTTTCTAAATGCTGAAAATAGGTACTAAATCATTAACCAAGGTTTCTGTTACAATCTTGGACCTACCATCATTTTTATATTAACATTGGGTTAATAACAAATTTATCAAAGTTGGAATTATTCATTTTGGACATACACAGAGCAAGATATGCATTTTCTAAAGTTTTATTCATTTTGGAATATTCAAAATGACAAATCAAGTTATTCCTAGTTATGCAATTTTTCACACAGAACATGCTCAAATCCATTTTTATAATAAACTAAAGTGATAACATAATTTATTACAGTTGGAATTAACCAAAAAGCAGTTAAAATGAATTAGTTATGAGTTTCTAAAGTTTTTTACATCATTTTCAGTTGCTAAATAAATACTTACCGAAATACCGAACAACCCAAAACAAAGAAAACGACGTGGACGCCCGTGGGCCGTAGATTTAAAATCCAATGCCACGCGACGCTGGAAATAGCGCGCGCGCGCCAAACCTAATCGGGGTCCACCGTTGGATCAAGATCCAACGGCCCAAACGAGTGCATGCAACCGGACGATGCGGTTGCCTCGGTGAACCACGACCGCAGATCTAAGGATGAACGGCTCAGAATCCATATCTAACCGGAAGGTCCGATTGCACTCATGATCTCAGCCGCAGATCACGAGATGGACGGTCCAGGATGATGAGGGGAACCGGAGGGTCCGAACGCATACAAGATCTAGGCCGTTGATCAAGGGATCGACGGTGGCTATTGATTGAAGTTCAAAAAGAGGTACTGACGGGTGGGACCGCATGTCAGTGACTCCGAGTCACGACCGCAACGATTTAACCCACGTGCACAGTGCACTGGGCCCACAAGTCAGCGACTAAGCAGGGCGGTTAAGACCAAATTAATGATTCTAATGATTGACATTAATTAGACTCTAATGATCACGAGGTTTGATTCTAACCTCGCCCACCCGATCGGCGACCCGCAGGTTATTTCGCGGCGATTAAATGCCGACTCATTTAATTAAGCAATGATTGACATTAATGATGTCGAACAAAGGCGGAGTGAACCGTAGATTGATTTAAGGATATTGGGCCCACCGGGTCGCTGGCTCGATAATAATGACTAAGACACAATTAATAACTAATGATTGGTAATTAGTGCGCCCTAATGAGTCGACGAAACGGAGCGTCAGGCAAGCAAAACCGAGTGGCTTCAACGGCGACCGCCGCGACGACCGGCATGCGCGGCGCCACCAAGCACAAAATGGAATCGCAATAGCACAACGAGTCTAACGGTAGCATTCTCGCCGCGGTGAGGATCGAACGCGGCTAGCCGGAAAATGAAAACGGAGCTTTATCGCTAAACATGAAAATAGCGAAAGCTCCATTGCGTCCAAGGAAGCGGGTGCGAGCTTCTAAGGACTAATAAGAAGCTACCTTAGCGACTAGAAGCTTCAAGATGGCGGAGATGCTTGATCAAGGTGAAAGCTCACGGACTTGAAGAAGAAGGTTCAAATTGACACTGAGCCAAATGAGTGATACCAAAGTATCAAAATAGCTTCATTATGATCCATGAAGCTATAAGAGCAAAGAATTGAAAATGGAGCACTCACGAGTGAGGAAGAAGATGACCAATTTTACGAATTTGAACAAACCCCAAATTGGACAATTCACGAGAATCAAATCCAAAATTAAGTGAGGGGAAATGTTCAAGGAAGTAAATGAACAAGGTTAGGGCAAAGAAACATGAAGGAGGACCACTGGAACACCAAGAACATCAATGGAGCTCCACGGGTCAACAATGGCGATTTGCCATTTTTGAGGTATTAAGCTCCAATCGTGAGTGAAGCTTGGTGGTGGTCTAAAGAGATACTAGGAAGCAATGAGGGTGCTTATAAAGCCACGAAAGTGTTAGGGTTTGCACCCTCCTCTCTCAAGCGGCAAAACACAAAGCACCACGCACAGTGACAAGGAAAAGAGGTGAAGACGTGCATTAGGGCATGGCCTAGCTCAGTGTACCTCCCATACTCCTACACGTCGGCTAGGTGGCTTTAGGAGCAAGAAATGACCTCACCATGCCTTGCTTTGTTTTCGCACGGCGGAGGTTGAAGATGACCAGCGCAAAGCTCGGGCGATTCACACCGCTGGATGAAACGCGAACGGCCGAGATAGTGCCACGCCTACGTGTTTATAACACAACGGGAAGATTGCGAGCCTTCGATTAGAAATGGATGGCTCAGATAGCTCCACGTTGCAAACTCAAATTACAACGAAGTACGCGGCGTTGGATTTTAATCCAACGGCTCGATTCAAAATCGCAACCGGAGGGTCGAAGGGTTCGGAAATCTCGCGGTTGGATTGCGATCTAACGGTTGACAATCAATCTTGCAACGGAAGGTCCGAACGATCTGTGCGCGCGGCCGTGCGATTTAGATCTAACGGTTGAGAATGCGCGCTTTAAAAGGAGGCTCGGTGCGATTAGTTGATTCGATCAATCGATTGACTCGAGCCCGAGTCCGACTCGAACCCAAGTAACGAAGAAACCAAGTTTGACTTTGAAAAAGAACAGAGACTTTGAAAGATTTATTTGAGGTAGCAAAATAACTCCAGAAATTATGAAAATTTTACTGAAGTTTGCTAACTCAGATATTAACCTTGTGTAAAATTTTCAGAGGTTTTTATGCTGTGAATAAATTTCCAAAAATTCTACAAGGCTCTGTTTTAATATTTGGTGAGAGTCAAACAGTTTGATCGCCTCTAAAAATATTCAAACAATTTCTAAAAATTGTGAAATTTTTCAGAGGGTCACTTACCATCACAGAGACTTAGGAAAAATATTTTCAGAGGGTGATCATAAGATTTGACAAGATTGTTTTTGGAATAGCAAGATTTGGATCAACAAGACTTGTGACAATGTATTTCCACACTTCCTTGTACAAGAATTTCTTGGCACCACAGGAAATACATGATGTACGAAAAAGTTTTAATTTCTACTGATTTTCTTACATTTGAAACACAAGCCCAAAATTGGGATGTTACAACTCTCCCCCCCTTACAAGAATCTCGACCCGAGATTCTGTTTACTCGGAGAAGAAAGAAGGAAAATCTGCACGAAGGCGATCTTCGCGCTCCCAAGTTGCTTCTTCTTGTAATGGTTTGACCATGAACCTTAAGGAACTTGATGACACGGTTCCTCGCCCTCCGCTCGATTCCTCAAGAATACGAACAGGATGCTCGTGGTAGGTCAAGTTCTCCGCACATCGAGAACCTCCAATGGAGCTTCCTCGATCGGACGCGGAGGCACTTCTTGGTGTGAAACATGGAACACATCATGCACCCCTCAAGTGCGGTGGTAGCTCCAATGCACGCGATCGCTCCAACTTTCTCGATGATACGGTAAGGCCCAACATATCGAGGAGCCAACTTGCCCTTGATGCCAAAATGGCGATGGCCCTTCAAGGGTGAGACTTTGAGATACACAAAGTCATTGGGCTCAAAGCTCACCACGGCGACGACGATCCGCATAGCTCTTTTATGCGGCCCGCGCAGATGCTCGCGGATCAATCGAACTTGACTTTCGCCTCATTGATCGAGTGCGGGCCGAAATCGCCGCCACCGATCTCGACCAGTTCAATGGGGTTCTCGTGCATCTCCTCCCATACAAAGCCTCAAATGGTGCCATGCCAAGGCGGCTCGAAAGCTATTGTTGTAGGAGAACTCAAGCAAATGGTAGGCATTTCTCCCACTTCTTCCCATAGGAGAGAACACAAGCACGAAGCATATCTTCCAACACTTGGTTGACTCGCTCCGTCGACCATCACCGAGGATGAAAGGTCATCTTGAAATGAAGGCGGGTCCCCATAGCACTGCGGACTATGCCAAAACCGCGAGGTGAAAAGTGCACCACGATCGAAATAATCGTCTTGGTACTCGTGAAGACTCACAATCCTCGAGACATAAAGTTCGCCAAAGGCCCCACACGGCCGAGTCTTGACAGAAGGAAATGTGCCACTTTAGTCAACCCGTCGATCACGACCCAAATAGCATCATTCCTTTTGACGAGCGGGCAACCCGGTGATGAAGTCCATGCCAACGAATCCCACTTCCATTCGCACCGCAAAGGTGAAGAAGACTGCTGGACGCCGATGCTCGGCCTTCACACGACAAAGACACGCCGCACTCGACAACGAACTCGCAATCTCGCGCTTCATGCGAGTCCACTGAATCTCGGCGAAGGTCCCGATACATCTTGGTAGCCCCGGATGAATAGACAAAGGAGAATCATGGGCTTCGCGAGAATCAAATCCCGCAATTCCATGACCTTAGGGACCACAAGACGCGCCCAAACCACACAACGCCATGCTCATCCTCCGAAAAGCACTTGGCTATCCCATCCTTGATGTTCGCTTGATCCGCTCACACCAACATCTTCTTTTGTGCGCCTTGATTTGGTCCACCAAGGTTGGTTGCACAACCAATGTAGCAAGAGAACCGTGCTCGGTCAAACCCAAATTAAGGCGCTGAAATTTGAAATGAGAGCAGTCGCTGCTCTTGGAGCATCAACATGTTGCAATACACCTTCCGATCGAGTGCATCCGCAACGACATTGGCCTTGCCCGGATGGTGCGAATGCCCATGTCATAGTCCTTGATCAATTCCAACCATCTTCTTTGCCTGAGGTTCAGATCTGGCTGGGTGAACAAGTACTTCAAGCTCTTGTGGTCGGAATACACCTCGCAACGGTTACCAATCAGATAATGCCGCCAAATCTTGAGTGCATGGACCACGCAGCTAACTCAAAGTCATGAGTAGGATAGTTGAGTTCATGAGGCCTCAATCGCCGCGATGCATAGGCCACAACCTTGCCCTCCCGCATAAGAACACAACCAAGACCACGACGAAGCATCACAAAAGATATCAAAACTCTTGTGAATATCAGGGAGAACAAGCACTGGGGCTGAGGTCAACCGCTTCTTGAGTTCCTGAAAACTCACATCACAAGCAGCGGACCACTCAAACTTCTTGTCTTTCTTGAGCAATTCAGTCATAGGCTTTGCAATCTTGGAGAAATTCTCGATGAAGCGCGATAGTAGCCACCAAACCAAGAAAACTCCGCACATCCGTGACCGACTTGGGCTGACCCAAGATAGCACATCACCGACCTTGCTAGGATCCACACCACACCTCTGCTGAAAGAACATGGCCCAAGAACGCCACTTCCTTCAACGAACTCGCACTTGCTGAATTTGGCATACGGTGGTGTTCGCAGACTTGCCCAACACAAGTGAAGATGCTCAAAGATGCTCTTCTTCACTCTTGGAGTAGATAAGGATATCATCGATGAATACCACCACGAACCTATCCAAATACTCCATGAATACCGAGTTCATAAGATTCATGAATAAAGCAGAGCATTGGTCAAACCAAAAGACATGACGGTGTACTCGTAAAGACCATAACGAGTAGCAAAGGCCGCCTTAGGGATATCCTCGCCCCGATCCTCGACTTGATGATAGCCAGTCTCAAGTCAATCTTGAGAAGACTCGTGCTCGGCCAATTGATCGAAAAGATCATCAATACGGGCAAAGGATACTTGTTCTTTACCGTCACCTCATTAAGCGGACGGTAATCAACACACATGCGCAAGGTCTTGTCCTTCTTCTTCACAAAGATAATCGACAACCCCAAGGAGATGAGCTAGGACGGATAAAACCCTTCCTTGCAACTCACCCGGTGCTTCTTCACTCCTCCAACTCATTAGGAGGCATGCGACACGGCCTCTTAGAAATAGGGCGATACGGGCAGCAACTCGATCACAAACTCAGATCTCGAATCGAGGCATCCTCGCAAATCTTGGAAAGACATCCGCGAAGTCACACACCGTGGGGACGTCGCGAATCTCCAATGCCGCCGCTTCAAGGACATAAAGATGGGGTTCGCGAATCGCGGTGAAAACCCAACCTGCTCACTGAAGGGTGGTGAGGTAGACAATCTTCCGCACAATCGATTTGCCCCAAGTGTTGGGACAACCAATCCATGTCAAGAATCACATCCAAGCGCGCCGAGTCGAGTAGGATAAGATTCGCCAAGAATCCCACTCTTCGATGTGGATAGGAACATCCGGCATACTTGGTGGCTCTCAATTCCGAACCCGGAGAGCGAATCAGCAGTGGAATCCCAAAGGAACACGGTGAAATCCACAATCAACAAAGAAAAGACCTCGAAATAAAAGAATGCGAAGCTCGAGTCAAATAAAGCGTAGCAGGATGTAAATTAACAAGGAGCGTACCCAACACAACGTCGGGCGCCTCTGTGCCTCCTCGGTAGAGATGTGGTTGACTCGACCACTCCCGACACCTCGGGTCTTACGGATCACCTTACAGTCGGTGTGTGACCATTCCGCGTCCTCCATTAGGACGAGGGCGCTCTGCACCTCGAGGGCAGCGCTAGCATAATGGCCCTTCTTGTTGCAGCGGCAGTAACATCGGCGGTGGGTTGCGGGCGCAACTCTTCTTTGGTCGCAGTGCACGTGGTCAAACACGGCTGCGGGGACGAGCAATCGTGCCGACGGCCTTGGCGGTGGTGAAGCCAAAGCACGAGCCCTGGTGTGGGCCCAACACGGGACGAGTGAGGCCACTGTGCGCACCGATGTGCCTCCCACTTGCGCTGCGGGACTCACCAGCGCCTTCGCTTGTGCTCGGCGACGATGGCCTTGTCAACCAAGGCACGGAAGTCAACAAAGTCCACTATAGATAGCTTGTCCCGCAGCTCCTCTGACAACCCATCCATGAACTTCTCTGCTTAGCCTCATCGAGGCCACCTCTCCCGAGCATAACGAGCCAAGTGGTTGAACTCGTAAAGATACTCAGAGACAGACTTGCGCCCCGCTAAGCGCAAGAAACTCCTTCTTCTTGAGCTTCATCGGGCCATCGGTATGTGGGCCCGACGAAAGGCGATCGAAACTCATCCCACGAGACAACGTGGCTGCGGGCTGCATGGCGAAAGTTCTCCCACCAAGATAGTGCCGCACCTCAAGGCGATGGGATGCAAAGAGTGCCCGCTCTCGCTCCCGGCATCGAGCGATATTGAGCTTTCGCTCAACAAGACGCAGCCAATCATCCGCGTCGAGTGGATCCTCCGATCGAGAGAAAGTGGGTGGGCGTATGCGGAGAAACTCCGCAAGCCCACCACGAGGCGGTGGCCACCACCTCCGAGATCTCGGCGCAGCGGGAGCGAGGTGTTCCTTGCAATGACCTCCAAGATACGGGTGCGGTCCATGCGATTCCGCTCGTCGAGCTGAACCTCACCATGGTCGGAGGAGGGGAAGCTCCTCATCGAACCAGCCACGATTGTTGCGGGTGGTTCTTGTCATCCTGCTCCACAAAAACAAAGTTAAAACACAACTCCGAACAGAGACAAAGAAAACTACTAACCTCTTAACAAAACACTCTTTAAAGGCTCAAGTATCAACATAAAATCGCAGCAGGTCATAAAGATAACAACCACCTTCTGTTATGACTAACTCGTATGGAAAACGAGTAATCATTTGAGAAGACCCAAAATTTCGGCACCAAATTCTAACTCAAAACAGTCCAGAAATCAAGGTATAACCACCTAATATAGTATAGGCATTAGCTAATCTCATATCACTTCTTACCCTTTTATTCCCACAAGTTTTAGTCGAATTATCCTCTCATTTCCTACCTTATTTACTCATCATTAGCTAGCTGTCCTATTTTCTTTCTCCAAGCTCTCTCATGGTTCTCCCAAAACCCAGTTAATCGATAGAGGCTAATTTTTGAAAGGAGAGAGGAACAACCTTTTCAAACTTAAGTGAGAGTAAGGTGAGATGAGCAAGCTAAGACAGTAAGGAATAAAATTAGAGAACTTACTTAAGTTTTAGTAAACTATTTGAAAGTAAGTTTTCAAAGTATCCTAGAGGCGACCAAGCTAGGGTTTCTACGGTCAAGATGGCTCGATACCAACTTTGTGAGGACCGGAATATTTAACTAGTAACACTTAACCTCCAAATGGTTCTAGTATTACTAATTAAACATTCTAAGCCTCGATGGGCATATGTTTCCCAATTGCAACATATGCACATCATCACAAAATTACACATCACTTCCATACAACATACAACGCTAAGTCAACAACGACATACATAAAGTAAAGTTATTACAAAAGAGAGCCGACCGCCAAATATAACAATATACAAGAATGACAATGAAGCAAAATGTGCCATAAGATGGCTAGAACAAAAGTCGACCGGTTAGCCACACACCCACAAGGCAACCGACGGCCGCCAAGCTAGTCGCTCGCAAGCTACCACAACATGACTCACAAAAGTGAGGCCCTTCGAGCTCACCTCCTTCCTCTGCATCAAAACAATTAAGCATAGCATCCGAGCACAAAGATTGTCTTTGTACCCGCAAGATCGACGTGTGGAATAGCGGACCTATTCATAACTACATGCAAGCTTGTTTAGGTGGAGGTTGTATGTCTCATTTCGCATGAAGCCAACTTTATTTGCAATAATGTAATACATTTAAAAGCAAGTTTGCAAATCTGTTTTTAATGTTGAAATAACGAGAATAAAGATACATACAAGTAACCACTGGAAGTGACTATCCCAATAGCCACCACAACATAGCACGAATCCCGATTCGCACCACCCATCAAGTTTTAATTTAAAAGGTTGTAGTCTAACTCTTGAAAGACCTCCCAAGCGTGTCCATAACCTGGGACGAGGCTATTCGAATAGTTTTAACCTGCAGGGTGTACCAATGTACCCACACCTGCATCGCCTTTAAGCCAAAGCACACTTCAGTAGGTATGCCGCACGGCTAAGTCCTACGAGACGCTTTCCAATATTGTGTATGAACTACGAGCCGCTCGTATGGGTAGAAACACCATACGCTTACATTGCAAGCGAAGACAACAAATCCCATCCGGGTGAAGTCTTTCTGACACTACAATGCTCCCAACACCATCCCTCCCGCGACCTCCTGCGACCGGAGCCAATACACGCCAAAGTACTAAGTCAAGAGAGGTCCCATACCTCTAGTGTGGTTAGCACGCTAAAATGCTTGGTTTAGTGTAACAAGATGTTCGGTCCTTGTTGACTTAGGCACCATTCGATCACACCGAGAATCACACCAACATACCATTGTGCCCAAGTCTAAATCATTTTGCTTTTAGTTTTAGTTTTCACAAGTAGACATGGCACAAGGTGGAAATCATAAATCATAATAAGTTTTGTGTGATCAAGGTTATCGACAAGTCGATAACCGCCCATTTCTAGAAGCTAAGCATGGCTAAGCAATTAATTCGCAACTACTAAGTGACAAGAGCCCATCCACGAACTCTAAATCACAGCAAGTAACCTAGGCTCATGGTAGTAGAGGATAATCATTTGCTAAGGAAATGCATCTACTAGGCCAACTATTAAAACAAAGTAGCAATGCATACATAGAATTTGTAATCAACATAAATACTTAAAATACTGGGATTAACATGATCAAACTGCTTGCCTTCTTGCTGCTGCTCAATTGGTTGCGGAGGATCGTTCTCGGGATTACCGCAAATGTCGAATCCTAAGCGAAAGTCAAAAGAACCAAGAACAACCAATAAGACGAACCACAAATAAACAAAAGAGCAAGCAAAACTTAACCAAATGCGACGAAATTTACACATAAGGTAGAATACGAATATACCTAGACATAGAAACTGGAAAAACCTAATTTGGATTTGTGGTGCAAAGATTTTGCCTAAACATACAATTTCGCCATAATTAACACTGTAGCAAAAATATTTTCTAGAAAGATTTTGAAGCTGAAATTTTATGGTAGCTACCTACTGGTATTGAAATAACCCATATAAAATTTCAGGTCATTTGGAGTTAAAGTGATTTAGTTATGATTTTCTAAGATGCAAAATTGGCATAATGCACTTTCCAGAGCATAAATATGTTCAAAGCTAATTTTACAATGAAGTATACCAACAGAGGGTTCTCTAGAATTTATCATATATATTTTGCATTTACAGAGAATTACGGTGCATTTTATAAGTCTCCTGAATTTTCTAAATGTGAAAATAGGTACTAAATCATTAACCAAGGTTTCATACAATCTTGGACCTACCATCATTTTTATATTAACATTGGGTTAATAACAAATTTATCAAAGTTGGAATTATTCATTTTGGACATACACAGAGCAAGATATGCATTTTCTAAAGTTTTATTCATTTTCGGAATATTCAAAATGACAAATCAAGTTATTCCTAGTTATGCAATTTTTCACACAGAACATGCTCAAATCCATTTTTATAATAAACTAAAGTGATAACATAATTTATTACTGATTGGAATTAACCAAAAGCGATTAAAATGAATTAGTTATGAGTTTCTAAAGTTTTTTACATCATTTTCGGTTGCTAAATAAATACTTACCAAATACCGAACAACCCAAAACAAAGAAAACGACGTGGACGCCGTGGGTCGTAGATTTAAAATCCAATGACCCACGACGCTGGAAATAGCGCACGCGCGCCAAACCTAATCGGGGTCCACCGTTGGATCAAGATCCAACGGCCCAAACGAGTGCATGCAACCGGACGATGCGGTTGCCTCGGTGAACCACGACCGCAGATCTAAGGATGAACGGCTCAGAATCCATATCTAACCGGAAGGTCCGATTGCACTCATGATCTCAGCCGCAGATCACGAGATGGACGGTCCAGGATGATGAGGGGAACCGGAGGGTCCGAACGCATACAAGATCTAGGCCGTTGATCAAGGGATCGACGGTGGCTATTGATTGAAGTTCAAAAAGAGGTACTGACGGTGGGACCGCATGTCGGTGACTCGAGTCACGCATCGCAACGATTTAACCCACGCGCACGCGGCACCGCCCACAAGTCACGACTAGCAGGCGGTTAAGACCAAATTAATGATTCTAATGATTGACATTAATTAGACTCTAATGATCACGAGGTTTGATTCTAACCTCGCCCACCAATCGACCCGAGGTTATTTCGACGGCGATTAAATGCCGACTCATTTAATTAAGCAATGATTGACATTAATGATGTCGAACGATGCGGAGTGAACCGAGATTGATTTAAGGATATTGGGCCCACCGGTCGCTGGCTCGATAATAATGACTAAGACACAATTAATAACTAATGATTGGTAATTAGTGCGCCCTAATGAGTCGACGAAACGGAGCGCGTGCGCAAAACCCGAGTGGCTTCAACGGCGAATCGCCGCGATGACATGCGCGGCGCCACCAAGCACCAAAATGGAATCGCAATAGCACAACGAGTCTAACGGTAGCATTCTCGCCGCGGTGAGGATCGAACGCCGGCTAGCCGGAAAATGAAAACGGGAGCTTTACTGCTAAACATGAAAATAGCGAAAAGCTCGCTGCGGTCCAAGGAAGCGGTGCGAGCTTCTAAGGACTAATAAGAAGCTACCTTAGCGACTAGAAGCTTCAAGATGGCCTGAGATGCTTGATCAAGGTGAAAGCTCATGGGACTTGAAGAAGAAGGTTCAAATTGACACCCGAGCCAAATGAGTGATACCAAAGTATCAAAATAGCTTCATTATGATCCACAGAAGCTATAAGAGCAAAGAATTGGAAAATGGAGCACTCACCTGAGCTGAGGAAGAAGATGACCAATTTCGGCCGAATTTGAACAAACCCCAAATTGGACAATTCCTGAGAATCAAATCCAAAATTAAGTGAGGGGAAATGTTCAAGGAAGTAAATGAACAAGGTTAGGGCAAAGAAACATGAAGGAGGACCACTGGAACACCAAGAACATCAATGGAGCTCCACGGGTCAACAATGGCGATTTGCCATTTTTGAGGTATTAAGCTCCAATGCTGTGAGTGAAGCTTGGTGGTGGTCTAAAGAGATACTAGGAAGCAATGAGGGTGCTTATAAAGCCACGAAAGTGTTAGGGTTTGCACCCCTCCTCTCTCGGGCGGCAAAACACAAAGCACCACGCACGGCCGACAAGGAAAAGAGGTGAAGACGTGCATTAGGGCATGGCCTAGCTCAGTGTACCTCCCATACTCCTACACGTCGGCTAGGGTGGCTTTAGGGAGCAAGAAATGACCTCACCATGCCTTGCACTGTTTTCGCACGGCGGGAGGTTGAAGATGACCAGCGCAAAAGCTCGGGCGATTCACAGCCGTTGGATGAAACGCGAACGGCTGAGATAGTGCCACGCCTACCAGGTTTATAACACAACGGGAAGATTGCGAGCCTTCAGATTAGAAATGGATGGCTCAGATAGCTCCACGTTGCAAACTCAAATTACAACGAAGGGGTACGCGAGCGTTGGATTTTAATCCAACGGCTCCGATTCAAAACTGCAACCGGAGGGTCCGAAGGGTTCGGGAAATCTCAGCGGTTGGATTGCGATCTAACGGTTGACAATCAATCTTGCAACCGGAAGGTCCGAAACGATACGCGCGCGCGGGCCGTGCGATTTAGATCTAACGGTTGAGAATGCGCGCGCGTTTTAAAAGGGAGGCTCGGTGCAGTTAGTTGATTCGATCAAATCGATTGACTCGAGCCCAGTCCGACTCGAACCCAAGTAACAAGAAACCAAGTTTGACTTTGAAAAGAACAGAGACTTTGAAAGATTTATTTGAGGTAGCAAAATAACTCCAGAAATTATGAAAATTTTACAGAAGTTTGCTAACTCAGATATTAACCTTGTGTAAAATTTTCAGAGGTTTTATGCTGTGAATAAATTTCCAAAAATTCTACAAGGCTCTGTTTTAATATTTGACCGAGAGTCAAACAGTTTGATCGCCTCTAAAAATATTCAAACAATTTCTAAAAATTGTGAAATTTTTCAGAGGGTCACTTACCATCACAGAGACTTAGGAAAAATATTTTCAGAGGGTGATCATAAGATTTGACAAGATTGTTTTTGGAATAGCAAGATTTGGATCAACAAGACTTGTGACAATGTATTTCCACACTTCCTTGTACAAGAATTTCTTGGCACCACAGGAAATACATGATGTACGAAAAAGTTTTAATTTCTACTGATTTTCTTACATTTGAAACACAAGCCCAAAATTGGGATGTTACAGAGACGGAGAGATGTGAACCACAAGATCTTGATCTAACGATGGAAAAATGTTATTGTGATTTCATAAATTTTCAGGCGCCTAGACACCCCAAAAAAATACATTAGGCTAAAGGCACAATTATATACTCTCTCCAATCACAAATATAGGTGGCCCTATCCTTGTAGTAAAATTTTTGAGACCACGACCATTAATATATAAAAGGTATATTAATAAGTAATTGGGTTCTTGAAACCGTTGTTATTGAGTTCGTCTCAAAAAATTCTTTCATAATACATATTTTATTATTATTATTGCAATATATTATGATATAAAACTCAAGTCAAAATCTTGCATTAGAGACCATCTATATCTATATTAATTAAAGGCTCTCCTAGATTCCCTCGTATTAATCCTAGGTGGTGAAAACGTAGAAATTCCCACATTAATTGGAGAAAAAGAAAAATGTTAGAAATTTCCATGTTAATCAGAGAAAAAGGGAAAATCCTAACCATCCATATGGTGTGAATAGCTTTTTAAACGGTTAAGAATTATTTATAAGCAAAGGACCTAAAAATTATACACATCTATTGCCCTTACGTACGTGATATAAATGTGTAGTATTGCAATGTCTCTTTCATACGGAAGTAAATCAACTATCAAATAATTGCTGTACAACGAGAGCTGACTGATATGTATGAAGTTAAAATATACTAAAATTTATAAATAAAATTAAGCATGAATTTAATTCTACCTAACTATCTATCTATCTATATCTATATTAATTGGAGGCTCTCTTAGAAACCCTCATATTAATCCTAGGAGGTAAAAAGGTAGAAATTCCCACATTAATTGGGGGAAAAGAAAAAGGCTAGAAATTCCTATGTTAATCAGAGAAAAAGGGAAATCCTAACCACCTATATGGTGTGAATAGATTTTTAAATGGTTATGATTTATTTATAAGCAAAGGACCTACGGTTCTCATGAAATACTTGAATCTGAAAATTATACACATCTATTGCCCTTACGTACTTGGTATAAACGTGTAGTATTATAATCTCCCCTCATACGGAATTAAATCAACTATCGAAATAGGAGCTGATTAAATGTCTCCTAATTAATCCACTCTACCTTGTCCAACAGTTTTATTATAGCTAATAACTTACTATTATATGATACATGTGTGTATGTGTACGCATGGAGGATCTTGTAGTGAGAAAATTGCGTCAGTCGAATCTCCAGATCTTCGATTTGTACGTGTATGCGTATGGGAGTGTGTGTATGATGCGTTGCCAAACAAGATATATACTACTTCACAACTATGCGCTAATTAATCAAACCTTAAAGATACCAGGCTTCCTTCGTGTCCCTTCTAAATGAGTCATGTAGACTTCTTATCTGCACTTGTACTGATGATGCTATTCCTTCAAATGAAATATGGTATGGTATTTAATTACGCTACTTATTTGTATAATTGTATTTGAGCTGTACCGCGCTCCAGACAGTGGCCATACGCGGTCTGCAAAAATCTGACGTAATTCTGCGTGTCTGGGAGAATGCGAATTCCCTATTACTGTAGGGAAAATCTTCACGTACTTCGCTTAAGTAACTAGGCTAGGCTAGGACGACGTGACCTGAGTCAATTCAATGGTTTCACTGCTGCAGTTTGCTACCTGAGATCGTATGGAGATAGTACGCGCGCGATATCATGGTACGTACAGCGGGTCTCCTTACTGTATTACACATAGAGCATCCAGGAGAGAGAAAAAAACGGTGTCCTTCATTTGTACCGCCCGATTATGGATCAGTGGCTGTCCGATAATGGGTAGACTATATCTGGCTGTCACCCCACTCTACATGTGTAGTTTATTTGGTAATAACAATTTACAGCTCAATTTCTGCTACTACAGGAGTCTACTAGGGGTAACTAGCTAGTACTAACCTAACAAGCTCTAATCCCCTTTCCAGTACCAATAATCCCCATTTTCGAGTGAGCAGGTCCGGCGCCTCTCCAAACCCTAATCAGTCGCCATGAGCGATAACGTCAGCCGCCGCCGCCAGGACTCGCCGACGAAGCTCGCAGATCTGCCGCACGAGCTCCTCGTCGAGATCTTGCTCCGCCTCCCGCCGCAACCTCACTGTCTACTAGTCGTCTCGGAAGCCTGCCCTACATGGCGCCGCCTCGTCACCGATCCGGAGTTCCTCCGCCGCTTCCGAGCACACCACGGCGACACCCCTCCCCTCGTCGGCGTCTTCCACAACAACTTCGTCGACGGCGTAGACCGCTTCATCCCCACTGTCGACAACCCCGCCGTCGGGATCTTCGACTGCCAGATGTCGTGGCTCTTCCTCGATTGCCGCCACGGCCGCGCGCTGCTTCACAGCGCTCTCAGGTCCGTGCTCATCTTGTGGGACCCAATCAACCGTAGCTGCAGCACAATACGCATGCCGCAGGCGTGGACGGTTGCCTCCAGCTTCAACGCGGCCGTGATGTGCGCCGCCGGCGACGACGACGAGGGCCACCACCGGGATTGCCACTCCAGTGCTTTTCACGTGGTCCTCGTGCTTAGGGTCCCGGCCCTCGTGGTCGTCTCCGTATACTCCTCGGAGACAGACCAGTGGAACAAGTGGATGACGGCCCTCAATTTTCCGCCGTGGATAGAGCTCCTTTCGGAGCCCTGCGCGGTCGTTGGGAACACCTTGTACCAGCCGCTCTCTGCAGGTCACATTCTTTCCTACAATTTGGACAGCAAAATCTTAGCTCTAGTCCCGCATCCGCCAGAGGATGAAGTGAAGAACGTCCGGATCATGAGGTTAGACGATGGTGTGCTTGGCTTTTCCGCTGCGAGGGAAGATTTCAGTTTGCGCTTGTGGGCGCGTGAGGCTGGAGAAGGATGGGTGCTTCGCAAGACGGTCCAACTGGACAAGCTTCTGCCGCTGTCGGCGGTGCCATTGCCTGAGACGGACATTCAATCTCCTTTCGACAACATCAGTCCTGTTAAGATACTTGGGGCATCTGAATATGACAGTGTGATCTTTCTGTGGACGATGTTTGGAAATTTTATGCTTAATCTTGGCTCAATGAAGTTGAAGAAGCTGTGTGATCACACGAAGAGGTTGGATACTGTGTATCCTTATGAAAGCTTCTATGCCCCAGGTAAATACTCTCTCTTTTTCCTTCAAACATATCTCTTCCTGGATGTATTGTTGGATACCTTCTTGAAGTATGAAAAAAAAAACATTCCGGAATGCATCTCGATCAATTTAAATTCTATAGAAGTATAGATTATTGTCTAGTTTAATTTAAGTCTAGGTTATTTCGTGTTAGGAGTTAGGACACTCAGTCCCATTATAAGGAGTTAAAGCTCTCCGTATATATAAAACGTTGGAGTTGACAATCATTCAATCATGACAAAAATATTTATGTATATATTTTAAACATTTGTAAAAATTCCCCAGCATTAATGATCTTTGGAATGATAAGTGGCCTTTAAGGTTTTAAACTGTGAGTATCGCTCGGTTTTTTATGAGGCGTGCACAAAGTTTGTTGGAGCAAACTCTAGATATTGCGAAACCTATCCTGCAGAGATATTTTTATTTTAAAAAATAATTTTGTCACATATTATATTGTGTAGTTCCAGTGATTGAAATTGATTTGTCTATAATCTAGCTAGAGCAGAGTGAACCCAAAATGACAAATAGGCGTATCACAACGGTGAAGAGGACCGGAAATGAAGGTTGGAGTGTATAGGGTGTACCGTGATGTTGGATGTTAGGGAGTGGTTTATTAGTAGTAAGAAACTAAGAATTGCACAGAATCAAAATATATAGCTCAAGCGAATATATATAACAAGTCCAAAAAGTATGATTGGGTCTTTAAGTCTTGTCTTTCTCGTTTTCTAAAAATCAAGATAAAAATTTAGATCCGTAACATTATCGATCAGTGAACAACCTTAATCTTACAATGAAATTAGCATATTTTTCTTGTATTTATATGTTTTGCCTCTTCCATTATTCATATAATGTTGCATCTTTTAGCGAAACATATAAAATTTCTTTGGATCTGAAATGCAGATGTATCTGGTGAAATCACATCTTAAGACATACAAGCTAAAGACTTGTTCTGAAAATACTCCGAAAATCCCAAGGATGATTAGTTTGATCTATTACTTTAGTTCATATATATATCAATTACAACAGTGACTTAATTTAAAATGGTACCCATGTTCAGATCAATCTGCATCCCCTGCCAATGATATTTTGCACCTTGCAGCTCAAGATAGAATTGATGTACACACTAATATAAAACATTTAAGGTGAAATAGTGATTTAGTACAAAATGCAATTATTGTTTTGTATTTTATTATGCTTGCAAGAGGGACACAAATATTAGTATTAATTGTTCTTGGAAGTAAAAATATTGGTATTAATTATTCTTTCATTTTGAAGCTACTGGTTACAGGTTTACAAAAATTGCATGGAGATTCATTATTTTATATAACTTCATATATTACGCATGCATGCATTGTTACAAAGTGATATGCTGAAATTATCTCAGTATGTACATATAAGCTCTTTACATAACATTGGCTAGAGCATCTGGCTTTGAAGTTAATTTGAATGGTAATATTTTCATGTCAAAGTCTCATTGACATGTGTTAAATAGTCTGAATGTTCATATCCTCCATTATCTACGAATGCTAGCTGTTCTAAAGAATTTAGCTAGCTAGACCAAATATGGGCTTAGCACTGAAGTGAAAGTTATTCCTGCAAATGTCTAGTAGTGGGCTTGTTCAGATTTACTTATTATTAAGTTTTCATTCTTTCTTATTGTTTTCAATCGCTTCTTGAATTTCGGCCTAATACATGTTTATATCTTGTGTTGTTAGGTCATGGCCCAACGACTAAGATAAAATGGTGGCGCTAGCCGAAATCTGTACAATCCGGTGCTGTGTGAGCTCAACCGACAGCCAAAGTTGACACAGCGCCCTACTCTATATATCTGTTGTTGCTCTGGCGAGGTGATCTTTCAATTGTATGATTTAATGTGCAGGCAGCTTGAAACAACATAGGATAATCTCGTTTATCATTCGTGATGTTAAGCTGGACTGTATCCTTCATTTGGACTGCATGGTATATTGTAATTAAGCAGCTGAATTGAACTAGCTAGTAAGTGTAAGTTTACTTGCAACTAGTTCATCAAAGACCTGACTTAGAGCAGCTCTAGAATTTTTGTGTTCCTTCGTGTATTTTTTTTTTTGGGGTGCGGGGTAAGAATAATAATCTTGGCATATGTTTCCTGAAATGATCGGTTCTTGTAGCACATCCTTTGTATTCATTGATCGGTATCTTTGCTAGCTACAAAATTTTCAGCAATGATGTCAAATGTATGTAGCTTATAACTTGTCTAGTATCTTGTTCATATAACACTGTAGGATATCGGGACTATATAATTATATCTTTTTAGCTCAATATGTGGAATCGGGTTATATTTACATAACTGAGTTACGAGTGAAATCAGCTGGAAACAACTTGATTATTTACCATAATTTGGACTTCTTTATATTAGTAGTAAAGGTGGGAATTACATAGTTGTAATCCATTGTTCATCTGAAAAAATACCAGCCCCAACTAGTGGGGTTATTGATTTTCTCCCGTGCCCTTCAGATGTTTGCAAAAGGGTTTCTTGTGGAGCTCGATTGGATATCTGTGATTTCTTTGTCTGTTTCATCAGAATTAGAAGTGATGGGAGTAGTCCCTTACACTTAAATATACCCATGTCTTGCATAGATATTACTATAGTCTAACTGAATCATGAGTTTGTTGCATATTATAGAATCATGTATGGAATAAGGAAAGTTCTAATTTCTATTGTTTGTGTAAGTAGTCTATAAGTGAATAATACTCTCTTATGGAGCTCTCCTAGAGCTTCCGGCTGAATTTATTCCAATCGTGCGACAACGCGTGTCGTCCAGTCCACAAGCGTGCAGCTGGGCATCGAGGCTGTGCGAGGACGTCGGATCGCCTGGGTCGAATCGCGATGCACACCCTTTGCTAGGCCACAGCCCTAGCTGCCTCAGGCTCCCGTGTCGTTCTCGCCCTCGCGCGGCGCCGCTCCCCTTCGCTTGCGCCGCCTCTGGCGACCGCCTCCTTGCCCGCACCACCCATGTCGCCCGCCTGCTCCCCTTTGCCCGTGTCACCCCGCTGTCCCCTCCTCACATTTTGCCCTAGCTGCCCCCTCCTCTCCTTCGCCCGTGCCACCCTCGCAGCTCCCCTCCTCCCCTTCGCCTCCTCCCCTTTCCCCGCACCGCCCCTGCTACCCCCTCCTCCCCTTCTACCCTCGCCACCCTTGCTGCCCTCATCATCCCCTTCGCTCGTGCCTCCCCCGTCGCCCGCGTTGGAGGACCAAACCCGCCACTGGCCTTCGTCCGATCGGGACCGCCGCTCACTCCTTTTCCCCTCTGCCTCCCATTCCCTTCTTCTCCCTCCTCCGTCGCCCCTCTCCGCTAGCTCCACTACTCCCTCCCTCTTCCTCCCCCGCCACCCCCTCGATCTCCCTCCCTAGCCCCCGCATCAACGCCTCCCCTCCCATCCATCCCCTCGGACTCCACGGCTTCACTCATCCTCTAAATCCCCTCCACTCCCTCCTCCTTCGTCAGACCATCGACCTTATCGTCTTTTAGATCAGCGGTTGGCCAACGATGATGTCGATGACCACCACCATCGGGAACCCCTTTCAGCCATCACCATCCGAGCCCATTGCTAGAGGATGCAGATGTGTCATCCGAGCTCAAGGTATCTAAACCAACCCATTGTAATCAAAATTTTCTTCCTCCTCAACAATCCGACTGAATGGATTTTTTGGGTGTGTAGTCAGAGGAGTGGATGCATCCCACAAATAGGTCAAGATAATGCCAAAATTCTCCTAGTATTACGCCTGCCGCTCCAACACCTCCTTCTTCACTAAGAAGTCCGTCACCGTTGTCGTCATTAAGGTCAGTATCATCACCATCCTTTCAGACGATAGGGGAGTGAATCTATGTATCTCTTGGATTGTCATACCAATTGAACACTATTGAATCTTAACATACAAAAGAAAAAAATAGTCAACCATACTAATCGAACAACAAAGAATTTAGTCTATACAGACTATTTTCTGCATGTTTTTCACATGTTCTGTAGTTGTGGCTTGATATGACATTTGTTGGAACATTTTGTTGGTTTTACGTAGACCAATTCAAAATTTCGTCGTATAGATGCTTTTTAATTCTAGTTAATGCCAGATAGTTATCATCACTATTGTGCATAATGATAGTAATGCTGGAAAATTTGTTATCTGCTGCTTCAGCATCAATCATGCATATGATACATTAATAATTTTTTGAAGTTCATATTTTTGTGCGAAACATATTTTGCTTGCAGGTGTTGAGCCATTTGTTTTGTTGGTGTTTATGGCCATCTACCAAAATTTATGTAGGACTTCATTGACAAGGATCTTATGCGACAACGGGATTTATGATATATTTATGGGTGTTCCTGTTAGCTCTGCTGCTAATTTTTTTAGTACATAATGATAGTAAGGCTAAACAAACTAATATCAGGTAAGCCTTTCGCCACTGCTATAAATGTTCTTCGTAAGCTCCTGCAAATTAATTAGTTGACTAGCTATATTGGTACACTAACTCAGGTGCAACGGGACCTGCAAGCAAAATATGTCAATCAACCTCTGTCAATATGTATCTTCCCTCAATTTAATTGACAATATGGATACATTTGGACTAGAAATAAAATTAACTTGCATCATGCAGAAAATAAGAATAGATTCATAAAAAAAAGAATAATTACATAGATAAATATTGCACAGAAACACAATGGAAGAAAAAAATATGATTTCCTATACTCGATTCATGCTATGGGTTAGTACAATGTCTGCATTATTTCGTAAAAATAAATGCCTAACTTTATTGTGCCAACATGTCAGTTTGTGTGACCACACAAGTCAGTGCCCTTAGTTTGTAAGAACCTTTTAGAATTGCCAATGCTTCAAGTCTTCAATAGCACTACATGCTTACAGCTTTTGTTCCACATGCAATGTTCGAAGCAAACCAACAGTATATTTTGATCGAGTGAATGCCTTTACCTATTTTTTTTAAAGAAAGGACCTACTGCTTTATCTCATTCTTTCTTCCTCAAAAAAAGTTTTACTTCACACCTTCTGATAGCTTTATTAGTACATTCTGTAGCTTTGTCTTGGATGATTATTTCTTTTTGCTGACTCTTTGGTAACTGATCCAATAAAATTACATATATAGCTTGTTATTTTTGGTTTGTGTTCAAAGCGTCATTTGGATGCCATTCTGCAATTTTCTTTCCAAGAGATTTTTGTTGGACCGAAACGGCGACTAGAGGGGGGTTTGAATAGGAGCTCGGTCTATTTTTCACCTTGATAGGATTCAATTCAATTTTCACTCCAATAGCTATAAAAGCTATGAAGATCAATATTCAAGCATAGCAGAAGCCTTGTTTTGAATCCAATCAAAACCCCGAAGCATACCACCAAAAACACAAAAATGCACTGATGAATAGTGAAATCGAAACTACCACAATGAAAAGTATGGTACTATTGGATGAACAGTAAAATCAGAACTACCGCAATAAATAGTGCGGTACTACCGGATAAACAGTAAAAATCAGCCGATGAATAGGAGAAACAGCCTGAAAATGAAATAAAAAATTGGTATAACTTTTGATCTGTGACTCTAAATCTTACCAAACTTGAGATATACCTTCTCTAAGATGTCAGGAACCTATTTCAATCAAGGATCGTGAAGATTCATGCCAAAGTTCTGACCTTTCTCCTTTTGAATGAAGGTTGCTCCAAAACCGAGCTAAAATCAAAAGATGATCTAAACACTTTCTTGTAGGTGAAAGATGATCAAGATGATCCTAGATGTATTCCCACATGTCAAAATAAGGTAGATCACGACCAAAAACCAAAGAAAAACTCGCGGATCAAAGAAAGGCTCAAAATCACGAAATAGAGAGCAAGAACACACAGAGACTCATCTTGTAAAATCTTTCCTTGGATTGATTTGGTAGGATGTTGGTTTACAGCCACTCCATCCAGGAGGACAAAGACTCAATACATGAGCACGAAATCAATCCAACTCTCTAAAACCCTAACCTCTCCACTTTTCTCTCCAAAACTCTAAAACACAAACTAGGGTTTCTTGAATACAAGGGTTGGGAGGTGCTGGACCAGCACCCTCCCCTATTTATAGTGAAGGCTAGATTCTAGAAGAAAAACCCTAATGGGAACTCGTTAAGCCCACACACAAACGGGTTCACTTACGCACCCACTTTAAAGCATCGTCTTCTTCTCCTCTTGACATAATCTGATTCTCCCTGCACCGTCTTGTGCCGTGGGTTAGCAAAAGGTCACCAAGGCGGTATTTAGGTGACATTACCAAAATACCCCTTCTCGATCTTTTTCCAAAGACCGAGTCCAATCTTCGTGAAGCACGTCCATGCTTCGCCACGTGTAGGTTGATCAACGGTTCTCTTCATGTCGGCAAGTTTCTCCCATCTGGCTCCCACCGAAACCACCATGGCACTTGCACCGACCCCCGCGCCGCTTGATGCAACCCGTCGCTCCGAAATGTCTGTTCGGTCATCTTTGTTCATTCTGCACCATGCTTGAGTCTATTGACTTCACCCGGCATCTTCGATCGTTCTGAACCTCAGCTCTCCAAGCCTAGTCTCGATAATCTTCATCGTTAACCTCCAAGCCTCCTGCACAACAATAGACAAAGAAGTCGATTCCAGGAACAAGTTCTTCACAACTTGACCCACGTTAGCCAAAACGTGCATCATGCAACATCTATGCAATGAAAACCATAAACTTGACCTAACCCAAATCAAAATCTCCAATTGAATCGACAATCAGTTCACAAACGGTACTACCGCCATTTAACCACCGGTACTACCGCCCTGCGGTAGTACCGCTCACAACACTGCGGTCGTACCACACCTCGGAGAATCCCAAAAACTCCTAAAAGCACTCTCTCTGGAAAAACCATACCGCTCTCAAGAGGTCACACCAATATGCAGTACTACCGCCAACCAAGGCACGGTCGTACCGCTCCAAGAGAAAATCCACACTCCAAAACATGCCTTCTGGAAATTTCCAACCGCCAAACAAAATCTGGTATCACCGCATCGCGGTACTACTGCCACTTGCCCTGCGGTACTACCGCTCCACTGAGATGCGCAAAGACCTTAGAACCAAACGCCCTGCCACGTGGACGCTCTAGATTGAAGAGATGTTCGGACCACTCGTCCTCTCCATCCGATCTGGGCACTGTTCGGACGATGCGAATGTCCCACTCGACTTGGACCGTTCGATTTCAATCGGACGTCCAAAAGAACCCTTCTCGTTCGGACGCAAGACTTGCGGTAGTACCGCTATCTCACTTGTGGTCGAACCGCTCTGCGGTACTACCGCTCCTTTCATGCCGGTACTATTGATTATCCTGACACTTGCTGAAAAATGACTGTTTCAACAAACCCTCAACGTCATTGCCAATTGTTACATCACCTAAGATCATGAGCATGTCCCCATGACATCCACACTTTTTAATTGCACTTCCCAATTCTCAGTTTTACCAATAAGTTTCTTGGCTGCACCTCCTCCCAAATAGACACAAAAGTCAGAAGAGAGACCTTCTTACTCGATAAATGGAAGGGGCTAATTTGATTTATTTGCTGAATAAATTCCCATTATGCATTGAAGCCATGATTTTATTAGACCAGTCATCATAATCAGGAAAGAAGATTCATTGAGTATTTGAGGACCTTATGTCTAACTACTATGTTGATAGGCACTCGATGTGAAGATCTATGGACTGACATTTGCAGCCACATGTGCTAAATTTATACCACTATTGCACTAATAGCAAATGCTTCATATTTCTAGCCAAGTATATGGTCAATAGGAAGTAGTTTGTCTGCTAGCTAATGGTAACAGCGTATGTATAACAAATTTAATGGGATCACAACTTTTTTATTAACTAAGATGAATGATCACTCTTCAAGTCAAATTAACAACTAACAGAGGTGGTGATAGTGAGTAGCGTTAAAGGAGATTGGCATGGAGGCCTCATCATGTTGAACATCAAATTTAGCTAAGACAAACATGGTTTGTCTAATTTCCAAGATTGCAACTCATTTTTGAATGTTCAAATATGCTACTGATTCTATAACCAATCCATATAAGATATTTGCATGTGTTCACCTCTATTTTTAAGCCAAACATGGTTTGTCTGATTTTTAGGATTGCAATTCATATCTACTACTGATTCTATAATCAATATGTATAAGATATTTGCGTGTGTTCACCTTTATTTGTGATTATTTTGATTTATCTGGTTCTTAATCCTTCCTCATTCTTGCCAATGCAGAAATTTCATCAAGAGGACAAAAACCTATCCAACACAGAGGCTTTTATGCACAGATCAACAGACTCAGCGAAAGGTGTTACCCATTTCTCTTATGCCTATCTATATTATTTAAGCTTCATTTAGCAATGTTGTTCAGGAGCAACTACTTCTTTCACATAATAATATATGCTACTTAGAATAGTGATTTTTGTATATGGATGTAATATTAAAATTACGTAGAGTAGTAGTGTGCCTATGAGCCAAGAGCGGGCCCACTTGGAACAAACTATATATAACTCATGTCCTGATACCACAGTAATGAAAGTTATCTTAGTTGGCTTGCAATTGTTGTTTTTATACCTAAGGTCTTAGTTCGGTCCTAGGAGCACTCTATTAAGTGTGTAGTTTTAATAATAATTTATGTTTAAGTTTCATTTTTATCTATTTGTATTTTACCCTGATAGGATCCCCCCCACCCTCTGCGTTTATTTGGTTCTCTATAGTACACATGAATTTTACCTTGATATTTTGCATGTGTGTGTAACATTACATGTATGGTTTTGGGGAGTTTTTTGGAACAGTGCATCCTGTATTTCACAAACATGCGGGGCTCAGCCCGTAGGGGTAGAATGTAGAAGATTCACATGAATGACAGTAGTGAACTACATGAATTTTGATGAGTTGAATGGGCCATCTTAAATTCTTTTGTTGTAATTCCTTAACTGAACTTAAGATCCGAAAGAGATCCCATAAGGCAGATGTTCATTTTCTAGGAATTCAATGTTTTGTTGTGCATTCAGCGGGTTGAGCATCACAAAAAAAACTGTCCAATTTGTTAAGGTGACTTTACCGCATTTCATCGTTCTTCACATTCACTTTGATCCGTGATTGGGATCATTTTTCTTCCATTGTGTTTCTATGCAACATCTATCTATGTAATTATTCTATTTTGTTTTTTCATGAATCTGTTCTTAATTATTTTCTACATGCTTTAGGTTAATTTTATTTCTGGTCCAAAAGTATCCATATCCTTCAAATTAATATTTTTGTGTCAATCAATCTCTGTCAGTAGCACTCCCTTTGCACCCTCTCGGCGAGGCCCACCACGCTGGTATGCCCTCCTGCTCATCTATTGAGTTATGCTCATCTACTGTAAGCCTTCCAACTACTATATTGGCTTACAATAGTTTCGTGCTGACTTGTGCACGGGGTGCCCGAGTTCTTTACAAAACTATTTTCCTTTTGCACTTAGGGAAAGTATTAAGAAAATGCGGTCATATTTCTTCAATTCCATACATTTGGTATTGTAAGGCTTTATTATTTATCTGTTTGGGGTTGTCTGATGCCAGTGGTACATATGATTAGTTGATTACTAGCAACATGGAAATAGAAATTGTTATTACTGATGGCTCATATCATTGCCTACCTAAACTAAGCTTCATCAGTCCATTTATGGTATGTTTTTCTCTATTACATGTATTATTATCATTGATAAAAGAACATGTCAATGTATCATGTCGTTAGAGGATTGTTTAGCCAATGATCATCGATGATACCTTCTTAAAAAGTTGATCTGTTCATATTTCTATAGGGTACAATTATTTGTGATTGTTCGATTTTACTGAATGAATTTATCAAAAGGATTGGATTTCACAAGGGACACTACTACCACTACTACAAAACAGGCTATAAAAGACACCCCATCACAGACGGGTTAATTTGAATCCGTCTGTGTTGGGTCTGTTGGGCGCAGCATTTGCTTTGCCGGCCTATCACAGACGGTTCTTACTAGTAACCGTCTGTGATATATGATTATCACTGAGCGGTTTATATACGTAATCGTCAGGAAATATCACTGACGATTCTATTTATGAACCGCTCGTGATAATCCCCATAAAGCAGCGGTTTATAAATAGAGCGCTCGTGATATTTCCCGACGGTTCTTGACATAAACCGCTCGTGATAATCTCATATCACGCGGTTGATTAATACAATGTCGTGATATGTCATGCACGATTCTATTTATGAACCGTCGTGATAATCCCCATAAAATGAGCGGTTTATAAATAGAGTCGCTGTGATATTTCCCGAGCGGTTCTTGACATAAACCGCTCGTGATATCCTCATATCACAGGCGGTTAATTAATAGAGCGTCAGGACATATCCTGACGGTTTTATTTATAAACCGTCGTGATATATGCCTATCACGAGCAGTTCATATTTTGAACTGTCAGCGATATCCTCGCGCTATAAATACCTTGAGTACCCCGCCCATTCCCATTTGAGCGCCACCGGATAAAAACCCATGCGCGCGACAGAGAGAGAGGGGAGGAGAAGGAGAGGAGAAAGGGAGGGAGAAGGAGAGGAGAAAGGGAGGAGACAACAATCGGAATAGATCGATTTGGTATTTTCGCCGTCACCCGAGGGTAACATTCTTTATAACCCAATTGAGATATGGTAGAATATGCTAAGCATCGCGTGTATAAGAGTCGAAGTGGGAGTAAACTTTTGTATCCGATGTAAGGGAATAGAATAATATTTTTCATTTGGTAGTTGGAATAATATTAAAGTTCGTGAGGGGAAGGAAATGGAGAGAGAGCGGTTGAGAGAGATTTTATTAATCTAATTTGACACTATATATTTTGTTACATGTGTAGCATAGATGGACCAAACTGGATGTATGGTGTGAACCGTGTGAGTCAAGAGTACATTAATGGCGTGGTTGCTTTTAGAAGAGCCGCGAGCAGATATGTTGAAAAAGGGGATAAAATATATGTACTTGTCCATGCATTGATTGCGATAATCAAGATGTTTACCAACCGCGCAGATAGAAGCACACTTGATTGAAGGGGTTTCAAAAAGGGTATACATGTTGGACCATCCACGTGAAGAGCGACGGGAAGTTAGTAATAACGACATCACGAGGAAGTCAACGATATGTCGGATGTCAACGATATGCCGGATGTAGATCGTGCTTTTGATGAGGATAGGTCACACGATGACAACTGGATCGGATGCTACGCGATGCGTAAGAGAACTACGTGAGAGAGAGTTTTGTAAATTCGAGCGCTTAATGGAGGACTCGGTGAGACCTTTGTTCCCTGGCTGCAAGCCGGAATATACAAGGTTGTCAACCGTGATTGAACTACTTAAATTAAAAGCAAGCAATGGTTGGTCTGATAAGAGTTTCACGGCGTTGTTAGGTCTCCTAGCGGACATTCTTCTGGAGGGAAACGTGTTGCCCAACACCACCTACCAAGCAAAGAAGGTTCTTTGTCTATTGGGAATGGAAGTAGAAAGAATACATGCATGTCCGAACGATTGTATCCTCTATCGTAAAGAGTATGCGACATGCATGTATGTCCGTGTGCAAAGCATCCCGATACAAGCGTCGAATCGCTAGGTTGAAGCAAGGACCTCCTGCTAAGATGTTGTGGTATCGCCTGTGATCCCACGTTTGAAGCGTTTATTTGCGAACTCAAAAGAGGCAAGATTGTGCGTTGGCACTCGGAGGACCGTAAGAAAGATGGAAAGCTAAGACACCCTACCGATTACGCTCGGTGGAGAAACTTCGATCGGAGGTTCAAGAGTTCGGTGCGTAACCAAGGAACATAAGGTTAGGGTTGAGTACGATGGAATGAATCCTTTCGGTAACATGAGCAATCGACATAGCACTGGCCCGTGAATCTATGCATGTACAACCTTCCTCCTTGGTCGTGTATGAAGCGGAAGTACATTTTGATGTCACTACTTATCCAAGGGCGAAACAACACGGGAATGATATTGATGTGTACCTAGCACCATTCTTTGGAAGATCTTGTGACTTTGTGGAACGAGGGGGTGCAGGTATGGGATGCGACAAACGAGAGAACTTCACTTTACACGCCATGTTGTTCTCGCACCATCAATGATTTTCCTGCCTGGGTAACTGTCGGGCTTGATACAAAAGGAGCCAAAGCTTGTCCGCACCGCTTAGATGCTACAGAGTATATGGCTAAACAACTCACGCAAAAGCTGTATACGCGTCACCGTAGGTTCCTTCCTGTGAGTCACCCATACCGGAAGATGAAGAAACAATTCGACGGAAATAAGGAGGACGGTTCGGCTCCAAGGGCTTTTAGAGGAAAGATGTCTATGATATGGTTAAGGATATCGATGTTGTGCTTGGGAAGGGACGTCAATTAAGAACCCGTCGGAAGAACATCCGGAAGAAGCGGTCAATTTTTGGGACTTGCCTTATTGGGAGCACTTAGAAGTTCGCCATCGCACCGACGTCATGCATGTGGAGAAGAATGTATGTGATAGCTTGATTGGTCTCTTCTTGAACATTAGTGGCAAAACAAAGGATGGTGTTAACGCACGAGAGACTTGGTCGATATGAACATAAGGACCGAGTTAGCACCGCAAGAGATCGTCACAGATGAACGCACCTCCCCGCCTTGCTACACTCGCCCAAGGCCGAGATATGAAGCGTGCGAGCTTGCATGGTGTGAAAGTCCGTCTCCGTTACTCGCTAACATTAAGAAACTTGTTTCTATGCAAGATTTGAAATTAATTGGTATGAAGTCGCATGATTGTCATGTGCCGATGACACAAATGCTTCTGTTGCAATTAGGAGTATCTTGCAGAACAAGGTCCGAGTAGCAATCTTGAGGCTGTGTTATTTCTTCAACTCAATTGCTCAGAAGGTCATCGATCCCCAAGGACTAGATGCTCTACAGGCCGAGGTGGTGACGACTCTATGTCATCTTGAGATGTATTTCCCTCCGTCATTTTTCGATATCATGGTCCATCTCATTGTTCACCTTGTGAAAGAGATAAAGATATGCGGCCCTGTGTTCCTACGTTATATGTACCCGTTCGAGAGGTACATGGGAATTCTCAAGTCCTACGTACGGAATCAATCTCGACCGGAGGGCAGCATCATCGAAGGTTATGCAACGGAAGAGGTCATTGAGTTCTGCGTCGACTATATGGCTCAGGTGGATCCGATAGGTGTGCCTCTATCTCGTCATGAGGGGAGACTTGATGGTATCGGGACCATCGGAAGGAAATCAATCACTCCCGATCTGGATACATACGCTCAAGCCCATTTCATGGTCTTGCAACACATGACCGAAGTGTCCCCGTACATCGACGAGCACAAAGACATGGTACGCCAACAGAATCCAAACCGGTCGGAGGTTTGGATCATGAGAGAGCACAACCGTCGGTTCAACGGATGGTTAAAGGTGCGAATCACTGGGAGGTCATCAAGTGATGATACATTGCTATGGTTGGCACAAGGGCCACAATTTACAATTGTCACATGGCAAGGATATGACATAAATGGGTACACATTTTATACGACAGCTCGGGATAGGAAGAGCACAGTCCAGAACAGCAGTGTCCGCATAGATGTATTCAGTACCGATGGGCTGAGGAGCTCGTACTATGGGCAAATAGAGGAGATATGGGAGCTCGACTACGTGCTTTTCAAGATCCCCTATTTCGGTGCCGTTGGGTCCATCTCCCACAGGTGAAGGTTGACAAGTACGGCGTCACTACCGTGGACCTTGAACGTGTCGGATACAAAGACGAACCATTCGTACTAGCTAATCAAGTTGTTCAAGTATTCTATGTAACCGACCCGGCAAATAAGAAACGCCATGTAGTTCTTCATGGAAAAAGAAGGATTGTCGGAGTTGAGAATGTAGTGGACGAGGAAGAATACAATCAATTTGACGAGTTGCCTCCTTTCGGAGATGGCATCGAGCTCGACGAAGAACCCGATGAGGAAGCTAGCTATATGCGCTACCGATCATCATGAAGGGCTATATTTTAATTAAGAATTTAATCCATTGTAATTAATTTATTCTATAACATCATGTGTTGTGGACTTGTAATCTCTCATATATTTTGATATTGATGTCAATGTGGACGTTCATCGTAACCGACAATTGGTTTTTGAAGTAAAATGTGTTATGAGTTTGTCTTCATATATACTTGTCACCAGGTTTTGTCATCTCTCATATATTTTGATATTGATGTGAATGTGGATGTTCATTGTAATTCATATATAGTTGTCACGAGTTCATTGTATTTGATAATTGTTCGATCTATCACGCATTTGTTCTATAATATAACCGTTTGAGATAATGAATCACAGACGGTTCTATAATAGAACCGTCTGTGATATCCCGACAAAACCAATAGGTAATCTGTGATAAAAGCTAATCACAGACGGTTTAATACACAAACCGCTCGTGATATGAGTTTATCACGCCGATTTAAATACCGCCGCTCGTGATATGGAACGTATCACGCATTTGCTATTAGATAGAGCCGTCTATGATTACTTATCAAAGACGGTTTTAGTAAAGAACCGTCGTGATAGCCTCTTATAAGGTGGGAACCGCTAGGTTTTCTCACTCGCCCTTCCTCTCCCGCACTTCGAGTTTATCGCGCGCCTTTGCCTCCTCTAGGGCTCCGCTCACCGCCGCCTCGACCTCGACATCGCCGCCCGACCTCGCCGCCCGACACTGCTGCTCCCGACCTCGGCGCCTCGACCTCGGCGCCACTCCCGACCTCGGCGCCCCGACCTCGGCGCCACTCCCGATCGCGCCTCGCTCCCGACCTCGGCGCCCCGACTCGACATCGCCGCCCGACCTCGGCGCCTCTTTCGACCGCGCCGCGCCCGACCTCGGCTTTGGTAAAACTTCCCTTTGGTTAGCTAAGTGAGTATCTAAAAATGATGTGGGTCGAGAAAGGGAGGAAGGGGTTGGCCGGGTGGGAGGGCAAGGTTAGATCTTCGGAGGCTCGGGAGCCTTACCAAGTCGGAGTCCCACGAGAGGCGTGTAGTTTGACTCCACTTGACTTGGTGTTTTAAGTCGTCTTGGTCGATTAGTCGAATCGCAGTGCATCTCCACAAGTTATTAAATGTTTGGGCTTGATGTCTCTTGTAAGCTCAGAATTGCAGCATCCTCGACCGTGTTGTAGATGGCATAAGCGGTTCCGTGATCGATCTGTGAGCACGGTTGTAGTTCATCATCTCTTTCTCTGTACATATTTTTGGCCTTGTAAACTCCTCCTCCCTTAGGGCTTGTTTGGGAGGCGAATCCCACCGGGATCTCACCCAATTCCAAAGAAAATTTCTTATGTGGTGGCAAGGTAATATGTTCATTTGGTTTTCGGCAACTAGCAAAACCTAGGCTTCTTAGTTGTTTAATAGCTTTATTTACATAGCACCCGGTGATCTTGGTTGAGCCATTACTTTGTTTCCTACCATCTAGGATCTTGATTGTCGGTTAGAGTGGACATGGGCAGCTATGTCTAATGATATTTGTTGTATGAAAATTTTAGATATGACATACGTATATCCTATGCTAGGGTATAATAGGAGTAGGCTAAACATTTGTAGCCTCCTTTGCATTTCACCGCTGCCCTTGATGTAATATGTCTAATGATATTTGAGACTAGCTCGAAGATATTGCAAAGAAATGAGTGATTCGGTTTTGCTCTGTGATGTTCATAGCCATATTCGATAATTGTTTCAATAATTAATTCAGTCTTTTGAGCTCTATAATTGAGGTAGCTACTGCACAATTCAGCCTCTCACTGAGCTAGAAACAATTCCTCTTATGAGCAATTTGTTGTACATTCCAAATTTGGATACACCTGTGGTGGATCGAAAGCTAAATATTTATGTCCTAGCCAATCACCATTCATACGCATACTATATATATTTTAACCTCGGCCCTGGCCCGGTAGTAATATATCTCAAACTAATTATATAGATAGCAAGTAAGCGAGATGGCGAGGCACCATATTCCCCCGCCACGACGCAGATTGCAGAGGCACCATCTTCCCGCCGCCGACGCCGCAGACGACAATGACACAAAGCGAGATGGCGAGGAGAATCGAAGATGCCCGTGGCCGACCGGTCATCACGGAGGTTAGTCGGCTTGGGGTCCTCTGCGTCCCAAGAGCTCGCCGCGATTCCGACCATGTGCGGGATACTTGCAAGGCAACGGTCCCCATCACCACACCAAGGTGGAAGGATCTCGACGAAAGAAGCGAGAGGCGCACCGTGACGTAACTATTACAAAGTTCACTATCCCGAAGCGCACATGGCACGCGTGGAACGGACGGCGATGCTCACGATCGATAAATCGTGGAGGTCGTTCAAGAGCATTCTTGTCACGGCACGTGAACACGGTCGACGCCTTCGCAAGCACGGATTCTTGACGCAGGAAACATGGGACGCCTTTGTTGCTATGAAGACGACGCCCGAATTTAACGAGCAAAGTGCGGCACACAAAGCTCTCTAGACACGAAACACTCATCTGCACAGACTCGGCACCGCTGGATACGCAGGAAAATATGATGAATGGGCGACGGCGGAGGACAACGCGTTTCCTGATGTCACAGACCCGCGTGCCCTAGCCTGGTTAAAAGCGAGGGCAAAGTCTCGTCTTCGGGAAGCATCTCTTTCACAAACCCGGCAGACGAGGAAGTGTCTCAACGTTTGGTAAGTATGTCGAACTACCTAGTTAATAACTCCATATATAACTTCATAGTGTCTATAATAACATGATGACTTCTTGCGCCGCAATTGTCCGCTTAAACTTCCCAAGGCTCCTTCCATGTAGACAGGAGAAGGATATACTCTCACGGCCCCGGGAAACAAGGAACACCCTGGTCGCACGCGAGGTCTTGGGGTTACCGTACCATGGAGTCATGGATTCGCGACGATCATCGCACGACAGTGAGTAGGAAGAGATCTAAGGCGAGCGTGAGGACCGGTTCGCATGATGATGAACATTTTGAAGGAAAGTCGGCAGCATTGCAGATCAATTGAATCAACTCCTCACCAGCAGCGAGCCGCAAGCCGCCATTGTTAATTTGGGAGCCACCCCGCCGACATCGGAGTAGCGCCGCGCCCACGCATACGGACATGACGATGTCCAATTACCGATAGACGAGATCAAGGTAATGTACATGTATGGAATGCAGCAAAGATAGACCTATAGGACACTTTAGCTAATTGCGATCGTTTTGTAGGAGTCGACGGCCCGCAAGCTCGTAGTGAGGTTAGTTGGGTCCATTTATATTGAGGCGCGGGGATGGTGCATCCATACCGTGAAGGGGCAAAGACGGTGTCCAGTGGCGCAGGTTACGCCGTGGTGGAGGTGGACATGGTACATGAACATTTCATGGCCGTCCCACCGAGATTCGCCCAACGAAGAGATCACAACACTAGGGGATGCCGTACGCGGTTTTATCCAATGGCCCAAGAAGGACATCGTCCTTGACCCAAAGAGGCCGCGATCTCAACATGACCATTCCTCTCCAACGGGACCCTCCATGACTCCACCTCATATTTCGCCTCGAAGGCCACCACCGGTTCCCTTGGAGAAGACATCGAAGGAACAAGAAAAGCGTGTCACCGTGTCGGGTCCCGAGTCGTCTCGCAAGAAGACGCCGCCAATGCTTAAGACCAAATCGGCGCCCCTCAAGTCCGGCAAGTCGGGAATATCCGCTGAAGTACATCCTCGAAAACCGCTGTGCTCCCCGCAGATATTAGGGCGTGCCGATATGCTTGTCGCTTTGCATGCCCGGTACTTGGATAGGACCCAAAGGAGGGTGCGACATCGAATCACCGTCGATACGAGGATAAGCATTTCTTCAACGGACGAACCACTTCGTCGTGGGCTTCAACGACCTATATGACCTATTCAACCTCGTTGGCCTTGACGCCTCGCTTCTACGATGTTGGACACTGTAAGTGCATACAATCAAGTTCTACATTCACGTAATACCGATAAATATCACAACTCATTTCTTATGTACAGATACATGATGAAAAATGTCCGGGGCTGGAAAGAACCGGTGGGTTTCCTCGACCCACATGTGGTATCATTGCAAACCATCCAAACAGACTCGTCCTTCGTCGAGAAATACATAACACATGCATTGCTTCGTTAGTAGAACACGAAGTACATCGTGGTGCCCTACAACCAGGGGTAAGTGTCACTACTTGCTCTACTTTATACGCAGCACGAACTCAGGTTTAATGACTATAGTGACATACATGAGTAGGTACCACTGGATCCTTTTAGTCATCATACCAAAGAGGAACCATGTGATATACCTTGATTCCCTAATCCGCAACAACCACGACTTCAAAGATTCTAGGAGGAATACTCGATGTATGCTCATTTCCTTCATACATAACTCTATTTTAGTCTTCATTAGTTTGAAATGGTCGAGGATAAATTTTTGGAATCATGTAGGTCGTTCATCGACTATGTTGCCAACAAAGGAATATACGATGGAAAGAGCGCCCAACTAACACACAGGACAAAATTTCCGGTACGCGCTATAATACGATAATCCTATATCCTACTTCATAATAACGCATCTCGAACTGATATATGTAATTCTATTTTTGCAAAGGCCGCATGAAGAAAAAATGATGAGTTATGTGCAATTTACGTTTGCCATCATATGGACCGAATCATTAGAGCTAGGAAGAAGGATCCCGAGGTTTGTGAATCTTCAAATAATTATTTTCTAATTATAAAATTAAATATATATGCATAACACTTTACTCTTGTTAGCGACAGGGCTTGAATATAGAATTAGATGGACTCGTTGATAATGAGATCAAGGACATTCGAGGGAAGCTCGTGGCTTTATCATATCGAGAGATAATTAAGGACACCGAGAATTTCACTCATTGCGACCGAGCGCATCACCCCGCAGGCACTTCTCAACCACTCGCAAACAATTGACTCAATTGTAATCCAATTTATTTTGTAACAATACTTGAACAAATGTGATCTTTTGTAATTTATTTTGAGTAATGATCGATTCGGTTTGTCGACAATTGATTATCGTGATGTATCTGCTTTTTGTATGCTTGTTTTGAGGGCATGGCTAGCAATTCACGAGGCTAGCCAAAAATCGAAAAAATGTAGTTAGTTTAATGAACTATCACGAGCGGTTTTTATAAAAGCGATGCGTGAAGACAGAGTATCACGAGCGGCTCTAAAAAACGTGCGTGAACTCGAGTATCACGAGCGGTTTTAACAACGAACCGCTCGCGATAATCGACTTCACGACGGTTCGTGTAAATAACCGTCGCGAAGACAGAGTATCACGCACGGTTTTACATAGAACCGCTCGTGATATTCGACTTCACGACGTTTTGTGACCATAACCGTCAGGATACTGCGTCTTCACTGACGGTTGTTGATAAAAACCGCTCGTGATATTCATATCACGAGCGGTTTATCGACCGTGCGTGATAACCACCGTTATCACAGCACCTATTTTTCCGGCGGCCCAAAATGCTCGTGATGACGATTCGAACCGCCTCGTGATGGCTTTTTCTGTAGTAGTGTACAAAACAGGTCATACTGGACACCTCATCACAAACGGTCCAAATGAGTCATCTGTGTTGAACTTATACAGGCGGTTCCCTTTGGAACCATCTGTGATGAGGCACTATCACAGACGGTTCTTATTACCAACCGTCAGGATACTTCGCGCGACGGTTCATAATAAGAACGATGCGTGATAGTGCCTCATCACGCACGCTCCTCCTACCAACCGCTCGTGAAGTGTCACGACGGTTAGTAATAAGAACCGCTCGTGATGAGGACGCTCATCACGCAGCGGTTCCAAAGGAGCCATCTGTGGTGAACTTATACAGACGGTTCCCTTTGGAACCATCTGTGATGAGGACGCCTCATCACATACGGTTCTTATTATGAACCGTCTGTGATATGCCACCCCTATAAATATCAGGACCCGACAGACCCCCTACCCTAGCGCCTCTGATCTGTTGTTTAGAATAGAGTGGCTTGAGAAGCTTTGCTCTGTGGTGGCTGTAGAAGGCTTGCTTGTTTTGCTTGCCTTGTTCTTGGTTGTGGGTTGCCCTGGCAACTTATGGTTATTTGGCTTGCATATTGCTTGCTTTGTGAGGCTTGGCTTTGGTGGTAGCTCTCGGTTTGGGTGTTGTGAATGAGTGCTTTGTTTCGGTAGTGGGTGTTTTGTGAGAGGGAGAAGCTTATGGGAGAGGTGCATTTCGGCTATGGCTCTTCTCTTGCCTTGTCCACTTAACTCTCACATTGAACAGTGGCCTGAAGGAGAAGGCCAGTGAGGGTATTACCATCATCCGGTGCCACCCAAGTTGGACTTCCCCCAATTTGATGGAGAGAATCCCAGAGCATGGAGGTTAAGATGTGAAGTGTATTTTCGAATCTGTGCTACACGTCCTGATCTATGGGTTAGTTTAGCCACTATGCATTTTGTTGGAAATGTTGTTTTATGGTTACAATCAACTCATGCCCATACTGCATGTTCTTGTTGGGAAGATTTTGCTGATATGGTTTGTGTGCGCTTTGGCCGTGAAGAATTCCAGCAGCAACTTTGGCAGTTTAGCCGTCTTAAGCAGACTGGGACAGTGGCCGAGTTTGCTGAGAAATTTAATTCATGCATGCACCATCTTATTGCTCACCATACTTGGGATCCTATGTTTTTTGTTACTCAGTTTATTGACGGACTACGCAGTGAAGTCAGAGCTGCAGTCATCCTGCATCAGCCCAAGGATCTCGATACAGCGGTCTCCCTTGCTTGTTTACAGGAGGAGGCACTGGACTATGCGGCGGGAAACACGCCGGCCAGAGTATACGACGGGAGGATGATCACAAACATGGGATGTATTTCCATTGCCTGCATCACCAGGGAGGTCATCAAGTTTTGTCAGTAATCGAACAGAGGACGAAAGAGGAGTTGATGGAGCTCGTGCAAATGGACCTGATGACAAGGTATCGGCTCTCAGAGCATACAGGCAAGCCAAAGGATTGTGCCATACGTGTGGAGAAAAATGGAGTCGTGAGCACAAGTGTGGACCTACAGTACAGCTTCATGTTGTACAAGAGTTGTGGGATTTAGTTCAGGGCTCTGAATCAGAGGCCGCACTTTCAGAAACTGAGAGTGTGCATGATGATGATAATGCTGCAGTTTTAGCTACCTCTATAGCAGCAGTGGGTGACACAGAAGCACCAAGGACAGTAAGACTCAAAGGGAGGATTCAAGGACTAGAGGTTAATATTTTGATAGACTCTGGGAGTACTCATAGTTTCATCAGTGAAACTTTAGCAGCTAAGCTCGAGGGGGAACAAAAACCACTCAGAATGCTCAAGGTCAGGATCGTTGATGGAGGAACTTTGTCCTGTAAAGGAGAATTTCCGAACTGTCGTTGGCAAGTTCAAGGAGTGGAGTTTTTGACAACACTGAAGGTGCTAACACTCGGTTGTTATGACCTTATTATGGGAATGGATTGGTTGGAACAGCATAGCCCAATGACCATACATTGGCGTAAGAAGACTCTGACCTTTTTGTACCAGGGAAGGGGAGTTTTATTAAGAGGGATGAAGCCTGAGACTTCACACTGTCTATTGATAACTCCGCAAGTGGAAAAAATGATTGGGGAAACTGAAGCTCAGTTATGTGTAGTGGTCACTGAACTATGTCCGATGCCTGATCCTGTTCATCATCTTTTGTCGGACTTCGAGGACATCTTTGAGGAGCCTCAAGGTGTGCCACCACAGTGGGAATTTGATCATTCGATTCCCCTACTTCCCGGAGCACAACCTGTAAACCTCAGACCTTACCGTTATCAGCCGGCGCAGAAGGATGAATGGAACGACAAGTCTCTGAAATGATTAGACAAGGGATTATCAAGCCCAGCGTCAGTTCATTCGCGTCGCCAATACTTCTTGTGCCAAAGAAGGATGGAACTTGGCGATTCTGCGTAGACTATCGCCATTTGAATGCGATCACGGTAAAGAATCGTTACCCATTGCCAATTATCGAAGAGCTGTTGGATGAGTTAGCCGGTTCAAGGTGGTTTACTAGTTTGGATTTGCGAGCAGGATACCATCAGATCCGCATGAACCCCAGTGATGAACATAAAACTTCCTTCAGGACCCATCACGGGCATTACGAGTTCAGGGAGATGCCCTATGGTTTAACCAATGCACCGGCAACCTTCCAGGGGCTAATGAACACAATTCTGGGGCCATTGCTACGCCGGGGAGTCTTGGTGTTCATCGACGATATACTTGTGTATAGTCAATCCTTGGAGGAGCATGTGACAAGACTGCAGCAAGTAATGAAAATTCTGACTCGCCATCAATTGAAGCTCAAGCGGTCAAAGTGTACATTTGCTCAAACACAGCTGAAATACTTGGGTCATATTATTAGTGATGCAGGTGTGGTCACTGACCCAACCAATATTGTTGCGGTTCAGAATTGGCCAGTACCAACTAATGTCCAGCAAGTACGAGGGTTCTTGGGCTTAGCGGGCTATTACCATCGGTTTGTCCGCAACTTTGGATTGATTAGTCGTCCGCTCACTGATTTGTTAAAGAAGAATGTAGTGTTCTCATGGACAGCAGATAAGGAAGCGTCATTTCGAGCATTGCAAGGAGCTTTGATCTCAGCACCTGTGTTGGCCTTACCAGATTTCACAAAAGAATTTGAAGTTGAGACCGATGCTTCCGATAAGGGAATAGGTGCAGTCCTTATGCAAGATAAGCACCCGGTGGCTTATTGTAATACCCTGATAGTGTGAAAAGCATTTGAATCTGGAGAGATTATTTATTCGGGAGAGATTAATTAATCGGGAGGAGGGTTCTTTTAGAAAATCGCCAAATCAGGAATTGAGGGGGTTCGCGTTTAGTGGGCAACCTGGGCTTGGGCCTTGGCCCAAGAGGGACCAAGGGTGGCCGGCCAAGGGAGAGGGGGGGCTGCCACTTCCACCCCCAAACCCTAGCCGCCCCTCCCCATCTCCCCTCCTCTCCACTCCCCACCTCCCCCTTTCGGCCACCACCTCCTCCCACCTCCTCCACACCTCCCCTCCACCCCCTTGCGCACCTCTCCACCTCCATTGCTGCTGGCCAAAAGAGAAGAGGAAGCCCTTTGCAGCCGGCCAAGGAGGAAGAAGAAGGGGAAAAGAAGAGAAGGGAAGAAGGAAGAGAAGAAAGGGAGAGGGAAGAAGGATCCGCGACCGGGAACTCGTGGTGATCATCATCCGCACAGCGTGCCTTCATCGTTTCGGCAAGGGTAACCCGTGATTCTTTGTTTTGGGGTCGTTTTCTAGTTGTACATTTTCGGATGTCAGTTCGTCGATATTCTGCAGCAGTGAAGTTTGTCGGTTTTGATTAGGTTAGAACCAGAATTGGGTCTGGGTGTCTCCTAGAAAGTTGTGGGTATCGTAGTTATCTTTCATTGCCGACAAGAATCAAGTCATTCGGACTTCGGTAGCCAAAGTTATGAATTTTTTAGTATTTCTGTGTTTCTGGAGAGAAGCAGAATTGCTAGTGTTGGTTAACCTGATAGAAGCGCATATTTAGAAGGGTTTCCAGAGGGTCTCACCATAACGAAAAATTAGTATAATCCTCTTAGCTTTCAGGAAAACTAAAGATCACTAAATTCGGACAAACGTAGAGAAAGTTATGATAGTTTCTTTGTCGCTGTCCAGAAACCCGACGTGAAATATTTGCTCTGATTAAATAGATTGGTAGGACTGGTAGATGGCCGAATCAGAGGGTCTCCCCAACTAAGTTTATTTAGACATTTTAATTACCTTTCCAGAATGTCCAAGATCATCCTATTTGGACTCCTGAGCAGAAAGTTATGAATTTTTGAAGTCTGCTGTCTGCAGTGACCGATCGCTAGAAATTAGAAAAGTTAGAAATGATAAGAAGTTAGCGATTTCGATTGTAATGTTGTGTATGCTTTTGGTCCAGTATGTTGGTCTTAGATTGGGATATCTTTATGTTCAGGTGGGAGCGTGATCCCAGGGCAGCGCCTCTTTGCGCTCCACCGCCTCGCACGGTCAAGGCAAGTATTCGGTTATAGCGTATTTTCGGTTGTATGATATGATTGTTGTGATTGCTTGTTGTAGCCTTGCACGAATGTTAGTGTAATGAGTTTTCCTTATATCTTGATGAATGCAAGCTATGGTTAATGTTTCCTTGAGCGTGGCCAAATCTTACATGTTGTTATGTACATGTTAAATTCTTGGGTATGAAAGACGGGCATGGAGCATTTGCATGTTTCAAACGTGTTGGAGACTTGGTCATGTATGCATGTTTTGATATATGATAGCGAAGTAAGGTTGCTTACATGATAATGAGAATATGATGTATTCTGCTTATAAATATGTTATCATGATGCATATGCATGTTGAGAGCATACAGTGCCCGGTCACGTGGTGATCAAGCACATTCATTGAGGTCCCCGTTATGTAGATGACGGGTTGAGGTCCCCACATTCGTGGAATGTGGGCTATGAACAAAAGAGGTCCCCATCATTAATGTGATGGGCAAAGGTCCCTATACATGTGGTGTATAGGCTTTTGGTCCCCTGTGCAGAGGAGCAGTGCAAGGGTATACAATGACGGTTGTATACCCCAGACACTGTGAAATGCGAAAGAGATAAAGTTAAAAGGCGCATTGCATTGGTTGCATTCACATGAGCATGAAGGCTATACTTTGGTGCATTGTTTATCTTGGATTATTGATGCTATGAATAATAACTTGCTTAGCCTTGTTGGTACTTGTCTGAGTCTTTGGGCTCACTCTTGCTTTGATGTGTTTTAGGTACAACTGGCAAGACCGGCATGCATGGGAGGGAGTAGATGTTTGGATGCACACACTACCACTCCATCTTAAGAATTACTTATGGATAGTTTGAGTTTCAGATTAACTGTAATAATGAGAATAGCAAATTTTGGTTATGTTTTTGAGATTATCCTGCACGCTTGAATGAACCTGATTATGAATATATTGATAAATACCTTGATTAATTGTTGGAACCTCGGTATAGTTGACTATACAAAGGAGGTTTTGTCGAGATTTTGTAATTGGTCTTGGTTTAGCCTAGTTTAATTTAATTTTAGTAGCATTCCAAGCTCAATGCTGAGCTGGGGTGTTACAGTTGGTATCAGAGCGGGTTGTAGGTCCGTGGTGACTAGGTTATAAAAAAAAATTGCTAATGTTAATCAACTTAAAAGTTTGACACACCGTGCGTGAGGATGGGGATGGGCCAATCATTGCATTTACGTTACCTTATATCGTTTTGATTATTGCTGATATGAATTGAGTTTGGCTGCTTATTAATTAATTATTATGATTATTATGAGTGGGATTAGTCGTTGTTGAGAGGTTAAGGTCGTGGTTGTGACCCAGGGCTTTACCAGGTTACACCACCGTTCGTGGAGTGGGAATAGAGAAGTGCTACCCCGGATATCTTAGTATAGGTGTCGAGAAGAGAATCTCTAGAAGAGTTGTTCTCTTCCTTGAATTTGAATGTTGGTCAACCCTTATCCGGTTGCGATGGTTGGGTTGCTTTGAAATTATTGGTGTTTCCTTTGGCTTAATTTGTCCCAGTAAATCAATTATTGTTTTTTCCAACCGCTGAGTTATTCTCGATTGGTGAACTTTGCTAATTGTCAAGATTGACTTTTGTAGGGAGTTTTGTTTTTCTTATTGGAAAGCATGACCTATTTATTCGCTTGATGTTTTGGTTAATGAAAGTTTTCTTTTGCAAGTCCTTTAGTTCATGAAGGCTTTGACTCAACGTATCTCTCTTGGGTATTTTGAGCGTTGAAGATTAATGGTTGTGTTATGAGTTTCAAGTTGAGTCCGTAGTGTGTGCATGCTCGATCTTAACTAAAGTCCTTATCAAAGAAAGTTGAATGAGTGGAGGTTGTCCCTAGTGGTTCTTGATGAGTCGTGACTATGAGTATGACAATATTTAGTTGGAATCAATAGAGTTATTAAGAGGTGTGGTATTTTGATGAATTGGTCGATCGTTAGGATTGTGGAATCGGTAGATTTATTGGATAGCATGGAGTAATGTATCTCTATGGATTAGCTTACCCATTAGCGATGGTTATGTTAAGAATGTGTTTGAACGATGCTTTAGAGGATATCAAATTGGAAATTTTTCAGTAAACTAGTTACTTGATGGTCATACATAATTGTTAGATTGAAACATGTATATTAGATTAGACGAACGTTGAGGTAGCATGTTGTGAAACCCGTTGTACAAAGCGATGAGATTATTAAATGTTGTCTTTGTGTTTATAGATGGTTATGTGACTACAAATGTAAGTAGGACCCTATTTGTATACATGATACATACAATTGACAATTGTTAATGATGCTTGAGCTGGTGTGAGTAACACTAATGGTTGAGTGGGTGATTGAGTATGTGGCCTCGATAGTGTGCTTTATAAAGTATCATTTGATAGTATGAACTAGTTAAAATAGGTTTGTTTCAACCTTGTGGCTTGTGTTTCTTTTGGAGAAATTTATGATGGGATAAGAGGCTATGATGAGTCTCGCTAAGAGTGTATTATTACGTTACTAATGTGATTGTCAGTAAGGGATTATGATGATAATATTGAATGTTTTGTATAAAGGGACTGGATCGCTCGCCAGATGTTGATTAATTGAATATGTTTCTAGTTCGCATTTTGTGATCTTTCAGACCTCATGTTGATGTGATAGCCGAATTTGTTTAGAGCAAAGTGACGTGTTGAGAGGTGTTATTAGTTCCTAAGTGGATTAGGTGTTGTGATCTTCAAATACTCTTCGTCGGAATTGCCATGGTGATGCGGTAACCAACAAAAGTCGAGTGAAGTAGAAGTGTTTGAGATTGAAGTAAAGTTTCATAACTTGCAGATTATTGAGGATTGTCTAAAACTTTTGTTCTTGCCCATAAGAGTTCTCCCGAATTCTAAAAGCAGTGTTTTATTCTCGTCTGAGGTTTGATATTCTCTGATTGTGGGATGTGTGCCCTCAACTTTGATCATATCTTTTGGTTTTCGAGAACAGTTTCATCTGATTGTTTCTCTTGATCTTGTAACTACTGTAAGTGGTAACGTTTTCCTTTGTGCTGAAATTTATTTCTATTTGCCTCTTCTTCTAAGAAAGGGTTAACCGATTGTATTGTAAAGTCTCGTAGGTGGTGTTTTGGCATCTAGACAGTGGTGGTCTAGTAGATGGTTTGGTGAACCCTTAGGTGTCAGGTTGTCCGAGAGGCCTGGAGTAATAAATCAATTTATTAGAATAACCCTTGGAGAGGATTTGAGTTAAAAAGAATAATTGTCTTTGGAGCTAACAGATTTCGTTGTCGCAACTAGTAGGACCTATAGCGAGATGTAGTCCAAGATTTGGTGTTCTTTTTGACCGAGCATTAGAATTAGCAAGTATGGAAATCTGGATCAATTTATTAGAGTATCGCAATTTGGTAGTATTGCGAGGCTATGAAAGTTATTCTTGATGATGTGGTTTAATGAGAGTGAGATTACAACGTAATCGAATCGCCATGTCAATTAATGGGATAATGGAAAATATTGAGTAACGTCAAGAGTGATTTGGCTTTAAATGAGTAACCTTCGAGAGTTATAATCTTTGTAAAGGTAAACTGGTCAAGAAAAGATTTTCATGATGATGTTAATGAGTGAGTATGTTGGAATTGTGCGATTTACTGATTTAATCTGAGGATTTCCTATATTTTTTATGAGAAGTTCGTTGTAGGAGTCTTGGAGTTTAATTTGGGCTTTGCATTTTATGCTAGGACTTGGGGCACCCAATGATTATGTGTAGAGGAGGTAGATTAAGTGTGGGTTTCAAAAAGTGAGATGATCATTGATAGAGCCCTTTAGAGAAAGTATATGAATGTGAGAGCTGTGAATTCCAAGTTGTTTATTTCTAAAAGATTAAGGAGATGTGATTGCGTGTGTAATCTATTTTGAGATGCATTGGAAGTCACTCACAAATTAATCATGTCGATAGAGGAGTTGTTGAGAGAAAGTTTTGGTGGCGTCGATAGAGCCTTTATACGGAATTGTGGATGATGTATTTCAACTTGAGTGTAACGTTGAGATGGTCAAGTTAAGAGAGATGAGTTAGTGTGTTTTGCGATGAACTGAAACTCCAAAGTTGAGAGAGATTTTATTCTTAAAAGAGATACAGAGAAATTGATACTTCCTCAAAGGAGTGAATTGTTTCCTCGATTCTCGTTTGAGTTTTGTGTTGTTGACCAATGTCTTTCGTAAGTTGAGTTTGACTCGATTTTGGTACGTTTGGTTCTTATCGGTTCAGGAAGAATAAAGAAAGTTTTTTTATTTGGGCATTTAAAATGATTCCTCCTTTGGTTTTCGTGATGTTTATTCGCAAACTGCCACTTGGAAGGTGGAAGGGTTTTCGTGATGAAATTCGATTTTTGATTTGACTCTTAGCACCGCTACCGTAACGCTTAGTTGCGATATGAATTTTTTTAGATGGGTTTTGTTGGTCAAAAAGTTTGCTTAAAGAGAGTTTTGTCGCTTGATTCCTGTTAAAGGAGGTGGTCCTTGCTTTAGTGAGGAGTTTATTTGAGAAGGTGGAACACGAGTTCGTGGTTCTATGTGCATGTCGTGTGGTTCGGTATCCTTGGGAAGGTTGACCCAAGTTACATTGGGTTGTTCTCGCTAGATGGCGTATCACCAGGACTGTCTCGAGTCCGTGCGCGGAGTACGTAACGTCTTGTATGTTCTAGTGTTGAGTGAGTACCTGGGAGATCCAGAGTTTGAAGCTTCGGTTGCACCGTTGACCATCGAGTGAGATCTTACCTTCGAGTCTTGACCGGTGAGTGTACCTGGAAGGTTGGGTCGAGTGTTAGATCAGACGTTGTATCCCGTCTTTGTGTTGTGGTCCTCAGTCCAAGAGAGAGACCACTTGGGAAGTTGGAGTTTTGCGTGCTGGAGCTTTAACCGGTGTTGTTCCCAACGGGTACGTGGTTACCGTTGTTCGTTCTCATTCGTGGTTGTTCTTTCGCTTAAGCGTGTTTAGATTCGGGGTCGAATCCTGTTAAGGGGGGTAGAATGTAATACCCTGATAGTGTGAAAAGCATTTGAATCTGGAGAGATTATTTATTCGGGAGAGATTAATTAATCGGGAGGAGGGTTCTTTAGAAAATCGCCAAATCAGGAATTGAGGGGGGGGGTTTCGCTTAGTGGGCAACTGGCTTGGACCTTGGCCCAAGAGGGACCAAGGGTGGCCGCCAAGGGAGAGGGGGCTGCCACTTCCACCCCAAACCCTAGCCGCCTCCCATCTCCCTCCTCTCCACTCCCCACCTCCCCTTTCGGCCACCACCTCCTCCCACCTCCTCCACACCTCCTCCACCCCTTGTGCACCTCTCCACCTCCCTCCACCTCCATTGCTGCTGGCCAAAAGAGAAGAGGAAGCCCTTTGCAGCCGGCCAAGGAGGAAGAAGAAGGGGAAAAGAAGAGAAGGGAAGAAGGAAGAGAAGAAAGGGAGAGGGAAGAAGGATCCGCGACCGGGAACTCGTGGTGATCATCATCCGCACAGCGTGCCTTCGTCGTTTCGGCAAGGGTAACCCGTGATTCTTTGTTTTGGGGTCGTTTTCTAGTTGTACATTTTCGGATGTCACTTCATCGATATTCTGCAGCAGTGAAGTTTGTCGGTTTTGATTAGGTTAGAACCAGAATTGGGTCTGGGTGTCTCCTAGAAAGTTGTGGGTATCGTAGTTATCTTTCATTTCCAACAAGAATCAAGTCATTCGGACTTCGGTAGCCAAAGTTATGAATTTTTTAGTATTTCTGTGTTTCTGGAGAGAAGCAGAATTGCTAGTGTTGGTTAACCTGATATAAGCGCATATTTAGAGGGGTTTCCAGAGGGTATCACCATAACGAAAAATTAGTCTAATCCTCTTAGCTTTCAGGAAAACTAAAGATCACTAAATTCGGACAAACTTAGAGAAAGTTATGATAGTTTCTTTGTCGCTGTCCAGAAACCCGACGTGAAATGTTTGCTCTGATTAAATAGATTGGTAGGACTGGTAGATGGCCGAATCAGAGGGTCTCCCCAACTAAGTTTATTTAGACATTTTAATTACCTTTCCAGAATGTCCAAGATCATCCTATTTGGACTCCTGAGCAGAAAGTTATGAATTTTTGAAGTCTGCTGTCTGCAGTGACCGATCGCTAGAAATTAGAAAAGTTAGAAATGATAAGAAGTTAGCGATTTCGATTGTAATGTTGTGTATGCTTTTGGTCCAGTATGTTGGTCTTAGATTGGGATATCTTTATGTTCAGGTGGGAGCGTGATCCCAGGGCAGCGCCTCTTTGCGCCCACCGCCTCGCACGGTCAAGGCAAGTATTCGGTTATAGCGTATTTTCGGTTGTATGATATGATTGTTGTGATTGCTTGTTGTAGCCTTGCACGAATGTTAGTGTAATGAGTTTTCCTTATATCTTGATGAATGCAAGCTATGGTTAATGTTTCCTTGAGCGTGGCCAAATCTTACATGTTGTTATGTACATGTTAAATTCTTGGGTATGAAAGACGGGCATGGAGCATTTGCATGTTTCAAACGTGTTGGAGACTTGGTCATGTATGCATGTTTTTGATATATGATAGCTAAGTAAGGTTGCTTACATGATAATGAGAATATGATGTATTCCTGCTTATAAATATGTTATCATGATGCATTGCATGTTGAGAGCATACAGTGCCCCGTCACGTGGTGATCAAGCACATTCATTGAGGTCCCCGTTATGTAGATGACGGGTTGAGGTCCCACATTCGTGGAATGTGGGCTATGAACAAAAGAGGTCCCCATCATTAATGTGATGGGCAAAGGTCCCTATACATGTGGTGTATAGGCTTTTGGTCCCCGTGCTGAGAGGGCGCAGTGCAAGGGTATACAAAGAACGGTTGTATACCCGCATTACCAGTAAAATGCGAAAGAGATAAAGTTAAAAAGGCGCATTGCATTGGTTGCATTCACATGAGCATGAAGGCTATACTTTGGTGCATTGTTTATCTTGGATTATTGATGCTATGAATAATAACTTGCTTAGCCTTGTTGGTACTTGCTGAGTCTTTGGGCTCACTCTTGCTTTGATGTGTTTTTAGGTACAACTGGCAAGACCGGCATGCATGGGAGGGAGTAGATGTTTGGATGCACACACTACCACTCCATCTTAAGAATTACTTATGGATAGTTTGAGTTTCAGATTAACTGTAATAATGAGAATAGCAAATTTTGGTTATGTTTTTGAGATTATCCTGCACGCTTGAATGAACCTGATTATGAATATATTGATAAATACCTTGATTAATTGTTGGAACCTCGGTATAGTTGACTATACAAAGGAGGTTTTGTCGAGATTTTGTAATTGGTCTTGGTTTAGCCTAGTTTAATTTAATTTTAGTAGCATTCCAGGCTCAATGCTGAGCTGGGGTGTTACACTTATTTGAGCAAGGCGTTGGGACCAAGAACCCAAGGTTTATCCACTTATGAGAAGGAGGGTCTAGCAATCCTGTTAGCAGTCGAACATTGGAGAACCTACTTGCAATCTGGAGAGTTTGTTGTCCGAACTGACCAACGAAGTTTGGCACATCTGGGTGATCAACGTCTAACGACAGTATGGCAGCAGAAGATCATGACTAAGCTGTTGGGATTGCAATACCGTATCGCTTACAAAAGTGGTGCCACTAACAATGCAGCGGATGCCCTGTCAAGGAGAGAAAAGGGGGATAACGGGGAGGTTATGGCAATCTCCACCATCATACCAGATTGGCTGGAGACCGTCGCAAGTGGATACCAACATGATCCACGGGATAATAAGCTGTTGAAGGACCTAATGATCTCTGGCAATGCTGAATCTAAGATGCGGTTACACAATGGAATTCTCAAACTTGGAGACCGAGTATGGGTGGGTGATAATATACCGGTGAAGCAAAACATCTTGGAAGCATTACACTCTAGTGCCATTGGGGGGCATTCTCTGGAGTCCAAGCAACTTATCACCGAATTAGAAAACTATTTGCATGGCCGGGACTCAAACAAGATGTGAGGAAATTTCTTGACCAATGCTCAATTTGCAAGCAAGCTAAAGCAGAACATGTGAAATATCCTGGGCTGCTGCAGCCATTACCAGTACCAAATCAGGCCTGGCAGATCATATTGATGGATTTCATTGAGGGGTTGCCTCGATCTTCAGGTTTCAATTGTATTATGGTAGTGGTTGACAAATTCTCAAAATGTGCTCATTTCAGTGCTCTAGTGCATCCATTTACAGCATTTCAGGTGGCACAGTTGTTTATGCAACAAGTGTTCAAACTCCATGGATTGCCCCAATCTATCATTTCTGATCGAGATCGAGTATTTACCAGTTTGATGTGGAAGGAATTATTTTGGGCAGCTCAGATACAATTGAGAATGAGTTCGGCATATCATCCGCAGACGTACGGTCAAACTGAACGTGTCAACCAATGCGTTGAAACTTATCTGCGTTGCTTCATCCATGCGTGTCCTCACAAGTGGTTCAACTGGTTAGCACTGTCCGAATACTGGTACAATACTGCATTTCATTCTACACTGGGTAAAACTCCCTTTGAGGTATTGTATGGGTACAGCCCTAGGCACTTTGGCATTAAAAAAACTACAGTTTGTCAACATACAGAATTGTCGGATTGGCTTCGGGAGAGGAAACTAATGACAGACTTACTCAAGCAGCATCTCAATAGAGCAAATCAATTCATGAAGGCGCGAGCAGATATGAAACGCTCGGACAGGTCATTCCAGGAAGGCGGCTGGGTTTATTTGAAACTCCAACCTTACATTCAAAGCTTAGTGGCAGTCCGGGCTAACCACAAATTAGCATTTCGCTATTTTGGCCCTTTTCAGGTTGAGAAGAAGATCGGTCCAGTGGCTAACAAGCTCAAATTACCAGTTACCTCAACTATTCACCCAGTAATCCATGTATCTCAACTCAAAAGAGCAGTTCGTCCTCCATCAATGGTACACTCTGAACTTTCCAGCTCAACTGAAGATTTGCAAATCCCACTTAAGGTGCTGCAACAACGATTTCATGACAAAGGGGTCACATCAACTACTCAAGTGAAGGTGTTGTGGTCGGGATCATCTGCTGCATCGTCCAATTGGGAGGATCTGGAGGATTTACAAAGGCGTTTCCCTTATGCACCAGCTTGGGGACAAGCTGTTCCTGAAGGAGGGAAGAATGTCATGCCTGCTACATCTACTCAGGAGGATGGCGTAGCTATAAGGAGAATGGGCCGAAGGGAACACCAGCCCAACCAGAGATTCTTATCTTCCAAATGGGCTTCTTAACACTTGGGCTGACCGTGACTAGTAGAGTTTTGCTGACGTAAAAGAGTTTGTCGTAGAGTACTTAAGCCTTCAGCCTGCATGCTGGGAGAGGTATGAAAAGAATTGTATAGACAGAACATCCCCTTTCTACCTGCCTCCTCTAACTTTTTCTTCTTCCTCAAGAACTATCTCCTGTTCATCCAAACTCCATCTCCCTTACTTGTTGATGATATAGTATATATCCATCTGGAACGTAACAACAGTTTCCACGAAGACGCTTAGGTCAGTGATGGTGTGGGCGCCGTAAAGCTCGTCAATATGGCATACACCATCTAGCAAATACGACATGGTCTCGTGGTTCCAAGTTTCCATTGGAATTCCTTCTAAGGCCAGATGAACCTTCAGTCTTAATGGTGCTTTGGCCGAGTGTAAATTTGGCTCCCAGTGTTTGAATTTAAGGTGAACTGTTCCTGCAGTAGCTACACCCATATCGCAGGCGAGCTGGCCTTTGATTGCCCTATTATCATATTCGCCGATAAGTACCAAATAGTTTTCTGGTTTAAATGGAAGGAGAGTCACCTCTCACTACTACAAAACATGTTATACTGGACGTCTCATCACAGACGGTTTCAAAGGAGTCGTTTGTGTTGAACTTATACAGACGGTTCCCTTTAGAACCGTCTGTGATAGTGCGTCATCACAGACGGTTCTTATTACCAACCGTCTGTGATACTTCACAGACGGTTCATAATAAGAACCATCTATGATAGTACCTCATCACAGACGGCTCCTTCTACCAACCGTCTGTGAAGTATCACAGACGGCTCCTTCTACCAATCAGAGAGTAAGAAGGAGCCATCTGTGATGAGGACACCTCATCATAGACGATTAGTATAACGAACCGTCTATGATATTTCACAGACGGTTCGTGATACCAACCGTCAGTGATAACTACCTCACAGACGGTTGGGATTAACAACCGTCTGTGATTTTGATTTTACCATGGCTTTAAATTTTTCTTACTCTCTGATTTTACCATGGCTTGGAATTTTTCTTACTCTCTGATTTTACCATAGCTTTCACAGACGGTTCTTGTTCCGAACCGTCTATGATACATGTTTTCACAGACGGCTCTTGTTCCGAACCGTCAGGATAGCTTTATCGCGCACGGCTCAAAATCGTCAGGATAACCGCCTGTTATCACAGACGTACTTTTACACAGACGGTTGAAAACCGTCTGTGATGACGGTTCCGAACCGTATGTGATGAGGCTTTCTGTAGTAGTGTCTTCTACATTGACGCTTAGTTCCGAAGCCATAATGGTTTTGACCCTTTAGGTTGTCACAGGCAGTGCACCAGAGACCATCACCACAACAGCGTCCTTAACTCCTTATACAGTCATTCAGCAAGTGCCTGGGTCTTGGGCATCGTTTTGGTGAATTTTGAGACTTGAACGATCACTGCAAAGGCTGCGGAACCTCGCCTGACTCTCCAGTTGGTGGCTCGCCCGACGCCATCGCTTGTTGAGAAGGATGCAAGGAGCATGGGTGAACTGTGTGTGACAGGGAGGTGGCAACGGCCGTTGGTACAGAGTTTTGCACAATAAACAATTTCGTGCTCTGGTTTGGTTGGGTCAACGAACGACAGTAGCCTATGATTTGTGCGCAGCAAAACTAACGGGGCTAGTGTGACGCGGAGAGAACATCCACTAAGAAACCTTTGATGGCAGGTGAAACAATCTTGCGTGTTCATTTTGCTAGTGTGAGGGCAAAATGAGGGCTGAGAATTTTGGATACTATCGGCCCTTTAGCCCACTGTAATTTCTAAAATAACTCTTTTAGCCTTAAAATTCCTTTTTTGCCCTCTCGCGCCGGCTGTGGTCACGCAACGCAGCAACACTCCTACTGCGTTGCCGCACCGTAGCACCTTGCTCCTACACCCAGCCAACGCAGAGAAAGAAGATGTCGCTACCCACTCCACCACAAAGATACAATGCCCCAATTACAAAGATGCAAGTGGAGAGAGAAAAGAGGAGAGAGAGAGGAGAAAACAAATTGGAACATTTCAAGAAAATTCAAGAAAATTTCATAAAAATCATTGGAACATGAATATATTTAATAAAATAATTTTGAATTTAAATGAAGTTTATTTTATTCATTTAAAATGTTTTCCATTTTCTAGAATTTTCCAATTAAGCTTTAATTAATCCATTAAAATAGGAATTGTTTATTATATTTTTTTGAAGATTTGAAAAGACTATAAAAGGGAAAACTGAAAAGAAATAAAAAGAAATCAAAGGAAATAACAAGGTTTAATTTGAATTGATTTGGGCTTCAATCGAGGTATAAATAAAAAGAGAGCACACGTACGTAGCATACGTAGCAAATGTGGTTGTGTACGCTTTTAATTATTGTGTCATTTTCGAATTTTTGCCGGTATTGCCACTTTTGCATACCGTATATACAGAAATAGGAGTACAATTTTTTTTGTCAAAACTAGCACCCGTTTGCATGGCCACCGTGCGGCAGCGCGCCCCCAGCCGCCACATCGCCGTGGACGCACGGCCGCCATGCAGTGAGGCTGCTGCACGGCCGTCGTGCGGTCACACCCCCACGCAGCCACGTGTTCCGTTAGGTTAGGGTTTAAGCAGCGATTTTCGTTTCAATTTTAAAATATAGCAAACGACTTCAAAAAATTATGAAATTTTACGTGAAGCACCCCGACACAGTGCACTTGCTTGTGTAAATTTTCCATAATTTTATTCATCCAGAACCACCACATGCTCTCTCGCAATTTCATAAACGTGTTCTGTTTTTACGGATTTGTAAATGTAGAAAATGAGCTATAAAAATTATGATTTTTTTATTGTGTAATGTTTTGACAATTTTATATATGTTCTGGAATTGTCTCGAAAATTTAGGATTTAGGTCATGCGAATTTGGATTCTAGGTTACGAAAATTAGGGTTTCATGATTTCATGTGACTTGGAATGTATTTGAGATTTGTTGGGTTATATTTTGGTGATATACATCTCTTGACAGCAAGGTATATTTGCGGTCTAGAGGAGGTTGTGGGATATTCCAAATAAGCTATACTTTTCCCTATTTCTGAAAAACTATCTATTAGACTCGGAATAACATTTTGTGATCGTCGTATGTTGTTATAGTGTGCTAAATTTTGTGATATTGTGATGCGTTAGGAAATTCATACACGGTAGAGAACTTTGCAGAAATGGCGCAACGATAACAACATGATAATTGATCCGACAAGAGGGTTACATGGCACGCAGGCTAACGAATCAAGGACGGTACACGCAGGTCTTTAGGGAATTAGAAATACATGGAACATATGGTTAAGCAGAGTCCTGTGTTTTCGATCTGAAAAGTTGAGGGGGTATAGTGTTTTCATGCTGATATGAAAATCTGGCAAGGCATGGTGTTGTGATGTCTTACTTTGTGGAGTTTTGTCACTTCCTGCCTTGTAGAGTCAAGTTGATCTGAAAAGTTGGCGAGGCGGAGTGTTTTCCTTTGGCCTTCTCACTGAAAAAAGCTGTCCCATTTGGTCTTGCCACTGCGCAAAGCTGCCCCATTTGGTCTTATCACTGCGTAAAGCTATCCCGTCTGGTCTTGTCACTGCGCAACGCTGTCTTCTTTGGTCTTGTCACTGTGCAAAGCTGCCCCGTTTGGTCTTGTCACTGCGCAAAGCAGCCAGCTCTGTCTGGTCTTGTCATCTGCAAGCTAACACATTACCCGCTTTATGAGCCTCCCCCATGGGCTATAAAATGCACGCCTCACGCTCTGAAAGTAGGACCACTCGACCCTTCAAACCGTAGGAAGAATAACCTTCTCCGTCGTGCAGTAACATACCATGGCAGGCGCCGAGGGACCAGTCCAACTGGGGTCACCGAAGCAAGACTTTCGCCTCGAAAGGAGGGAGGACTTCGGCTCTAACTACCAGTTGATGCCGAACAAGCGTGCTCAACCGGTATGGCCGAAATGCGGACATGGGGAGTACGCTGTCGTGCAGGTCGCGGACGATGTTTCTTCCGATGCCCACACTCTAGGGTACAATTAGCAAATAGTTTGCTTTATGTTACTGCTAATAGAGCTTCCATGTTAACCCTCCTTTCTGGTAGATGGCAAAATACGATTTTGTCCGCTGTATCGATCCTCCCCATGAACAACATGTTGTGATGTACGTGGATACATTGTGAGACTGAATCTTTAAGTTGGAGGCACGGATTGACAATCTCAACAAGAAAAACGATGATATCCACCAACAGATGCAGCGCAAGAGGGGCAACGAGGAGGTCATGAACATAGGAAGTTCCTATGATCCCATATGCTGTTACGCGAAACCTAGCTACATATGTGTGTGCCACTACAACTACAGCCAGCCACGTCTGAGGCGCCCCCTTGTACAACACTCTATGTGGGTAGAGACACCTTCTACCATTAGACCCAAAATTATCTAGTGCCCAGTCCTTCTACTCTTTGAAGCACATTATTTTATTCTTTATTATAAGTTGCTGAACTGTTGTATGACTCGTTGTTGAACCGTTTTATGCACTATCCGATTTGAAGCACCTTGTTTTATTCTTTATTATAAGCATCTTTTGGATGAGTTGAAAGTCAACACATTAAGCTTTTGGATGAGTTGATTGATGAATCACAGAGGTATTTTTTTTGGTTCACAGGAAAAAATCATTGCATTTTTTTCCACAGCAATCAACCCAAAAGGACATTAACATCAAGGTTCTTGATCACATTACTTCGCTATGGTAAGATGATTAGCAACATAGATTCCACTCCATTAAATTGCAGATACTAGTACTTCTACATTGCACTTGCTCATGCTAGAGGCATGAATTAGAAACATAGATTTATGCCACTATGGTTCTTGATCACATTACTTCACTATGGTGGAGTTAAAGCAAAGTACTTTATGAAGCTTATACAAACTGCAATTGAAGGGGCTGAGAACGCTCGTTGAGATTATGAAGATGCCCTAAAACATAGAGGATTCGATGTCGGTGCGAATGGTTCTTTCTGGGATTCTACTAGAAGAGGCATACTTGTAATATAGGCTTGCTTTGATGGCTTAGCGGAGGCACATAACCAGAACTACATTAGAGTCTGCGGACAGAAGCACGTTACACGTGGTCACATGGCATGATGGTTCGACTAATTGCTTTAGTCATCCTCGCTGTTACTATGATACACTACGACATAAGCATCCGTACCTTGTAAGTATACATGCCTTTAGAGGATAGTAAAAAACATGGCTGGTAGGACGGAGGACTACTACGGAATGGCCCAACCTACTGCATGGACCGGGGCCATTTGCCCTTCCTTCTAAGCTCAGTGTTGTACTCCTCGCCCACCGCCTCGGCTGCCATTTCCCTCTTTTTCTCACGCTCCCCGCGCCTGCACGCCTCGATATGAGCTTTGTCCTCCCGACAAATCCACTCGCTGTGCTCATCAATGTGGTGCTCCTCATCCCAGATCTCGCGGGCCCTTTTGGCATCCCACTCCTCGTAGTCGATTTGCCATTGGTCGTGTGGGTGGATCTCTAGGTCGATCCACTTGCGGTAGCCACATAATAGATCCGGGGACTACGGGTAGACGGGAGAGGTTGCTAGTGCATAGTTTGAAAGAGAATTGGTAGGGGAACATAGTGTAACTGGTCATTACTGGCTGTAAATAGCTGCTTGTGTCCTAACAGCAGTCGGGATAGCCACAGGAGTAGTTCGCACAACCCTAGTAATGCTTGCCCAAGCTGAGCCGCTGCATGGATTTGAAGAACTTGCATGTGTTCCTGCACCAACACAGGGGCGGCGTCTCCCCCTCTGGCGGGTGTTGCGACGAAGGCTCGGTTGGAACGTTCTGGTAGGGGTTGGTGCTACTGGGGGCGTCATTGTGGAGAGTTGCCATCCTGGCAAGCTCCTCTTGTCGGACCTAGGCAGCAGTAGCCCTTGCTTGGTCATCCCGCACCCCAGCAACCCTTTCTTATTCGCGGATCTCGTCCCATTGCCTCTTCATCTTGTCCCATTGCTTCTTCTGCCTCTTGTCCATCCCGGCGTGGTGAAGCAAGCTCTAGTGTAGTGTTGGGTTTGGTTGTGTAGTGTTCTCTCCCAGAACATGGTCATCTCCTTTTATAAGCCCAAGGGTTGGCATGGTGTGGTTAAAATCATGTGAGTACGAGGTAGACTTGTTGTCTTGTCTTTCTAAAAAGTTGTTGGCGAGGCAGAGTGCTGTCACGTTTTACTTGTAGAGAGTGATCACGTCATGCTTTGCATAGTGTTGTCATGTCGACCTGAAAAGCTGGCCAGACAGAGTGTTATCATGTCTTACTTTGCAGAGAGTGGTCACGTCGTACTTTGTAGAGTGCTGTCCTTTTGGTCTGAAAGTTGAGGTAGAGTGTTGTCATGTCCTGCTTTGAAGAAAGAAGTCATGTCCTGCTTTGCACAGTGCTATCTTTTCGGTGTGAAAAGCTGGCGAGGCAGAGTGTTTGTAATACCTCGATTATTCAATATTAATTTTAATATTATTTAGATAGGGAAATTAAAAGAAAATTCAGGATTTGTGGGAGGATTGGACCTTGGGCTTTCGGCCCAAGGAGTCCTAGCCATGTGAGCTGGCCTTTTAGTGGAGTCAAGAGGGGGGTGCCCCTTCCCCTAAAACCCTAGCACCTACTACAGTATCGCCCAACACTTTAGCATGTGGTACTGTAGCAGCCCCCCCTTCCCTACTACTTTGCCAAAATGAGAGAACAGGAGAAAGGAAGGAGAGGAAGGAAGAAGAAGAGGAAAGGAAGAGAAGGAAGAGGAAGATGAAGTGTGGGAGAGAAGAACCTCACAAGGATTTTAGTGATTTCACGTGTCTTCGAGGGTATTTGTTCAATTCCCCACTATTTTGATTCAAGTTAGATTTTTAATTGTCATCTATTAGAAGATCTTTGCAATGCTCTGATTAGAATCAGAAATCTATGTTTTCTTGCTTGTCAGTTTTTGTGTAGATTGAATCCGAATTTGAGGATTTCATCTCCTAGAGTATTGTAGGTCTTGTTCTCAGATTTCAATAGGTTTAAAGATCACTCAAATCGGAGTTGTGGTTTAAAAGTTAAATTGATTTTACTGCTGCTGTCCAAAAAGTCTGACAAACTTTGGCAGTCATCTTGTTCATTAATTTAGATTTTGTTAAATGCCGATTCAGGGATGTCGCCCAAAACGATTGTTGTAGGTAATTTCATTAGCTTTGAGGATTGGTAAAGAACACCCTTTTTGGATTTGTAGAACAAAAGTTATGTATGTTTCAATTTGACTGTCCAGAGTGTATATCGATTTCTGTCAGTAGTTTTGACCCGTGTGCCACATTTTGTTAAAGGCAAAATATGAGTGTCATGCCAACTAGGATTTTGAAGGTGACGTTCGTAGCTTCCCAAAATGATAATAATCTTAGATTTTGGTTAATCTAATCAAAAGTTATGAGCTTTTCTTTACTGTTGTGTAGTTCTACTAGATAGATTGTATATTAGACTTTTACCTGAATGTTAGCCTAGGTTTTTGGCCGAATTGGAAGTTTCCACCAACTAGAATAATGTGGAGGTTTTCAATACCTTTTCATAGGATCTGAGATCACTCTTTTTCAAGTCTCAGAGCAAAAGTTATAATATTTTTAGTACCACTGTCCAGATTATCGTCCTGTTGGGTTGTCGGTTTTATTGTATAGAACAATTATATGAACATTGGGTTTAGGAATATGAGATTAGGCGTTGTAGGTAGCGTCTTATTGACGTTGTTTCTTATTCAAGCAATTAAATTGTGTAGGAGGAGGGAATTCGGGATTAGAGACTTCATCCTTACCTCCTAACGCATCGATGTTCGAAAGGCAAGTACAATTGAATTGTCTTGATTGTTGTTTGTTTCACCTGATGGGTGAATATGCAATGGGTAATTCTGGTATTTCCTGTTTCCTTTTAAAATTGATATACCATGATTCTTCGATTATGTGTTTACGTTCAACATATTCATTCGTTCTTCCATTCATGCTTCACCCAAGGGAGTGGGTAGTGAAGTCCCATCATTCCAACATGGGCAAGTACATTGTGTAAGTATTGCTATTGTTAGTTCATAGTGCTTGATGTTCATGCCATGACTGAATACTATGGTTTATGAGTAGTTCTCGATGATTTCTGATTCGATCCATATATGTGAATCCATGCTTCTTGAGATTTTGTCTTCCATATTCATGCATTTATTTATTCATTGTTCATGATTCATCCACGGGAGTGGGATGTAAAGACCCATTAATTCCAGTATGGGCATGTAAGCCTTACCATTCCAATGTGGGTAAATTGGATCTCCATTATGAAACGTTCTTCATACGGGCCTTGGATCCCCACATTTTGTGAAATACGGACCTGGGTGAACACCGACGGGTATTCACTAGCTATACTGGTATAAGCAGCAGTGGAGATTATGCATTTCATTCATTCATATGGTTTTTGTCATTCTACATTTATATTCTATTCTATGATGATAAGTTCTTAATCATCAACTTCACATTCGAATTCTATTCTATGATGTATGTTATTATTCAGTTGTGCTACATTCGTATTCAATTATGTGATTGTTATTCTTATTCAGTATTTGTTTATATTGTTCTGTTGTACCTGCGAGTCGTGGACTTATTCTTGCCGTGTTTATTTGTTTTAGGTAAACATTGAAAATGGCATGCATGGGAGGGATTAGTCACATGAATCACTTCTTTCACTTCACATTCACCACCCTTTAAAACAGTTGAACTTGTTATTATCTTTCATTTAATAAGTTGGATTGTAATCAATGGAGTTCTGATGATTTACACTTTCATTTATTATGACTTAGTTGAACCTATGAATGCTTAATGATCTTCGTATAAACCTATGATAGCCTTATCATATTTGACTCAATATGATTGGATGATAGAGCTCAACGTGTTGTTAAATTTTGATTCAATTCTTATACTCATCTTTTGAGATGTTGATCTCCTTATGTCATTAGTTGAAATATGGTTAAAATTATTCCGTATTATTGTTGTATGTAAGTCTTTTAGGTAACATCTTGGCTTCCGCATAGCCAGGGTGTTACAGTGTTGTCACGTCTTACTTTGTAGAGGGTAATCACATCCTGTTTTGCGAAGAGAAGTCATGTCCTACTTTGCAGAGTGCTATCTTTTCGGTCTGAAAAGCTGGCGAAGCAGAATGTTGTCACGTCTTACTTTGCAGAAGGTGGTCATGTCCTGCTTTGCAGAGTGCTATCTTTTCGGTCTAAAAAGTTGGCGAGGCAGAATGTTGTCACGTCTTACTTTGCAGAGGGTGGTCATGTCCTACTTAGCAGACAGAAGTCGTGTCTTACTTTGCAGAGTGTTGTCTTTTTGGTCTGAAAAGCTGGTGAGGCAGAGTGTTGTCACGTCTTACTTTGCGAAGAGTAGAGTGGTCACGTCCTGCTTTGCAGAGACAAATCATGTCTTGCTTTGCAGAATGTTGTCTTTTCGGTTTGAAAATTTGGATTTCAGGTTTGAGAAATTAGGGTTTCATGAATTCCCACACAAAGTATTTATAACGGAATTAGATAGAGGCATACATGATACAGAGGAGTACAACAATGTCACAAAGGCATACATCATGTAATGCAGGGATACACGACAGTTGGTCCATTCATGAAGGACTGCGATGCATAGATAAAGAGTGGACATTACAATCTCATTACAATTGAACTTCTACTTGGCAATAACAAGGAATAATAAAAGAAAGACCATAAAACTAACTATCTTAACTAATTTCTAAAATATTTTCTCAACCCTTTCCATCCTTTCATCCAGTATTTTAAGTCTATTCTCCTCATTTTGCATTAGTTGATTAGAGGGTCGAGCCACTAGACAAAATACAGCAACACCACGGGTGTCTTCTTGCAAGACGGCAATTTGCATTGCAGTATCTCGAAGCACTGGGACAAGCTTCATCAACCCACTGCCAAAACCGATATGTTGTGTTCTGGAAAAGAATTGCAGCTTCAAGTGAAAAAAAAAACAACATGCTATTTCGAATGGAATTCATTCAGGATGATTAGGCACAAGTTACCGTAAGATTTGAACACTTTATGAACACTCCAGATGGATTCGTTGGCGTATGTGAGGTGAACATATTCACCGGATCCCTGCAACGAGGGCAAACCAGGTGCTGTTGCAGAGATTCTAATTGTCTGCTCACTCGAAAGTTAGATGAGGCCGAAGACATCCCGTTTAAGACTGGAAGAAGGGAGAAGAGGAAGTGAAGAGTGAGGTGAATGGTATCCAAAGCATCCATATATAGCCTGCGGCTGAATTACAATTGGGTTGAAGGAAATTCGCGTCTGTGAGGCAGCGAGCCTGAGGAGGTTTAGTACATTAAAAACGAGAGGTAGAGTTGTCATTTGTATTAACTATTTTGGAGAACATTTTGTGTCGATAATTCACAATGTCATAATGCACAGCATGGTAGTTAGGATCGCGATCCTACTCTTAGAGTCTTACGATTCTACGAACCCACGACAGCCTGTCGATCCGAGTCTCACTGTCGATCCGATCCTACTCAAGGTAGTTAGGATCGCGATCCTACTCTTAGAGTCTTACGGTTCTACGAACCCACGATACTATCGATCCTACTCGTAGAGACTTGGGCAATTTTTTTAGAGGCCGTGCTTTGCTGATATTTTGTTTTAGAGCAAAATTTATTGATATTAATTTCTGAGAATGAAACTATAAATAAACAAGGAGCGTGCAAAATATTATATCAGTGTGGTAATGCTGTTCTCCTGTAGTTCAGAACTATATCACCCATCATGTCAGAACCATTATGCTTTTCTGTTGTGTGATAAGAAGTGTTTTGCCCCTTTTTTGGTAATATGTAAGTGGTAAACCTTATAAGAATCATACAAATTTATAGTATAGATGGTAAATATGTGTATTTTTATAAATCCGTAGAATCGCCGATTCTACGATTCGATACTACGATTCGATCCTACCAGAGGCAAATCGATCCGACTCGGGATCTCGACTCTGACTACCTTGATGCACAGTGACATTACATAAATCACAATGTTATAATGTACAATGACATTACATAACATGCATTATACGGATATGACATTACTTATGGTACATCCTCCCGCCGCTTGCCCCGACGGTGTAGCTGATCCTCAGGGAAAGTGAGCCTGTCAGGGGAGTGGCGTACGTCTCAGAAGCTGTAGTAGGGGCACTGCATGGGAGGCATCTTTGCGGTGATCTCAGGGTAGGTGTCTGGTGGAGGCTTGAGCATATCATCGACCCACTGGTGCTCATCTTGCAGGAAGGGTACTGGGTGAGTTAGTCCTTGGTTTCGCGCAACGAGAAAATTGTTGTAACTACATTAAAGCATACCTAAGTATGTGGTTGCATGGTCGAGGATCCTCCTAGCCAGTCTGTGTTGTACTGCTGCATGGTGTACCCTTGGTACGTCTCGTCGAACCACTGGTTGCGCTCACGCACGTGCGACTGAATGTCGTGTGCCAACGAGCCCAACCCGTCGTCTCGGCGCTGTGGCAAGTTAGGGTCACTATCTGGAGTGGAACAGTGTTGCCCTGACGGCAAGGAAGTCCTGTCATGCGCCTCTCTCCATGATGATGGTGGCTGAAGTAGAGTGTTGTCCCCTCGCAAGTGCTACATGAACAAACGGTAATGTTCGATACACTCGAAAGGAGTGCATGGATAAATACTGATGACAACAACCCGCAGCTGACATACCTGTTGCCCGAGGTGCATCAAGGTTGAGCAACCGTAGCTGCGATGACCCCCGGAGTGCGACGGACGTGCGGAGGGTGGTGCCGAGGGAGGTGCAGAGGGAGGTGCCGGAGGCAGTGGGGCGGAGGGTGCCCTCAGTGTCCGCGATGCTATATGTGAACGTCACTCTAGCGACCACAAGTTATGGTCCTCATTGCTGCCCTCGCGTGGTCGGTCATGGCGCGTACCGCGCGTAGTAGGCGATCAAAGGTGTTATTGTTCCCACGGCGTTGGGCGGCAGCACCCTCACACTGGATATGATCAAGGCGGTCGTACTGCAAGAAAACGACAGTCAGTTAGAAATTTGTTGTGGGACAAAAATTCTACGAAGAATTTTTTACCATCTCGTCATGGCGTGCCGCCCGATGATGGTCCGAACCTGCTAGTACAACGTCATCATGCATGACCTCCACTAGACGTTGTGGCGCCAGCCCAGTAAGCCTGCACCTGGTGTGCGGAACGTACCACCTCAAGTATGTAGCATAAGTCTCCATGTTGTAGCCTCGTAACTCATGCAACACGTCCGTCACCGCGGTCGATGCCCACAACGACGTCCACGGCTGCTGTGTCTGCCTCCAGTCGTCGCTCTTCCGGCCTTTCCTCGTTTGCCTGCAATTGAATTCGGGTGTCAGAAAATCAAAGTCAGACATGTGGCTAATAGGTACAACGATGATACCGAAAAATGACATACCCATGGGCCTTCGCTGGAAGCGATTGTCCCGGTGTCGGTGGCACCTATTGATAAAGGCCAAACTATCTCATGACCCACTGAGGGTTGTACAGCTCGACCATGTGGGAGAAGACTAGGTGACAGGTCATCAACCAGTACATCTCGTCTTGAATGCACTACGAGGACAATCCGTAGGGGGCCGTGTCTATAACGAACTGTGCAGTCCATGGTCACCAAATGACCTCGTCCTCGTGTAGAGTCTCGAACAGGTTATGGAACTCAGGGTACACATTCCTCAGTCTCTCCCTGGCCCACCCTAGCGTATCACGTGTCCAACGCGTACCCATTGTAGGCCCGTCGATGGGGTCATCGCCTCCACCATGACCATAAAGCTCGGCGCTCAACTGGAAAGGGTGCACGGTGCTCTGGAAATACGGTCGGCCAACTGGGAAGTGCTCCCATGACCATAATTGCAGCAGGGTGTTGCATACCGCGAGGACTGGCTCCCCACCCGTACTGTAATGAGAGGCATCGCACAACCCTCAGTAAGTGGCACAAAGCACCACGGAGCCCCAACTGTACTGTGGCACCTCGTCGGGCTAGGCATCCACCAAATACTCTGCGAGATGGATGTAGCTAGGGTACACGCAGTCTCCCTGAGTCGTAGGAAATAAAATCCATCTGAACAGGAACAAAAGGTATGCGAGTAAGTGTGTCCTCACTGCCTCCTCAGTTGCATGGATGGGGTAGGTCATGTACTCACGTAGCCACGAATGTGGCACACCCAAAATGTTATCAGGGATCGGGTGACCGAATCTGTCAGCCATACGCACCTTCCAGTCTACTCCTCTAGGAGGTGGCACTACTGGAAGACCACACAGCGGCAGACCTATAACCATAGCTACATCCTCCAGAGTTACGATCATCTCCACCCACCGGAAGTGGAAGGTGTGTCTCCGGTTTCCAACAGTCCACGAGCGCAGATAGGAGTGTCGCGTCAAACTGGAACGCGTGCGGTATGTCCAACATGCGGGCAATGGGCAGGAGACTGGTGTCCCGCAGTCTTAGGACATACCGCTTGTCCAGAGGCTAGCGCTCTCTAGGGCAACTCAGGACCAGGCTCGAAGGCCCAACGCCGAATGACCACGCCCGGCATCGGTGTCGCCCATCCCAGCGTGTGTCGAGCTGCTCATACACATCATTAACTGGAGGCTGCATCATCTCCTACCGAGAGTGAAACAACATGTTAGTCTACAGGAAAAACATGATGTACAACACAAAAAACAAAGCGAAACATATGACAGGAGATCAAATCATGCGTACCATTATCGAATGTAATTAAAATGTAAACAAAGTAGGGTCATGATATAACCATAATGCGTTAACATATGCCCCAGACAACATAACATTACGGCCATACACAATGCAACAATACAACTCATATGGTTGTGATTAACACCATATGCACACCCGTACAACATAACAGTACATATGACCATAATGCGTTAACATATGACCCATACAACATAACATTAGGGTCGTACACAATGCAACTCATACAACAATAGAACTCACATAAGGCATTAAAATAAGCATGCAACATCACAACAATGTAATTACATCTTGGTCGCTACGGTGCGTTGCTTGTGCTAGATCTGTTTGGGCAGCGGCTGATGGAGTGCCCAACCGTCTTGCAAAGTCTACATCTGGGGCAGCGAACCCGTTGCCTGCGCTAGCTGTCGTCCATGTCATTCCGAATGCGTCGTGACTGGCGTCTTCCACGGTCGGGCTGCTTTAGTGCGTCATTCGGCACCCACTTCACCTGCCCCGGCCAGTGGTCCCTGTAGTGCATGTCCAGGCCGTACGAATGGAACTCAACACTCCAAGTGCCATACAGGTGGTGGATATTGCAGTACTCAGAGATGTAACGCTCCAAGGCCTGGCGCCACGCCGCATACACATGGGAGCATGGTTTGTGGAGAAGTCGCGGCTTGTTGCAGGTGCACAACGCTTCATCACCAATCGTGCAGACTTGCTTCCGATCCCCTCTAGCGTGGCCCATCACGTACTTCTCCCTGATCTAGATCTCGAACTTCTGCCTGACGTCATCCACGGTATGAGCAACGTGTGAACGAGCCTTGTTGATCTTCTTCTCCATGTACGTGTGCATTACTTCCGAGAATTGCTTGCCATCCTCTATATGCTTCTTCGCCATCATGGCTCTGTTAACGAAGTACCCGACGGTTTGGTTCCAGCTCTCCTCCACGATCGCAGTGATCAGTAGGGATCAAACACCCTTGAGAACACCATTGTATACCTCAGACATGTTGGTCGTCATGATCCCGTACCTTGCACCACCGGTGTTGTGCAGCAGGGACCATTTCTCCAAGTCAGGTGTGTGGGAGTTAACCCACTGCGTGAACTCTCCAACTCTCGCAGACCCTCCTGCCACTGCCCTTGCCTTGGCATCCACCGAGTTCCTAAAATGCTTCTCGGTCTCCTCGTCGAGTTGTCTACACATCGCATTGAACTTCCACCTTTGGTTCTGCATGCAGAGCTTTTTGAACATATTCATCAGGTCCTTGCTCTGAAACCTTGTGTGGAAGTTCGTCACGAGATGCCTCATGCACCAATGGCTCCTGACATCGTTCTACTAGAACGGCGTATGCATCCCATTTTGGATAGTGCTCAATGCGGACAGCAACCCAGCATTACGGTCCGAGATGACACACACATCTGGGCTGTCTTGGACCACCGCCTTCTTCACATTGGACAGCAACCATAGCCAGCTATCGGTGTTCTCGCTCTCAACAATTGCGAAGGCCACGGGGAGTAACTGGTCGTTCGCATCGGTTGCAACCATGGCGAGGATGGTACCTTTGTACTTCCTAGATAGGAAGGTGTCACCCATTGTTAGCACAGAATGACAGTTCTTGAAACCTTCGATCGCTTGACGGAAGGCCCAGAAGACCCTGTCAAGAACAAAACAATTGGGCCCCTTCGTCGGATGCACCTGGTCATAATTGTTTATGTAAGTCCCGGGATTTGATTCTGCGATTTGATGCTGCATTCTTGGGACTAGGTTATAACCCTCTTCGAATGTCCTGAACATTCACTTCATGACCTTATGTTTCGCCCGCCATGCCTTCTTGTAGCTGAACTGGAACCCCACCATATTGGCAACATCCGCCATTAGAAGCTTTAGCGAAATAGAAACATCTCCAGCGACAAGGTGGCTTATCAGGCTGGCAACATACGAGGACGTCATGTTGTGGTGCCTATGAAGCGGCTCAGCTAGCTCGCATGTGTGGTCCTTCAGCACGATTATCCGGAAGCCTGTGGCCGCGGTCGTGAACAGCTGTGCACGGACCTTCCCAACACAGGATTTATCAACATACCTAACGATGTAGGTGTCGGGGTTGGACCTCTGCACCTGATACGTCCGTCCAATGTTAATGGCGTATCTGGCAATAGCATGCTGGGTGGCGCTTTTGTTAGGGAAGTGCTTCCCTAGGAGCAGGGTGTCTTCATTGAACCCCCACTCAGGCCCTTCGGCTGTGGCAGAACCAGCGATGCTGCTACGACGTCGTCCAATCTTGAGGGGATGTAAGCATTGTCGGTGGTCACAAGACCACCAACTACACCCCCTGTAGCACCTTCTCCGTCTTCCTCGTCTTCGGAACGGGATGTTTTTACGTCCCCCTCCTCGCTTTCCACCTCTTTCGGCTAGTCGGCTAGGTACTTGTGGTAATCAATACGGGTTGCCCACCGTCTCTCCACTCCTTTGTTGGGCTCAAAATTGTCGACATGCCTCCTCAGGTCTGCATCGCCCACTTCCTCACCCACGTCTCCTCCAACACCGGAGACCAATGCGGGCTTCTCCTCACCAGCAGCCTCACCGAAACCACCCACGTTGGATGTCCCCGTCCTCTCCATGAACTAAACATAGACCATTGACTGCGCATATATCACAGCAACAGGGTTGCAAACAACCTCCATGTCATTGGCCCATGAAGCGTCACTTGTCACCTTCATAAGTTGCCAAACGGTTTTCCCTCCATCACCCACCACCGAGACATACAACACCTTGATGCGCAGCTTCATCATTGTAGTGGCGCTATCGAACGCAGACCCACGCACCGCCTTAGCTCTGAGAGGCTCATGTCCTTCAAACTCGGCGCCTGGATCACTGTCCGGTCGTAATTCGACAGGTCCGCCCTGTACGGTCCGTTACGTACGAGAGCATTCCCGTGGAACACGAATAGATCTTGAATCTTCGCCATGAAGTACTTAACACAGGTGCATATGAAGAATGAAACCACTTATATGCAATGCTCATACCATCTAGCAACTGCTATCGTACGTAGGGCTGTTCATTTTCAAACCGAACCGAACAAACCGTACCGAAAATACCGAACCGTACCGGTCAATTCGGTTTGACCGGTATTCGGTACGGGATTCAAAAATCTGGATTTTTGGTATTTCGGTTTTTTCGGTATAAACCGGCTGAAAACCGAATAGAACCGAAAAAGCCGAACTACGTCTACCGCGCAGCTTTGGTCGGGGCTTCTAGCTTCGGGCGCTCGCGGCCTCGTGCAGCCGTGCTAGGCTCGGCCCATTGGCAGCAAAGCAACCAGTTATCAGCCCATTAGCACTTGGCAGCAAAGATTTAGTGTGGTGAGCTGAATAGTGAATAACGATGGTGTACTGCTGGGCTGGGTGCTGCCTGCTGGACTAGTAGCAATGTACAAGGCATGCATGCATAAAGTACATGCATGGCAGTATTGTAAGGATATGATATGACCCATTTCATATATCACAAATAGTAAGAACTTTCTACATGCTGCGGACTGCAGTGCTGGCTGCTGCTTGCTTTGCTAATTGCTAGTTTGCTCGCTGGACCGGCTAGTTGCTGCAGCCTGCGGTGCATAGTAGTGCATACTGTATATTACTGTAGGCTACCGCATGCCGCTACGTGTAACGTAGTCGTTTACAATTTGCGTCAACTTTAGTAAATATGGTATTTACCGATACCGTACCGAAAAAACTTGGGATTTACCAAAACCGAACCGTATTTTTAAAAATACCGTATTTACCGAACTAACAATACCGTATTTACCGTATATACCGAACCGAAAATACCAAAAATACCGAACGAACACCCCTAATCGTACGTCAGTCGGCTTTCTTCAGATGAAATCGCTGCTATCGTTTTGACAACATGTTCCAAATTGTTCAACATTTTATTTCCAGTTATATAAATATATTTGTCGAATTACGTGCTAATCACATAATAAAATTTATGGCGAACATCATGGTACATACTATCTACAGAAATATGGCAACATATATACAAGAAATGCACAAATACAGTAGACAAGTTTCCATAAGCTAATGTCTTTGGACAGGTAAGTTATTTTGTGTAGTAAGTAAATGGAGCAAAATTTACAGAGATATACAGTATGAGCAAAATGGATGGAAAAAACTGCAAAGACAACATTATTACGGAAAGTGGCTAATTAATCAACCTTACCTATTGTAGAACTATAACATTACAAATGTTACTCGATGCAAACAAAACTATTTGTACTAAGTACTAACAATCCAACATTTACTCATACATGTTATTAATGGGATTCTTATTAATGCGCCATACCTTCCAAATAAGAACAATTACTTTTTTATATCTGTAAGGTCATGTGATTTCACATCTGAGTAAATTTTTAATGAGAAAAGGACAACTAACAAAGTAGTACTTTAAATCTTACTGCCATTCAACTTCCAGGCTTTATTCTCACTACTTTTTTTCTATTCATTTAACTTAGCATACATTACTGTACCTACATACATGCTAATCACATTACTAAACCTATAGCCGCATGTCGATAAGAATTACCTTTTCTTCGCGTTAGCAGGACAATACACAACTTCCGCAACTCCGCGAACTTCAACTGCTCTCTAGCTCACGCCTCCTTTCGCTTCTTCTCTGTTTATCTCCTTCTCTACTTCTCTCGTTCCTGCCTCAACGAACGAATAAACTTGGAATGCTCGCATTGCGCTCGTTTCCTCGTTTTAATGTTAACATCTCCACGTCGGGGGTGGGCAGTGCAGCAGGCAGTTGTTGCGGCTGGGGCGTGCAGTATGTTGCCTACTGCGACTATGCGTGGCAGCAAGGGGATCCACGGGGTTAGATTTGGAATTAGTGGTCTAGGCGAACTAGATTAGGAATTCTAGATGTTTACGGGGCCAATAGTACCCAAAATTCCAAAATAAGCGAGCAGAACAGGTACGCCGCAAGAAAGCACACGGCTGAATATCGAAAGCAACGTAAAAGCGACTGCATCTGGGTCACAGCCCAAGGCCTAAACTGTCTGCATTTCGTAGGTACTAACAGCTACTCAGTTTGCACTCGGCATCAGGTTACTTTAGCGTCTATCAGACAGTTCAAATGTAAGCGCTGACACCAAAAGCAGGCATAGTGCGTTCAGCCATCGACGATCCATCTGCATTCACGGTGTAGCTGAGGCAGTCAAAAGAGACTGGTTGAAGAACATTCTACTCCTCTGACACCTCGCTGTATATCAACAAAAGCAGTCTAAGAATTAGGTAAAGCGATCGCTTTGTATAGCAGTGAAACTGTAGTATGCAATGGAACAACTCAATTACATGAGGAGCACTCTAATTACCTGGATGAAGGTGCTGGTGGATCATCCTTGAAAAGTTTTTTTGGCTGTATGCAGCTACACAGGCGAGACAGCCCTATGCGACCAAACAACTCAATTACATGAGCAGCACTCTAAAACTTCGTATAAGTGGCGTGTATATATGTGTTTCTGTCAGACCTGGGATTAATACTCCCGAATGCTCTGTGTATTTCTGAACTAGTCCCATGATTATTAGCTAGTTTACACAGTAAATAAATATGGTAACAAATTCATATCACAACTTTATTAATAATCAACAGAGTTTATTACAAAAGAGGCTTACAAGCCAACAATAAAGAACACAGTAGAAGACGAAGAAGAAGTAGTAGAGTCCAGCAATCTGCCACAGGCAATCGACTGGGAAGCGGCCTAGTCGTCGAGATCCATACTGGTAGCAAAGTCCTTCTCCTTTGAAATTTGTTTGCATAAGTAAGGATGAGCACAACTTCCATGCTCGCAAGTTACACCCATCAAATAACAGAATGACATGCATATATGGATGTAACAAAGGAAGACTTATTGGTTCAATTTGCATAAGGCAATGTTTGACATTTAAATACAATACTAAGTTCAAATGCTCAAGTTTTACAATATCTAAAATTGATTTTGAAATAATAAAGATAGTGTAGGCATCAACCTAATACTAACATAAACACGGGCATCAACCCGGAGCTTCAACCCATAATTTTTCTCATGGCCACCCATCCATGTCATAAACAGTTTTATAAAACATTTTGAAAACAAAATCAAAGTCTAACTTTGAGCAGTTCTGCTAGCATGTCCATAACCGTGGACACAGCTATTCAAATAGTTTTACACTCTGCAGAGGTTGTACAACTTTACCCACAAGACACGACTTCTCTAGTTTGTTCGGCATCAGTCGATACCACCGCTCACTACCTTAGGTAAGCAGTCTAGAGCACGTGACAAGGCATTTACAGAGCGTCATTCCACCGTAGTCCACCCTCACTAAGGTTTCACTTCCGTTGGCTACAACCCTCCGGAAGCCCCCTCTTGTGCCAGGTGGGGGAACATAGTCATGAAAGACAACTCACCGAAACAGTTGGGTCGACCGTAATGGAACTTTGTAAATTAGTCAGCCAGATCCTACTCCCCATACTGAGAACATGTGGTAGTACGGTGAGGCATAGCATCATACACTTGAAGACCGGTCCTTAACTGACTTGTGCAACTTTCCAACGAACCCATGGGCCTCAACCTTGACCAGGTTGAACCCGTGCATTAACATGCACCAACCAAACGTCCATTATGCCCAAGTCCAAACCATTTTCATTTATTTTATTTTTCAAAGTCATTTATAAACCTCCATAACATACCAATGCCATAGATTCGATTTAAACAACAATTGATTTTTGGCTGGAATTCCCCAAATTAAACATGTTTGGTCTATAAGCATGACTAAGCATAATTTTTCTCAAAATACTCTAGTTCATACTATAGTATCAACTAGGTTTTATCTATGATGACAATATGTTTGCTTCAATTATCAAAATTGGCCATACAAAGGATTTTAGGCATAACTATAAATTTAAAACAGGAATTTAAATTAATAAATATAAATAAGCATGTAGTAATAATTTAAAACAGAATATAAATAATTTGAAATAATAGGACCAATATCATCAAAGGTATAACTTGCCTTACTTGATTAATTGATGCTCTCAAACGATGTCGAAATCCAGTCGTCCGAAATCGTCGAAATCTATACGTGTAAACGATCCGAATTCAAATAACATTCAAATAAAATCCAAATAAAATCCAAAAATTATAAAATAAATACTACTAGGAATGTATCGATTTTATATGAAGTTAGGGAGTTGAATCGACGGAATCGGAGTTCGTATGAAGGAGAACGAACATCCGGAAGGTTGATTATCAAATGAAAAGATGAAATTCCGAATTTCAGAATTTAAGGAATTATTTTTCTGAAGGAAATCCCTTTATTGTGTTAGCGTGATGTCTGCAGATGGGAAAATGAATTTTCTACCGAATTTATTTTGTAAAGAAAAAATGGTTGGAGTCAATGATATGTGAGCTCGGGTCCACGAAAATGGGTTTGGTCCACGGTGGACCGGACCAAGGAATAGTGCCAGCCACGCAAGCGCACAAGTGGGCTTAGGGCGGTGAGGTGGCCGTGACATGGCAGTGACGAATTATTGCGAAATTCAAAATTTTGTTTGAATAGAAAGGTAGATAATATTGAAAGGAATATGTAGGTAAAAAGGTTCGAGCAATTGCCCAACGGATGAAGAGATCGGGCTCGACGAAGTTCTCGTCGGACTTCGGGAAGAAGATGTGTCTTGTGGTGAAAAATAAGGTAAATCAAAATTCTACTTGAATATAAATATGGAGAATCTCAATAGGAACTCACCGGTTAAATTTGGTGCACAACAGAGTAACGGATGAGGAGATCGGGCTCGCCGGAGTTGGAGAAGAAGACCGTCGGTACTTTTGTGGCCGCGGTGAACCAACAGGATAATCAAAATTCGGCTTGAATAGAAATGTAGAGAATATCGAGAGGAACTCACCGGTAAAATTTGGCGAACAACGGAGCTGCGGATGAGGAGATCGGGCTCGCCGGAGTTGAAGAAGAAGGGCTAGAAGAGGGGGGCTCCGGGAGGATTTTGGCAAATCTGAACGAGAGGGGTGTGGGGAATAGGGTGGAGAGGCTACGGTTCAATTTATAGGCGCAAAGGAGTAACGGTTTGGCGGGAATTACTCGTCGGAGTTATTGCCGAAAATAACGCCTTCGCCGGAGTTTCTGTAGCAAACAGAATGTTCCAAGGAATATTTCTTTTCAAAATTCGGAAAGACACCAATTAATTCCGGAAAAATAGCAAATTAATTCCGAAAAATCTGAAATAAATCACAGATATTAAACACAACATTCTGAACTCAAATAAAATATTACTAATAATAATAACAATTTTATTATTACACAATAATTATTTTTATATTGCTAAAAATTGTTTTTGAACTTGAAAAATAGTAATATAGGTCTACAAATTCAATAAATTTTCAGAGTAGTTAAATAGGGTATTTTAACCTTAAATAAAGTATTTTCAACACAAATTTGGTTTTTATTTGCTGACAGCAATTCATTTTTAATTGCTACATATTACAAAAATCAAAAAGTGATTTTTAGAAAATATCAAATAGAGTTCCAAAATTCTATAAAAATTCAAGGAAATTTTCTGAATTATTTTGAACTTAATAAAAATGATTCCAACTTAAGGTTGGATTTTATTTTTGAACAGTAATTTTTTTTTTGTTTTAAAATAAATAGTGAAAAGCTTTTTAAAATTCCAGAAATTACTTAAAATTTTATTTTTCACTTTAAATCTAATAAAACTCATAAAACTCAATAAATTTTATTTTTGGCTTTTAAAATCTTAAAAATTCAAGAAAAACCAAGAAAATACTATTAAAACTCAAAAAAATCTAATAAAAATAATTTTATTAATTTTTATTTTGATAACAGAACTTTAGAATATCACAGTTTCTCACCTCCTTCTCTGCCGCTTCGGTTCATCGGTGCCCGCGTGCTTTGGTATCGCCTTCTTTGCCCTTGTAGCTGACGCAACAGATGTTTGTTTCTCCTATTATTTTTCACTGGAACGTTACAGCAGAATGATCACGAAGACACAGTACAACATTCTGGGTAGTGTGAAAACGGCTAACATACCTTGACCGAACCATCTGCATCGTGCGACTAGCAGAACCAATCTCTCGAGTCTTAAGAGCTGACATCGGTGTCACCTACAAAGATACCATTTCGTCAGAATTGGTTGTCTGGACTAATACCCTACAAAGCTAACTATCATTACCTCGTTTGGACTCGTAGGTTCGGGTGGCACGGAGGCAACATTGCTGCTGGTGGACTGCGTGACATGCGGAGGAGTCATCGGTATTGACTGTCCTTGTCTCTTGTTCTGCTCTGTGCCTGGTGGTGGCGGCAAGGCTAGTCTGGCAGTTTGAGCAGAGTTTACCTGGAAAGTGATCTTGCCAGTGATCAGTGTGTTCTCAGTGAAGCTAACATTGAACCTGAATTGCTGTCCCACAAGCCTTGCAATCTCTTTTGGTAGGCTGCTGGCCGAGGCTGGGTTGGCCCTTGACAGAGTAATCACTGATCTACAAATTATTTGCTGCGCAACTCTACCAAATAGCACAAACTCAGCATCAGAAGTGCTGTCCCCAGCGATGATGCAGACTCTATACCTGCAGGTAAAACAGAGAAGACTGGTAGAGTGAGCCCATAGTGGAACGGTAGACGTGTTATAGGACAATTGGAATCCACCTTGGGTTGGCCTGTGCAACTCTAGCATATGCATAGCCTGTGCATTTGTATGAGTCTCCGTATGGTCGGGCTGTTTTCTTGCATGTAACAGGCGTTGTACCACCAGGAATGGGTGTTCCTCACTTCCCTGACAACCAGAGTGCAGATGAACTCATCCCTCTGGAACAGACATTAATCAGCAACCGATTATACCAAAAGGCGGTTATAGCAGAGACGTCAGTTGAGTTGTACCAGGAATTCATGAGGGTTTAGCTCTTTCAGTTCGTTCAGATGTATCTCCTGAGGAGGCTGTTGTTGCTGGACATGTTCTAGCAAGTTGTTGGTATGCTGAATTTCCCAAGTGATGGGGATAGCCACACCCTGTAAGCTTATAACAAAAATGGTTCAGTCAATAAAAAGCAGGTTCCATTGAACCATAGTCTACAATGTAGTGGAAGACACCTCTCTCTAAACTCCTCGACCTTTGTCAAGAGAGGGTGGATGTACCACCTGCAGGCTGAGCTACCTGAAACCAAGAGTACCTAGTAAAAACAGTGAATATGCATAGGGCCAAATGGGAGCATAGCGGTGCTGGATGGCAGTACCTTCGTAGGGCTTAACCAGCATTCCAACAAAGATGATCTGCGTGGTATCCTGGCTATCCGCAATCACCTGGTCTGCATTGAACTCCAAAGCACGCTGTCCCCAGAGTGCAACGTTCATTGTTGCGCCGCTGAAAAGTTGTTACCTACATTTAACCCTTGGTGGATTGCGCCCCCGCCCGTGAGGCCACGTCGCCCGGAAAAAAATCTCCCGTTGGATCCGCGCCGGACGGCCAGAATCGCGTGTGAGCAGGCCTGCACTTGGTGCGTTGCTTGTGCTCCTGCTGGACACGCGTCTGGTGGGCCTCCACATGCCGAATTTTTTTTTATTATTTAATCTTTTTTTAAATTTAATTTTAAAGTTAATCCCTCGCAAACTTTATTTGGTCGACTTTGGTCACGCCACCACCGCGTGACAAACAACACCGCCACGCCACCCATTTCTGGTCAGTCTTGTCACGCCACCGCGTGGTGGTGGCGTGAAGATGTTGTTCACGCCACGCCACCGCAATGCGTGGCAAAAGTGCGATTTAGAAACTTATCGCGTGGCGTGGCAAGATTGTTTTGTCACGCCACCGGTCAGAATTGGAAATAAAGTTTGCGAAAGGTTAACTTTAAAATTAAATTAAATTAAGAATTAAATAATAAAAAAAAGTTCCCAGATGCCAATGCTCTAGACGCCCGCACCTCCAGATGCCCGCGCCTCACACGCCCAGCGCGCGCGTGCCCGCGCGAGGCGCGCGATGGTCTTCTAGTATAATATGACGTATGGTGGATTGTTTGTCTCATGAAAAATAGAACGCACCGGATGTTTGGGGTCCTCTGTTAGTCGCATGAGATGAAAACAGCATGCGCGGGACTAATGGAACAACTGAACAGAAAATAGGAGGAACCATTGACAACGAAAAGCATAAAGTGAAAGGCAGACCATAGCACCGACCTGTTGTCACGGATGTGAACGTTTCTTTTAACGCTGTCAACCTGGCGAGACCTAAGACGCATTGTTTTTTTTTTTTCTCCGAGATATGCCCTATAAGTAATCATAGAAATGATTATATTTCGTTATATTTATAATTTATTGAATAATATGTTATCTTATTCCAATAATAATATTGTTAATATTTATTGTCAAGTATGTGACTTGATTGTGAAACTCTAGATTTCTGCGATGATTATTCTTAAACGTTCGCTAGTTGGAAACATATGAGGACGTACACATATGAATAGACTAGCATATGTATTGGTTGATAACCATATTTCACGGGTTATAGATATGGGGATATCAAATCAATAATATGGACACATGTTAGCAAACATGAGGTTGGATCGACCCACCATGAGACACTGCGAGAATGTTGTTTTCTTACATGTCATCAATTAGTCTCATTTACTATGTGTATACTATGTCTTAGACTTGAGATCGTCGCGCATACTCGAGATGCGTAATGGCTCACTTAGGGGTTGCCACCAAAATGAATGGTAGATAGAGCTTTGAAAAACATACAAGGTAGTTCATATTATTATATTATTGGTTGGCACCAAAATGAAGCATTAAATTGCCCTTATGAAATTTTATATTGTACAAACATATTATACTTTGAAAACTTTCAAGAATTCATGTGGAGTTCTCATTGGATAGGAAGATTCTAAGCAATAACAAGCAAATTGTAGCAGATAATGGAATATCTAGACCATTTTCAGCCAAAGCAACTAAATTTTGAACTCAGCTCAGAGCATGAGACTAATAGATAACTTTAGATTTAAGTTAGATTACCAGGCTGTAGCAAATGATGGTGGCATACTTCAGCAATATGAATATAAATTCATCTAGACATGCCTATATAATTTATTGATCTCAACTTCTCAAGTTATACAAATTCATATGATCAATCAAACTTGCAAAGTATAAATTCATGGGCCAACGAGTTTGGCTGCATATGTCAATAGCAACACATGTACATCTCTAATTCTCTATTCCTTAATTCCTCAGTCTCACACAACTACAAACACAAGCTATACTAGACGCCTCATCACATATAGTTTCTTTAGAACCGTCTGTGTTATAGTTATCACAGATGATTTCTTAAAAACCATCAGTGATACGTAATTATCAACGTAGTGGCTTTAAAGAATCATCTGTAATATATAATTATCAGCGTATTGGCTTGTGCACATAACCTCCGCCAATGGGTGCCTGGTCGATGTCCGGTGCACCTCGTGTCCATCGAAAATTGTATATCACCGGGTTTCTTGCACGCCCTTCCTCATAGTGCCTAAGGGTGTCACCATCCGTGTCGTTTCCGCTGTCCTCATTAGAGTAATCAAATATCTTCTCCAGGTGAACAAGAACAGTAGCCATCGCTGCATCATGGATCCATCTATTCTTGTGTGTTGGATAGTTGGCAGTGTTTTCAATGTGCCACTCAATTATCTTAGGGACCAGTCCTGCGCCATTTGTCGAGTTTTTAAAAGAAAAGGCACCGTTGGAGATGCTTTTGACAGAAATAGCGGACGCAGCCCGGTATTTGTAAAAACGACACTACGAACGTGCTGGTAGTCGACATGTGTGCATTTCCGTGCCTCTCACGCTCGGCAGTGCTCTCCTCCACTCGTCCGTCGTCTAGACGTATCTCATGCCACCGTGTGTCCCCGTCCATTTGCCTGTGGCCCGGACAAGGCTGTCCGATTGCTGTTTAAATTATTTTTCTATATTTAATTTGTTTCCAGCTATTTTGATTAGATGTCGATTGTTCAAGCTAAATTTACAACGATCGTCAATCATCTTATTCCGAGCAACCATAGCAAGGCAAGCATTCCTTTTGACCATGATGATCCTACTATTTTAATTATTATACTTCTTTTTGTAAAATCTATCATGCATACTTGTATGTTTGTTTAAAATTGGTATATTTGGGGATAACGATAGTTATATTCCTATTCAATGCATGACGTACCTTGAAATATTGACATCCTTATTGTTGTAGCTATTAGGTTATGATTTAGTCAATAGATAATGTCAATTTGGGTATTTCAAGTGCGAATATCGCACAATTGCTTAGTTGGGCTATAGATTTACTAAAATTTGGAAAATGGATGAAATATTGCGTATGAATTTGGGAGATTTTAAATTGATGGTCCAGAGGGGTTTACCTCTGTTATTTTGTATAAAAAATAAAAAAAACTTAGCTTATGACGGCCGAGTTATATTATAATCTGAGGAGTGTGAAAGATGTATCTCATAAGTAGATAGGGAGAGATCCTCGCACAGGTAAATTAAGGACCAAACACTGTTATACCGACCTAAGCATAAGCGTACAACCACATATCCCGGTATGGGACGGCCTTAGCTAATTAAGTTAACGAAAACTAGCCTTATACGTTGGTAGGCCGTGGTAGTGCAAGCATGACCGGTGTAGGCATGTTCGAAGGGACTCCCTTCACCGAGGCGTCGGGAACAAAGCCTTCACTGAGACGGGGGTGTACACAGGTGAAGTGAGATGTTCATTTATCGAGCTAGTGCAAAATTAGAACTAGGTGATGTAAAGGCTTCGATGTATGCTCTAGACTGCTTATCAAAGGTTAGTGAGCGGCAGTATCGACGGATGTTGAACAAACTATTGAATTCATATGCTGTGGGTAAAGTTGTACACCTCTGTAAAGTGTAAATCTGTTTAAATAGATGTGCTCGCAGTGATGAGCGTGCTATGAGTAGTATTGCCGAGTATAGTCTTGGTTTTTGCAAAAATGGTTCTTGCTGGGAAATGAGAGAATGGTTTTGTCATGTTATTTGAGTTGAGTGCCATGTCTATGGCTATAAATAAGATGTTGAACACAGCCAAGGAGGGTTGCAATTTGTTATTTATTCAAGTACTTACTTGTTGTTCAATATTTATTTATCTGCTCTTAAAATTCCTGTTGCAAAGTACTATGTATTGATATCACAAATAAAACTTGCTTAATACTGAATATATATATAGGAAAAATAATGTCTACTCCCGGAAGTAGTTACTCCCACCTCTGAAATACCACCTAAAAGAACTTGACATACTCTGTTATCACTTTGGGTATACTCATATACTAATTATAAGATACTCCAATGTGAATTACATGAAAAATTTGCAAGAGAGTCTATAGTTTTTAGCATATTTTGTAAATACCTTTATATTCGCACATAAAAAGGAGTATGTCTAAAAAATTATACATACCACCCCTGAAAAGGTGTAAATACCATCTATATGGTCTTATATACTCATATACTACACATACATACTCTCGGTTGCACAAGATACTCCCTACATTATGAGATATGTGATATACAAAATAGGGAGTAACTACTCCTGAGTAGAAAAGGCTTTATATATATATATATATATATATATATATATATATATATATATATATATATATATATATATATATATATATATATATATATAGGAAAATGATATGGTACTCCTGGGAGTACGTACTCCCACCTCTCATATACCACTTAAATTGTATGATGATACCTCTTTATCAATTTGAGTATACTCCAATAATGATTATAAGATACCCCAAAGTGAGTTCTATGAAAAATTTCATAAAAAATCACTTTTTATACCAAAATCCGTGTATATACTTCTTTTATGTATGAAAAAAAGTATATAGCAAAAATAAAGGGCTCCAATGAAAATTTTCCGATTAAGTCACATTGGAGTATCTTATAATTGGTATTCAAGTATACTGAAAATGATAAAAAAGTATAACATATTCGTTTAAGTGGTATATTGGAAGTGGGAGTACATACTCTGAGTACTGAAACAGTGTCCATATATATATATATATATATATATATATATATATATATATATATATATATATATATATATATGACTTTGTGATACACTACAAGTCTTGTTGAGTACACAATATACTCAATCTTACTTAAATTATTGTTCAGAGTTAGAGGGTGAGCTTGTGCCGGATGACTCGTTCTTTGCACCCGGTACCAGAGGGTTCGGTGATAGGTCTTTCTAAGACTTGTTTCTTGTCGGTTGCCTGAGGGTTCGGATGGGTATATTGTTGGATTTTTTTTGGACTTTGTACATAATATGCTTCTGCTGTTTCATTCGCTACTTCTGATATTTGAGCTTTTATTTGGCCAGTCGGCCCTTGTGATGTAAAGTTTGTAATCACTTAAGTTATGTACCATATTTGTTTTATTTTGTATGTATGTATGTATGTATGGATGTGTATGCCAACGTTGTGGATGTGTGTACTAGCCACTGATCATAGGACTAGTACGTTACACACACGAGGACTTCGGGTATTCAAAGCTTAGGGTCCGACAATAAATTCCTATTATATGCATGAATCCTCCTTGTGTTGTTGATACCCTTACTGTTATAGCCCTTAGGACATGGTGTAGACAGTAGCTAATGTCTATTTTGTATTTCAATTACGGATATCGAATAGATGCTTAGTCGTACTCTAGTTTCCACTAGATTTGAACATTTGATAAAATTTGTGTATGGATTTGGGAGATTTTGAAATATTGAACCAAAGGGGTTACCTCTGTTAGTTTGGTATAAAAATGAAAATAGAAAAACTTAGTTTTTGACACGGATGAGTTATATTATGAACCGTAAAATGTGAGAGTGTGTTCTCGCATGTAGTTAGGGGGAGATCCTCTCCAAGATCAATTAAGGACTAAACTTTAGTGTGCCAATCTAAGCCTAAGAGTACAACCACATGTGCTAGTTATGGGAGAGCCCTAGCTAAATAAGTTATCTAGACTAGCCTTGCATTTTGGTAGGCCGTAGTAGTATGGGCAATCCAAGAAGGTTTGCTTGAAGGGCTCCCTTCACCGAGGCATTGGGATTAAAGCTTGTTGATACAATGGTGAATGCCTCACTGGAGCGGCGAGTACTCGGGTGATGTGAGGGTTTATCATTCGTCGAGCTAATGCAAGGTTAGGACTAGGTGATGTAAAGGCGCATTATGAACTCTAAAGTGCATACTATAATGTTTTGGGTGGTGGTATTGATAGATACTGAACAAACTAGAGACCTCATATCATGTGGGTAAAGTTATACACCTCTGCAGAGTGAAAATCTATTTAAATAGCCATGCTCACGGTCATGAGTGTGCATAGTTCAATTTCATCGGGTCTAGTGTTTAATTTTACAAAAATGGTCTTGTTGAAAAATGATGGGATGGTTGTTGTTGTGTGTGCCATGTCTATGGTTGGGAATTGTTCGATGATCAACACCAAGGAGGGTTGTGATTTACTCTTATTAAAGTTATGTACTTTTTATTTCATACATGTCAATTGCTCTTTAAAATTTCTGCTGCAAATTATTCCATTTCGGTATTACAAATTAAACTTGCTTCATGATGAAAACAACTTGTAGCGTAGAGTCATATTATTGTTTACCGTTACATTTATATTATGTTATAATACACTACAAGTCTTGTTGGGTACAAAATGTGCTCAATCTTATTTAAATTATTGTTCAGAATATGAGGAAGAACCGGTTCCCGACAATGCTTACTTTGCATCCGGTGCCAGAGGGTACAGTGACGGGTCTTTCTAGGGCTATTCCTTGTCGGTTGCCCATGGGTATGAATGAGGCACATCGCTGAACCTTTTGGTTTTATTTACTATGATTCCATTGTTCCCTCTTTTGATACTTAAGTATAATTTGGCCGGTCGGCCCTTATGTAATGTAAACATGTTATATAAACATTGAAGTTAAAACCTTTTGTTTCATGTTGTATGTATAAATTGTGTATGGATGTGATTATCAATGTTGTGGATGCATTATCAATGTTGTGGATGTGTACTAGCCACTGATCCCGAAACTAGTACAATACACACACAAGGGCTATGGGTGTTCAACGCATGGGTCCGACATATGTCCTCTTCCCTTGCACTTGAAGCGTTCAATTTCTCTAGTACAAGCAGTAGAGAACGCACTAGACTCAGCTTTTGGTGCTTCTTTACGTCCATTTCTAGCAGCTTTTGACGCCTCCTAAGAAACACCCCGTTTGACTAGTGTGATGTTATTACCTTAGAATTTGTGCCAACATCATCTCCTTGATGTTGTGGGCGTCTCCATGCGCTGGTTTGAGTGGGGCGGCCACTTCTTTCTTGCTTTCACTTCACTTGTTGTTCGACACATTCAGCTTGATGGACTAAGTCTTGGATGTTGTAGTAATGTACCATCTCCACTCTATCTTGCACTTTCTCATTCAGCCCATTAAAGAATCATGCCATAGTAGCAACCTCATGTTCCTGCATTCTTGTACGGATTATCAACATGTCAATCTCTTTATAGTACTCATCAACACTAGAATTACCTTGGTGTAGTTGTTTCAGCCGATTGTACAAGGTCCTAGTATAGTGTGCAGGAACAAAATGTCGCCTCAGCATATTGTTCATCTGCACCCATGTATTTGGACACGCTCCCACACGGCATAATTGGGTCCACCAGACTATGGCATACTCAATGAACTCAATTGTCACCAAATGAATCTTCTTGTCCTCGGTGTAGTGATGGCTATCAAAAATCTGCTCGACACACATCTCCCCCTCCAAGAACTGTTTTGGTTCAGTTTTTCCATTGAACGACGGGATATAAATTTTAACCCGACCGATACCATCATCCACGGTGACACGTTGAGCAAAACAAGCCCCTCCTCCATTCGTGGGCAGCACCACGGTGATGAGGGTCAGCATGACGCGGGTGTGGATAAAACCTCACTGGACTGTCAAAGTCCTCCTGTTCGTCGCCTTCAGAGTGTGAACACCGTTCGGGGAATTGTGGAACCCAACCAGCCTGCGCCACTTGTGGTGGTGGAGGCGGTGGTCACGGTCTATTATTGATAGCGTAAATTAACGCGTCATTCCGCACCACCAAGTTCTCCACCTTATTCTCCAACTTCTCGTGACGATCCAAGAAGTAGTCCCGTGTGGCCTCCAGTCCCACATGTACTACCTCTGGAAGGAATTCATTAGCATATTGGGGCATCTTATCATCTAGAGCAGCACCACCATGAACACCAACCTGATGGCTAGGTTCTGACTTGACCATCTTACCAATCTCTACAGCCGCACAAAACTTCCGAGATCAGCAGTGTTGTGAGCAACGTAGCGCTCTAATACCACCTAATATGACACAAATTAGAGAAACCCTAATTCGTGTCAAAATTTGTCTTCATCTTTCACGGTACAGTTCTTGTTCAGCAGCTCCTTTCTCGATCTTTCACTTCCACGAAATAAAGCAGCAACAATTCCTTAGTTTGGTTTGGTTGGTACGTCCCAGACCCTAGATCTTCCCTTCGCTTGACGTCCAACAAATCAGCTGCCCTTCTCTTGACATGCTAGCAAAGGATAGGAGCGTGTATGTGTGCAACACCCTCAGCCCTAGCTTTCCTTTCCTCAACTCCCAAGTCACCAACCGCAGCAACGATCTTCTCCACACCAACTTGATCAGCAGCTAAGTTTGATCTCTCGTGATCCAACCAAGGAGCAGCACTTCAGTTGTCTTCCAAGAAATCAACAAAATCTCCACGAGCAATCAACAGTTGGTAGTAGATGACGTCAATAACCAAACACCTGCAGCAACTTTTCCTTTGATCCGGAGAAGAATCTAACGAAGTATAGGAATTTGGCCAGCACTACGGCATGCGAAAAGCCCTAGTAAAGTTTCCTCACCCGAGAGCACCTCAGGAGTCGAACAAATAAGAGGATCAATAGATCAGCATGTAAATTAGTTCTCCAGAACAAACCCACGATGCTATCAATTGAAAAACCTAGATTGGTTTCCACACAGCTAATAAATCATCTTGGTCGCCATAAACAATGTTTTCTGGAATTTTCCTCGAAGCAAAAACTCCTGCCTTTATATGGGACTAGGCCCAGCCTTTATACCCCACACGCACGCACGCACCACTCCCTCTCTGGAACAACTCTGACTCCAGACAAGGACAAACTCTAAGAAAACCCAATCCGGTTCTCTCTAGAAAAATAAAAAAACCGGCTAACAGTCTACTACTAACACACGTGATATCAACGTTTCCATCTGACTACGACTCAAACACTGAACCAAAACTATCTCATATCTCTAATTCCTATTCAGAATTACATGGAAAAGGAAACTAGTAACATAGATAAAAGGAAACTCAAATTGGAATCCGTTTTAAGTGATGAACCCTGTCCAAATCAAACTATCATGGACCACCTCGGGATGTACTAAGAAGATCTCCTAGGACCTCTTATGGAGGTCCGACAGGACCACCCGAAGGTCGTGTATGTCCTCTAAGAACACCCACGGAGGAAGTCCTCTAGGACCTCCCAGGAGATCGCAAGGACCTCCTGGAGGTCGTGGACACCTGTGCGCTGATTTGAGAGTAAGAAAAATTCCAAGCCATGGTAAAATCAGATAGAGGAAAATTTGAAGCCATAGTAAAATCAGAGAGTAAGAAAAATTCCAAGCCATACCAAAAGGGCTACAAAATCACAACGGCTTTCAAAGAAAAACACCAACAACGTGCGGGCCATTCGACAAACCCAAAGGCTGTCGAGTGGAGGACGTCCCTAGAAGCTCAGGTCATCAAAGAACTCCTCTTCAAAGAGGTCTAAGCCACCAAGACCTGGATCGTCTTCGACCACTGCTTGCAACAGCAGGACAAAAAGCCATAGTACGTTGAATGTACTTAACAAGTCACAGGGAACTGTTATGCAAATATTATTCATGCAATGGCTTACCAATGGAGGGCTGCAAGGTTAGTTTGCGGAAAACAGTATTTCACAGAAAATAGCATAAATAGATTAAGAGCTCAAGTTAAAAACAGTAATACATAAATACTTTGATTTGAAAAGGAGGTCGTGAGCACCAACTCACTTCTAAAACCACGTGTGGGAGGTCCTGGTCACACCCACGTCCAGGACCACCCCCGCGACCACCCTAGAGCACCCGCTCCAGAGCACCCAAGGACCACCGAAGAGCTCCAAGACTTCCTCTGGGCACCAACCCCAGAGCGTCTAGGACTACTCTAAAGGTCCTACGACCAGCCCCTGGTCCTCTTCACGAGCCAACCACGACCTCTCTGGAGCCGGCCAAGGTCTCTTCGAGACAAAGCTATGACTTGTTTTGTAGTAGTGTCACCAGGCAATGTCCATGACCAAGGACTTGGCTATTCGAATATATTTTTACTCAGAGGTGTACAACTTTACCCACAATCCACGACCTCTCTAGCGGGGCGGTTCCGTCGAAGCCTTACTCATTTCCGAAGATGAGCAGCCTAGAGAGTGTGACAAGGCCTTTACAAAGCTTGGAACTGGCTCAGAGCTGCCCGCTAAGGTATCGCTTCTAACGGGCCTCACACCATGTCAGATTCGTGTCCCCTCTTGCGCCAGTGAATCACACGCTCAACCACAACAGAACTAAGCCAGCTCTTTGCTAATTATTTAGCCCAAACCACCCCCATAAAGTGGTCTTGTGGTTACACGAGAACACCCGGATCATTGGATCACAAAGTAAAGTCCTTAAGAGCTACTCAAGCAAGACCATCCATAACCCAAATGTGACACTAGGGCACCACCCTAGAGCACCCACTACTCACTCGACCTTCTTGCTCAAGCATAAAACAGTTTTAAGGTTCACCCAAGCCAAAGGACCACCAAGTCCTGACACAAGATTAACAAGGTGGCATCACACCACAAATTCCATAGTTATTAGACATGATTATTAAAAAGAAAAGAAAAAGGTTCTCGAGACCGACGGTTATAAGCTAGGCTATGCAATCTACGAACCCAGGTTGGTAACCTCAAGGAGTACCAACAGGACCACCCACTCTAAGGTGTCTGAAGGAAACATAACAACATGTTGAGTACCAAAATCAAGGAGGTAAAGCGTCAAGTAGGTAAAACTATTGCCCAAAACCACTTTACAAATAGCCATGCATGATAGAGTAAAACAACATATGTTTTAAAATGCTAGGTTCAACAATGATCAAAGGTCTGTGACTTGCCTTCGCTGAGCAGTGGGAAAGCTTCGGCAGAGGCTGCTGGATCCACAAACTCCTCTTCGAACTCGGAACCTACACGTTCGCAAAGAACCAAATAAACAAGGCAAGCTCGAGCAAAAAAACTTAAAGGAAACCAAAGAGCTTAAGCAAATCCAACTTAAAACTAGAAACACAGGAGGTCCTGCCCAGGAGGGGAGGTCCAGCTCAAAGAAGAGCTCCAGGAACAAGCTCGGAGAGGCCTTGGTGAGAGCAAGGAAGTTAGAAAATGAAGCCAAAGGTAGTGAAAGAAGGCTCTCTCAGCTACAAATAGCAAGAGAGGCAGTGGTGAGAGCACTGAGGCTCAGGGCAACATGTCAAGGGTAGGTAAGAAAAAGGTACAATGATAAGACAAGGTAGGCCATCAAAAGGAGGAAACAAGTACCTTAGATGTGACTACATTCAATGTGCTATAGCAACATTAAATGTTCAGAGACTTTCTGTTGCAAGGCATGTAGAAATGGAAAAGGGGACAGGGCTGGCTCAAACAAAGAGGTTGGTCAAAACAACAGAAAAAAGTCGTGACCAAAGGGGAGGTCCAACAAAAGGGGTGGTCCTAAGAGGAGGTCCTGCGAAGGAGGAGGTCCTACGGAGGCAAAGGAGGTCCTGTTCCACCAAGGTGGTCTTTGCAAAAAGACCAGAGGTCATGACCACAAGAGTGGTCGTGACGAAAGAGGGTGGTCTTTGCAAAAAGACCAGAGGTCATGACCACATAGGGTGGTCGTGACGAAAGATGGTGGTCTTTGCAAAAAGACCAGAGGTAGGTCCTAAGAAAAAGGGTCATGAGGAAAAGAAGGAGGTCCAAGGCAAAGGGAAAAGGTGCAACAAACCAGGGCCACACGATCAAGATTGAAGGGTCCTAGGGAGGGAAAAGTGCACACAGGATTTGGACTTAAAGGAGGTCCAGTACAAAGGGGTTTTAAAGGATGAGATTCAAAGGGGTAGAGGATCTAACGATGGAGATCCAGGAAAGAGGCCCAAGGCTAAGGAACTCAAGGGCAAAAGGGTGTAGGGGAGGTCCTGATGGTCAAGATCTACAAAGGGGAAGGTCCTGACGGTCAAGATCTACCAAGGGGAAGGTCCTGATGGTCAAGATCTACCAAGGGGGAGGTCCAAGGGTAAAGGGGGTCGGGTTCAAGAGGAGGTCCAGAGGAGAAAAACTAGGCTACGGGGCACACAAGGCAAACAACAAAAAAGAGCCAAAAGCCAAGGCACACCGAAGAACTCCAGCAATGAACAAAGAGCTAAAAGACTTTAATTGAAGTTAGGTTAATTCAAGTTAAACCTCCATCTTTTCAAAAGTTCCAGGTTAAGCTTGAGCAAACCAATAAATCGAATGGTTCCTTTTTAGGTTTTGAAGTCCGACAAGAAAGCTAAGGCGAACGCGATGTTACACAAACCAATGTAGAGTCCATGTTTCTGGCATGGGTTCTAGCTCGTCCCACCTTTCTGGCTCACGGTCTTTTCTTCTAGCTCAAAGTCCTGGATCCCTATGTGATTTCTAGCATACATACTCATTCATGCAACACAAGGATTCTTCCCACACGCACACACCCAACGCAGCCCAAACAGTCCACACTTCTGTATGCCCGATATCTCACATGATGGCCCAATTGCATGCGAACCAATCTCCTTCGGCCATATGATTGTGGTAATACTTTGAGCCGTATCATCCCCTCTCCCTTTAAGCAAAGTCGTCCTTGGCTTTGGGGAAATCTTCAAGGCTTTCTTATTTTGTGCTAAAATTTTGCGCCATCAGGTGGACATCTGGTGGGATGGGGTCCTGTCTTCTAGGACTACTGCTCGGGGTCCTGTCACTTGGGAGATCTTCATCAAGTAGTTCAGGGCTAAGTTCTACGCGGATTCCTTCGTAGAGAAGATCAGTCACCTTGTCCACTTTCGTTTAGGAGAAGTGGACCGTTGCTGAGTATGAGGCAGAGTTTAGCAGCATGGTCTACTTCATACCTTCGGTGGCCAACAATGATCCTCAAAGGCCAAGAGGTTCCATTGGGGCCTTAGTACTGAATTATAGCTCGTTTTGGGTGCCACACCACACCGTGACTTCAGCTCTTTTTTGTTGAGAAGGCTAGGGGTATGGAGTTGGAGATGCAGCTCTTTAAGGGGTTATAGAGTCGTAGTGGTTTTGTTGCTTCTAGTGGCAACCAAAAGTGGAGTTTCAACGAGGGTGGTGGGTCATTTCGGTGGTCTGCTCCCAAGAAGTTTAAGGAGGGCAACGCCCTCCATCTTTCTCCAAGGCAAAGCAGTCGAGGCCATTTGCTTCTTTGGCCCCTCGTTTTCTTCGACAACTGTCCCACTCCACCTTGTACCTACATCTTTTACAGCTAGTTCTACTCGGGGTCTAACCCGATGATGATAGCCACACCTATGCCATGTCTTCCTCCAACCTAGATGCCTCCGCCGAATGCTTCAGATTGCTACTCCTCCAGCCATGTCTACTCCACCTCAGCTGAGTGTCGGGGCTCCCGCCGCCCTGGCACCACCTTCCTTCACCATGGCGCCAGCTCAAGTCTATGACATGCCTACTGCTAAGACTGCAGGACGTCCTAACGTGGTGATAGGTACATTACTTGTGGATTCTCTTAAATGCCCTTGTTCTTTTTATTCTAGATTTACCTACTCATTCGTGTCACAAGTGTTTGCTAGTAGGGCAAAATTGAGTGTGCAGTGGATCTCACAACTAGTTCTGGTTATCATTGCTAGTTCCACAGTATGTCCTAGATGTTCTATTTCTATAGATGGGGAGAAGTTCACTACTAATATGATAGCTATTCATTTAGAGTCTTTTGATGTTATTCTTGGCATGGATTGGTTGCATTGTTACCAGGCTGTGATATATTGTTTTCGGAGAACAATTACCTTGCAAACTCCATCCGGTGAGGAGTTGATCAATCTTTTAGGAAGTGCACCTCCGCACTTTCTATTTCTGTTGTCCGGTTTGTTTCCAGGTCAACGTGCGATCAAGACTGGACTACTCTTGGCACTTGACGAACATTCCAAAATTACCAAAAATTGGCAGGAAGGAGCCTTTAGCCTAGGTCCAAAGGGAGGGAGGGACCGTCCATGTCTAGCCCCTTATGTCACCGCTTCGGTTGGATGACACCCCTGCTGGCCGACGCCTTGCACCACTATGCCACCTGTCGCCAGCCTTGGCTGAGCCACCTCCCTGCCATGTACCCCTATAGCCCTACCATCATGGTGCTCCTACTACCGGCACAAGGAGAAGGGGTTCCAGCAAGGGGAAGTGGGAAGGAAGAAGAAGGAGAAGGGAAGGAAGGGAAACTAGGGTTTCACGCTCCCATGACGGTTTTTGTGGAATTTTCATTGGTAACAATCGGATCAACCCTAGATTGATCTTAGCTGGATGTTTACTCACATTGTAGATTGGTTGTCGTGGTAGTTAGATGTTTTATGATGCCATAGTTCGTCAAGTCATGATGCAGAACCATACGAAGGGATTTTGGGGTATCTTAGTTCAGAATCATGATTTAGCCTAGTTAGTAAAGTTGTATATTATTTTCTTATCTTTCTAGGAAGCTCAAGATCATTAAATTTGGATAAGTGAGTAAAATGTTATGGCCTCGAGAGTACCGCTGTCCAGAAATATGTTGCCAATAGCAGCAGTCGTGTAGATTGCTTAAATTCATGCATTAGATGAAATAATTTAATTATGGTCATAATTAGGATAAGCTAGACAATTCCTTGTAGATTCTAGAAACATTATGGTTTTCTATTTTTCATGTTGTAGAAAAATAGTTACAAAACTATGAAGTTTGTTGTTTTGTTAAATTCTGATAACCTTCATTGTTGGAAATGGGGACCTAAATGGCAAAATCAGATGATTTACATAACTAAGTTATTATGGGGAAATTCGTGTAGGAAAAGTTGTTAACATTTTATCACCGGGACAGTGTGTAGGATGTTTGATGAAGTTGAGTTAAAGTGCGCCAGGTTCACGCATAGGTACCGTAGCGTATTGTTTGATGATTGAGAATTGTTATGGCATGTTTTGAGTGTGTTATTGATATTTGTACAGGGAGTGCCGCTTTGAGATCGGTGCCGCCATTGCATTATCCCGACCTATGTGGCTAAAAGGCAAGTTCATGGTTGAGCGATGGACAACGGATTGTTTGTTGTTGTCTTTGATATTACATTATCATGTTATTATTTATGTTATCATGTTACATGCCCTGATATTATGAAGATGATGAGTTATTGAGGTTATGACATGAAATATGGATGCCATGAATTGTTGATGATATGACATGATGATGACATGACCATGGGATAACATGGTAATGATAATAATGGAGAATGTTAATAGATAATCAACATTGTTACATCATTTGCATGTATATGAGCCAAGGCGGTGAGTATTGTCATGTACATGGCTAGTCCGACATGCTCCATGATAAAATCCTACAGAGGTAAGGACCCCATCCAAAAGAAGATGGGGGAAGAGTGTGCCATCAATGGATGAACATTCAGCTATACCGGTATCAACTGATTTAAGTTGCATATGAGCATGAGCATAGTGGAGCATTGCATACATGAGAAGTTAATTGTGCTAATTAACTACATGAGAGATGATTTGAGTAATTGAGTATGAGCATGACAATACATAAATGATTTATGATGATATTGTTTATTATGGTTGATGAACTGTTGTTTATGATTTTATTATGTACTTGCTAAGTTATGGACTCACTCTTGCTTTGTTGTTGCTTTTAGGTGACCATTGATGGCGACATACATGGGATGGAGTAGCACACGAACAACACATGCATCAATCACATAGACATTATCAATTAGTTTTCTTTAATTATAATCTAGTGACACGATTATTTCCCTTGGAACTTATTCATAATTAGACTTGGTCATCATTGAGTTGATAGTTGGAACTTTGGTTGATTCATTATAAGTTCAATTTAGTTTGATATATTAGTTGCTTAGTTTATTGGATGGATTCTTGTTCGCTTCAATAGTAGTTGATTATTATTAATTGATGTCATCCTATGTACTAGCAACATGGTCCCGTCGTACCTTTGGTGCAGGTATCCCAAGCGTTTCTTAGGTGCGGATATCTTGATCTTTTCTTGAGTGCATGTATCTCGAGCGTTTATCAGGCGTGTGTGCCTTGAACCTTCTTGGTGCATGTTACTAAGTTGTGAACTTTAATTCTTATCCAGCTACTTTGAGTAAATTGTATCTTCGGTGACCCATTAATGGGATTTTATTCTATGCATGCTTGTTAGAATTTATTGTTAATTAAGATTTAAATTAGTAGCTAGAGTACTTTAGGTGGTATTCTAGACTCAGTGTTGGATCAAGGTGTTACAGTTGGTATCAAATCGGGTTTTAGCTCCGTGGTGAATAGTTTCACAACCTAAGTTAATTTAATCTACTAAAACTTGATCTAGGATTGGTTAATTTAATTAAAACTTGCTATTGGTTATTTAAATTATAGAACATGACTTAGGATGGTTAAACAACTTAAAATTTGATACACTGGTGTATAGTAGGATAGGAATGAATAAAGCATTGCATTTATGTTTTCGCTATGTCGCGTTGATGATTTATGAAATGAGTTGATGCTTTGAGTTTATTATATGTATTATTGTTTATGGTGAATAGCTATGCGAGAGGTAGAGGCCATGATCATGGGGGGTTGTGGAGCAGGCCATAGCTATGGGCTTGGCCCGGTGATGCCACCGCCCAGAGTAATTGAGTCCGTTGCTGAGGGGACTGGTTCAGAAGAGGAAGTGGTTCAAAAAAATTTGGCACGTTCAACTTTCATCGGATAGCATGTAGGGGCAGTTTGGATCAAACCACATTTTCCTGCACTACATTCTTCTTCTTCTTCTTTTTGTTAAGACACACTGTTAGTGGCAATCAATTTGGCTACCAATACTTTGGCAACAATATATATTAATGCAACTCAGTCAATTTTTAAGTAAGTGTGATGCTTAACACTGTAGCTAAGAACCAAATGACAGACGAAAATATAAACACATTTTCTTAATTATTACACCCTTATTTTCGCTATATTTGTGGATGGCCTCGAGAGTATCTGTTTTAATATATTTGTGCATTATGAGATTCTAGAGTGTAGTTATTGTAATTTTCCTCTCTCTACCCCCTACTCAAATGTTTTGGAAGAGATTAAGTGGTTATGGTCCGTTATTTAATAGGGTATGTATGATCATGTATCATTAAGTATTTCTTAGAATTAGTGCTTCGTTGTTCTATGTGTATGGTGTGCTGTGGACAAATATAACGAAAGGAGGGAGTATCTCTATTCTCTTTTACTTGTCCTTTCAGACATCGATATGGTCTCCAATACACACATTTGATCATTATTTTTTCTAATTATCCATGATGAGGATCTAATAATCCTCATTTTATTATTTATCTCTTATTATGGGTAAATATACAATCATTGTATCTTATGATCTTTCGGTGGTCGTAAGTACTTCTACGATCACCCTCATAGTCGTAAATATATGGATCATCTCCAATACACACATTTGACTATGTCATACGATCATCTTTGGTCGTAAGTTCTAACTCAGAAGTCCTTATCCATGTAATCAATGGGCTCAGGAGGCTCTATTGATTATGTAATTATTCTCTAGAGTACGTGCACCATTATCTCGACAAGTAATCGCCAAAGCGGCGTAGAGGGTTACTACTCTGGTGATTACTGCCATTATTACGTCCGTTATATGAAATAATGAGGCACCTCTTGACCTGGAGGAACGACTAACTCTCCGTGCACTATAAAAGGGCTTCAGTCAGAGATAATAGGGGCAAGAGACAATCGACAGAGACAATTAGGAGCACAAGTATTAGACTTTACCTTGATTGTAACCAACATACTCAATACAATACACACAGAGTAGGGTTGTTATTCTCTCCGGACAATGCTTGAACCTATATAAAAATCTCTGTGTCATTCTTTCTACATGATCAATTGTGGAGACTCCCGAATCAAACAATCTTTACGTAAGATCGATTCTAAAACTCCGACAATCCATTTCTAAATAGGTGACATTCTAGGATTTTGCTCCTCAACCAAGGAACAAGTAGAAATGACAAACCTACCTTCTTCGTCACTTATTGCTCTTTGATGGTGTGTTACTCTAATCCACAGTAATAAATAACCTTAGGAATAACGAATGGTAAAGTTATGCAAAGGAAAAAACAATTAAAAGTCTTTGAGTTAATTGTTGGTCCTCGGTGAGGACCTATAATTTCTTTCTCTTTCTTGTACATATACCTTCTTTTATTATATTTTTATACCATAGGGGCCTCCACTACTGTTGTCGGTTAAAAAAAACTGTAAAATGACATGTATTTGGGAACAAAATTTGAAAGGTAGAATGACATGTATTTTGGAACGGAGGGAGTATATGTTACTAAAAAATATGAAAATATAATAATATGGTAGTATCATTCATTAAAATATCTAATAAAATCATTTCCACATAACAAAACAAGTTTTGTGTGTATTAACTATCAAAGTTTTAAAAGGTTGACCGCACAGTTCTAAAATGGCATCTTAGCTAGATAATGAGAATTAACATACTACAGAGAATTAGCAACTATTTGCTCTCTCATTACTAAAGGAAATAATTTGCACACCATGTAAAAATAGAGTTATAGAGAGGATGCTTATAATCGGTTCTGTAGCCTTGCAAATTCTAATTGGTTGCTCTGTGTAACATCCCAACTTTAGGCTTGTGTTTCAAATGTAAGAAAATCAGTAGAAATTAAAACTTTTTCTTACATCATGTATTTCCTTTTGTGCCAATCAATTCTTGTACAAGGAATTATGGAAATACATTGTCACAAGTCTTGTTGATCCAAATCTTGACATTGCAAAAACAATCTTGTCACAACTTATGATCATCCTCTGGAAATATTTTTCCTAAGTCTCTGTGATGGTATGTGACCCCTCTGAAAAATTTCACAATTTTTAGAAATTGTTTGAATATTTTTGGAGGCGATCAAACTGTTTGACTCTCACCAAACATTAAAACAGAGCCTTGCAGAATTTTTGGAGATTTATTCGCAGGATAAAAACCTCTGAAAATTTTACACAAGGTTAATCTCTGAGTTAGCAAGCTCCTGTAAAAATTTCATAATTTTTGGAGTTAATTTGCTACCTCAAATAAATCATTCAAAGTCTCTGCTTATTTCAAAGTCAAACGTGGTTTTACTGTTGCTCGGGTTCGAGTCAGACTCGGGCTCGAGCCAATCGACTTGGTCCAGTCAACTAAATGCACCGAGCCACTCTTTAAAACGCGCGGTGGATCTCAACCGTTAGATCTAAATCGCACGGCCGCGCGCTGTATCACCGGACCTTCCGGTTGCAAGTCCGATTGTCGCATCGTTAGATCTCCATCCAACCGCTGAGATTTCCGAAACATTCGGACCCTCCGGTTGCATTTTTGAATCGTGAGCCGTTGGATTAAGATCCAACGCGCGCACTCTCTTCGTTGTAATTTGAGTTTGCAACGCGGAGCTATCTCGAGCCATTCATTTCTAATCGTAGGGTTCGCAATATCTCCGTTGAGTTTTAAAGCCCGAGGCGTGGCGCTATCTCACCGTTCGTGTCTCATCCAACGCCGTGAATCACCGAGCCTTTTCATGGTCGTCTTCAACCTCTAGCCGTGCATGAACAGTAGGAGGGTTATGGCAGTGTCATCTCATGCCTCCTACGGCCGCCCTAGTCCACAGTAAGGATCGTGGGAGACACTTTCGGCCATACCATGCCCTAGTGCACCAGCTATAATCTTTTCCATGTCGGCCGCACCTTGTGCTTTGTGCTTTGACGCCCGAAACATGAGTGGTGCAAACCCTAACACTTTCTTGGCCTTATAAGCACTCTCAGTGCCTCCTGGTATTTCTTTAGACCACCATCAAGCTTCATTCTCAATATTGGAGCTTAACACCTCAAAAATGGCAAATCGCCATTGTTGACCCGAAGAGCTCCATTGGTGTTCTTGGTGTTCCAGTGGTCCTCCTTCACGTTTCTTTGCCCTAACCTTATCTATTTACTTCCTTGAACATTTCCCCTCACTTAATTTTGGATTTGATTCTCAGGAATTGTCCAATTTGGGGTTTGTTCAAATTCGGCCGAAATTGGTCATCTTCTTCCTCAGCTCAGGTGAGTGCTCCATTTTTCAATTACTTGCTCATGTAGCTTCTGTGAATCATGATGAAGCTATATTGATGCTTTGGTATCACTCATTTGGCTCAGGGTGTCGTTTTCAACCTTTCTTCTTCGTGTCCGGCGAGCTTTCACCGTGATCAAGCATCTCCGGCCATCTTTGAAGCTTCTTGTCACTAAGGTAGCTTCTTATTAGTCCTTAGGAGCTTTGGCACCCGCATCCTAGGCTTGCAGTAGAGCTCATCGCGATTTTCGTGTTTAGCAGTAGGGTTCCATTTTCGTTTTTCCGGCTAGCCGGCGTTCTTGTCCCTCGCCGCCGGCGAGAATGCTACCATTAGGTTCGTACTGTTATTGCGAATCCATTTTGGGTCTTGTTCGGCGCCGCCGCGGCTAGTGTCGCCGGCGATTTGCCGTTGAACTCACTCGGGTTATGCCGGCACAGCAGCTCCCGTTTTCGTCATTTGATTAGGACACATTAATTTCTAATCATTGGTTATTAATTATGTCTTAATCATCGTCGATGAGCCACTGACCAGTGGGCCCAATAGCCTTAAATCACTCTCTGGTTCAATCCCGCACTGTTCCGACATCATTAATGCTAATCATTGGTTAATTAATGTCGGTGATTAAATCATTATCGGAATCTCCTGCGGTCACGACTAGTGGGCCCGAGGGATTAAAATCAAATTCCAGTAGTCATTAGTACATAATTAATGGTAATCATTAGAATCTTTAATCTCGCCCTAACCGCCTCTCGATCCGCCGACAAGTGGGCCGATGCACTGTGTGCACGCGGGTTAAAACATTGCGGTCATGACTCTAAGTCACTGACATGCGGTCCCACATGTCAGCATCCCTTTTGAACTGCGATCTATATCCACCGTTCATTTTTAGATCTGCGGCCTTGATCGTGAGTGCATTCGGACCCTCGGTTGCCGTGATCATTTCGACCGTCGATCTTGCGATCAACGGTGAGATTGTGTTTGCAACCGCACCGTCCGAATGCTTACACTCAGTGCGCTGCTGGATCTTGATCCAACGGTGGCTCCGATTAGGTTGGGCGCGCGGCTGCTGTTTCGGCGCGAGCCGTAGGATTTTAGATCAAGGGTTGGGAGTTGTCCACGGCGTTTTCATTATTGAAGTTTGTCTGTATTTCGGTAAGTATTTATTTCACAACTGAAAATGATGTAAAAACTTTAGAAACTCATAACTAAATCATTTTAACTGCTTTGTAGATAAATCCAACTGTAATAAATTTGGTTATCACTTTAGTTTATTATAAAAATGGAATTAAGCTTGTTGCGAGCGAGAAAATTGTATAATCGAAATAACTTGATTTTGTCATTTTGAATATTCCAGAAATAGTTTTAATCTTGAAAAATGCATATCTTTTTCTGTATAAATCCTTACTGTGCAAAATCAATTTTGTTAAATTAAATCTGTTAGTATACTTTCATATAAAATAGGATTTGAGCATGCTCATAATTTCATAAAATGATTTGCATTAGATTTGCAACTTAGAAAAATCATAAGTAAATGTGTATAACTCCAAATTTAGTAAATCCAACTTTCTTTGTTATTAGGTGTCATAATCTACTGCTATAAAATTTCAGACCTTAGGTCATTCGGAAAATTTCGCCATGAACAGTATTAATTATTAATTAGGTTGATATTGGGCTGAGAAAGAGTATTCTGTCCGTATCTTTTGCATGATAAGTCCAAATTGCATAATTCTTGTTCCTATCATTGTCTTAGATCTTTCCCTAGTGTAGTGTAAATTTTATTAGTTTTGGATGTATTTTGTTGTTGGGGTTTATTTGGTGTTCTTCGTTCTTATTTGCTTGTCGCTTTTCGCGTTAGGGTTAGAAGACAATATTATTAATCTTGATATTGAGCCACGACCATCGGACTCTGCACTTCACCGTGCAAGCGGATGTAGCATTCATTTGATCATATTGTTCCTACTATTTTCAAATTCTAATATATTGTTTGCAAATTCTATGTATGCATTGCTATGTTGTTTTAAACTATTGTCGGTAGTTGGCCTACTAGATGCATTATCGTGAGGAAATGATTATTCCTCTACTCACTGAAGCCTAGGTTACTTGTCTGTGATTTTGGGTTATTTGGATGGACCCTTGTCACTTAGTAGCTTACGTGTCATTATGCTTAGCCATGCTTAGTTATCGGTAGAAATGGGCGGTTGTCGACTGTCGATAACTTTGATCACACAAACTATTACTATGTGTACATTTCAGCCTTGTGCTATGTCTAAATTGCAAAACTAAAACTGAAAATGAAAACAATTTAGACTTGGGTACAATGGTAAGATGGTGTGATCTTTTGGGTGTGAATGGAATGGTGCCCGGGTCAATTAAGGACCGAACTACTTGTGAGTATCTGTTATCCGAGCATACTGTGCGTGCTAACCACACTAGAGGGATATGGGACCTCTCTTAGCCAAGTACTTTGGGATGTGTTAATTAATGAGTCGCGTGGTGGGTTGGATATTTGATTATATGCAACATGGACACGTTTGTAGGGAGGGGAACACCCGCCGAGGCCGGTGTATCTTGCTCCACGTATGGGTCCTTGTGATCCATATTTCGTCGGCAGATCACTAAGGATTAACCCCCATACGTGCGTCTCTTGATTAGCATATTCCATTGGAAAGGGTTCGTAGGACTTAGCCGTGCCGGCATACCAAAGGAAGTGTGCTTAATAGCTTGGCAAAAGGCGGTCCAAGTGTGGGTACATTGGTACACCCCTGCAGGGATTAAAACTATTCGAATAGCCTCGTCCTAGGTTATGGACACGCTTGGATAAGCTTTTCAAGAGTTAGACTACAACATTTTAAAATTAAAACTTGATGGTGGCATGAATCAGGGATTCATGCTATGTTGTGGTGGCTTTGGGGTAAGTCACTTCTAGGTGGATACTTGTTACTTATGCTTACTCATTGTTATTTAAATGCTTAAAACAGATTTTACAAACTCTTTGTTCAACTTATTACAATATTGCAAATGAAACTTGCTTTATGCGTCCAAAGAACCATATAACCACATTCCTTCGAATACAGCTTTCATGTAGCTATGTATAGGCTTGCTACTCGTAAGTCTTGCGAGTACATTTTTGTACTCACCGCTTTGCTTGTGTTGTGAGAGGATGATAGTGAGTCCGATGGACCTCACTTTTGTGAGTTGTCTTTGTGGCGCTTACGGGCGATTAGCTTGGCGGCCCGGCCGGTTGCCCGTGGTGTTATGTGGCTAACCGGTCGTCTTTTGGTTTAAGCCATCTTATGGCAACTTTTGCTTCCGCTGTTACTTCTGGTACTTATGTTATTTGGCCGGTCGGCTGTGTTGTAATAACTTATATTAAGTATGTCTTTTGGTAGACTTGTTATATTCTGTTGTATGGAAATGATGCATGCTTGGAAATGATGTATGTGTGCTGCTTGTTCTGGGAGGCACATGTTCATCGAGACGCGGATTATTCTACTTGTGGTACTAGAACCAGTGGAAGGTTAAGTATTACAAGTTTAATAAACCGGGGTCTCACACTCTGTCCCGCTCCATGGATCTCTTCAATGAATCAACGTAGCCTTTCCAATTCTAAAACTCAATGGGAGGTGTCGATGAATTACTATCAATATTACAGAAGTAAATACGGGAACACGAGTCTTGAGATCACGCAGGAAGAGACAGGGTGCTTTTAGAAAAGTTTAGGCCTTCTCCGGAGAGAACAATAACCCCACTCTCGTGTTCTTGTATAGGGTGAAATTACAATGCACAATGTGACACCAAAACTATGAATGTGATCAATGGCCTCTTAATCCTTCCTCCTATCTGCTGGCACCGCCCCTTACAAAGCGTCGAAGGGTAGTAGTTATTGCCATATGTGGATGATGATTGCTATCAGTGAGACATCCTCCTTGCACATTCGCCAGATTGTTAGAGACGGAGAGGGGTGTGCACAGTTATGTCAGAGACACAAAGGTGCACGTGTTCTATTTGTTACCATGTATAGTTCTATATGGTGTATAGGGTCCCTAGTAGATAAGATAGGGCCCACATATCTGTTAGTAAGACTTATCGACCAAATGGTAGTCGTGATTTGACCTGGTCATAACAGATTTTTCGACTAGTGGGTAGTCATAACCTGGACTGGTCATGGCAAGTATCTCCGACAGGGGTATACTAGAGGGCTATTAGAATACTATTATCTACAATAAGTATTATAGATAAATAGATTTATTAATTGAGGATTATTCAAAGGCATCATATAGCCCCCCCTGTCGGGACCACCCCGGAGAGCACCTAGAAGACCACCCAGGACCTTTTAGGGAGGTCCGCAGGACCACCCGGAGGTCCCGTAAGTCCTCCAAGAGCACCCCGGAGGAGGTCCTCTAGGACCTCCCAGGAGATCACGAGGACCTCCTAGGGGTCTTGGCTCTGTGCACTAAGTTAGTCCCAAGAACGCAAGCTAACTTGCACAAGTCCACAAAGGTTAAATCAAAGCTACACGGTCCGGCAACTCTAAACAACAGATAAGGCAAAGCATAAATATATTAACAAAGGCCTTATGGCCAAGGTTGCTTACAACGGTTGCCAACACGGGCTTACAAAGATGACAAAAGAATCTGCACAACGGAAATTACAAAACGCGTGGAGCCATCTGGCAAGCCCATAGGTTGTCGAGTGGAGGACGTCTCCTAGAAGGTCGGATCATCAAAGAACTCCTCCTCAAAGAGGTCTGTGCTGCCCTGAACTTGATCATCTTTGAACACTGCTTGCAATAGTAGGGCAAAAGCCATGAGTACGCTAGAATGTACTCAGCAAGTCACAGAGAATAGGTATGCAATTAATATTCATGCATTGGCTTGACAATAGAAAGTTGCAGGGTTAGTTTGCACAAAGCGAGATTTGACAATAGGAGCACCAGGAGGTTAGAAAGGAAGAGAAAAGTGGTGAAAAGGGGGCTATCTCAGCTACAAATAACAGGAGATAGCACTGAGGGTAGGGCAAACGTGTCAAGGTTAGGTGACGAATAGGACAAGGATTTGACAAGGCATGCCATCAAAAGGGAGGAACAAAGTACCTCAGATGTGACTACATTCAATGTGCTACAGCACCACATTAAATGCTCAGAGACTTTTTGCTGCAAAGCGTGTAGAAGGGGAAAAGGGGACAGGGCTGGCTCAAAAAAGAGGTTGGTCAAAGCAATAGGAACAAAGTCCAACCAAGGAGGTGGTCTTAGGAGGAGGTCCTCTGAGGGCAAAGGAGGTCCTGTTCCACTAGGGTGATCTTTGCAAAAAGACCAGAGGTTATGGCCACGTGAGGTGGTCGTGACAAAGGAGGGTGGTCTTTGCAAAAAGACCAGAGGTCATGACCACATGAGGTGATCGTGACAAAGGAGGGTGGTCTTTGCAAAAAGACCAGAGGAATGCTCAATGGGAGGAGGTCCAAGGGACTAAGGAAAAAGGTGCAACGAATCAGGGCCACACGATCTTGATCGGGTGGTTCTGGGAGATAGGAATGTTTGAACCGTGCGAACGAATCCTTATATCGTAGCCGTCCAAATGGAATCGGACGATCCACATTGCAAGGGAGCATTTGGATTATCCGAATGCCTCCTCTCAATCGGGCCATCCAAACGAGATCTAACTGTCCTGAGCAGAGGTAGGCGCGCACAGAGTTTGGACTTTAGGGAGGCCCATACAAGGAAAGGTTTCAATGGACTAGATTCAAAAGGGAAAGGATCCAATGGAGGAGATCCAAGGAAAGAGGTCCAAGGTGGTCTTAACTGCCAGGATGGAACCAAAAGAGATCCCGACGGTCAAGATCTACAAGGAGGAGGTCCTAACGGTTAAGATCTACAAGGAGGAGGTCTTGACGGTCAAGATCTACAAGGAGGAGGTCTTGACGGTCAAGATCTAATAAAGGGGAGGTCCTGGCAGTCAGGTTCTACAAGGGAGAGGTCCTGACGATCAAGATCTAACAAAGAGGAGGTCCTGGCGGTCAGGTTTTACAAGGGAGAGGTCCTGACGGTCAAGATCTAACAAAGGGGAGGTCCTGGCGGTCAGGTTCTAGAAGGGAGAGGTCCTGACGGTCAAGATCTAACAAAGGGGAGGTCCTGGCGGTCCGGTTCTACAAGGGAGAGGAAAACCGAGCTAAGGAGCACTCAGAGCAAACAAAGAAAAGAGCTAAAAGGCCAGGAACACTATGGACTTTAACAGCAAGCAAAGAACTAAACCAGCGTTAATTGAAATTTGAGTTAGGTCAAGTTAAACCTCAGATTTTTCTAAAGTTCCAAGTTAAGCTTGAGCAAAACCAATAAACCAAATGGTTCTCTTTTGGGTTTTGAAATCCGACAAAAACTCTAAGACAAATGGGATGTTACACCCCCAACTTCAAGTGAAAATGACTTACTTGAGAAGAGGTCATAGAACAGTCGTCGGAAAGGAGACTTTCCAAGTAGTATTTCTCTTGACCAGAAATTGACTTGGTTGAGAAAGATATTTTTACTGAGTGTAAAAATAAAACATTTATTAATATGTGAGCAGAAAAGGAATGTAAACGGTCACCCATGATTTCGTCAGTTAGGAACAGTTCCCAAAGGAATTCCAATCGTTGGGTTTCCACCACAAGCCAACAGGTATAAATAATTACATAGAGAGGTAAAATTAGGAAGTTTTCTTTTCCTAGTCGTTTTGTTTCCCTTCAACTCTTGCCTTCTCTGCTGCCATTCAAGCCCAAAATTCTTCCTCCCAATTCTTTCGAATCCAAGCAAATTCCTTAGAAGAAATGGCTGGATCCATATCTAAGTTGGAGAAGTCGGAGATGGACGTGGAGAAGATGATCACCTTGGTCGTCGCTGAGAAGATTCCTCCAACCTGACCAAGACGATCTTGGTCTAGTTGGAGGAAGGAGTGATCCCACATGATCATCACCCACGACTTAATAGCATCTCGTCGATCAGGGGAAAATCTCTGTAACTTCTATTTTACGAGTACTTTGTCAGGCCGTAAGGCTAGCCTGTGCTCAATCACTTCCTTGGGGACTCCGGGCATGTCGGATGCTTGCCACGCGAAGACATCTGCATTTGCTCGGAGGAAAGTGATGAGGGCGTCTTTCTATTTGGGGTCGGAAGAATCCCCAATGCGAACAGTCTTCGAGGGCTCCTCCGCGTCCAGAGGAACCTCTTTGACTTGGTCGTTCGGCTTTGGCGTAGCTTTAGGCTTCGACTTGTTAGTCGAAGGCTGACTTTCATCTCGAGTTGGTATTTGTCCAACCATCTCGAGGTAACAACGATCGCAGGAGTGCGCCATCTTCTTGTCACAATATATTGTGATTACTTCTTTGGGACCTCGCATCTTAAGGTATTGATACCCATAATGAGTAGCTATTAAGAATTTTGCCAAAGTTGGTTGTCCGAGTATGGCATTATATGCCATATCAAAATTGCTTGGTGAGCCAAACGTTAAAGGAAGAGAAACTTAGCCAATTGGTTTGGCCGAAGACCCCGGTACGATTCCATGGAAAGAATATCGTACCGGCCTTACCTTTGTCCTAGGCACTTGCATCTCATCCAGGGTACTCGTAAACAGTATGTTTAACGAGCTTCCACCATCAACTAAGACTCGATTTATTCGACAATTGTTGATGGTGGGTTCGACCACACTCGAGAACCGACCTGGTCTAGTTGAAGGGATCGGGCAATCACCTTTCTCGAAAGTAATGGTGACTTCCGACCACTTCGGTAATTTATTGACGAGAGGTGAGTCGATTGTGTTTACCTCGTGCTCAACAGCTCTTAGCTGTCTTCGGGACTCATATGCCAATGATCCTCCATAGATGTGATGATGGTGTGTTGCGGATCCTTGAATGGCATCTCCTCCTCGTCATTCGACTCCTTCCGTCCACTTGTTTGGCCTACCTGTTCAAGAGTAGGAAGTGACCCTTTGCCAGAGTAATAGTCTTCGAGTTTTCGTAGAAAAACTCGGCAGTTACGAAGGTCATGCCCTTCTTTTTTTGTGAAAAGGACACCACCTGGGTTTGTCATTCTTCCAATCTTGGCGATTACCTTTACCCCGATCAGAATTCTGTTTGGGGTTGCGTGGCTCTTTGTCGCTTACGGCCAAGACCTCCTTAGAACCGACAGCTGGGGACTTGTGTGTCTCTTCGCCATGTTCTTGGATTTCTTAGCCTTTTATCCTTTTTCTTACCACTTTCGCCTGCCTCCTGATGGAGACGGGGTGCCCGATCTTTCGATGAGATTGATAACTATCGATTTTGGGTGGAGGTGACTCTCGCGATCCGACTACAACCGTACGACGACGCTTGCGCCTTAGCAATCGTTGAACCAACTCCGAGACGTTATTGACCGTGATGGAAGCGCGATCAACCTGAACACGAGGTTCAATTCCTGCGAGCAATCGAAGAACTAGCAAGAATAAGATGTATGCAATCTGATATTGCGAATAAAATTGTAGTATAGATGGTATTGAAAACAAAAGTGGGATCCCGAAGGCTGTCTTGACAGGTGGTCGTCCGACACAACTGAAGAACAGAAGTTTGCACAATGGCTAAACCTAAATTCAACGAAATTCGAGTTCTAGCCAGGGGGACGGCGGCTCCTATATGGGAAGACGACCAGGGGTGGCGGCCAGGGAAGTGGACGCACGCCCCTAGGGTTACAAAGCCCATGGGCCCAAGAGGAGGTGGCGCAGCACCCTTTTTGACTCGGTAAAAAAAACAGACGTGGATTGTTTTGTTTATTGTGGTCAGCTCGGTTGGACTTTGAAGCTGAGGTTGGATCCATTGGAAAGTAGACTTGATAAGCTTTCAATGAAGTCCAAGAACATCTCAAACGGAGTCCGTATGAAGAAGTTAAGGCTGTTTGAACTTAGTGCTATCGCAGCAGTCCGAACTCGAATTCAGAACGAGCCCAACTCGAACTCTTGCTTGGCTCGGACCCAAAGTGACGTGATGTCCTCCATTATGCCTCCTATGCTTGTCCATGACTCCACATACCTCTCCTTGGTCCTTTCCCATGTTCCTAAGCACAATTAAATCACTTGCATTAGGTAGCGATCTATTCTCAGTAATATATAACCCTATAAACGAATTCACCTGGTGATTAAGTTGGCGAGCACGAGCTCGAGTAATTGGTCCTTGTAATATTGGTTGTGGATCAGCTGTGTGTGTAGGCGTAGTTGTATCCAAATTAGGGATGTCCTCATCATCCTCCCCTTCTTGCATTTGAGCCGTCCTCGACTCAAGCTCATCCTGTTCTCCCAAGTATGGTTTCAAATCTGCAATGTTAAATATGGGACTAACCCCAAAATCTACAGGCAGGTCAAGTTTGTATGCGTTATCATTAATCTTTTCTAACACTTTGAAAGGACCATCTGCTCGAGGCATCAATTTTGACTTTCTCAATTCAGGGAACCTATCTTTTCTCAAGTGCAACCAAACAAGATCTCCTGGTTCAAAAGTTAAATGTTTTCTCCTTGACTACCAAAGAAGTTTATATTTAGCATTGATGCGCTCTATATTCTCCTTAGTTGTCTCATGCATTTTTAAAATCAATTCAAGACGTTGGTTAGCATCAAAGTTCAATTTATCCAAGATAGAATAGGCATTAAATCAATAGGAGCACGAGGCACAAAACCATAAACAACTTCAAAAGGGCACATCTTTGTAGTAGAATGCAATGAACGATTATAAGCAAACTCAATATGAGGCAAGCATTCTTCCCACAATTTTAAGTTCTTTTCAACACCGCCTAAGCATTGTAGATAAAGTTCTATTCACAACTTCGGTTTGTCCATCGGTTTGGGGATGACAAGTAGTAGAAAATAACATTTAGTCCCCAATTTAGCCCATAAAGTTCTCCAAAAGTGGCTAAGGAATTTAGCATCACGATCTGAAACTATAGTATTAGGCACACCATGCAATCGAACAACTTCACGAAAGAATAAATCAGCAATATTGGCGGCATCATTGCTCTTATGACATGGTATAAAGTGAGCCATCTTAGAAAATCTATCAACAACCACGAATATACTATCGCTCCCTTCTTTGTTCTAGGCAATCCTAAAACAAAGTCCATCGAAATATCTTCCCACGGGCGCTGGGAACCGGTAGAAGCATGTATAAACCATGAGGATTAAGTCGTGACTTAGCTCTTTGACATGTAGTGCAGCGAGCAACGTAACGCCGACGTCTCGTCTCATCTTTGGCCAAAAGAAATGATCGCAAGTATATCCTCCGTTTTCTTCACGCCAAAGTGTCCCATCACCGCCTCCATGCGCTTCTGTAACAACAACAAACAAACGGAGCTAGCTGGAATGCATAGCTTGTTAGCTCTAAACACAAACCCGTCATTAATGATAAATTTGTTCCACGTTTTCCTTCTTTACAATTCAACAATATATCTCAAAATCAGCATCATGCACATATTGCTCTTTAATAGTCTCCAATCCAAAAATTTTGAAGTCAAGTTGTGAAAGCATGGTATATCTCTAGACAAAGCATCAAGAATAACATTCTCTTTTCCCTTCTTGTGTTTTATGACATAAGGAAAAGACTCAATAAATTCAACCCACTTTGCATGTCTACGGTTCAATTTACTTTGACTTGAATATGCTTTAAAGATTCGTGATCGAATGTATAACAAATTCTTTGGGCCATAAATAATGTTGCCATGTTTCCAAAGTTCGAAATAGTGCATATAATTCCTTATCATAAGTAGAATAGTTCAAACTAGGCCCACTCAATTTCTCATCAAGTATGCTATAGATTTACCTTCTTGTAGCAATACGCCACCTAAACCAATTCCGCTAGCATCACATTCTAGTTCAAAAGTCTTATTAAAGTCAGGGAGTTGGAGTAGTGGTGCATGTGTTAACTTATCTTTCAAGGTGGTGAAGGCGTTCTCCTGTGTGGCGCTCCAAACAAATGGCACGCCCTTCTTGGTGAGCTCATTCAATGGTGCAATGATGGTGCTGAAATCCTTCACGGCGGCGGTAGAATCCAAAGAAGTCCTAAAAGCTTCGCACTGTGTGACCGTGTTAGGAGTCGGCCAACTCTGTATTGCTTCAATCTTGGCTTGATCAACTTCAATTCCCTGTGGAGTAACAACATATCCAAGAAACGCGACTCGATCGGTGCAAAAGGTGCACTTCTCAAGGTTACCAAATAAATGTGCATCACGTAAGGCATTAAAAACAGCACGTAAATGGTCAAGATGTTCCTCTAAGGATTTGCTATATATCAATATATCATCAAAATAAACCACCACAAATCTACCAATGAAAGCACGCAAAACCTCGCTCATTAGTCTCATGAAAGTGCTAGGTGCATTAGTTAATCCAAAAGGCATTACTAACCACTCATATAACTTTGAACTTAGTTTTAAATGCTGTTTTCCATTCATCGCCTAATTTCATGCGAATTTGGTGATATCCACTACATAAATCAACCTTGAGAAAACAACAGAGCCACTCAATTCATCAAGCATATCATCTAATCTAGGAATAGGATGACGATACCTAATGGTGATATTATTGATTGCTCTACAATCTACACACATGCGTCATGATCCATCTTTCTTAGGCACTAAAATGACCGAATAGCACAAGGACTAAGAGATTCACGCACATACCCTTTAGCAAGCAATTCTTGTACTTGGCGCTGAATTTCTTTAGTTTCTTCCGATTGGTCCTATATGGTGCGCGGTTGGGCGTTGATGCGTGGAATTAAATCAATTTGATGCTCAATCCCTCGAAGTGGTGGCAACCCGCGGTATGTCCTTGGAAGACATCGTTGTACTCCGCAAAATGTTAGTGACAAGCAGGAGGCAAAGAAGAAGGTGTATCCTCAAATGAAAACAAAGCTTCTTTGCAAACTAATGCATAGCAAATAGAATTACTAGCATCCATTCGGTCATATCAGATTTGGTAGCAAGAAAACTAGCACCTTTCAATTTAATTTCTTTATTCTTCACATGAGTAGATTTAGGTTCTTTCTTTTATGTTGCTGAAGTTCTTTGCTACAATCTGATTTTCGCCTTAGCATTCTCCCGATTCTTCTCTCTACTAGCTCTAGCAAGTTCATCTTTAACAATTTGTTCAGAGTCATAGGATGCATCACAATTTTCTTTCCTTGAACATGAGAAAGTATTGATTATTCCTACCATGATGCACACAATCGTGATCGTATTGCCAAGGTCGTCCTAATAACAATGAACAAGCTTGCATAGGAACAACATCGCAATCAACATAATCATGGTATGAACCCATAGAAAAGTTTACTCTCACCATTCGTGTTACCTTCAACTTACCACTGTTGTTGAACCATTGAATATGGTATGGGTGGGGATGAGGGTTGGTCGGCAAAGCAAGCTTCTCCACCATATCCATATTCGCCAAATTTTTGCAACTCCCACCATCAATAATTATGCGAATCGAGCGTTCCTTAGCAACGCCCTTGATTTGAAACAAATTATGGCGTTGATTTTGCTCAGCACGAGAAACTTGAGCACTTAGTACGAGTTGCACTATAATGCTCAAATACTTGTCGGCATCTTCGGCGCCAACATGTTCCTCCTCATGATCAGATTCGTCATCAAGTCCTGCAGGGTCAGTTGCAAGCATAGCATATGTTTCATCATCAAAATCACTAGCAGAGGAATACCCACCATCATCGCGTATGATCAGTACGCGCTTGTTTGGACAATCCCACATGATGTGTCCATAGCCTTTGCACCGATGGCATTGAATATCCTTAGTTCGCCCCGTCAAGCAATCAAGAGGAAGTTTTTGTAGACGCTTGCGGTGCTGATTTGGTTGCTTCAGAAACTCGTGGTGCTGAGTTTGAAGTAGCGGGGCGCGGCTTGTTGTTGAAGGGTGGCGGTGGGGGTGCACTGATGTCCGGGGTAGTAGATGTGCGTGGTGTCCATGAGTTTGTGCGACCTGCAGAAGAGTTAGATCGTGTCCTCGTCTCGCGCGCCCCCGCACTTCACGTTCGGTTTGCAAGCAAGATGAAACAATCTAGTAATGGAGTTGTAATCTTTATAGTCAAGGATGTCTTGAATTTCTCGATTCAACCCTCCCAAAAACCTAGCCATTGATGCCTCCTCATTCTCATCTAAACCACAACGCAACATACCAATTTGCATTTCTTGATAGTAGTCTTCCACAGACTTTGTACCTTGTTGTAAGTGTTGCAATTTATTTAACAAATCACGAGCATAATATGAGGGAACAAATCGATGCCGCATAAGCAATTTTAAAGCCTCCCAACTGTTAGGTATGTTATTGGGATATTGACGGCAATGTTCTTTCCACCAAATAGAAGCAAAATCGGTAAATTCACTAGTAGCAGCCCTAACTCGTCTAATCTCAGGAACTTCATGGCAAGCAAATTTTTGATCAACAGCTAGTTCCCAATTAAGATAACCATCAGGATCATATTTACCATTAAAAGAGGGCATAATGAATTTAACCTTAGCGAAAGAATCATCGTGGTCACGTACCTCACGTTGTGGGGTCTCGTCGCATACCTTGTCGATTAAAACGCAACTGTCGATGAGCTCGATCGTTGTTATTGTTACCCATGTCATTGGCCTCGGTATCGTCACATAGTCGAATTCATCTTGTCCTCTACCACCGGCAGCAGGGGAACACCGGTGGATGCATGGGCCATCTCATCAAGGCGCTATAATACCGCCAAAGAAGTGTTAGTGAGGCCTTGCGCTCTCTCCATCGCGCGAGCGTGGCGTTTGCCTCAATTTGGGCGCCTCAAGTTGAGCAAGTCGCTCATTCGTGACTCGACATCTTCCTCAAGACCCTCCGCACGAAGGTTCATGAGGCGTCGGAAATGTTGTACGATTCCTTCATACGAGGAGTATGAGATGTATCCTCATCCGAATGCTCCGCAGATCCCGCCATTGTTAGCAAATCACAAGTATATGTCCCTAGCAACTACTAGGATGTGGTGGTTCAAAGTCGCTCACACTCAAGCCTTCTATCGAATTCTTACCAATTCTTACCAAGCAAACAGGGTGATCGCGACCAGCGGTGTCAATGTATCTCAAGATTGGATGGAGCGATTGGCGGTGAAGATCGACCAGACGGTTGTAGAAAAGGTGTGGTGGGAAGGCTCAAGTATGGTAGCAATGGATTAGCAACTATCAAATCGAGAATGCAAGTGAAAAATCGCTCAACGCCGGTTAGTCGGGTCCTAGGCTAGATCGACTAGAGACGCGAGCCTAGAACACAAACGAAAGCACAATGCGACAGAGCTAGAGAACGTGGCACACGGAGTTCGGAGGCTCGAAAAGGATGCCATCCGCACGGGAACCTTAGAATCGCTGGAGAGGACTCTGTCAATTTTGAGCGAATTATGAGAAACTTGATTTTTCTCGGTTTGCGGCCCGTTTGAGGCCCTAAACGACCTTTTGGGGTCGGTTGCTACGCGTGTGCTCGATGGCTTACGCGGATCTAAAATCCCCAGATTTCCCAAACTTCTTCTTTTTTGGCTCTATTTTCCCGTTTCCTTTCCAACGGATCAAGAATCGCCTCAATCGGAGGTCGTATGCAAAAGTTGTGTTTTTTTTTCTTTTTCTTTTTGATCGCGTTGCCGAAGTCAAATGAATCTCGTGTTTCCTTCAGCGACATTAAAATTAACCTCTTTTTTCTCTCTCTCTCTCTCTCTTTTTTGTCACAAACCAAACGAGTTTTTGTTTTTGGTTAGGGTTTTCCTTGGAGTGGAGGCGGCGGGAGGATTGTAGCTTGCAATGGGGAGGATGGTAGCCACGAAGGATGCGGCAATGGATGGCGGCGCGGGTGGTGGAGGTAATGGCTCTGGTGGTGGAGGCAGACGGCAGATTGAACCCAACCACAACGGTTCTACCAAACGTGAACAGAACTCAAAACTCTAAAGGAACTAGACACTAAGACCAAAGAAAGGACACGACGATGCAATCGAAAGTTCAACAATGCAATGCATCAAAAGAAAGATGCAATGGCGCAATTGGTCTTGGACAGATGGGTGATCTAATCCTATAGTTTTTTTTTTTGCTTTTTCGGACTTTCGAAATAAACAACCTAACTACGAAAACAAGAAATTCTCACCGAGCAACCTTGGGCTCTGATACCACTTGATGGAGACGGGGTGCCCGATCTTTCGATGAGATTGATAACTATCGATTTTGGGTGGAGGTGACTCTCGCGATCCGACTACAACCGTACGACGACGCTTGCGCCTTAGCAATCGTTGAACCAACTCCAGACGTTATTGACCGTGATGGAAGCGCGATCAACCTGAACACGAGGTTCAATTCCTGCGAGCAATCGAAGAACTAGCAAGAATAAGATGTATGCAATCTGATTTTGCGAATAAAATTGTAGTATAGATGGTATTGAAAACAAAAGTGGGATCCCGAAGGCTGTCTTGACAGGTGGTCGTCCGACACAACTGAAGAACAGAAGTTTGCACAATGGCTAAACCTAAATTCAACGAAATCCGAGTTCTAGCCAGGGGACGGCGGCTCCTATATGGGAAGACGACCAGGGGTGGCGGCCAGGGAAGTGGACGCACGCCCCTAGGGTTACAAGGCCCATGGGCCCAAGAGGAGGTGGCGCAGCACCCTTTTTGACTCGGTAAAAAAAACAGACGTGGATTGTTTTGTTTATTGTGGTCAGCTCGGTTGGACTTTGAAGCTGAGGTTGGATCCATTGGAAAGTAGACTTGATAAGCTTTCAATGAAGTCCAAGAACATCTCAAACGGAGTCCGTATGAAGAAGTTAAGGCCGTTTGAACTTAGTCTTTGTCGCAGCAGTCCGAACTCGAATTCAGAACGAGCCCAACTCGAACTCTTGCTTGGCTCGGACCCAAAGTGACGTGATGTCCTCCATTATGCCTCCTATGCTTGTCCATGACTCCACATACCTCTCCTTGGTCCTTTCCCATGTTCCTAAGCACAATTAAATCACTTGCATTAGGTAGCGATCTATTCTCAGTAATATATAACCCTATAAACGAATTCACCTGGTGATTAAGTTGGCGAGCACGAGCTCGAGTAATTGGTCCTTGTAATATTGGTTGTGGATCAGCTGTGTGTGTAGGCGCGGTTGTATCCAAATTAGGGATGTCCTCATCACCTCCTGAGGGATATTATCTTCACGAGCAATAGTGTTGTTCCACTCGACTGCTTCAGCAGCAGTCGCGTATCTATCGGCCATCTCGAAGAGTTCGACGACAGTGGCGGGAGGATGTAAAGTGATGTCCTCTGTTATTCTCCTGCTGCGGACTCCCTTCTTGAAAGCCCTGATCACAGATGAGTCAGAAACTTCCGAATAGAATTTCGAACCTCACTAAAGCGCCTGATGAATTGACGCAGAGTTTCATGATCGTTCTGTCTTATCCGGTGCAAGTCGTCCTCCTTTCCAGGGCGGTTGTAGGTGCCCTGGAAGTTCGCCAGCAAAAGGTCGCAGAGGTGCTGCCACAAGTAGATCGATTCGAATGGTTGGTTTAAAAGCCATGATTGAGCCGATCGAGCACAGTCGGGGAGCATCGTCAATCCTGCCTCTAGGAGAATGATTCTTATCAGGGGGAATGACAAAGACCTCCCGTGGATGACCTCCACTTGTGCTCGAGACCTCCTCGCTTGAGGAGTAGTCGAGTGACACCATCTGGCGACTTGGAGTAAACCCCTCCAAGTAGGGGAACTCTGGGTTATAACCGTATCCGTCTACAGGTGTGTCCTGCGATGGGATGGTTGAACTTGATGGAAAAGTGTGCTCGATCCTCTTCTCTACGGAATTATCCGGAGAAAGAGGACCATCAGGTGCCGATGGAGCTCTCGAATGATGGCTTCCAGAACTTGTCTTGCCAAGTTGTACTGCCTTAGGGGGACTCGAACACTTGGAGGAAAAACTCTCGTCGTGTTGTGAATCTGCCCTGGGGCAGTCCTATTCGTGGTCGTGTTGACCCTTGCCCTCTGAGGAAGCTGGTTCCTCAGCTGGGCGTAATGTTGTGGGGGATGAGGATCCCTCCTTAACTCCGGCGGTGATGTGGTCTCCGAGATCTGATAGAAGATCTCCAGAGGCGGCAATACCGTCAGATGATTCGATACTCGGCTTGTAGTCGAAACCGGCATCCATGTCGATGTCTGTGTAATCGGCCAAGTCGAACCAATTCTCTTCGTTCTATTCTCCTGCCATGGTAGCATCAAAGAGAAAAGAAAGAACTGTTGACAAGGAATTACCAGAAGATCCCCACAGTGGCCGCCAACTGTCGGTGTTTTAGAACCGATCTTACGTAAAGATTATTTGATTCGGGGGGTCTCCACAATTGATCACGCAGACAAAGGAGACACGGGGATTTTTATACAGGTTCGGGCCTTCTCCAAAGAGAATAACAATCCTACTCCTGTGTGTACTGTATTGGGTATCCTGGTTACAATCAGGGAACAGACTTGCGTTATACAGACTGTCCATCTCCCAAAAAAAGGTCTCCCCCCTTTTATCTCTAAAAGACATCTATTTATAGTGTATCGTGAGGAAGGTTGTCGTTCCAGGTCTGGAGGTGCTCATTTAATTATTGTAATAATGAGAGTAATTGCCGGAGTAGTAACCTCCCCACGTTGCCTGACGGTTATCTTGGCTGCTCAGATTTCACAGTTAATAGGGCCTACTGGTGAGTGGACCTAGTTATTTGTGGAGAAGTCACGGCAGGATTGGTCGTAGTGGGACTCACGACCAAGGGGTAGTCGTAGAAAAGCTTACGACTAGATACTGGTCGTAGAAAGACTTACGACCGAAGGTAATCGTAGGAGAACTTACGATTACGGGGTAGTCGTAGAAATACTTACGACTAGGGGGGTGGTCGTAAAAGGATTTACGACCACCTAACTAACTTCTCCCTTACAACTATGAGCCCATGTAATATGTAACATATTACATGATTACGGATAAATAGTAAAATGAGGATTATTAGATCCTCATCACCCATGATTAGTAGCTAGCTCATGGAGTGACACATCAATGAAATATCATCTAATCAATTATTTAAATAAAAATATAGCAAAATACTAATAAATACTAATAACTAGATTTTATGGTCAACGTTTACTTAACTTGCCATGCAGGGATTAAGAAACAAATGAAACTCTTGCAATAGAAAAGAAACTTGTGGTGTCATTCAACAAGCCCACATGCAATCGAGTAGGGAACGCATCCTAATTCGCAAAGTCTTCAAAGAACTCCACCTCGTAGAACTCTTGAGCAGTTTGACCTTCTTCAACTGAGTAGCAATGTTTAAAGCCGTGAGTATATAAAGTACTCAGCAAGTCATAGAGAACAGTATGCAATTAATATTCATACAAGGCTTGATCAAAGCAATAGCCATATGTTTTTTTTTTGTTGCAAAAAGCAAATATTAACAGTAAATACAATAAGTAGACTATAAAGCGTAATCAAAAGATAATAATAAATAAAGAGTAAACAATTACTTTGAAACAACTAGTGAGCCTCCCATTCACTTCTCAACCAAACCACCAAGTGAACATCCCCTCCACTGTCGGGACCCAAAAATACAATTCTGAACCCTCTGTGTATACTGTACTAGTTCAGAATCACGCTAGTGCACACAATAGCAACATCGATGAAATATCATTTCATATACAAAGATGACTAATAAATAGGCAAATAACAATAATTATCATAGTAGCGATCTTAAGGTCAAAACTTACAATTAATGCCTCAGAAGACGAATAGCTCAATTAAGTTACAGCGGAACATAACAGAATAACTTCAGTGAAGCACATCCAAATGCCTACAGGCAATCGGTTGGGGGTAGCACGACCTAGTTCTCCACGATTCTTGAAGTAGACTTTGTTGACCAACGATTCCTCCACTTTATCTGAATGATTGCAGCAAGAATAAGTACTCCAAGTACTCAACAAGTTGTACCACAAGATGCAAATATAGATGATGGCTTATTACAAAGAAAATGACTTATATGGCTATTTTGCAATAAAACAACATTTGCAATTGAAGACAAGTAATAGATTGAAAGCATAATTCAAAACAAACAAACAAATAATAATTTAACAATTATTTTCACAAAGAACACAAAAGCCTAATCAATTTCTTTCACATAGCCATATAAGTTTATTCACACAGCTGTTCCTTCCCAATTGTTTTATGAAAATCTACCCCTCGTGTGAAATCCCCGAGCATGTCCATGGCCGCAGACATGGCTATTCGAATAAATTGCTTAACACACTATAGCGGTTGTACACTTTATCCACACGATACAATCAAGTAGCTAGCACTAATAATAACAAAACTTTTCCGAAACTTCATCTCAACAATTGACACTCGATGTGCTTTACCATCGTACCAACCCAAACACAATGCTTTAGCACAACACACACCGTTGGACCTAAAGACAACAAACTGCTCATAAATGTAACCTACAAAGTAGTTCACACCTCCACCCATCACTTAACCTACTACCTGAGTAGACAATGTCGAGAATCCATAACTTACTAAGTTAGGCCCATCCCATTAGGCATGTGATCGTACAGTAAGGCTCAATTCAATGGCGCACAAAGTTAAGTCCTTAATTGACCAAGGCAAGATTTCCAATTTCTAACTATGCCATAAAGATTACCATTCCCAATCACAAAGCTCCACCATATCACATAGTATCCACCACTAGCCTCAACCCAAATATTTTCTCACCCTGTTGATTAAGTGCAACACATGCCATCAACGAGTAATAGCACACAGTTTTATCACAAAGTTTCATAATCACTTAGCCAATTTATAATTTGCAACTCAATGAATGAATGACTCGTTGCATGGCTAAGCAAACTACTCGTATCTAACCAACCCACGTTGGGGCTAAAATATTACCAACTAATTAATTGACCAATCTAGGGTGACAAAAGATCATGACAATACAATAGACAAGGTGGATATAAACAATTAGGATAAACAACTAATCCCAAAGTATTTAAATAATTACTTAAAAGAATGTAGTAATTTGAATCGAAGTAATTTTGAAAACTGGGTTCAATATGATCAAAGATACAACTTGCCTCGCTATAGCAATGATGATCTTAATTTAGCTTCGATCTTCTACTTCCTTGACCTTCAGCTCCTTTGAACGGTTCCAGCTTTAACGTCTAACGAGAAAGAAAACGCACAAACAAACAAAATTCAAAAAGATAAATCAAATAAACTCCAAATTAAAACTGAATGGTACCAAAGGGTAGATATTGAATTTAGATGAATTTAGAAACTTGAATGGGTTCAATCGGAGTTCGTATGAGAAAGAACGAGCTCTCAGAAAACTGAAATTCACACAAAATGATAAAATCAGAATTTCAGGATTTAGGGAATTGTTTTTTTAAAGGAAAAACAATTTACTACATCAGCATGACATCAGCAGGGAATTTGGGCTGAAAAGAAAATAAAAGAATATGAACTAACATGTGGGACCCATTGGATAATTGAATTTCAGAAATTCAATTAATTTCGAAAAGGAAAAGTGGATGACAGATGGGCCATTGGTCCATCGACCAAGTCCACGGAGTTGGGCTTGGGTTCATAGTGGATTGGGTCCATGGAACAGTGCCTGACACATGAGTCCACAGGTAAGTGACTTGGTTCACATGAACCATGTCCACACAATTTCGATTTTAGGGTTTGGTTAGGTGCTACACAAGTGGTGGCTTAGGTGGTAGACTTGCTCACATGTCATGCATGTGGCGATGATGTGGAGGCCACGGAGGACAGAGAGAGGATGAGATGGCGTGCTGACATGGCAGGAGGTGGTGAGCATAGAGGCACGGTGGCGCACGGCCTTGCCGGCTCGTCGGAGTTGCAGGCCACAGCGGCGCAAAAGAATGGGCAAAACAGGAGAGGAGATCAAGGCAAGGATGATGACGCGGTTGCCAAGTCCCAAGGTCACCAGAGATGGCCGACGACGAGCTTCAAGTGGTGGCGATGGTTCGGCCACAGCGACGACGGCGAGGGAAAAGGATTTGGCCAAAAAGAAGTGGGCATGACATAGAACGTGGCTCGGGGAGCAAGATGGCGGGTCAAAACGCGGCGGAGATCACTGGAGGTGACGAATTGAAGTGAGGAAGAGGTGGTGGCCGGGGTTAGAGGAGAAGAAGGAATCTTGGGCTACGATGCATGAAACTGGAAATTGAAAGATGGGATGGATAGAACGGGAGACGAGGCACAAGGTGACGTGAGAGGTTTCGCTAGGAACTCACCATGGCGATGGTGAACGGGATGGAGATGTTTCGGGTGGTTGGAGACATAGAAGACGATGATGGCGTTGGCGGTGCAATGCATGGGAGCTCCGGACGATGTGAAGACCGAGAAGAGGAAGACGAGGTTCAAATTAGGCGGTGGCGCAAATGGGCGCAGAATTTCTTTACCAGTAGAGAGGCTTCCATGGCAGAGAATGGCGATGGAGAGGCTCAGCATCGGCTCTAGAGAAGAAGCGCTCATTGCAATAAGAAAAGAGGAAAAGGCAGGTTACAAGAAAAAGCCACGGCGTATTAAAAAAACAAAAGATCACGCAAATGGAGGGCGTTCATGCGGTTTTGAGCTAGGGGTAAATTGGGAAGAGTAAACCTTAGTCCACAATTTCAGATTGTGTATTTAATCTATTTGAGCAATCTTGTGGAGGCGAGCTAGGCAAAATACTCTAGCTTGGGCTTTTTCGATTGCATAGGATATACACATACCGTCCGATAGATGATAGTCAAAGTGAGGTTACTACTGAAATTCACGATTTATTTTCTACTTCTAGTGTTGTTTCTCACATTGTGCAAGTTGATATTAAAGAAAATGAGTTGAAAGTTGAACAACCGAGACCGTTGGACGTGAAAGACGAGGAGATAACCACGGTGGGGATAGAGTGCTTTGATCCAATGGTTTCATGATGATGATTTGATATCTACAACACCTACAAATAACCGAGGAGGATGGTAAAGGTAATGAGAATGGTGTTGAATTGCATACTCATCAAGAAGAGTTACGCATTTAGTTCGATCTCTAGTGTTCCTTTGAATATTCCATGTTCTGAAATTTGTACGCTCAATTTACATAATGTGGAATTGATTACCCATAAGGACGTTCTTACTAAAAATATCTTTTGATGATCTTTTATACTATATCATGTTCGATGTTCATAGAGAGCTATCTAGTGTGATTGAGAATCTTGCTAAAGTTTCATGTTTAAAATCACTGTTAGTACTTATGCCTACACATATGCATTCAATTTGATTGGAGATTATGTGTAGATGACAAGTTCTATGTTTATCGAATATGCATTACTCGTGATAATCTTGCTGATTTAAACTTGCATGTTTTACGCAAACCATCTATTGAGAAATATCATGATCATTTTGAGATGGATTTTAATACAAGTGTCTATTGTTTAGAACGCAATATGATGCCTACTTGTTTCTCCTATACATGTAAACAACGAGTCGAGTTGAAGCATGGAAGAAACTAAAATTTTCTCTCCAATATTTGAACAACTTGATCTAGTGGGTCCTCTTATATCTTGTCCATGTACTTACCAAAGTCGAGGACGATTTTTCTCATGGAGAGGAGAATGATGTGACTGAAAGTATCGCAATGTATATATCAAATACATCCTATGGCTGCTATGATCCTAATTATTTTGTGCGCAACAACGAGAATGTCACAACAATTGATGCATACATATACCACGTATATACGTTGTTACTGGACCAAAATCATACATAACATCACAATCAAATCGCTAACCTCTTATGAGCGCGGTCACTGTAGACAGCGGACTTCAAAATTCATAACTCTCTGCTCAGGCGTCCAAATAGGAATCTTGGACAATCTGAAGAGGTAATTGAAATGTCTAAATAAACGAGGATGGCCGGGGCTTTAAATAGACTCGGGGCATGCGCACATGGATGCCCAAAAGTGGCGGCGTTTAGGGTTTGCGGGAGCAGCTGGGCTGGTGATGCGGTCGTTGGGCTGGGCCGAAGTGAGGAACGGGCTGGAGTGGAGCTGGGCCGAAGGAGAGAGAAGGCGGAGTGGGCTGGAGCAAATTCGGCCCACAAAGGTTTTCGGAATTAAGAAACGATTAGGAATTAAAGAAAAACTGAAAATCCAAATAAGCTCAAATAAATTCAGAAAAATCCCAAAAAAATACAGAAAAATTCCTTGAAGCAACCCAACTAAAACTGTTTTTCTTAAAATTGATGTTTAGATTTGTCAAATTAAATATTTAAATTTAGAAAATTCTCAATTAAACTTTATTAAATCAAATAAAATTGATGAAATTTTTCAGGGACCTAAACTACTCAAATTTTTTTGAAAAACCAAATTTTGAAGAGTTACGTCCACTAAGCGAACATCACATTCACTTTAGCTTCCCTTTGTTTGTGTGTACAGTGAGTTTTGAACTTGTATCGTGGAACGAAGAGTAAGTGAAAAAGTTGAGGGCCTGGCTATTTATGGATCTTGGAGGCTGGAAGGCGCATCTGGCGTGGACAGGTGAACCTTTGGTACTATCATTCACCTTGTTTCCTCGATGAAACGGAACAATCTACCACGCAGGAGAGGGTCACGCGACAGGGGAGCCGAAAATGGTATTTTAGGACTAGTTCTTTGTCCCGAATCCTAGCCTACACGCAAGTATAACGAGTGGCGCTAAATGCGTTTTTAAGTGCTTTTTGCATCATTTTTTTCGGATCCAGCCCAAGTGAATGTTACGTAACAAGCTGAACCTAGGATTGGTGTGACACCTTATGTCTGTCGGATAGCACATCTTGCTTTCTCAATAATATCGTACTTCCTTATTTATTGACAGATAATTAGAGTTCGATTCTCATCAACCACGTATTGCTTGTGTTATTTGTGTAGATTTTTCATTATAATTATCCAAAATTTGAACCTGTGGGTTGCGAGTTTTAAGTTGATTGCAGTAGCTAGCGGTTCCGGCCATCTAAAAAAAATTACATAACCTTTGTAATACATTGAACAGATATTTAACGAGTATTAATTCCACAAGACAAATGAGATCTTCTAGAAACTAAACAAAATTACAAATTAAGACAAATGCCACACCCTCAGACATAAGAAAATGTAACAGGTTAAAGATGGCCCTCCGACTACACCCAACATGCAAATTTGTGCACTAAACTAGAGACCGCATGAACCGCTCCGTGTTCTTGACGTTGTTTCCCTCGCCATTAAAACAAAAGAAAAGAAACTGCAAAGGTTAAGGATAGATTAATATGCACTCCACCAACCAAATCTCTCTTGAAAGGCACACTAAGAAAAGGATACAGGAAAAGAAGAACAGATGACGAGGTAAACCAAAAATAATGCAGAGTTAGATCGTAAGGAGCTATCACGTGACGCCCTTGTTGGACTTCGGTTGCCATGACAAAAAATCTCAAGTGGAGCGGTAGACTGGAACAGCTCGATCGATCCTTCCGTCCCTCACAACCACTAGCTACCTTACCGTTCAGGACGGTTGCTCTCAAAGTCTCAAGAATGGCCATAAACTAATGAACCATGTCCATGATAGCGCCATAATTATCTTCAACGGTCCAACTAGCACCCTGGAAAGGGCCTTTCAATGCGATTTAGTACACATAATATTGAATCAGCAACCTCCTTACTGAAAGTCGCTACCTAGCTCCCTACCGCCCTGCGTGTACACTCCGGTGCAGCAGGACTACAGATTTCGTATAGACTTACTACGGTGCATATCAAATTATAACTTTTTGTTATTTTAATGAGAGAGTGCCAAGCTGTCATTTTAGGTGGGGAGTAATGTTGGTGAGAATTGTTATCCAATGCTAATCCTACATCGGTGAAAACATGGGAGAGGGCCGGAGCCTCAACATTAGGAATTTTTTTGTTTAAATGGCACTATTTGGAGTGACACCGTGGTGGTGCGTACGAGGGGTCGCATATGACGCCCCGTGGTGATACGGTGGAGAGCACTATTTTTGCAATTGCGTCTGTGAGGACGCTATTTTTACTAATACCACTTCAAATAGTGTCATTTAGGCCAAAAACTCCAACATTAAAGGCCCCTTCTCACTGTACCACCTAGCAAATAGAACCAATCTTGAGACAACCCAGTGACCCCCTTCTCTTCCCTACCATCTTCTTCTCCCGCCTCCCCGAGCCCACTTCAGCCACAATCTGGTGGCTGTCAGCCAGCTCCGCAAGGGAGCTATGTCTGCCGGCGCACCTCCTTATTGCCGCCCCACTGCGGCGCCCGCGGCGCTGTGGCTTCTTGGCGGGGAGTGCCGCTGTTTGTGCGTACGGCCAATGCGACCATGTCGTGTGGCTAGAGTTGAAGTAACTTGAGGTGTACAACCGTTGTAGATGACTCCCTATCTATGAGGAGGTTGTTCACAAGATTCATACATGTAGCCCTCAAGTTGCTCTATATTTCCTATATTAAAACCTAATCAAAAGGCTCACGAGCAAAGTAATTTTCCTATGTTCAAATTTTATTAAACAGCTCATGAGCAAAGTTTATATGTTATAACCGATAAAAGGGTTAACGATCTATACTTCTCCATACATTTTGATCATACCAAATGTGATTTATTTATCTATGACCGATTTGGTGTGCTCTCATGTCAAATTATCCTATCCTATCATTATTTGTACTAGATAGTGCCTTTTTGCATAACTTTCATTGAAAGTTTGGAACCAGGTCAAGGCCTCAAGGGCCACACACCTACAATTACCATTTGCAACCCATCTCCCGACCTTGATGCCAATTTGATGATGGGAGTGTCTACATAGAATTTGATAATTTTCTCCGTAAAAAACTGTCATATTTTAAAAGTTTATTTACAACTCCATTATATATAAATTACAGTAAATTATTTATGTAATTTTTTTTACCGAATTATTTATGTAATTTTGGTTCTTGATCACTGTAATTATTCTTGAAAGTCTTAATAATTCATATTTCCATCACATGATTTAAAATCTCACGCGTACTTTGAGAGGTTGAGCAAAACCAAAGACAAAAAAACGATATACCAACAAAATACGGCAATATGATGAACCCGTTATGTTCTTCATATGTACTCTGAGAGCTTGAGCAAAAACAAAGACAAAAAATAAAATTATATACCAATAAAATACGGCAATATGGTGAACCCGTTATGTTCTGAATAAAAAATCATAATAAATTCGGATCCAATTCATCAGATGGGAAAAAGTGCAAATCTCAAAACATATCGAACGGATGAAAATTCAACTATTATAATTTTTTTTTACAGCACATCAATAACACGAATCTCATAGCACATTTAACGAACAGAAAAGTAACAGTTTTGATTTCAAAAAACTGTGAGAAGTTATATAGCAATTCCCTTTGATGATTGTTGACACTGCCAATTTGATTATTTCCTCTATATCAGAAATATACAGTTTGGCTAGCACCTTAATTTTCAGCCTCCAAATAGAAGTCCAAGCTGACACTGTCACTGTCACTGACGGACAAGAATGGCCTAGGTTTTTAGACCATGTTTGGAACCAGCTATTTCACCCAAAAAAAATCGCAACAGATTTACGGAAAACAGAAAGCTGGGCAATAGCCCGTGCAAGTGTTTTCAACAAAAAAAAACGTGTTGTACTTTAAGATTCGTGGGCATGCACACGTGGCGTTGAAGCAGTGGCTACTTGCCCCCAATCCCGTGGTCTCATCCTACCTATGGACCAGGCCTACATTGACTTCATGTGCACTTATCGACTTAATTAATCACTAATTACGACCCCCATTTCCTCCTCGATCCGTCCAAAGATTCATTCACCCACCGTCCGCTTTCACAACCCATCCTCCCGTGCACTGCACACCCCATCACCCCACACCCGAAGGACGCACCGCACTGACCGTGGTCCCATCTCACCTGCGGTCCCACGTTTCAGTCACTCGGACAGCATATCCCGCCCCCATGGCGCGCGCGTAAACCACACACAAGCAAGCCCCCTCCTCTGAAATCCACACACAGCTGGGCACACAGAGTCAGTGACATCTCATCGCGAAGACTCGAGCTCGGAGTCGGAGGTCAGCTCAACGGTGGAAAGCCAATCCGCTTTTCGCCGTCTCCTCCTCGACTCCTCGCACTCCCGATGCCCTCTCGCCAGCCTCCTCTCCCCTCCCCACCTGCGCCGCCTCCCACCGCCCATCACCACCTCCACAGCGGCAGCCACTCCGCAGCCGTCGCCGCGGCGGCGGGGGCGGTGGTGCTCGCTCTCGTGCTGCTGTGGTGGCTTCGGCGGAGGAAGCTGCGCGCGGCGGGGGAGGCCAAGGAGGGGGCGGAGAGGCTGCAGCGGGTGTCGTACCGGCAGCTGCGGCTCGCCACGGGGGGATTCGCGGCGGGGCGCAAGCTGGGGCAGGGGGGGTTCGGCCCCGTGTTCCGCGGCGCGCTTCCGCCTCCCCGTGGCGGCGGCGGCGTCGGGAGACCCGTCGCCGTTAAGGTCATGGACGCCGCGGGGTCGCTCCAGGGCGAGCGCGAGTTCCACAACGAGATCGCCATCGCCTCTCACCTCCTCGCCTCCGGTTCCGCCTCGGCCTCCTCTCCTGACCCGGATGCTGCCGCGAAGTCCGGTGAGAAGGCGCGTGACTCCATATTGCTTCCGTTCGCGTACTCGATGTCGGCGCGGGGAGAGGGGCGGGCGCGGCGGATGATGCTGGTGTACGAGCTGATGCCGAACGGGTCGCTGCAGGACGCGCTGCTGGGCCGGCGTTGCCCCGAGCTGGTGGCGGAGTGGTCGCGCCGGCTATCCGTGGCGCGCGACGTGGCTGCCGCGCTCCATTACCTCCACTCGGTGGTCAAGCCGCCCGTCGTGCACGGGGACGTCAAGCCCAGCAACGTCCTGGTCGACACGGACCTCCGCGCCCGCCTCGCAGACTTCGGCCTCGCCCGCGTCAATTCCGACCCCGACCACGACGGCAAGCCGGAGAGCGGAGTAATTGCGGAAGGAAGCGATGCGAATGGGAATGCCGATGGGGAATGTGACGATGACATCTCGGTGGTGGCGGAGAGCACGGTCACAACGACGGTGAATGGGGAGGGGAATGCTGCCCCTAAGTCGCCGGAGGATGACGAGGGCTTCACATCTGCTTCGCCGGCAGAGGCTGCATCCACATCCGGGTTTGACCGGACTAGTGTTGACAGTGGTATGAACAGCCGTAGCTGCAATGGTGGCGGCTCACGCACTGGTGGTGTCGCAGCGTCGTCGGGGACTGGGAGCGACTGGTGGTGGCGTCAGGATAATGGCGGGGGTAGCAATGGCGTAAAGGACTATGTGATGGAGTGGATTAGATCAGAGATCAAGAAGGAGCGCCCCAAGAATGACTGGATTGCAGGGGCAGCTGCGACCAACCCAGGTGCAGAGAGGAAGAAGCCAAAGCGGAGGGCGCGTGAGTGGTGGCGCGAGGAGTACGCTGATGAGCTCGCAAAGAAGCAGAAACGAAGGGCACTTGCCAAATCGAGGAGCGAGCAGGCAGGGCTGCAATGGTGGGAGCGGGATATTGACGACGGCTTGGATGGGAAGGGGCGGTCCAAGTGGAGTATGGTGAAGAGCTGGAGCCGGAGGAGCAACAGTAGCAGTGGCAACGGCAATGGCAGCATTAACTGGTGGGTCAACGGTGCAGGAAGCAGCCGCGATTGGGCAAGTGGGGAATTCGTGCCCAAGAGCGGTGGCGCAGTGAGCAGCACACCGAGCATGCGCGGCACAGTGTGCTATGTGGCTCCGGAGTACGGTGGTGGTGGTCCTTTGTCAGAGAGATGCGACATCTATAGCTATGGTGTCCTGCTGTTGGTTCTTGTCTCCGGGCGCAGGCCATTGCAGGTGACAGCCTCGCCCATGTCAGAGTTTGAGAAGGCAAGCCTCGTGTCGTGGGCGAAGCACCTCGCACGCGTGAGCCGCCTGATTGATCTTGTCGACCCGGCCCTGCAGGATGTTAACCGTGACGAGGCTCTGCTCTGCATTACCGTCGCACTCCTATGCATCCAGAGGTCTCCAGCTCGTCGGCCATCAAGTGAGGAGGTGCTCCGGATGCTCTCTGGTGAGGGAGAGCCACCGCACCTCCCGCTGGAATTCTCACCGTCGCCACCTGGCGGGTTCCCTTTCAAGTCCAGGAAAAAGTTCGGTGAGTTCCTTTAGGTTCTTGCTTCGACCCAAAAAGGTAGCATTAACCTTGTACCTTTAATGTTTGTTTCCCCCTGTACACATTCCTAGTTTCCGTCTTTCTTTACTCACTGATGTATAAAGCTCCCTAGGGGAAAAAGGTTATGGCAATCTTAATTCACATTAACATGAACTGTGCCCCCCCTTAATCACATGCGCAATCATAGGCCCTTAGTCATGCATGATTTAGTACTGAGACGACTTTAGTATCACTGTGGAGGGGGATGTCTGCCTTTTGTGCTGGTGTATCGTGAGGCATCTCACTTTTGGACAAGCTTAGAAGGTAGGAACCTGGTATTTTCTCTTCCTCTTCTGGGAAACCCCTTGTTTTGAACGAGTGTGCCCACAGCCCACTAATATGACTGATTCAAGCTTTTGATGTTCGCATATGCTCTTCTGCTCCTTTTGCGTCGACTTGGCGCTATCACTTTTCCTGCGTATCTGTTCTGCAGGGTTGCTACTGCTGGTTTAGAATATCAGAGTCAACCAGGTCATTATGCTATCTGGGAAAGGTTCATTGAAGTGGAACTATCAATCGATTTTGCTATTGTGGTTCACCAACATTTGTTTGACACATTATACTGGTAGGTTGGCATACATTGCTTTGGAGTTGGGTTGTCCTGAACTTGATGTTGATAATATTGGTAGTAGAATCTATGCGCTGTTTGATGTGGATGGTTAGGAAGCCTGTCAAAATTGGGTTATTAATTGGGGCATGAAAATTTTGAAGACTTGTCAACATTTCTACAGTCCTATTTTGTGCTTAAGAAACTGACATCGGATACCTTTCCGTAAAGTACTAGGGTTCTAAATCATGAGCTCTGTAGGAAATCTGTCAGCTGATAGGTAAATACCAACCGATTACTGTTGCAATTTTCTTTTGATACCTTAAAATTTAGCATTCTCTCTTCTTTAAGTTACTTCCTTGTGATTTTCATTTATTCATCCAAATTCATCCAATATGTGCGTCAGTGGTCCATTGATTTGAGAATGACGTTAACTCTCAACGGCCAACTGCACCTTAAGGGTATTATATTATGTTGTTTAGACTATCATTCATGTTGAGGGTAAATTAGTCCGCTGGGTCATGGCTATTGCCCATTTACCAACAACATTTTGATGTCTGCCGTATGTGATGACAGTGACACAGCAACATCTTATGAGACGTCAGCTCAACAGAAATTCTACTGGGCAACAGAAAGTGGAAACAACTAACAAGCAACTTTGTTGAAACTTGGAACTATAATTGGAACATAACATTGTCGACTAGGCACTGGTTGCAATACTAATTGTACTGTTCTAGTGATGGAACTGCTAACATGGTCAGATAGAGCTCAACCATGTTTTTTACAGCATTTGGAAAGGGTCCGTAAAATTGCGAGACTGCTACAGCCAATCTGGTTTTCTGAAATCAAGATAAAGAAATTCTCTGCAAAACAGAGGACACACTAGAGTGATCTCATATCTTGTGCAAAACTTCATTCCTCAATCTCATTTATTTGATAAAAGTATAAGACAATTTTCTGATCTACAGCAACATTTTCCTGTTAATTTTGTCTTCCATTTTTATTCTCATTTTCTCAATCGATTTAGGAATTGATGTTTTGCAGGATGTTGCGTCCCTCTAGTTCCTACTTATATTCTTTTTGGTCGAATTTTATAGTGATACAAGGAGCAAAAATGGGCAGTTTTTTAAAATTTTATTCCAAGTGTTACTGGCAAGTCCAAACTTACATTAAAAAAAAACCTCTTTTCTCACAGTGGGTGTCGTGGCATTGTTCATTTGCCAAGCTACCAACAGTGGCGCGCTAAAATGGGTTATTTTTTTTAAAAAAAGTTTGGTTGAAGGTTATTTTAAAATACTAGTTGAGTACCAGTGCTTTACTACGTATAAAAAAACATATTACTCTAGCACGTCGAGCTGTTTTTATTGAGATCCGTGTCAACCTTCGTCGTGTCTCCACATGTATTGTCGTGCTCGGTGCCTTAGTATGTTGTTGCTTGTTTTGCATTATGTTAGACATGTTTCCTGTTGAGACATGGTTTTCAACAACAACTGAAGCTCCCCACATTATCTGAAGACTTGTTGAGTCGTTGCTATGATTTGGGAGCGGTTCTATGAATGTTGCTTGATACAACATCAATGCAAGTAGTTTCAATAGAAGACATAACAAATTTAGCCGGTAAAAAACATATTACCCAAGCACGCCGCGTCATCGTTGCCTGGCTTGGCTTGCGCCACGCTATTAACCCATCAAGACACCTAGTTGAGCTCCATTGTGGTCCGTGTCGTGCCTCCAGCATTGTCCGTCTTACGTTGCACCTTTGGCAACAAATGACAAAAGTTTAATTATTTGTAATCGGACCTGATAAGATGTTTATCACACAAAGGAAATCAAGAAATTAGTGAAATGACAATAGGCTAGGTTTGCAACAAATTGCATAAAGAGTAAGCAACCGCTTGACCGAACTCGTTTCATTTAAACAATTCTTCATATGTATAACCCAAAGCATTGTTTATAGAACATATACCTAAAGTGGATTAATCAACTCTTTTGAAGCAGATATAAAGCTAAAAAAGGTGAGAGCAACAGTGAATTAAATCAAATGCTTCTAAATCCTCAGTTCAAATGCAAGGTCACTTTATTGTTGTTTTGATTAGGAAGAGATTCTAACACTAAGAAAGTCATTGCTTGTTATCCTAGGCATTTTGCCCAAGTAGCAGCTCATAAGGTTTCAATGTAAATTTCGTTTTCTCTCGAACATCTTGTAGGCAGGATTAGTACAATTCATTAGCGACAAACTTTGTGTTGTTCACAGGTTGTATTGACTGAAAACAATCACAAAACAATGTCTATCAAAGAAGAAAATTGGACGAAGGAATTGCTTACTTGAACTAAAGCATTAGCTACTCGATAGCTTTACTGTGCAGGCGCAATGGAGCTGGAGCATTAGCGTCATGTCTGTCTCCTCTTCGCAAGCCGCGTGTTGGCGCTACCTCGCACCATCGGCGCCAGGAATCCGCGCTGGCTGCCAAGGGTTGGGACCATATCACGCTGACTTCCTTGATGCCAAGAACCGGGATTCGTCCAGTGATGAGGCTATTCCTGGGGAGGCGAATGTAGATGAAAGGTCTGGGGCGGCGTTGATTGGGAGGGAAGACAAGTTGTTGGGATTTGTTCAGGAGAAGGGGGTATCGCGACGAGGAAAGCAGGGAGGCTACGTGATCAGAAGTAGAAAAATAGGAGGAAGGGTTCGCGAGGAATTCGGGAGGCGATGGATGTGCTCATATAAATTTTTCCAAAGAGAAGGGGTCGCGATGGATTCGGGGTGACAAGGCCGGGTCCACACATAGGCACACGATTTCTTGAGGGGGTGAAGATTGCTACTTGCGAGGATTGGAGGGTGATGTGGAGAATGCATCACTCACACAACTAGAGTCTTTTAAAGGGGTAAAGATTATCGAAGAAAAGGTTATTTAGTAAAAATTGTGCACGCATCTTAGGCCTATTTTGTATTATATTTTATTTTTCTTGTTCAAGACATTCAATATTTCTAAGGATGGGCTAGTGGTCTGTTGGTGGGAGTGAGGGTGTTTGTTCTCCACCCACTTGGATTCGATCTCTAGGATCGATGCGATATGCCTTATTTAATTAGAGTATACACGTGTATGTATTTAGTAGAAATAGTATACACAGGTATGCATTTAGTGGGAAGAGTGCATGCACTTCGTAAGGCTCTGAATCCTCATCAAAATTTGTAGTGTGTGTCATGGATGTGCACGCTCGTGCGTGGATGCGTAGCATCTACAACATAAATATGCCGTAAAGTAGCACGCATTACGATTGTTACGAAAAGTAGTGGAAGGGATGGAGATTTGATAGTGTGGTGGGGCAGGTGTGTAGGGTTCCCGTTGACATCCCTGTCATGTGTACATGCGCAACAGCAGCAGCAATTCAGGCACACGCGCAGGGCAGCACAAAAGGGAAAACAATTTCGGTGATTTTGCCCCTCGCCGAAATTTTTCTAATTCGTTCAAAAAATTGGAAATATTTGAATTTGGAAAAATTACATCCTAAATTTGATTTTGGACAAAATTTTGTCAAATTTCGTCCAAATTTCATCCTGTTTGAAAGCCCACCAAAATTTCATTGATTTAGGCCCTCAACGAATTTTAAAAAAACGAAATAAAGTTCCCTGGCACCAACAGCAAGTGATCACGCTTGATCACGTCCAGCATCTTATGCAAGTAGTTTATATAAGAAGTTAAGGAGAGTTATTTGATTTTATTAGCACTCTATATATCGTTCGATTAGATAAGACCTGTTAAATCAATTAGATTTGGTTGTTAGGGAAGCCATCATCTACTTGAGGATGGGATGGCACGTCAGTTTTTTCAAGCAGCGAATGAGTTAGGAAGTTCTCGAGTCTATCCCTCCTCGGCAGAGTCCCTTCTTCCTTGCCATGCGCCTGTCCTCTAAGCGCTGTTCTTTCTTCTGACCGTTGCTGTCGGTCTCTCTTTTTACGATGTTTTTCCCGTATATGCCAGTGTACACCACATTCCATTGTTCTCCCCGTGGGGTAGTAACTGTATGAAGTGGATTAGATGTCCAAGAGGAGCGGTGAAATAGGTTTTTTTTTTTACAATGGCTAAATTAAACAAATTTAAACCCAATTTATATACCCAACCTATGTGTCTAAAGCTTGGTAATGTGTTCACACAACTCCTACACAAGTCTAGCGTAGTTTTGAAAGCTAAGTTTCAATCCTACACAAGTCTAGTGATCTAGGAATTGAGAGAACAAGGATTGAAATGCGGAAATATAAAAGGGACAATAGACAACTAATTTTTCACCGAGGTCTCGGTGATTTGGTGATCTCCCATACTCCTCGTTGGAGCATTGTCGCAAGAGTCTAGCTCCTACTAGAACCCACGCAAGGATCCAAGCAATCAACTCGTGGTAGTCCTCCTCTCCGGATAGGTAGACTTCGAACCTTCACAACCCTCCCAATGCCCTCCACATGCTACTCCTTGGAAGGTAACCAAGAGCACGGCTCCAAGTCATCTACTCCAAGTCATCTAGACATCATCACCGAATTCCAAGAGTAATAAGCCCAAAGAGGTCGTTTGAACCTAGCATGGTCAAGTAGGAGTGATGCACACAACTAGGCCTAAGCTACTCGCTCACACTCAAGGTCCCAACTTGATGCTCATGACTGCCCTTGAACTCCCTAATATGCAAGCCACTGCTTTTGTTTTTGGAGTCTCAAGAGAGCTAATTTGAATGCCCATGGTCTACTTATATAGCTTCTACATTCAAAGACTATCCGTTTGACATATTTTCTGAAAAGTGTCTATAAACCCAAATCATCCACCGTAGAGTATCCAATGTCCACTAATCAAATTCCAAATAGATGAGCTAATTCTCTAAGATATAATTGAGGTAGCTAAATAGTGATGTATTCATGGTTGATAGCATGTGATGTGTAGGTGCTACTCCCATCCCATGCATGTGGCCTTCAATTGTCACCTAAAAATAACAAAAAGCAAAAGTGAGTCCGAGACTCAGCAAGTACATAATAGAACGATAAATATACACACAAGAAGTTTATCATTCATGTATTTCATCATTATCATCTTTTCTTTTTATTAGTGCAATGCAATTCTACACTACATGCCCATTTGCTCATCACATAGCTTATACCGGTATAGCATGAGTGAACACCGGTTGGTGTTCATCCTATCATAAGCACGTCCTCATTGGACCAGGGATCTCTCCACTCCTATGGAGGACTACCTAAGTAGGTATTGTATGCCCACTCGGGGTGAGTATTTCTCTTTCATGATATGAGTGTGTACATGATGCAAAAATACAAATTGTTCCTTTATTCATTAACATGTTCCACCATCATCAAATTACTATCATTATCATATCATCATCGTATCATATTACCATAATTATCATATCATCGTCATCATAATACCATCATTATTGTATCATCATTGCCATCGTATTACCAACATTATCATAACATTATCATATAGACATTGTAATAAGCATAGAGATAGCATGGTATATTAATCATTAAAGATAAGTGACACACAAATCAATGTCTACTACTCTATCATGCACTTATCTTTTAGCCACAGAAAACATAATGATGCGAAGACAACACCGAACCCAAAGAAACACCCCTTAGACAAAGCCAATACTCTCCTCAAAACTTGTAACAACATTACAACAGTATAGAGCAAATTGACATCACTCCTACACACAAGCCTGACATAATTAACTCCCTCACAAGGCTTAGCAGCGCACTAACCCGAATCATGGAAATAAACAAATCATCAATCTCGCTATAGATCTACCCTAAAACTTTGATAAAACACTAATCTAACATCGCAGTAAAGGTTCTTTGGTCGTTACCATTGAAAACGGACGACGGAGATGACATGAGCGCAACACCCTAATATCCCCTCCTCATCTTCTCTTCTTATTTTTTCTTCCTCCTCTTTCTTCTTCCTTCCTGGTTGCAGCCCTCTCCTCTGACCTCCCTCTTCCATCTACTCCAGTCCTCTGCCGCGGTAGCGAAATCCTTGCAGCGGTGGATGTTTTCCTTACTGTGGCAGAGATTTTCCTTGTTGTGGAAGCCATCAGTGGCAGCAGCACCTTAGGCAGTGGCACAACAAGCATAGGTGACAGCAGAGACCCTATCATGGCAGTGGTGACTTGCGCTCTAGGGTTTGGCGATGGGGGCAATAGAGGCCTTGCCGTGGTAGCGGCACGGCCGTAGAAACACTGTCGTGGCAGCGGCGGCTTGCACACTAGAGTTTGGCGATAGTGGCAGTAGAGGCCCTACCGTGGTAGCAGTGTGGCAGCAGAAACCTTGTCATGGAAGCTGTGCCGGAGCAGAGACCCTGTCGTGGTAGCGGTAGCGAGGTTAGCTATGGTTAACAGCTGGAGTTAGGGCTTTGGGCGATAACTTAGCTAGGGATTTGTGGCCTCCTCCTTCCTCCACTTAAATAGCACGGGAACCAGGCTCGTAAGGCACGCACACCGAGGCCTGAATAGTCTCAGCCCAAACTCCAACAAGACAGTACAGCCGGTCTGACCACCATGCTAGGTCGGTCTAACCAGTCTAGCCAAGGTCACTTAGAAAAATAGGGTATTACAATGCCTGACCCAGGTAATCTACCTCTGTTGATTTTTTTTTTGACTTGGTTGGATTTGATGAAATCTTCGAGATCGTCTCAACCAAACCTTGATTCTTGGCACTCTCTCACTAGAACTAAGTTGTAAACATCTAGTGTGCATCACAACTATTTACCCAACCTAATCAAGCTCAAGCTAATAGCCTTGAACCCCTAATAGTATGACTAAAGCAAAAGCAAAAGCAAAAACCTATCGACTAAAATGATCCGCACTCAACTCCTTGGATCATTTGTAGAAAAGAGGTCCTTAATCTTCATGAAAACTATTTTTAGTGTATATAGCAATGTTTGGACACGTTATGGCAGAAAATAGCGCTCCTCGCGCCGTTTGTACAAAAATAGCCACTGCCCAGACGCACTCTTGGCCACCGTGTGGCGCTTGTCTTTGCACCCACTCTCTGGTTCTGCCTTGCTGCGCCACCTGGCGCTCGTCCACGTGCCAAATCCCCTGATCCACCTTTGCGTCGTTGCTATCCAAACGAGGAGCTATCCATGCACCCACTGTCCAGACGCGGCGCTGTCGGACATCCCTTGCTCAAACAGGCCATGACTTCCCTGTCCAAACCAGGCTTTTGCCTCGGCTTTGCGTCAACTCGGTGTTTTTGCCTCAGCTTTCGTTAAATTTGCATCAACTCAGTGGTTTTGCCTCGGCTTTCGTCGGCTTTGCGTCAACTCGTCCAATTCGCTGTCTACTTTATTTCCTGTTAGTCACTTTCTGTCAACTTGATTCCCTTTCAATTCAATATGCATGCATGCAAATACTGCGAGCTGTGCGGGAGGGAATCCGATTCCGCCCGTCGCTTTGCGGTCGGCAGTGGTTCGCTTTGAGCGAGTATAAATTCGCTGACGATGCCGAAACGCTTCCTTGAAACTCATACTCACTCACTTGGTCACTCGCTCTCTCGTTCTGACTTGCTCTGTTGATTGCATTTTCGCAGACGATTAAGGATTATTTAAAACCATCATTAGCGGTCGTATTAACAAGTATGTTTTTGGTCGTGCATATTTAGTTTATGAACTGTGTAGTTAGTTACTTAGTCGTAGTTAATTACTCATAGTTAGTTATCTGTGCTTATTTATTGGTAATTAATTTAGTCGATTTCATTTTTCCACAATTATTTGTGGCATAGTTAAATAGGTACTAATTAATTAGTCCTAATTAGTTAGTCTTAGATAACTAATATGTCATAATTTTGTCATAACTAATTTAGTGGTATTGAAATACCCGGATTAATTTAGTCATACTTAATTAGTTATCTTTATTTTTGTAATTAATTAAGTATTAATTAATTGGTTGTAATTAATTAGTCACAATTAATTTGGTCCTAGTTAATTAGTGTATATTAATTTTTTTGTCTGTATTTGGTTAGTTATAATTATTAATTTCTAGTAATGCATCATCATTATTAATTTATTCACTAATAATATGTGGATTTCATCTGTTGCAAGCCAATGCCTCTACCGGAGCTACTGGAACCCTTCTATGACGAGCATCACCAGTGTAAGTTGTGGATCACCAGGGACACGGATGGCCCTCCATCCCTCATGATTTGGTTACTGGCAGCTCGACGCTCGTTATGTCCCAATCCTTCGAGATACGGGCTTGTTGCCCTTCACGAGGCTACTCTATGTCAGGCGCATCTTCACCCGGGAGGGCAGTCTGATGTCGGTGCTTGTCAACAGGTGGAGACCCGAGACATACACCTTTCACTTTTGATGGGGAGAGATGACGATCACTCTCCAGGACATCTCATTCTTGACCGATCTCCCGATCAGGGATGAGCCACTTATTTCAAGCCATTCGCTGGCGGATTGGAAGGCCCAGTTGGGGGATCAAATCAACATACTTGTCCCGAATAGCGCCCATGTTGTTCCTCGGAAATGGCTGAGGAACATTAGTCAATGCCCGCCGGATGTACCTAACGAGGTTGTTAGGACGCACCTCATCGCTTACCTTCTTCACCTATTTAGTTCGGCCCTATTTTCCACCACACATGGCGATTAGGTGTACCCTAGCTTCATCCGCATCACCGAGTCTTTGGCTGAAGGGGGGCTGGGGCGATGCCCCAGTACAGTTGGGGTTCAGCCATCCTCTGCTGCACATACAGGGGGTTGTGTGATGCTTCGTGGTGCGACACCGATGTGAAACCGGTCCTTACCATCTGCTACATGCTCCTTCAGCTGTGGGGTTGGGAGCACTTCCCTGTTAGACGACCCTCCTTTAGGAGAGCAGTGCAGCCATACCCTGAGTTGCATGACCCGATGGACGGGCCCACTATGAGCTACTGGTGGACTGCCGCTCAGTTACAATGGACCAAGGATAGACCGGCGAGGTGTTACTTGTTGTTCCACAACAAGTTTGAGTCGTTGCACGATAATGACATCATATGGGCTCTATGGAGCCTGGAATTCGTGAGCATGGTAGCGTCGCACAGACTGTCCGTGCACTGCACGCAAGATGCCAGTTTGTGGGCGGTGACCTGCTACCTGGTGTTTGCCCACATGGTGGAACCTTACACGCTGCAGTGCATAATATGTCAATTTGATTTGTACCAACCTGTGCCCCCTCCCGACGGCAAGATGATGTAGCGAGTCGTCCACTTGTGAGTCCAATTCCATCCGAATATTGTTTGGATCTCATACCCATGTTCCATGTTCTGACCCGAATCCTTCTCGAATGTAGTCATTCCAGGGTGGGCCGACATGCTGAGGACTAGCAAGTAATCCAGCATGAGTGGATTACGACTTGGATGAACACGACACACGTCGAGGTCGTATAGGAGTAGAGACCGTATGACGTACGAACGTACCACCAATACTGGAGTGGTACGTAGCACGGTCGCACTCCAGACTGACCTGTCCTCCACTAGAGCGTCCGAAACAGGTGACGCATCAGGAGAGGCTCTATCACTCATTTGATTGTTACAGCGCCTCGCGGCTTGACGACACCGTAAGAACTTAGAATCTATACTCGTTTCATTGATGATATTTGTACTGTTTTTACTGAACATGTGTTCTCTGTTATTTCAGTTTGAGCGGCTACAGTGGATCTCAAGTGCATCAGAGACTACCATCCATAGCTTGGAGCACACCGTACCTAGGTTGCTGAGCACTTTGAAGTATATCTTCGCGGAGTCGAAGAATGTACTAAAGAACATGAGCTTTGGTCGTTCTAGGGGTGACATCCTAGCCCTACGCACCGAGTGGGCACACCGTGCTCACCTGCTAGGTCATCATGGCCTAGTCGGTCCGACGGGTGTCCTAGCGCTCCGAGTCAGTCATCCGCACTGCCAATCAATAGGGAGGTAAGTTATGTACAAATTTGTGTCAAGCTTTTTATTCTGCCTTATGTTGAACCACGTCATGCCATCCTACAGCCGCACGTTCGTCGAGATGCATCTCTTCTGTCATCCATACCCCGTCAGACTGACGCTCTCCATTGGTCATCCGCACTACACATCCGAGATGTACGAGATGTTTAGTTCATGTCCCAGTTTTTTATGTGCCCTAACATCATTCCATCTTGTAGTCTTCAGTTGTGCGTGGGGGTGACAGACATCCGTTAACTAATGAGGTGACGTCCATCCCAGCTACTGCCAGGGAGCAGTACACGGCGTCGGGGCTTGGACCGTGGCACCTAGAGCAGCCACCATGTCGTACGTTGGCTAGTATGGAGTATCGTATGAGGACCAGAGCTCGTATGTTGTCGCTGGCACTTCACACGTTGGGGCTGATCCATCTGGGAGTGGATTTTTGGATTCCTGGGTTCATGATGTTATGGCAAGTTGTCCCTGATTCAGCATGTCTCAGCAAGACCACATCGACGCTGGACAGACTCAGCTGGGCCATAATTAGCTTACTGGTGCACCTCTGCCCTCTCAACGGTCTCTGTACCCCCTCCGAACCGATACGCGCTCTCCAGACCGGCTGACATATCCCATGGGACATGCTCGATGAAAAACCAAGACACAAACGCAGCGAGCAGAGAGTGGCTTAGACAAGTGAGCTATATTGTATCCCGTGTATAACTGCACTACACAGATGATATGCAATTTTGTTGTGCTATAATTGTATGCATATTTTGTATGTTATGTGTGTACTGTCGTGCTATATCCACATCAAAACAGAGAACTAGTAGTTTATTGCAATCGGAATGGATATTGTGATTTGTGATTTACATGCCATGCATGGTTTGATTTCAAGCATTACATAGTACACGCACGGGTTTATTGTAATCGGGATGAAGTAGGATGCAACTAGTCTCCGCGGCACCATAGCCCCTGCCCCTTGTCTCAGGGCTGCACACGGTGGTGGCGCATGTCAATGTCATCCATGTCCTGCGATTCCATGAGGTTAGTGGACCATACAGTCAAAAATGTAACTGGGATGTAAATTGTACATAACTCACGTCTTCGATTTGGAGTACGCCCGGGCGACCGAAAATGCTACGACGATGGCCGGTCTCAGTCATAGGAGCCTTTCCCTTCCCCTTGTCTCAGGGCTGCCCACAGTTGCGACGAGTGTTGAAGTCGTCCATGTCCTGCGATTCCACGATGTTACTGGATCGTACAGTCAAAAACGTAACCAGGATGTAAATTGTACATAACTCACATCTTCGATATGGAGTACGCCCGGCCGACCAGAAACGCTACGACTATGGCCAGTCTCCAGTATGAAGTAGTTGGGCCCTCCATCAAGCTTGTTTATGTACGCACTAGGGTTTGCCTCCACAATCTGGTGTAGCACTCTTGGCACAAGGTTGTACGCCTCTTCGTATATCTCGTACATGGACTCGATAACCTTCTACTTGGCTCGTCGGACCTTGCTGTAGCTGACTGGATAACCAACTAGATTGGCCACTTCGACAGCAGCACTTTGGAGGAGACGGACATGTCCTTCGCAACTAGGTGGCTGATGAGGCTAGCCATATATGCGAAAGTCATGTTCCGATGCTGCCGCAGGGGCTCACTAAACTCGCAAGTATGGTCGGTCACCACCTTGACCGTGAAACCAGAGTTGAAGAACATTGCTCGGTGAGCACTGACCTTCCCAAGGCAGCTGTCCACCACGCACTTCACTGCGTAATGTCCTGGGTTAGACCGATGCACCCGGTACATATGGCTGATAGACAAGGCGTATCATGCTATAGCTTGCTGCACGACCACCTTACTAGTTAAGTGCTGCCCAACTAAGAGGGTGTCAGTATCAAACCCCCACTAGGACCCTTCTTACGGTAGTATGAGCGATCGCATTGCGATATCATCAAGTATGGATTCCACGTACGACACCTCCGAAGACACAATTTCGCCGGTAGGACCAGCACCCTGCGGTGTTCCTCCTTGCTACCATCCGATCATGGGTCGGCCTCCTCATCGGACTCCAACCCCCTAGGCTGGTCAGGTAGATACTCGTTACAGTCAATGTGGGCCGACCACCTGTGGGGATCCGAAAATACATCTCAGGAACCCTCTGTGTATTCTGAACTAGTCCCAGATCAGTAGCTAGCTCACACAGGAAAACATTGATGAAATACCATCCATTTATTTAATTTAACTAAAAAGATCTCAAAGTAACAAATAATAATAATAACTGGACCTTATGGTCAACGTTTACTTAACTTGCCACGCAGGCTAAAGAAACAAATAAACTCTTGCAGAGGAACGAAACTCTTGAAATGGCCAATCAACATGCCCACAGGCAATCGAGTGGAGAAACGCATCCTAATCCGCAAAACCTTCATGGTCTTCCTGGTAGAACTCTTTGGCAGCTTGATATTCTTCCTCTACTACTGATCAAACAGAGGGCATAAAGCCATGAGTACTTTGAATGTACTCAGCAAGCCGTGGGGAAATGTATGCAAATAATATTCATGAGGGCTTGAACAAAGATTTGTTGTATGGCTCTTTTGCATAAAACAACATTTACGATAAATACAATAAATAGATTGAAATGCGTAAGTTGAAGACAATAATAAATAATTAAACACTTTCTTTGAAACAACTAGTGAACTTCCCCATTCACCAATCGACACAAACCACCAAGTGAATGACATATTCACCAAACGAACATCATATTCATCAAGTGAACTTCCCATCCACACTCCGATTCATTTTTGAAGAAAATCTATCTCCCGTGTGAAATCCCCGAGCACGTCCATAACCGCGGACACGGCTATTCGAATAGTTTTACACTCTGCAGAGGTTGTACAACTTGACCCACAAGAGATAGATCAACTTATAATGTCCGTTTAACACACTTCCGAGGTGTGCGACTAAGTAATCATCACAAGGCTTTTACAAAGCTCCTTCTTAACCCAGTTCTGCCCGCTAAGGTTTCAACACTGAATGTCTTTCCGACCAGACAGAGCCCCCCTCTTGCGCCACCATGAGAATACGTTTTCCACGACTCACACTTCACATGACAGAACTGAAATTAATATATTGCTAATTATTCAGCCAGGTCCGTCCCATACCAGACATGTGGTTGTACGGTTAAGGCCCTGTTCAATGGCGCACAAGATTAAGTCCTTGACAAGTTACTCAGGCGAGACTACCACAAACCCACAACATGTTCAATCCACATTCCCACTATCCACCAACCACTCGCCCGAGCGAAAACCATTTCATTTAACCAAAACCAATGACTAACCCCGTCATGGTACGCAAATTTTAACAAGAGTGGCTCACCACCACAGTTCCATATTTCATTAAGTCAAGATTTAACATTATGACACATGTGATGATAAACCCATCGCAACTAAGCTGAACTAAGCATATGTACGATACCCATGTTGGCAATATAAATATGTCCAACTAAAATTACCCATGCTAAGGTGACAAAGGATTCATGGCATTCAAATAATCAATGGAGGCATAATGACAACAGGTAATAACTAATCCCATAGCAATTTATATAAAGATAGCATGCAATTGTATAAAATAATATACTTTTGAAATCATAGGTTCAATATGATCAAAGGACCACGACTTGCCTGGGAATAAATCCAGTGATTGATCTGGATCTTGGTATGCTACTCCTTGCTCAAAGCTTCCCGAAGTATCGACGTGTACTCGCAAAACAAGCAAATAAATCAAATAAATAAATAACATAGAGAAGACAAACTCCAAAAATTAAATAAAAAAACCCAGATAAATAGATCTCGAATTTAGATGAATTTAGGAATTTGAATGGACTCAATCGGAGTTCGGATGCAAAAGATATGAGCTCCAGAAGATTGAAATATAAAGAAATACCCTAATTTGGATTTCTGGAATTATCCGAATTATTTTCCTACTGGAAATTCTAGAATATGACGTCGGCTGACGTCAGCGAGGCGGTTCGGACGGGTCGAAAAATCATCCAACAGGTGGGACCCACTCGTCATAGACTTGGTGCACCATGGACTAGGTTTAGGCTCGGGTGGAATTTTGGGTGTGCCACATGGTGATGACGGGCGCTTGACTGGACTGCCACATGGAAAAAAATGATGAGGTGGAAGGGAGGTGGCTGCCACGGTGGCACAGAAGCAAACGAGAGGGAAGGGAGCTCCGGCCGGCGACATTGATGACGGCGCCGAAGGTCAACGGAGGCGAGCAGGCAGCCGGAGAGCGCACAAACGAGACCCCATGAGTGAGGCAGAGCTTTGGGCGGCGATGGCTTGACCGGAGCGGCGACAGGTCGTCGGCGGCGGTGAATTCAGCGGCGGGGAGCTTCTCGGGTGAGGCGACTTTGGCGAAACCTTGGCATCCTGACGAAACAAAGAGGAGCACGGGTTCGGCGGCATCACCAGGAACACAGGAAAGGCTCAAGACAAAGAAGAAGCTCACCGGAGATATAGATTGAAAAAGAGAGGCGGCGGCCGGTTTTGATGACGAAGACGAAAACGGCGATGGAGTGGTCCGCGACCGAAGGCGATAGCGTCACGGTGTAGACCACGCTAATGCGGACCCAGAGAGGTTGACGACTCGGCCGGAGATGAACAGATGACGGAGAATTTCGGCGAAAACGAACTTGGCGGCCGGCTCGGTTTGTCGACAAAATCCAGTAAAACTAGATCGAAGATGGGACGGAAAGCTTAGGGCTTCGGTGGAGGATGGCGGCGCAAAGGTTTTGACGCACGGGGACTCCTTAAATAGGGTTCAGGAGAAGGGAATCCAAGTCGGGGCCGGCGGCGCTCACATTCGGGATGCACACGGACACGAGCAGGAGTCTGCGAGCACGACGACGATGAGCTGGCAAGGGCGGGCCCACGCAGCAGAGAAACAAAAGAAGAAGGAAAAGAAAAAGGGCCGGCGGCTGGTGCTCTCGGCTGGGCTGACTCGGTCGCAAGCAAGGAGGCGGGCTGGGCCGGGCAGCGAAGGAGATGGGCCAAGAGGTTAAGGTTTGAGCCCAAGGAAGATTCTGAGATTATTATTAGTTTTTCTTTTTAGAAAATAACAGAAAATCCAAATAGCACTTAGAAAATAGCAAATGCACTCGGAAAAATTCTAAAAAATTCTAGAAAATATATCCAAGCACATAGAATCCAAATAAAATAATTTTGATAATAGTTGATGTTGACATTATTCATATTAAATTATTTTTGAACTCTAAAAATACATATTAAGCTTTTTAACTTTATTAGCAAAATCCAAATGGTTATTTTTCTTTTAAAACTTCAAAAACAGACCAAATTTTGGGATGCTACACCACCAGAGTCCCGTCGCCTCATTTTGCATAAAGTTATGGGCAACTCTTCTCTTGTGGACTTCCTCCAAAGCAGCACATTCTATGCTATTGTCTTCAAGCTCTGCCTGCGGTTCCCTATTTCCGAAGGCACCGACATCATCATGGTCTCCTGGCAGCCTGCGTACGAATTTTGTGTACACCATCGGCTTCCCGTATATCGCTGCCTTGGGCTGGGAAGCAATCTGCATGTACTTCCCCCATGCTACACTTCCATTCACCTTCCAGAGCTCCCACACGCCCTGCCCTCCCCTACATGTGTAGGTGATCGCCTCGATGGAAAGCTTCTTTGTTGTTTCCTCAGCGTCAAACTCCCTCCGTATGTAGCTCTGAAACTCATGAATATTCATCACTTCGAGCCCCCCCACCCGCCCGGACCACCTTGTACTGGCATATCGATAGGTCCAACCCAACGGGTCTAGCCCATACGAGACTGTCGCCATAAAACACTACCAAGTCTTGCATGCTTGAAACTACCTAAAGCAACCACAACCTGATTTATAGTACGCAATATAACAAACACATTGACTACTTACCAATACATTACTTACGAGTAATCCTTTTCATCCAAGTAATTCCCAATGAAATTATTACGATTAGTGAATTAGCACTAAATAACCACACGTAATTAATTATTCGTAATTACTTACGTTTCTTAGATTACCACTGATAAACTACGGGTCATTATATACCAACAAATTAACTATTGCCACGTAAATTCAACTGCTTATTTTTCACTGATAGCAATGACCCAAAGGTGGATTAGGGGATTCGGCGTGCGGACGAGCGCCAGGTGACGCGGCGAGGTGGAAACGGGGAGTGGGCGCATGGACGAGCGCCACGCGGCCGGCCGAGAGTGTGTCCGGGCAGTCACTGCGCGGAAATAAGTGTTCTGGGCAGTGGAGGCCACGTGGCGTGCGGAGACGCGTCCATGGTGACATTTTGCGCTATTTCTGCTATAATGTGTCCAAACAGTGCTATATACGCTAAAAATTCTGCTTTGTCATCCTTTGCACATTTGGAGATTCACATATGCCCAAGAATCGCATTTTGCCATCATCGAGACCTGATTTTCATAACAATGCTTGACACACAAGGTAGTCTTATTGATTTAGATGTCATTAATCACCAAAACATAATCTTACTAGGGGCCTAGATACTTACACTATAGTACCCTATCGTGACTGCTTGCAATAACAAACAAGAGCTTTTCAATGTTCTGCTAGCTAGGTCATTGAAAGGATATCCGCAGAGTCTCCGATATACATATTTCACTACTATTTTTTAATTATGTATTAGTAAAAAAATAATAATATGGAAGTACTTTTGATGATAAATCTACTGATATCGTTTCCATGTGACGAACATAAATTTTTTGTGTATATTAGTGGTCCAAGTATTAGAAGTTTTAACTACACGCATTCTAACATTGATCTGTACTTGAGCATGGGTGAATCCAAGTGAGGCTTGAGAGTGCACATGACACCAGATCAGATTTTATTTTACTTTATCAAAGTCCATATATATATATATATATATATATATATATATATATATATATATATATATATATGTGGCGATATGTATATAGATATTCGTTTATTTTTCTTCTCGATCCGTCGCTGTAACCCATTTTGGAGGACAAGTCCTTGCTTGCTGTTCGGCAAAACGTCTGGAGCACGCGATAATGGTGCACAGGTACTGTCCCATTCCCTACCCTGTTGAGTGGTCGATCAGTTCATGCTGTTGAGTTGTCTCTGCCCTGTAGTTTTCATTCAATCATCTGTATAAGCTATCATCTGCTCCTACCCGTGGAGCACGGATAAAAACGTGTCGGCTTCTAGTTGCATACTTTAGAAAAGAAAACTGTTTGTTATGGAGTCCTCTTTGTTGTGTTACTATCTGTAGATGTGAAGTACTAGTGAGATAATGGTATACAGTAGGAAACTAATAACTACCCTTAGAATTGGATAACGATAACTTAATATTAAGCGTTCGATAAACTGCAGATCAAGGCAAGTTACTTCTGGGATTTTCTAATAAACTAGCCCGATTGCCCTGTGCAATTGCGAGATGTAGTATGGTATAATATAGCGTATAAAATTTCTTTGCAAACACCAGATATTGAAATTCTAATTCACAAATAAAATAAATTTGTGATATTTGAATTCATACCATATGTGAAAGAGAGAATTGAGAGGTAGGCCGTCTAGCAAATTTACACACTCAACATTTAAATCATATGTAGTGTTATTAATATCTTTATATTTATCTTTCAAATTAACATATCTCTAAGCCAACTATCAAATCTAAGTCTTTAATGTTAGGGTCCACCGAATTAAGGTCTAGGTGTTTTTCTTTTATGTGAAAATTATTTCAAATTCTTATATTTCTAAGCCAACTATCAAATCTAAGCCTTTAAAATTAGGATCTACCAAATTAAGGACTAGATGTTTCTTTTTCTTCTGAGAATTTGTAGTATATTTCTCTTTTTTTCTTAGCGGCTGTAAATCACATGTTATTAGCTTTTCTAGATGTTGTTGATCAACTGACGCCCTCCACTGTGTTTAGTAGCAGACACCGTCATCCGACGTTCATTCACAGTACGAGACCATCTCAGCTGCCCAACACCAAGCACGTCCCCCTCCGCGCATACAAGCGCCTCGTTGGCTCGTGAGGCGCCTCCCTGCCGCCGTCGGCCGGCGAGGGCACGCCCTCCCGCTCCTTGTTCTCCTTTACTTTACCAATGCGATTGAGGGTGATTTGAAAGTTCTGAAACTGCAAGATGATAAGTTAAAAAAAGATCCCCTTTTCGAAAGTAAAATTGGAGTCTGAAGTTCTAGAAATAATGCTTATTAGGAGATTGAAATTCTGCATTTGAAAGGATCAAATTTGAATTGATATGGGAATAATCCAAGTTGAAAGATAGGGATGTTTGAGTTCAAAGCTGATTTTCAGATTCAAGTTGAGAGTTGATTTTTTGAAATTGGGTTAAATGGTGGAAATTTTGGTTTGAAACGGTTTGGGGACTCAATCTGAAAGTTGAAATTTTTTAATTGAAAGTTTAGGGATTTGAAGTAAAATGGTTGGGATATGTCAGTTCGAGTCTTAGAATAGGTGTGATGTCAATGTTGGTGAACACAAGATAGGTTGTTCGTTCAGTTGTTCAGTAAATACGGTGTGTACGGTAAATACAATATTATTTAAAATATAGTTCGGTATCGATAAATACTAATTTATTTTGATACAGTATTAGTAAATGTCATATTTACCGAAGTTACCACGAATTGCAAAACGATACGGAGACTTGTGTTCACCAATATTGATATGTGCCAAAGTTAGCCCATGGTCATGAGCACACTGCACAATGCACACACACATAACACATGCATAGCAGTATAGCACTCCTCAGACCTCACTGGCTCATTGCCTAATCTTCTTCCCAAGCCGCCTAACACCCAAAGCCCCTAACCCATCTATCTCTCTCACCTCACATATTTTCCCAAAAATTTCCCCCTCCCCCACCAATACCACACCTCACTCAAGAGTCAGAGCTTGGGAGCCTTTTGAAGTTCTGATCTTTTGTCTCTAAGTTGTCGCCGCCCTCCCTCTCATCGCTGTCGTCGTCGTCTTCCTCCTCATTGGAGGTCTCCACTACCGCCTGCCTCTTCTCCTCCCCCTCCACCTCCTCCTCATCGTCCTCCTTATCCCCATCCCTATCCCCCTCCTCGTCGCCATCCTCTTCCCCAAGTCCCCATCAACCACCGCCTCCTCTTTTTCTTCCTTTTCCTCATCCCCATCCACCACCTCTTCCTCCTCTACCGCCTCCTCCACCGCCTCCTCCGCCTTCTTGGCCGCCACCGCCGCACGGGCCTTCTTGTGGGCCATCTCGGCCGCCCGCTCGTCCCCCTCTACCTCCACCTCCACCGCCAGCTTCATCTCCTGCCCTCTACTACACACGAATCCTAGTGAGAAAAATCTCCTTAATTTGCTTGGTTTGGTTTGTTGTGGTGGCGGAAATTTCGGGGAAATTTTGGGCGAATTTGTAAGCGGGCGGGGAAGAACACGGGATGGGTAGAGCTGTGGAGGCGCTGGGCTTGGGCGGATGGGTGCAAGAGATCCTGGCCGAAATTTTAGGCAACTTTTGGTTTTTTTTTTTTTGGTAATTTCGGTTTTTACCCAAAAAACCGAATAATAAAAAACTCATATTTGTGTAAACCAAACCGCATACCGGTCAAACCGAGTTGACCGGTATGGTCCAATTTTTTCAGTTCGGTGCAGAAAGTGAATAGCCCTACATATCTGCATCGAATTATACTATGTCACCACTCACCATACAGTACCATCTTGTTGAGACATGCGGAACAGAAATACTGGAAAAGGAGACGAGTGCGAGTGTGAGTGTGTGACGCGTGAGGTCAACGTCAAGCGTGCATCAGCACATACTGTTCTGCGTGTCAGCTTGGTATTGATCCACCTTGCCTCGAAATTGAAGTGGGTCGGCCCGTTTGGCCCATTTATCAACTCTGGGTCAGGCAAATCAGTCCAACGAGTGGTCTTGTGCCATGGATTGGCGCCTTGGCTCTGTTCCAAAGACTTGGGTTATGTTAGGTTTATATACTTAGATTGCCAAATTCTGTCATAATTTTTTGCGAAACTTGCTTAAGGTGGTCATCAAAATTGAAGCCATATTTTGTCTAACAAAAAAAATATTGCCTTACTTTTAGTCACTAACTTGTAGGATCTAGTTAGCAGAAAACAAATCTTGCTACACAAGTGTGAGTACGAACCAAAGGAAGGTCTAATTTAGAATGTGACAAAGTTTAGCTACCAACCAAACAGAACCTTGATCCCATCCCACACACCACAACGATGCAAGCAAATATAAGTCTTGCTGACCATGCCCACCTCGTCCGTTTACTCACGAATTAACGAACATATTGTAATAAGGGGTCGACTATGCCATAGTCACCTGAAATTTTATTAAATCCCAATATCCTTTCATATCCATTGGATCTCCATCCAATGTCTTCTGCTTCTTCTTGTTAGGCTGTTTTTGTTGCTTAACAGGCAGTTAATATGAAATTTCAACATGTTAATGGTTTGCTCCAACATGGGCTGACCCAGGTAGACTGATTTTTGTCTGTGTTGTTCTGAGTTATTTTTCAAATGTGCTCATCAATTTTTGAGCGATCGTACAGGTTTGAATAGAACAAGCTGACAACAGAGATGGCTGATTAATCAAAGAAAATTGACACACAAACTTTTGAGAAATATCTGCGGCCAAAAAATTAACTTATATGTAAGAAATTTTCAGTCAACTTAGAATTAGGAAAACTTATTAAAATCCTTTTGCTAGCATTTGGTTTTGATGTGCCCTAGTATCTCAAACAAACCAACAGGGGTAAAAGTAACCAGGCTACCAAACAATAGTTTTCATTTGAAACAAAACACAAGATCAAAATTTCAATCGTCCATGAAGAGCGTGCCATGAACTCTCACAACAGTCAACCGTCAGTAGCCAAACCTAGATCAAAATAGAAGAGAACATGTGAATCTCACTAAAGAAATCTCCTCTTGTTGTTGGAAGACAAACTTGGCAGGGGCAACTCATTTGGAAAGATGTAGACAATAATAATTAGCATGCACTTAATAAATGGTATGCTTAACTAATTAGCATGCACCCCGTTGCAGATAGAAAGTAGTTCAAATTGTCTATCTTTATATGTACCTAATAAAGTAATCACCGCAGATACAAAGAATTCAATATGTACATTGATCTTGTAACTAACAAAAATTCCTTCTACTACATAAACAAAAAATAATTCTAGCCTGCACAAAATTATTCTTACTGGTGAATCCCAAGATATAACAAAAACAAAAAAAAAACATTCCAAGCTAGACAAAATTACCCTAACTTTGGTGAACCCCTACAAATGACAAAAACAAAATATTACTCTAACCTAGACAAAATTATTCACTTGGTGATCCCTTACAAATTACAGAGTCGAAATAAAAAAAAATTACAAGATGTTGGTAACTACCCTAACATCCACACGAACTAGCCCTTACATCCACACGAACTAGCCCTTACATCCACATGAACTAGGAGAACTACATTAAATAAGATCATGGTTGTCACGACTTCGCCAAATCGTCGCCAAGTCGTCGCCTAGGCGTCCAGGCGCCACAGAGGGGACGCCGCAGAGGAATGCCTCGCCTTGGCCATCTAGGCGGGCGCCCAGGTCACCGAGGCGTCCGCGGCGTCGTCGAAGTGTTCGAGGCGTCGGTCTGGGCGGGCGCCTTGTTGAGTTCGAAGAGGGGGATAAGGCCCAAAGCCGAAGACTAGAAGAGTACCTGGCGCAAGACTAGGAAGCGAGGCCGAAGGCCCGAAGCCAAGCGCCGAACGCCCCGAACCCTAGCCGCTGGCTAGCCGTCGCCGCCCATCAGCTCCCTCCACGCCGGCCAGGTACACCTACGCCCTCTCCTCTCCTCCCCTCCCTATGCTCCTCTCCCTCCACTCCCACCGCCCCCTTCCCTCCCCCTCCCTTCCGCACTCCCGCCGCGCCGCCTCCCCCCTTTTGCGCTGCCTCCCTCCCGTCGCGTCGCCTCCTCTCGAGCTCCCGCGCCATCTCCCTCCGTCTCCCTCCCTTCCGCGCTCCCGCCGCACCGCCTCCCTCCCTCCCGCGCTGCCTCCCTCCCGCCGCGCCACCTCTCTCCCTCCCGCGTGCTCCCGCCGTCCCACGCCACCTCCCTCCCTCCCGCACCGCCTCCCTCTCCCTCCCTCTGCTTTCCCCTCCGCCGAGCCACTTCCCTCCCTCTGCTTTCCCCTCTGTTCCCCCGCTGCTTCTCCTCCCCTCTGCTGCTTATGTGAGTAACTGAGTATATGAATGTGATGTCAGTAAGATATGTGTGACTGTGAACTGTGAAAATTGAAATTGTGATTTGTGAATGACTGAATGTATGATTCCGTGCTAGACTGCTAGTGCTTCTGCTATTGAATGAAGTCCAAGTTGCCACTGAATACTGATTACTGAAGATTTAAGAATGTGTGATTACTCATTTTATTTCATCATGTCGACTCAAAAGCTTCTTTCATTTCATCATTTCAAGTTTACAAAAATGAAATTACAATAGTCAATGCTCAATTGCTCAGTATTTGCTAACCATTTTACAACTTTACATGCTAATGTTTGCTATTTTTCTCAATGGCAGGAACATATGGCTTCAATGGCTTTGATCTTGTATTGTTCTGAAGCCGCTCGAGCGCTCTCTATTGTTTCTCTCTACAACTTCATCTTGGATGGGGGTGCTTGGCTACATGCAAAAAGAGCAAAAGAATGGCAGACTCATCAAGGTATGCAATTGTCATTGACCTCTCTCTAATTTGCTGTTTTAGTCAAGTAGTCAAGTACTCGTCAATTGAACCGTCTTAGCTCGCCTAGCCTCGCCTAGAGGACAACTAGACGCCCGCCTCGACGATTAGGCGTCCTGGCGCCCCTTAGACGCCGTGGTCGCCAAGGGCGCCGTGACAACCATGAATAAGATGGTAGTGGTACTACAATCATCTATTGGAAAGGGCATTGCAAAATCTATTAAATGCCAAAAGGAAAAAAAATAATTACAAATAGATTATACTGAAAATGACATCTAAACTACATAGAAAATAAAGTTTAGGTTCTGGAACAACTGCAAAATAAAGAGACAACCCCAATAAAATCAAACTGAACTTTGGTGAACCCTACATAACATAAATGGAAGCAGAAAATTTATTTCTAAGCAGGACAAAGATAATGGTTGGTCAACCCCCAACAGAAACAGATGAGACACGAAATGTCTTCAAATCTTGGAGAATGAAGAATACTACTTGATAACCTAGAAGAAATGATAAGGCACGAAGTTGGTATTTTAGCATGAAATAAGAAAAAAAAAACAACATGTTTGGGAAATTACAGATCTTCAATATTTAAACTTGAAGTGAAATTAAAAATCAAGAAAAACTTTAAAAAAGAATATGTAGAAAATTGCAGCAAAGCTTTTCTGAAATTGCATAACACTTACAACTGCAATTTTATCTTAATTACTGTGCAATTTTTCATGTGGCACATATTTCCATAGCATATAAGCAATTTTGCCATTTCTCTACCTAGTAACAATGCACATCTTAAAAAATGATGTAACAATGCGAAGCCACAAATTGTACGTTAAAAATGACTAAAAGATAAATAATTTATAGGCGAATATGCAAGAACAAAACCGTAAAACATATAGGGCACATAAATCTTTTGATCTTACCATCTACCACCCAAAACAACATAGAAGAACCAGAGAAATAAAATATGAGAAATAAAAAAAAACATTTTCAATTTTTCATAACTCATCTCGAAACAATAGGAGAACACAATATTCAGAATATAAAACTGTGAAATCATGGTGACATTTGTGAGTTCTAATATGGTTAGTTTATTATACAAACAAATAGAAGTTGCAGACCCATATATTGAACTAAAATTTCAAACTATCAAACACTATAAATTTAACCAAAAGGCATGCTAGTTCATAGCTATCAAGAAGATTCATTCATAATTTTCCTACGAAAGCGTATTATTTGTAGAAAGAAATAGAAGTTGCACACCAAATGAACTAAAATTGGAGCGCACTAAACGCTGCAATTTTAATTTAAAACTTATGCAAGTTTAAACATATTTGCTTTTGTTAAAAATTTATGAATTTTTTTTAATCAAGTGCTCCTGCGGCAAATGAAAGAAGTGCTATGAGTATCATATGGGCAGAATATGTAACAACATCAGTTCCTAATGATACTTCTGGTAATATTCATATCATTGACCCAGAAAATTTCTGAATGCAACCTACACACATACAAGTAAGAAATTGCACAAGATTTGTTCTTGCAAAAAAGATATAATTGTGGTATAATTTTTTAACAGCAGGTGTCTAGCATATAGAAAGAGCTCTGGTTTCAAAATAGAGCAAAAAAAGGTTAATAGACAAGTTAAGAAAGGAAGACGAGAGGAAAATTTTACTTATATTTAAAAATAAAGATTGATAATAAATTGATCTATGCAACATTAGGACCAAAACTAAATGGAACACAAAACTATAAAGACAAATTAACAAAATATTCACATGAGAACATAATCGCATTCCATGATGCCAACCCAGCAAAGTTTGGGAGGAAGTCTTTGTAAAATGCTAGAGGTCCTACAGTGAAAATTCCTATTACCTACCTGCTTTTGCTTGGAGTTCCTTTTATATTCAATAGCTGTAAAGCAGTTGCTATAACATATCATTGTTAACTATAAACTTAACAAAACATGGCTCAAAATGTGTTTTAGAAAATCTAAAAGCGATATTTGGTACGAATTGGACAGTATTTTTTAACACATTATGATTTTACGCCCTTCAAGATTTAGCTCCTTGGATCTAAGGTTAATTGCTAGGAGATAACCCACATCAAAACATATGGTTGGATGGTACACAATGCCATTCAAACGATGAGTTCCACATTTTTTTATTACTAGACAAACTTCTGTTTAAGCAGCAAAACATTCGCCATGCACATTCTGCCTAAGAAAGGCCAGGGTAGCAAACTAAAATCTCCCAGAAGAATGTTGAAGTTGAGAACCACCAGATGGCTATCACTATGTCACAATGACAGCCATCAGATTCAGGCCAATTAAATTCCAAGAGAGGTTGCACAAGAGGTCAATTATAGATTCTACACTATGGATATATGGTAGTGCGAAATCAGAATAATGTTATTCTCAATTATTGTCCAAATGTGTTTGGAAGATCATCTCACATATATGTATCGCTCATGTAATTGTGACCCAAAAATCATAATGAAGTAACAGAGTGGAGCATACATCATTCTTTAGCGTCTACACAAAAACGATCATGGGTACTCTTGTAGGCTGAGGCACCCATCATTCCTGACTTAACCTGCACAAAGGCGCTTTTTATCAATCTCAGCTACACTTTATCTACAGGTAGAGATTTTGAAGCCAATAATTCAATTATTAATCAATACATGGTAGTACAGAAAGACTTCTATGATAATGATCAATGGAAAGTTGGGAGCTTCCTTGCTATATAAAGAATGACCAGCATCCATGCCAACAGATTAGCAAGTGGTGAGCATGGAAGCACCCAATAAAACAGAGTCATAAATCGTAGAAGTATGAACCTCTCTAAGCTAGTGCTAAGAAAATAGACAGGTACAAAAAAGACCACGAACACATCTTGAAACTATGAAGCAGTCAGAGAATGATTTCACCTGTCCACAAAGCAGCAACCCCTTCCTAAGGATTGTACAGATGTGAACCAACTCAGTAATGGAGACAAAGGACGACGCCCTTCCAGAGTGCGGCAACACCTTCCTCCCAAGTGATGGTGTCGGCTCTACCAATCAGGCCATGGTACTTGGGAGCAGTTGTGAAATAGCTAGATCACATACGAGCTAAACAAATTGACTAAAAACTACATACACACATAGATCCACCTAAAACTAACCTGAAATCCAAAGCATCAACAACAGGACATGAAGATAACGCCTCATTAACTACAATTTCCCCAACCCTAGAACGCATCAACTACAAATTGGAACACCCCCAAAATAGAATGTGATTCAACAAATCAGCTAGAGCTGACCCTAGGTTGAAGCAATCCCACAGCACTAGAAACAAAAGGGTACGCCAAAATTGACCCTAGAAACAACACCTCAAACCGCTAGAACTCTGTTAATGCGGATGCTCGCCTTTGATACAACCAATTGGACTGAAGAAACCAAAAGAAGCAATGGCAAAGAGCTCTCACCGTTTTGGGCCGCACCGCACTTGGGGCGGATGAGTCAGCAGCGGCAAGGCGAATGGCCTTAGCAAACAGGGACCGGATGGCCAACATGGACTTGCAGCCGCGCATGGAGCCTGCAGCAATGCATGTTGGGTTTACACCAGTCCTAGATTGATTTTGTGGTAGCTTTTGGATCTACCCTCTATTCCTCTACTTTTTCTGTGGTGCCGCTCACAATCGCATTATGAGGCTACAGAGTAGGGACCTATTTATAGACTCTACTTCCAGGTGCTACAAAGTGACCCACCTGTTTCCGGTACACCGTGAGACTACTGAACCATGTCACCAACCATGATCAGACAGGCCAGTTTTATGAGTCTAAATATATTAGTCCCTAGCACACATATGTGAGTCATACGCCATGATCAGATTGTTTATGAGATTAATTCCAATCTGACCATGTGGGTCAACAACCTGCAGAGTTGATCTTGCAAAACAAACCGAGCTATTCCGCCATGTGCTGTATCCAGATTAACCATACACATGCATATTAAATTCCAGTAGACTCAATCTCAATAAATATATCTACCATATTCCAGTACAACCGTCCTTAGCACCTCGAGTATTAATTTTTTGAGTTAAATTCCGCATCAGATTATTCTCCATTACATACATCAATAATATGAACAATTCCACATTCAGTTAAAACAGACAATAACCACAATACATGTTGAAAGCCATATAAAAATCCAACATCTACCACTTGGCTCAAACATTTCAATCAATAAACTGAAGTCACATGTCTTTAACATGCTTAGAAAACAATTCCTGACTAACTGACTTAGTCAGTGGATCTTCCTTCAATGTGTTTACTTTTACTATGAAATTTAGGATCCTTCGATACCTTGATCGCTGCCTGATTATCACATAAAATAGTGTCAGATTGTGATGCACTTTCCACGACCTTAAGTGATGCAAGAAATTTTCTTAGCCATACACCTTCCTTTGCTGCTTCAGATACATCAATATATTCAGCTTCCATGGAGGAAAGAGCAACTGAATCTTGTTTCCTGCTTCACTAAGAAATAGCACCTCCTGCCAAAGTAAATAGATAACCAGAAGTTGATTTTTGGTCATCCGGATCCCCTTGCCAATCAGTATTAGTATAACCTTGCAGCTGAAGATTATGACTATTAAAACATAATGAATAATCCATAGTTCCTTTAACATGACGCAGTACATATTTGATTTGTTTCCAGTGCTCTTCCCCAGGATTCTTTTGACATCTACTAAGAATTCTAATGGTATGGCTAAGGTCAGGTCGTGTGAATAACATAGCATATACAAGACATCCCAAAGTTGAAGAATAAGGGATACCATTCATTCTAGCTTTTTTCTCAAGAGTTTTTAGACATAATTACTGAGTTTAGTTCCCTTCACAATAGGTACATTAACAGATTTGATGTTTTCCATAGAAAATCATTTTAAAACGCTTCGAACGTATGCCTTTTGGGACAACCCAAGAATCTTTTTTATTCCTATCTCTATGTATTTCAACTACTAAAAAATAGGAAGCTTCTTCCATATCTTTCATATCAATTTAGAAGACAACCAAGCTTTCACTTCCATCAATGTATTTTTATCAATTGAAGTCATAAGAATATCACCAATATATAAAGACAGTAAGACAAAATAACTACCCATAACTTTTGTATATATGCAATGATCACCTTCCGTCATGTAAAAACCATATGGTGTGATAGCATTACCAAAAAAAATATACCACTGACATGAAGCTTGTTTAAGACCATAAATTGATATATTCAACTTGCAAACCTTATTTTTATTTTTATTTTCTCCAAAACCTTCTGGTTATCTCATATATATTTCCTTTTCCAAAAGACCATTAAGGAAAGCAGTTTTAACATCCATTTGGTGGAGTTCAAGATCATAATAAGCCGTCAAAGCACTAATAATATGAATTAAAGTAAATTTTGTAATAGGAGAAAAAGTTTTCACAAAGTCAATACATTCTCTTTGTATAAAACCTTTAGCAACAAGCCTAGCCTTATATTTTTCCACTAAACCTGTTGCATTCAATTTCCTTTTAAAAATCCATTTACGACCTATGGGTTTATAATTGTTTGGTAGATCGATAAGTTTCCAAACTTTATTCCTTTTAATCGAGTTTAATTCTTCCCGCGTTGCTTCCACCCATAGTTTTAAATATGAGCAGCTTATTGCTTCTTTATAAGTCTTTGGTTCTTCCTCTAAATCTGAAATTTTAGAGTAGTAATGATCTAGATATTGGGGTGTATAAAAATTCTTCCTACTTCTCCTAAGCATGTTAGTGTTGAGAGTTTGATTTGTATTTGCTTCAAGAGCAGAGCCTCTTTTAGTACGAGAATTAATACCAAATGTATCATCGGAGCAATCATAGACCTGATAAATATCCATAAGTGTTCTATTCCTCCACTCAGTAACACCATTTTGTCGCGGAGTTTAAGGTATGGTATAATGATGAATAATTCCATGCTTTTTACAAAAATCATTTAATATTCTTCAAGTGTATTCTTCTCCATATTCAGTTCTTAAAACTTTGATCTTTCTATTCAATTAATTTTCCATTTCATTTTTAAATGTATTGAATACATCAAATCCTTTTGACTTATGTTTAAGAAGATATACATAACCAAATCTAGAATAATCATCAATGAATGTGATAAAATAAATCTTTTGTTCTCTAGTGAGAGTAGACATCTCACTACAAATATTAGAATGAATAAAGGCAAGAGACTCATTAGATCTTTCTGCCTTTGGAAAAGGCACACTGTCAAGACCCAAAAATGCAATTTTGGACCCTATATGTATAATGCACTAGTCTAGGATCACGCTAGTGCACACAGTGTCAACATAGATGAATATCAATCCACAAAAGCAATTAATAGAGTAAAAGATTAATTTGAATAGCAAATAATAGTTTTGACCTTATGGTCGAGTTTACACTTATTATGCCACGTAGGGCTAACAGAGAATTAAATAGCAGCCGAACAAAGTAACTTCAGCGGAGATCCCATCAATTCACCATAGACAACTGACTGGGATCAATGACCTAACGATCAGCACCTCCGTAGAACTCCTCCTCGAAGGCAGGTGATGACTCCTCCTCTTTTGTAGATTTGTTTGCAACAAGCATGAGTACATAACCGTACTCGCAAGATATACCACATAATGCAATGTATAGATGCAGACTTATTCCAAAGAAAATGGCTTCTATGGTTCTTTTGCAGAAATACAATATTTGCAATTGAATACAATAATAGATTGAAATGCAGTTCAAAACAAATAGACAATAATAATTTAACAGTTGTTTTCAGAAAAACACAAAGCTAATAAATTTAATTCACACAGCCATATGACTTAGGTCACATAGCTCACATCCCAAATGTTTTATGAACACTACCCCTCGTATGAAATCCCCGAGCATGTCCATGACCGCGGACGTGGCTATTCGAATAGATTAGTTAACACTCTACAGATGTTGTACACTTTACCCACACGATACAATCAGTGTAGCCAGCACTAATCATAACAAAACGTTTCAGAAACTTCATCTCAACATTGACACTTCCGATGTGCTTAACCGCCAAATAGCCCCACATAGGAAGCCAGTCCAACACGCATCGTTGGACAGCGAAGCGGCGAATCGTCCCGCGATGCGACTACCTGGTAGTACACACATCCACCCATGCAACACAGCCTAACCAACTACCTGAGTAATCAATACGAAGAATCCAGAACTTACTAAGTTAGGCCTGTCCCATCAGGCATGTGGTCGTACAGTAAGGCTCAATTCAATAGCGCACAAAACTAAGTCCTTAGTTGACCAAGGCAAGACTTCCAATTTCTAACTATGATGCACAGATTAAAACCCATGCACATAGCTCCACCATAACAAAACACAATACCACTTGCCCCCATCTAAATCTTTTCCCACTAGGTTGGTTAAGTGCAACATATGCCATTCACGAGTAATAGCACACAGTACACACAATTTTATCACAAAATTCCATAATCACTTACTCAGGTTTATAATTGCAACTCACATAAGATGATGACTTGTGGCATGGCTAAGCAATCTAATCGTACTAACCAACCCACGTTGATGCAATAGTATTACCAACTAGTAATGAACCAATCTAGGGTGACAAAAGATCATGGCATAACGATAGACAAGGTGGATATAATATGTTGGATTAATAGCTAAACCCAAAAGTATTTAAACAAATATTTAAAGTAAATGCAATACTTTGAAACAAGTACTTTTTGAAAACTGAGATTCAATATGGTCAAAGGTATGACTTGCCTTGGAATAGACCTAGGTATTGGTCTTGATCTTAGTGAACTCCTCCAAAATCTCCTAAAGTATCGACGTCTACTCGCAAACAAAGGAAATTAACAAAAATAAATAAAACAGAGAAGAAAAACAACTTCAAAAATTAAATAAAAATATCAGATAAATAGATCTTGAATTTAGATGAATTTATAAATTTGAATGAGCTCAATCGGAGTTCGGATGCAAAAGATATGGGCTTTGGAAGATCTGAGAAGAAACCTAAATTGGAATCCTTCGACTAGGTGCAGTTGGCGGAGATGACTGGACTCGCCTGCGGCGAGCTCGAAGCAGCGGAGATGAATCAGGTTTTGTCAAACGAAAGCTCCAGCGACGCTCTGACGGCACGGAGAGGTTCTGGAGGTAGCCCGTGTGATGGTGGAGACACTGATGCAAACCACGATGGCTAGGCGACGTCGAAGGCGGCGCAATCTGAGAAAAATGACTAGCGACGGAAAACCCTAGAAGCTCAAATTGTGGTGGCTCTCAAGTTCCTGGGAGACAGTAGTTTAGGGTTTTCGCACGAGGAGACGAAGGCAATCCTCGGGGACTATTTATAGGGACTCAGGCAGCACGGGATAAGGAATCCCAAAATCGAATATGAGATGAACACGAATTCGAGTCCGGGGTTTTAGGAGATAGAGACCAATTCGGTAGGGGATTCGGCTGGATTTGAATACGGGGCGATAAGAGATAAGATCCTATGCATTTTCTAGGAGTTTAGTTGGAGAATCTCTACTGTCATTACGAGCTTGGAGATCAGCAATGGCGGGCGAGTCCGAGGCTTACGCGGAGAAGATGACGACTTCGATACGACAAAGGCGTGAGGTCCACCGGTCAGAGGAACAAGGCGCGGGCCCACGCGTTAGTGGACGCGAGCGAACACACGAGCAGGTAGGCTGCGTGAGAGCGCTGGGCCGGAATGAAGTAGGGATGGGCTGACTGGGTTGGTTTTCAGCCCACAGAGGTTTTCTGAGATTTAGTTTAGTTTTTCTATTTTAGAAAATACTAAAAATTCAAATAAGTAATAGAAAATAGCAAGTGAACTCGGAAAAATTGTGAAAAAATCTAGAAAATATATCCAAGCACATAGAATCCAAATACCATAGTTTTGACAATAGTTCATGTTGGAATTATTCATATTAAATGATTTTGATACCAAAAGTTCAAGTTAAGCTTTTGAATTAAATTCAAATAAAATCAAATGGTGAATTTTCTTCATACTAACTATTCAAAAGATTTTTAAAGATAAAAAAATTGGGATGTTACAAACCTCCCCCCTTAAAGGGATCTCGACCCCGAGATTTAGGCTATCTAGAGAAAAGGCTAGGAAACTCAGCTTTCAGCTCTTCTTCACACTCCCACGTTGCTTCTCTTTCTGAGTGGTTGCTCCACTGAACTTTGCAAAAACAAATCGTCTTGCTCCTAGTACGACGCTTTGCGATATCGAAAATCTTAACTGGCTACTCCTTATAAGTGAGATCCTCTTTCAACTCGATTGAATCCAAAGGGGCTTGTTCTTCTGGCACACGAAGACACTTCTTAAACTGTGAGACATGAAAGACATCATGTACTCCTGCTAACGACTGCGACAGCTCCAATTGATATGCAACTTCTCCATGGTGTTCCAAAATCTTGAACAGACCAACATACCTAGGGGCAAGCTTCCCTTTGGCATGAAACCTTTTTACACCTCTGAGTGGGGTAACTCGAAGATACACATAATCCTCGGGTTCATAGCTGAGATCACGACGACGGTTATCAGCATAGCTCTTCTGCCTCGACTGGGCTATCTTCAATCTTTCTCTAATCATGGCCACTTGTTCTTCTGCTTCTTAAATAATATCTGGCCTGAATACCAAACGTTCAGCTGTTTCTGACCAATTCAGAGGGGTTCTGCAGGCACGACCATACAACATTTCAAACGGTGACATTTGCAGACTAGCTTGATAACTATTGTTGTACGAGAATTCTGCATACGGCAAACTTTTATCCCTACTAGTAACATTAGCTAGAGCACAAGCTCTCAACATATCTTCCAATATTTGGTTAACTCTTTTAGTCTGTCCATCTGTCTGAGGATGATACGCAGTATTGAAGTTCAAATGGGTTCCCAAGGCTCCATGCAAACTTTGCCAGAACCGAGAGGTGAACTGAGATCCTCGATCTGACACTATCTTCTTGAGCACACCATGCAGACTAACAATTCTTGACATATACAGCTCTGCAAGGCGATCTTTTGAGTAAGTGGTTTTGATTGGCAAGAAATAGGCAACTTTCATCAACCGATCAACTATTACCCAAATCGAATCGTAACCCGATTGAGTCCTAGGTAAACCGATAATGAAATCCATTTTGATCTCTTCTGACTTTCACTCTGGAATCTTCAGCGGCTATAACAACCTGCTGGCCTCTGATGTTCTGCATTTACCTTCTGACATACGTCACACAAGGCAACGAATTCTACGACTTCTTGCTTCAAATTAGGCCACCAGAATTTATTCTTAACATCTTGATACATCTTAGTACTTTCAGGGTGTGAGGACCTGTCTCGGGAGCTCCTAGAGAGATCTCCCAGGACCTCCTAGGAGATCCGATAGGACCACCTGGAGGTCTGAGAGGTCCTCCAAGACCACCCGAGGAGGTCTCCTAGGACCACCAGGAGGTCTAAAGAACCACCCCACGAGGACTTGAAGGTCCACCCGGAGGTCCCCCAAGACCACCAGGAGGTCCCAGCCTCTGCGCACCATGAGCTAGTCCTAGGATCAAATGGCTATCTCACACAGACTCAACATCAGTGTAATCAAATCCATACAACAATCTCAAGGAGATGTAGCAGACAAATAACACATATATTAATAGGAGACCTTACGGTCAAGGTTTTTACACGGTTGCCTCACAGGGCTTACAACCCAAAAGAGAACCTGCAGCAGAAAACAAAGAAAAACACGTGAAGGCCATTCGGCAAGCCCGCAAGCTACCGAGTGGAGGACGCCTCCTAATGCGCAAGGTCTTCAAAGAGGTCCCCATCAAGACTTCCTAGATCTCCCTCCTCTGCTGATTAAAACAGAGGGCACAAGCTATGAGTACTTTGAATGTACTCAGCAAGCTGTGGGGAAAAAGTATGCAATTAACATTCATGCAAGGCTTGCCAATTGAGAGCTGTAGGGTTAGTTTGCAGAAAGCAGTGATTGACAGTAAATAGCATAAATAGATTACAAAGCTCAAATTAAAAAAGCAATACATAAGTACATTTATTTGAAAGAAGGCCGTGAGCACCAGCTCACTCCCAAGACCACGCATGGAAGGCCTGGTCGCACCCACGACCAGGGCCACTTCCACGACCACTCTAGGGCACCAACTCTAGAGTTCCCACGACCACCCTAGAGCTCCACGACCGCCCCAGAGCACCAACCCTGGAGTACGCTAGACCACTCTAGGGCTGCCAAGACTTCTTTTTTTAAAAAAAATCCTACCCCTCGTTTGAAATCTCCGGGCGTGTCCATAACCGAAGACGCGGCTATTCGAATAGATTTACTCTGCAGAGGTGTACATCTTTAGAACAAGAGGCAGTCGCTTGATATTTCACATGTTACCTTAGACATGTGAATCAAGTAGAGACTACCACCGAGCTTTTACAAAGGTCAGTTCCGACTCGGTTCTACTCGCTAAGATTTCGCTTCTAACGGGTAACTCCCTCGCTAGATTCGTGCCCCCTCTTGTGCCATTCCCAACCTCGATAGAACCGAAGCAGAACATCCCTAATTATTACACCCGGTCTACCCCATAATGGATGTGTGATTGCATGGCATGGCCCAGATCAATGGCTCACAAGGTTAAGTCCTTAGTTGGTTGCTGAAGTGAGACCATCCACATCCCAAAGTGCACACTACACCCATTACTCACTTCATGCCTTCTCGCCCGAGCATAAAAGGGGGGGTTTTGCGTTCAAACCAGCCCAAGGACCACCCAGTCCAGGCACACAAATTTTAGTTGAAGTGACAACAAATGTCATGGCCTCACACAGGGCCACACATCATTTTAATCAGCTACACCGGCTGCTACTACACAAGCCAAAAACCAGTGTGCTGGGGGTAAACTTAACATTGATGATTCAAGGTGAGACCGACGTCTACTAAAGCACGGCTAAGCAAACACGATAACCAGGTTGGTAAAAAAAATATCCAACTAAGAATACCCATGCTACGACTTTCATAGGGAAACATGTCAATATGTCGATTGCAAATAACAAGGAGGCATAAAGACAAGTAGGTAGTTAACTAAGCCCAAAACCAGCTTTATACACCTAGCAATGCAAGTTTAAATCAAAATCAAATTACTTTTATAAAGATGGGTTCAAAATGATCAAGGGTTCCACGACTTGCCTTCGGCGACGAGTTGCCAAGCTTCTGATAAGGTGGCTGGATCCTCGAGCTCCTTTGCGAAACCAGAATCTACACGATTGCAAAGAAACCAAATGAATAAAGCAACTCCAAGAAGAAAAACCGAAAAGAACTTAACTACAACCAAAAAGAGAAGAGGTCCACTGCGAGGGAGGTCCAAACGAGAGGAGCTTCAGAACGGAGAAAGATCAAAGGAGAGGTCTGAATGAAGAACAATGAAGAACAAAAAGGAGATGGGTGCTCTGGGCGCTCTATTTAAGGGAAGGAGAAAGGAACATGACTAAAAGGGAGTGACCAGATTTAAGGTAGCGGTACACTGCTAGCAGGTACGAAAAAGGACTAGAGCAGGTAAAGGAGGGGACGAGAGAAGGGGAAGTCAAGGTGGAGGTGACCGCATTTAATGCACACAGACTTTTGTAGTAACAATGAGGTGACAAGAGGTAGGAAAAGGTGAGCAGGGTACTGTCAGGACTGACAAATGGGACAGGTCAAGAATAGCAAGGGGGTCCTAAAGAGGTCAAGAGAGGAGGTCGTGACCAGAGGGAGGTTGAAGGGGAGGTCGTGACCCATAGGGGAGGTCTTGACAGCAAAGGTGGTCTCTGCAAAAAGACCTAGAGGGTGGTCTTTGCAAAAAGACCAAAGGGAGGTCTGGAGGAGGTCCCGCAGGCAAGGAGGTCTAGATACAAGGTCCAACCAAGGGGGTGGTCCTAACTAGTCCAGATTGAGCCACGCAGGTGCTCCAAGGGGGGGTCCAAAGGGGGACGAAGGAGGTCCAAATGGACACGAGGGTGGTCCAGTTGAACAGAGAAGGAAAGAAAGCTAAACGAGGGGGAGATCCAAAGGGAGAAATTCAACCTGAATTGAATTTCAGAAAGCAAGGATGTTTGAAACACAAATCCGAGCTTGGAACAAGCCTACAAAGAGGTCTGAACCTACAAGGAGGTCCAAACACAAGGGGGGTCTGAGCCTACAAGGAGGTCCAAACACAAAGGGGGTCTGAGCCTACAAGGAGGTCCAAACACAAGGGAGGTCTGAACCTACAAGGAGGTTCAAACACAAGAAAAGTCTAGAGGAGGAAAGCTAGGCCGAAGGACACACTGGGCAAACAGAGAAAATGGACTAAAAGCTGGAGAACACCAACAACTCTAGATCAACCAAAAAGGGTTAGTTGCAGTTCGATTAATTCAAGTTAAATCTCCAAATTGCGAAAATTTCAAGTTAAGCTTGAGCAAACCAACAAAACCGAATGGTTCTTTTTAATTTTGAAAACTTCCAAAAACTCTGGACAAATGGGATGTTACACAGGGTGAATCAAATACTTTGAGTCATGAGCTTCCTTTAAGATTAGTTGTCTTAGTCCATCCACATCTAGCACACAGATATATCCATTTATCCAAAGTATACCTTGATCATCCTTGGTGAAATCTTTGAATTTTCCTTCTACCATTAAGAGTTTGATGTCTAAAATTACGGGATCCTTTGGTTGTGCTTCACGAATCTGTTTCTCTAGGGTAGAGTGTAATACCCCAAAACTAGTTTGGTGAGAATAATTAATATCGGGAGAAGGACCAACTAGAAAATGGAATTAGCAGCAGTTAGAGGGGGGTTTTCTGTAAAGGTTGGACAACCTAGGCCAGGGCCTCAAGCCCACTTGCATTCAGCCCATTAGTGGGGGTGGTGGCCGGCCATAAGGGGGGCAAACCCTAGGGCGCCTCCTCCCCTCCCCTTGGCCGCCACTTCTCTCCCTCCCTGCGCCTCCTCCCCTCTGGCCAGCACCTTGCTGTGTCTCCTTCTCATGGTGTTCCTCCTTGCTGCTGCCCAAAACCAACACCACTTCCCTGCTGCTGCCCAAAGCCGGCGCTCCCTTCCTGCTACTATCAGGAGATCAAGAGGAAGAAGGTCGGGGGAAGAAGACCATCTTCGTGGGGAGAGATCGTAGGCGGGTGTTCTTTGTGCCCAGCAATCGGTTCTTCAAGGGTAACCTCAGTTCCACTTCGATTAGTTGCGTATTTGGTTAATTGATCAATATTGATATTTAGGTCAGTTCAGGACAGATTGGGTTAGACCGATATTTTGATTTGGTTAAGGAAGAATCAGTCCTGGATGCCTCCTAGAGAATTGTAGGCGACATCGATATCTTTTTTTAGAGTACAAGATCGTGTCGTTTGGATGAGCGGTTCAAAAGTTATGAGTTTCGTAGTGCTGTTGTTCCGTAAATCTACTATGTTTCTGACAGTTTTTAGTAATCGGACTTAAACTGATAGATAAAGGAGTTTCTAGGAGGTCTCACTATAACTAAATATGTAGATAATTGTCGTATCTTTCAGGGAAGCTCAAGAATGCAAAATTTGGACAACCGTACTGAATGCTTTGGTAATTTTAGTATACTGTCCAGAGAACCTGATGTAAAATCGATGTTCTGTTAATTAGCTTGGTAGGGGTATTAGATGGCCGAATCAGGAAGGCGCATCAACTAGGTTTAGTTGGAGAAATTAATAACCTTTCAAGGAAGTCCAAGAACACCTCATTTGGACTCATGTACTAAAAGATATAAATTTTAGAATATGACTGTCCACAGAGGGGACAGATCAACATTTAGGAATTAGAGTTGGGATTGCGTTAAAAAAAACTGTTGCGAGTTTGTGTTTGCTTATATAGTTTGTTTGGTCTATTACTATTGTCTTAGTATGTTTTAAAATGAATTTAGGTGGGGGATTGGTCTCGGAGGCAACACCCTCTTCACATCCTCTGTTCTCACGCGGTTAAGGCAAGTACTCTGATTGATATAATAATTATGAATGTTTGATAGAGAGTGCTAGTTTTTTGATACATATTAGCTACGCATGGTTGATAGTGTGATATGTATGATTAAGGATGGTGAATGCTTGAGATATGATTAATTGTTATTCATGTATGGTGCTGTTGCTATTCATGTTATTGAAAGATAGGGTAATTATTTATGTGCACATTGAGAGCATACTTGAGACATGGTCACGTGGTGACCAAGTATGTATATTTGAGGTCCCCGTCATGTGGACGACGGGCTTATGGTCCCCACATTCGTGGAATGTGGGCAATGAGTAGAGGTCTCCATCATGAAGATGATGGGCTTAGTTCCCTATACTCGTGGGGTATAGGCTCTTAGTCCCTGTGCTAGAGGGCACAGGCAAGGGTATACATCGACAGTTGTATACCTCGTATTACGGGTAAAATGTGAAGAGAGTAAAAGAGAAAAAAATGCATTGCACATTTGCATTACATAAACATGTGATATGTTTTAGAGTAAAGCTCTAGAATTGGATGTTGATGCTAAAATTGTGAATTTAATATTTTCTTATTGGTACTTGCTGAGTCTTTGGGCCCACTCTTGGTTTTGTTGTGCTTTTAGGTACCCTTTACAAGAACGGCATGCATGAGAGGGAATAGACTTGAGTTGAAATCACACATTGCCACACATCTTTAATGTTGATTAAACTTTAGAACGTCCATTAACAAATGAGCAAACTGCTTAAAGATTGATTATGGTTATGCTTCATGCATCAGATTATTTGTAATAATGATGAGTAGCATATTTTGGATATCATTGAATATGCTTTAGTTGATTAGCAAGTTTCTGAATGCTTATTGATGATATTGGATGTTGGAATATTTAGTTATGATATTCTTTTTAACTGTTTGAACCTCTGTATAGTTAACTATACAAAGGAGGTTCTATCAAAATTTAGTAAATTGTCTTAGCTTAGATTTGTTTAATGTTACTTTAGTAGCATTCTAGGCTCATGTTGGGCTGGGGTGTTACATAGACTGTAATTCCAAACTGGCCACAAATCCTTCAGATACAACTTCTAGCTTTAGCCTCTGAAACTCTTCATAGAGTTCTAAGCTACTGTCTTTTACTTCCAAAGTATTACAGTAGCTCTTACAACTTAAAGCATCTACAACTACATTGATTTTTCTCGAATAGTAGTGGATTCCAAGGTTATAATCTTTTATTAACTCCAACCATCTTCTTTGTCTCATGTTCAAATCAAACTGAGTGAAGATATTCTTCAGACTCTTATGATCCGTATAAACTTCACAGCGGTTACCGATGAGGTAATGATGCCAGATTTTTAAATCACGCACTACGACAGCTAGTTCCAAGTCATGGGTAGGGTAATTCTCCTCATGAGGTCTTAATTGTCTTGACGCATAAACGACGGCTCTTCCTTCTTGCATTAGGACGTATCCTAATCCTTGACGTGAAGCATCACAGTAGATATCAAAATCTTTCCGAATGTCTGGCAAAATTAACACTTTGGCTGAAGTCAAACGCTTCTTCAATTCTTGAAAACTTCCTTCGCAGGCTGGGGTCAAAGTGAACTTTTTCTCCTTCAACAATTGCATAAGAGGCTTAGTAATCGTTGAGAATCCTTCGATGAAACGGCAATAATATCCCGCCATTCCCAAGAAACTACGAATCTGAGTTACGGTCTTGGGTTGTTCTTAGTGTAACACTGCTTTAACTTTACCGGGGTCAACTGCTACTCCCTCGGCTATCATCACATGACCAAGAAAATTGACTTTCGTCTCCCAGAATTCACACTTACTGAACTTAGCATACAGCTGATGTTCTCTGAGTTTCTCCAGGATTAGCCTCAGGTGTTCGTCGTGTTCTTCCTCTGACTTGGAGTAAACCAAAATATCATCAATGAACACAACGAAAAACTTGTCCAGATATTCTATGAATACTTTATTCATCATGTTCATGAAGTATGCAGGGGCATTAGTCAGACCAAAGGATATGACTAAGAACTCATAATGTTCGTATCGCATTGAGAGAACGGTCTTCGGGATATCCTTCAGACAAATCTTCAACTGATGGTAACTTGATCGTAGGTCGATCTTTGAGAACACTCTGGCTTCTTTCATCTGATCAAACAAATCATCAATTCGCGGAAGGGGATACTTATTCTTGATAGTGACTTCATTGAGAGAATGGTAATCAATACACATCCTCATGCTTCCATCCTTCTTTTTGACGAACAACACTGTCACTCCCAATGGTGTCGAACTAGACTTCACAAAACCTTTCTCGAGAAGTTCTTCGATCTGCTTCTTCATTTTCACTAACTCATCAGCTCGCATCCGATAGGGTCTCTTGGAGATAAGTGTTGTTCCTGGCACTAGATCGATGACAAACTCGATGTCACGGTCTGGTGGTATTACTGGTAACTCTTCTGAAAACACATCCGAATATTCTCTGACAATCGGTACATCTTCTAGAAAAACAGTCTTTAGGCTGTTGACCAACAAATGTCCATCACGGACAGAGGTGGCTAGAAATTCCACTTTCTTTCCATTGGTATCTTCTATTGTTACGGTTCTTCGGCCACAATCTAGCACGGCTTTGTGCTTGGATAACCAATCCATACCAAGAATGATATCTAAGGTTTGGGTGTTTAGAACAATTAGGTCAGCTAGAAACTCAACTCCAGCTATGAGTAACTTAGCTCCTAAACATCCCACTTTAGAACTTATCTCTGCTACAAGCGGCTGGACTAGCAGAGTATGCTTAAGGTGCATAACTTCTAAGTTATTCTTAGTTGCAAAAACTCCAGAAACAAACGAATGTGAAGCTCAAGAATCAAACAAAACTGATGCAGGTACTGAGTTTACCAGAAACTTACCCAGTACGACATTGGGTGCTTCCTGGGCTCCTTCCAGAGTGATGTGGTTGACACGGCCTCTGACCACAGACTGTGGCGCTCCTCCGGATTGACCGGCAACTTGAGAAGCTCCTTGATTATTGCTTGGCACTGGCGTCTTGGCAGGTGTAGCTCCAAGGTTAAAGCGTACTGGAGTAATTGTTCCCTTCTGTAAACACTGGTTGGCGAAGTGGCCTGGTTGACGGCAAGAGTAATAGACTCTTTGTCCATTCTACTGATTGCTCACTAGATTGGGGTTGGCAGGTGTAGGGTTGCGAAAGCTCTGAGCAGCTGGATGAGGTGCTGAAGTTGGTGGCGGCGTCCTGAAAGAATTCTACGACGAAAACTGATTGAACTGTTGCGGAACTATCCTTGCCTTCTATTGGGGCTGATTACTTCCTTACTAGACCATCCTGCGTTTGCGGTTGTCTTCTAGTTCTTTGCGCTTGTCCTCAAGAACCAAAGCTTTGTTGACTAGTTCTTGAAAATCCGGGAAGGTATGGGCGATCAAGCTAACTTGTAATCTGGAATTCAGTCCCTTTAGGAAATGACTCTGACGAGCCTTATTAGTGGCGACATCTTCTGCAACATAACGGGAAAGTTGAGAAAACTTATTAAGATAGTCAGTTACTGACATCCCTCCTTACTTGAGGGCACAGAACTCATCCTTCTTCAGGTCAATTATCCCTTCCGGCACATGGTACTAACGGAAGGCTGTGGAAAAATCTTCCCAGGAAATGTTTTGCGGTGTCTCATGCGCGGCACAGAAGTTCTCCCACCATTTGGTAGCGATGCCTTCCATCTGGTGAGTGGCATATAGGACCTTCTCGTGGTCACTGCATTGGGTGATCAGCAACTTCCTCTCAATGACCCGTAGCCAATCATTGGCCTCCACTGGTGAGACATTTCTTAAAAAGGTGGGTGGACGAGTCCTCATGAACTCATCAAGCTTGGATGGTCCATGATGACCATGAGTGACTAGGGCTTCATTGTTGTTGCGGTTGTTCTGGTTGTTGTTCATATTCTGAATCTAATTCATCATGGTGTACATCATCTGTGTCTGGGCTACCATAAAAGCTCTAAAGTTTTGCAGGTCGATTGGTGGTGCTTATGGTGGAACTGCTCCCGTGGGGGTCTGTTCATTTCTATCTGAACCACTGGCTCCTAAACCATTGGCAGCAGCAAGACGAGTCTGAACCATCTGGTGAAACTCCATAGGTTAGATAAGGTAGCAAGCACAAGATGAGTTAAGAACTAGGTAAGGGGTAGGTTAAACCCAACAAACACAGCTCAAGAAAACTCAACTGAAAAATCTTTATTAATAGGGTCTTAGCATGGCTACAACAAATGCCTGAAGGCCTTTGTAGCTCATACTCGCACACAAGAAAACACGAACCTAAACACACAATCTACCGTCTAAGGGGCGACACTCCTAAACTAAAACTGGCTAAGCCTAAACTTAAACTCTCGCTAAGGTAGCCTCCACAACCACGGCGGTGCTCCCGCATGCTATAGACCTAGAAGTGAGCTGGCATCCTAGCAAACTGATCCTGGTGCCCTGGAACTGGCGTAGCAGGAACAAGCATCCTGGGTGCAGGCACAGCTGGCTCTTCTGGCCCTGCAGCCTCTGTTGGCTCCTCAGCTTCTTCTGGTCTTCCTCAGGTTCTTCTTCTTCAGGGTCTTCCTGTTCTAGCTCTTCCGGCTCTTCCTCATGCTTGTGCTGACCATAGAGGGCTTCCTCCAGTGCTGCGATCCTTTCTTCTGCTATCTACAGGATCTCGTAGGCGCACTCCAACTCCGTGGCAGCTGACTCCAAGGACTCCTCCTATGCAGCGGCGAACTAAGTGAGATGTACCACTGTGGCGTTGTCTTCTCCATCCGTGGACAGATAGCAAGATGGAAGATCCACTACGGAGGCACGGGGATGGTAGCGGAAGACGGTGTCCTTAGCCTCACGCGCGTAGATGTTGCAGATCCTAAGGATGGCAAGGCGTGACGACTTCTGGACTCCCTTTGTGAAGTTGATCCTTCTGACGGAGATGTTCACAGGCTAGCTTGCCTTGGTGTCCCTCCTGGCGTAGATCGTCAAACGGTAAAGCATTCCACGATCTCGCCCATTCACGACCCAGTTGCTTCCACGGTACAATGGGCGATCAAATCCTCCAAGTACTTGCAGCAGCTTCGAGAGTTCAGCAACAAGTCCTCCCTTGCACTCACCATAGTTCTAAAGAAGAGGCATCTGACAAGACAGACGAAGGGTGAGAACAGCTTAAAAACAGCGGGGAGAGAAGAAATTTCAGCAATAGTTGAGTCAAGAGAGATATGAGAGGAGTTAAGCAATTGATAAATCTTGCGAGTTAATTTTTGCTTTAGAAAATAATTTGGACACTCCAAGATGGCTGATCTAACTAAGGTCAAGACCTACAGCCAGTATAGCTCTGATACCACCTCTGTCGGAACCCAAAAATACAATTCTAGACCCTCTTGCTAGTCCAACATCATGCTAGTGCATACACTGCCAACATAGATGAATATTAATCCACACAAGCGATTAATAGAGTAAATGATTAATTTGAATAGCAAATAATAGTTTTGATCTTATGGTCGAGTTTACACTTATTATGTCATGCAGAGCTAACAGAGAATTAAATAGCAGCGTGTCGGCGCCCCGGGTATGCAACCCCAGGACCCTCTGTGCATTCCGAACTAGTCCCATGATCAGTAGCTAGCTCGCACAGTTACAACAAAGATGTAATAATAACCATACAACAAAGTAACGATGAAGCGGACAAATTAATATTAATAGCAGTAAAAGACCTTATGGTCAAGTCTTACAGAGTTGCCACGCAGGGCTCAACACCAAAAGGTAACTTGCAGCGGAAACAAAATATCTCGAGATGGCCACACAACATGCCCACAGGCAATCGAGTGGAGGACGCGACCTAGTTCGCAAAGTCTTCGAGGTTCTCCTCTTCATGAAACTCGGGGTTCCCTGGTTCTTCTGTGGGGATTAATCACACAGGACGCAAGCCGTGAGTACTTTGAATGTACTCAGCAAGTCATAGGGAACAGTATGCAATTATTATTCATGCTAGGCTTGACAAGGATAGCTTTATGTTTACTTTTGCAGAAAGCCACATTTAACAGTAAATACAGTAAGTAGATTATAAGCATAATTTAAAAGATTGATACACAAGTAATTCAGTTCTTTGAAACAACAAGAGATCTTCCCAACCATTCCACCCAAACCATCGATTTCCACCAATTTAAAGAAAACATCTACCCCTTGCGTGAAATCTCCGGGCATATCCATAACCGGGGACACGGCTATTCGAATAGTTTTTATACACTCTGCAGAGGTTGTACAGCTTTACCCACAAGACACGACTTCTCTAATTTGTTTGGCATCCGTCGATACCACAGCTCACTATCTTGGGTAAGCAGTCTAGAGCACATGACAAGGCCTTTACAAAGTTCTGTTTTGACTCGGTTCTGCTCGCTAAGGATTCGCCGTTACGGGCCCCCTCTTGCACCGCTCATCAACCCAAACAGAACCGACTCATAGCATTGCTAATTAGTTGGCCAGGTCCACCCCATCCTGGACATGTGGTTGCACGAAATGACCCAGATCAATGGTTCAAGGTTAAGTCCTTAGTTGGCTGCTCAGGCGAGACTAATCCACGTCCCAATGTGTGTTACGGCACCCACACTTACCACCACCCACTCGCCCGAGCATAAAACATTTTCGGTTCAACCCTGCCAAAGACCACCCTTGTCTTGGCACCACAATTTCATCAAGTGGCATTGCCATGGTTCCATAGTTCATTAGTCAAACTCAATTTTAGATGGGTTCAACCCGGCCAGAGGACCACCCTAATCCTGGCACAACACACTTTTAGTTAAGGTGACAACAAATGTCGTGGCCTCACACAGGGCCACACTTCATTTTAATCAGCTACACTGGCCGCTACTACACAAGCCGCAAACCAAGTGCGCTGGGGGTAAAATAACATTGGTGACTTAAGATGCCGAGAGACCCACGTCTACTTAGAGCGTGACTAAGCAAGCAAAACATACCCCTGTTGGTATACAAAGGCATCCAACTAATAGAGAACCATCCTATGATGTCCAAGGGTTCATGTCATTCAAGGGTACATGTCATTTGCAATTTATCAAGGAGGCATATATCAAGTAGGAAATTATCTACTCCCGAAACAATTTAATATATAAACTAGCAATGCATGTTTATATAAAACAATATAGTTTTATAAATATGGGTTCAATATGATCAAAGATCTATGACTTGCCTTCGTTGAAGAGTTGAGGTGCTTCGGTCGTCAGATCCGAGAAATTTTCCGAAAAGCCAGTCTCTACATGTGTGAAAAGAGAAAAATAAATGAAACAACTCCAAATAAATTCCAACTAAATACCAAACTAGCACTAACAGCAAGAGGGGGATTTTAGATGAATTTAGAAATTTTAATCACTCGAATCGGAGTTCGAACGAAGAAGTTATGGCCTTCCAAAGTTGAAAAACACATGAAATGAAGGATTTTGGGTTTTTTCTGAATTTTGGAATTTTTTTGTAAAGGAAAAGACAATTATGATGTGAGCTGACGTCAGCTGACGAAATTTCAGTCCAAAGAAAAGAAAAGAAAAGAAACTGACATGTGGGGCCCACTGTCAGCGAGAGGGTGCACGTGGACTAGGTCCACCGAGCCTTGGAAAAGAGGGGGGAAAGGAGTGCCACGTGGGCTGGCCACGCGGCTGCCCGGTCAGCGAAGGGGCTGAGGTGGCGCCGAGGTGGAGGCGAGGTGGCAGCCACATCGGCAAAGGCGACGGCGGCGCTCACGGCCCGAAGGTCGCCGGCGTTTGGCTGGGCGGCGGCCGGCGGCGAGGGGACCAGCGTGAAGAGGAGAGCGCGGTGATGCTGGTGCGCGCGGTCCCGAGGACGCGGTGGCGCTAGATGGCCGGCGGCGAGGAGGAGAAACAGAGGCGGCGGCGGTTGAAGGCAGTGACGTCGTTCCGGTGGGCTCTAGAGAGCGAGGAGGTGTGCACGGGAGAGGCGACGGTCGTGCGATGCCGAGGGTGAGGACCCGGGTGGCGGAGGAGCTCTGGTGGCGGCGCAATCGGCGGCGGCGAGCTTCACGGCCGACGGCGTTTCTTCGCGAAAAAGGGGGCGAAGGAGGGCGAGAGAGGGGGAGGGAGAAGGGGGAAACGAGAGAGGAGGGGGAGGCGGTCCCGGTGCTCGCTTAAATACGGGACGAGGGGCCCCAGAGGAGGAGGAAGGGGAGGATGGTGTCGGGCGGCAATGGCGGCGGCAAAGCGACGTGGGGAAAAAGGCAACGGGACGGGGTATGGTGGTGGCAGCGGGCGCGGCGGAGGCGGCGGGGTAGCGGGGAGGCAACGAGAAGACGCGGGGCGACGGGGATCGGCGGGATTTGCGGTGGGTGCTGCGCATGGCCACGCGAGGGAGAGGGGGGTCCGGAGGAAGACGACGCCGCGGGGACGATGAGCGAGGGTCGTCCGATCCAGATCGGATGGTGGGAGGTGGAGGGAGGCGTGGCGGAGGCGGAGCCGTCCGATTTCGATCGGACGGTGCCCGAGGGAAAGGGCGCGGCGCGCGCGGGCGAAGTGGGCCGGGGAAATGGGCCGAGAGAGGAATTAGGCCCAAGAAGGTTAAGGGGTTTTTAAATGGATTTCCGAATAAAGAAATCATGAAAAAGCAAAAGGACTTTTAGAAAATAGCTAAAGCAGTCCAAAAATTCTAGAAAAATTCACAGAAGATCCTTGAATTATATGGAACTTAATAAAAATACTTTTAGCTATACTTTAGTTTTTAATTTTGCAAACAAAATAGGTTTTTAGCTTCAAACAAAAAGGAAAAACCAAATTAAAATCCAGAAAATGCAATAAAAGACTTAAAATCCAAATAAAATCCAGGAAGCTCAAATAAACTAACTTTTTGGTTTAATTGAAGTTGGATTATTTCAATTTAAAGCGTTTTTGATTTATGAAATTTTAGTTTAAGCTTTAACAAAACAGGAAAAAGCAAATGGTTATTTTTATTTTGAAAATTTTCAAAAACTCAGGAAATTTGGGATGCTACACAGCGGAACAAAGTAACTTCAGTGGAGATCCCATCAATTCACCACAAGTAACCAACTGGGATCAATGATCTAATGATCAGCATCTCCGTAGAACTCCTCCTCGAAGGCAGGTGATGACTCCTCCTCTTCTGTAGATTTGTTTGCACCAAGCATGAGTACACAACCGTACTCGCAAGACATACCACAGAATGCAATGCATAGATGTAGGTTTATTCCAAAGGAAATAGCTTATGTGGTTCTTTTGCATAAATGCGATATTTGCAATTGAATACAATAATAGATTGAAATGCAGTTCAAAACAAATAGACAAATAATAATTTAACAGTTGTTTTCACAAAAACACAAAGTTAATCAATTTAATTCACACAGCCATATGACTTAGGTCACATAGCTCCCATCCCAAATGTTTTATGAACACTACCCCTCGTGTGAAATCCCCGAGCATGTCCATGATTGCAGACGCGGCTATTCGAATAGATTAGTTAACACTCTGCAGAGGTTGTACACTTTATCCACATGATATAATCAGTGTAGCGAGCACTAATCATAACAAAACATTTTAGAAACTTTATTTCACATTGACACTCCGGATATGCTTAACCGCCTGACAGCCCCACATAGGAAGCCAGTCCGACACACATCGTTGGACAGGTTAGTGGCGAACCGTCCTGTGATGCGACTACTTGGTAGGACACACCTCCACCCATGCAATACAGCCTAACCTACTACCTGAGTAATCAATGCCAAGAATACATAACTTACTAAGTTAGGCCCGTCCCATCAGGCATGTGGTCGTACAGTAAGGCTCAGTTCAATGGCGCACAAAGTTAAGTCCTTAATTGACCAAGGCAAGACTTCCAATTTCTAACTATGATGCACATATTAAAACCCATGCACACAGCTCCACCATAACAAAACACAGTACCACTTGCCTCCGTCTAAATCTTTTCCCACCCGGTTGGTTAAGTGCAACATATGCCATTCATGAGTAATAGCACACAATACACATAATTTTATCACATAATTCTATAATCACTTAGTCAGGTTTATAATTGCAACTCACATAAGATGAAGACTTGTGGCATGGCTAAGCAATCTAATCGTACTAACCAACCCATGTTGGTGCAATAGTATTACCAACTAGTAATGAATCAATCTAGGGTGACAAAAGATTATGGCATAACGATAGACAATGTGGATATAACAATTTGGATTAATAGCTAAACCCAAAAGCATTTAAATAATTATTTAAAGTAAATGCAATACTTCGAAACAAAGTACTTTTTGAAAACTATGATTCAACATGGTCAAAGGTATGACTTGCCTTGGAATAGATCTAGGCATTGGTATTGATCTTGGTGAACTCCTTCTTCTCCAAAATCTCCTGAAGTATTGATGTCTATTCACAAACGAAGCAAATAAACAAAAAATAAATAAAACAGAGAAGAAAACCAACTCCAAAAATTAAATAAAAATCTCAGATAAATAGATCTTGAATTTAGATGAATTTAGAAATTATAATGGGCTCAATTGGATAAAAATCTCAGATAAATAGATCTTGAATTTAGATGAATTTAGAAATTATAATGGGCTCAATTGGAGTTCGGATGCAAATGATATGAGCTTTGAAATATCTGAGAAGAAACTTAAATTCGAATGCTTCAACTAGGTGCAGTCGAAAGCATCTACGACTAGGTCATTCGAATTTGGCTACGACCATGGCAATCGGAAGCGGCTACGACCACATAGTTGAAAACAACTATGACCACATAGTCGAGAGATCTACGACCACAGTAGTTAGAAGCGATGAGCAGCACTCGTAATGAACAGTACTTGAACGAACAATACTTAATAGACAATGACGGCGAGGGCTCGGGTACCGATGGTCGGCGGCGAACGGTGATGATTCTCCACCGGGGAGGGATACTAGAGGGTAGAGAGGGTTATTGCGAGCACAACGATGTACTCACAGTCAGACAGAGATGACTGAACTGGCCGGCGGCGAGCTCGAAGCGGCGGAGATGAATTGGGTTTTGTCGGACGGAAGCTCCGGCGACGCTCTAACGAAACAGAGGGGTTCTGGAGGTAGCTTGTGCGACGACGGGAGACACTGATGCAGACCACGATGGCTAGGTGACGTCGAAGGAGGTGCAACCTGAGAAAAATGACCAGTGGCCGAAAACCCTAGAAGCTCAAATCGTGGCGGCTCTCGAGTTCCTAGGAGACGACAGTTTAGGGTTTTGGCACGAGGAGACGAAGGCATCCCTCGGGGACTATTTATAGGGACTCGGGCAGCACGGGATAAGGAATCCCCAAATCGAATTCGAGATGAACACGAATTCGATTATGGGGTTTTAGGAGATAGAGACCGATTTGGTAAGGGATTCAGCCGGATTTGAATGTGGGGCGATAAGAGATAAGATCATACGCGTTTTCTAGGAGTTTAGTTGGAGATCTCCATTGTCGTTATGAGCTTGGAGATCAGCAATGGCGGGTGAGTTCGCGGCTTACGCGGAGAAGATGACGACTCGGATACGACGAAGGCGTGGGGTCCACCAGTCAGAGGAACAAGGCGCGGGCCCACGCGTCAGTGGATGCGAGCAAACGCACGCACGGGCAGGCTGCGCGAGAGCGCTGTGCTAGAATGAAGTAGGAATGGGCTGACTGGGTTGGGTTTCTGCCCACAGAGGTTTTCTGATATTCAGTTTAGTTTTTCTATTTTAGAAAATACTAGAAATTCAAATAAGCAATAGAAAATAGCAAATGAACTCAGAAAAATTCTAGAAAAATCTAGAAAATATATGCAAGCACATAGAATCCAAATACCATAGTTTTGACAATAGTTCATGTTGGAATTATTCATATTAAATAATTTTGATACCAAAAGTCCAAGTTAAGCTTTTGAATTAAATTCAAATCAAATCAAATGGTGAATTTTCTCCCTACTAACTATTTAAAAGATTTTTAAAGCTCAGAAAATTGGGATGTTACACACACGGGTTATCTTACCCATTATACATGCCTCACAAATACCAAAATCCTCCCACTTAAAGTGCAGAATTCCAGAATTAATAATCCTCTTAATTTTATTTTTAGATGTGTGACCAAGTCATAAATGCCATAAATAAGATTCTGAGCATATGTTCCTATCATTAGTATTCCTCATTATGGAGTTATTATCACTAACCAAGCAATCAATATTGTCATCATTTGATAGTTCATCAAGAAAATAAAGACCTTCATGACGAGTTCCAGTATGCACTAATTTCCCATTGAGCAATATTTTAACTCTTCCTTTTTAAACAATATATCATAACCAATAGATTCTAACCGAGCAATGGAGATTGAATTCCTTCTCATGCTAGGTGAATATGAAGTGTCCTGTAATAATAATTTTCCTCCATTGGGGAGTTCTGGGACATAATTTCCAATTCCAAGTACATCAGTTTTGGTATTAGTGCCTAAAAAGATATATCTATTTTCCCTTAAAATTGTTCACATAGAAGTAAAAGCTCTATTATTTCTAGTAATATGAGATGTAGCACTAGAATCGACAACCCACTATTTGGAAAAGTAGTAGTAAATAAAGATTCAATGCATACAAAAATATTAGACATGTCGTTAGGCGATGAATCACCTTTACGCTCAACTGGTTGACTGTTTTGATTCATTTGCTCATTTTGCTTCTTCTTTTTCCTACAATTAGCTCTGAAATGCCCATATGACCACAGTTGTGACACTTAAAATTCTTGTACTCATCATTCCTCTGAACTGAGTTATGATTTCCATGATCATCTCGATCACATTTCTTGTTAAGCTTTTATATCAAATCACCATTAGGCTTCCCCTTTTGCCAATTCCTTTTATTAATACATTTTTCCTCTCCAAGGTGTAACTCAGAATTGTGAGTATTTCTTTCTTTTCCCTGAGAGAGTTTTCTATCTTCTTCTATAAGTAAATGATGCCTTAGAGTACGCATATTGAGTACCCTTTCAGAATGACAGAAAGATATCTTAAATGTTCCCATGAATTTTTGGCAAAGAGTTAAGAATAACCATGACCTGCACTTCTTCAGAAAAAGGATAGTTCATATTTTTTAATTCCTCTGCTAAAATACAGAGTTTATTGATATACTCATTAATTTAAGTGCTATCATACATCTTGGTGGAGAGAAAACAATTGACAAGATTAAGCACTTTAATAAGAGATACTTCACTAAAATCTTGTTCCAGATTACGTATTATCTCCCACGCATTCCGTTTACCTGAATCTGTAGTGCTTCAGATCGAAGAAACAAAAAAAACTTTCCACGTTGCGTACATCAACGCCAGATCTTTTCCTCTAATCGATCCTGTCGCCCTGTGTAACACCCCCAAAAACTCCTAAATGTAAAATATAGGATTTTTAAAACTTTTTATATGGTTGTCTCTGCCATCATTTTGCCTGTATTTTTTAGAGTTATTTGATCTGTGTTTTCATCTAACCAACACGAGTGGAGAATCACAGAAACCCTAAGTGCAGAAACCCTAAAAATATAAACCCTAGAAAAATGAGAACCCTAATATCAGCAATGGTAAAAGCAAAATAAAATTTAGGTATTGCGCTTCTAAACATTACATGAATTGTAAGCCCTAAAACCGAAGTCATGTTTAAAAACCAATTAGAAGTAATTAGAAGATATCAGGTTATACCTATCACCACATGAGAATCTCCTAAAAGCAAATACCAGAATTTTAGCAAGCCTAAAATTCTGTCCTCTTTTCTTTCCCCCAAATTTTTCCATAACCCATTCCTTTCTTCCTCTTCTACTGAACTTCCAGCCGAACCAGGTTGCAGCCGCACCATCTCCTTCGGGCAAAGCTAGCCCAACGCCCTGGCCATCTTCTCCCCCCCCAGCGACATCGCCAATTCCCTCAGCGTCAATGCTCGCAGGAGTTTAGCGCCACGTCGCAGCCATGAGGCCAAGCGCTGTCACTTGCCGTCAATCAGGCGTCGCTCAAGCGCACTATGCTGCCAATTCATATCAACTCCTCGCCCATTCCTTCCCGAAACCTCCCGAAACTAATGATGAGCCCGCGCCGAGTGCATCACAGGCTTTCATGTGAACTCCGCCCTCCCGGCTATAAATAGCCCCAATGTCCTCTGTGATCTTCTCTTGCCACCCCAAACACCCTACCGCTTACTTCTTTCTCCCACTGAGTTGAGCTCAAAGGTAAAGGTCAAGCTCCGGTTTTTGGCCGAGGCGCCACCTTGACGCCGTCGGCGCTCCGGAGACCCCCATGATCCGCCAACCCCGTCATAGCATGTTACTGATCACCATCACTATATCCCCTAAACTAATTCTGAGTTTTGTTCACAGGAACTCGTCGCAAACCCTTTCATCCTCGGCTCTGGCCAGTTGAGCCAAAACCACCGAATCGTTCGCTCTGGTGAGTTTCTGGGACTGTCTATTCATAAGTTGCTTGAAATTTTCTTAAATTTAAGTCACTTGTTGTGACCATTGGATCAATATCCAATCATATGACATCCATTGGATCAATATCCAATCATATGATAATCATATGACACACCAATCTCTACACAAATCCAATGGTCAGAACAAGTGACTTAAACTTAAGCAAATTTCAGACAACTTAAAACTAGCAAAACCGTTTCTCAATTAGTTCCTCCCTAATGCGCAGATCGTTGTCGCCGTGAGAAGCGCGCCCCCTGGCGACGCTATCCACTATCACCAAAACATCTCCGACCATCTCAAGAGCCATGTTCTACTCCGGTAGGCTCCCATTTTTGCCTTTAGCCAGCGTCACTGTTCCCCTAGTCGCCAACGACAAGCCTGAGCAGATAGCGCTCCAGGGCTGCTCTGCTTGTCCGAATGGAGACAACCCCTGTAGCTCCATAATTAAGATACAAATCTATGTCTGAGCATTGAATTACCTATGAGTCGCTGCCAAATGGGTCCATAAATAGAAAACGAGGGCAGTTAAGTGCTGGACTTCCAAACTCAGTCGCTGAAGTGCGGGCCCAAAATCCATAAGTGCACAGTGAACTCTGGTCTATAGACCAGATTTTGTGCTTGTGGACCATCAATCTATGCACTATTTCGTAGACTGAGCCGCTGACATTGGGTCCCACTCATCAGTAATAGATTTTTTTTGGAAAATAAAACAAAAGGAAACTAAATACTACGCATGGTCCCACTTGTCATTCTCAGAGTAATTCTGGTTAGGAAACAAATGGAAATGAAAAATTAAAACAGTCGGGTCCACCTGTCAGTCACTGAGCATTTTTGGCTGAAAAATAAAACAAAAGACAAAGAAAAGGGATGCGGTTCCACCATATCAATGAGAGAAACTCTCTCTCCCCTTTTATTTTCCAAGATTTAATTTAGGTTTAAACTTCGGAGAGTCTGTTCTCCCTCGTTTTAACTCTGAATAGAGTAATTTTTATTTCTAAATTTATCTAAATTCAAACTCTACTCAACCAAACTGAAAACACCTAGTTTGGAGTTCATTCGAATTTTTGAATGCATTTTGAATCTTTATGTGCTTATTTGAAATTTGGTTATTTTTGTGTATATAGAATTCAAAGCTTCCGAAGACCCTCAAATCAGTCAAGAACCAGATCAGCAATATCAAGACCAAGGCGAGTCAATGCTTTTATCATTCTACTCCTAAGTTTTAATGCAATTTATATTATGTTTAAATTATGAAAATGAAACGCTATGTGTTATACTTGTATGTTACTATTAGCTGATAGTTACTACCCTAATAATAATTGTGTATATATTTCCAAACCTTGAACTTGGACATTATCCTTGTCACCCTAGATTAATGGGATACATGTTAGCCACTAAATATGTATTTAAATCATGCTTAGCCGTGCGTAGATACATTGTCATGCGGGCAGTAAATTACCCGACATCATTCAACAACTTAAAAATGAATTTGGGCAGTCGAGGCTGGAGCTTGGCTGATATGTTGAGCTAGAGAAGTATTTTTAAACAAAAGAATATCAAAAAATAGATTTTGACTCGGGTGGCTAGAAAGAGTAGTGGGTGCCGGGGGCACGATAGGATGGGTATGTGGATGTACCGTCCGAGTCAATTAAGGACCCGGATCTTATGATGATCTCTTGTGTAAAATACAATGCAACCACAAGTCTATCATGGGTACGACCTGGCTGATTAATTTGTTCGCCTCAGCGTTTCTCTCATCATCCCGCTCATGTGGCATGTATATAGTGTTAGTCGACAACCACTCCGGGGTGGCGTGACTATGATACATTAGGAAATCACTACGACGCAAAAGGGGGCTATGGGGTATGGCATGCACTATAGCCTTAGTGGACAACCACCTGGAGGATGGTGGTCCAAAGGATGGCGCGATTGTATTGCATTAGAAAACTACCTCTGTAGCGAACCTAGCGGATGGGGTTGCGTTGGGTAGGGCATTATAAAGGCTTTGTGATAATCAACTTAGTCGCACACCTATGGAAGTGTGTTCGAGATATTATAAGTTGATTGTCTCTTGTGGGTAAAATGTATAAACTCTGCAAAGTAAGAAAACTATCTAGATAGTCGTACTCACGGTCAAGAGCGGTGCTGGGAACTTGCTTGAAATAGCTTTAATTTTTATAAAAACAACTTGTGGATGGAATGAAAGCTGGGCTAAAGTCCAGGGATTTGGGATGGCCTAGTCAGGGACTAGTGAGAAGTATGGGATATGACTCGAGCATTGAGTGGACAAAGCCACTCAATGGTATAGGAGATAGGATCTCTGCTAATATTTTACAACAAAACTCAGTTTATAAAACCTGTGTTAGTTAAAATGCTAAGTCACAGAAGTTACTACTACTTAATCTAGTTCAAACTTAGCTTTGTGAAAATAAAAGAACCATGAAGCTTCCTCGATTAGCCTTGCACAAATAATTATTGCATTGTATCTTCTTTCTTTCTGGTTGTCGCCGTCATCGTTCGCCCCCTCTATTCCTTCGGTTCTCTCCACCTCCAGTTGTGTTTCTGATTGCTTATGGTTCTTGGTTGGTCTCCACTATGCTTGTTCTTTTCCTTTTGTGGGGAGGGTGTGTTTCCTTTTGGATCTACGCTTCTTCAGCTTTCTTCGGCCTTTTCTTTGTTGTGTTCATCGATTTCATTGCTATTGTGCTCTACGTGCCTGTTCCCTTCTCTCTTTTTCGGTTGAATCTTGTCTCATCCTTGCGTTTTAGTTTGGTGGGCTACTGTTGGGGGTGGTTCCCGGTCTCCTGCTGCTTTCTGCTCTTTTGGGGGGTTTCTTTTGGGTGCTCGCTTCGTTCGATTACTATTGTGGGTGTTCTTGTGTTGGTCGGTTTCCTAGGTCTCTTCTCTTCCCTCTTTTGAGGTTCTGTTTTAGTGTGCTATACATTATGATCTGTATCTGTACGTTCTAGATAGATGTCAATATTTTGTGCGGTGTGGCTTGTAGGTCCTGTGCCTTCTAGAACAGTCTCTAATTATTTCGGCGTCCGTGTTATCAACGATATACTTCCTTATGCGATTACATCCAAGGTAATAGATCCGGTGTTCTCGTTGTCTATATGCTTTCTTCCATGAGAGTTTTTCCCGGAATTTCCCTGGCTTAGGTGTCGAGATTTGGGAGATCAGGTTTTGTTCATCATATGCTTCCTTCTAGGAGAGTTTTTGCCTTAGCACATTTACATGAGCTCTATGTACTAACATGTTCTAGATGTGCTGACACAGCAAGCAACTACTTCCCTACATATGTAGTAGCCAATCTAGACTGCAAATGTTTTATTACATTACTTTTATTTCCGCTTAAGTGATAGGTGGATATTCTAATTCCAATTATACTATCATAGTTTTTACAAATTTTTTCCCTAGTCCAAGTAGTTATTTTCTTACAGTCTTGCTATTTTTAGGTCGCCTGAAATTTTCTTAAGTTTAAGTCACTTGTTATGACCATTAGATTTGTATAGAGATTGATGTGTTATATGATTGGATATTGATTCAATGGATAAAAGAGGCGACTTATGCTTAAAAAAATTTCAATCACCTTATGAATAAACAGTCCCATTTTCTTAACATGCTACTTTCTAAGCATCCGAATCAGGCAAACAAAGGACGTGGTAAAGGCAGTGAAGAAGCGATTGCAAAACAAGGACCCGAAGGTTCAATTCTATGCTCTGGTAAAAAAAGATTAGTTGCATCAATTTCCATGTTGTTACTTTCCTTACAAAGATCTTAGCTTGAGAAATACTTTTGTACACAACAAGATTCAATGATGCCAATTATCGTTTTCAGATTAGTTACAAAATTGATGCAGCTATTAGAGACAATGATGAAGAACTGCGATGAATATGTTCAGTCTGAAGTTTCTGAACCGCATGTTCTGCAAGAAATGGTTAAAACCATCCAGAACAAGGTTTCTTTACTCCCCCTCCTTACTTTTACTTGCCCTTCTCCTCTACTAAATCTGAGTACATGCTAGGTACCGAACATGTCTGTGCTAAGATTGCAAGCATTTCCTTGTTTGGAATTTGCTTTCAAAATGATACGCAAGTAAGGAATAAGGTATTATTACTTTTAGACTCATGGCAAGAAGCATTTGGTGGACCTGGCTGTAAATGCCCGTAGCATCACTGGGCATATCTTGAGTGAGATCCTGATGCCCATTCAGGAGTGTCTGGGAAAACTACTATGCCCATTCAATGCAGTACAAGATATTGCGGTTGAATGATATATATTCTGTATAACTGAATTCCCTTATTTGCTCCGGTGAACTCGATTTGGAAATGGAGGTAGAATTGAATTCTGTAGAGCGAGAGGAATATTTGCTTCATTGCAGTTTTTGTGAGAAAACATATGCTCCAATGCTAAACTGTGAGCAGAGATGTTATTTGCTTTATGGTTCATCCTTTTGTTCACCACAAGAGATCTCACTGTAGTAGTTTTAGCAAACTCTGAGCTGGACATTGCTCTACCGTATCGGGTAAGAAGCATTCAAGGATAGCCGATTGAAGGCCCATTCAGGATCTCACTATGCTGATAAATGACTATGTAATAGCATACAAAGATCCCATTGTTTTCTTACCCGTTCTTGGATCTGCTTTCTTTTTAATATTTTTTATTCTCCCGTTTCTAGATCTCTATCTTCTGGTTCTCCCCGGCCGAAACGTCGTGGGTTCTTTCCTCGTATGCCGTATGCCGTCTTTGTTGATGCTGCTCTCCGCAGGTGTTCGCTGTTTATCCCATTGTTTTTACTATTCTAATTCTTCCTTCTCGCACTGCCGTGTCTGCTCAGAGTTCTTTTTCCCCCCTTCTGGTTCTTGCTTTTCACGTTGCCTTTGCCTCTTAGATCTTGTAGGACCGGTATGGCAATAGAAGGGGTGAATGGTGCCTTCAAATTTTTTTTCAAGTATTCACCAACTCTTCACTTTAATACCTATAAGAAGCTACGAAGATCATAATGCCAAAAATCTAAAGGAAATCGTTCTGCTACAGTATTTTCAGGAAATAAACAGTAAAAACAGAACAGTACATTTCAGTTTCAGCACTATTTCATAATCGAAAATCAACGAAACTTTTCATCCACAAGTTCAATGATTTGAAACTTAACCCAAGGCTAGATCATGATCTTAAGAACCTATCCCAACAAAAAAATCTGAAAGAACTTAAGAGAATTTGGATCTTTTGGTTCGTGAAGCTCTACTACAACAAAATCGGGTCAAAAATTGAGCTAACTCTCAAACCAAAGCTCCAAATAACTTGAAATTTGGTATGCACCCTCTCTAGGATGTCAGGAACCTATTCAACTGAACGATTGAGAAAATTGTTGCCAAAGTTATAACATTTTCCTGTTTGAGGGAAAGTTGCACAAAAATAGAGCAAAAACCGAAGATGGTGAATATGACTTGCTCGTGGATGGATGATGGCCAAAATGGCTCCAGATATATTCTCACATATCACAGCAAGCAAGAACACCAAAGAAATCAAGGCAAAAACAGCTGAATCAAGAAATCACTCAGAGATGCCAAAGAGGGCAAAAACCGAGTTTTTTCATGAATCTTGCCATGAAAGTGCCTAGATGGGTGGAGATTGATTTCTAGAGGTTATCTCCATCTCTTACACGTCCTTGGCACAACAAGATCAAGAAGGGAAGAGAGATTGGGAAAAACCAACCAAATTAAGAGCAAATCAATTAACACAAAAGAGATTCATAGAGATGAACAAAGATTGATGTATTGCTACTTGAGGATGAGGGTTTTACAGCCACTCCACCTGAAGGACAAGAGAGCACACCATAGCTCTCAGCTTCTCTTAAACCCTAACCCTAGAACTCATGAACCCTATGTCTTAAGAGAGGATGTGTAACGTCCCGTTTGTCTTTGAGCTTTTGTCGGATTTCCAAACCTAAAAGCGAACCATTTGGTTTATTGGCTTTGCTCAAGCTTAATTTGGAACTTTAGAAAAATCTGAGGTTTAACTTGACCTAACTCAAACTTCAATTAACGCTGGTTTAGTTCTTTGTTTGCTGTTAAAGTCCTTAGTGTTCCTGGCCTTTTAGCTCTTTTCTTTGTTTGCTCTGAGTGCTCCTTAGCTCAGTTTTCCTCTCCAGGACCTCCCCTTTTGTTAGATCTTGACCATCAGGACCTCCTCTTTGTAGATCTTGACCGTCAGGACCTCTCCCTTGTATAACCTAACCGCTAGGACCTCCCCTTTGTTAAATCTTGACTGTTAAGACCTCCTCCTTGTAGATCTTGACCGTCAGGACCTCTCCCTTGTAGAACTTGTCCGCTAGGACCTTCCCTTTGTTAGATCTTGACCGTCAAGACCTCCTCCTTGTAGATCTTGACCGTCAGGACTTCTCCCTTGTAGAACCTGACCGCCTGTAGAACCTGACCGCCAGGACCTCCCCTTTGTTAGATCTTGACCGTTAGGACCTCCTCCTTGAAGATCTTGACCGGCAGGACCTCTCCCTTGTAGAACCTGACCGCCAGGACCTCCCCTTTGTTAGATCTTGACCGTCAGGACCTCCTCCTTGTAGATCTTAACTATCGGGATCTCTTTTGGTTCCATCCTAGCAGTTAAGACCACCTTGGATCTCCTCCGTTGAATCCTTTCCCCTTTGAATCTAGTCCGTTGAAACCTTTCCTTGTTTGGGCCTCCCTTAAGTCCAAACTCTGTGTGCGCCTACCTCTGCTCAGGACCGTTAGATTTTGTTTGGATGGCCCAATTGAGAGGAGGCATTCGGATAGTCCAAACGCTCCCTTGCAATGTGGATCGTATGATTTAGTTTGGACGGCTATGATGTAAGGATGCGTTCGCACGGTCCAAACGTTCCTATCTCTCAGAACTGCCCGATCAAGATCGTGTGGCCCTGATTCGTTGCGCCTTTTCCTTAGTCCCTTGGACCTCCTCCCCTTGAGCATTCCTGTGGTCTTTTTGCAAAGACCACCCTCTTTTGTTACAACCACCTCATGTGGTCATGACCTCTGGTCTTTTTGCAAAGACCACCCTCTTTTGACACGACCAACTCACGTGGTCATGACCTCTGGTCTTTTTGCAAAGACCACCCTCTTTCATCACGACCACCGCATGTGGTCATGACCTCGGGTCTTTTTGCAAAGACCACCCTGGGGAAGCAAGACCTCCTTTGCCTTCAGGGGACCTCCTCCTCAGGACCCCCTCTGCAGGACCTCTTTTGCCTTCAGAGGACCTCCTCCTTGGTTGAACTTTGTTCCTGTTGCTTTGACCGACCACTTTGTTTGAACCAGCCCTTTCCCTTTTCCCCCTTCCGCACGCTTTTGTAGCAAAAAGTCTCTGAGCATTTAATGTTGCTGCAGCACATTGAATGTAGTCACATCTGTGGTACCTTGTTTCTCCTTTTGATGGCATGTCTTGTCAAATCCTTGTCCTATTTGTCACCTAACCTTGACACGTTTGCCTAAGCTTAGTGCTATCTCTTGCTATTTGTAGCTGAGATAGCCCTCTTTCGCCACTTTCCTCCTCGTTTCTAACCTCCTGGTGCTCCTTTTGGTGCTGTGCTTGGAGATTCATTTCCCTTCGGCTTAGACCTCCTCTCCTGCAGGACCTCCTGTTCTTCTTGGTTTTTAGTTGGATTTGCTTGAGTTCTTTCAAGTCTTTTGAGTTCTTTTGTGGAGCTTGCCTTGTTTATTTGGTTCTTTGCGAACGTTTAGGTCCCGAGCTTGAAGAGGAGTTCTTGGACCAAGTTTTCACCACCGAAGGCTCCCCACTGCACAACGAAGGCAAGTCACAGGCCTTTGATCATTTTGAACCTAACCTTTAAAGATATCTTGTTTATCTTCTTATGCATGGCTATTTTCTTAAGAAAAGGTTTTGGGTAGTAGCAGTTCCTATTTGTTATTAGACCACCTTGGATGTTTGTACTCAGCATGTTGACATGCTTAACTTGAACACCTTAGAGTGGGTGGTTTTGTTGGCACTCCTTGCCTTGCCAACTTGGGATCGTAGAATGCTTAGCCTGGCCCTAGTACTGGGGTCTCGAGAACCTTTGTTTTCCTTTTAATAATCTTGACTAAAGAACTATGGAACAGTGGTCGGTGCCACTGATGTGCAACTGTGGTGTGAGGCCCAGTTGTGTCATTTGCGGTGCAATGCTGCTAATGTTAAAACTTGTTCCTAGACTTGGTGGTCCTTTGGCTTGGGTTGAACCCTAAATCGTTTTATGCTCGGGCGAGTTGGTCGGGAGTGACTAGTGGGTGCTATACGCACACTGGGCTTGTGGTCAGACTTGCCTGATGCAGCCAACTAAGGACTTAACTTTGTGTTCTTTGATCCGGGTTTCCCGTGCAACCACAAGACCACTTTGTGGGGGTAGTCTGGGCTAAATAATTAGCAATGAGCTAGCTCGGTTCTTTTGTGGTTGAGCGTGAGATGCACTGGCGCAAGAGGGGGCATGAATCTGATGGGCGTGAGGCTCATTACAAGTGAAACCTTAGCGGGCAGCTCTGAGCCAGTTCAAAGCTTCGTAAAGGCCTTGTCACGCTCTCTAGACTACTCATCTTTGGAAATGAGCAAGGTTTCGATGGGAACCACCCTGCTAGAGAGGTCATGAATTGTGGGTAAAGTTGTACACCTCTGCAGAGTGTAAAAATCTATTCGAATAGCTAAGTCCTTGGTCATGGATATTGCCTGGTGATACATGCGCAAGGGGTAGCTTGTTTTATAAAACTTTGTTCCTGAGCACTTCTGTGAGAGGCCATGGCTTTTATCTCGAAGAGACCTTGGCCGACTTTAGAGAGGTCATAGTTGGCTCAAGTAAGGTTCAGGGACTGGGTGATACGGGGGAGGCCCGATCTTCTCAGTGAGGAACCGTGGATAGTTGATGCGAAGTAGACGATGTCGCTAGCTGAACACTCGCGCCAATGCACGAACCCTCAACTCTTTGAATACGCCAAAACACCGGGTAGTTGTTCGTCGCGAGACCACGAACGCATTTAACGCCAAGTCCCCAATTCCCAATGGAGCAGCGGCTTGACCTTGGATTGCGAACAAAACAAATGGATCGCCTAATTCTCTCTCAAAGTCCTCGCATGAACTCGGTTTTAGAAAGAACAAGCAATAGCTATGTTTCAATTCTTATGCATAAACCGGTTCGCCTCTATGGTGCGCCATGGGGGTTTATATAGCCTCCCACGCAAGCACAAAACTCGGATGAACAAGAATGGCAAAGTGCTCTGAGAATCCGAGTCCGACCTTTGTTCATTGCTACGATAATCCGAGTCCGACATCGTCACGTGAACGAGAATCCGATTCAAAAAAACGTCCTACTTTAATTTGGAAATTTAAACTAGTCTCCTCTCGGTTCCCCTTGTATTGTGAGCTTTCCTTCTCTTAGCTTGCTTGAATTTGTTCGATACACTTGATGCTTCTTTTGATGCCAATGTAACCCTTGTTGGCCACATGTGTTTCTTCTCCATGAATTTGTTCCCGCCTCCCTCTCCTCCAAAGGCTTCACAATATTCAAACCTAAGAATGCACAAAACATTTGCATGAGGTAATACCCAATTCTCATCAATGACAATAGAAGATTCATTAAGAAACAAAAGCACTGTTGATTTAGAAGTTTAGCTCTTGCTCGTCGGTGGACCAATATGCATACGTACTTGAATTATTTGTAGAGTCATGTATGGCGTCCACCTCAGTATGTGTATGACCACCAATAGGGAAAGATGTATAAGTGTTAGGGATGCCTCATCATCCTCCCCTCTTGAAAAGGCGTCGTCCTCGACGCTAGATCATCACCACCAAAGAAAGGTGATAAATCAACAACATTGAAAGTAGAGCTCACGCCATAGTCATCGCGGAAAGCTCTATCTTGTAGGCATTGTCGTTGATCTTCTCAAGCACCTTGAAAGGTCCATCACCTCGTGGCAGCAATTTAGACTTGCGGCGCTCGAAAACGATCCTGCGGTAGTGCACCCAAACCAAATCACTGGTTGAAAATCATCTTCTTCCGTTTCTTATTCGCCTTCTCAAGATAGGACTTGACCTTGCGCTCTATCTCCTCTTTTGTTTTGAGATGCAATTTCTTCACATACTCGGCTCGCTTGGATGCCTCCATATGAACACGGTGTTGACTTGAAGTGGCAGCAAATCAAGCGGCGTAAAGGGTTTGAAACCATACACCACCTCAAAAGGACACAATCTGCGTAGTGGAGTGCACGGCCCGATTATAAGCGAATTCCACGTCGCGGCAAACAATCCTCCCACTCGCGCAGATTCTTCTTGATCATGGTCCAAGTAGCATCGAAAGTGTGCGGTTCACCACCTCCGTTTGACCATCGGTTTGGGGATGACAAGTCGTCTTTGAATAACAACTTCGTCCCCGTTTACTCCCAAAGTGTCTTCCAAAAGTAGCTCATGAACTTCACGCCACGATCGACACAATAGTGCGTGACACGCCATGTAGCCTCACGATCTCCCGAAAAACAAGTTAGCAATATCGACACATCGTCGCTCTTGTGGCACGGAATAAAGTGTGCCATCTTTGAAAAACGATCCACAACGACAAAAGCAGAATCACTCGCCCTCTTAGTTCTAGGTAATCCTAAAACAAAATCCATACTAATATCCTCCCATGGTGCATTGGGAATAGGTAGAGGGTATACAAACCGTGTGGATTCAATTTTGATTTCGCTTTGTGGCAAGTAATGCATCGTTGCACATACCTCTCTACATCTCGCCTCATCTTAGGCCAATAAAAGTGATCGCTCAAAGATAGATAACGTCTTCTCACGTCCAAAATGTCCCATCAACCCACCGCATGTGATTCTGCAGAATAGCAAACGCACGGAGGAGTCTCGAACGCATAATTTGTTATTGCGAAACAAAACCCATCATGGATGTGAAATTTATCCCACCTTTCCTCTTTGCAATGTGCATAAGGAACGGAAAAATCATGGTCATGAGCATAGAAATCACGCAAACTCTCTAAACCAGAACTTGCACTCCTAATTGAGTTAAAAGCACACTTTTCCTAGAGAGAGCATCAGCTACCACATTTTCCTTTCCTTCTTATATTTTACAATGTAAGGAAACGACTCAATGAATTCGACCCATTTGGCATGTCTACAGTTCAGTTTGCTTGGCCCTTTAAATACTTTAATGCCTCATGATCGTAATGAATAATAAACTCTTAAGGCCATAAATAGTGTTGCCAAGTTTCTAACGCACGCACTAAAGCATAAAGCTCTTTGTCATAGACCGGATAATTCAATTGAGCACCATTTAGTTTCTCACTAAAATAAGCTACCGGTCTACCCTCTTGCATTAAAACACCGCCAATACCCAATCCACTAGCATCACACTCAATTTCAAAATTTTTAGTGAAATCAGTAAAACAAGCAACGGTGCTTGATCAAGCGTTTCTTATGTTCAAGAAAAGCATTGTCTTGCGCTACCCCACACAAATTCAACACCCTTTTAGTAAGTTCATTCAAAGGGCAGCTATGGTGCTAAAATCCTTCACAAAGCGCCGATAAAACCAATGAGACCATGAAAGCTCCTAATCGACTTACATTCACGAGAGTTGGCCAATTTTTAATCGCTTCAATTTTAGACTCATCTACTTCAACTCCCGTGCGAAACAACATAGCCCAAAAAGATGACACGATCTTTGCAAAGGTGCACTCTCTAAGTTACCGAATAACCTAGCCTCACGCAACACTTGTAGAACTTGTCTAAGATGGTCTATGTGTTCATTGATCATTGTAAATCGAATATCATCAAAGTACACAACCACAAATTTACCAATCAAATGCCTTAAAAATGATTCATTAAGCGCATGAATGTACTAGGTGCATTAGTTAAACCAAAAGGCATGACTAACCACTCATACAACCCAAATTTTGTTTTAAATGCTGTTTACACTCATCCCCTTCATGCATCCTAATTTGATGGTAACCACTGCGCAAATCTATCTTAGAAAAATAACGACACCACTCAATTCGTCTAGCATATCATCTAAGCGAGGTATAGGATGACGATATCGAATTGTGATATTATTAATCGCTCGACAATCTACGCACATCGCCATGAACCATCTTTCTTAGGAACTAAAATAACAGAACAAAGACAAGGGCTTAAGCTTTCACGTACATACCCTTTGGAGAGAAGCTCTTGTACTTGTTTCTCGAATTTCCTTTGTTTCCTCGGGATTGGTGCGGTATGGTGGTCGGTTCGGCAAATGACGCTCCCGAATCAAGTCGATCTTATGTTCTATCCCACGAATTGGTGGTAGCCCGGTGGTACCTCGTTTGGAAAGACGTCATTCAAGTCCTGCAAAACACAAGCAACACCACTAGGAAGAGAAGACAAGTCGTTAGTCGAAGCAAGGCGTCTTTGTACAATAGTACAAAGTGCACCAAATTGGGATCTTCGCTGAATTCTCTCATTTCGATTTGGTGGCTAACATCACTAAATTCTTCTCTCGCTCTTTGGCGTCTCAACGTGCATCTCAATTTTTGCATTGAAGAATTCACAACTGTTGCGGTGTAAGGGGCTTCAAGATGATATCCATATTATTCCATCGAAATCAGAGCGATTTGTACGCCCATCATGAACAGCAGAACGGTCATATTGCCATAGCCGTCCCAAGAGCAAGTGACACACCGTCATAGGCACAACATCGCGATCCACGTTGTCGGTGTACTTCCCAATAGAAAACGCCACTGCACCATATAGTTCACCTTCACTTCCTCTTTGTCGCTCAACCATTGCACATGATAAGGACGTGGATGCGGCAAGTACTTCAAACCCAACTTATGACACATATCCTTGCTAGCCAAATTGTGACAACTTCCGCCATCAATGATCACTTTGCGCACCTTACCCTTATCAAGCTTCGCCAAGTCCAAACAAATTGCACCATTGCTCGAGTGACGGCGATGGCATCACACTAAGCACCTTGGGCGTGCAAACAATGGAATACCGCTCGGTGTTAGGAAACTCGGATCGCACTCACATTGTTCTATGTCATCGGTGTGCAAGACCGGTTGCGTGATCAGCGACTCGTCATCACTAGTGAAACATAACCGCCATCCTCGGTGATAAGCATAGTTCGATATTTGGGCGGTCCCTCGAAAATGGCCAACACCCTTGCACTTGTGGCAAATGATGTCACGTGAACGCCCCGTTGACCCTATAGACGAGGTCACACTAGCGGCGCGCGCAGTCGACGACCGTGCTTGGTGTACTCTCCGACTTCTTACTTGAATCGCTGCGCATTGCCGAATAGCTTCCGCCGAGTGCTCTTGTTTGGCCGGCTGTTGTTATATGGCTGTCCGGGTGGTGAAGGGCGTGAGCAGGCAGCGAACCGTGCATCTTCAATCACTTCTCGCTCGGCCGGCGTGCTTGGTGCGACAACTCAATCATATCATTATAGGGATGGTGATTGACAATGCGCTGATAAACATGATTCATGCCGACTAGAAATCTCGCCATGGTGCATTCTTCATTCTCGGACATCGCATGTATCATGATAGTTTCCATCTCCTTATGATATTCATCAATTGACCTCATACCTTGTCGCACTTCATCAACTTCTCAAATAGTGGCGCTTGTAGTGGCGAGGTACAAAGCGTGCCCGCAAATCTCGCTTCATCCGCTCTCGGTGATAATCGGCAACTCATGGCGCTCCATGCGCTACGAATGAATTGCTCCCACCAATGTGTAGCATAATCATCCAAGCCATTGGAAGCAAGCAACGACTTCTTCTCATTGGAATAGTTGTTCATTGAAACAACTTATCCACCTTCGACTCCCAAGTGAGGTATTGCTCCACATCGTACCACGAAAATATAGGAAGAGTAAATTTGGGCTTAGCGACAAAATCGTCGGCGTCGTCGTGTCGACGCGCGCGTTGTTGCGATGGTGGCGCTGTCGGTCATCGTGAGTCGTCGACGGAAATCGTCATCCCATTGCTCGGCCTCATCGGCCATGCTACGAGGTGCACGATGCACACCTCCTCGTGGACACCCCGTGGTGCGCCTCCACCACCGCGCCGTTGCCTCGGCCACGCCCATGAGCTCGAGGCGTGCGCGGCTGCCATCCCGACGTTTGGCGGCACCGCCATGCGGCGCGCTGCCGCCGTCGTCGCTCCTCATCCACACGAATAGCACGCTCATCCTCGGTCTCATTGTGCAAGCGGCGGAGGGCGTGCACACTCGTGTCATCGGCTTGCGCACCCCACGAAGATTGTGTTGTGCGAACATGGCGCGTAGCTCGTGAAGTTATGGTTGATGGCGACGCAATTGTGTGACCTCCTCCCGAGGGTGTTGATCGACCGAACTTCCCGAGTTCATCGCGCACGCCATTGTCACCATCTTGAAGTTGTTTTTGCAGCATCTCGCGCAAGCGAGTGTACTCTGTCCATGTAACGGTGCCTCTGGATTAGGTGGAACCTCCTCGTGACGACATGGCAACAACTCACAAACAAGAAACGAGGTTATATCGGGTTAGTAAAACAAAAGCGCTCTCTACTACGCCGCAACTCACCATCACGAAAACAAGACAAGCTTACCGTTCCAAAGTGAATCAAGGACGGCAAATCGACGATTGTGACAATGAGCGACCTTAACCCGTAATGTATGAGCGTAACCAAGAGCAAGGGAGTACACAAGCGGGTGTAGGTGGAGCTCGGACGGTATGTGTATATCCTATGCAACTGATATTCAATGTATTGTAAAGCTAAGTAATGATCCAAGCTAGAGTATTTTGCCTATGTGCTGATCCAAAAGGTTTAAGCAAAGTGTATGAACGCACAAACAAAGATAAATGTGACTTAATGCAAACAAAGGAATGAGCTAGTGAGAGACAAACTGAAATTGAGATGAAAACTAGCTCGTTTTGCACCAAGTACTATGAGAGACGCTAGCCAATTGCAAAGATATCAATGTTAGGGCACAAGATTGCTCAAATAGATTAAATACACAATCTGAAATTGTGGACTAAGGTTTACTCTTCCCAATTTGCCAGCCCCTTTTGTTTGTTTTTTCTCAAAACCGCATGAACAAAGCTCTTCGCCCTTCGGCTATTAAGGAAACCGAAAGGAAAAAATTTGGTACTGGTATTTGCGGGTTTGATCTTTTGTTTTTTTAATACCTTTTCAAGCCGTGGCTTTTTCTTGTAACATTTGCCTTTTCCTCTTTTCTTATTGCAATGGCGAAATAGGGTTTGCTCCTCTTGATTGCACAAGTCTCACAATTCAACAATGTGTAAATAAACCAAAGAACAGCCCTAGTGCAATGTACAAAGCTAGTCTCAAGGATGAAAGAATATAAGTGAACCTCAAGAAACCCAAAGTGTTTGATGGCTATCTCTTTTGGGTGCTAATTGAGGAGTTCAATCAGCAATTTGGTACGGTTTATGTGAACACAACGATTAAGCAACGCAAAAAGGAACACATGGATCAGCACTAAAAACAAAAACTCTAATGGATGAAAACTTAACTAAACGCACAAGAAATAACAGATTAAACTACGGTTTTGGTATTGCAATTTTCGGTTTATTGGACGATAGGATAGAAAACGAATCTAACTACGGGTAAAGAAATTCTCACTGAGTAAACCTAGAATCTGATACCATATGATACGGGGGGAGGCCCGATCTTCTCAGTGAGGAACCGTGGATAGTTGATGCGAAGTAGACGATGTCGCTAGCTGAACACTCGCGCCAATGCACGAACCCTCAACTCTTCGGAATACGCCCAAAACACACCGGGTAGTTGTTCGTCGCGAGACCACGAACGATTTAACGCCAAGTCCCCAATTCCCAATGGAGCGACGGCTTGACCTTGGATTGCGAGAACAAAACAAATGGATCGCCTAATTCTCTCTCAAAGTCCTCGCATGAACTCGGTTTTAGAAAGAACAAGCAATAGCTATGTTTCAATTCTTATGCATAAACTGGTGCGCCTCTATGGTGCGGCCATGGGGGTTTATATAGCCTCCCACGCAAGCACAAAACTCGGATGAACGATGGCGAGTGCTCTGATAATCCGAGTCCGACACTGTTCATTGCTCTGATAATCCGAGTCCGATTCATCGTTCGCGTGAACGATAATCCGATTCAAAAAAACGTCCTACTTTAATTTGGAAATTTAAACTAGTCTCTCTCTCGGTTCCCCTTGTATTGTGAGCTTTCCTTCTCTTAGCTTGCGCGAATTTGTTCGATACACTTGATGCTTCTTTTGATGCCAATGTAACCCTTGTTGGCCACATGTGTTTCTTCTCCATGAATTTGTCCCCCTCTCCTCCAAAGGCTTCACAATATTCAAACCTAAGAATGCACAAAACATTTGCATGAGGTAATACCCAATTCTCATCAATGACAATAGAAGATTCATTAAGAAACAAAAGCACCTGTTGATTTAGAAGTTTAGCTCTTGCTCTCGTCAGTGGACCAATATGCACTTCTGTACTTGAATTATTTGTAGAGTCATGTATGGCGTCCACCTCAGTATGTGTATGACCACCAATAGGGAAAGATGTATAAGTGTTAGGGATGCCCTCATCACTGTGCGTGTGGAACCTAGAGTGGTCCAAGAGCTCCTGGGTTGGTGCTCAGGGAGGTCTTGGGGCGCCCTAGGGTGGTCTTTGGGAGCTCTAGAGTTGGTGCTCTAGGGTGATCGTGGGGTGGTCCTGAACGTTGGTGCGACCAAGACCTCTCCCGTGAGGAAATGAGTTGGTGCTCACGACCTCCCTTGGAACCCTTGTTGTTTTGTCTTTTGTCTTAAAAGTTGAGCTTTTCAATCTACCTATACTATTGTCAAATCTTGCTTTATACAAACTAACCCTGCAGCTCTCTGTTGTCAAGCCTGTGCATAAATATTATTTGCATACATGTTCTCTGTGACTTGCTGAGTACATTCAAACGTACTCATGGCTTTTGTCCTGCTATTGCAAGCAGTGTTCGAAGATGATCAAGTTCAGGGCAGCAAAGACCTCTTTGAGGAGGAGTTCTTTGATGATCCGACCATCTAGGAGATGTCCTCCATGCAACAGCCTGTGGGCTTGCCGGATGGCTCCACGTGTTTTGTAATTTCCGCTGTGCAGGTTCTATTGTCGTTTTTGTAAGCCCGTATTGGCAACCGTTGTAAGCAACCTTGGCCATAAGGCTCTCATTAATATATTTATGCTTTGCCTTATCTGTTGTTTTATAGTTGTCGGACCGTGTAGCTTTGATTTAACCTTTGTGGACTTGTGTGAGTTAGCTTGAGTTCCTGGAACTAACTCAGTGCACAGAGCCAAGACCTCCAGGAGGTCCTCGTGATCTCCTAGGAGGTCCTGGAGGACCTCCTCCGGGGGTCCTCTTGGAGGACTTACAGGACCTCCGGGTGGTCCTACGGATCTCCCTAAGAGGTCCTAGGTGGTCTTCTAGGCGCGCCCCGGGGTGGGGCCTTACAGGATGGTTGGATGAATGACCAAAAGTCTCCATCCCAACCACTTAAATAGATGGGTTAACTAACCACATCCAACCCTTAGTGGATACTATCCACTTAGCACATTGGGGGGAAACCTCATAACCCCACACACGGGTTTTATCTAACACTCTACTCTTATGTACACTTTTCAAAGCGCATAAGCCCGAATCCACAAAGTCCTTAGCCTTGATCCAACCTGATCATACCAGTTTTGTAACACCCCAGCCCGTCATGAGCCTAGAATGCTACGGAAGAAGACATTAATAAAACTAAACTATAACAATCTGCTAAATTTCGGCAGAACCTCCGTTGTATGGTTAGCTATACGGAGGTTCCCAAAAGATAAAAGTATAACATAACTAAATAATCCAACCTCCAATATCATATCTAAGCATTGAAAAACATGATATTCAGCTAGGACACATTCAAGATAACCAAAGTACATTTCTCATCATTATTACAAATAACCTCGATGCATAAGAGCTAACCATCATCATCTCTTAAGCAGTTCGCTTAATTATTAATGGACACTCTAAAAGATTTAACCAACTTGAAAATATGTGTGGCAGTCTGTGACTCCAACTCAAGTCTACTACCTCCCATGTATACCGTTCTTGCAAAAGGTACCTAAAACACAATAAAAACAAGGGTGAACCCAAAGACTCAGCAAGTACCAAAAAGAATCATTAACCACACAATTACAACAACAACATTCAAACCCAAAACTTTATTCGGAAACATAGCTCATGATGTATGAATGCAAATATGCAATGCATCTTTTCTCTTCCACTCTTTTTCGTATTTTACCGGTAATGCGAGATACGCGACCGTCGCCGCATACCATGCCTATGCTCGCAAGCGCAGGGACCAATTTCCCAATACTCCGCAAGTAAAGGGGACCTCAAGCCCACACTCCACAAGTGTGCGGACCAAAAGTCCATCGTTTTCTTGATGGGGACCTCTTTTCAATGCGCACATTCCACCAATGTGGGGACCTCATGCCCGTCATCTACATGACGGGGACCTCAAATATGCATACCTGGTCACCACATGACCAATTCTTATGTATGCTCTCATAGTGCACATGAACAATTACAATTTCGTAGTAATCATGAATAACATCAACATCATACATGAGTAACAATCATTCATATCATAAGCATTTACCATCTTTAATCAATATATCACACTATCAACCAGGCATAGCTAATATGTTTCAAAACACTAGCACTCATTGTCAAACAATTCATAATTACGATATCAAACAGAGTACTTGCCTTAACCGCTTGAAAAGAGAGGATGTGAAGAGGGTGCTGCCTCCGGGACCACTCCCTCACCTAAATTTATTTAAAAGCATACTAAGACAACAGTAATGTACCACACAAACTATAAAAGGAAACACAAACTTGCAATAGTTCTTTTAACGCGAACCCAACTCCAATTCCTAGATGTTGTTCTGTCCCCTCTCTGGATAGTCGCGTTCTAAAATTCATATCTTTTAGTACACGAGTCCCAATGAGGTGTTCTTGGACTTCATTGAAAGTTTATCAATTTTCCCAACTAAACCTAGTTGGTGGGCCTTCCTGATTCGGTCATCTAATATCCTTATCATGCTAATTAACAGAACATCGATTTCACGTCAGGTTCTCTGGACAGTACACTCTGGACAGGTTCTCATGACGGGCTAGTTTAGTTTTATTAATGTCTTCTTCCGTAGCATTCTAGGATCATAACTCTCATTAAACTACACCATCATACTTCTTCTACACAATCTTACCGAGAGAACCTGAAAGTAATGGTAGTTTTAGTGTACTGTCCAGAGAACCTGACGTGAAATCGATGTTCTGTTAATTAGCATGATAAGGATATTAGATGACCGAATCAGGAAGGCCCACCAACTAGGTTTAGTTGGGAAAATTGATAAACTTTCAATGAAGTCCAAGAACACCTCATTGGGACTCGTGTACTAAAAGATATGAATTTTAGAACGCGACTGTCCAGAGAGGGGACAGAACAACATCTAGGAATTAGAGTTGGGTTCGCATTACAAGAACTATTGCCAGTTCGTGTTTGCTTTTATAGTTTGTGTAGTAAATTACTGTTGTCTTAGTATGATTTTAAATGAATTTAGGTAGGGGACTGGTCCCGGAGGTAGCACCCTCTTCACATCCTCCGTTCTCACGCGGTTAAAGCAAGTACTCTGTTTGATAGCTTAATTATGAATTGTTTGACAATGAGTGCTAGTGTTTTGAAACATATTAGCTATGCTTGGTTGATAGTGTGATATGTTGATTAAAGATGGTAAATGCTTATGATATGAATGATTGTTACTGATGTATGATGTTGATGGTATTCATGATTACTGCAAAATTGTAATTGTTCATGTGCACCATGAGAGCATATATAAGAATTGGTCACGTGGTGACCAGGTATGCATATTCGAGGTCCCCGTCATGTAGATGACGGGCATGAGGTCCTCACATTCATGGAATGTGGGCATTGAAAAGAGGTCCCCATCAAGAAAACGATGGGCTTTTGGTCCCCACACTTGTGGAGTGTGGGCTTGAGGTCCCCTTTACTTGCAAAGTATTGGACAATTGGTCCCTGCGCTTGCGAGCACAGACATGGTATGCGACGACGATCGCATATCTCGCATTACCGGTAAAATGCAAAAAAGAGTGGAAGAGAAAAGATGCATTGCATATTTGCATTCATACATCATGAGCTTTGTTTCCGAGTAAATTTTTGGGTTTGAATGTTGTTGTTGTAATTGTGTGGTTAATGATTCTTTTTTGCACTTGCTGAGTCTTTAGGCTCGCCCTTGCTTTTGTTGTGTTTTAGGTACCTTTTGCAAGAACGGCATACATGGGAGGGAGTAGACTTGAGTTGGAGTCGCACACTGCTACGCATATTTTCAAGTTGATTAATTCTTTTAGAGTGTCCATTAATAATTAAGCGAACTGTTTAAGAAATGATGATGGTTAGGCCTTATACATCGAGGTTATTTGTAATAATGATGAGAAACATACTTTGGTTATCTTGAATGTGCCCTAGCTGAATATCATGTTTTTCAATGCTTAGATATGATATTGGAGGTTGGATTATTTAGTTATGTTATACTTTTATCTTTTGGGAACCTCCGTATAGCTAACCATACAACGGAGGTTCTACCGAAATTTAGCAGATTGTTTTAGTTTAGCTTTATTAATGTCTTCTTTCGTAGCATTCCAGGCTCATGACGGGCTGGGGTGTTACAAGTTTCTCCATGACCTAAACCGTTTTTCCAAATGCCACGGTTTTCTACCGAAGTAGTTTTCGGTATTTTGGTCAAACTACCAAAATACCCTTCCTTGACCCGGTCTTCTCCATCCATTACAAGCAATCGCCATGCTTGCCATGTGTAGATGCACCATTGGCTTGCCGCGTGTCGGCAAGTCTCTCCTGTTCCAGTTCCACCGGACCACGCCTCACTTGGACCAACCAAGCCACCTGATGCAATCCCGCCGTTCGAACTTCCCCTCAACATTTCCCACATTTCCCATGCTATGCTTGAAATCACCACCTCACTCGGCATCCTCGGTCGTTTTGGGCCTCGGCTCCTCCATGAGCTTAACCTCGATCCTTACCGTTGACCGTGGTTGACTCTAGGTGACTCTGTACATCCAAAGATAAAGAAATCATTTCTGGACACAACTTCTTCACAACTTGACCCACGTTAGCAGAACATGTTTCATGCAACCTATAAACTCTGATAAATTTGCAAATCAATTTTATGACCTTCCCAAAATGCAATGATTCATCACAACATAATCCAGGACCCTCTCATATGGTCCTTCAATCTCCGTTTTGTGGGTCTAGCCGCCCTATTCGTCTTGCTGCTTAACTGTGCTCCTTCTCTCTTCGTTCTACCTTTCTGGTGCCGGGGCCTTTGTTCGCATTGTCGTAGCCTCTCAGAGATCTTTTTTTGGCCCCTCTGGTTCGTGAATTGTACCATGCTTTTAGTTCGCAGATATATCCGTTTTGTGGGTTTATTCGCCCTCTTCTTCTTGCCAGTTTACTATGCTCATGCCCTGTTCGTCCTACCTTCTTGACGGTTTACTATGTTCCTGCCCTCTTCGTTCTAGCTTTTTTGGGGGCCGGAGCCTTTGTTTCTCTTCGATCTACCTTTGTTCATTGTTCCACTTTTCCCAGGGTGCTATTGGGGATGCTTGTCCATTTCATGTTCCCACCGTTTTAACTGCTTAACTTGCCTATTGCTTCTTGCCTCTATAGGTTCCGTGCTCTTTTATGCGTCCTCGGTCTGTCGCATCATCCTCGGTTTGCTACGCCTTCTGTGAGAACCCGGACAATCTAATTAAGCTAAAACAGTATTGCACAGTAAAATAAAATAATCAGCATAGTAATTACCAGTGTTTTTACCACAGAGCAAACTCCAATTCATCGTCATTATAGACTCATAATTAAATTGCAAATTTATTTATAACAAATTCTACAAAAGGAAATATTGATCTTCTTGCGTGCATATCGCCAAAGCCCTCCTTGAATCTTTGTCCACTTATCGCCAACCGTCAAACCCATTCCACAGCCAACCCAACATCCATCCACGTTTCCCTCAACCGCCAACAAAAACACAAGACCGGTATTAGACCAAAAACCATAAAGAGGAGCTAGAGAGGGAGAAGATTGCCGTCAGATTATTTACGAAGGTCATGGAGGCTTCCCAACCACCCTAGGGTAGTGGCACCATCTCGCCTTCTGTGGGCCTCATCACCCAGCAATATTAGAATTGATGCCCACATTTTACCGACTTACCTCCATTAGTAGAATATTCGAAAGCAGTCTCAAAGCCCACCTTTGGACCAAAATCCTTAAGCCAACCACAGTAGAAGCTTCATCTGGACCGAAGGTCCATCAGCATTTCTCAGCCGACAATAGAGTGAGAGAGAGAGCCAGGAAGATAAGAGCAACCCCAGAAAATATCGTGCACAGGCAAAGGGGGCAGCCGAAGCCATCCCCCCTGACCAAGTGCTGCATTCAGTTCACTCACATAAGCACAGCACAACCCATCCATATCCAGACAGCCCTATCCCACATCCATTCCCCTCACTGCCTCTCCACAAGGTGGCGACACTCGCCCCAAGTTCACGTCCACAAGAAGACCGGAGGAGCGCCGGCGGCAAGGAGGCAAGGAGCCAGAAGGTACACGATGATCACCTCCACTGCCCGCAACCCATCAGCCCCACATCGACCACGACCGGCCACCACTGTCGACCATCTTCCCCAAAAAACCGACAAAACCAGCAGAGGTAACCCATCCCTACCCCCATAGCCATTTTGTCATTCATCTCCTAGGATGATGTACACATGCCCATCGCACATCCCACAATAGCATCACAACTTTCAGTATCATCATCACAGAGCACATCCCACAATAGCATCACAGCTCTCAGAGCATCAAGGTTCATCACAGAGCAGTAGGGGGAAGGATTAGAGAAAGGAATACGGAGTTTATACCTCAGTGAAGCCTATGGTAGTTCACCTCCCACCTCCATCCCAGCACTCATGCATGAGCATCTACTATCATAAATCAAATCATCAAGACATCAAAAGATAAATCATGCTCAGCATAAAGACTAAAATAGGAGAAAGAGGGGAGCTCAAGCTGGGGAGCACGCAGGCCAGGGTGGTGCACCGGGCCAGTAGGGGGTCGGGCCGAGCGCCGGCGGCCGGAGGTCGGGCCGACAGGGGAGACAATACGGGTCGGGAGTAGCTGGGGCCGAGCAGGAGCCGGAGGAGGCCGGGTCGGGCCAGCGCAGGGAGGCGCCAAGCCGAGCGGGGGACGGCCATGGGGATGAGTCCAGGGGGCGGCGCACGGGTGTGATCGAGCCGGAAGTGGTAGAGGCGCAGGAGAGGGGCGTAGTGGGGCGCAGAGGCTCGGGAAGAAGAGAGCGACCCAGGGGACCGAGCCAGGCGCGGGCTGAGGAGGCGAGGAACCAGGGGCAGGGTGGCACCAAGAGGGGAGGCCGGCTGGAGGGATAAGGAGCTGGGAGAGCAAGCTCCAGAGAGAGGTCATGGAGAAGGGGAGCCATGGAGAAGAGGCGGCGCCAAGAATGGATGGAGGAAGAGGTAGATGAAGGGGAGTAGGACAGGAGAGGGAATTCGGTAGGATAAGGGAGAGAGAGAGGTGGGGATTAGGAAGAGTTAGGGTTAGGAATTTAGGTTTAGGAAGTTAAGTATAGGAAAATTGTATAATTCTAATAATTGCAATAATTAATGTTTATAGCAATAGAAATTAGCAAACAGATTGATTAGATGTTAACACTGTGTTGTTTTGCGATCGAGCAAATTCACTTAGGTCGCACCAAGCTAATCGTAAAACGACCACAGTTGGGGAGTGTTGACTTAACGGGGGTTCCGGAAAAATGTTATCAAAATAAAATATGCCAACAAGTTAAAATCGGCTAATTTATGTACGCATGTTATCACCAAAGTTCACTAAGTATTTATTTATTTGCGTATTATTAGCGTCGTCGCCATATATTGCGACAATTGATCCATCGCAAGTGGGAGTCGTTGATCGAGTATGCGTCGGCGCCGCTTTTATCACAACTACGAAGGCAAGCTACTCTCTTGAACATAAATATAGCTATATTAAATGTAAACTGTATACTGCTCTATCATATAAATATTGCATCAAAACTATTTCTCAAAAGCAAATCGGATCAAAAGTGAATGAAATGAAGATAAGAAATGAGAATGAGATGAGGAAAGAAAACTATTTTGGCTGGTAAAGGGGGGCTGGGGTAGGGGAACACGACGACGATGAGGTAAGAGGTGGGACCCCTTTACATATGGTTAATATATAAGGACCAACAAAACTCTTACTCGGTCAGAGGCCGTATTTAAGTGCCAACCATTTTCCCGTTTCGACGGGTAGAAAATGCTATCTTGTTACGTAATTATGATCTCCACAACGGGACATGTTTGGACTGTTTGGGCACAGAAGAGAGCCGCCCCAAGGTGGAGTGTTGAGCACAGACGATAGCCGCCTCAACCAACATTACTGGAACTCGGTGAATGACTAGGTCAGCAACGTGATTAGGTCAACACCGACGGAAAGTATTTGGGTGGAGACTTAGTCACGTAACTTGGAAAACATTTTGTATTCTGAACTTGAACCCCGCATCAAAGGTAATGCTGGGGACCTGGCTCATTTAGAGTTTGAGTAGCTATGGGTAAAGTGGTACAAGCTCGCTGATGCTATACAAAATCATGAATTCATGCCGTCTCTGGATTGGAGTCTACGGAACCGCGTGGGTCTATCTTCTCTCCGAGTGACTAGTAGTCTTTTTAGAACTAAAATTTGTCACCTAATGTTTTAATGAGCTATTTATTTTCAGAATTAGAGATGAAGTAGAAAATGATGTAAAGAACAAGAGATGAGTCATACAGTGCATTTTGTTATTAATGCTTGCTGAGTACACTAGTACTCACTCTTGCTATCTCTCCCCTTGCTTAGATCCTAGTCCGACCGGGAGTTATCCCGAGTGGGATGAGGATTTGCAGTACCGAGGAGACCACGAATGGCGAGGGCGTTGGTTTCGAGAAGCAAGGCGAGGTGGACGCCCTATTTGACTCGTGGGACGAGTAGACTACTAGAGGGACCTAGCGACAAGCGTGGGGAATGTGTTATCCCCCTCTTTTGTAATTAAATATTATGTATCCAGAACCTTAGTATTGTGTGGCTACTGTTGTAATAAAGAACAGTTTCTATCTTATTGTTCCGCTGTGCTAACTCTGGTAAAGGCTTACTATTCGTTGGAGCAGTGTTCTACTGAGCAGACGAATAGTAATCCATTTGCCTAAGTGTGATTACCCCTGGGGTAATGACACGGGGCGCCGCAGCTGGTATCAGAGCAATAAGATCGTGCCACGCTAATAAAATAGAAACTGTTGCATAACTTAAGTATGCTTTTCTCTCCTGCTATATGGCACTAATTACTTAGTAACTCTTGCCTTCATCTCAATTTCTATTCCATCCCCGTTTCAAAACTATTATGTTAAAAGGCTCATCTTCTTTAAAGTGACAACCATCCTAACGTAGAACCATTCCATCGCAGGAGGTTTAGGTTCAGTCTTTCGTTCGAGAGCGTGCGGGGGAAAACGTGTTATTGTCTTAGAATCCGTGTTCTTATCTTTTGCGAGTAGATTGTTTGACTCCATCTCAACCTAGGATAGAAAATATAGGCGGTGGGTGCTGTATCATAAGGTTTAGACTTTAGTGCCTGGACTAGAGGCATGGAGTAGAATTCTGGCATGGAACCGCTTTTCCACTCTGTGGATGAGTATGAACCATACCCATAGCATTCCTTTCCTTTTCATTTGTATAATGCCAATGACCCGTCAGCATTTCAAAACAATACAAGTTTAATTGAAGAAAACAAATAAAGGCTGACGATGTAAAAATGTAACTTATTCCACTTCTGCATATCAAATTTTCCCGAACGAGTGGTTCGTGGCACTCCGAGCGTGTAGCTCTGGCGTACCCAGGAGCGAAGTCCTGGGCGTACTCAGGAATGAACCCTGAGCGGTTCCAAACACGTGGTTTGGATGGACTCGAGCCAGCTCTCGAGTGTACCTGGGCACGTGGATCCAGAGTAGTGTAGGTTCGCACTCAGAGGCAAGCTCTGAGCGGTCCCAAACACGTGGTTTGGGCGGTCTAAAAAACGGGTACTCGAGCGTGACTAGGCACGAAACTCAGGTATCATAGAATTTGGATCTTTTTGCATCTTATTGTTTCTTGGTGTTATTTGCTACTGTGTATATGGATTAATACAACTCACCCGCCGTTAACTCCTACCAGATAAATGTAATGCTATCTTCCCTACCACAAATCACTGCTAAAGAAGTAAGAGAATTAATGCTACCACCAACAGACTCCTCAAGATGAAAATGCTATCAACACATACACTAATGCAAACCATTTCTTAACACCTCCCCCACAGGATGGAAGGTCACGGGCATGAAGAACAAAGTTTGGGACTCAGGTTGGGACTCTTTCCACAAGACAGAACAGTGGAGAACCTATCAGTTGATCCCCAGCAAACAACACCAGGCCAGTCTAGAGCCACTCCACCACCAGAAGCTAGCCAATCACCACCCCCAGTAGCTACAGACCCGCTAGGAATGATGGCGGATGTACTCAAATTCCTAGAAAACTCCAGAAAGGAAGCTCAAGAGAATCAAAATCGATTCATGGAAGCCTTGTTAATCAGAGTAACACCCACCACATCCCATGCAGCCCACGGGGTTAGTCTGGGCGATTTTCTCCAGACTTGCCCTCCCACTTTCGCCAAAGCCACTGACCCACTAGATGCCAATGATTGGCTAGTAGAGGTAGAAAAGAAACTAAACACAGTGGGGTGCTCAGATGCCGAGAAAGTCCGTTTTGCTTCCCATCAGCTGACCGGACCAGCCACTACCTGGTGGCTAAACTATAACCACAACAGAGTCAGTGAACAACCCATTGCTTGGGCTGAATTCAAGCTCAGGTTCATTGAAACCCATGTGCCTACAGGACACATGGAACTGAAGAAACGTGAATTCCGGGCATTAACTCAGGAAGGAAGGAAAATGGTTGAGTACCTCAGTCAATTCAACGAACTCTCCGCTATGCACCAGCCGATGTGGACACAGAAGAGAAAAAGATAGAAAAATTCTTGAACGGAATGCAGCCATACCTAAAGATGCTCCTATCCATCCACAAAATTACCGAATTCCAAGATTTGGTCAATAGGGCCATAATTCTAGAAAATGAGCATTCCAATTTAACCGAAGAGAGAAGAAAGAAGGCTAGGACAGACCATCGTCCACCACCTGCTCATAGACCTCGTCCATATGTGCCGCAACAACCCCCACCAAGATATGGACCACCCAACCCAAGACCCTTAAATCCATTATTTCAAAGACCTATAACGCAGCAGCAGCCAGTGGCCATAGCAGTTAGATGTGGAAAATGTAGAGGAAGCCACCTAACGAAAGATTGCCTGAGAGACACAGATGCCTGTTTCCATTGCGGACAGCCCGGGCATCATAAATTCGAATGTCCCTACATACAGAGAACATCTGGAACCCCACCACAACCAGCATATGTGCCGAGACTATCTGCCCCAGCACCACCACAAATAAACTACCCGAATCAACTTGGAGGCAACCAACCTGTCACGGGAGGAACTGGAAGAGGAGGACCGGCACGTCTGACTCACGTGACCGCCAAGCAGATTGGAGAGGCCACAAATCTCACTGCAGGTAAGCTGAAAATTCCACCATCCACAAATACTATTCCTTTTTACCTTGGAGTAACTCACTCCTTTGCACCACCTCAATTTCTAGTAGAGAATTTTCTAAAATCTGAACCTTTGGAAAGAGTCCAGGGGAGTTAGCCCACCGGTGTGAATGTTAGAAGTTACCTTAATCAGAAAAGAACACACCCTGATAGATCAAAATACCAAGTTCCTAGCCGACCCCTTTAAAATCAACTGGGAAGGCTAGAACTGATTCTAAGAATGGATAGGTTATCCGCCCACGGAGTAAGTATAGACTGCGAATCCAAACAAGTGTTTATTCAGAAGACCGACGAAACACGATTGCACTACCTCAGAATTAGAACCCTACAGTTACCATCTGACTTTAGTCCGGCTAACCTTCTAGCAAAGGAATCACAAGACCACTACCAGGCCCTGAACTTGTACAGGAGAATAATGAGAAAACCCAGCTCATCCGAGAGCATGGCAAGATCGCTCCAAGCAGACAAAAGAGCTACGCAGGGTGCGCCAAGGTAAACAAAAAGGGAAAATGAAATCCACAAGTATGTTAGACCCTTTCAGATATTAGAGCGTACAGGTACCCTAGCGTACAAACTGGAATTACCAACACAACTGTCATGAATCCGTGATATGTTCCGTGCCTCTCAACTCAGAAAATGCCCAAGGGAGCATCACATTCTTTAACTAATCTCAATATACCCCTACAAGACGATATGACCTACGAAGAACACCTAGTGAAGATTCTAGCCACAGCGGACCGAAAACTTAGAAGCAGGACTATCCATTCATACAAAGCGCAATGGAAGAACCACGCTGTCAGTAAAGCCACGTAAGAGATTGACGAAGAATCACACAAAGTCCACCCCCAACCAGGGCAAGCGAGAACAGAATTTCAAGGACGAAATTTTTTCTAAGGGGGGGAGGATGTGAGAACCCGGACAATCTAATTAAGCTAAAACATTATTGCACAGTAAAATAAAATAATCAGTACAGTAATTACCAGTGTTTTTACCACAGAGCAAACTCCAATTCATCGTCATTATAGACTCATAATTAAATTGCAAATTTATTTACAACAAATTCTACAAAAGGAAATATTGATCTTCTTGCATGCATATCGCCAAAGCCCTCCTTGAATCTTTGTCCACTTATCGCCAACCGTCAAACCCATTCCACAGCCAACCCAACATCCGTCCACGTTTCCCTCGACCGCCAACAAAAACACAAGACCGGTATTAGACCAAAAACCATAAAGAGGAGCTAGAGAGGGAGAAGATTGCCGTCAGATTATTTACGAAGGTCATGGAGGCTTCCCAACCACCCTAGGGTAGTGGCACCATCTCGCCTTCTGTGGGCCTCATCACCCAGCAATATTAGAATTGATGCCCACATTTTACCGACTTACCTCCATCAGTAGAATATTCGAAAGCAGTCTTAAAGCCCACCTTTGGACCAAAATCCTTAAGCCAACCACAGTAGAAGCTTCATCTGGACCGAACGTCCATCAGCATTTCTCAGCCGACAATAGAGTGAGAGAGAGAGCTAGGAAGATAAGAGCAACCCTGAAAATATCGTACAGAGCAAAGGGGCGGCGAAGCCATCCCCACGACCAAGTCTTGCATTGATTCACTCACATAAGCACAAAGCCTGGCCCATCCATATCCAGACAGCCCTATCCCACATCCATTCCCCTCACTGCCTCTCCACAAGCTGAGCAGCACTCTGCCCCAAGTTCACGTCCACAAGAAGACCGGAGGAGCGCCGGCGGCAAGGAGGCAAGGAGCCAGAAGGTACACGACGATCACCTCCACTGCCCGCAACCCATCAGCCCCACATTGACCACGACCGGCCACCACTGTCGACCATCTTCCCCAAAAAACCGACAAAACCAGCAGAGGTAACCCATCCCTACCCCCATAGCCATTTTGTCATTCATCTCCTAGGATGATGTACACATGCCCATCGCACATCCCACAATAGCATCACAACTTTCAGTATCATCATCACAGAGCACATCCCACAATAGCATCACAGCTCTCAGAGCATCAAGGTTCATCACAGAGCAGTAGGGGGAAGGATTAGAGAAAGGAATACGGAGTTTATACCTCAGTGAAGCCTATGGTAGTTCACCTCCCACCTCCATCCCAGCACTCATGCATGAGCATCTACTATCATAAATCAAATCATCAAGACATCAAAAGATAAATCATGCTCAGCATAAAGACTAAAATAGGAGAAAGAGGGGAGCTCAAGTTGGGGAGCGCGCAGGCCAGGGTGGTGCACCGGGCCAGTAGGGGGTCGGGCCGAGCGCCGGCGGCCGGAGGCCGGGCCGACAGGGGAGCGAATCCGGGCCGGGAGTAGCTGGGGCCGAGCAGGAGCCGGAGGAGGCCGGGTCGGGCCAGCGCAGGGAGGCGCCGAGCCGAGCGGGGGGCGGCCATGGGGATGAGTCCAGGGGGCGGCGCACGGGTGTGATCGAGCCGGAAGTGGTAGAGGTGCAGGAGAGGGGCATAGTGGGGCGCAGAGGCTCGGGAAGAAGAGAGCGAGCCAGGGGACCGAGCCAAGCGCGGGCTGAGGAGGCGAGGCCCAGGGGCGGGGTGGCGCCAAGAGGGGAGGCCGGCTGGAGGGATAAGGAGCTGGGGGAGCAAGCTCCAGAGAGAGGTCATGGAGAAGGGGAGCCATGGAGAAGAGGCGGCGCCAAGAATGGATGGAGGAAGAGGTAGATGAAGGGGAGTAGGACAGGGGAGGGGATTCGGTAGGATAAGGGGGAGAGAGAGAGAGGTGGGGATTAGGAAGAGTTAGGGTTAGGAATTTAGGTTTAGGAAGTTAAGTATAGGAAAATTTTAGGAAAATTGTATAATTCTAATAATTGCAATAATTAATGTTTATAGCAATAGAAATTAGCAAACAGATTGATTAGATGTTAACACTGTGTTGTTTTGCGATCGAGCGAATTCACTTAGGTCGCACCAAGCTAATCGTAAAACGACCACAGTTGGGGAGTGTTGACTTAACGGGGGTTCCGGAAAAATGTTATCAAAATAAAATATGCCAACAAGTTAAAATCGGCTAATTTATGTACGCATGTTATCACCAAAGTTCACTAAGTATTTATTTATTTGCGTATTATTCGCGTCTGCCATATATTGCAGCAATTGATCCATCGCAAGTGGGAGTCGTTGATCCGGAGTACGTCAACGCCGCTTTTTATCACAACTACGAAGGCAAGCTACTCTCTTGAACATAAATATAGCTATATTAAATGTAAACTGTATACTGCTCTATCATATAAATATTGCATCAAAACTATTTCTCAAAAGCAAATCGGATCAAAAGTGAATGAAATGAAGATAAGAAATGAGAATGAGATGAGGAAAGAAAACTATTTTGGCTGGTAAAGGGGGCCCGGGGCAGGGGAACACGACGACGATGAGGTAAGAGGTGGGACCCCTTTATATATGGTTAATATATAAGGACCAACAAAACTCTTACTCGGTCAGAGGCCGTATTTAAGTGCCAACTATTTTCCCGTTTCGACGGGCAGAAAATGCTACCTTGTTACGTAATTATGATCTCCACAACGGGACACGTTTGGAGTGTTTGGACACGGAAGAGAGCCGCCCCAAGGTGGAGTGTTGAGCACGGACGATAGCCGCCTCAACCAACATTACTGGAACTCGGTGAATGACTAGGTCAGCAACGTGATTAGGTCAACACCGACGGAAAGTATTTGGGTGGAGACTTAGTCACGTAACTTGGAAAACATTCTGTATTTTGAACTTGAACCCCGCATCAAAGGTAATGCTGGGGACCTGACTCATTTAGAGTTCAGAGTAGCCATGGGTAAAGTGGTACAAGCCTGCGCAGTGCTATACAAAATCATGAATTCATGCCAGTCTCCTGGATTGGAGTCTACGGGAACCGCCAGGGGTCTATCTTCTCTCCGAGTGACTAGTAGTCTTTTTAGAACTAAAATTTGTCACCTAATGTTTTAATGAGCTATTTATTTTCAGAATCAGAGATGAAGTAGAAAATGATGTAAAGAACAAGAGATGAGTCATACAGTGCAGTTTGTTATTAATGCTTGCTGAGTACACTAGTACTCACTCTTGCTATCTCTCCCCTTGCTTAGATCCTAGTCCGACCGGGAGTTATCCCGAGTGGGATGAGGGATTTGCAGGTACCGAGGAGACCACGAATGGCGAGGGCGTTGGTTTCGAGAAGCAAGGCGAGGTGGACGCCCTATTTGACTCGTGGGACGAGTAGACTACTAGAGGGACCTAGCGACAAGCGTGGGGAATGTGTTATCCCCCTTTTTTGTAATTAAATATTATGTATCCAGAACCTTAGTATTGTGTGGCTACTGTTGTAATAAAGAACAGTTTCTATCTTATTGTTCCGCTGTACTAACTCTGGTAAAAGCTTACTATTCGTTGGAGCAGTGTTCTACTGAGCAGACGAATAGTAATCCGTTTGCCTAAATGTGATTACCCCTAGGGTAATGACACGAGCGCCTCACCTTCTCTCTCCCGTTGTAAGCTCCCTCCTCTTCTCTTTTCTTGTTTTTGTTTTGTCGCTTCGGTTGTTCTTTGTGTGCCATAGGATTGTCTGTTCATCCTTTTGTCACCATTGTTTATGCACTCCGTGATGGATGCGCCACACGGTTTGTGCTGTTATCGCTCTAAGACACAGCTCGGTTAATGATGTTGCCAGTGAAAACTAGCACCTTAGCTGATCACTAGGACTAATTGTTTCTCTCTATATAGATTTCCTTCAAACAAAAAAAAACAATGCAGCATATTTTGTCTGTACGTTGTTACGGAATGTTACCTATACGGTCTGCACGCTGTGGATCAAGAAATTAAGCCGTCAGTGTTTCCTAGGTCTAAGCTTGTTCGGTTAGATTATCGTTCTTCTTGTGCTGTTTTACCTGTGGTGCCATCTCAAGCTTCGTCTTTCTTGCTCGTTTCGATTCTCACAGCTTATTCTTCATTTAAATGCTCGCCTTACTCCTCGGTCTGCATGTCCAGCCTCCTTAACTGTAGTGCGCCCCAATTATATTTCCGCATTCTATTATCTGGCCTTCTTGCTTTGTCCTGGTTTTGCAGGTTGCTTCTTGCCTATGCAAGCTCTGTGCTTTTTTACACATTCTCCGGCTGTCGCGTTATCCACGGTTTGACCCACCTCTCTCCCGTTGTCGGCTCCCTCCTCTTCTTTTTTCCCTTGTCACTTCGGTTGTGCTTTGTGTGCCGTAGGATTGCGTGCTTTGCATGTTGTCAGCATTCTTTGTTCCACTCTGTAATGGATGCAACACGCGTTTTATGTCATTATCTGTTAGACCATGTGGATGGGTCATGCTTTTTTTGTGATGAATAATTGACTTTTGGGCTGTATTGAAATTTTCGGTTGTTCCGCTAGAAGTTTTGGTCGTTGGCATATCCAGGTCGGGCGGTCTGAACATCTCTGAGCTAGGTGGTCCGAACGACTCCAAGCTGAGTGGTCCGAACGTGCCTTGCGCTTAATGGTCCGTGTACTGCAGCTTCGAGCACTGTTTATCATGAGTACTGTTCATTATGAGTACTGAAGCTCCAAGTATCGAGTACTGTGTTTTCGAGTACTATTCATGGTTTTTCGACTACACGTGCTCGAAGGAGTTATGATCACCTGGTCATAAAAGGGACTATGGCTACACCTAGTCGTAGAAGGTTTCGACTAAACGTGGTCGTAGAAGACTTCAGCTGCACTTGGTCATAGCTGAACGTAGTCGTAGAAGGTTTCAACTGCACGTGGTCGTAAAAGGTCTTCGACTTCGTGGTCATAGAAAAGAGTAATTGATGGTCGGAATCTACAGTGACTGGTCGAAGTTACAGTACGTGGTTAGTGGACGGAAGCTACAACACGTGGTCATAGACCCGGTAGACCTGGTCGTGGACTATTAGACCTGGTTGTAGACCTCATGGAACTGGTCATGGACCATGTGGAACCAGTTGTAGGCTTCGAGGATTATCTGGTTTGTATTTATTGATAGATTAGGGTGTGATATGCATGTGTAGACTGATATTGGTCAAGTTAGAGAACTTGTGCCGGGAAATCATTATTTGATCTTTGCATGTGCAGGTTGGGCATGGAGACTGTCATGGTCGTTGACGAGGAGGACTGGGACTAGGATTGGGAAATCTGAGGTTCAGGTGATCGAAGATGTCACGAGGTTATCGGGCTCACGCTGGGGCACGAGGAGATCAAAGGTGGATGCATGATGCGTGGAGAAGCTACGGGAGGCGTAGTCCTGAAGGCTTTGACGCGTGAGGAGATATGGAAGGTGTTTCATATCTGGAAGGTTTAGAGATATGGAAGATGTTTTATATCTAGAAGGTTTAGAGATATTGAAAAACCCGTGTTTGGAAGGGTTTCGGGTCTATTGATTTTCAGAAGAGATAGGACTTTGTATCCGTATCATTGAAGATACAGTTTAGGACTCTAGCTTATAAAAGGAGGCAGAGGTTAAGAGTTCTGTGTGGCTTTTTAGGGGATTTGGAGACGACTTTCAAGAGAAAGCTTTTGGAGTTTTCGTGCTAGGGTTTGAAGGGTGCTGTCAGAACACTTTGTAGCCAAATACATGATTCAGAAATAAAACTTAGATCTATTCCAAACTTAACCATTGCCGACGGCGAGTCTCTCTGGGCATCACCTGCGATTTGTTCGCGTTCCAAGCACATCAGCTGGCAGAGGAGATCAGAGGAGATCAGCGCAGGTGATCGTAACTTCTTACGACCAGGTTATTTAGAAAGAAATCACTACAATCATTCACCCCCCCCCTGTGATTACGGTATACGATCTTACAAGTGGTATCAGAGCGGGTTGCTATAGCGTCAAAGAGGTATGTGAATCGTTTCCCATGCTAGATGGTACTAATTTTGTATTTTGGAAGTGTCGTATAGAAGCTTATATTGAGGATCAAGGTAATGATGTTTCGAATAAGGTTTCTAGATCTTGTAAGGTTCCTCTTACTATTACCAATCTGAATAAAACAGATGTTGATCTAAATGCTCAATCTCGTAACTTGTTGTTTCAAGGAATCTCTCGCAAAGAATTTGATCATGTAGCTCATATTAATTTTTCCCACTTAATATGGAAGACTCTTTGCGATTATCATGAGGGAACCACTAAAATCAAGAAAGCGCGTAAAAATCTTTTATCAAAAAGAGTATTCTGATTTTGCTATGAAGTCTGCTGAATCTATTGATGATCTTTTTGCTCGCTTTGAGAAGATATTGAGTAATTTACGTGGCGTTAATGTTATTCCTACTGATGAAGATAATGCAACTAAAATTTTGAGATCTTTAGGTTCTGAGTGGTTGATGGTTGTCACAACTATCAATCAAACTATCGATCTAGATACTTTAACCATGGATGATCTTTTCTTTAGATTGAAAACATATGAGATGGAAGCTTTGCCATCTAAGATTGATAAATCTTCATCTTTAGCACTTGTGACTAACCCTATGCAGGTTGTTTCTTTGAGTTCTTTTCTTGTATCTGCTTTGTCTTCCTTTTCAGAGGAACAGTTCGAACAACTCCCTGAAGAGGACCTTGTGTTGATATCCTCACGGGCATACAAGGCACTCAACAACATGAGGATGAGAAAGCGAGGTGTCTTGTCAAGTTCAATCAAGTGCTATGAGTGTGGCGAGCTAGGTCACATTAAGATGGAGTGTCCTAAGCTCAAGGGGAAGGTGATCAAGGTAGACAAGAATTGCCGTCATCGGCCATCCAAGAACAACACCGTGATCTGAAAAGGGTGGCAATCTCTGTCGAAAATTTGCTGAAAAGATTATTTTGGCTACCGAGCACCTTGATCCGAGTGATGTGGAATATGAGAGTTACGACGACGACCACGACAATGAGGATGCTAAAGGTAAGAAGAAGAACAACAACGACTTCACGGGCATGTGCTTCATGCCAAGAAACAACAACGATGACAATGATCCTAATGAGGTAAGACCATCATATGATGAGTTTGAAGATTGTTTGATTAAACTTGCTATTGAATTGAAAAAAGAGAAAAAAGAAATTGAAAGAAAATAATTGTCTTATTGAAAGCTTAACTTCTGAAATTGATAGACTTAGAGCTTCTATTCCTGATGATGAATCATATGAGTCTTGTCAAGTTTTACATTCTGAGTTGGAGACTGCTAGGTCAATAAATGCTAAATTCGATGATTTAAGGCTGGCACATGACTCTTGTGATGAAAAGTTAAAACTTGCAAATGATGAAAATGAAAAGCTCAAGTTTAATTCTTCTACATGTTTATAGTCAAGTGTTTCAAATGCTCAAACTAAAACTTGTTTAAATTGTAGATTGCTAGAAGCTAGACTTAATTCATCTCAGAAAACAATTCAACATATGCTCTATCATGATATAGCTTCTTGCTCTAACTGTCCTAAATTTACAATAGAAATCGAAGTTTTGAACAGACAACTTACCAACTTTGCTGAAAAAGAAAGGTTGGGTCGGTCTAGTACTTCTAAGAAAATTGTGAATGAATTTGTCAAATGCACAGCTTGTTCTACTCTAGCTAAAGAAAATGAGTATCTTAAGGATATTTTAGAGAGATTTTTCTTTGGCAAGAAAATTTTGAACATGACCTTACATAAGTCTAAAGTGAGTGTTAAACATCATGGTCTATGATTTAATTTTGTTGAACATGCCAAGAATAATCCTCCTAAGATTGTTAAGCTTCTTGAATCTGAAAAATTTGAAGTAGAATCTAAACCAAAACAAATCGTTTTTAAATCGGCTGGTATTGCAAAGAACTCATCTACCAAAATGAGTGTTGTAAAGGCAATAAATACAACTTCTCATCAAGTCAAGTATCAATGCACTCATTGTGGTAGAGAAAATCATTTGGTTCAGTTTTGCTTTCAAAAAGCAAAGAAAGAAAAGAAAGATAGGTTAAGAAAGATTTCTCATTTGGGAGTGGAGTTTGGTCAAGCTCCTTATCATCGCTTTGCTCACTCTAAACAATTTTCTGCAGGTTTGGGAGTTTTTGTGACAGGATCGGTCAGACCTGCAGTTTTCATGCGGTCAGACCGGCGGGCGGTAAGACCGGCGTTTTACACGCGGTCAGACCGGCACTTCAACAGTGGTCTGACCGGCAGTGTCTAGAACCTAAAAGTTTTTGTTCATCGTGTATCTTAGTACTGGATTTCTAAATCTTATTTCACTAACCCCAGTACTGTGAGACCGATATTTCCTGTGATGTAAGAACAGCTGACGAGGTTGGAGAACATGCATGAGCTTGTTTTGGTTCTAGTCTTTTACGTCATTGTTTGATTGGAACACTTAATGGTTCTTCATTTTCTTTGTTGGCTTCCAAGATATTTCACTTTCTGAGACACCATGTGGAAAGGGTGATGTTGCTCTACACCCTATTAAGTTTGAATTTTAGTTTGCTTATATTTTCACAAAAACTGTTTGATTCTTTATGGTTTGCTCTTTTGCAAAGTGAGTTGGGCGTGTTGCATCCTATAGGCTTATTCTGAGGGGGCGTTTGTGGTTTAAAATTTCAAAAGCTTTATTTATTATACTTGTCAAATAATTCATCAAGTCCAAGCCATTGAAAACAAATGAGTTACAGAGCTCTCGTTATCATATTTACTCATGTGCGGTATAGCTTTAATCATGACTGGTTATAATTAATTTGCCACATTTGAACTAAAGCATGACATGGCGGAATACTTTGATTAGAGTGATTATAGTTATTAATTTGCGATGTTCATAAAAAAGGATTAGCTTGATTGTGAGTCTTATTTTAAAAATCTTGGCTGAGGCTCGTATGGTTCTTATTACAATCCTTTTATGCTCACTCGATTTTGCATGTTTTAAAAAAATGATGAGAAAGAGACAATTGAAAAGATATATACTTCAAGTATGCCATACATATTCATGTATGTATATAAAAAAACAAAAAAAAATGATCAAATAAAAAGAAGTATGCTACAAGCATGCCACATGCTTAAGAATTGAATGTGGAGCAATAGGTTGATTACATGAGGCTGCCAGCTAATCTAGATTTAAAGTTTGCTTCACTTTTAGGCGTTAACTTTTCATGGTGATATCTCATTATGCTCTTTATAATCGATTTAGTCATTGTTGAGATACCTATTATTAATTTAATTTGCTTAATCATTCTAAAGACCCGTTTTGATATTGCTATATGGTATATGACTTTGTATGATCCCGTTAGCTCTACTCACAAAGATTTCTTGGTTACTATATTAAATTAATGCAAAGTGACTTGGATAATCTACTGTAATACCCCGTTCAATCTTTAGAATTATAATTGAAATTTAAACCTTTTATCGGGTTTTAAAATGGAATTTTATAATTTCTCGAGAATGGGGATTAAATCTTGGGCCAAAGGCCCATAGCCTTGGCCCATTAGGGGCAGCCAAAAACCCTAGATGCACTGTAGCACGTCTGTGCTACAGTGCCGTCGCCAGCTACATTAATCCCATCATGTACAGTACCCATCTCCTACCCTTGTTGCTGTCCAAGAAGGAGGGAGGGGGATGAACCGTTCGTGTGCGGCCAGCCATGGAAAAAGAGGAAGAGAAAGGAGGAGAAAAGGAGATCTTCTTCGTGGGTTTTTTTTAGCGTCTTCCTAGGGTTCTTCAAGGGTAAAAAAAGTCGTTCCTCGCTGTTTGATTCATAATAGATGCAAAGTCGATTAGGTTTATTAGATTGAATTCCTGCTACTAGTAGATCAGTTCTGTCCAGTTTGTTGTGCGTCCGTTTTCTTGTTCTTATAGGCCGAATCAGAGGATCCCACCTCCTAGAGATATGTGGTGTTCGTTCTTAGCTTTCCGTGGACGTAAAGATCACTCAATTCCAAGTTACAGTTTAAAAGTTATGATGGAATCTTTGCTGCTGTCCCGAAAGTTTGACGAGAATTAACAATCACGGTATTTGCTAAAATATGACTTAGTTAGGGGCTGATTCAAAAGTGTTTCCCATAACGATTTTTGTAGATAATCTCATTAGCTTTCAAGATTGAAAAAGAACACCTTATTTGGATTTGTAGAACAAACGTTATGCATGTTCTAAGTTGACTGTTCAGATTGCATGTCAGGTTCTATCATTAGTTTTGACCCGTGTGCCATATTTTGTTAAAGGAAAAAAATTGAGTGTCATGCCAACTAGGATTTTTAAGATGGTATTCTTAGCTTTCCAGAACAGTAAGAATTTTGGGTTTTGGTTAGACCAATCAAAAGTTATGAATATTTCTTTACCGACGTATAGTTCTGCTAGACAGATTGTGTATTAAACTTTCGTCTGAATGTTATCCTAGGTTTTTGGTTGAATTGGAAGTTTCCGCCAACTAGACTAACGTGGAGGTTTTCGATACCTTTTCATAGGATCTGATATCACTCTGTTTTGAATTTCAGAGCAAAAGATATGATATTTTTAGTACCGCTGTCGACATTATCGTTCCACTAGACTGTTGGTCTTATTGTATAGAACAATCTTGTGAACCTTGTGTAGGGAGATGCGTTTAAGCGTTGCGATTAGCGTCTTATTCGCGTTGTATCTTATTCAAGTAATTCAATTGTGTAGGAGGAGAGGGTTCAAGATTAGTGGCTTCGTCCTTGCCTCCTAATGCATCGCAGTTCGAAAGACAAGTACAATTGATTTGTCTTGATTGCTATTTGTTTCACTTGATTGATGAATATGCAATGAGTAATCCTGGTATTTCTTGTTTCCCTTCATAATTAATATACCATAATTATTCGGTAATATGTTTACGTTCGATATATTCATTCATTCCTTCTTTCATATACATCCATGGAAGTAGGTAGTGAAGTCTCATCATTCCAATATGGGCAAGTACCTTGTGAATCTTATTGTTGGTGAATGCTGAGTACTTGTTGTTCATACTGTTATTTCTATTATCTATGAGTAGATTCAATGCTTCATGTTCTTTTCATGTTTGTTAATCCATGTTTAATGAGATGATGTCTTTCATTATTCATAATTCATTCCATTTATTCATTGTTCATGTTTCATCCACAGGAGTGAAATGTAAAGACCCATCAATTCCAGTATGGGCACGTAAGATCCACCATTCCAAAGTGGGCATATTTGGATCCCCGTATGAAACGTTCTTTATACGGGCCTTGGATCCCCGTATTTTGTTAAATACGGGCCTAAGTAAACACCGACGGGTGTGTCACTAGCTATACCGGTATAAGAAGAAGTGGAGTTCATGCATTGCATTCATTCATATGATTTCTGTTATTCTAAATTCATATTCTATAATATAACTGTCATGTTTCGATTCATTTATTCTACATTCGAATTCTATTATGTGATGTTATGTTCTTTCTCGTTCATTCTATTACGTTCTTATTCAGTATGACTCATATTGTTCTGTTGTACTTGCTGAGTCGTGGACTCATTCATGCCATATTTATTTGTTTTAGATAAACATTGAAGACGGCATTCTTGGGAGGGAGTAATCACGAATCATTCATTCACTTCACATTATTCACTTGTTAATTAGACGAACCTGTTATTATCTTTCTTTCGATAATCTTTGGAGTGTAATAACTGGAGTATGATGGTTGATGTTATCCTTTCTTAAGATATGATTGAATTGGTAATTGCCTAAGATCTTCGTATTGTCTATTGATATGATTATCATAAATGCCTCTTCATGATTAGGTAAATAGAGACTGATATGTTGTTAAATTCTGTTTCAATTCTTATGTTCATTCTATCAATTGTTGATTCCTACTGGTTATTAGTTGATAGATGGATGGAAGTATTTTGTATTGTCGATGTATGTTTGTCTTTTAGGTAATATCTTGGCTTCCGCATAGCCAGGGTGTTACATTTACAAAGCTTCTTGATTTTTACTCTCATTGCTCCTTTTTCTTAGATTTGGTTTCTTTCTCTGAATTTTTTTTATGATTACATTACCAAAGGGGGAGAAATTAAAAACAAACTTTGGGGAAAAATTGGAGAATTTTGCTTCTCTCATGTTGAGGGGGTGTTTTTCTGTTTTGCTGCTTTTGGGGTTATCAAAAGTCTTTGCTTTGCAGCTTTGAAACTTTCTTTTCACAAATTTTTTTGTTTTCTTTCAAAATTCATCTCACTATGTTGAAGTATTGTAAATGTATTCATCAAGAGGGAGATTGTTAGACCATGTGGATGGGTCGTGCTTTTTGTGTGATGAATAATTGATTTTTGGGTTGCATTGAAATTTTTGGTTGTTTCGCTAGAAGTTTCGGTCGCTGGCATATCTAGGTCGGATGGTCCGAACGTCTCCGAGCTGGGTGGTCCGAATGTCTCCGAGCTGAGTGGTCCGAACGTGCCTTGTGCTGGATGGTCCGAGTGTTGTAGCTTTGAGCACTGTTCATCATGAGTACTGTTAACTACAAGCACTATAGCTCTGAGTACCGAGTACTGTAGCTCCAAGTATTATTCATCTTGAGCACTATTCATTGAGTAATGTTCATCATCAAGTACTATTCATGGTTTTTCGACTACACGTGCTCGAAGGAGTTACGGCCACCTAGTCATAAAAGGGACTACGACTACACCTAGTTGTAGAAGGTTTTGACTGAATATGGTCGTAGAAAACTTCAGTTGCACTTGTGCGTAGCTGAACGTAGTTGTAGAAGGTTTCGACTGCACGTGGTCGTAGCAGAACGTGGTCGTAAAAGGTCTTCGACTTTGTGATCGTAGAAAAGAGTAGTCGATGGTCGAAAGCTACAGTTACTGGTTGAAGCTACAGTACGTGGTCGGTGGACGAAAGCTACAGCACATGGTCATACACCCGGTAGACCTGGTCGTAGACCCGGTAGAACTGGTCGTACACCTGTTAGACCTGGTCGTAGACCTCATGGAACTAGTCGTGGACCATGTGAAACTAGTCGTGGGCTTGGAGGATGATCTGGTTCGTGTTTATTGATAGATAAGAGTGTGATATGCATGTGTGGACTGATATTGGTCAAGTTGGAGAACTTGTGCTGGGAAATCGTTCTTTGATCTTTGCATGTGCAGGTTGGGCGCGGAGACTGTCATGGTCGATGACGACGAGGACCAAGACTAGGATTGGAAAATCTGAGGTTCAAGTAGTCGAAGATGTCACGAGGTGATCGGGCTCACGCTGGGGCACGAGGAGATCAAAGGTGGATGTATGATGCGTGGAGAAGCTACGGGAGGCGTAGTCCTGAAGGCTTCGACGCGTGAGGAGATATGGAAGGTGTTTCATATCTGGAAGGTTTAGAGATATGGAAGATGTTTTATATCTGGAAGGTTTAGAGATATTGAAAAACCGTGTTTGGAATGGTTTCGGGTCCCTTGGTTTTCAGAAGAGATGGAACTTTGTATCCGTATCGTTGAAGATACGGTTTAGGACTCTAGCCTATAAAAGGAGACAGAGGTTAAGAGTTCTGTGTGGCTTTTCGGGGGATTTGGAGACGGCTTTCGGGAGAAAGCTTTTGGAGTTTTCGTGCTAGGTTTTGAGGGGTGCTGTCAGAGCACTTTATAGCCAAATATATGATTCAGAAATAAAACTTAAATCTATCCCAAACTTAACCATTGCCGACGGCGAGTCTCTCTGGGCATCACCTGCGATTTGTTCGCGTTCCAAGCACATCAGCTGGCAGAGGAGATCAGAGCAGATCAGCGCAAGTGGTCGTAACTTCTTACGACAAGGTTATTCGGAAAGAAATCGCTACGATCATTTATCCTACCCTCTCTGATTGCGTTATACAATCCTACATTATCTCTTTAGGACATAGCTCATTTAATGATACTGCCAGTGAAAATTAGCGCCTTAGCTCATCGCTAGGCCTTACTGTTTCTCTCAACATAGATTTCTTGCAGACAAAAAAAAAAAAAAAAAAAAACTCAGCAATGCAACATAGTTGGTCTGTACGTTGTTACTTAATGTTAGCTATACGGTGTAGACGCTGTGGATTAGGAAATTAGTTGGTCTGTACGTTGTTACTGTATGTGGCTATGTGATAGCATTTTCCTGTTAAGAGATCCTTCCTTATTATGTACGTGATGCTATTACATAGCCATGACCATATTTTTGGATAGGCCCTACAGCTGCACATATCGATCTATTTCAAAAACTAACCGGTAAAGAGATAAATTATTGTTTACTTCTACTACTCATTATTGTGTGCTTACTGCTATACACCTTCTGACCTATATATCCAAAACTACTCATACTTTGTCCTCAGTCTTCACAACGATCTTATAGCACAAAATATGCATCGGCCAAGGACATTTCTAACTCTGAGCTTACGAAAAAGAGCCACCGGGATGCAGAAGGCAGCAACTAGCTATAAGTATGTTATGTACATCATCTATAGACATCCCTATTAAATTCCTTATTCTCTTTAGAAACTTATGTGCTAATTCAAAACGTTTCTATCTCTAGACAGTCACTCCGACAAGTAATGGCACGACAGCATGCCTTACTTTTTGCTTCTACCCTAAAAATCCGTGTTTTGTACTTTCTGCTACATCACCCACTACTCTATCTTTTATGTAATCTATCCTTTAAAACGTCTGGTGTATTCTATGTTTGGCCTGTAATATTATGAATTTCCTATATATGCTACTACGCTGTGCATCAACTGAGTTCGCTATGCTTCTTACATACAATTTGTTCTCAATTTCAGAATAATTTGTTCTCAATTTCAGAATGCTCAGTATTCCCTTTTATCTTGGATGAGTCTGCAAATGAAAACTGGTCAATTGTTTATTATCGTAGATAGAACTGCCTTCGTACAATCGTATTATACATAGCTAAATCTCTCTTTGTTTGCACCATACATTATAGATTAGAGTATATGTATATAGATGCCTGCACAGTCCATTGTAATCTTCGACCTAGCTTCCATATCTATACAAAAAAAAAACGGTAGAAGCGTTAAATCTCCTGCACGTGCGCGCCGGACTCTAGTTAAACATGAAAGCTGTTGGTTGGAGAGGACGGCTGGACAGCGACGTTCGTTGAACGAGGCAGGCGCAGTGACGGACGAAGAGAAAGTGCAGCAGTGGCTTTGTGATGCGCAAGCGTCTTGTTTTTCCTTCACGGCGCAAGGAATCAGTTGAATGTTAGCACTTCAATTAAAAAGCGGCTTACTTTTCCTTCCGGGAGAAACGATTGCTGAAGAAAATCAATCAAAGCAGTGGAGACAGCTTGCTTTTCCTTCAATCGATGACGAAGTGAGACAACCAGACAGACAGCGACGGAATTCCTTTGCTGGACGGAAAATCGATCGAGGACGCAGAAATAAAAAAACGCAGTGGACTTTTCCTTCACACCATGCACAACCGTTTTCAGCATCTTAAGTATTAATTTCTCGAGTTAAATTTCACATCAGATTATTCTTCATCAAATACATCAATAAAATAATTTATTTTACATTAAATTAAAATAGACAATAACTACAATAAATATTAAAAACTTATATAAAAATCCAACGACGGATGCCTCAAGCCCAGCGAGCGATCGTGGACGCGGGCGGCGCCAACGGTTCCAGTTATAACATCCCCTGTACAAATGCTTCTGTGGTGCTGCAGGGGAGGAGTATTTGTGGGGTGAGCAATGCTCGTGGCCTGAATCGAGACTTGGCAGTAACTCCGACCATGTACACGCCGGTATCAAGAACCCCTGTGACGGCGACATGTGTAACACCCCCCTTCTTCACCCCCCGTCCTCCCCCTCCTCTCTCCCTCCTCGTTGACGCCGGCCGACAGCACCGTGCGAGGCCGTCGCCTCCCTCCATCTCCTCGTCCTCGCTGGGACCCACTCACTAGTGCGCGTCCTCGTCCCGCAAACCCCGCGTCAACGCCCGTCGCCCGTCGCGCGTCCCGTCCTTGCCGCTGCCACGCCGTCACCTCCCCCACCTGCTCCCACTCGCGAGTGTGCGTCTTCTCGCCCGTCGCCCGTCGCCGTCGCCATCGCGCGTCTCGTCCCGGCTCCCCCGGCACCGCTTCCGCCGGTGCCCCACGCCCCCCGATCCCCCTTGTCCCCCTCCCCTCCGACTATAAAAGCCCCTGCCCGGTGCCCTCCCTTCCCCTCCTCCCCATTTCTTCTCCCCCCAAGCAAGAAGAGAACCCGAGAAGGAAGAAGAAGAGGAAGAAACCAAGGGACTTACCTCCTCCGGGCGCCGCCGCTCTCCCCAGCCGCCGCCGCTGCGCCCCGCTCCCCTCCCTCCTCCGTCGCCGTCGCCGCTCGGTCAGCCCGTCGCCGCCGCTGCACCTTCTTTCTTCCCCCACTGCCGCGCCGCCCGATCCTCTCCCTTACGCTATCCCCTCGCTCGTTCTTTTCTTTGGCCGCTGGCTGCAGCGCAGCAGCAGCGTCTGGCGGGCCGTTCGGGCGGGCGAAGCGCCGAGTCCGTGGGCCGCCGCCAGCTCTTTTTCATTTACTGTTTAGTTCTCTTTCTTTTTCTTTTTCCTTTTTGATTTAAAAGAGAGGCTTCAAATGTTTATTTCTCCCCCGTTTTAACTCCAAAAATTGTAAAGTTTGTTTCTAAAAATTTCTAAAATCAAGCTCTTTCTTTTGGTGCTAGTTTGGTTCTTTTTTTGGAGTTCATTTGATGAGTATTGTTATTTATTTATTTTGTTTGCTCGCTTGTCTCTTTTCCGGTACGATCGTTCGCGTAGAGTTCGGAGAAGCCGGAGACCCCCACTTCGATCAAGCTCAAGAGTATCAAGATCGCCTAGCCCTAGGCCCAGGCGAGTCAACACTTTGATCATATTGAACCTACATTTTATGCAAATTATGTTCTTTTAAAATATCAAATTGCATGCTTTAATTTCCTTATGCAAATGTATGTTAAAAACCCTAAGGTAGTTAAATGCCAATTTGATGTTTAATTATTAATACACCATCCCTTGATGATTGAATTGCCTTAACCCCTTGCCACCCTAGTAAATATATGATAACTATACTAGTTATAGGCTATACTTAAGCGTTATGCTAGCCTTGCTTAAGTATCGGGGTATTATCTACCCCATTCATCATCTTTTAAAAATGAATATGATTTTGGGCAGTCATTGGATGTAAATGACTGAGATGGTTGTGTTGATGTATTTTTTTCCACCTCTCAAAAACCCTAAAAATTGCTTATCACATCTGGGCGGATGGTATGATGGATGGTATGTTGGTGGGTGCTAATGCAGCCCAAGGAATGTTTGTTGTGGATGGTATGTGGTATGAACCGCCCAGATGGCCCCTAAGGACTTAATCCTGTGACGACCTCCCAATGTAAAACAGTACAACCACATGTCTATAATGGTATCGACCTGGCTAAATAATTTGTATCCGTTAGTATGAGTTGCACCAGGTAGATGACCCGCTACACCATAAGCCTTTGTGGCTATGGGTTGGGGTGTACGACTTACGGGTCTATGTGAGCGTAAGTCGTGTGGCGCAAGAGGGGGTCTGGGAAAGGGTTGACGGGTCTATGTGAGTGTAACCCTTCTCAAGTGAAACCTTAGCGGGTGTAACAAATACTGGAGGATGCATTGTAAAGGCCTTGTGACGATCTCCCCTTGACTCACATGGCTACGGAAACATGTGTACATGTCAAGATGATTGTCTCTTGTGGGTAAAGTGTACAACCTCTGCAGAGTGTAATAAACTGTTCGAATAGCCGTGCCCACGGTCATGGGCGGACATGGGAACTTACATGAGTTAGTTCTATTTATAAAACCTTTGTGGGTGGGATAAAATGTGTTGGGTCGTTGTGGCCCTGGTTTTTGGTTTTTCCTGGGCGGAAGTACCCCAGTGATGTTATTAGGTGGATGTAACCACCATAAAAAAAAGCATGAGGTGGAGGTAGCCTCCGCTGTTATAAATATTGCACAAGTAATCTCTTTAACAAAAATACAATTTGGTTAAAACTGCTAAGTGATAGGACTTTGTAATTATGATAATTGAAAATATTGCTTTAGCAAATAAAAGAACTCGAGCCATCCTGGTTTAGCCTTGCATGTATATTATTGCATTGTGTGTTGGCTCGCGAGCACGGAAGTTGTGCTCATCCTCGTTCTTTCCCCAAAAACCTCAGAAGCAGGAAACCCTGGAGATTACGACTATTACGAGGATCCAGAAGTTGGAGGACCCGGAGATAATGAAGCGTAGTGTAGTCATTAGCTGTTCTAGTCTCGCCCCAGTCCAGCTGACTCCGTTGGTTCTTGCGTGCATCTTATATTATCTGAGTCTTTAGGTAATATCGGACGCACACGAGTTTCCCCAGTCGCTTGCCTGTGGAGAGATGTGCTCTCACCCCTTTTGCTTCCGTTGTCGCTTCCGCTTTTGTATTGTAATCAATTTGGCCTGTTCGGCCCTATTGTAAAACTCGACCCGACGCGGTCTATGTAAACTCTGTTGTGTTGAATTAATGAATGGTACGGTTCTACGCTATGTATGAATTGATTCAGCGATGTATTCTGTGAGTGCTAGCTACTGATCCAGAGAATAGCACAGTGTTTCACAGAGGATTCTGGATTAGGAAATCCGGGTACGACAACATGCGTGGCCGCGTCGCTGTGGATGGCTGGCTGGTACGCCGGGGCAAGCAGCCCCAAGAATCCGGGGAGTGCGTGGTGTGGAGCTAGTGTTGGAATTTTATCTTGTCTGATCTGTTATTGCTTCTCAACTTAGATAACAGAGAACTTCGCTCGGCCGCTCGGTCCAGAAGAAAATCGCTTGGTCTCCGTGAAACCCGCTGGCTCAGCGCCTCTCCGATGTGCAAAGATGTTGCTTGATATCTTTGCTAGCACCTTGCCTCTTCTTCGTTTGCTAGCAGCACCTCTGCCTTTCTTCTTTTGCTTCTTCCACGTGATGCACAACAACAGCACAGCACTCCTCTTGGACTTCTTTCCTCCTAGAGAAACAAGCAACACGAGACAACGAACGCCAAAACGATTTCTCTCGGGAGCTCTCCGCTCCTCTTTTTTTCTTTTCTATTTCTTCAACTCACCACAACTCACGACTACCAGATTACATGACTGCTGGTCCTTATAAAGGCCCGAGCAAGCAGACTTTAACTCTTACTCGGAATACTACTCGGACTCCTGATCGGACTTCTACTTGGACTCCTATTCAAAACAGAAATTCTTACAAGAAAAACCTACCAAAACAAGATTAATTCTAACAATCACCCCTTTAATCTTGTTTCTTCACCTTAGATCACGCTGATCTTCTCTCTTATCTGAACTTCCAAATCTTTCTCTTTTACCTGCACTCCCGTGCGCCGTTCCTTCCTGGGCCAATACCGCCCTACCGCCTGCACTTGCTCCATCCTGAGCCATGCACAAACTAACGCTCACCACGTCTCGCACCTGGACTAAACTCGTCCTTCCTTGCACGCCTGCTTGGGCTGGAGCACCTGCTCCCACGGCCGTCTGGGCTTCGCCATTGCCTGAGCCTCTCGCTCCTCTCTCTTGGACCAAGTCTGTCCACATCCCCGCGCATATCTTAGCTGAGGCTACACCGCCTCCCTCATGCATCAACTTCATGTACGCTACGTCCTTCATTCGTGTGGGACTCACCGCCCCTGCAGTGCCCTGTGCGCCTTGCTGCGCGCCGTCTGGACCTCCCAAGACTTCGCCTGCTGCGCCTGCTGCGCCAACTGCATGCCACTCCTAGGTTCCACCATGTTCTAGTTCGATACCCAAGTCCCACTCTGGCTTCTCCAGATTGTCCTTCACACAAATCGGTTTACAAGTTTTTAGAGAAATTTTGTACAACCGGTTCGGAGATCTTTTCACCTTCATCAACAGATCTTTGTTCTTGTCATAGACACGCAAGAACTCATCCTGCAGCTCCACCCTGCACCCCCGTTCTGCCATCTGTCCGAGACTGAGTATGTTGTTGCACAAACTCAGTATAAAGTAAATATTAGGCATCATCTTCTGATCGCCGTTCTTGCATTGCAACAGCATTGATCATTTGCCTCTTATCTCCACCGTCGAGCCGTCAGCAAACTTCACCTTCCCCGAAATCTTCTCGTCAAGCTCATGGAACATGGAGCGATCTCCTGTCATGTGATTGCTTGCTCCATTGTCCAAGTACCACTCATCAGTATGATCACGGTTGCCTCCCTCCGTGCGTAGTTTAGGAACTACGTTCTCCTCGTTCAACATCACTATGACCGACGCCTCTTTGTCACATAAGAAGAAAAGCAGGGCTGGCTCGTCATCGTCTTCACAAGCTCGGATGAGGTTTGCCTCCTCGTTTTTCTTCTTGTTTGGACAATCCGAAGCATAGTGCCCATACTTGTCGCATTTGAAACACTTTATGTGACTGCGACACTCCGCCGTGTAGTGACCGAATTCTTCGCATTCAAAACACTTGACATGTGACTTATCCCATGATCTGTCACCACCGCCTTGCCTAGCCCCATCTCCATGTCCTCCTCTGCTGCCTCGCTCACGCCCGCGTCCACGCTCGCTTCTTGTATCTCCCTTTAACAGCAACACCTGCTCGTTATGGGACTGATACCTCTGCTCGTTACAAGACTGATACCCCTTCAGTAGCTCCTCATGCGCTTTGAGGGAACCGGTGATCTCCTCGATTTTCTTTGTCTCCATATCCGAGGAGTACATGAGCGTGGTGACGATAGGTACAAACTTTTCTGGTAGCACGCGCATGTATTTCTTCACTGCCACAGATTCCTCCATCTTGCCGCCGAGAGAGACAATCTGATTATACAATGAAGTCAGCATGCCGGCGAACTCGTCCACCGACTGGGTTTCTCTCATCTGGAGATTTTTGAATTCGGTGTGCAAATTCTGGAGCCACACATCCTTCACGCGATCAACTCCTTCGTGCATCTTCTGAAGCGTCACCCACACCTCACCCACGCCTCACGTGCTGTCTCCTTGCCGATGAGCTGCCGCATCATGGAGTTTGGCACCGCCTGGTAGATGATGGCCAAAGCCGTCTGGTCTACCTTGTCGTCCACCTCCTTGTCTTTTGCCTTCGGATCGATTACACCCCAGACCCCCTGGGCGCGCATGTTCGCCTTCATCTTCATAGCCCACACCGAGTAATTGTCGGTCGTCAGGACAGGATATAGGAGTGAGAACGGCCCATCCCGGGTCTTCACCTTGTCGCCCATGATCTTCAGGTACCACCAAGATCAGAACGCTCTGATACCAAGTGTTGGAATTTTATCTTGTGTGATCTGTTATTGCTTCTCAACTTAGATAACAGAGAACTTCGCTCGGCCGCTCGGTCCTTCGGTCCAGAAGAAAATCGCTTGGTATCCGTGAAACCCGCTGGCTCAGCGCCTCTCCGATGTGCAAAGATGTTGCTTGATATCTTTGCTAGCACCTTGCCTCTTCTTCGTTTGCTAGCAGCACCTCTGCCTTTCTTCTTTTGCTTCTTCCACGTGATGCACAACAACAGCATAGCACTCCTCTTGGACTTCTTTCCTCCTAGAGAAACAAGCAACACGAGACAACGAACGCCAAAACGATTTCTCTCGGGAGCTCTCCGCTCCTCTTTTTTTCTTTTCTATTTCTTCAACTCACCACAACTCACGACTACCAGATTACATGACTGCTGGTCCTTATAAAGGCCCGAGCAAGCAGACTTTAACTCTTACTCGGAATACTACTCGGACTCCTGATCGGACTTCTACTTGGACTCCTATTCAAAACAGAAATTCTTACAAGAAAAACCTACCAAAACAAGATTAATTCTAACAGCTAGAACATGGCGTCTAGCACGACCTGGAGCACACCGGGGCTGCCGCGGAGGAGCGAAGCCGTGCATGGTGGCGGAGCAGGTGGCGCACGGGTCGATGGAGAGGGACTGAAGGCGCGCCGGGTCCATGAACATAGGTCATCATGTTTCTGCTTGAGACACCGTCGTCGTTGTCGTGGCATTAGCAAGCGAGTGGCTTGCAAGGAGTAGGAGAACACGGAGGAGGAGGTGGGTTTGATTCCTATATTAAATTGAGTGTACCGTACATTTCGTTGCCCAGGTCGTACAAAAAACAGAAATGCTACGCTCATCATGTGATACAAATGTACCTAGACCTAGCGTTGCTAGGATCCGGATCCTATGCAGTACTACAGAGGCTCACCATGTAAATAGTGTTTTGTGAGAGAGTGGACAGTGCTCTGTCGTAGCACTATAGCAAAATAATCTAGCACTTAATCTTGGCCTTTAATTTTTAATTAGGCAGTAGAGATCGCTCCTAATGTCTACGTCTGTAGATCTTTTACATTGGCTTTTTCGATGAAAAGGATCTCAATCTGTGTAGCTATACTAAAAGAGAAGGAGTTTTGGACACTTTTGGCCCCGTAGACAACCACAATTCCAAATATAGCCTCTCTACCACCGAAATTCTATTTCTGGCCCTTTGAGCCGCTGCTGCGCCCCCGGACGGTAGCAAGCCGCCTACTGCGCCGCCACTCCGCAGCAGCCGCCTGCTGCGCTACCCAGCCGCAGCAGCAAGCTGCTGCCCTCCCTAGGCGCAGCAGGTCTGTGCTACTGTAGCACAGTAGCGTGTAGCAGGTTTTTCTTAAAAATCCATTTAAGAATATTTTTGGAGGAATTTTTAAATATAGAAAATGGCGTCAAAAATTATGATTTGTTTTGGAAGCCTCCTGGTACAGTGTACTTGCTTGTGTAATTGTTTCAAAATTTTATCCATTTTGATTTTTACTAGAAAATTCATTTAAGTATACTGATGGTAGGAATTTGCTAGTAAAAATCACAATGGATAAAATTTTGAAAAATTACACAAGCAAGTACTCTATGCCAGGAGGCTCTGCAAAAAAATCATAATTTTTGGGCTTCATTTTCTATATTTAAAATTCCTTTAAAAATATTCTTAAATAGATTTTTGAGAAAAACCTGCTACATGCTACTGTGCTACAGAGTAGCATGGACCTGCTGCGTCTGGGAAGCGCAGCAGCGGCTGCTACGGAGCAGCGGCGTAGTAGGGGCTTGCTGCCGTCCGGGGGCGCAGCGGCGGGATCAGGAGGCCAGAAATGGAATTTCGGTGGTAGGTAGGCTATATTTGAAATTATGGTTGTCTATGAGACCAAAAGTGTCCAAAACTCAAAGAGAAGTTCCCTTTGCTGACAATCTATCAGTCAACTGTCAACGGCACACCAACCAATCTGACTAACCCAACAGCTGTGGAAACAAACCGCAGCACAAATACTATCGTGCCATGCTCAAATGCTAAACCAACCACCATCTTCCAGCCTTTGACTTTGTCTATGTATTTAAACAAGAGCAACAACTATGGAAAAGTACTAATCATCTCTTCTCTTGTTTCACAATGCAAGAACCCGCCATGGTTGTCCTCCCCTGCCTCCTCTTCCTCCTCCTATCCTCGCCGCTCGGTGCGGCAGCCGCTTACTCGGAGTACTCGTGCAATGGCACCACCGGCAACTACACGGCGGGCGAGGCCTTTGGAGCCAACCTCGAGCGCCTCACCACGGTGCTACCCATCAACGCATCCACCTCCCCGTCCCTCTTCGCCTCGGCGGCTGTCGGCGCCGCCCCGGACAGAGTCTTCGGCCTCGCGCTCTGCCGCGGCGACATCACGGACGCCAGGACGTGCTCCGGATGCCTCAACGACGCGTTCCAGAGGCTGCGGGCGCTGTGCGCAGGCGACAGGGACGCGACGTTCTACCACGACCTCTGCACCCTCCGCTACTCCGGCGAGAATTTCCTGGCGCGGCCGGACGACAACTCCCCGGTGATCAACGCCATGGACGTGAACGGGTCGACGTACGCGGGGTGGGACAGCCGGAACAAGACCTCCCGGAGCTTCTTCCTGTCGCTGGTGGGCACCCTGTTCGGTGAGATGGCCGTGTACGGCGCGTACAACTCCACGGCGCGCCGGTTCGCTAGCGCCGTCATGTACATCAACCCGCAACTGCCGACGGTGTACGGCCTGGCGCAGTGCACGCCGGACCTCTCCCCGGCGCAGTGCTGGCACTGCTTCCAGGACCTCCAGGAGCTGAACCGCCAGTGGTACGACGGCCGCGAGGGCGGCCGCATCCTCGGCGTCCGGTGCAACTTCCGGTACGAGGGCTACCAGTTCTACGGCGGCACACCCAACGTTAGGATCGGCTTGCACGACGGCGCATCTGATGGGGCATCCAGTGGGAACAACGGTAATTGAAAAAACATTGTTCTTCTAAAACCAAAAAGTGTAGTTATTTCACTCACATTCGTTTGATGCAACTAACGTTAGTTAAAACATATTAATTTTTAGATTGTAACCACTAGCTAATGAACAATTGTTGTATATGTTAACATAGTAGCATTATTTTCCTCTGTATTATGCAGGAAGGAAGCACAGGGAGATCTTAATCATTGTTCTATGCGTGTCAATCACGGTGTTCTGTTCTTTGCTGCTCGGCTGCCTCCTACTGATCAGAAGACTCAGAAAAGGAGCCGGTAGGATGATATTCACACTGCAAGAAAATCTTCTTTTCTCCATCCCTTTTAGCCATCAAAAGGTGCCTAATTAGCTAGAAATCCCCAATCCAGGAAAGACGAAATTACTACAGCTACAAGCACATTCACGGAACAGCTCCAAAACAGAAGAGGCGCTCAAGCTCTGGAAGATCGAAGAGAGCAGCTCAGAGTTCACGCTGTACGACTTCTCCGATCTGGCAGCTGCCACAGACAACTTCTCCGAAGAAAACAGGCTCGGAAGAGGCGGCTTCGGACCGGTTTACAAGGCAAGTGACGCCATTTACCACTTAACATTAACAAATTTGACTCGAATGCGATCGATCAACGCTAACTCTCTCTGCGTTGTATTCTATTTTTTTTGTTCGTTTTTCAGGGCAAGTTGCCTGACGGAGCCGAGATAGCGGTGAAGAGGCTGGCGGCGCAGTCGGGGCAGGGGCTCAAGGAGTTCAAGAACGAGATTCAGCTCATCGCGAAGCTGCAGCACACCAACCTCGTCAGGCTCGTGGGCTGCTGCGTGCAGGAGGAGGAGAAGATCCTGGTGTACGAGTACATGCCCAACGGGAGCCTAGACTTCTTCATCTTCGGTAAGTAGTATATATACTAACCCACTTGGTTAACGTGCCAAACTTGCTCATGTTGTTTTGCTCATCTTGAGACATTTTTGGCATGTAGACCAGCAGCGAGGGCCGTTGCTGGACTGGAAGAAACGGCGGCACATCATCGAAGGGATCGCGCAGGGGCTCCTTTACCTGCACAAGCACTCCCGGGTGCGCATCATTCACCGGGACCTGAAGGCCAGCAACATTTTGCTGGACAAGGATCTGAACCCCAGGATATCGGATTTCGGCATGGCGAGGATTTTCGGCTCCAACATGACGGAAGCCAACACCAACAGGGTCGTCGGCACCTAGTAAGTGCAGAGTACGAAACGGACATCATTCATATATATATGTGTGTGTGATATGGGGTTTTGGCAAATAGAGAAATCTAGTTTAATCTATCATCACCATTCATCTAGCACTTTAACTCCAATTACATTTTCTCTCTGCACTACACGCATTCACATGCAAAATTCATGGTATAGATAGATGCTACTAGAGTTTACTAGTATGCAAGATCATTTTAATATATGTATATGTATACTCGCATTATTCCGCATCAAGGAAGCAAACATCACTGATGTTTCACGTTTTGTGGTGGTGTTTGGTGCATTTAGTGGCTACATGGCTCCGGAGTACGCTTCGGAGGGCATCTTCTCGGTCAAGTCCGACGTATTCAGCTTCGGCGTGTTGCTGCTCGAGATCATCAGCGGAAAAAGGAACAGTGGCCACCAACACTACGGCGACTTCGTGAACCTCCTCGGATACGTAAGTCTACTAAAATAATGACAAGATCCTACTTTTTGGTTCCTATATTGAATAATACAAAACATGTTTGCGTCCTATCCGTTTCCATTAGGTCAATCTTTTCACACCTAGGCACCTAGCGTTACTGCATTGGCAACACACAACACTGACAAAGATTATAACCTTTTCAACTAATGTGTGCCGTGGTTTTCGTTGATTGTCGCAGGCATGGCAGCTGTGGAGGGAAGGGAGAGGCTTCGAGCTGATCGACCCGACGCTGGGCGACTGCAAGGAGGTGACGAGCATCATGCGGTACGTCAAGGTGGCGCTGCTGTGCGTGCAGGACAACGCCATGGACCGGCCGACGATGACGGACGTGACGGCGATGCTGGGCAACGACGGCGTGGCGCTGCCGGACCCGAGGCGGCCGCCGCACTTCCACCTGAGAGTCACCAGCGGCGACGACGACGGCGAGGACGTGTCGGAGGTCCGCACACGGTCTCAATTCACCGGGTCGTGCAGCACCAACGACGTGACGATCACCGCCATCGAAGAAGGAAGATAACAACAGCATCGATCGATCATTATTAAACCCTTGTTTTTTTTTAATTTCCTTGTGGTCTTTCTTTTCGTGGTCGAACCGAGGTGTGTGAATGAGCAGACGCATTGTCTGGGATCTAGATCTATGTGACGTGCATGACGGTTGCTTTTGTCGTTGTACAGACAATTGAATAGGAGTACTAGGATTGTACGAAGAGCTAGTACAGCTGGTACCTGGTAGTGCTTTGAACAATGATTTTTTTAAAGTACATGGTATCTGGGCAGGATGCAACGGAGTCGCCGGGTTGGATTTCGACACGAACAGGTGTCAGGGTAGGTGCGCGCGGTACGCCGCCCGACTATTCAAGCCGTCTTAATGCGAACCTGATGAATGATGTTGGCTGCTGACTGTTTTGTGTGGGGGCGACCCAGGTGGTAATTGTGGTCAGCAGCACTTGGCGGGAAACAAACACAGATAAGACGACTCTTCTTTTGGGGAAAAAACAAGCGATTCAGACGTGTACATATGGTAATTGTGGTCAGCACTCTGCAGGAAACAAGCACAGATAAGACGACTCTTCTTTTGGAAAAAAAAATAATCAATCGATTCAGACGTGTACATGTGGTAATTGTGGTCAGCACTCGGCAGGAAACAAGCACAGATAAGACGACTCTTCTTTTGGGAAAAAAAAAATCAATCGATTCAGACGTGTTGCCCCTCGTGGAGCGCGCCGAGGCAAGGCAGCGAGACTAGCCTGAGAGCGAATCCGGGCGACGGAGTTAGCCCAGCCCGTGCACAAGGCTACAAGAGCCTGTCCGAGGGGCGGCGCAGTGGGCTGGCCTGACCGGGTATTCGGCCCGAGCTATTTAGCCCAGTCTGCATGCGCAACACAGGAGTGCACTTACGTGCACAAGCCATCACATCACCGTATGGTCATAAACCTAGGGTGCAAACGAAGCAGATAATCACTACACTATGATATAGAATTAAGGGCAATTAACTGTCAAGAAAAAATAAGATGAGTGGTAAAACATGTGCCGGCAATGTCTAAGAGATTACGGTCCTGCTATCTGCCGGAAATAATTATTGTCTATAACAACTTATCTGCCGACAATATTTTTATGTTAGCTACAATACATCTGCCCTTGAAAGAGTCAACCAAGTCAACGTAACTGCCGGGGATAATAATAGCAAAGTCAACCAGGTTAACGTAATTGCCAGGGATAATAGCCAACCCTTTGGGCGGGCAGACGCAAAAAAATAGATGACTGAGGTGCCAAGACCAGAATTCCATCCCTCTCAAACCTTATCCCCAAATTCCCAAATTCCTTCCCGACCGCCCCCTTCCTCTGAACGACAGGATGGTCCTGAATAGTTCAAGATGGTGTTTGGTTTGATGAATGAGGTTGTATTTGGATTGCCACAAATTTAATGGACCAATCTTAGTAGAACAATTTTTGTCACATTCCCATTTTAATAAATAGAAATTTTAGAAATTTTGGCATATTTGGCCCCCTAGTCAGTTTAATTTTCAAAACTAGCCCTCTTTCGCCATAATTAGCAAAATTGGCCCCCGCATAGTGCACGTACCCTGGTGGTGAGCGCGGCAAGTCATGGCGCATGCAGCACGCGGACACCGAAAGCTCTTCTTTTGCTTTTGTGTTTTCGTTTTTCCCCCTTTACATCACGTCGTCGTCACGTCACGTCTCGTCTTGTCGATGTCATTCGTTGTCGAAATTTTCTGTCTATATAACCGAACGCGCGACCGACAATTTTTCATAAGGCGAAGCTCATTCCAATTAAGAGTTGCTAAAGAAATTTCGATCGCTCGTTCGTTCGTCCGTAGTATTTAATATCTTGTTATTGCAATTTTTAACGTTAAGTACGTACTTAATAATGCAAGTGCATTAGATCAGTCGCAACTGTTATATGCATAATTATTTACAGGAATGACATGTAATCTACCTTGCAAATGAATTCGCTAATTATGACTTGTTCTCTTTTTGCAGCAATGGCAGACAATCTACCACCCCTACTTGAGGAGGCATGGAACGTACAGCATCGCTGTCATGCTTGGGTCGGTGGCAATTGGCCACCAACCCTGGTGACACGGGGACCGAGGGAGACCTGGCCGTTGGACAACCGGTATGTTCGGAGGCTTCATCAGTCTAGGCTGATTGCGTTCGCCCGCATGATGAACATGGGGCAGAACCTCCTGATTGACGCCTCCCTTCTTTCCACCCTGGTTGATCGTTGGCGGTCGGAGACCCACACGTTCCACTTCCGGTGGGGGGGGAGATGACCGTGACACTGTAGGACGTCAGCTTCTTAACCGGCTGCCGTTGGTCCCCCTCTGAGGTCGCCGGACTGGAAGGCGCGCCTCGGCCATCGCTTCAGGAAGCCTATCCCCGAGTTAATAAAGAGAATTAATATGCATCTCATGAGCATGCATCATTGTTTTCAAGTATTTACATAAAGTATTGCACTTGAAAAATCTTATTCAAGTTATAAACATATACTTCAAATTGAACTCCCAAATAAAATCAGTAACAAAAACATATGATCATCATTTGAAACTAATTTATTCAAATAATATATTAATTATCATGAATTAATATAATTTTTTTCCAAATTTTTGGGACTAATTTCAAACCCCAAAAAATTAAACACGATTCAATGACCAACCCTAAGTTTGAATTTAAACTATAGAAAATACATCATGAACAGTAAGGTTTGATAATTTTTTGTGGATACTTGACCTTCTTAGAAAACCCTCTTATTTATTTTAGATTTTTAGGATTTTTATTGCTATTTTTGTGGCCAGGTCAAAGTAGGGATTTGATTTTAATTCCCAATCAAACTTTAGACCTAACCCAGCACTGTTGGACCTGGGTGCGATCGACCCGAGCCACATGCAAATAGCTCAGCCCAACCCTCTGACTTGTGCACTGGCCATCCGATTCGATATCAACCGTCCGGATCAATCGGGGCATTCGGACCGTCGGAACAGCCCTCGCGATCTGGACCATTAAAATTCAATCGAACCAACCAAAACGTTTGGGGACGTTCGGACCGTTCGAACGCCCCACTTGATTTGAGCCGTCTAGTGAAGATCGAACGGTCTAGCCGAAATCGACCCGAGCGAACCCTCTAACTTGTGCGCTGGCCGTCCGATTCGATATCAACCGTCCAGATCAATCGGGACGTTCGGACCACCCGAACAGCCCTCGCGATCTAAACCGTTAAAATTCAATCGGACCAACCGAAACGTTTGGGGACGTTCGGACCGTCCGAACGCCCCACTTGATCTGAGCCGTCCAGTAAAGATGGAATGGTCCATACGAAATCGACCCGAGCAAACCCTCTGACTTGTGAGCTGGCTGTCCGATTCGATATCAACCGTCTGGATCAATCAGGACGCTCGGACCGCCCGAACAGCCCTTGCGGTCTGGACCGTTAAAATTCAATCGGACCCACACGAGATTTTCAACGCCTGGTGCAAGCCCAGACAGACATGGATGTCATTTACCATCGTTTGCACTACCCGGTAACACCTACCATCTACAGCCTGCGGGCTAAATATTCGAACTTAGTAAATTACTCAGCCGGGTCCTTCCCATTTAGGACGTATGGTTGCACGGTTATGTTTGGTTTGAATAAACACAAGAGTCGGTCCTTAACTGACCAGGGTGAGACAAACAAGACTCATGCCACTCACCCTAGTCTAAAACATTTTTCCTCTATTTTATTTTATTTTTTGAATATTGACATTTGCTAATGTCAAATATTTTCCAAAATTAAAACATAATATGTAAAGATTTTTCTCCCCTATAGGCTAAACAAGATCGAAAAGCACATCTAAACAATTCTACCGTATCAAACTATTCTACAAAATTGTATTCAATAATGCGGAATTTCTACGCTAGGGTTACAAAGGTACAGGATGACAAATATCAAAGATGACATTAACAAATTTTAGGTTTTTGACTAACAACCTACAGTTTAAACTTACCATTTAAATAAATTAGCAATGCCTAACTTTAAAACTGAAAACATTATTTAACAAATGTGGGTTCAAAGTGTTCAAAGGAGACTCGCCTTCAATGACGTTGGAGGTAAGCACTTCCTGTTGATCCAAATTCGTGTCGGCGACGCCGGATTCTACACGTGCGAATCAAACCAAATAAATAACAGAAAGCAAAAAAAAATATATATATATATATATATATATATATAATAATAATAATAATAATAATAATAATAATAATAATAATAATAATAAATACTGGAAGGTAAAGAATGAATTTACAAGAATTTAGAATAAATGGATTTGGAGTTTGTACGAAGAAGAACAGACATCTGGAAAGTTGATTATCACATGAAATGATGAAAAAAAAAATCCGGAAATGTACTGTACTGGAATCACTGTTTCGGATGATTTACAGAGAGGAGCATGTGAGTGTGTGTATGACAAGTGGGGTCCGGCTGTCATTTGACTCAAGAAAAAGAATTGAGGAACTAGAAAACAATGGGGTTTTCATGATTTGAAAAACAAGATCTTTGGCAACGGAGAACTTACTTTCCTCATCCAACCAACTGAGCTAAAATGCTCTTGTGACATATGCTCGAAGCAAAATAATTGAAGCAAAGGAACAGAGACTATTTCTATTGCACGCACAGGCACCAGCAAGGCGGCTCTGGCCACGGCTTGCACCGGTGAGGGGCGGCATGGGGGCATGGCCAACTAGCAAAATGGGTCGAGGGCTCCTCGGGGAAGGCTTGGGAAACGACGGCCTGGCGAATGGCGCACGGCGGTGGCCAGGGCGGCAGCGGGTCAACAAGGGCGATGGTGCTCCGTCGAAAAACACAGGGAGAACGCGTGAGCACGTGCACGGCCTCAACACATAGAACGCATAGGTGAAGATGGTTTGGTCGGAGAGTGACCGGAACGGCGGGGCGACGGTGAACGTCCAAGGAAATGGAGGCGTCACTGGTGGCGGAGCTCTACAGCGAAGCATTGGATAAAATGAGACTTGGCACAGCTAGAGGAAGTGGTGCTGATGGTGTGGTTACGAGGAATCGAAGAATAGCTCACCGGAGACGACGAATCGACAAAGGAATACGATGAAGAACGATTTGGGGAAAAACTCGATTCCCGTCAAACGGCTGCACGAAAATCAAATTAACTTCGCACGAGGGTTCAAGATACTCGGGAACACGATATGACACGAAGAGAAATTCGAAAATCTCACCGGAATGACGAATGTGTGATTTGGGTGAAGCGACTGACGTTCGGGAAAACCAGAATTTTGATGTCGTTGGTGCTCCGGAGATTCTGAAATTTGAGGGGATGCAAAGGGGTAAGAGAGGTGTCATTGGTCCAATGTATAGATTCATCTGTGAATCGAATCGATGGGAAGGTGAGTGAATGCCGACAACAATTTCGGGCTCGGTTTGGAAACTGAAAGAAATGGCAATGTATTGATGGGGCTGCGGGAATGGAGGCATTGATAGCACGGTGATGATGGTGGGGTTGCAATGCTTCAAACGGTTTTGAATTTGATGATCTGAGGGAGGAGAACGGGGGAAAATTGCAATTACTAAAGAACTTCTGTTATTTTCGGTTTGCAAACAGCATACGCGCGGCAGGAGGTTGAAGGTGATGATCAGGAGAGAGAAAAAGAAAAGAAAATTCGGAAAATCCAAAAATAAAAAAAATCGAAAAAATACAAGAATACTCCAAAAAAAAAACCTTGGAATCTGAATATTTTTAATAAAATAATTTTGAATTTAATTTATGTTTATTTTAATCATTTAAAATATTTTCTATTTTCTGAAATTTCAAATTAAGCTTTAAATTAATCCAATAAATTGCAAAAGATTCCTTTTTATTTTTAAAACTTCAAAAAAGCTCTTTGAATTAAATATTTTAAAATAAATTTTTGAAAAGGCTAAAATTTAGGATGTTACTTAAGTACCAAACCCATGCAATCCAAGTGAAATACACTAGGAAATATATCACATCGCACAGCTCTTATACGCATGGCACATATCATCTCAGCACAAATTGTAAGTACGACTAACACATTTTTTTTTTTTTGAGAACGTGCAGAAGCATTGCATATATTTGCATCATAAGAAATGAGAGTCAGTACAACACAGATAAAATTCTGCAAAAAAGAGAGAGGGAAACAGCTTGGTCTAAACCAAGCACCAGAAACAACAGAGAAACATTACAACAACCGGTTTCTCTAAGTCTTCGGTGCCAATTGAGCACCAAAGGAGGCTTTCGTTTTGAATTGTCCTAACAATGACTTGAACTGAACTAACTTTGTTTTGAAACAACCTTACATTTCTTTCTTTCCAAATTTTCCACGATATCAAAACAACCAAAGTATCAAAATTTGCCACGACTAACACACATAATAAAAATAACAAATCGACAGGCATATTTCTCACCTCAGTCTAGTGTTTTATGTCATGATTTTTCTCCGATTGGCACTAAAAAATAACCTGAAGAGAATGGGATAATGGGGCCATGTTGGAATCGTAAGACTATTTTGGTTAGCCTGTTGGTGCTAAAATTCCATTCTAAGAGCTTCACGAATGATGATGGATTGTCTTTAATTGCCACCTCATAGGATACAAATCTTTTGATTCATGAACGGTGACATCTTTGCTAACTAGCTGATAGACTAGATTTCGATTCCCACCAGCCAAAAAATGTGTCAGTTATTTGTATGGCTTTCCATTATGTTTTTCCAGAATTTGAACATGTGATTTTGTAGATTGTGAGCCTTAAATGACTACACTATCCAATTGTTCCCGTCTTATCCAAAAAAAACTGCCATCTTTTGATTTCATTCTTTTATATTTTCAAGATGAAAAGATTGGTTCTATACCACCTATAGGTGACCACTTCCGAAAAATGCCACTAAAATATATGAGTTTATTTTAATACCATCCAAAGATTGCACCGTTAGCCATTTTGCCATTTCCATCCAACTCGAAGGCTGAATTTGGTTCGTGGATAAAATAACCAGGTTGGCTAACCTTAACCTAGGTAGGTTAGCTTAACCTAATTTTTGTGTTTGGAAACTAACTTAATTAGTCTAAAATACCGTTTGACTAGATTAGGTGGGTTAACTGAGTTAGTAGTAGAAAAAATAAACTAAGGAAATTTAGTTTCATTATGTTAACTTATTCAACCTTTTTTAGTGGGTTAACTTAATCCTCCGTTAAGAGGGTGTTGGCACCAACCTTGACCAAACAGGAGCTGTCGACTTGTGAGCAATATTCAGCCGATGAAGCCAGAATAGCCGACTTGTGAGCAATATCCAGCCGATGAAGCAAGAATAGCTGATACAGCGATTCGGTTCGGTCTACAAGGGAATCCCTTGCACGCGGGATAAGGATGTCAACGATGATCAGAGTAACTCGGTTTAAACTTGGAAACAGATGCAATTATGGATGGAAAGCTATATCCAATTACAACTACCAGATTTTGCAATTGCGACGCGACTCCGTGACTTGGAGGAGAAGACGATATATATGAGGCTATAAAAGGAGGAGGAAGGGCTCTGAAAACATTGCATACACCACAATCAACAATTTATCATTCAGCCTCTACATTATCCATCTACCTTTCTGCCCTAAGATTGTTTATCACAAGTAGATCCGATTGTTTATAACAAGTAGATCCAATCCGTGGACCTCTATAATTCGTCTGTGGATTGAGCAGGGTCCTAGCCGATCCTACTCATCCAAACAATTCCTCCTCTCTCAAAGAGAGAGATATATAGACAGCCCCGTTCCGTTTCCTTCCTTTCTGAAAAAGATAGAGAGAGAGAGAGCGCGCGGTAATTAGCGTGTAACCACCCTGTTTCCTCGTTAATACCCTGCTCGCCGGTTATTGTAGGGGGTTTTGGTCCCTCCTCGCCCTCAGCCTTCCCCTCGAGTTTCTTCAAGAACCTGAATGCAGTAGGTTGACGGATGGAGAGGAACCGAGGCCCAGCAATCGCAATGGAAATGCTTCACGCACGACGTTCGACGTCGGTCCAACGCCTGTACGACGAAACCAATTCTAGGTGCAGTTAACCGGCTGGCCCAACAACCAAGCGCATGCACGAAGCCTCAGTTGATCCCACTCCCACTGCTGCAGCCGCAGCAGCAGCCAGCAAATCGAGTGGACAGCGAGCAGCCACGGCCCCGCGTCGACACCGGCGAAAGGCGCGGCGCCGCAACGGCCAGCCGAGAGTAGCTATATTTTTGCCGGCGGCAGGGGAGCTCGGAAAGCACCGGATCATGGAGACCTCCGCGTGCTCGACTCGCTCCTCTCGTACCCGTCCACCCACCACCATCCTGGGCCGACCGCGCGCCGTCATCATCTCAACCTCGAGCACATGAAAGCTATTGCCACCGCTGGCCTGTTGGCTGAGGTGCTCGTCCCGACCCCGGCAGCCGCCCCTCTGCCGCTTCCACCTCGACCGCCGTGACCCTGCGTCCAGCGACGGTGACAACCGCGGTGGCAACGGTGGCGTCCAGGAAAGGTCTGCAAGAGAAGAAGATGAGGTGAGTGGATGTCGTCTCAAGGCTTTGGACTTGGATTTAGATTTGAGACATGTTGAGCTGCGTCGTACAAGCATCGTAGCCTCGTAGGTGAGAACGTCGCGTCGCGTGTGTAGCAGGGCTCCAATAGCAATTCCCAGTCCATAATTCGGCTGCGATTCGGCCACCGCGACCATGGAAAACAATGGACGACATTGAGTTCGCGCATCCTCAAAACCTCGGCCGCCACCGCCGCGGTTGTTGTGGCAGCGAGCAACGGGACTATCCCCAGCGGCGTGGGCGTGAGCAAGCAAGAGAGGAGACTTTACCAGGCCATTATTTGGGTTTGGATTGGACCAAGCCTTTTTTGTTTCCCGGCTTAGACCGGATGGGATATCCAGGATGAAAGAAACGGAATTTAAAGCTTGGACCAAGCTTGCGCTAGGATTCGTCCCAATAGTAGCAGCCAGAAGAATAATTCAGATTTTACCCCTCTATATATCATAACCCTCTATGACATGTAAACCCTAGACCCACATATCATAAACATATGAGGGACAAAATCTAAAATCCATCAATCCCATAAAGGCAAATCCTGGAATACCCTGTTCATGAAGGGCGTGTTTCTTTGCGCATCTTTACCAAAGCTCTCCCTTATGCACATGTTATCTGTTCAATAAAGTCTACAGTTTGCTACGATGCAGCAAGAGATCAAAGGCCAAACATAAGATTTGCCTTCTTACACTAAGACAAACTGCAAATATGGTACGTAAGGATCAAACATAAAAGAACTCTTGCAGAAAATCGCAATATTACTCTAGAATCATTTTGTTTCCAGTAGGATGTATAAAAAAAAGCACGCCAATGATCAGAGATCTGTGGCCGTAATAAAAATTCTACATACAAGAGGACAAGATTAAATTCGTCAGATACATGCTACAAACATCTCGTCTCCGAAAGAGACAGCAAAGACAAAAGATTGCACTGAAGGAAAGCACCACCTAAGTTTGGCTCTTCACTTCTTGTCCTCTCTGAGGACGACATAATTTTGGCCATTAGTCTTCTGTATCTTTGAAATTTTCTTCAGAATTTCAGCGAAGGCGTTCTTGTCCTGCAATGCAGGACGAACTGACATCAAAACACATTGGGCCGAAGGAAAGCCACACAGCTGCTAGAAAGAGCTTCATATTTTGACAGTTTTAGTACATCGTAGAAATGAAATAACAGTGTACAGAAGTAAGATATGCGACCCTATAATGAGATTTATATGTTGAAATCGTATGATTTTTCAAGATCACCGCAGCAAATTATATCAAAGTACTATGCTTGCTTTCCAATAGAACTATCCCCAAAGCCCCACCACCGATGAGGTTCAAGAAACCGAGTTAGCTTCATGCATAATGTAAACAAATCATAACTAAATCATTAAAGAACTATTATGAGTTCTTGACAAAACAAGACTAACGAATTCCTAATTTGAAGCTTAAGAAGCCTACCTCTGGACCTCGTAGTCTAGACTTAAATCTGGATACTAAATCTTGCGTAGTGACTGGAGCCACTGCAAGAAGAACAGTCCTGATTTCATCCTGTGTGACAGGAGATATATTTGTGCCACTTTTTGATGAAGCAGAGGCCTTCGATGTGGGTTTTGAGGAAGATGGTGTCTCGTCTTTGCCGCCTGATGCTTTGGTATCCTATAAAACAATAAAATTTAGCAGTTAGATACTAAATCAAAAGAAGAACGTACTTGTGTGTAAGAATTTTAAGGTTCATCTTTTCCACATATTTTACGTGCACACATGACTTACAGATTCCACCTTTACTTTCTTTGAAGCTGCACCACCCGATGCTTTTGAATCATCACCGCCCGATTTTCTCTTTTGCTTGGATTTGGATGTAGGTGTGCTACGAGCATGTCCTGAAGGTGTTGGTTTAACTGGGCTGTTATCTACAGGTTCATCTTTGGGTTGATCTTTCTGTTTTGGAGCAAGAACTGGAGATGACTCGTCTTCCTGTTGGATTTAGAAAAGACAAACTTAAAACTCTTTATAAAAAAATAGCATGCTTTCCTGCGAACTATACACTCCTAACACATAGTGAAAATGAAATATTGAAATTCCAAGAGAATAAATAATTACCTCATCGTCTTCATCATCCTCATCGGCATCTGACTCATTTAGTCCAGCAGCACGCCCAAGCAGCTTTTTTAATTCCTTGCCAGACTTGCTCAGACCACCTTCTTCTTCATTCTCTTCATCATCCTGGAAGCATCATAATTAGAATATCAACATTTTGTGCTATTGATCAGTGATTATCACCGAAGAAAAGGTGCAAGTGCCAAGCAATAACCCAAAAGGGAGAGGCCAAAAAAACAGCAGCATATTTGTTTTGAATAAGCTTCATACAGGAACATTCATATATACCAATTCTTGTGGTTCTAGCAGTATATTTGCTAGAGATGATTTCCCATAACTCTGGACAGCATGCAATACTCAGCTCTCTTTTTTAAATAAAGAACCAAGAAGAAAGCTATTCGATACTTAGCATTAAATTTATCAAAACGCACAGAAACTTTCTAGTACTGAATCAGTGAACCCTATGATTTATGGCCATGGTAAGAAAGCACCCCACTTATCACTTCATGTCACAAAGCCACATGTGGATTGCCGCTGTTGCACCAGGGATTCATCATCAGGATGCATGCTAACATCCAGAAAAAACTTGCATAAAAAATGAGTATGGGCAAATATCTTTCCCATATGTATATGTATTTACAAATGCTCATAACTTGCATTTATAGATGTGCGCAAACAGAGCTTGACAAGAGAATGGAACATTTGCGAATATAGCAAATACTAGTAACACATTTATAAGCATACTAACAAGACATCACTAAAAGAGGAATATGCTAGTTACTTTAGTCGCATTTTGTGAACCATCTCATACACATTCCCATTGAACCTAGAAATTCATTATATCAATTTTCAGTACTGATTTGAGGCTGTTCTATGAGACAAAAGATTATGATAAGAGATACAAATTTAAACTGATAGATTTTTCTACAGTAGTGTATATCTCTATCTACCTGCTTAATTTCAGGCGGAGCAGGAATCTCAGGAGCTAAATCTGCCCGTTCCTCTGGGTCAATATCCACAGCCTCATCATCGTCAGTGAATGTTTCTTCATGCTCCCAGTCATCACCTGATAAAGGCAATTCCCAACTAAGATAGCAATCTGGGGCTTAGAAATATGCTCATGATATATAGGCATTATTAATATTTTCTTTGCAATGCAAACATTTCGATAGCTATGCTGCAATAGAGCAAATGAATCTCGATATGATGGTCTGATGTTAGGCATAGTTGCTAAGACTTAGTAGGCTATTGGCACATCTGAACAAAAGCAAAATGTGGAATCCTTGTACAAGGTCATCGAATGAAAATACAGTATGTATTGTGTAAAGAATACTAACAGCCACACACAGTGGTGTAGCTAGCCGTGGGCCGAGCCTCGGGCCGGCCCAGCTTCTTTTGGCCCAAATACAAAATTTTCTGTTTTTTCAGGAGATTTCACATGATTTCACATGGCATTTTGAGTGTGGGCCTCGGGCCATTGCCCTAGAGGCCCGAGGCCCAGCTCCGCCTCTGGCCACACAGAACTACCACAAGCATATGTTTCATAGTTTATAATAATATGTTTTTCTCGCAAAATAATCATAAAATATATAATCTCATAATCCTAAACTCCAATACATAAGTATCTCTTGGGTAATCAGATTGACAGTACGAAATGTATTTCTAATTTGAAAGATATTAGGCATTCAATCACCTGAAACAAGACATTGTATAAGAAGCCAATAACAATTATAGCTCCCAGACAAAAGAAAGAATACCAAACAGAAATTGCATGTTGAGCAAAATAAGGGTAAAAACTTTAAGGTACTATGCAATGACAGAGTACGAAATAGAGATGTGTAGGTCAGCTGCAGAAGTATTCAAATACGAGCAAAGTTGAGAAGCAGACCTTTCTCAATTTCATCATCCAAATCAAAGTCAAGATCTTTTCCACCTTCCTCATCATCATCCATACCCTTTTTAGTGATCCCAGGCCTATTTTTAAGTGAGGCTTCCTCTTCTTCCTCTTCCTCACCTTTATCAGAATTATTACCCTCCTCATTATTTTTCCCTTTCTTGGGACGAGCGCTTTCTTTTTCCCCACCATTTGTAGCCTCAAGTTTCTTCATGTCTGAACCAAAGGCAGCTGGCCCATTCGTAGCTGCTTTCATCATCCAACGTTCATAACCAGTTGCACTGGTCTTTCTCTTATTCATCTTCTCTTCAGCCTCTTCCAGCGTCAGTTGTTTGTACTGTGCAATTTTACTGAAGTTATACCTGAAATAAGGATAGAACCAAGGAATGAACAGAACATTAATTCAGCAAGGCAAAATTCTATTTAGCTCTAACTCTCAAACACAAAATAAGTACTATTATAGCCATTGCTAATCATTTCAATCAAGTTTTTGCAATACTGAACACCTTTGTGAAACACTGAAACTTCACTCCTGCTGCTAACGTTGTGTATTCCAGTCACAAAAGGTGTTGTCCTAGAATGCGTGCGGTAAAATCATTTAACTTTGAACAATAATAACTTGTTTAGACATATGAAAATTATTTGACTAATTTTTTTTGTAGAAAATACTTTCATAACATTGTATTTTTTTTGTAGAATTTTCGAGTATATGACAACAAAATCTAATGGTCAAAGTTGCATCCATGGGATACGTCAAAAATGAGGTACATGGATGCTGATTCTAGTTAACACAATAGCAAACACAATAAAATGTGCAACAAGTGTATTACCAGGAACCAGCAGGAAATGCATGAAATTCCCTGCCATGCAACATTAACAAATAGTATGTAGCTGTTGATGACTGTGATCCCTCCCTTTGACCTTGATACTGATATTGACCAGTTTCATCTTCCAAAATCCATGGCTTTCTGTTGTATTTATCCTGTTGTTTCCAAATATACATGCACATAATTAACAGAGCCAACCACACAAACTTTGCGCCAACTTTTAGAATTGCTAAGGCTCAAAACAAGACACTGCAGAACAAATTTTATCCAGAAGATGGTGCGGAAAATGGTGACATTTGGTTCAACCAAAGTAAAATAAACTAGGTGGAGTATCCAGTGTAAACCAATAGCTAGGTGCTATCATGCAAACTTACATGTGAACCATCGGACAAGATTTGGACATGCAACGGATTTACATAGACTTGAATTGGTGGGATCCCTCATGTATGAGTTTTCAATCTGCAATTTACAAAATGCTATATCTAGTTCATCCAAATGTCATCCAATGGCCCACATTGGGAAATGCATGATATCATTTTGCCCTAGATGTCCCCAATAAACTATTCACAAAATTTGCAAAGAAACTATAACAATCACAAGAAAGCAATGAAAATGAAAGGGGTGACTCCTAATTTGATCCTCTACTAGTTCAATGCCCGTGTTTTGCTACAGATTAAAAAATATATAGTCCCAACATGTCGGGTCATCAACCGTCATCGTGCTCAGCGACGCGATCTGGGCTGTCGCCTGTCGGTACCCCGCTCGCCGATCCAACGGACGCCGAAGAGGGTGAGGATGATGGACGACCACCAACTTCAATTTTTAAGTAGTAGAGAATTTGGGTCTTACGACCTTTTGACCAAAACTTTTCAAAGATCCTATTTTGGGCATCTCATGTCAGTGACATGTGGGCCTTGGTCCAATATGTCAATGACATCAAAAGTTAGATTTCCTTTTAACTGGAGGACTAAAATGGGGACTAGATTGAAAGTTGGGAGCAAGATAGCACCTTTTTCCAAAATGAAAAATGTATGGCTTCATCACCTTTTGTTTCACATCATTTTCGCAAATGGACATCTGATAATTAAAATACTTCACCAGGACATGCAGAAAGACTCAAAATGCATATTCACTTTAGTACTGAAAAAACTGTTGAATTAAACAATGATGATCACATACCCGCGTATTCTCAGTAAGTTGCCGTCCTTGTAGGCCCTCCTTATGAAGAGACCATTTGTTCTCAGCACTCTTCTTCTTTGAGAAAGGAGGTAAACCGGTGACAAATCTTCCAATGGAGAAGGTCTTATCTGTGGTAGCATTTGCTCGTACATTGTATTCCTTCAAGAGAAAGATTAACACTGAGGACATCATAGTGCAAACAGATGAATCAAATAGTGAACCCACACAATGCCCAGAAGCCAGAACTGACAAACCACATGATTCATGCTGTAGACAAAAAATAACAATCTAGCTGAATAATTTGCAAGGGATAAACCACAGCATTAACAATACATTCCACGTGAAGAGCCTGCATCAAATGGACTTCCATGTTAGCACTTAGCATTCACCTAGTTTCCCTAGTGCACCTTTTTCCTTTGGCACACTAAACAAATGCTCACAGCTAGTTTTCAGTTCAATTTAGCTTCCTAAGGACTTTGGCACAAACAGATTAGCAATGTAACTGATACAGTACATATAGACTCAAACTGGTGTAAGATCAGAGGAACTAAAAACATTCTCAAGGTCTTATTTATTTGAGTGATAAAATCATCACCTCCTCCAAGTTATGTTGGTCCAGTCCCACAAGCAAGTGATTGTTCTAATAATACATAACTTAAGCAGCCCCCAACAACTAGCAAAAAGAACAATTCTTGCACATAATGTGGTTATTGCTCGTCACCTCAACATCCAGCAAACATGAACAGCAACTAGATCCTGACAAATTTCTCTTCCTCTTCATATGTATAATCATCTTAACTAATTTGAATTGTTGAACGATTTTTGTGCCATGATACCCGTCAAACAGTAAATTGAATAATCGAGTATCTCAAATTAACAAGCTCAACGTGGAAATTTCTGATCCCATCAACGCCCCAGACACAGCGATAAGCCAATGACAACTCGATCTCAAGTCCCCACCAACCCCGCTCCATTTCAGTCCGTATTATTGTTGTCCTAAGAGGCTAAGACAATGTAAATTCGGGTCCTTAACAAACTGAACAAGAGAGGGGGCGTCGACACCTTAAATCGCACAATCAAGCATCTCAATTCCGGAACTCTCGAACCCCACGGACACAAACCGCACCGCAGTGACCGCACCACACCCAGCTACCGAAGCAGCCGAAACCCTGGATAGAGAGCGTACAAGGACCCCGCACCAGCGCCGGTCACCACACGCGCGCGCGCGAGGAGACGGACGGATCCATACCCGGATGAGGTTGGTGATGGGGGCGGAGCAGACGAGGCAACGGGCGCGGGAGAGCGCCATGGACTTGCCGCAGGAGCTGCAGAGCGTGGTGTGCTTGCACCCCGTGCCGTAGAGGTCCGACGGCGAGCCGCAGCCCTCGCACGCCGGCTTCAGCACCAGGTCCACGCTCCCCATCGTGGCAGCCAGGAGCGGTGGAAGCGGAAGGCGGGCTAGGGTTCCGGCTCTCTTTCCGGCGACGGTGACGGCGAGGGTGGGGGGGATCGGGAGATCGGTCTGGGTCTCGTCGAGTGCGGTTTGGAAATGGAAATGGAGGGGATGGGTTGGTTTGGTTTTGTTGGAGATTGGGATTGATTCGGACGGACCGAACCGACCTCCGGTTTGTCGGCGTCGCGTTCACTCGATTGTCTGTTTACCCGATATTTGCATTCAGACTGTTCGATATATTGATATTTAAATCAGATCTTGATTATCTGATTTATTCGGCTTTCGTATCCGAACTATTCGATTTGTATTCGATCTATTTAAAACCCCTACACTGAACTAGATGTAATCACATAGCATAGTTGCAGTGGAATCTTATCCTACTAAAAAGTCTTTTTAACACTCATAGACTAGCTAAAATCCAACAATCAACATTGAACTATAAAATTGGACATTCAATACATTCGAATTCTCAAAACCGTGTAAAAATCTCTCATCCTAAACTATCACGGTTTTTGCCTCACATGACATCTACATGTTGAATTTTTGCTAACGTAGATACCACTTGCATTCCTCTCTCAACTGATCAGCTAAATAAAATAAAAATATACAATTGACCCCACATGCTAGCCTCTAATCTTCCCCGCTCTTTCTCTTTCATCGGGGAGCAGGAACGAGATGAAGAGCCCTATAGTGTTGTTTAGATCTGGGAGTTGAGTTATGCCATTCGGTGCCGCAGACGCAGACGAATGGGAGGCGGTGAGCTCGCAGATCGGGCATGACGGATGGCACGCCCCTCGCCGTGCTCGGCCGCCCAAGACGATAGCAAAGACGGCGACACGCCAAGCCCATGCCCACCTGGCCGCGACACCCACACCCACGCCTCGTCGGGCGTGATCTGCGCGCCGCCGCTGCGTCGCGCGCTCGCGACCGCCGACCGCCGCGCGCGCTCGCGCCCGCGTCGTGCCGCCCACCCATTACGCCTTTGCCACCCGCTCCCGCGATGCCTTCGCCTTGGCCTCCCACGATACCTTGGTCGGGGGAGGCAGTGGAGGAGAAGGGGGCGGGGGTGATGGAGGCGGGCGGGGGAGGTAGGCGTGGTGGTAGGGAAAAATATTGTGTAGCGGGGCGTGGTGGGGGAGAAGGAGGAGGCCGGGGGCGGTAGGGAAGAAGCAAGGGGAGGTCGGAGGCGGTGGGGGAGCAGGGGGAGGCCAGGCCGCCGGGGGAGAATTGGGAGGCGCAGGGGATGCTGGTGGGGAGAGGAGGAGGCGGCGGGGGTGGGGCCATGGAGGGAGGCGCTGGGGGACGCGCCAAGCCACCGGGGGTGGGGAGAACCGGAGAAGTGGAGAACTAAGAAGGGGGAAGAAGGTCAAGAAGCTAAGAAGAAGAAGGTGACCAAGGACTAGGGTCTAGGAGACTAGACTCGAGACTTCGGTGCTACTGGAGTTGGATTGCTTAGACAGCTAGAGTGGGGGAGGCGCAGCTGTCCTAGGGACTTGGGGAGTTTCGGAGTTGTTGCCTGGGGCTGGGAGCCTGGGAGTGGGGAGATGGGACACCTGGGCCCTAGTTGTCACGTTAGCACAGTGACACAGACATAAAAATTGAGAGGCAACGAGCAAGCCGCAAGAGACCACGAGAGTGACAACGGCTCTACGCAAGTCGCGAGACATGATAGGACATAAATTTGACATGATAAGATATGACGAGCGAGAGAGACAATGGGCAATACAATGGTTCTACGCGAGATTCTTTCTCTCCGACGCTCCATGCCTATAAAAATGAATGCCTGCAGCTCATTTCTTCATCACACGAAGCTCAGCTTTTCTTTCATTCTAGTGCTCATTCGTTTTCCATTCTTTGTACCTATAAATTGTCTTTTGCTTATTTATTCACCACCGAGCGAATCACATTTTCCATTATCTAGTTTTCTCTTTGCTCTAGTGCTCTGTACAATAGAAATCATACTACCAAGGAGTCGAAGCATAAAGCTGGTGGAGGGAACGGCGGAGCTCGGTAGCACTATGCTATCATGGAGTCGTAGCACGAAAGCAGCAACAGGGAGAGGGAGACGCACAGTCTCATGCCGCTCAGTCTCACACTGCTCCCCGATTCCTCCTCCCCATGCCTCTCCCGTCGATGCTCGTCAGCTCTCCCCAAGCATGGGGGACTGTAACATCCTATTTTTCTAAGCTTTAAAAACCTTTTGAAGAGTTAGTGGGGAGAAAATTCACCATTTGATTTTTATTTGAAGTTAACTCAAAAGCTTAACTTGGACTTTCAATATCAAAATCATTTAATTTGAATAAGTCCAACTTGAACAATTGTCAAAACTATTTTATTTGGATTCTATGTGCTCAGATATATTTTCTAGATTTTTCTAGAATTTTTTTTGGGGTTCATTTGCTATTTTCTATTGCTCATTTGAATTTCCAGTATTTTATAAATTACAAAACCTATTTAATTCTCAGATTTCCAACTAGGTCGAATCTCTTCAACCCAGTCTCCTTTCCCGCGCACGTGGCCCGCTTGCGGCCCATTCGTGCACACCCGCACAACCCTTTCATCCGCTACCATCCGATCATGCTTGGACGGTCCGATGGAGTTGGTCATTCAGATGGTCTGAATGTCACAAGCGGTCAGGACCATCCGATCGTGCTTAGACGGTCCGATGGAGTTTGGTATTTGACCGGTCCAAACGTTCGGGTGTTTTGGATCGTTTGATTGAGATTGGACAGTCAGATCAAGATTGTCCGATCGCCCTGCGCGTGCATCCTCGCCTTCGGCCGCTACCAGGTGGGGCTGCGTCGAGTCGTTGTCTCTGACTCGGTTTCTTCCTCGTGAGCGCCCACATCTGTCCGCCATTGTCGAGCTTCAAGCCTTGTCCGACAACGCGTTCTTTCCAACTAAAACCCTTCTAGAAAACGCGCCAAATCTTATCTCTATCCTCCCCGCATCCATTTGAATCAAAATCAAATCTTGAATCTCTCTCTATCCTCAAAATCCTCACGTGTTCGTTTCGGACTTCTTTCGAACTCCGCTGCCAATACGCCTCCTCGTGCCTCCTCGGACCATATAAATAGGACCATCGGGATCGCTAGAGTGTTTGCATCAGAACCCTTCAAATCCCCGCACCCCTAAAGCCTCAGCGCCACCGTGATTTGAACTTCTAGGGTTTTAACCGAAGTTCTTTTTTCACGAATTGTGTCACTGCCAGCGCCGCCTCGTCGACGTTGAGCACACCTCCGGGTTCACCATCTTGTGGGCTACCTCTAGGACTCTTCGCCATCGCCAATATTTTGTCGGAGCTCCCGTCCGACAACGCTCGAATCTTCTCCGCTGCTTTGAGCTCGCCGCCGGCGACCACAAGCAACCCCGACCACCCGGAGCTAGCTCATCAGGTTCACAATAGCGCCCTCAACACGCTGGTACCATCCACCGCAGGTAGATCGCCGCCGTTGCCGTTGGAATCCGAGCGCCGCGACCTCCGATTTGATGTGGCGCACTGTGTCAACATCCACCTCAGCACTAGTTTAGCACTCGAGCCGACGTGTCGCGTGAGTGGCAACGTCGTCAGTGCCCGCGTGGCACGGTTCATCCCCCTTCAAATCCATTGGCTCGGTAGACCTAGTCTACCGTGAGCCGTGAGGCTGACATGTGGGTCCCACATGTCAGATTCTTTTTAATTATTTTAATTCTCGAAATTCCTTTGCTGATATCATGCTTGCGCAGTAATCCAATTTTTTTGTTGAAGATTAATTCAAAAATTCCAATAAAATCCTTTTTATGGTATTTTCTTTAGATCCAAACTTCCAAAGTACATATCTTTTGCATACGAACTCCGATTGACCCCATTCAAAATTTTAAATTCATCTAAATTCGAGATCTATTTATTTAAGATTTTTATTTAAATTTTAGAGTTTTTTTACCTCTCTTACTTATTTGTTTTGTTTATTTGCTTTGTTTGCGAGTAGACGTTGATGCATCGGGAAACTTTGTTGAAGGAGTGCCTCAAGATCAAGATCAGTACCTAGACCTTTTCCAAGGCAAGTTATATTTTTGATCATATTGAACCCATATTTTCAAAATTTACTTTGATTCAAAGTATTGCATTTACTTTAAATATTTATTTTAATGCTTTTGGGTTTAGTTATAAATCTAAATTGTTATATCCACTTTGACTATTGTTATGCCATGATCTTTTGTCACCCTAGATTGGTTCATTACTAGTTGGTAATACTATAGCACCAACGTGGGTTGGTTAGTACGAGTAGATTGCTTAGCCATGCTATGAGTCATCATCTCATGTGAGTTGCAATTATAAACTTGACTATGTGATTATGGAACTATATGATAAAACTTTGTGTGTACTATGTGCTACTACTTGTTGATGGCATATGTTGTACTTAACCAACAGGGTGGGAAAAAAATTTAGATTGGGGCAAGTGGCACTCTATTTTGTTATGGTGGGGTCTATGTTGAATGGGAATGATAATCTTCGTAGCATAGTTAGAAATTGAAAGTCTTGCCTTGGTCAATTAAGGATTTAACTTTATATGCCATTGAACTGAGCCTTTCGTACAACCACATACCTGGTATGGGACGGGCCTAACTTAGTAAGTTATGGATTCTTGACATTGATTACTCAAGAAGTAGGTGATGCTGTGTTGGAATGGGTGGAGGTGTGTCCTACCAGGTAGTCACATTGTGGGACAGTTCGCCGCATCCCTATCCATTAGTGTGTGTTATGCTAAAGAATTGTGTTGGATTTTGGTATAGCGGTAAAGCACACTAGGAGTGTTAATGCTTGAGATGAAGTTTCTGAAACGTTATGTTATGATTAGTGCTAGCTACACTGATCGTATCGTGTGGGTAAAGTGTACAACCTCTGTAGAGTGTTAATCAATCTATTCAAGTAGCCACGTCCGCAGTCATAGATATGCTCGGGGATTTCACATGAAGGGTAGATTTTCATAAAACTTTGTGAAGGGAGAACTATGTGATCTAAGTCATGTGGTTGTGTGAATTAAACTGATTAGCTTTGTGTCCTTTGTGAAAACAACTGTTAAATTATTATTGTCTATTTGTTTTGAACTGCATTTCAATCTATTATTGTATTCAATTGCAAATGTTGTATTTCTGCAAAATAACCACATAAGCCATTCCTTTGGAATAAGCTTGCATCTATAAATTGTATTCTATGGTATGACTTGCGAATACTGTTGTGTACTCATGTTTGCTCTGCAAACAAATCTACAGAGGAGGAGTCATCGCCTGCTTTCAAGGAGGAGTTCATTGAAGGTTACTGATCGTTAGGGTCTGGATCCCAGTCGGTTGCCTATGGTGAATTGATGGGATCTACGCTGAAGTTTATCTGTTCCACTGCTATTTAATTATTTGTCGGCCCTACGTGGCTTAATAAATGTAAACTCGAACATAAGGTCAAAACTATTATTTTTTATTCAAATTACTCATTTATGCTATTAATCGCTTTGTGTGGATCGATATTCATCTTTGTTGACACTGTGTGCACTAGCGTGATTCTGGACTAGTGCATTATACACGAAGGGTCCAGAATTATATTTTTGGGTCCCAACAGGGACTATGGCATGGATAACCGTCATATGGACGGAACAGAGAGATACAAGGAGTACCAATGCAGTCCGGATCCGATAAAGATGCCAGACTTCGGTACCCCGTCCACGGATGGTAATATTGGTGAGCCCGCGCCCGACAGTAGCAGCGCCGGGCAAAGGGCGGAGTGCTGGAAGCACATGACCTGGAGTGAGCAAATTTGAGATGGCCAAATGGTAGAGATCGCAACTTGTAATTGTTGCAAAGCTCAATTAACTGCTCGTACAAGTGGAGGGACGGGGCACTTGAACCGGCACTACAAAGCATGCTTGAAAAAGATGGAGGCACACACGCGAGGGGGAGGAGTCCAGACGCGGCTCAACTTCGAGGTTGATGGCTCTGTAAGTACTTGGGTAGACAACCCTCATTATGCCCATAAGGAAATTGCTAGATACATTGTTTTCGAGGATCAACCAATTTGGATGGGTGAAAGTCGTTTGTTCGAAAGAATGATCCAACGTGACTTTTAACCACAATACCAATATGTTAGTACGAGAACAACATCGTATGATATTTTAGGGATGTATAGTAGAGAGCTAGCAGCACTAAAAGAAACTTTTCTAAAAGTTCGGTACTCTTTTGCTTTAACTTCGGATATTTGGACATCATCACACCAAAGAACTACCTACATTAGTGTTGTAGCCTATTATTTAGATGACGAGTATAAGCTAAATAAGAGAGCCATAGGGTTTAAGTTAATTACTAAATCACACATAGGAGATGCCATCGCTGAGCACATATTAGGGGTAATTGATGATTTTCAAATAGGAAATAAGAATGTTTCTATAATTCTTGATAATGCATCGGCGAATATGACAGCTATGAACATCCCCACCCCAAGGTTGTAGACATATATCGACGGATATGTTCTTCACCAGAGATGCGTATGTCACATCCTCAACCTCGTTGTGCAAGACGGTATGGAGGTGATTGGTGTTTATTTTGAATAACATCCGCGATGCCCTTCATTTCCTCTCAAGTTCAACAGTGGTGGCTGCCCAATTCGTGGAGTATTGCGTAGCCAATGACAAGGCCTCAAGAAAATTTGGTCTCGACATGAAGGTGAGGTGGAACTCGACATACATCATGCTGAAGAAGGTGCAAGGGTATGGACATCTTATATCTGTCTTTGTCAATGCTAACTCAGATAAGTTGATAATTGCTAACCCAGATTGGGAAATTGTTAGTTATTTTTGAGAGTTTTTTAGATGTTTTTACAAAGCATTTAAGGCTCTATCTAGTATTTACTACCCTACCTCTTACTTAGTTATAGACTTTATTTAGCTAATTATAGACAAGTTTGCTAAATCTAGAGGATATCCCCTTTTAGGTCATGTTGTTGCAGCAATGAAGAAAAAAATATTAAATATTTTGGATATATTTCATACCTATATTGCTTTGCTATCATTTTGGATCCTACAAAAAAGTTAGCAGGTTTGCAGATGGCTATGGAGGGAATAGGTGAGTGTATCGGCCTTGATTTCTCTGAAGCTTTTGAACATGTCAAAAAGGAGTTTGTTCGTGTTTTCTACTTGTTTCATGACAAGCTTGACGACAGAACGAGATTGGAGGTCTCACAGCAAACGCATCAAAGCAAGACAAGCTTGACAACACACTTGTGGAAGAAGTTGAAGGGAAAGTCTGGTTCTTCATCGTCTTAGTCTCAGGCGCCCCCCATGTGGAATTCGACCTCTGAGTTGAACCACTACCTAGAGCATGATTTTGCAAACATGGAGCATGATATTTCTGGCGAAGGCAAGTTAGACTTGCTCGATTAGTAGAAGAACAACAAGTGGATATTTACTGTGATGTGCTATTTCGCACGAGATGTTCTACTGGTTCTCGTGTCCTCTGTCTCTTCGGAAGCGACATTCAGCATGGTAGGAAGAATAATCGAAGAAAGGAGGTCATCCCTCCACCCAAGATGGTGGAGGCAATCACCTACCTCAAGAACTGAGAATTGGCAAAAGAGCGTCACCGGCATCAACCGGAAGATCCTGAGATCGTAGAGGCATCAGCCGATCTCAATGTTGAACAACCAAAATGTATGCAAGAATGTAGTTACTGTACTTTTTTCCTTATTGAGGAAACCCCACACTAAGGTGTAAGGTTTTTAACGAGACAGTAACAATGTGTGTGTTATCAATAAAATTTCACTTTTCCCCCTAATTTTTAAGTGGGACGCCCGTTTTGTACTCTTGGGAGTATGTACTCCCACTTCTAATATACCACTTTAATGAATATATTATACTTCTTTATCACTTTTAGTATACTTAAATACCAATTATAAGATACTTCAATACGACTTGATTTTAAAAAAATCACTGAAGCCCTCTATTTTTGCTATATACCCTTTTTCATATATAAAAGAAGTATATATACAAATTTTGCTATAAAACGTGGACTTTAATGATTTTTTCATAGAACTCACTTGGGTATCTTATAATCATTATTAGAGTATGCTCAAATTGATAAAGAGTTATCATCATACGATTTAAGTAGTATATAGGAAGTGGGAGTATGTACTCTCGGAAGTACCATACCATTTTCCTTTTCAAGTGTCCATAATTTTACCATTTTAATTTAAATTGTAACTGAATATCTTAATTAAATAAATTATTTTAGTAAGTACCCCCCTCCTCTTTTCCCCTTGTTTTCCCTTTTAACCTTTCCTACCCGGTTTCCTTTTGTCCTTTACCTTCCCCGCTTTCCCTACTGCCTTATCTCTTCCTCAATCAGTCAATCCTCTCCCCGTCTCTCTCCTTCCTCCAGTGGCTGTCGCACCTGGGTAGCTTCTTCCCAAACGGCATCGGCGGCGTGTTCAACGGCGCCGCCATGGTGTACTTGAGCTACATCGGCTACAACACCGTGTCCACCATGGCCGAGGAGGTGGAGCGAAGGGTGCGTGACATCCCCGTGGGTATCTCAGGCTCCGTTGTCCTCGTTGTTAGACAGTGCTACTTACTCTCACTCGATCAAGTCCAGCCGGCAAACCAACACAGGCGTATACAGCGCATGCATCCGGGTCTTCAGCTGCATGTAACCCACTCCGGCTAGATACGCGCGTGCAGATACATGCAGCGCAACTCACTCCGGCTAGATAGGATCTCAACACCTGTATTTGTTGCTCTGTTCTTACCTCTCCACTTGTATCTCTCTCCTCTTGTACACACTGTGTATTTATACATGTGGATGAATGATAAGAGCTGTATTACATTTGCCTCAACACTTGTTGTTTCTAACATGGTATCAAGAGCAGGTCACTCGTAGCCTCTCCTACCCACCATGGAAACCTCCAGCAATACTTCTGCTGCAACCTCTCTTTCTTCTACCTCCTCCTCCACAACCTCCTCCTCTTCTCGGTCCACTTCATCCATTGCTTATGCGCTGAGTGTGGTGAACATCAATAGTCTTGTTCCTCTTGTCCTCGACCTCCATTCTGCCAACTACTCAAAATGGCGAGGTTTGACGGAACTCACGCTCCGGAAGTTCGCCATCAGCAACCATGTCTCGGCGGACGCTGAGACTCACCACGACGACGACGAATGGCGCATGATCAACCTGACAGTCAAATCCTGGATGTATGCCACCGTGTTGACTGAAGTTCTTGACATGGTCATGGACTCGAGCGCCACGGCATACGGGATTTGGTCTGCTCTCGAATGCATCTTCATCAACAACAAGCAGAGTCGCGCGATCTATCTTGAAGCCGACTTCCGCAATTCTGTCCAGGGAGATCTCTCGGTGACCACATACTGTGCTCGCCTGAAGGCCATGTCCGATGCCCTACGTGACATCGGGCAACCTGTCTCCGACGAATAGTTGGTGCTGACGCTACTTCGCGGCCTCAATCCCAAGCATCACATTGCCTCCAAGATCATCACCATGAAGCAGCCCTTCCCCACATTTCAGGAAGCTAGATCCCTTCTCATCATGGATGAGCTTCAGGATTCCACGTCCGAATGCCTCAACGACAACTCAGCGCTCCTCTCTCTGGGTCGCTTCACTGCCTCAGGTGGACAGGGCAACTCTTCTAGGCATGGCGGCTCAAACGCGCACGGGAGCGTCGGCGCACACGGAGGCTCAGGCGTGTCCGGTGCCCACAACACCCACGGGAACACCTCCGCGCACAGCGACCACGGTTCCTATGGCCACAACGGCGGCTCACCATCGCCCAACAAAGGTAAACAAAAGCGTAAACGTTACAGCAATACCGGCAACCACGGCGGCTTCTCCACCAACGCACGACCATTCGCCACGCCATGGACTGGGATGGTTCAAGCATGGCAAGTGCCATGGGCAGCGCCACGACCGGGGGGCGCGCCAGGTATCCTTGGATCTTGGCCAAGCGCGTCGATCCCACAGGCATATACTGCCCTTGCGCCGTTGTATCAATCTGGCGCTATCATGCAGCCGCAGTTCGCACCGCAGCAGCAGCAGTTCGTCCAGCCTCCACAGGCGTTCGACCAATCAGCACTAATCAGTGCACTCCACAATCTGTCTCTGCAGAACTCCGGCGGTGGCTGGTACGCTGACTCTGGCGCATCGGCACAACTATCTGCGGATCTCGGTATTCTTCATTCTCTTACTCCTACTACTGCTTTTCCTCCTGTTTTAGTCGGTAATGGAACTTCTCTTTCTGTCACACATATTGGCAATCTCTCTTTTCCCTCTCATCACCGACCTTTACATCTTCAAAATGTGCTTATCGCTCCGCATCTCATCAAGAACTTAGTCTATGTTCGTCGATTCACCATCGATAATAATTGTTCCATTGAATTTGATCCTTTTGGCTTGACTGTGAAGGATCTTCAAACCAAGGCGATCATTCTATGGTGCAATAGTCAAGGCGATCTTTACCCGATGCTTCCGTCGGCTACCACAGCTCCTTCGATCGCCCTCGTCGCGAACAGCTTCTCCACTGAACTGTGGCATCATCACCTCGACCAACCCAGCTCGTCCACATTTTCTTCTTTGAATAAACCGTCATCTTTTTCTTGTAATAACACTCCCACTGCTACACGGCTTTGTCATGCCTGCCAGTGTGGAAAGCATGTTAGGCTACCCTTTTCTGCATCCAAGTCCTTTACTTCCGCTGCCTTTTAGCTCTTGCACTGTGATTTGTGGACAGCTCCTTTACCCAGTGTTTTAGGTTTTAAATTCTATCTAATAATTGTTGACGATTTCACTCATTACATGTGGACTTTTCCTCTCCGACTCAAATCAGATGTCACCACCATCCTGTCAAACTATCATGCCTATATACGCACTCATTTTCACTCTATCATTGGCACTATCCAATGCGACAACGGCCGAGAATTTGACAATACCAACCTTCGCTCCTTTATACTCCCTTTTGGCACGACTATGCATTTTTCTTGTCCGTATACCTCGCCCCAGAATGGTAAAGCTGAGCGCGCTATCTGAACAACAAACGACATCGTCCGCCCTCTTCTGTTGCACGCTTCCATGCCTCCTCAATATTGGGCCGAAGCTCTTGCGGTTGCAACTCATGTCCTTAATCTTCGGCCAACCAAACCTCTTCACCTCTCTACTCCTCATGAAGCTCTCTTCCACATCCCTCCCTCTTACGACCATTTACGTGTCTTCGGATGTCTTTGCTTCCCTCATACCACCGCAACAGCACCACACAAACTCTCTCCTCGCTCTTTGCCTTGTGTGTTCCTTGGATACCCTCCGGAACACAAGGGGTACCGATGCTTCGATCCTATTTCCAAACGCGTGATCATTTCTCGTCATGTCGTGTTTGATGAAGCTGTGTTCCCCTTCGCTACTCACCACACTCCTTCTGTCGATGCTTATGATTTTCATCATGTTCCAGTCCATGCTGTTGCCACTTCGACCGCCTCTGTCCAAGCCTTTTCGCAGCTAAGTCATGTCAGTAACCCTTCACTCCCGACATATCAAGTGCAAGCTTGCGCGCCCGTGCATGCCACTGATTCAAGCACTTCCTAGCCACCAGCTCGACCTCCTCCGCCACACAGCGTTCCAGTTCAACCACCCACCAATCCTCATCCTATGACCACCCGTGCAAAGTCTGGATTTCACCTTCCCAAACGTCAAATTACTCTCTTGGCTGATTCAACTACCCGATCCCCTATCCCGCACAGCTTTCGGGCTGCTCTTCTTGATCCCAACTAGGCTGGTGCTATGCGTGCTGAGTTTGATGCCCTCCTCCAAAACGATACTTGGCGTCTCATTCCTCGTCCGGCTGGCGCTAATATTGTCAGCGGCAAATGGGTCTTTTGACACATGTTTAATTCCGATGGCACATTAGCACATTATAAAGCACGTTGGGTTGTCCATGGCTTCTCCCAGGAATATGGTATCGACTACGACGAGACGTTCAGTCCCGTCGTCAAGCCTAGCACCATACGAGTGGTTCTCTCGCTCGCCATCTCATTCTCTTGGCCCATTCATCAATTAGACGTGAAGAATGCCTTCCTTCATGGCCATCTTTCTGAGACAGTCTATTGTCATCAGCCTCAAGGCTTTGAGGATTCGGCCAACCCTTCTCATGTTTGTCTCCTACAAAAAATCTCTCTACGGTTTAAAACAAGCGTCACGGGCATGGTTCACCAAATTTGCCACTTTCATCACTTCAGTGGGGTTTGTGGCATCTAGGTCGGACACTTCTCTATTCATCTTTCGCTCCTCTGGTCACACGACCTATCTTCTCCTCTACGTCAATGATATAGTCCTTACTGCTTCTTCCACTGAGTTTCTGCAACAGATCATCTCCACCCTTCGTCATGAATTCTCCATGACCGATCTCGGCTCCCTCAGCCATTTCTTAGGCATCATTGTTACTCGCTCACGTGAGGGCCTGTTTCTCTCTCAACGATAATATGCCTTAGACATCATTCACCGTGCAGGCATGCATGATTTCAACCATGCTCGCACTCCTATTGATTCCGGCTCCAAACTCTCTTCCACCGAAGGTGAACTCCTTGACAACCGAACTCAATATCGGAGCCTCACCGATGCTCTTCAATATCTCACAATAACCAGACCCGAAATATCTTATGTTGTCCAACAAGAATGTCTTTTCATGCATGCTCCTCGTTCTTCTCATTTCAATCTTGTCAAACGAATCATTCGTTACATTAAGGGCACCATTGATCTTGGTATGCATATTGTTCCTTCTTCTCCATCTACTCTTGTCGCTTACTCTGACGTCAATTGGGCGGGGTGCCCTGACACTCGCCGCTCAACATTAGGATTTTGTGTTTATTTGGGTGACAATCTCATTTCCTGGTCATCAAAACGCCAAATTACAGTGTCCCGTTCCAGTGCCGAAGCTTAGTATCGTGTTGTTGCTCATGTTGTCGTCGAGACTTGTTGGTTACGCTAGCTGCTTCACGAGTTACATCAGCCCATTGCTACAACAACTGTTGTTTATTGTGATAATGTCTCAGCTGTGTATTTGTTTGTTAATCCCGTGCAACACAAACAAACAAAACACATCGAGATTGATATTCACTTTTTTTTCAACAAGGCTAACCCAGCTTTTTATAGAAAGCCAAATATAAGAGTTCATACAGCCTACTGGGGATACCAGCTTACATCAGAGCTCAAACAAAAGAGATATCCCAAGATCAATAGTAACCAACAGACAACCTGCAAATACAAAAGCTAACTGAACATCTCCATGGACAGCTCCAGGCAACAAACACAATATCAGGAAGCAACTCACTTGGGAAACGCAAACCATTCACAACCAGACTCCCAGCCAAAAGAAACTAATAGACAAAGACTCCCAGACCTCGTACTTAAGCAAAAGAGAAACACTTCTAATCTACCGCACAGAAGGACTTCAACCAAACGTCAACCATCTCCAGCAGCTTCTCAAGTTTCACTCTATCAGCTTCTTTGAGAAGAGTACGCCAGCGTTGCAAACAAGAAGTGAATTTTAGCATGACTTCAATTGGTTGGTTAGGGTAATTCTTCTCAATCGCGCCTTTGTTTGCGATTTGGCTATATGCGGGTCCTACAGGTACCCGTCATCTGTATTGCCATTCATAGTTAGGTCTTGGTTCTTTCTGTAGAACAGACTAAATTCTTTGCTTCCTTGGAGGTATCGGAAGATGTCATTCATTCCCTGCCAATGTCTTTGGTAGGTTCTATACTATACCTTACTAATAGGTTCACGGCAAATGCAATGCCCGATCTAGTACAGTTTGTTCAATACATGAGTGTTTCTATTACACTTAAGTGTGGGAATTCCGGTCTCAGGACTTCCTCCCCCTCTTTTCTAGGTCTGTACGGGTCCTTGTCTTGCTGCAAAGATCCCCCGACCAGTGGCACTTTCAAAGGGTATGCCTTTTCAAAGTCTAACCTTTTTAACACCTTCTGAGTGTAGGTTGACTGATGTACTAATATCCCTTCAGGAGCATGCCCAAGCTGCAAGCATAGGCAATATTTGGTTCTCACCAAAATCTTTCGTTTCGAACTCCGACTTCAGGTAAGAGCTTACTTTCTTAATATCCTTCAGGGTTTCGATGATATTCAGATCATTTTCATACACTGAGATTATACAAAATCCATTCTGGGATTGTCATTATAAATACACAGGGTTTATTCTCATCGTTCGTGTAGCCTTTCTTGCATATAAAGTCGCTTCAAGCTATTATACCACATTCTGCCTGATTGCTTAAGTTCGTACAATGGTTTTTTGAGTTTCACACTGTACATATTTCTATTTGCTCTATTTTGGTTTGGGACAAGGATACATTCAGGTACCTTCATATAAATGTCCGAATCCAATATTTCATAAAGGTATGCTGATACCTCATCCATCAATTTCACTTCTAACTTCAAATTCACTGTCATTGAGATAAATATTTAAAGGGAGTTCCGCCCATAACCGGGGAATAGGTTTCTTCATAATCATCTTCTGGATGTCCAGTGAAACCTTGTACAACAAGCCTTGCTTCTTTTTATTTCTCTTTCGAACAAATACCCACTTATACCCTACGGATGCACAAGGGGAGACGTGCGGCTTACAGGCCCAAACGTCTTTCTTTTATTCAGAGAGAATAGTTCAGTTTCTATTACCTTCTCCCAATCTTCTCAATCTGATCTTTTCTTTCATTCAGCGAGCAATACAGGCTTTGAATCAAGATTAATGATTGTGGCAAGTTTCTTTGCAAAGTAAATATCGACATTGGCTGTTGTCATATTCAAATATTCTCCCGAGGTCATAAAATTTATAACTATTTCTTCAAGGAGCGATTCTTCTAATGCTTCTACTTGCTCACCGTTGCTTCCAATTGCGGGGGCAAGTCCTTTTAGTTTTTCAGCTCCGATGTGTGCGCACACATCCATGCTGATGTCTCCCTTCATGGGGATGTTCAATTCTGGTATGCCTTTTCTGAAGGTTTCATACCGATGCCAGGTCTCAACTGGCTCCCCTTCTAGTTCTGAGGCACTTCGGTGATCGACTATGTCAAGTCCCTCTCATCCTTTTTCACCAGGCGTCCCCAGTTACTTCGGATTCAAGGGACCGGAGTTCTCGTTCTTTTATTCTGAGGCCTTTGGACGGGATTAGGGATACCTTCATTGGTATTTCAACCCTCTCCGGTGCATTGCTTCCAGGCAAATGCGACTTGGTCACGCTCTTCAAATCATTAAAGTGGTCTGGCAGTTGATTCACTAATGCTTGCAAATCAATTATCTTCTGGACTTCAATTGTCTTCTAGACTTCAATTCAATTATCTTCTGGACCGCAATTATCTTACGGACTTCTATTTGCTTCACTAGTGCGCGGGTCATATGCATAGATTTCAATTATCTTCTGGACTTCAATTGTCTTCTAGACTTCAATTATTTCCCGATATTATTATCAAGGGTTGATTTCCTCCCCCTAATGACGGGAAACTAACCTCATCTAATGTACTATCAGCGAATCGGGTATTATGCAAATATCCAGTCATAGGGTCCAAATACTTGAGTATAGATGTTGTATCATAACCAACGTATATCCTAGACTTTCGAAGAAGACCCAATGCAGTTCGCTGCGGTGGTGGTATAGGTATATAACCATTGCAACCAAACCTACGAAGATGAGAAGTTTTCGGTGCTGACCCTTACGCTAGTTGCATAGGTAGATGGATGTTATAGGCCGACGGTCTAAAATTGATGAGAGCTGCTGCGAGCAGGACTGCGTGTCCCCAACATGTAGTTGGTAAATTATAATTCTTCAAAGTTCTGCTAGTCCATTCTGGGTGCGGACATGCGGTACAGAATGCTCAACTTTTAATTCCCATTTTCATGCAATAATGATCAAATGCTTTCAAAGTAAATTCTCCGGCGTTGTCCATTCAAGTGGACTTCATATGATGATCAGGGAAAATATTTCTAATTTAATTATCTGTGATATTGGCTTTGCAAAAGCATGATTTCTCGTAGACAATAAACATACGTGCGACCATTCCGAGGAAGCATCAATGAGCACTATAAAATACCTAAATGACCCTTACAGGGTCTGTGTAGGACCGCAAATGTCTCCCTGGATACGGTCCAAGAATGCAGGGACTTCATCATTCGCTTTCAGAGCAAAAGGTCTAGTAATTAATTTCTCGATGGCATATACGGGGCGCACAAAATCTTCCTGATTCGGGAAATTCTTTACATTCATATTATGTCCCAGTGAATTGTTAATTATATCTCTCATTATCCTAAGACCTAGGCGGCATAATCTATCATGCCAGAGATAGAAAAGTTCAGAGATTCTAAATACGGTTTTCAGGGCAGTACATGCTGCAAATGCCTTAATATTAGTGTAGTATAGCCCAGTTTTATACGGAGGAAGAAATTCTGATGCTATTGTTCCACTTTCTTCACGTTTTTCAATGAGCAGGTATTGCTTATCATACTCTTCTTCAGTCTCTACGTGGAAACCGTTAGCGCGAATATCCTTGAGAGTTCTAATCGATTCTGGGTACAACAAGTTTTCTTCAATGACCAAAGTTGTGCCCATTGGGAGTATAATTATTACCCTTCCTAAGCCTATTATACAAGTATTGTTGCCTGCGACTGTCGTAAGACTACCAGCATTCTTGCTGATCGATTGGAAAAAAATCGTTTCTCTCAGGATGGTATTTATTGTGCCGCTACCTGCTAAGCACACTTCCTCCATAGGGCGCCACACGTGTTCTAATATAATGTACTTTATTAATATGTAACAGAAAGCAAGCAACACATAAATAAAAATACTTCAGATATCAGAACGTAACTTGTTATTATAAAGACAGGAAAATAAGTCTTGCAGGACTCATAATAAGAATTTAATGCTTTACTCTCCTAGAGCTTGCAACCATTATTCAAAAATTCAAAGTTTTACTTCAAATACAAACTGCAAGTTTCTATAAAAGATCCGAGTGCAATGCGTGCACTAGATCGAATCGGCGAAGTATTCAGAAACTTTTGCCTCAATCTGCTCTATGGCGATCATCTCCTATCAGGCAACTACGGCTGCGGGCGCAGCAATATCCAAAAGGAGGAGTAATGGGGCTGCTACTGGGCTGTCCACATTCATAAGTGCAACTAATAGATGTGAATCCTCTGTGCCTGCAATGGCGAGGTGTGCCTCATGCTATCATTTACCCTTTTTCTTAGACTGAAAAGCATCAATAATGTGCGACGCACTACCTTACCCTTCTTGCTCCTCTCATTCGTGAGAGGCTTTATCACCTTGTAGTACTAGTAGTGGCTTCATGGCCAACATTGCTACTAGGTGGCTGCGAGATGAAGTTCTTTCTTAGAACATCATCTTGAGCTTCCGCAACTTGCATGATGTCAATTAATTCGGCATACTTCATGTAGCCGTCTTGACGATAGTTACGTGCGGATTATACCACATTTGGGGTGAAAGGTAGAAAGTCTTCTCCATCTTCTGCTCATCTGTGATTACATTACCACAGAATTGAAGGCTAATACAAATTCTATACAAATTCTGGCCATGCTGGGTCAGTACTTTGAACTACTGGTTTGTGATGCCAGTCATATTCATATTCATGCAAAAATTTCATAAGATTACTGCTAGTAATCTGCATAAAATGGTTGCAAAATTCTCATAATGCTCTTCGAACTTCCGGTTCATGATCCCATATTTTTCTACGCAATTTTCATGACTTACTGCTATTTTCAATGATTAAAAGCAATATAAACAATTACAGATAATCAAAAACAGTAAATACAGTAAATAGATTGAATAAAATAACAATAAAAAGAATAAATATGCTTCAAAAGTTCAAAATATGCAAAAATTTGGATTCCCGAGGCCCTTTTCTGCTGGAAAATGACTTTTTCGGCGAAATCTGCAATTTTCCAGGGTTCAAAATGCGAAATCTCAGTTCTGAGAGAATTTGTGCGCAATTTTCATATTTTCCGAGGGGGTTTTTTTTACAAAAATCATTATCTGTGAAAAAAAACTCCGCGGAAATTCGAAGAACTTCAAGGTCCCTTTTGTAAAAATACCCCTTTTTCGGGTTTTTTTTCCTTTTGAAATTCCACTAGCCTTATTGAATGGGCCGACCTAGCCCCAACCCCACTGTCGGCCTGCCCTGTTCGCTTCAAAGGAGAGCTAGGGTTTCCCTAGCCCCTTTTTCTTAGTGGCGGCGGCACGCCATGTGGGAGCCGGCGGCCAGGCCATGCGACGGCCGGCTCGCTCCGGCAGGAGCGTGCGTATGGCGGCCGAGTGGGCGCGGAGCGGCGGGCTCGTCGTGCGCGCGGCGTGGCGAGCGCGGCACGACGAGTGCGGTGGGGCTCGTGTGCTACGCGGCGTGGCAGCGCGACGACGGGGACAGCGCGCGGCGGCAGCGGTGCCGATCGCGGGCGGCGAGGCGCGCTGGCGGGGCTGGCCGCGGCCGGCGGCGGGCTTGGCCGTGGGTGGCGCGGTGCGGCGGTTGGCGCGGGGGTGCGGGAGGCCGCTGCAATGCGATGCAATACGAGATTGCAACGGAGGCGCGGCTTCATACCGATATGTGCATGCTTGCCGCGTGCTAGCGGCGTGGCTCTGTCGTTGCCTCCGTGGCGATGCGTGATGGCGGACTATGCCGACCGGTAACGTATCGCGAAGGTAGTGACAGCCGCTTGTAGGCGGTGCCGTGCACATGGTGCCTTCGTACTATTGCATCTACAACCTACGGTACAATCATCATCTACTTTTTCATACAACCCACTGATCGGCTTGGCCGGTGACTTCAAGTCGGCTCGCGGTAGGTTAGAGCGGATTTGCACCATAAGAAACAAATCTAGAAAGCCAAATTTGCAGAATTGAAAGCAATCTAGAAAAACGATTCAATCTACAAGTGTTGTTCATTGACTGTTACCTTTTCGATGCGAGGAGAGTCAATCGTGCTGATAACGTGTTGAGGAGTCGTCGCTGGCGTGTCCAGTCCGAGCGATTACCTCGTAGATAAGTGTAGAATCGTAAGAACAATGCAAGAACAGAAGAACAAAATAATAGATTGAACACAGAGATGTAGGGGGCACTTTTTGCTTCTCTTTATTCCTTCATTCATCGATCAATCCTTAACAATGAATGACACCCCCTATTTATAGGCTACGACCCTGCTAGAGTTTGGGATGAGAAACCCACCTTGTGCCAGGTCTGCCGGCCTGGGCCCGGTTTCTTAACAGTTTCTAACACTCGTCACCATGCTCTACTGCCTCATGGGCTCATGGCCGCCTCCATGTCCATGCTCCTCTGGTCCAGTCCTCCACTCCTCCTTATCTCTTCTTCCTCAATCCTCTAATTCTTCTCCCCGTCTTTGGTCTCCCGATTCCCGAGTCCCGATTGGCAAGGCCGCAAGGGCATCAAGCAGCTGCTCACCGGCAGCTGTGCGGGCGGGGGCCTGGCGGGGACGACGAGGCGGGAGCACACGACCGATGCAGGCTGCACGACAGGAGCGGCGAGGCAAGAGCTCGCGGGGGCGGGTGGCCGCGGCTGAGGCAGGTGGAGGCCACCTCCACCGTGTGCGTGGGAACGGGCGAGCTACAGGGGCACATATGTTGTGCCCGTGTTGGCACGGCCCAACAGCCGTCTGGTGTGCTACCGTGCCATGCTGGGCCTCACCGGCGGCTTACCGTGTCGACACGGCCCGGAGAATTCACCATGCCGTGCTGCCGTGCCCCACCGCGGCCCGCCATGCTCGGTCCGACTCCCACCTCTACAACAACCATCGTTCTCTTCTCCTCTCCCTCTCCTGTCTCTCTTGAGCATCTACGACACCAATCAATTAGCTCAATGTGGCGCCCCAGTGTTGTAACATCCCGATTTTTAGAATCAGGATGTTGATGTCTAATTTGGTGACCTATTAAATATTTGACTATGTTTTGAAAATTTTCTGGTGTTTAATTAAAATGTTGCTTTTAAAATCAAATTGAATTAATAATAAGGTTGCATTTTATTAAATCAAATTGTTTGAAATACTTCATAAAAAAATTAATTGTGTTACGTTCTTGTTTTCGCATGCATTTCAAAAATCATGTCATCATGCATGCATTAGTACCGCTGTTCTTTTTCAGTCCGACTGACCGCAGGCGAGACGACTATGTGTCTATTCTCTTCCCCAACTTCTCTCCTCGCAATCGTCGCCAAAAATTTAGAATCCATCAATGCATGTTGTACCGTTACGATCGTTGTCTCGATAGAGTTCCATTTTAACGTTTAGTTCGCACATACGAGGTCGTTTGACCGAGTTGGAAAAATGAGGAATAAATACTCTACCCATTGCTTTTCTTTGCCCAGCCGAGAGCCCACCCCATGCCACTCATTTCTCCCACTGCCTAACATTTCCTAACAGAGCACCCACTGCCCATTTTGTCCCAGCCGAACAGCCCCATCACCATGCCATTTTTATTTACCTCACTGCCATACTTTCCTCAATAGAGCACTACACAACCACACACTACCATTTCGGTTCTCAAGAGAGCATCCTCACTGCCATCTTCTTTACAATCACCATCACTTTTTCTCCCCCATAGAAAAAGCCCCATCCCTTGCCAACTTTAGCTCCCAACCCAATGCCTCAGCCACTGTCCATTTCTTTTGTGCCCCAGCCGAAAACCATCCTCACTGCTCTTCACTTTGCCCAGCCATTTCCCATTCTCTTGTCCTCACGTTGTTCTCCCCAAGCAGAACCAGTTCGGTTCTTTTTCTTCCTCATGAACACAGCTCATCCTCACACCTTCTCTCCTCTAAATCCCGACCAAAAATTGAGAATCAAGCCCTGCATGTCATACCTTTGTCTTCCTCATCACACAAGGTCTCCATCCATACCATCAGTTTTCACATGCAAGCTTTCTTGAGCATCTTGCAAGAAAGGATGAAGAAAGGGCACACACTGTGCTGTGCAGCTGGTTGGAAGGAGTAGCAACGAGCAGCCTTGGGGGGCGGCTTGGTGGTGCATGGCCGGTGCATTGCATGGAGTGGCCAGAGGAGGAGGAGCAAGGTTGGAGGGTGCTCGCTGCTGGCTTGTAGGCGCTGCGGTGCGTGCATTGCAGCAGTGAGTAGAGGTGGAGAAGCTAAAGCGCCGCAAGAGATAGAGCGGCGGTGCGGCAGCGACAAGGTGCACCGAGAGCACGGCCGCTGACGCATAGGAGCAGCAGGCGGCTTGCTGGCCTAGCAACAGCATGCAGTAGCCACGGATGGCAACCCAGCGCAGGCGGCGTCAAGGCAGCCATGCAAGCATGCTGTGGCTCCAAGCGACACTCGGTGCGGCATCTCGGCGAGGCAAGGCCGAGGTGCTGTGTACATGCATGCGGCTACGCGACGACGAGCGAGGCGTCAAGGTTGGCGGAGGCAGCGGGCTCAAAGTGTGGCTTAACGGCGGCCGAGGCGACATCGAGGCGGCGCACGGCAGCGACAGCGACCAAGCCGAGCTGAGGCCCATGCTAAGTATCTTTAGTTGTTTGCATGCAGGAGTTAGTTCGACTATGTGAGTGCACGTTTAGATGGTTGACTCTACAAGTGTGTTAGTTTGTTCTATAGCTTGGCTTTAGCAAGTTAATTAGGAACGCTGTTAATTAGTGGATTAGTGCATGGCAGTACCATATCGTGTGCAACATTGTCATGTGTTAGCGTATGGCTGCATATGGTTAAATAGTTGCATAATTTTCTAGTCATTGAGCCTTGGGGCAAGAAGTAGAGTAGTTAGTGGTTTGTCCTGTTTGCATGTAGCAGTGTCAGTTAGTGTGTTAGTTGCATCGTAGTTGGCCGAGTCCATGGTAGTAAAAGTGCTAGATATAGTTTGCATGTTAGTAATGGTCAGTTGCATGTAGGATAGTACTTAGTCATCCTGGCTAGTAGGGGCATGATTGAGTGCATGCTGCAGCACCGGGACGCGGATGCGAACGAGAGGCCGAGCGGACGTGGGATCGGCGACGACTACGGTGGACGCGGGCGTGAGCGAGCTCGGCGACGACTACGGCGGACACGAACCCAAGAAGACGTCCCGTGATATTTCGCACGCCTAGTGCCGCGGTAAAAATCTTTTGTATTAAATCGCATTCACGTTATTTAATCATGCATGTTGCATATTAGTCATGAGAATGGCATCTATTTATGCATGTTTAAGTGTAAAGTTGTTTTGGTAGCTTAAGACCGGTATAATTATTCGGGTAGGACATGTTCGTGTGTAAGCGTGATTATGTGATGAAATATTGTGGATGCGAATAATTATATCATTTTAGCAGATTATGTGTGTATTATTGATCGGTAGATGCTAGATTGAATATGTCTTTGGATTATTTGATCGGATAATATTATTTTGGAGTCGTATGGAAATTTGTGGTGATCTTTGGAGGATAAATTTATTGGAGGTTTTCCCTCACATCGAATTAGTAATTTCTGGGGTTAGGACGCATAAGGATTTTATGCATAAGAATTTTATGATTTATTACTTGATGGATAGCTCTTGTGATAATATATATTGTTATATGGAGGTTGAATCGGATGGTTTATTAATCACGAGTAATTTGGTCGAATGTCTTAAGTAATAATTATGTGAGTCATAGATAGAATTTGGGAGATGGTAGAATGGATTACTTGATTGCAGATAAATATTTGGATTACCATGTAATTAGTAAGTAAGTCCTATGTGCCGAGTCGATGCAATTGTACTCTCTTTTGGATTAGTAGCTAAATGATTATTAGTCGATCGTAGAGACGCATATGTGATTGGATGGGTAGATGTCGTTCACAACTAAGTTCGGTGGTATGGATATAAGTTGATCGATTAGTGAGCAATTAGATGTTGGATGTGTTCTTAAATTGTAAAGGTCATTAGGTATCGGTTTGTCAATTAAACCTTGATCGGTGAAAAATTGAGTGTATGCCATTGTGATTTGCCGAGGCAAGACTAGTAGAGCTAGATAGTTAGTATTATCTTAAATAGTATATCGGAGGACGATCGATGGATTCAATCTTGATCATATGCCCATGAGTCGGTGGATTTCGTGTAATTATCGGAAAGGTTGTATATTTTGGAAGATCGTGAGTTCGGGCATCACTTGATGGATTGACTACCTTGATAATGTCTTAGTGGAGGTTAGTATGGGATTTAGATCAAGAGATGAGAATATGATTGGAGAGTGTTGTAATATCCCGAAAAGCTTTGGCCAGCTACTTGGGGGGGGCAAACCCTAGGCGCCCCCCCTTTCTCCCATCCCCCTTGCGCCGGCTTCCCCTCCCACCTCCTTGCCGCCCCCTCCTCTCCCCTTCCCGTGCGCCCCTCCCCCTTCCATCTCCCCTTGCGCCCCTTCCATCTTCCTTGCACCCCATAACCCTTGCTACTGGACCAAAGAAGGGAGGGGGACTCCTTTGTTGGCCGGCCTAGGAAGAGAAAAGAAGGGAAGAAAAGAAGAGAAGGGAAGAAGGAAGAGAAGAAAGGGAGAGGGAAGAAGGATCCGCAATCGGGAACTCGTGGTGATCATAATCCGCGCAGCGTGCCTTCGTCGTTTCGGCAAGGGTAACCCGTGATTCTTTGTTTTGGGGTCGTTTTCTAGTTGTACATTTTCGGTTGTCAGTTCGTCGGTTTTCTGCAGCAGAGAAGATTGTTGATTTTGATTAGGTTAGAGGCAGAATTGGGTCTGGGTGTCTCCTAGAAAGTTGTAGATATTGTAGTTAACTTTCATTGCCCATAGAAATCAAGTCATTCGGACTTCGGTAGCCAAAGTTATGAATTTCTTAGTATTTCTGTGTTTCTGGAGAGAAGCAGAATTGCTAGTGTTGGTAAACCTGATAGAAGCGCATATTTAGAGGGGTTTCCAGAGGGTCTCACCATAACGAAAAACTAGGCTAATCCTCTTAGATTTCAGGAAAACTAAAGATCACTAAATTCGGACGAACGTAGAGAAAGTTATGATAGTTTCTTTGTCGCTGTCCAGAAACCCGACGTGAAATGTTTGCTCTGACTAAATAGATTGGTAGGACTGGTAGATGGCCGAATCATAGGGTCTCCCCAACTAAGTTTATTTAGACATTTTAATTACCTTTCCAGAATGTCCAAGATCATCCTATTTGGACTCCTGAGCAGAAAGTTATGAATTTTTGAAGTCTGCTGTCTGCAGTGACCGATCGCTAGAAATTAGAAAAGTTAGAAATGATAAGAAGTTAGCGATTTCGATTGTAATGTTATGTATGATTTTGGTCCAGTATGCTAGTCTTAGTTTGGGGTTATCTTCTTGTCCAGTGGCAGCGAGATCCCAAGGGCAGCACCCACTTCAGCGTCCGCCGTTCGCACGGTTGAGGCAAGTATTCGGGTTAAGTAGAATTCTTGTTGCATGCTATGATTGAGGGTGTAATGTTAATTGTTGCCATATGAAAGTGATGTTGAGATGACCCTAGTGGTGTTGATGTTTGCATATTATGATTGCGATTACATCATAATGCTACTATTTACATGATTAAAGTATATGTTGAATCGATGAATGAGAAGGTATAGATATTATATTCATGCATATTTTGAGCATATTGAAACTTGGTCATAAGGTGACCAAGTGAATCGATTGAGGTCCCTGTCGACAATGACAAGCTTGAGGTCCCCACATTCATGAAATGTGGGCAATATGTCAGAGGTCCCCGTCATTTTGATGACGGCAAAGGTCCCTATACAAGTTGATGTATAGGCTCTTGGTCCCTCGTGCTGAGGGCACGTGCATGTGTATCCATTGACGGATGAATACCCCAGACACGGTAAAATGCGTAAAGAGATAAAGAACAAGAGTGCATAGCATTATCATTATTTATCAGAACACATTATCATTATTATTTTTAATATTGAAATGTCATGAATGATGTTGATTAAAGTTGTTTATCTGTTATGTCTTTATGATCATGTAACCTTGTTGATACTTGTTGAGTCTTATGGCTCACCCTTGCTTTGTTTTGATTTAAGTACCTCCGCAAAACGTCATGCATGGGAGGAGTAGACTTTGGAGAGCACGCACTACCTCACAGCTTTTATGCAAATGTTATCTTAGTCCCACACAAAAGAATAAATAACTATGTTATAACCACCTATAGATGCTTTTATGATGATGGATATAGGATGATTTATGGATTGTGTGATTGGTGTTGCTTATTTATTCTCATACGATTATCATTTATGCATGATTGAATTGGAATATTGGAAATATTGTTAAATGTTATGTTTACTTGTTAGAAACTTGGTTTTATTGAATAAACAAAGGAGACTCTGTCGAAAATTTGTAAATTCGTTCTAGTTGTATTTAGCTTTGGTAGCATTCCAGGCTCGTTCTGAGTTGGGGTGTTACAAGTGTTATGCATGTGATTGGATTCAACACCGGGGAATCGGTTATGTCTATGATTATGAGAAGATTAGATTTGTCGGTAGATGTTTTTCCTTTAGGAAATAAATTGAAAAGAAAAGAAAATACATAGACCCCACTTGTCATGGCAGAGGCTAGGTCATCCTACTTATAAAAATTATTTAATGCAGTAGCAAAATCAGAAAAGAATTATTTTTACACGAAAAAAATCTTTTAACTTCAACAATTCATAACTAATTCATATGAACTCTAAATGGGGTGATTCAATTTTTATTGATCATAAATTTTAATTACCTTTCATGCCATGTAAAGCTTATCCCTACCACTGTTCTACAAATTTTCGCGAAATAATTAAATTTGGATGAACAGTAACAGAACGTTGATTTTCAGCCTTTTCCAAAAATCTGATTTTCAAACTACTGTAACTCTCTCATATAAACTCCAAATGGAATAATTTTTGTACCTAAATTCATCTAAAATCATAATATAGCTACTGTATAAATTTCATGCATTTTGGAGCAATTTGAGTTTTTGGCTATTTCTCGGTGTTTATTCGATATCGCTTTTCTTTAGATTCCGAGTTGCCGGAAGTATGAGAGTAAGTAACCGAGAGTGAGCAAGTGAACTACCAGCAAGGCAAGCATCCTTTGAACTTTCTTTTTGCATCATATTTGATCCCAGTTTTGTTAGGATAGATGCAATGATAATTGCTTGCATGCTATTTTGATATTGTCGCTATTTTTGTGATGAATAGTTAGACACATCCTATATTCTTGTCATGGTGGTTATCCATGAATTATTCCAGTACTAAAATGCTTATGATAGGATGTGTGAGATTATATTGTTCGAGTATGCTTAGCCATGCAAGTCTAGAACCGGTAGTTTGATTGTCGGGAATAACCCGACAATTATGGGATAAACACAACTCTCATTATACTTTTGTTTCAGATCTTCGTATCTGTTTTATGAGTTAAATTTTGTCATTTTAAATGAGCTTTTGGTCTGGACAAGTGTTGGTTAGTGATGGTGCCTTCGCGCACGAGATTGGGTATGTGGTTTGCCTTGTCTCGACAATTAAGGACCGAACTTTGGTAACGTCGTTGATTCAAGTACACTCGTGCTACCATACGCAGTATATGGGTGCTGTACGGTCAAGTAAGGGGAAGGTCCTATTGTGTTAAGTCTCACGGTGGTGTAGGGACAATTGTGTCTTTGTCAATTGTCCTTAGGAATCGATGTCAATGTTCTATAGTGTGCAAGGGAGCACCAATTACCTTTTCATTACATCGGTATTTCCAATATAACATGTGAGCCCCTTAGCAAGTGCTATATGCTACTTGTACTAAGACCAGAAACATCTCACATGGGGGACTTAGCTCAATAGGGTTTTCTTCTGAAAACGATCAGATCTCGATTCTCCCGCCAAAGATACCAAAGGAAGTGTGCCATTATCCGGAGGCTTACGGGCTAGTCGAGTCGTGTGGGTAAAGTAGTACACCCCTGCAGGGTATAAATCTATTCGAATAGCCGTGTCCACGGTTATGGAAAACCGCTTGAGTTCGGGAGTTACTATTGTTAGACTTGGAATTAAAAATTGTGGTTATAACTGGGTATTGTCATGAATGGGATGTTCATGCTTGTTGTTATATCAAAGTGGACAGCCACTTTGCCTTCTGTATGAGTTATTTGTTATTCAATTCATTACTTATTCACATGTTTTACTTCTACTTCAAATCTGATTTTGAAATGGCACTTGAAAAACTAGTATGTGTAGGTTGTTCAGTATTGCGTCGTTTTCGCAAAATTAAGCCAATATGAGCCTTCCCTTGAATGACCTTATGCATGATTATTTTTATTTGTGTAAGACTTGCGAGTACTCTTTTGTACTCAGCCAGATGTTTGCTGGCTTTTACAGGTGAGGAAGATAATGAGACCGACGAGCTTGTCGGTGTCGATTTAGGCGACACTGATGAGTAGTGTGCTATCTTTAGCTCCCAGTCGGTTGCCGATGGGTTGTGTGGCATACCACTGCAGGCATTTTGGTTTATTTACTTGCTTCCGCTATGAACTTGTTTAATTTGGCCGGTCGGCCACTTATGTAGTTGTAAACTAGAAACTGTGATGTATCATTTTGTACTATTTATGTATGAGCGTTGTATGGATGTGATCGACGTTGTAAGAAGAGTATGGATATGTTGGTCGCTGATCTTGGGAGCCAATATAGGTCATGCTCGCTGTTCATGGCTTCCCATTTAACCCACTAAGTGTAGGGCTTGACTTGTTGGAGAACCGACAGTCATGTAGTGCTCGCAGAGGAGCGGCGCGCATGATCGTCGGGGCTCTAGTTTTTAGTCAAGCCTCTCATTTAAGTTGAGTTAAGTTGGAATCCATTTACCGGTGATCCAGAGTTATGTCCTTAAGACCATGCCTAGTCTCGGTCTTACGGAGATAACTCCGGGGTCCCCACAAGTGTCATTACCCCAGGGGTAATCACACTTAGGCATACGGATTACTATTCGTCTGCCCGGTAGAATACCACTCCGACGAATAGCAAGCCTTTACGAGAGTTAACGTAGCAGAACAATAGATAGAAACTGTACAACTTTATTACAGCATTAGCCACGCAAGGCTATGGTCTTACATTAAAATTACTTAATTACAATGGGAAAACAGATTTCCCCTCGCTCGCCTGATTTGACCTTCCTGCAATCTACTCGTCCCACGCGTCAATATGGCACCCATTTCGCCCTGGTTCTTATAATCGATGCCCTCGCCTTCTGCAGCCTCATCGGTACCTGCAAATCCCTCATCCCACTCGGGATATCTCCCGGCCGGACTAGGATCTAAGCAAAGGGAGAGATAGCAAGAGTGAGTACTAGTGTACTCAGCAAGCATTAATATCAAAAATGCACTGTATGACACCTCTGTTCATTATCACAATTTCTAATCAACTCTTTTCTGGAAAATAAACTAACTCATTCAAATCTTTAGGTGGTAAATTTTTAATACTGAAAAGACTACTTGTCACATGAATAGAAGATAGACCCCCAGTGGCTCCCGTAAGTTCCAATCCAGGAACAAGTATGAATTCATGATTTTATTTAGCACTGCGCAGGCTTGTACCACTTTACCCACAGCTATTCTGACCCTTACTTAACTGGGTTCCCTGCATTTCCTTTGATGCGGGTTCGAGATCAGAATACAGAACGTTTTTCGGGTTACGTGATTAAGTCTCCACCCATTACCTTCATCGGTGTTGACCTTGCCACGATCTTTGGCCTAATCACCCACCGAAGTTTGAAGATGTTGGTTGGGCGGCCTCGCCGCACCCAACACTCCACCTTAGCGCTATAGCGCCTTAGATCACCCACTCCCGGACTCTCTCTACCGGCTCTGGGTTCCTCCATCACACTCACACATAATACTTACCCGTTGTGGAGAAAGTAATCACGTAACAGGGTAGCATTTTCTGCCCGTCGCAACGGGAAAATGGTTGGTACTTAAATTACGGCCTCTTATCCGGTGAGAGTTTGTTGGTCCTTATATTATAGCCCTATGTAAAGGGTCCCACCTCTTACCATCATCTCTGCCTGCCACGGGCCCCCTTTACCAGCCATATAATTATCTTTCTCATCTTTCTCATCTTTATCACCTGATTTGATTTTTGAGACATAAATTTGATGCAATAGACATATATAGTAAAGCAGTATACAGTGTACATTTGATATAACTATATTTGTGATCAAGAGGATAGCTTGCCTTTGTAGTAGTAAAACTGGTCGGTGCCGATGAGATCAGTATCAGGTACTCCGGACTGCGTGGTTTCGTTCTCTGTAGCAACGCGATAGCACGAATAATAGATAAACAAATATTTAGTTGAGTTTGAGTGATATTACACATACATAAGTTAGTGGACTTTATTGCTAACACACTTAATTAAATCAACATTTTTCGATTCCCGCTAAGTTAGCACTCCCCAAGGGTAGCTGTTCTACGATCTATACGCCCTAGGGTCTAAGATGCCGAAACACGCGCTTAACGAAAAGAAAAGAAAATACTACCTATACTCACATTCTACTGAGTCTACCAATTTTATTTGTGCACAAGTGACTAAGTGACTTTCTTTAAGTGCGACGCGCTTAAACGCAAGGGAGGTAAAACACTATTCAAGTTGCAACCTACTAAACTTATCAATTTTTTGTTGCACAAAGACTTCTAATTGGTTCCAGAAGTACATACCTGCTTGCTAACTATTCGAGATACACTTGGTGCTACTAACTTAACCATTTTCTCGAGACGGAGATACTTCTAATGCAACCGGCTACTTACTTACTTTAAGGGTTCACAAAGGTGATTAAGCTAAATAAGAAGTCTCAGATTTATTATACTCACAACCTCTCCTGTTTTTATTTAGACCGGTCTATCTACCGTTACTAATCGCACGCGGTGCACACGCTTATGGAGCCTAACTAATCACAACGCCGATGCCGATTAACACCAACAGCACTCCAAAATACTGCTAACTCTACCCAAAATTAACCCTTAATAAAATTTACTACCCTACCTCCCCACCTAAATTCTTCCCTAAACTCTACTTCCCACCTAATCCACTCTCTTTCCTTCCTATCTGCCCACAGATGAACACAGGAGGTTTATTGCTTCTTCTCTCCCCAATTTACTTGCTCCAGTCGAGACACCAGCCTCCAAAACCCCCATCTCCTCTAATCCCTAAAATTCTTAGCTCTAACCCTACTCCTACAAACTCCTCACTCCACCCCTTCTCACCCCCCTCTCTTACTCGACCGCCACAGCCCAGGCGCCAGCCTCCTCTAATCCCCATCCTCTCTCTACTGCTACTGCTACTACTACTTCTACTTCTACTACTACTACTCCTTGCTACTGAGGTCTTTATGGTTGAGCAAGAACCAGATTTTTGGGGGCCGATGCGCATCTAGTAACCAGATCCTGCTGTTCTAGGGGGGGGGGGGGGTTTCAGATCTGACAATGCTAATGTGATGTATGATTGCAGGTCTGTGCATGCATGGAGGAAAATGCAATAAGAAAGATGGGGATGAGACTGCTACTCTGATCTATTGCGGTATGACAAGCTTCCCTACTCCCCTTCTTCCCCTACTGCTCTGTGATGTGTATGCTGAGGGCTGTGGATGATGCTACTGCTATGATCTACTGAGGTATGACTATATTCACACCCATCCCTTGCTCTGTGATGCTGAAATGATAGCTACTCCTACATGGGTTAGTGCAAAAAGGGGGATTCTGGGGTGTGTTATGAACGAGATGTATGCAGCTGGTTGGCTCAACATGACGTGTTCTTGAGCACAACGATGGTGGGGGAAATGGCTGGATGATGTGGCTTTTGGTGCATATGGAATCTGGGGTTAGTGCTCTGTGATGTGATGAACTGAGGGTTTAGGCCACTATGGGGGTTATGGTTTGCGGTATACTGGTATTTTGGATGTGCCAAGAAATGGATGAATGAAGCAAATGGCTTGAAGTGATGAGTTCTTGCTTGAGCCTAAAAATGGTGGGGCAAAAGGGTGGCTACCTGATGATCGACGGTTGGCTCTATTTTGAGAAGAAGTCGGGGGTTGCTTTCGTTGTCGCTTTCTTGGGTGGGTGCGGCTGGTGGTTGGCTTGAAGGGTGCCTGGTAGCCTCCTCTTCTGGTTCCTCTTATTGCCTTCGGGCTCCTCCGGCTCTCGGCCGCCTGTTCTGGCTCCTTCTGGACTCCTAGCTTCCTCTCTGCTTCGAGTGAAGAGGCTTTGGGGGGTGGTGGTGAGGCAGTGGGGAAATGGAAACCTGATGCAAGGGGGGATGGCTTTAGGCTGCTCTCTGTCTATGCTGTACCCGACCTTATCGCCTCCTCCCTCTCAACGCACTGTTTGGGAAATGCCCACTGGTTAATAAGGTGCTTCTACTACTGTTTGGCTATTTTGCAAACGTGGGTGTTGGATTTTGATACACGCCGAATGAGGAAACCCACAGAAGTGATACGGTGCTAACTAACTTAGATTGGCATGGTATTTTGACGATCAAGGCGCCAACTTACTAAGGTGGGTTCGGGAACCTTGACGATCATGGTGCCGGCGGATTTGGGTTGGTTTGGGAACCGACTGAACTTCGGGAAATCTGACGGCACCTTCTTCTTATTCTAACCCATTGCTACTGCCTTTTTGGTTTACTAACTGCATCCAGAGTTTTTTGGCAAACGATGGACTACGGGACTAGGAGTGGTCTAATGGTTTGACGGTACATGGACAAGGTGGCAAGGAGGGCTTTCGCAACATGAATGCAAGAATTGGATTGCAAAATAATTAGGTCTTGTAAGATACACTGCGGTTTGTTGTAACGCATTCAAGATTGTAACATTGCCAAGACCTTGATGCATTGAGCTTATGTAATTTATACTGAGTTCGCGAAAATGCTTCAATTACGCTTGTAATGTAATTCGTTTGTATCGGATTTTAAGTTTTAGCGTTAAGGAGGTATTGTTGCAACCAATCCTGTTGATAACGGTGCTGATTAAGCACCCGCTACCCAACTGGGATTACACTTTAACCTTGACTTAATGAATTTTAATTACCGTTTAATTACCGATTACTGTTGTTTAGCTTAGTCTAATTGTTTGGGTTCTCACACTCAAATCATACCAGAACACAAAAGAGCTCGAGTACTGCAGTCCACTGCTTCCTGTTGACCACAGTTCACGAGCTCGTGCCTCAGACCAGCGATTTCCTCACAATGAGAGATCAGGGAGAGGGGAAAGGATGGAGGCATGAAGCTCGGGTGGCAAGGTCGGGCGAGGAGATGTGCCTGCATCCTATGCTTCAAACGACCAGATCTGGTGCTCCAGCACAATGGCAACGCAGTAGAGCAGCGGCGCAGGTGTTGGACACCAATTCACTACCCACTCCACCAGCCGCACGGCAAGCCTGTGCAATCGCACACCAATTGTGTCGCCGCCGCCACCCCACCCTACCACGCGCCTGATAAGGTCGCGCGCGACCGCCATGCCCGACGCCCTGGAGCTGGTGCAGCACGACGCGGTGAAGCCGTCCCGGACAAACGGCCTCATCTGCTGCCACTCACCCTCGGCGGCCGATCTGCTCCACGCCGATGACCTCGCCGCGGACTCTACTCGGCCTCCAATGTGCAACAGCTTGAAGGCGAAATATTTTCCCAATGGTGAGTTGATTGATTCGGTGTTCACAGCGGACGCATCCCCCTCGTGGAAGGGAATTGAGCATGGGCTGGAATTATTGAAGAAAGGGCTGATCTGGCTAATTGGAGTAGGTGACAAAGTTCAGATACGGCGTGACCATTGGATCCCAAGGGGTTCTTCTCTGAAGGTGACGGGCCAAGCATGCGAGATCTCGCTTAAGATGGGTGTCCCAGCTGTTTAGGGCAGACAGGAAGGAATGGGATGTCCAACTTATTCGGCATAGTTTCTATCCTCATGATGCGGAGGAGATTCTCATTAAGCTGGCGAATTCTGTCACATAGGACTTTCTAGCGTGGCACTATGAGAAGACAGGAATATTTACTGTTCATAGTGCGTACAAATTGGCCTTACAGGAGATGGTCTCGGAGCAGCAGAAGGGCGAATTCAGTAAAGCATGCGATGGCGCTGGGAAACTCTGGTTCCCCCGAAAAATATTTGGGCTGCAAAAGTTCCCCCAAAAATTCGTGTTTTTGCCTGGTGCTTATCCAGAGAGAGAGAGAGGCACTCGCTACCGGCAAGAATAAGTGGAAACAAAAGCTTGAAAACGAGAGCACCTGCAGTATTATATGCGGCCTGACAGAGGACGATGGCCATCATGCCGCGGTGGGCTGTACAAAGGCGCGAGCACTAAGAGAAGCCTTGAGAAAGGTCTGGTCGTTGCCGGAGGAAGATCTCTTTAAATACTCAGGTCCCGACTGGCTGCTTCTGTTGCTAGACCGAGTGAATGAAGACATGAAAAACAAAGGTTTTGCTTCTTCTTTGGCAAGCTTGGCATCTTCGCAACGGCATTGTGCATTCCGAGGGCTTAGTGCTAATTGCCAGTTCTGAGCAGTTTCTACAGAGCTGTATGGAGTCCCTGATGCTTATTCGTCAAAAACTGGGAGACACAGAAGGTAAAAATCTGATTGAGGACAGGGGATGCATGCATTAAGGGGTATCGTCAACTGGTTGTCACAACAGTGGAGGACAGTCTACATCTTGGGTAGCACCACCCCTGGGTCGGATAAAGCTGAATTGATGGAGCATTCGTGGAGGCGACAGGTAAGGTTGGCACTGGGGTCATTGCTCGTGATCACAAAGGGGAAGTTGTGTTGATGCAGAGGAGATACAAGCCCTGGCTTGTCATGAGGCGCTACAATTAGCAACAGAATGGATTAGGCAGCTAAGCAATAAAGTTCTCCGTTTCTCTAAAAAACAATAATGTGGCATTGTTTGTTTTTAGATCACAAGGTAGACTCAAACAGACATACCCCCTCCCTCCATAACACACGCCTACAACTGTAGAGGACAAATGTGCCATTGCTACTGTGTAAGTGCATTCATACTTAGAAGGTAACAAATCAACTAACAACGGTAGATGGCATCACCCCAAGTCCCGACACGCTCTTCTCTTGGAAAAAGTACAGCTTTTTAGAACCAATTGCAATAAACATACGCATCATAATACGGGGTACCCGATCTTCACGACGTAGGATCAATTGTAACTTTGGACCCGTGCAACTTGACGAACTAATGGTGCCAACTACTGTCAACACAATAACCTGTGACAAAAGAATCCAACCAACCACACACTCTTGATGCGGCCAATCGCTCGACCATGCAAAAGTAGATGTCACTACTACAAAAAGGCTAATACTAGACGCCTCATCACAGACGGTTGGTCAAAACCATTTGTATTACATGCAATCACAGACGGTTTTGGTTTAGAGACCGTCCGTGTAAATAGATACGCTAAAAACCGTCTGTGAAGAGGAAATATCATAGATAGTTCGTGCTTAAAACCGTCTGTGAAGTATCACAGACGGTTCGTAAAAATAACCGTCTGTGAAGTAAACCATTATCACAGACGGTTTGTAACAAACAACTGTCTGTGAAACTTCCAAAACGGTTCTTTTAACTAACCGTCTGTGATAATGGTATACTTCACAGACGGTTTTTTTTATCAGAACCGTCTGTGATAATTAAATGTTTCGGCTCCCGCGCGTTATGCATGTGTCTCTTCGTCTCCCGCGCCGATGGGCGCCGATGCGTCTCTTCGTCTCGCCGACGGGCGCCGATGCTTCTCTTCGTCTCGTGCGTCGACATTACGATGTGTCTCTTCGGCGTTTTATAAGAGTGATATTATCGCGCACCGTGGTGAGCACGCATGGTATTGAATAGTACACCATGGTGAGCACGCGGAGCATGACGGCGAGGACCAAGCGGGCGAGGAGGTCGGCGATCGCCGTCCTTGATCTTCCTGACGAGGCCGTCGTCCACATCGTCGGCCTCGTGGCAGCGAGCTCTCCTCAGCCCATGGCTGACCTCTGCAGCCTACGACCCACGTACGTATTCTATTCTTTTGTTTTTTGTAGGTCTGGTTATAGTCAGTTTGTGAAGATGACTGTAGCGTACAAAACTGAAAAGTCGTATCATGATACGGCGCAAAAAATAAAATCTCGTGATGATTTCGTTTTGTGTCCAATATCCAGTAATTAATTCTTGTATTAAGATTCTATATATCGTCTTGAATTTTAGTTGCAATGCCATGTACAAGGCGTCCAAGGCGCGCGCCGTGGGGATGCGCGTGGCGCTGGAGCGGGAGGAGGCGATGAAGTGGCAAGACAACGAGCGCTACCTCACCATCGTCAAGCACCTGGCTGGCGCCGGTAACCCGGAGGCCTGCTTCATTGTCGGTCTCGCGCTTGTCTTCGCGCCCCAAGACATGCAGCGCAGCCTCGTATTCCTTGAACGGGCGGCCGACGCTGTCGCCGGCCACAAGGGCGCAGCCTACATGCTCGGCCTCCTCCTCTACACGGCAAGCGAGACGCGCGACGTTGGGAAGCAGTACATCAGGCAGGTCGAGGGCGAGCCGGCCGGCGGCGGGTGCGAGACGGCCAAGAGGACCAACCGGGAGTGCAGGCGGTGCCAGAGGCTTGCCGTGGACATGATTCGGGCGGCGGCGTGGGGCAGGATGTCCGGGCCGCCGCTGGGCCGGGTGTGGGTGCTGTCGGAGGATGGCCACCGGTGCACGAGCACCAACTGCGGCGTGTCAGGGTGGGACGACTACGCCGTCTTCTGCAGCGATGACTACAGGATTAGGCATGAGTATGACAATTTCTTTGCAGAGGTGTTGGACTATTTGCCATAAAATTAGCGATTTTAGCATAGTTTTAGATCACATTTTCTCACCGTTAGATCAGCATTCTATGGTCCAGATTGTCTCTTTCTAAGATAGACAAAAGTATTAATAGAAAAATACAAAAAACAATTCACAGACGTATCACAGACGGTTCTATTATAGGACCGTCTGTGATACGAATCATAGACGGTTCTATTGTGGACCCGTCTGTGATATGAGACCATATCACGGATGGTTCTATTATGGACCCGTCTGTGATACGTATCACTGACGGTTCCATAATAGAACCGTCTGTGATATACCCTTATTAATAGGAGCCCGCGCGCTAGGGTTTGCGCCCTAACTCGTCACTCCCCAGCGCGCGCTAGGGTTCGGGACTTTGGCCAGGCTCCCGCATTGTGACTCCCCCGTCGTCGATTCGACCTCGCCGCCATCTCCCTCGCCGAATCGAGCTCGCCCCGCCATCTGCCCCGCCGAATCGAGCTCGCCCTGCCATCTACGCCGCCGAATCGAGCTCGCCGCCATCTCCCTCACCGAATCGAGCTCGCCCCACCATCTTCCTCGCCGAATCGAGCTCGCCCCGCCATCTCCCTCGCTGAATCAAGTTCGCCTCGCCATCTCCCAAGCTGAATCGAGCTCGCCCCGCCATCTACGCCGCCGAATCGAGGTACGCCGCTCCCCTCTGCTCCCTCGGCTACCTCACCTCGGCCAGATCTGCCCCTCTCCCCTGGATGTGGGTTGTGCTGGTGGTGGCAGGTGTTTGCCGCTGTTGCTGTGTCGTGTCTGCACTGGATCATGATTTCTTTAATTACCATGGACGTCTAAGAAATCTATTAAGCGGCATGAGGAGGATGAGACAGCAGCCACGGACATCCTGCCTGCGCGGACTGCTTCATTAGCATGAATTGATGTCACAAAAGAAATTGGATGTGATATTGTGTATAGATTAATTGTGCCTTGAGCTGTTAGATTACCTGCTGTTATGTATTGTGTATAGATTGTGCCCTTGGATGATATTTCTATGATGAATTGATGTCACAAATGCAATTGATGTGATATTGTGTATAGATTAATTATGTCTTGAGCTATTAGATTACCTACTGTTATGTATTGTGTATAGATTGTGCCCTTGGATGATACTTCTATGATGAATTGATGTCACAAATGTAATTGGATGTGATATTGTGTATAGATTAATTGTGCCTTGAGCTGTTAGATTACCTGTTGTTATGTATTGTGTATAGATTGTGCCCTTGGATGATACTTCTATGATGAATTAATTGATGTCACAAATGCAATTGGATGTGATATTATGTATAGATTAATTGTGTCTTAAGCTGTTAGATTACCTGCTGTTATGTATTGTGTATAGATTGTGCCCTTGGATGATACTTCTATGATGGATCCTGATCTCTTCTCTATAAAGTCTCTAAGCGATTATGCCTTATGCCTTTATAAACCGACATATATATATATATATATATATATATATATATATATATTATATCGTAGTCCCTCACCACTTTGGGGGTCGTCCACGCGACATGAGGAGGATGAGACAGCGACCACGAACAACTTCATCGAGCCCCGCAAGTTCAAGAAGCATGGTCGAGAGAGCGTCAGACATCCAATTACGGATGTCGTCGACGGGTAATTGGACGTCGCCGTGTTTAGAAAGTGACATGGGCGCACAACTACTCGATGGTATCACCACGTTACTTTACGAACAAACAACGTCTAATTACTCGTCTCACGACATCCGTAATTGGATGTCTGACGCTCTCTTAGCGACCATGCTTCTTGAACTTGCAAGGGCTTGATGAAGTTGTCCATGGTCGCCGCCTCATCCTCCTCATGGTCGCATGGATGACCCTCGAAAGTGGTGAGGACTATATAATATATATATATATATATATATATATATATATATATATATGATGCCGGTTTTAAAGGCACAAGCAGCTCATCGCTTGGAGACTTTATAGAGAAAAATCATCATGAGCGGTTTTCACTACAAACCATCTATAGAGAAAATCATCACTACAAATCGTCATAGAGAAAAATCATCACGAGCGGTTTTACTACAAACCGTGCGTGATAGTTCCCTATCACGAGCGGTTTCAGCTACAAACCGTCATGATAGTTACCTATCACGCGGTTACGAGTTAATAACCGTCAGGATGTATGCATCACAGACAGTTTGAATAACCGTCTGTGATGACTCATGTCATCACTGACCCATAGACTCAGACGGCTCACGAACACATCTGTGATAACGTTTTTAAACCGTCCGTGAAGACCTTTTCTGTGGTAGTGTGTCTTGTAGCGAGAACTCCCAATTCCCTCAAGGTGCACTTGGCTAACCTAGGAAACAAGAGTATAATTCTCAAAATTCATTTATGTGTGGTCTGAAGATTACAAAGTGCAATGCCCTGAATATATAGGGTTGCTCTCCACCCCTATGGCCGGCCAAGGAGGCCTACTCCCATCCCAATTCGGATGGGAGGTCTCCCCCTTGGTTTTGGAATAGGGGAGGGATTACTTCCCCACTAAGTTTTGGCCAAGTGGCCTTCCTATTGCTAAATTTAGAAAATAACTAATGTAAATTCAGAATAAAAGCCTAATCTATTGCTGATTAGCAAAACCTAATCTAATTCGGAATTGAAATTCTAATTAAATTTGGATTGGAAATCAGCCTCAAATTCGGATTCTAGAAATCAGCATGCAATGCTGATTTCCAAATCCGAATTGATTTCTGATTTCCTCTCTTTTTTCTTGAATTTTGGCTTAAATTGGGATGTTGGGTTCTCCTCTTGTCTCTTTGCTTCTTCCTTCTTTCCTTCTTGCATTTCTTTCTTCATGCTTTCTTTGCTTTCGGCCAAAACAAGTGGTTGTTTTCTTGTTGCTAGGGTTGGGTTGAAATCATTGTATTGCTTTTCTCTCTTCTTGCTTTCTTCAATTTTGGCCAAAATAAGTGTGTGTTCACACTTGTCTCCTTGATGGTTGACATGTTTCCCAAAATCCAACATGTGATTTGTTCTTCCTTTTTCTAGGGTTTGCCCTAAGTGCCTTGATGTGCATTCTCCTTATTCTCTCTACATTTTGGCCAACCCTGCCTCCTCTTTGTCAAACCTAATTACACAGAGATTAAATACTGTAGGTAGTAGTTAATTCTCATGAGAATCAAAAGGAAGCTCAGTTAGGAGAAGATTCACCTATTGGTTAAGAAGTTTAGCTTTTGCCCGAGTAATAGAGACATTTGGTGCATTGGTGCTAGGAGCGTTAGGAGTTGCAATTGTAGTAGGGATGTCATCATCACATTATTTCCTCCTGTGCTGCAAGTAGAGCATTTGTTTAGCTCGTGCTTTCAGCACTCAAGTGTACTGTTCAAATCGGGGTATATATATGAAACTTATTATGGGGGTAGAAATCATGTTCTATTAGCGCCTCCATATTATTTTAACCCTATGTGCCGTGACGCTTGTCGGCAAGCTCGGTTGAGCCCGACCTTACCTTTTATATGTTATACTTTTATGTGCTCTACTCGTGAGAACCATCTAGGCCAACCATATTACATGTGCTTAATCGTGGTTTTCCTGTCCTGTTTTCTGGCCGCCCAGCACCTCGAGGTCCGTGCACTGAGTGCCTTCCCTGCTGCTCAGTTCTGGCGTTGTTTGTTGTTGCGTGATCCCTTTGTTTACTTAGTTCTCGCCTCGTAGATTTCCTCGTGTATGCCATGTTGGCCTTCGGTTCTTGCCGGTGTTTGCTACGCATGTTCGACTTGAAAACTTGAAGAAGTGTAACACCCTGGCTATTCGGAAGCCAAGATGTCACCTAAAACATCTAACATACATCCATATTACGGAAGAATTCGAATAAAATCAACTAATGATAGTATCAAAACAACCAAGACATGATGAAGGTATCCTTCCTTCACCATCTAATCTATTTATTTCAGTTCATTGATAATAAAAGTTCATATGCCGTAATAAATCAACCTCAATGTGGAGAAGGTATCCTTCTTTCACCAATTATAATTTAATTATTACAGTTCATCATTAACGAATGTAAGATAGAACTAAATTTAATCTTGAACATGAATAGGATGATGTGAACGAGTAGTGCGTGTCTACTCCCCAAGTGAGCCAACATCGGGGTTACCTAAAATAAACAAACAACGCAAGAGTGAGTCCATGACTCGGCAAGTACATATATCAATAAGATAATCATTCAATATGAATAAGACAAACTCATCATCGTTCGATCACATCACAACCGACTACATATGAAGACATGATATGAATGCTCAAAATCAAAGGAATGGACTGCACACATGCATATACGCAGTATAGCCGGTGAAACACCGTCGGTGTTCACTCAAGCCCGCATCTTAACAAAAATGCGGGATCCACTTCCGTATGAAGAACGTTTCATACGGGTGTCCAACATTGCCCATCTTGGAGTTAATGGGTCTTACATGCCCATTCGGAATTAATTGGTCTTTCAAATCCACTCCGTGGGCGGACATGACAATGTCCAACACCGCCTACACTGGAATGGTGGGACTTGCAATCCACTTTCGTGGATGAAACATGCATAATGAATGCATAGAATGAAATACGAATATTGAAAGACATGATAACAAAATATGGATTCAACACATATGAAAGAACATAGACAATCCATCTTCTCTCGTATCATACAAAATCACAGCATGACCATATAAACATTCATCAATCACAATCATTAAGGGTGGCAATGTACTTGCCTTCCGCGATGCGACGCGTTAGTCGGCAAAGGTGATACTCCTAAACCCGAGGCTTCACCTCCTAAACAAGTAAAATAATTTCAATAAGGACATAATATATCCAACACTACTAATCGGCGTTCTACCCTGCTTTCCTGATGACTCAAGTCATTCTTACAAAGCCTAAACTGAAAACAACGATTTCTGCCATAAACTGTATCTGGACAGCAGCACGGAAATTAACATAACTCAATGCCTGGAAGTCGAAAAATGGTAAACCCAATTTCTGTAGCTTCTTAACTGACTAATCTACAATACTTTAGTTGACGTGATAAACCAATTTGGCTAATTTAATGGGTTAATAAACGCTTAAACTTTCAGTACAGAAACTGTCAACAGAATAAACAGCAGAATTAAAAAGATCATAACTTTCATTAGGTAACTCCAAATTGAACGTTCTTTACCAATCTGAAAAGGTCATCGAATCCTCTACAATAACCTAGTTGGGTGAACTTTCAGTTTCGACCAATTTCCCTTTCAAAATTTAGGAAATAACCAGACAGTTTATTCTCGTCAGATTTCTGGCAGCAGGTACTAAAACATCCATAACTTTTGACTCAGACCTCGGAATCAAGTAAACTTGGTGGCCACTGAAACTTAAGAACGAGGCCTACATATCTCTAGGAGACCAAACCTTCAGATTCTGCCTAAAAATAACCGAAACAACCCCTCCAACATACTGGACAGAACTGAACGAAACGCGGACAGACTGGAATTTAACAAAACTACTCGCTCACTTAACGAAAGACTTCTAGAAATCCCAAGAACACATCGTTACCCTTGACGACGTGGGAGATGACGCTGAGTGAGCCTCGAAGAAGAAGTTGGTGGTGATTTCCTCTTCTTGTTCCACAGCCCACGATCGTCGTCCCCGATCCTCGCGAAGACCGGCAACGGAAGGAGACCAACACCGCAGCGGGGAAGAAGTCTTGAGGGGCAGCACCATGGAGGAAAGACCAGGGAGGGGAGGAGGCAAGGCGCACAGGAGGGGGAGGCCAAAGGGGGCGGCGGCCAAAGGGGAGAGGGAGAGGGAGAAGTGGGGGAAAATTAGGGTTTCCCCACCCTTTATGTTGGCTGGCCACTAGATGGGCCTATGGGCCTCTAGCCCGAGCCCGAGTTGTCCAAAAACACAGAAAACCCTTCTAATCTCCCGATTAAACGTTTTCCAAAAGAAACCTTCTACCGATTAATTATTCTCTCCCGAAAATTAATTCTAGCACTATCGGAGAATTACACTAATTCTCTCTCAATTTGTATTGCACTCTCAAATGAAACTCGGGATATTACAAGAAGCGTTCTCACCTAATCACGAGGCCGTGTACCTTTGTTTATATAGCCGTCGAAACGCAGCTAGATTACATGGAAGGTTATGATCGTGAAGGGATTGAGTTCCTTATCTCTAGACTCTTTCTATCTTTAACAGATTTATATCTATCTATAGAACTCTATCTATAGGAAAGCTATCTTTATCTCTAACATCCCCCTTCAATCATAACTTTACATAAGTTGAGATTGTATATAAACATATCTAACTTTCGAGCACACAATGCTTTTGTAAATCCATCAGCCACTTGGTCATTTGTTGATATGAATCGTACCTCCAATAGCTTCTGAGCAACTCTCTCTCTCGAACAAAGTGATAATCAACATCAATGTGCTTTGTTCGAGCATGGAATACCGGATTTGCAGACAAGTAAGTTGCTCCTATATTGTCACACCAAAGTTATGCTTGCTGCGTGGCTTGAAACTTTTAACTCCGTAACAAAGTTTGTATCCAAATCACTACTTTGTTGCATTTGCTAGTGATTTGTATTCGCCTCGATACTAGATCTTGACACTGTTCCTTGTTTGCGTGCACTCCGGAGACCAAATTACTGACCTAAGAAAAGCGCAAACCCACGGTAGGCGCCGATCATCAACACTTCCTGCCCAATCAGCATCAGAGAATGCACTAACAAGAGTAGAAGAATTTTTCTTAATCTTTAACCCAATACCAATAGTATATTCAAGATATCTGAGAATTTGTTTCACAGCAGTCCAATGAACAGTGGTTGGTGAGTGAAGGAACTGACACACCTTGTTCACAGGAAAAGATATATCAGGCCTGGTGAGAGTTAAAAACTGAAGTGCTCCAACCACACTCCTATATCTAGTCGAATCCTCAGGTCCAAGAGCTTCACCCATTTGCAAAGAAAGCTTCTCTGATGTGCATAATGGTGTGACCGCTGGCTTACAGTGTGCCATGTTAACCTTTTTTAGCAAATCCGAAGTGTATTTGTCTTGTGACAACAATATACCATCTTTCATTTTTGATACCTCAATTCCCAAGAAATAATGTAAGTCACCGAGATCCTTTAGCGCAAAATCAGTTGCAAGATCTTTAAGTAAAACAGTAACTGCATCCTGTGAGGAGCTTGCCACAATAATATCATCAACATATACAAGCAAAAATATTGTAGTTGAACCTTTGCTGTAGAAGAAAAGTGAGGTATCTGCCTTTGAAGCAATAAAGTCAAGTTCCTGCAGTTTCTGGCATAATCTAGCAAACCAGGCTCTAGGGGTCTGTTTAAGACCATAGAGAACTTTATCTAACTTACATATGTGATGTGGCCTCCGCTGATCCTCATAACCTGGTGGTTGCCTCATATAGACCTCCTCCTCAAGAACACCATGAAGGAACGCGTTCTGTACATCTAACTGCCGTAGGCACCATCCCCTGCTTACTGCAATAGACAAAACAATTCGTATAGTTGCAGCTTTAACTACGGGACTAAAGGTGTCCTCATAGTCTATTCCATATCTCTGTTTGAATCCCTTGGCAACTAAACGCGCCTTATACCTATCAAGAGATCCATCAGCTTTTCTCTTAACCTTGTAAACCCATTTGCAGTCTATTATATTTCTTCCTTGTTCGGCTGGTACAAGGTGCCAAGTTTTATTTTTTTCTAATGCATCGAATTCACAGTCCATAGCCTGCTTCCACTCCTTATCTGCTAGTGCTTCATTAACAGTTTGTGGTTCACCTGTGGTAGTGCAAAAACTGTACCTGATCTGCCCATCTGTGTAAACCTTTGGTTTGCTGATTCCGCTTTGTGATCTCATGTGCGGCCGGCTCACAGACGGCGCAGCCTCCACAGAAGGTCCCGAAGCTGGCTCACCAATCACCACCGCACCGCGTGGAGCGTGCCACACCAAGTCCTGATGCCCAGGCTCCGGATCGCCTGTTGCAGCCGATGCGTCAGATGAAGTATCATCGTGTCCTGTGCCTGCGTCTTGATCTATTGTTTCATGTGTTTCTTGTTCATAACCTGCTCCAGAATGATCCAACTCTGCCACAACTTCAGAAATATTAATATCATCAAGAGGATTAGTATGCGCATTAGTTGACTGATCACATGACATTGTGCCCCCTTGATCAGTACTGGAAAGAAGATGTGGATAAAGGAGAATTTCAGATCGGAGGAGTGCGCCAGCATTGGAGTGGAGTTTGATGAAGGGAAAAATATTTTCATCAAAGACAACATCACGAGATATGTACACACGCCCCGTGGACACATGAAGGCATTTAAACCCCTTATGTAGGAGACTGTAGCCTAGAAAGACACATTGTTGGGATCGAAATTCAAGTTTTTGAGAATTATATGGGCGAAGATTCGGCCAACACGCACACCCAAACACACGAAGGAGCGAATAGTCTGGTTGTTGACCAAGCAGCCGTTCCAAAGGTGTAGAATATTGAAGAAGCTTGCTAGGTGTACGGTTAATAAGATAAGTGGCTGTGACAAACGCCTCATCCCAAAATTTCAGAGGCATGGAAGCATGAGCTAGGAGGGATAGGCCAACTTCAACAATGTGTCGGTGTTTTCGTTCGGCAGATCTATTTTGTTGGTGAGTATGTGGGCAAGAGACACGGTGAGTGATGCCTAGTTTTGAGAAGTAGGAGTTTAATTTCTCATACTCTCCTCCCCAACCAGATTGCACGGCAATAATTTTCCGGTTTAGGAGTCTTTCTACAAGGGCTTGGAATTCTTGGAACTTTTGTATAACCTCAGACTTATGCTTAATTAAATATATCCAAGTATACTTGCTAAAATCATCAATGAAACCGACATAATATTTCTTTACGCCTCTGACTGGAGCGGGACCCCAAACATCGGAAAACACAAGTTCTAAAGGAGCAATGAAATACTTGAAGACTTAGAATAGGGAGGCGATGGCTCTTGGCACTGTTGTGAGCATCACACACTAACTCTTTATTGGACTCTTCAGAAAACACAAGTTTATTTCTAGAGATAACTTGCCGAACAATGGCACTGGACGGATGACCTAGCCTATCATGCCACCTAGATAAAGTGGGTTTGATAATACTGAAGGCTTGCTTCTGTGATTGAGGCGATGATGATGGGGGTAACGGATACAGACCGCCTCTACGCTTGCCTTGAAGCAGAACTTTTCTCGTGACCTAATCCTTGATCAAAAAGAATTTTGGATGAATTTCAAAGAAGGCATGATTGTCAGCGGCAAGACGAGAAACAGATATCAAATTTTTCTTGGCATCGGGAGTATACAAGACATTATTGAGATAAAGAGGACGATCAGGGGTACGAATTTGAGTGTGACCAGTATAGCTAATACGCATACCTGTCCCGTTAGCCGTATGAACCTGATCTCCACCGTTGTACTTCTCTCGAACGCTCAACTTATTTAGTTCGCCTGTGACATGGTCCGTTGCACCGGTATCAGCATACCAATTTGTGTCAATCCCGTAGGACTGTATGGCAGAAGACTGAGTGGCAGCGGACGCAATCTTCTCCTGTGGGACGAAGTCTGGATCATAGCGGTGCCAGCAGATGGTGACCGTGTGCCTGATCTTGCCACACAGTTGGCAGACCGGACGCTCGCCTCCACGGCCTCCGGATTGGCCACGTCCTCCACCGCAGCCACGACCAGAATTAGGAGAATTCTCACGGCCGCGGCCACGGCCATGTTGATTCCCACCTCGTCCGAACGAGGCAGTGTTCACTGAAGCTTGATATGCGCTATGCCGAACATCTGCTCTGCCTTCAAATCCGAGCAGCTGTGAGTAAAGCTCGGCCACTGTGACCGGCTCCACTCTAGCCGCCAACGCAGATACCACCGGTTCAAAATCAGCATCAAGACCGGCAAGTATGTAAGCCACTATGTCCTCATCATCAAGCGGCTTGCCAGTAGCTGCAACTTCATCACCCAAAGCCTTCATCTTGGTAATGTATTCATTGACAGTCATGTTACCTTTCTTCGTGGTGGAGAGCGCGATGCGAGTGTTGATCGCCCGCGCACGAGTCCTCGAGGAAAACATCTCTTCAAGGACCGTCCAGAGTTGCGCCGCCGTTGTGACCAACACCACCTGTGTCAGGACGTCGCGCGAGAGGGACGACATCAGGTATCCCAGGACCTGTTGATCTGCAGCAACCCACTGCACGTATGCTGGGTTCTGTGCCTTGGCGATCTTGTCGCCTTCTTTAACGTCAATCTCCTCTGCGGGAGCGACAATGGTGCCGTCGAGATAGCCGAACATCTGGGCTCCCCTCACGGCAGGAAGGACCTGCACCTTCCATAGCAAGTAATTGTTCTTGCCAAGCTTCTCTGTCACCGGGACACCAAACGGCGAGGCACCGGCCGGAGCTAAAGAAGATGATGCGCTCATGGCGGCTAGTAGATGAATCTATGAGGAGGAACAAGCTCTGATACCATGAAAACTTGAAGAGGCGTTCTCACCTAATCACGAGGCCGCGTACCTTTGTTTATATAGCTGTTGAAACGCAGCTAGATTACATGGAAGGTTATGATCGTGAAGGGATTGAGTTCCTTATATCTAGACTCTTTCTATCTTTAACAGATTTATATCTATCTATAGAACTCTATCTATAGGAAAGCTATCTTTATCTCTAACACGACTGAGTGGCTCGGTTTACCGCCCAAACCGACTGCCTTCGCCTTGACTCGACAGAGCTTGCGAGAAAGATCAGTGCCTATTTTGTCTGCCTACCTTCCGCCCGCGACTCAGGGTACCTACGGCCGCTACTGAGGTTAGCCGCGTCGCTCCCCCTAGTTTATGTCCTGCGGCTTTCAACCTTTCTCAATCCATTTGCTCATCATTTTGCTTTCTTCTTGTGCTCCCTTCTCCGGTCGCCTGTGATTGCCTGCGCCATTGCCGTTACTGTGGTTGTTGTTTCGGTGAATGCCCTCGGCTTGCACTAATTTCTTGCCAGCTTCGTCGTATGAGTATACGGTCATGTTCAATCCTCTTGTTAGTGGCTTCGCTGCCTTAACATTGCTGCCTTTGGTGAATTCTTTGCTCGTTAATATTAAGCTTGGAAGGATGGAAGGAATCGCACTCTCTGCTTCGTCCTGGCCAAGATTAGCATGCTATTAGCGCGACATGTGTATTCCACTACATGATTAGTGCGCTGGCTGGTTTCGCCCTGGGCCGATAGTGATATGGTTACTGGTTGTTGTGGGCTTGTGCCTTGGCATTCTGCTTTGTTTCATATGGGCATGCTCCTATTTTGCAATTCAAAATTTTTAATGATCATATCTTTAAAACAGAGTATCCAATTCATGGTCCATTTGAATCAACGTGTTCCTTACGACAAGATCTTCAAAACAAGACCCCACTAGCATATGTTTTTCTTAGTAATGATATCACATGTCATATAGATAAAAAAGATGTTCCATGCATTACATCCTAAATGTTGCAGCAGTGCTTGGTTCCTGTTCCAATACATAACTTTTTGAATTGGGTAGGGGGAATGAACTGTGTGGGTGTTGCATGTTCCGGTAGGTAAAAATAAAATGTTAAACACATTTGGTTTCAATGTTTCAACGTTTCATCAACGATGTTCCACATATTATGTTCTAAGAGGGATGACTCATATTCTATGCGTTTGGTTTTAGTGTTCCAATAGTTTATTGACAATGTTCCAATTGTTTATCGAATGTTCGGAACAAGCAAAAAATATTGGTGAAACAAATAAAACATGCTTGTAGAATAATTCAAGATTATCAGTGGAACAAATGAACACTATTAGTGGAACAAAATAAAAAAAAAATATTTTTGGAACAAACAAGGCAATTAGTTGGAAAAAATTAAAAATATTAATAAAAATAGAGAGGGACTAGCACCCGGACGTTCGATGGGGAGGTTCCCATCAGACGCTCCCTCCCAAAATGGTGCAACATTTCGTACACTGCTTGCAATAGATGTATTCAACATATGCAACATACGAGTCCAATCCTAAAAGAATAAATGGAAAAAAAATACAAGACTCTGAGGTAAATTCACCAAAAAATCACAAATCTTGTTTGTATAAAAAGATACAATTGAAAACTAGTTCAAAAGTTTGAAACAAAAACAAATCTATAATGTTACAACCATGGCAACATTTTGGAAATTCACGTGCAACATCTGGGAACAACATTTGCAAAATAATGCAATGAACTATACCAAAAAATTCACATAACTTGTTACACCAACATCAAAACTTAACGATAGCAACATTTACCGAAAAGTACACAACATTTTACTTCCGGATGCATCATTGCAAATAATTGTTGATGCAACAATCAAAACAAATATTTGCAAAATCTTGAATTACCCTATTGCAACAACTCGCTTAACTGCTACCTTTGTTGGGGGCCACGCTATTGACCCTCTCTGACGAGGGAGGCGCTAGGAGAGGAGGCTGCAACAGCAACGAGGACATGCACAATGGTGGTAGAGCTCAACTGGAGGTGGAGGTCACGATGCTCACTCGACTAGTACCAACCGCAGAAAAGAAATAGCAGATGGCAGGAGTGTGCAACACACCTACAATGGTGTCTATGTGGGGACCCTTGGGTTATTTCCGCAAGACCGAGGCCTTTCCGGTCTTATGGAGATAACTCTGGGCCTCCGGTGAATGGATTACAACTTAACTCCATCTAAGAGAAAGACCCGACTGAATCTAGAGGTCCGACGATCATGCATATTGTTCCCTTGCAAGCACTACATGATAACTGAGCCTCCAAAACAATCAAAGCCCACACTTAGTGAGTTAAAATGCAATTCATAATAGCGGGTATGCGTCTTGTGTTGGCTCCCAAGATCAGCGACCAACACGCACATACCCTCTTCAACGTCAATCACAAACATACAACATTCATACATAGTCATAAAGAAAGACATACAACATAATAGTTCAAGTCTACATTGATTACAAAAGGGCCGACCGGCCAAATTCAAATAAACACTTAGAGTGGCAGCGAAAAATAGAAAGATAAACAAAAGTCCAGCAATAGTATGCCCCATAACCCATGGCAACCGACTGGGAGTTGAATGATAGCTCTACTCGTCAGCGTCGCCTAAATCGGCGCTAACGAGTTCCTCGGGCACGAAGTCTTTCTCACCTGAATTTGCAGAACCGGATTGAGTACAATTGTACTCGCAAGTCTTACACAAATTAAAAGTATTTATGTATAGAGGATATCAAAAGAATGACATTAGTGGCTTAGTTTTGCGGAAAACACAACAACTTTCAACCTACAAATACTAGTTTTTCAATTGCCATTTAAAAATCAGATTTGAAGTAGAAGTAAAGCATGAAATGAAGTACTCCATTGATAAACAAATAAATCAAACCAACATAAAAGTGGCAGCCCACTTTGAAGTACTAAAATGCCTGAACACCCGTTCAAGTCGAATACCAAGTTGAAACCACAAATTTTAATTCAAAGTCTAACCTTAGTGACTCCCGAATTCAAGCGATCGTCTGTAACCATGGACACGGCTATTCGAATAGAATTATCTCTGCATAGGTGTACTACTTTACCTACACGACTCGACTAGCCCGTATGCCATCGAAATTAACACACTTCCTATGGTGTGTCGGCCGGGGAAATCGAGATTCAGTATTTTTCGGCAAGAAAGTGGTATTAATCCAGGTAACTTAGTACAAATGACCGATAGAGCTTGCTAAGCGGGTTCACAAGTTATGTTGGATATACCTATGCAATGTAAATAACAAAAATTGGTGCTCCCATGCACACTATAGAAAATTACATCGGCTCCTACGAACAAATGATCAAACACAAGTGTCCTCACACCACCTAGGGCCCAACCCAATCAAAACCTTCCCCCTACTTGACCAAGCAGCTCCCAACCCGTGTGTGGTAGCATGAGTTTTACTAGAATCAATGACGTCACCAAAGTTCGGTCCTTGTTAGTTCGGGCAAGTCAACCACATACCCGATCTCGTGCACGAAGGCACCCTCACTAGCAACAACTTGTCCAGACCCAAAACTCTTTTAAAATAACAAAGTTTAACTAAAAAAACAGATATAAAGATCTGAAATAAAAAGAAGATAAGAGAATTTATGTCTCCCATAATTATCGAGTTACTCCCGACAATCAATCTACCGTATCTAGACTTGCATAGCTAAGCAAACCTAACTTAGGCATGTAGGTACTAGAATGATTCAAGGACAACATCAAGAATAGGATATATCTAACTACACATCACAAAAATAGCAACACAGTAAAATTAACATGCAAGCAATTATCATTGCACTAACTTATCAAAAACTGAGATCAATATGATGCAAAAAGAAAGTTCAAATAATGCTTGCCTTGCTAGAACTTGAGTTGTTCGCTCTCAGTGGCGTAAGAGTCAATGTCAATAGCTTCGGAATCTAAAGAATAAAGATATCGATAAACACCGAGAAATACCACAAAAATCAAATTGCTAAAAAATGCATGATTTTTCTACAGTAGCTAAGTCATGATTTTAGATGATTTTAGGTGCAAAAATTATTTAATTTGGATTTAGTATGTGAAAGTTAGGGTGGTTTGAATTTCAGATTACTAGAAAATCCAAATTAATTCCAATGGGTTATTGTTCACCGAATTTAATTATTTTCCCAAAATTTACAAAGTAGTGATGGGTACAAGGATTACATAGATAAATTAGGATATCAATATAAGACCAAAATAATTTGGTTCATCTCATTTGGAGTTTTTATGAATTAGTTATGAATTTTCTAAGTTAATAGCATTTTCTAGTTCAAAAATAACTCAATTTTGGATCACTTTCTAAAAACTACATTTTCTAGAATGTAGACAGGTTTGAAACCTATTTTAAAAATAAGTTCACTTAAAATGAAAATGATCAAAAGTGGTTTCACTAGATTTAGAGTTAAGATGATTTAGTTATGCATTTATAAAGTTAAATGTAATTTTTCCGTACGCAAATAAATCATTTTCAGATTTTCTAAAGCTATTATTCCTTTTCTTACCGAGCTGCGCGCTAGCCACAGTCACTGATTGGTGGGCTCTGTGAATAGTGCATTTCTTAATTTTCTTCCGATTTAAACCACAGACTGACTTGTGGGACCCGTCTGTCAGTGGTCGTAGCGGCTGTGTGGTCGTATCGACTACGTGTTCATGGAGACTGAGTGGTCGTAGCGGGTAGTGGTTGTAGTGAGCAATGGTTGTAGCGACGGAGTGGTCGTAGCGATTGAGTGCTCATAGTGGGCAGTGGTCATAGCGAGCAATGATTATAGCGACTGAGTGCTCGTTGCGACTGAGTGGTCGTAGCCACGGTGTCGATCCGTGTACGACAACGAGAGTTCTCGTCCCATGTGACACGACCAAGACTTGGGATAGATGCGCAAAAGTAGTGCACACCTAAAGTGAGTGGTGGCGGCAGCTAAGATGGTCTGTACCGACGGCTAGCCAGAGAGGGGTGGAGCTACAACTATGGCAAACACACATGCAACAATAAAGCTCCACAGTGTCCAAGATAGCAGGTGCCCGAGCTTCTAGGGACTACCAGGAGGCTACCTAAGTGAAGAAGATGCTCAGGGAAGCTTGGAGCAGCTCGGAGGTGTACCGGCGTCGAAGAAGATGACGGTAGCGGTGCAGTCCAACGAGGAGAGAAGACCCTGAGCAATACTAAGACAAGTGAATGATCGAGATATGATGAACCCGAAGGTCCTATTTTTGGCCCGATCTTAAAATGAGAACAATAAACTCGGTAGTCGTCGCTCAACTCTCACGATCCTAGCTACGAACACGCAAGGCTCGAAACCACACAATCGCTGAACTGATTGACAAGTCGTTATCAACCGTGCACGAATACCCGTATGACCTAACCACGAAGGTTGATTCCTGCATACACCGAAGAAACACGCAAGAAAAAGATAAAGCAATCTGAAATTGCAAATAGGGACTAAAATATTGAATTGAGTTGGGATTTTGAAGCGGTATTATGGTTGGTCTAGTCGACACAAGCCAATACATGAAGTTGCAATAAGGCTAACTTTTAACTAAACAAAATCTGAGCAAACTAGAGGGGGTGCGACCTCCTTAAATAGGGGATGAGGAGCCACACATCTAATAGAACCAGCGGGGCGGGACTAAATTCGCGGGTTACTGTTCAACAGGTGGGCCACCGGCAGATGGGCCAAGTTCAGTACGATTACAAAGCCCAAGTTGGCCCAAACAGGTGATATGACATCTTCTTTTGATGATTGCGGTCAGTACAGAACGAATTTGGAGGTGAGGCCGGATCCGCTGGAAAGAGGACGAAATAAGCTTTCTATCAAGTACTCGTGAACCTCCAACGGACTCTGTATGTGAAAGTTATGCCCATTTGAAGTTGATGCTATCAGGCTGATTCCGAACTGATCTGACCAAAACATATCCAGCTTGGCACATGCAGTAGCACCATGGCTTGTAAACATAGTACCATGGTATGTAGACATAGCACCATGGTATGTAGACGTAGCTCGATCCAATTAGGTAATATGGTCTTGTATTAGCCGAAAGTCCTATTGGAGAAGATGTTATTGAAGTAGAGGATGCAGTGCAGCAGATCGAAGCAGTAGTTGCATCCTTAGGTTTGATGTCCTCATCAAGATAGCTCAATGATCTGATGAGGATGCTATAGGAACAAGGAATCGACAAAAGCTTTACCGACCGGAGCTGGAGATGAAGAATAGGGTTCTTCGCCCGATAAAGTGAATCTCCTCAAATCCACAAAATCCTGTCATGCAAATGACAAAATTGATTGAGGGGTTTTTCTTCTCATACCCAAAGGCACGATATGACGCGAAAGATTTAGGTTAGAACCTACCGAACGTGGAGAAGACACGATAATGTCCTGCCGGTGCGTGCTCTGGAGCTGCTGAGAGCACGAAGATGGTCCGGGAGCTACAAGCAAAGAATAGAGCTCATAATAAGCAAAATGGATACGACATTGATCCTAGATAAAAGGGAGACCTTCGGTTAGGTGCTCACCCGACAATGGAGCATAGGCGAGTGTCCCTCTCCTCAGTTGAAAAGAGAAGTAAGGAGAACTAAGGTTTGGAGGGGGTATTATGCCCAGGTGTTGACAGAGATGGAGGCAGTGAGGAACATAGAAGCTCCAAGAAAGGTCAAAATGGGCGGTGGATTGACAACGTGAGCATCGTCCAACGGCTCGGGGCAGAGCAGCGCGGCCGCATGAGCTCGGCTCCTGCGCGCGCCTGCCCGAGGAGGAAGGTGAATACGACAGGTGGGACCACCATGTCGGCGGTAGCGAATAGACGCACCAGGGTTGGGTGCGGGTCGGTGCAGCTAGGGGGTTCAATCGAGTCAGTTCCCTCGGGTTGGACTCGAGTCCGGTTCAAACCCGAGGAACAATATCGAGTTGACTGGTTTTGATTCAAACTCATTCTACTTTTATCAGGGTCTTAAAAATAGAAATAATTTTCCTAAAATCCTGAGATAAATCAAGGGGGTTTCTAGGAAGGTCTAGTGTCCATAAAAATTATTAAACCTTACTATTCATGATAAAAGTTGTATAGTTTAAATTCAAACTTTAGTGTAGGTCATTGTATTGAGTTTAAATTTTCTGAGGGTTGAATATAGTCCCATAAATCTGGGAAAATTATATTTATTCATGACAATTAACATAGTATTTGAATAAATTATTTCCAGATGATGATCAAATGTTTCTTTCGAGAGTTACATTTTGAAGTGTATGTATAGTCTTTATATGAGATTTTCCAAGTGCAATAAATATGATAATGCTTGATTTTGGGGACGTGACAAACCTCCCCCCTTACAAAAGATCTTGACCCCGAGATCTCGGTAGGGTGGAAGATGGATAGAGAGGTTCTAAGAGAGGAAACAACATTTGTTGTCTAGCGCTAAGGTGTCCAAACACGGTTACAAGGAATGGCTCTTACATTTTTTCTTTCCATTACTTTGTTTAACCTTTCCATTCTTGATTCGAAGATACTTCAAGAAGAAGGAAATAGATCGGGATATTCTGTTCGCATTTGATCTTCACACTCCCAAGTTGCCTCATCTTCAGTATGGTTGCACCACTGAACTTTGATGAACTTGATGTTACGCTTCCTCGTATTGCCCTCCATTTCTTCAAGAATGCGAATCGGTTGCTCCCGATAAGAAAGATCGGGTTGCAGATCGAGTTCTTCCAACTCGATTACTTCGATTGGAACACGAAGACACTTCTTTAGTTGTGAAACATGGAATACTCTATGCACATCTAAAAGTGATGGTGGCAATTCCAATTGATAGGCCACCGATACCAGTTTCGCTAGAGTCCGGAATGGTCCGACGTAGCGAGGTGCCAATTTGCCTTTGACTTGTAAACGATGTGTCCCTTTTACCGGAGAGACTTTAAGGTAAACATGATCATCCACCTCAAAACTCAATTCGCGACGACGACAGTCGGCATACGACTTCTGATGAGATTGAGCCGCCCGAAGTCGCTCACGGATGACACGAACTTTCTCTTCGGCATCATCCACCAAGGTTGGACCATAGAATGGTCTTTCCCCGGCTTCGGACCAGTTCAAGGGTGTTCTACAAGCTCTCCCATAAAGAGCCTCGAAGGGTGACATTTGTATGCTTGATTGGAAGCTATTGTTGTAGGAGAACTCCGCAAACGCTAAGCATTTTTCCCAATTCTTGCTATAGGATAGCACACACGCTCGGAGAAGGTCTTCCAAAATTTGGTTCACCCTCTCGGTTTGTCCATCTGTTTGCGGGTGGTAAGCGGAGCTAAAAGATAAGTTGGTCCCAATTGCTTGATGTAAGCATTTCCAGAAGTGGGATGTGAATTGAGGACCTTGGTCTGAAACTATCATCTTAGGCACACCGTGGAGACAGACGATTCTTGAGAGGTAAAGCTCTGCCAGCTTGACCGTGGTGTAAGTGGTCTTGCCAGGAATGAAATGGGTGACTTTTGTCGGACGATCGACAATCACCCATATGGAATCAGACCCAGCTTGAGTCCTTAGGAGTCCGGTGATGAAGTCCATCTCAACCTCCTCCCACTTCCACTTTGGAATGGGCAAAGGTTGGAGAATACCCATTGGCTTCAAGTGCTCGGCCTTGACTCTTTGGCATACGTCACACTCGGTAACATATTGCGCTATTTGTCGCTTCATTTGACTCCACCACAGTCTCTTTCTTAGATCTGGATACATCTTGGTACTCCCAGGATGTATAGAGAATTTAGAGTCGTGAGCTTCCTTGAGAATCAACTCTCTCAACTTGCGGTCAAAAGGCACCACCATACTGTTCCCAAACCATAGGGTGCCTCGTGCATCTTCGGTGAAGCATTTGGCTTTGCCTTACTTTATTTTTTCTCGGATTTGGGCCACTTCCAAATCAATCTTCTGGGCATCTCTAATCTGGTCCTCTAATGTGGATTCCACATTTAGGGCAGCAAGAGACCCCTCTTTAATTATTTCTAGGTGCAGACCTTGCATAGCGGCACACAAGCCTGCCGAAGTGGGAATTATTGACAAACAGCTGCATTGAGAGTTTCTGCTCAATGCATTGGCCACCACGTTGGCTTTCCCTAGATGATAATGAAGTCCCATATCATAGTCTTTGATCAACTCAAGCCACCTTCTTTGCCTCAAGTTCAGGTCGGCTTGGGTGAAGATATATTTTAGACTCTTATGATCGGTTTAGATCTCGCAACGATTACCGATGAGGTAATATTGCCAAATCTTCAAAGCATGGACTATAGCTACAAACTCCAAGTTATGCGTGGGATAATTAGCCTCATGAGGCCTCAATTGCCTTGAAGCATAGGCTACAACTCGGCCCTCTTGCATAAGCACACAATCGAGCCCGTGGCGAGAAGCATCGCAGTAAATATCGAAGCTCTTGTGGTCATCTGGCAGAGTGAGCACCGGAGCTTTGGTCAATAGGGTTTTCTTCTTCTTTAACAGCCGGGTCATTGGCCTCGCAATTTTGGAGAAGTTCTTGATGAACCTGTGGTAGTAACCCGCAAGTCCGAGAAAACTGCGGATGCCAGTGATGCTCTTTGGTTGTCTCCAGTTCAGTACATCTTGCATTTTGCTAAGATCAACAGCGACACCTCCTTTGGATAGTACGTGGCCCAAGAAGCTAACTTCATGAAGCCAGAATTCGCATTTGCTGAATTTGGCATAGAGTTGATGTTGATGAAGCTTCTCCAACACAAGCCTCAAGTGTTGCTCGTGTTCTTCATTAGACTTAGAGTAGATGAGGATGTCATTGATAAACACGATGATGAACTGGTCCAGGTACTCCATGAAAATCGAATTCATGAGGTTCATGAAGTATGCTGGTGCATATTTGTCAAACCAAAAGACATGATAGTGTACTCGTACAGACCATAACGAGTAGAGAATGTTGTCTTCAGAATGTCTTTAGTTCTAACTTTGATATGATGGTAGCCCAATATTAAGTCAATCTTAGAGAATACGTGAGATCCACTCAATTGATCAAACAAATCATCAATCTATGGAAGCGGATACTTGTTCTTGACTGTGACTTCGTTTAGCGAACGGTAATCAACACACATTCGCAAACTCTTGTCTTTCTTCTTGACAAATATGGCTGGGCATCCCCAAGGTGAGGAGCTCAGTCAAATAAAGCCCTGTCTTGAAGTTCCTTGAGTTGTTCTTTCAGTTCAACCAACTCATTTGGAGGCATCCGATACAACCGCTTTGAAATGGGCGCAGTACCGGGTGCAAGCTCAATGACGAACTCAACTTCGCGATCAGGGGGCATGCTTAGAAGTTCTTCGGGGAAGACGTCTGAATACTCACATACCACTGGTACCTTCTCCAATTCAAAGGAGGTACTAGATTCCAAGGCTTAGAGATGAGAACTGCCCACTAAAGGTGTAAAAATGACTTGATTGTCGTCATCACTTGTGACTGAAATAGACTGTTGAGTACAATTGATTTGCCCTTGGTTTTTGGACAGACAATCTATCCCTAATATCACATCAATACCCACTAAAGTTATTACTATTAGGTTTGCAAAAAAGTTAACCCTTTGAATCTCTACTTTTATGTCTCGGCAGACTTGATCGGTTTGGAAAACCAATCCCGGCGACTGGATCTGATAAGGTGGCTGAAGTGTATGAATTTTAAATTGATGATGTGCAGAATAATCCATTTTGATGAATGAATGAGATGCTCCTGAATCAAATAAAACTAAAGCTGAGCAAGAATTTACGAGAAGCGTACCCAAAACAACTTCGGTTGCGTCGCTTGCCTCCTCGGTAGTGACGTGGTTCACTCGACCATGTGTAGGGACTTGAGGGGGAGTAGATGCTGCCCTCGGAGGTGGTGAGGGTCTTGCCGGAGCTGGTGGTGGTGTAGGAGCTTGATAATTTCGGGGCATCCCTCGCTGCCTCGCGAGGCATTGGTATGTATAGTGGCCGAGGCGGCCATAATGAAAGCAAGTGATGTTGGGCTTGAACGCGCTACTGTTCTGGGTTTTTTTGCCCCCACCATACTGCTGTGCCGCTGGTGGAGAAGGTCGAGAAATTGTCATTGGAGGCCTCGGTGGTACCAGAGCTTGGACACGGGATGTTTGGGGCGGTCCAGTATGCTGCCAAGGAAAACTGCCACTTGCTGAAATTTGGGCAGCTCTCTTTCTCTTCCTCGACTCATCCACTACTATACTTTTGTGTTCCACCACTATGGCCTTATTGACCATGTGCTAGAAGTTCCTAAAGTTATGCACAGCGAGAGCTAGCTGCATCTCCTCTGTCAAGCCGTTGATGAACCAGCTTTGACAACGCGCGTCCGTGGAGACGTCATCCGGAGCATAACGAGCTAAGAAGTTAAACTTGTGCAAGTACTCCGTAACACTCTTCATTCCTTGCTTAAGGGCAAGGAACTATTGTTGCTTGATCATTAGCACCCCCTCAGGGATGTGAGCCTCACGGAACTCGTCCCATGTTGGAACGTCTCCGTTGGGTTGCATGGCGAAAAAGTTATCCCACCACGCACTTGCGGCACCTTCCAGTTGATAACTGGTGAGTAGGACCCTCTCAATGCCAGTGCACTGAGCGATCGCTAACTTCTTCTCTATGGTGCAGAGCCAGTCCTCCGCCTCCATAGGGTCTTTAGTGCCAGCGAAGGTTGGAGGATTGGTTTGCTGAAAGTCAGCGAGTCCTCCACGAGCTCAATGTGCAGTGGCTCCTCCTGCTGGGGTGGGAGCTGGGGCGGTGTTATGGGCAATGGCCTCGAGAATCCATGTCTGATCTATGCGGTTCCTCTCAATCTGGGCCAATACCTCTGCCATTGTGGGAGGTGGTGGAAGCACTTCTTCGGGTGGTTCGCCTTGTTGATTTTGTTGGTGAGAAGGCTCACCCTGCTCTCCTCGAGCATAAAGCTCACTCGTGGCAACAGAACGAGGTCCCCGGGATGGAGATCCCTCATCATGCTGAGCTCTAGAGTGGGTGTTGGGTCCTGCCATCCTGTTGTGACATGGATGGTTAGAAAAAGACTAAAGACAAGCTCTAATGAGTGTGGAACAAAATCTGGACAGCAGGCACAATGTCCTTAACTAAGCATGCATAATGATATGAAATGCACAAAAACTTAACACCAAATGGGTGTACAAAGGCGCTAAGACCAGTACAAGATCCATTAACTCAAATCATAGTTTTTCGGTACAATACATTCATATAAGCCTGTAGGCGAATGGTAACTACCCGAAACAAAAGTTATTGCAAGAAAACATCACGAGTTCGACAACCATCAATCTATTACATAAATCTAAAGATACATGCTCGCTGGACATATGTCCAGATAGCGAGCTTACTACTCTAACCTTCTAAAGGTTCCAATTGAAATTCACCAGAAACTCACTCAACCAATAATACCCAAGTGATCCCATGTCGTCGGGGTCCTCTGGATTGGTGAGGCGTAAGGGTGATCCTATATCAATGATGTGTCCTCCTGCAGGTCCCGACCTCTAGACGCGAGAGAATCCCACTGACATGCGGGCTTGACGTCTCAGCCCACACTCAGGTACTCGTCCCCTAACTTCTGAAAGACGGTAATTCGGGGGTGCAGAAGCATATGGAGAAACCTCATTGTCCCCATAGAGCACGTGTCGGTCCACGAGCTCCATGTTGCATAGGGGTTGCAAATGCCTTGAGCCACAACGAGATGACACTGCGTCTCCCATAGCTCATGCATAGTGCAACGACGCATTTGGTCCATGATGTGAACCATTCATGCCAACTGTCGTACTTGAGGATCCTCCCCATACGGAATCTCGACGAAAATGTTCACCTCCATGCCACGAGCCTGTAGTGGAAAATAGTTGTATGGCGATTGAGCTAACTCCGTCAGGTCATGATGAAGATGGCTCATGGCCACACGAGCTACCTCCTGCAATGCTATGGCCTCAGAGGTGCTGATGGAGGCGGGGTTCCCGATCTTTCGATAGGATTGATAACTATCGATTTTGGTGGAGGTGACTCTCGTGATCCGACTACAACCGTACGACGATGCTTGCGCCTTAGCAATCGTTGAACCAACTCCGCGACATTATTGACCGTGCTGGACGTGCGATCAACTTGAACACGAGGTTCAATTCCTGCGAACAATCGAAAAACTAGCAAAAATAAAATATAGGTAATCTGATATTGCAAATAGGAATTGTAGTATAGATGGTATTGAAAACAAATGTGGGTTCCCGAAGGCTGTCTTGACAAGTGGTCGTCCGACACAACTGAAGAACAGAAGTTTGCATAATGGCTAAACCTAAACTCAACGAAATACCCATTCTAGCCAGGGGATGGCGGCTCCTATATGGGAAGATGACCAGGGGTGGTGGCCAGGGAAGTGGACGCACGCCCCTAGGGTTACAAGGCCTATGGGCCCAAGAGGAGGTGGCGCAGCACCCTTTTTGACTTGGGCAAAAAAAATAGATGTGAATTGTTTTGTTTATTGTGGCTGGCTTAGTTGGAATTTTAAGCTAAGGTTGGATCCATTGAAAAATAGACTTGATAAGCTTTCAATGAAGTCCAAGAACGTCACAAACGGAGTCCGTATGAAGAAGTTACGGCCGTTTGAACTTAGTGTTGTCGCAGTAGTCCAACTCGAATCCAGAACGAGCCCAACTCGAACTCTTGCTTGGCTCGGACCCAAAGTGACGTGATGACCTCCATTATGCCTCCTATGCTTGTCCATAACTCCACATACCTCTCCTTGGTCCTTTCCCATGTTCCTAAGCACAATTAAATCACTTGCATTAGGTAACGATTTATTCTCGGTAATATATAAACCTATGAACGAATTCACCTGATGATTAAGTTGGCGAGCACGAGCTAAAGTAATTGGTCCTTGTAACATTGGTTGTGGAGCAGCTGTGTGTGTAGGCGCGGTTGTATCCAAGTTAGGGATGTCCTCATCATCCTCCCCTTCTTGCATTTGAGTCGTCCTCGACTCAAGCTCATCCTCTTCTCCCAAGTATGGCTTCAAATCTGCAATGTTAAATATGGGACTAACCCCAAAATCTGCAGGCAGGTCAAGTTTGTATGCATTATCATTAATCTTTTCTAACACTTTGAAAGGACCATCAGCTCGAGGTATCAATTTTGACTTTCTCAATTCAGGGAACCTATCTTTTCTCAAGTACAACCAAACAAGATCTCCTGGTTCAAAAGTTAAATGTTTTCTCCCCTGACTACCAGCAAGTTTATATTTAGCATTCATACGCTCTATATTCTGCTTAGTTGTCTCATGCATTTTTAAAATCAATTCAGCACGTTGTTTAGCATCAAAGTTCAATTTATCCGAAGATGGAATAGGCATTAAATAAATAGGAGCACGAGGCACAAAACCATAAACAGCTTCAAAAGGGCACATCTTTGTAGTAGAATGCAATGAACGATTATAAGCAAACTCAATATGAGGCAAGCATTCTTCCCACATTTTAAAATTCTTTTTCAACACAGCCCTAAGAATTGTAGATAAAGTTCTATTCATAACTTCAGTTTGTCCATCAGTTTGGGGATGACAAGTAGTAGAAAATAATAGCTTAGTCCCCAATTTAGCCCATAAAGTTCTCCAAAAGTGGCTAAGAAATTTAGCATCACGATCTGAAACTATAGTGTTAGGCACACCATGCAAGCGAACAACTTCACGAAAGAATAAATCAGCAATATGGGTAGCATCATTGCTCTTATGACATGGTATAAAGTGGGTCAACTTAGAAAATCTATCAACAACCACGAATATACTATCGCTCCCTTTCTTTGTTCTAGGCAATCCTAAAACAAAGTCCATTAAAATATCTTCCCACGGAACGCTAGAAACAGGTAGAGGCATATATAAACCATGAGGATTAAGTCATGACTTAGCTCTTTGACATGTAGTGCAGCGAGCAACATAGCGCTCGACGTCCCATCTCATCTTTGGCCAAAAAAATGATCAGCAAGTATATCCTCCGTTTTCTTCACGCCAAAGTGTCCCCATCAGCCCGTCTCCATGCGCTTCCTGTAACAACAACAAACGAACGGAGCTAGCTGGAATGCATAGCTTGTTAGCTCTAAACACAAACCCATCATTAACGACAAATTTGTTTCACGTTTTTCCTTCTGTACAATTCAACAATATATCTGTAAAATCAGCATCATGCACATATTGCTCTTTAATAGTCTCCAATCCAAAAATTTTGAAGTCAAGTTGTGAAAGCATGGTATATCTCCTAGACAAAGCATCAACAATAACATTCTCCGTTCCCTTCTTGTGTTTTATGATATAAGAAAAAGACTCAATATCATAAGTAGAATAGTTAAAACTAGGCCCACTCAATTTCTCACTGAAGTATGCTATAGGTTTACCTTCTTGTAGCAATACGCCACCTAAACCAATTCCGCTAGCATCACATTCTAGTTCAAAAGTCTTATTAAAGTCAGGGAGTTGGAGTAGTGGTGCATGTGTTAACTTATCTTTCAATGTGGTGAAGGCATTCTCCTGTGCGGTGCTCCAAACAAATGGCACGCCCTTCTTGGTGAGCTCAATCAATGGTGCAGCGATGGTGCTGAAATCCTTCATGAAGCGGCGGTAGAATCCAACAAGTCCTAAAAAGCTTCGTACCTGTGTGACCGTGTTAGGAGTCAGCCAACTCTGTATTGCTTCAATCTTGGCTTGATCAACTTCAATTCCCTGTGGAGTAACAACATAGCCAAGAAACGCGACTCGATCGGTGCAAAAGGTGCACTTCTCAAGGTTACCAAATAAACGTGCATCATGTAAAGCATTAAAAACAATACGTAAATGGAGTTGGCATTTTTAATCGCTTCAATTTTAGACTTACGTTCACAGGAGTTGGCCAATTTTTAATCGCTTCAATTTTAGACTCATCTACTTCAACTCCCTGTGCAGAAACAATATAGCCCAAAAAGATGACACGATCTTTGCAAAAAGTGCACTTTTCTAAGTTACCAAATAACCTAGCCTCACGTAAAACTTGTAGAACTTGTCTAAGATGGTCTATGTGTTCAGATTCGCATCATCAGTAAATCGAATATCATCAAAGTACACAACCACAAATTTACCAATGAAATGCCTTAAAACATGATTCATTAAGCGCATGAATGTACTAGGTGCATTAGTTAAACCAAAAGGCATGACTAACCACTCATACAACCCAAATTTTGTTTTAAATGTTGTTTTCCACTCATCCCCTTCATGCATCCTAATTTGATGGTAACCATCGCAAATCTATCTTAGAGAAAATAACAAAGACACTCAATTCGTCTAGCATATCATCTAAGCGAGGTATAGGATGACGATATCGAATTGTGATATTATTAATCGCTTGACAATCTACGCACATACGCCATGAACCATCTTTCTTAGGAACTAAAATAACAGGAACAACACAAGGGCTTAAGCTTTCACGTACATACCCTTTGGAGAGAAGCTCTTGTACTTGTTTCGAATTTCCTTTGTTTCTCGGGATTAGTGCGATGCGGTGGTCGGTTCGGCGACGCTCACGGAATCAAGTCGATCTTATGTTCTATCCCACGGATTGGTGGTAGCCCGGTGGTACCTCGGTGGAAAGACGTCGCCAAGTCCCGCAAACCACAAGCAACACCACTAGGAAGAGAAGACAAGTCGTTAGTCGAAAGCAAGGCGTCTTCGCATAACGATACAAAGTGCACCAAATTGGGATCTTCGCTGAATTCTCTCATCTCGATTTGGTGGCTAACATCACTAAATTCTTTCTCGCTCTTTGGCGGTCTCAACGTGCATCTCAATTTTCTCGCATTGAAGAATTCACAATGCATTTGCGGTGTAAGCGGCTTCAAGATGATATCCATATTGTTCCATCGAAATGTGTAGCGATTTGTCGCCCATCGTGAATAGCAGAACGGTCATATTGCCATGGCCGTCCCAAGAGCAAGTGACACACCGTCATAGGCACTACATCGCAGTCCACAATGTCGGTGTACTTCCCAATAGAAAACGTCACACGCACCATATAGTTCACCATCACTTCCTCTTTGTCGCTCAACCAATGCACATGATAAGGACGTGGATGCGACAAGTACTTCAAACCCAACTTATGACACATATCCTTGCTGGCCAAGTTATGACAACTCCCACCATCAATAATCACTTTGCACACCTTACCCTTATCAAGTTTTGCCTGTGCGAAACAAATTGCACCACTGTTCTAGTGACGGCGATGGCATCACACTAAGCACCTTGGGCGTGCAAACAATGGAATACTGCTCAGTGTTAGGAAACTCAGGATCGCACTCACATTATTCTATGTCATCAGTGCGCAAGACTGGCTGTGTATCAGGCGACTCATCATCATCGGTCAAACATAACCGCCATCCTCCGTGATAAGCATAGTTCTGACATTGGGGCAGTCCCTCTGAAAATGGCCAACACCCTTGCACTTGTGGCAAATAATATCACGTGAACGGCTTGTCGACCCCATAGACGAGGTCGCACTAGCAGCAGGCGCCGCAGGTCGACGCACCGTCTTTGTGTACTCTCGACTTCTTACTTGCGTAGCTGCGCATCGCCAATTGCTGCGGCGGAGTGCTCTTGTTTGGCGAGCTATTGTTATATGGCTGTCCCGATGGGCCAAGGGCGTGAACAGCAACAACGTGCATCTTCAATCACTTGTCGCCGGCAAGCGTGCTTGGTGCGGCGACTCAATCATATCATTATAGGGATGGTGATTGACAATGCGCTTGACAAAGATGATTCATGCCGGCTAGAAATCTCGCCATGGTCATTCTTCATTCTCGCGACATCTACATGTATTATGATAGTTTCCATCTCCTTATGATATTCATCAATTGATTTCATACTTTGTCGCACCGTCAACTTCTCAAACAATGGCGCTTGTTGTGGCGAGGTACAAAGCGTGCCCGCAAGTGCCGCTTCATCCGCTCCCGGTGATAATCGGCAACTTATGGCGCTCCATGCGCTACGGATGAATTGCTCCCACCAATGTGTGGCATAATCATCCAATCCATTGGACGCAAGCAGCAGCTTCTTCTCATTGGAATAGTTGTTCATCCGAAATAACTTATCAACTTTTAGCTCCCATGTGAGGTATTGTTCCACATCTGTACCACCTGAAAATATAGGAAGATTAAACTTGGGCTTAGCGACAAAATCGTCGGCGTCGTCGTGTCGAGGACGCTGCACGTTGTAGCGGTGGTGGTGCTGTCGGTCATCGTAGTCGTCGATGGGGAAATCATCATCCCATTGCTCGACCTCATCAACCCAGCTACGAGGTGCACGATGCACACCTCCTCCGTGGACACCTTGTGGTGGGCCTCCACCCTGGCCGCCGTTGCCTCGGCCACGCCCGTGGGCCTGGGGGCGTGCCGCGGCTGCCATCCCGACATTTGGCGGCACCGCCATGCGACGCGCTTGTCGCTGTCGTCGCTCCTCATCCACACGAATAGCACGCTCCTCCTCGGTCTCATTGTGCAAAACAGCCGGAGGGCCGTGCACACTCGTGTCATCAGCTGGCGCACCCCCACGTAGATTGTGTTGTGCGGACATGGCGCGGAGCTCCAGGAAGTTATTGTTGATGGTCGTGCGCAATTGTGTGACCTCCTCCCCGAGGGTGTTCAGTCCAGTCTGAACTTCCCTGAGTTCATCTCGCACGCCATTGTCACCATCATGAAGTTGCTTTTGTAGCATCTCGCGCAACCGAGTGTACTCGCCCACGTGAACCGCGCCCGGATTAGGTGGATCCTCCTCGTGACGACATGGCAACAACTCACAAACAAGAAACGAGGTTATATCTGGGTTAGTAAAACAAAAGCTCTCTTTACTACGCTCGCAACTCACTGTCCTGAAAGCAAGGCAAGCTTACCGTTCCAAAGCGAATCAAGGGCGGCAAATCGGCAGATTGTGACAATGAACGACCTTAACCCGTAATGTATGAGCGTAACCAAGAGCAAGGAGTACACAAGCGGGTGTAGGTGGAGCTTGGACGGTATGTGTATATCCTATGCAATCTGATATTCAAGGTATTGTAAAGCTAAGTAATGATCCAAGCTAGAGTATTTTGCCTATGTCTTGATCCAATAGGTTTAAGCGAAGTGTATGAACGCACACGCAAAGATAAATGAGACTTAATGCAAACAAAGGAATGAGCTCAAACGGAAATAGAGATAAAATAAGCTCGTTTTGCACCAAGTACAAGGATAGACGCTAGCCAATTGCAACAAAATATACTAGGCGCAAGATTGCTCAAAGAAAATTGAAAACACAAGTGAAACTATGACCGATCTTCAGAGCAACCAAATTAGGCGCGGATCAACTCGAAAAAGGATGGCGTCTTCACGGGGAACCTTAGAATCACTTGTAGAGGGGCTCTGTCAATTTTGAGCGAATTCGGAGAAACTTGAATTTTTCTCGGTTTGCGGACCCTTTTTGAGGCCCTAAACGACCTTTTTTGGGGTCGAAGTTGCTGCGCGTGTGCCCGATGGCTTATGTGGATCTAAAATCCCCAAATTTCCCGGACTTCTTCTTTTTTGGCTCTATTTTCCCGTTTCCTTTCCAACGGATCAAGAAACGCTCCAATCGGAGGTCGTATGCAAAAGTTAGCTGTTCACACACTTTTTTTTTAAGGTCGCAGCTCTTTCTATTTGCGGCTGCCTTTTCCTTCTTTTCTCTCTGCTTTGCTCCCCATGGAAGTGCGCAACCCTCACAAATCAGCAATGTGTAATCAACGTGAATGAGCAGCCCTAGGTGCAATATCAATAGCTAGTCTCAAGATGAAAGGATATAAGTGATGCACAAGGATGCCAACGTGGTTTGACCAATGAAGAAGTAGAGGCCCGAACTCCAGTGGACTCGGATGGGAACTTCCCAAGATATGGACTCGGACTCTACTTCCCCAATGGAATTCGGAAGGGACACTTGTAGGACCGATTCGGATACCAAAAGGAAGCAAGGGTTTCCAATCCGCACGGCCAAGCTGTCGACGGCGCACGGGTTGGCCGACCACAAGACAGTAGGCTAAAGTGGATGCGAAATACTCTTTTTGGGTGCTAATTGAGGAGTTCAATCAGCAGTTTTTTTTAACAACGATTAAGAAACGCAAAAGGAAAACACACGGATCAGCACTAAAACAAAACTCTAATGGATGAAAACTTAACTAAACACACAAGAAATAACAGATTAAACTACGGTTTTGGTATTGCAATTTTCGGTTTATTGGACGATAGGACAGAAAAACAATCTAACTACGGGTAAAGAAATTCTCACCGAGTAAACCTAGAATCTGATACCACATGATACGGGGGAGGCCCGATCTTCTCAGTGAGGAACCATGGATAGTTGATGCGAAGTAGGCGATGTCGCTAGCTGAACACTCGCGCCAATGCACGAACCCTCAACTCTTCGGAATACACCCAAAACACACCGGGTAGTTGTTCGTCGCGAGACCACGAACGACGAACGCCAAGTCCCCAATTCCCAATGAAACGACGGCTTGACCCTGGATTGCAGAACAAAACAATGGATCACCTAATTCTCTCTCAAAATCCTCGCATGAACTCTAGTGTCGAAAGAACAAGCAATAGCTATGTTTCAATCTTATGCATAAACTGGTCTAATGGATACAAAGGAGGGGCAAGGTTACTTAAGGTGCCCTGCACGACTCACGCACGGCTTAGGGCCGGCTACAAATGCCGAATCAAACTCTAATTCGGCTAAGACCCAAAAAAACACACAAAAAGGAAAACCTAACTTAAATCCGTCACATTGTTTCGGTCATAGAGGCGCGACCGTATGTCTTCTGAAGTTGGGGCCATACCCATTGTGTGGGCCTTGGAATAAGCTTTCAAACAAGTCCAAGAACACCCCAATCGGACTCCGTATGCAAAAGTTATGGCCTTTTTATTACAGCCCTGTTGGGCTGTCCCGAACCGAATCCGACTTGAATTCTGAGTTGATTCCGAGATGAATTTCGGTTGGGCTTGTGGAGGATCCGAATTGGGCTTGAATTCTTGGGCCTTTCTCCTCTTGGTTGACCCACGTGAGCTTCTCCTCCATTGCTTTGGCTCCGGCCTCCCTCTCCTCCCTCTCGGTTCCAAAGGCTTCACAATGTTCAAACCTGAGAATGCACAAAACATTTGCATAAGGTAGTACCCAATTCTCATCAATGAAAATAGAAGATTCATTAAGAAACAAAAGCACCTATTGATTTAGAAGTTTAGCTCTTGCTCTAGTCAGTGGACCAACATGCACTTCTGCACTTGTATTATTTGTAGCTTCACTTATGGTGTCCATCTCAGTATGTGCGTGACCACCAATAGGGAAAGATGTATCAGTGTTAGGGATGCCCTCATCACATCCACAAACTCTTCCTAAGCTTCTACCAAGGTGACAAATCTTGAGGTTCATGTCAATTTTGACAAGCAGTCCTCATGAGATCGTCTGGATCATCAAACTATTTCCAAGTTCATGTCTATGACATGCAGTCTCGTGAGAGTAGTTTGGCACATTTTAAGCACAAGACAATCTTTAAATTTGATTTTTCATTTTTCACAAGAGCAGATTTAGATTCTTAAAAGAACAAGAAGCTCAAGTAGTGATCACTACTAGATTCAAGAGCTAACACAGCAATTTTGACAGGGCCAATGTCACAAAAGGATCACTAATTGTGCAACTAGCTAAAAGATCCACAAATTACAGTTTTTAGTTCAAGTTGTCTTAAAGTTCTAGCTCAATCAGCAAAGACTTAGCTACACATATGAAAGCATGATAATTCTAGCAAGTCAAAGAGCTAGACATGGCATTGAGCAGAATTGAAATACTAAAGCTCAAGAGGGTAATAAGCAAAGCTTCATCAATTTTAAAAGACAAGCAGAAAAGCTTATATTACAATGCATCTTTTTGTGATTTTCATATGAATGCAATATGATACAATGAGATGTGAGAAAAACTCAAAAAGCCTAAAAAGATCAAAAAGTTCAAAAGAAGATCAAGAAAAGATCAGATGAACAAGGTAAGATCAGAAAAGAACAAACTCCCCCTCAAACCAACCCATAGGGATAAATTACCCCTAACTCACTTCTCAAGGTGGCAAACCTAGTTGGATCTAAAGGCTTGGTGAGGATATCAGCTAACTGAGCCTCGAACTCCACGAAATGTAGCACAATATCACCCTTCTCGACATGGTCTCTAAGGAAGTGATAGCGAATGTCTATGTGCTTGGTTCTAGAGTGTTGCACAGGATTTTTAGCAATGTTAATAGCAGAAGTGTTATCACAGAAAAGAGGAACACTATCAAAAGCCAACCCAAAGTCCTTAAGAGTGGACATCATCCACAAAATCTGACCACAGCAACTAGCAGACTACATATTGACTTCAGATGGATTGTGCAAGAAGACTGCTTCCTAGAAGACCAAGAGACAAGAGAAGTGCCTAAGAAGTGACAAGTGCCTGAGGTACTCTTCCTATCTAGCCGACAGCCCTCAAAATCAGAATCTGAAAACCCCCGAATGGACAAAGAAGAAGAACAGGAATACCAAATGCTATACTGGAGGGTAGAATGTAAATACCTGAAGATGCGCTTAACGGCTTGGCGATGGGAAGTCCTCGGAGGCGCTGAAAACTCGCCTGCAGGCGCCGCAAAGTGAATGTCCGGTCTTGAGGCCGTCAGGTACAAGAGGGAGCCGATCATGCTGCGGCACTCGCGTTGATCCACGGTCTCCTTCCTCATCTGGATCCAAAATAGTCGAAGTCGCCATGGGAGTGGCGATCGGCTTGCAGTCACTCATCTCGAAGCGCTTGAGCAGATCCTTGGTGTACTTCGTCTAATGGATGAAGATCCCTTCCTTGCATTGCTTGATTTGAATCCCCAGAAAGTAGTTGAGTTCTCCCATCATACTCATCTCAAATTCCCTGGACATGGTCTCAAAAAAACTGGAAACAAGAGCATGAGAAGAACCACCAAAGATAATATCATCTACATAAATCTGAGCAAGTAGGAAGTCATTGCCACGCCTAAGAATGAACAGAGTCTTATCTACCTTTCCCATCTCAAAATCATTCTTAAGAAGAAAGGTCTTAAGTCTATCATACCAGGCTCTAGGGGCTTGCTTAAGACCATACAAGGCTTTGGATAGTTTGAAAACATGATGTGGATGTTTGGGATTCTCAAAGCCTGGGGGTTGTCTAACATACACTTCCTCCTCTATAAAACCATTCAGAAAAGCACTCTTAACATCCATCTGATATAATCTAAAGCCCTTAGAAGCAGCAAATGCAAGCAGAATACGAATGGCTTCCAATCTAGCAACAGGAGCAAATGTCTCATCAAAATCTAACCTCTCAACGTGGCTAAAACCCTGAGCTACCAACCTAGCCTTGTTTCTAACCACAGAACCATCCTCATTTTGTTTATTTTTGAACACACAATGGGTTCCTATCACATTATGACCACTAGGAGGCTCTACTAGGTTCCAGACCTTATTCCTCTCAAAATTCTCTAACTCCTCATGCATGGCATTGACCCAGCTAGAATCAGATAAAGCATATGATATATCGCGGGGTTCGAAAGAAGCAACAAATGCAGAATGAGAGTAGAGACTCGGATCGTGGTACCTGGAGCGAGTGACTCGCTCATGAAGATTACCAATCATCTGATCCGGAGGATGACGCCTCTGAATGTGAAGTGGAGCGCTCGGGAGAGATAACATCTCTTCGACCTCAGTAGGTACTGCTGATGATGAAGATGCAGCAGGAGCCTCAACTGAAGGTGAAGTAGTCGTAGCAGGTTCTGGAGCTTGAGCAGAATACCAAAGAATGTAAAGGAGCAGTGTCAAGTTCATCCTCATCTTCTTCAACAAAAATGCTCTCTGTCACATGTAAGTCACCTGAAACATCAGATCTAGCTCCAGGGCTAGTCTCATCAAAAGTGACATTGCATGTCTCCTGGACAATGTTAGTTTCAACATTAAAAACCCGAAAACCCCTTGAATGTGCAGGATAACCCAGAAATAAACCACCAAAAGTTCTTGATTCAAATTTATCTAGGTTTCCTGTCTTGAAAATGAAACACTTAGATCCAAAAACTCGAAAGTGAGAAACAGAGGGTTTTATACCAAATCGAAGCTCATAAGGAGTCTTGCCCAAAGATGGTCTCAAGAAGACACGATTTGCAATATGGCAAGCTGTAGCAATAGCTTCGGTCCAAAACCTCCTCGGTATGCTATACTCATCTAGCATCGTCCTAGCCATCTCGACTAAGGTTCTGTTCTTCCTTTCCACAACGCCATTCTGTTGAGGGACGTGTGGAGAAGAGAACTGATGCTCAATTCCACGCTCAGCACAAAAAGAGGCAAACGAGGCATTCTTGAACTCCGTGCCATTATCACTGCGGATCGCTCTCAAGGCACTCGGAAGTTCAGAAGCCAAACGAAGAACAAGATCACGATAGTGACCAAAAGCTTCATCCTTCGAAGCAACAAAGAACACCCAAGTGTATCTCGAAAAATCATCGACGAAGACAAGAATGTACCATTTGCCACCGATTGACCGAACCCTAGCAGGACCAACAGTATCCATATGAAGAAACTGCCCTGGTCCGTCAGTCATGACCATAGTCACTGAAGGGTGTGAAGTGGAAACTTGCTTGCCATGCCTACAGGGCGCACATACAGTATCCTTGACGGCTTTGAGTTTGGGCAAACCTCTCATGAGATCAAGGTTGCTAACTCGCGTCAGATGATCAAAACCAATGTGCCCCAAACGTCGGTGCCAAAGCCAGAACTCAGAAGAAGGTGTAATCAAACATTTAAGAGAACCAGCAAGAGATTCAGAAAAATCAGCTCCAAAGATCCTAGCAGCTCTATAAATCCCAAAAACGAGCTCACCAGCTGAATCAAGCACCCGACAAGCATTTTTCTTAAATATAGTCTCATAGCCATCAGCAAGAAGCTGTGAGACGGAGAGTAAGTTAAACCTGAGCTTGTCCACAAGGGCGACGTCCTTTAGGATGAAATTGTCGTTCACCCTGATTGATCCCGTTCCTTCAATCCGCCCTTGAGTATTGTCTCCAAAGGTGATGAAGACATCACCTGTCGACCGCGTGAAGGAGGTGAACCATTTTGAGTCTCCGGTCATGTGGCGTGAACAGCCGGAGTCGACGAACCACATGTCCTTCCTTCCGCGGCGATCCTGAAAATCAAGGCACAGAAGAATGATGTGTCTCAATACTGGGGTTAGTTAAATATGACTTGGGAACCCAGTACTGAGACACACGTCTGCGAGTAGTATGCAAAGCAGAAGTGCTATCCTTGATTCTATTTGAGTGTGTGTTATGAGCAATGGTTACACGAACATGAGAATTATTGTAGGGATACGGGTAGGCTACGCTAGCCACAAATCAAAATTTCTACCACGTAAACCAGGATGCCAAGCAAGATATATGATCACAGATCATTATCACTAGGCGCGCAGTGCAGCGGAAGTAGAGTCGGAGTAGCCTAGTCCGACGATGAACGCGCTGATGTAGTGGTCGTAGATGATCGTCCAACGTTCTCGTAGTCGATCGTCTCCTCCAGCAGCTTCCACAGTTCCTTGTGAAGATCACGGATCGTCCTCAGCGCAACAGCGACCGCAGTAGCGCCTCTACGGTATCCACACGTCCAGAGAAGGAACAACCGTACGCCGGTGTGCTAGCATCAAGTCGCACGGGAAGGCTCTCTCAAGAAGATAGCGGTTTAGGGTTTTGGTGGAAACAACTCACGTGTCTCTCTTGTCACACAAAACTAGCCTCAAGCATCTCCTTATATAGTGCCCTGTGTCGGATCCTATCCGAACACTTTTAACGAATCGTATTCGTTCTGGTTTGTTCCATCCCATTAAGTGTGTGACCCGTTAGGTTTATGTGTAATCGGTTGTGACTCGGAAAACCTTTCCGATCACGAGTAAATGCGGTCCCTAGCAGACATAACGATTCCGAATACACACAAATTATATCGGACGAACCTTAATGCAATATGATCTATGACTAGGTCCTCATCACTTACGACTGTGTCTTATCTTTATACGACCGGTTCAGACTCGGTCACGACCAGTTCGTAAACCCTCACGACTGTGTTTCGACCACTCTATGATTTCGTTCGATCGGTCTACGACTTGCTCGTATCACCATACGACTTGTCCGGATCCGATCGAACTAAGCGACTTACTCGGTATTCTCCTTTTGCCTCACGATATCCGGTTTGAACTCGGTGAGATAGTGTGTCATCCATGGACTGCTCAATACTTTCTCGATCGAGTTGTCGGATAACCTTACGTGGTCGAACTCTTCGACCACTAGTGGCACGGCCATGCACTTTCTTTATCCGACTACTTCGAGGGGCCCAGAGACATCTCTCCCGTTATGTTAGGAGGGGCAAATCCCATATCCGACCAGTCACATCCCTCCGCATGTTTCATAGCATACCTGAAAGCTACCTTTATAACTCATTAATGAACTTTTTAATCCATACGGCCTCTTTCGCAGCTTCCGAAGCCGCAATGTATTCAGCCTCTGTCGTGGAATCAAGAACGTTCTCGCTTGGAACTTTTCCACTTATTGCTCCTCCATTTAAACAAAACACAAACCCCGATTGCGATCTGAAATCATCCTTGTCGGTTTGGAAACTAGCATCGTGTAACCATTTACGACCAGCTCTTCCTCACCACCATATACAAGGAATGCATCCTTAGTCCTTCTTAAGTACTTAAGGATATTCTTGATCGCTATCCGATGACCTTCACGGATCGATCGATATCTGCTCGTAACACTTAGAGCATACGACACATCCGGTCGTGTGCACGCGCATGGCATACATGATAGATCCGATAGCCAAGCATATGGAATTCTACTCATTTTGTCTTTCTCATCGATGGTCGAAGGGCACCGAGTCTTGCTAAGATTAATACCATGTGACATGGGCAAGAAACCCCTTTGGAATCTTGCAAGTTGAACCGTTTCAACACCTTGTCAATGTACATGTCTTGGCTTAATCCAATTAGCCTCTTAGATCTATCTCTATAGATTCTTATACCAAGAATATATCTTTGCATCTCCTAAATCTTTCATTGAGAAACTATTTCTTAATGAAGTTTTAATGATTCAAGCATTGGAATATCATTTCGACCAGTAGTATGTCATCCACATACAAGATCGAAACACAAGCTTGCTCCCACTAACCTTCTTATAAACACAAGGTTCTTCTTCATTCTTGTGAAGTCAAACCCTTTGACCACCTCATCAAAACGAATGTTCCAACTCCGAGATGCTTGCTTTAATCCATAGATGGACTTCTTAAGTTTGCATACCTTTCTAGCTTCCTTTGGATCGACAAAACCCTCAGTCGTGTCATGTACACATCCTCACTTAGGTTTCCATTTAGGAAAGCCGTTTTGACATCCATCTGCCATATCTCATAATCGAAATATGCAGCAATAGCTAGAATGATCCGGATAGACTTAAGCATAGCGACGGGAGAGAAGGTTTCATCATAATCAACACCTTGAATTTGTTTGAAACCCTTCGCACTTGGCCGTGCCTTATGAATGTGAACATTTCCATCCATATCTATCTTTTTCTTAAAAATCCACTTGCACTCAATGGTTTTAACATCATTAGGTGCTTCAACCAAGTTCCAAACTTGATTGTCATGCATGGACTTTATTTCGGATCTCATGGCCTCAAGCCATGACTCAGAGTCTGGGTCTACCATCGCTTCCGAATAAGTATTAGGCTCATCATTATTCATTAATAAAACGTCATGCCCATACCTTACGGGCAATTGACGTGGCCTTTTAGATCTACGTGGGGCTGATGCTTCATCTACAGGTTTAACAACATTTTGTTCATCCTGTAGGGACTCAGTAGGAGTTCAAACATTTTCGGATGTTTCCCGAATTTCTTCGAGTTGCACCTTACTCCCACTGACTCCTTTGGAAAGAAACTCTTTCTCCAAGAAGACACCATTACGGGCAACAAACACTTTGTTTTCTTCCCGCTTGTAAAAGTAATATCCTTTAGTTTCCTTAGGATACCCCACAAAGAAGCACTTATCGGACTTGGGTGTGAGTTTGTCGACGTCAAGCGTTTGACATACGCCTCACAACCCCATACCTTGAGAAAAGACAAGCGGGACACTTCGGTCCATATCTCATATGGTGTCTTCTCTCGCTTTTGATGGAACCCTATTTAATGTGAAAGCTGCGGTTTCTAGAGCGTATCCCAATTGCAATGGAAGATCGATTGGCTCATCATTGACCGAACCATGTCCAACAATGTTCGGTTCCGTCGTTCAGACACCCCATTCCATTGAGGCGTTCCCGGCGGAGTGAGTTGTGGAACAATTCCACATTTCTTTAGATGATCACCAAACTCATGGCTCAAATATTCACCTCCACGATCTGATCGTAGACATTTGATTGTCTTGCCAAGTTGATTTTGTACCTCATTTTGAAATTCCTTGAACATTTCAAAGGATTCGACTTATGTCTCATCAAGTAGACATAGCCATATCTATGAAATCATCGGTAAAAGTTATGAAGTACTGAAAACCACCTCTGGCCGAAGTGCTCATAGGTCCACATACATCCGAATGTACAAGGGCCAACAAGTCACTCGCCCTTTCACCTCTGGTCGTGAAAGGTGCCTTTGTCATCTTGCCAAGTAAACAAGATTCACATGTTTCAAATGATTCAAAATCAAATGAGGTTAGAAGACCATCTTTATGGAGCTTCATCTTGCGCTTCTGATTTATATGACCAAGTCGACAATGCCAGATAAAAGTGGGATTCATTTCATTGGGTCGAAGTCTCTTAGCATTAATGTTATAGATAGGCATATCCTCAAGATTCAAAACATACAATCCATTCATCAATGGAGCATGGCCATAAAGCATATCTTCAAAATAGATTGAACAACAATTGTTCTTTATTCTGAATTCATAACCTTCTGCTCCTAAACATGAAGCAGAAATAATGTTTTTGCTTAAGGCTGGAACATAATAACAATTATTTAGTTCCATAACTAATCCTGAAGGTAAAGCTAATGGTAAAGTTCCAATAGCTAATGCAGCAACTCTTGCTCCATTGCCTACGCGAAGATCAACATCTCCTCTTATCAAAATTCTACTCCTTATTAGTCCCTGCATCGAATTGCAAATATGAGCAACCGATCCGGTATCAAATACCCAAGAACTGGTCGGAGAAGTGGCAAGATTAATTTGTATAACATTTATACCTGAACTGGAAGTCATACTTCCTTTGTTCTTTTCTACCAAGTACTTCTTGCAATTTCTCTTCCAATGCCCAGTCTCATGACAATGGTAACATTCTGTCGTCGCTTAGGACCAGTTTAAGCTTCTTAAGCTTAGCCTTGAGACTCTCGATCTCATCTTTAGTCTTTCCTTTGCCTTTTCCTTTCCCGACTTACCCTTCTTCTTGAAGGTGTAGTCTTTGAACCATCATCACATGATTGGAACTTTTCTTGATGCTCTCTCAAGACCCTTAAGCATACCATGTAACTCGGTCATTGATTTCTCTATGCCATTCATATGAAAATTCAATATGACAGCTCAAAGCTCGCAGGAGCGATTGGAGAATCACATCGATAGCCAACTCTTGACTAAGGAAAACCAAGCTTTTCCGGGCTCTCAATGAGACCAATCATTTTGATCACATGAGGACCGACGGGTTACCTTCGATAGCCTACAAGAAAACAATGCCTTAGAGGTGTTGAACCTCTCTCGCCTTGCTTGATCTGAAACATACCCTTGGACTCACAATCATATTGTAAGCATCCGTGGTCTCATATTGCTTCAAGCTCGAGTTCATGGTTGCAAGCATTAGGCGATGTACATCGATTGCGTCGTTGCAATGCTTCTCATAAGCATTCTTTTGATTCGAGTAGCATCGCACTCGGTTCCTCGAGATAGGGATTCTCTAGAACATATTCCTTCTTTTCTTGTTTGAGAACAATTCTCGATTCTGAAAACCATCAATAAAATTTGAACCATTCAACTTTTCCTTTTCAAGAATAGATCGCAAATTAAAGGTAGGTGCGTAAGAAGTAGTAGGTGCCATGATCTACAATGTAAAATATATGCAAAGATTCAAAGACTATGTTTATGAAAGATCTTCTATTAATCATATATGTCGATGGTTATGTTCGACCAGTCTACGACGACTCGTATCACCATACGACATGTCGGACTGTCAGTATCACATACGACCAGTGGTCGAATTTTTAACTTAACAATAGATAACAGAAGATACTCCCACTATAAACCATGTTTCCCTCAAACAACATATAGTGAGTCCAAGATCCATAAGTCATTAAGTTCTAGTGAGCTTTGGCATCACTGCTAGAAACCTAGTGATTTATGGTAGACAACCTCTTGCCAATCATATCGTATATGACTCTTGTTTGTTGGATGGCATCATGATACCCCGGCTTCCAACACCATGCCTCAAGGCCCAAAACTATTTTGATAGCCTTGTCAAGTCAAACCAACACTATGCATGTGGGTGTCCGACACCCACCCCATCTTATTAAGATAGTTAATGGCACCCTACTTTGGTAGACCTGCCAATTAACGATCAAAATCGTGATAGGTGCAGCAATTGGGAAGGCATCAATTTTACTTAATTTTCTCGAGGGAGACTATTATATCATGTCAAAAACATCTAATGATAAAATAGCATAACAGGAATAAACATAAATATTCACAGATAATCAAATTAAACTGTGAAATAGTATGGCCCTTAACATGTCGATCTCCATCATCATGCTCCCTGTTCTCCGACCACCATGCTTGAAGTTTCCGATCGCATTCATCTACTAAGCATTTACTCCTAAAAACTAGTAAAGAATTACATACTATCTATAACGCACGGTACGAAAAACCAGCACGGCGGTCCTGCTAGCCGATTAGCGGGCTGGGCTCGAAGAGCGGCTACCATCGGTCGAGGGCAGCACTCTCGGAAAATTTCCCGAGACATGAATCTCATTCATATATCCGAGCCATGGAAATCATCGGATTAATCATATTAACCCTGTCCCGAACCAATCTGATCCCTGCCTTGATACGACAACACACTGCGACGTACTCCGATGGCGGAACTCCGACCGGTAGGAGTATCACGCAAGATAGTCAAAAAAACAAGTCGAGCGAATCATATGGTGCTCTTAATATGTGCCTCCTCGAAAAACCCATCTTCTATCGCCGAACAACGATCGATCCTATCGACCAGTGCCTAGATCGTTTCATACATATGAACCAATCTAGGTTATCGGACCAAACCGATAATAGATCCAATCTACTATCGCCACATATGATATCTGCGACCGATCTAGATCAAAAACTATGCAAGATGGCTCGATACCATCGTAGGGATACGGGTAGGCTACGCTAGCCACAAATCAAAATTTCTACCACGTAAACCGGGATGCCAAGCAAGATATATGATCACAGATCATTACCACTAAGCGCGCGGCAACGGAAGTAGAGTCGGAGTAGCCTAGTCCGACGATGAACGCGCCGATGTAGTGGTCGTAGATGATCATCCAACGTTCTCGTAGTCGATCGTCTCCTCCAGCAGCTTCCACAGTTCCTTGTGAAGATCACAGATCGTCCTCAGCGCAACAGCGACCGCAGTAGCGCCTCTACGGTATCCACATGTCCAGAGAAGGAACAACCGTACGCTGGTGTGCTAGCACCAAGTCGCACGGGAAGGCTCTCTCAAGAAGATGGCGGTTTAGGGTTTTGGTGGAAACAACTCACGTGTCTCTCTTGTCACACAAAACTAGCCTCAAGCATCTCCTTATATAGTGCCCTGTGTCGGATCCTATCCGAACACTTTTAACGAATCGTATTCGTTCTGGTTTGTTCCATCCCATTAAGTGTGTGACCCGTTAGGTTTATGTGTAATCGGTTGTGACTCGGAAAACCTTCCGATCACGAGTCGAAGTGGTCCCTAGCAAGACATAACGATTCCGAATACACACAAATTATATCGGACGAACCTTAATGCAATATGATCTATGACTAGGTCCTCATCACTTACGACTGTGTCTTATCTTTATACGACGATTCAGATTACTCGGTCACGACCAGTTCGTAAACCCTTACGACCTGGTTTCGACCACTCAGGATTTCGTTCGATCGTCTACGACTTACTCGTATCACCATACGACTTGTCCGGATCCGATCGAACTAAGCGACTTACTCCAAAGTATTCTCCTTTGCCTCACGATATCCGGTTTGAACTCCGGGTGAGATAGTGTGTCATCCATGGACTGTTCAATACTTTCTCGATCGAGTTGTCGGATAACTTTACGTGGTCGAACTCTTCGACCACTAGTGGCACGACCATGCACTTTCTTTATCCGACTACTTGAGGCCCGAGACATCTCTCCGTTATGTTAGGAGGGCAAATCCCATATCCGACCAGTCACATCCTCCGCATGTTTCATAGCATATCCGAAAGCTACCTTTATAACTACCCGATTCTGAGTAGCGTTTGGCAACCCCTAAGAGTGCTATTACACATGTAGGGAACCATCTCGATCTCGTGTCTAAGGATTATACATCATCATTGCTTGAGACCAACTAATGACACATAGAATCATAACAATCTCTATAGTGTCTCAAGGTGGGTCATTCCAACTCCATGTTCTCTAACATGTGTTTACATTATTGATTTGATATCCCCATATCCATGACCGGTGAAACATGATCATCAATCAATACATGTCTTCGTCGTAGAGTCACCGTGTTCCGATCAATGACATTCGACTGTGGATACTTTTAGAACGACATCATATAAGTCGAAGTGTTTCACCAACAAGTCACATACTCGTTGATCTTCAGAACTAATGATTCATTCAAGGAACAGAATAACATTTATTCAAGAACTCATAAACATAGACGTGATACAATCATCTCCATGATTGCCTCTAGGGCATATCACCAACAATTATCCTGTCTAGGAACATGATGATGATGAGCATGTGCAATAAATCCTAGTCCAGGTTTCTTCTTTTCTAAATGACCATTTCTCATCAAAGCTCTAGGTTGATGAGATGACATTCTAGCAAGATTTCTTCTAGCATTTTTTAACCTACGCCAACAAAACTCAACCAAATGCCCATCCTTCTTGCAATAGGTGCAATGGTACTTGGTACCACTGGGAGAAGCACCTTTTGACTGAACAGATGGTTAGGCAAAACCTGCAGATTTGAAAGTGGTCTTTGCAGGTTGGGTATCAAATTCAACTAAGCTATTTTTCAAAATTTGAATGCCACTAGATTTGTCCTGGGCAAAGTTGTATCCTAACCCTTGCTTCTTATAAGGAGTTTTTGACTTGTCAAGAATCATGTTTAACTGTTTCTTACCTTTAGAGAATCTTTCTAATGTGTCCTTAAGGTAAGCAATTTCTTTTCCAAAGTTAACACATGAATCACAAGTTTTAGCGTTAAGCTTCTTCTTATAAAGAGCAACTTCAAGCTTAAGAGCTTCACATGAAGCACAAGTAGCAGAATTAATATTGTCCTTAAGCTTGGCATATTTAGCTCTAGCTGCTTCTACAACATCATGTACTTCACGTTCACGTTCTAAGGCCCTCTTTGTTTAGGCTTAAGCTTTTTGGCTTATAGCTTAAAGCCAGCTTTTTGGCTTAATTGGCTTATAAGCCTCTAAGCTTTTAAGCCAAACTTTGTTGTTTGGTAGTCAGACTTTTTGTAGGATGTTGGCTTATTGAGTTGTGTGTGAAGGATGAAAGGTCTGAAATGCCCTTAAGGGTTTAAAGGGTCTAGTTAAGCATGTATTTAAACAATTTTTTTTCATGGGATCTGAAAATATGACGATACATGCATTTGTACATATGAAACAAAATGGATATCGCTCGTAGTGCATGCGTGTATTTATTTTGGGCATTACGCAACGGAATAAATGAATATAGAAATGTCAATATCAGTAAACCAAACAAAAATAACACAGTAACAAAATAATATTTAATCATACATGATGCAATTATCTTGTCACCGCAACATATATATATCATATTAATGTAATATATTTACCCTCTTGCGGCCATTAAAGAAGTAGCAATAGTATCACGAAAAACACCCATATCTCCATCATCGATTGCTGATCCATTGACATTGTGCCCTCCAAATGATATAGTTTGTATATCGTTTGGATCATAATCTTCGTCAAGATCACATCTCTCAAACAGTTCATCACGTAAAGCACTATTTCTGATGAAGTTGTGTAACGCCATACATGCAATTATAATTTTCGTTTGAATCTTCATTTTGTAACTTGGCAACGCCAACAAGATTCTCCATTTCATCTTCAACACACCAAAGGAACGCTCAATCACATTGAGCGTGATTGAACACCTCGTATTTCCCACTCGGTTGTCGACCATGGCGAAATTCTGGTAGATGGTACTTTTGGCCTTTGTAAGGAGCTAAATAGCCCTTTCGATTGGGATAACCTGCATCAACAAGATAATATCTCCCTGCATACATGAAATTTATAAATGTTGACAATACAAATTTTGAATGTTATCGTAACAAATATTTATATGATTAAAGAACTACTTACCTTCAGGAGGATGTGGAAACCGGTTCGAATACTTGTCCAAAGTGTTATTGAAAATCCTTGTGTCATGCGCTGAACCTGGCCAACCGGCGACAACAAAGGTAAACCTCATGTCAAAGTCACACACTGCCATCACGTTTTGAGACGTATATCCATGACGACCAGTGTGGGCAACCTGCTCATCTGCAGGAACAACAACAGGTACATGTGTGCCATCAATTGCACCTATGCAATTGTTAAAATGCGGCGTGAAGCGATTATCTAGAAGTCTTGGATGCACTGTTGTGAACTCTGGATCCGTTGGTCTAATATTATCTCCAGATAAAAGATAGACACATTGCAAGACTTCACCAAACTTCCTATTGATTGTTTCTGTTGACCTTTTGAAGCGGTTTTGAACTTGAGTAATCGATCGAGGCCACCAACCTGTCCACAAGAACATAGCCAAAGATTCTACGGAAGTCATAGTCCTAGTTGATTTCAAGCCATAATTTGCAACCAAAATTTCATGCAAACTATCAAAAACAGGCCTACTCATTCGGAACATCGAGTAACAATCCCTCTCATCACCCAGTTGCTCAACAACCCATTCATAACCAGTTAGGAGGGGTTGTCTCCTCTCCTTTTTGTTTAGATAAGTGTCGTAGTAGTGCATACCTACATAACCCGCTGCTGCAATAAATTCCTGAAATGGTAACTTCCTCTTTTTTGTTTTTTCGATATCATCTTTGCTTAAATCGTTCTCGATGGTGGAACCATCAATGTCACTCTCAGTGGTTGAACCATCAATGTCACTAGATGAACTCATCTACAAATAATAACAATAATTAGTAACATAGAACATGACATCAAGACATCATTTAATTGTGAACACAATAGAAGATAACAATCAGATGAGTACGACAATAACTGAATAGTTTCATCCCCATTATGATTTAATTGAGAATACATTTAAAGGTAACACTAATACGAGTACGACATAACTGAATAGTTTGAACCCCTTACAAGATTATCACCGAATAGTTTTCAAATTACAAAAATAACAAAAAAAGATCTAATCTTTCTTCATCTTCAAATCAAACATCCTCCTGAGCCAATTCATCTTTACTTCATCGGTATTCATGGTGACAAACACTTCCCGATTTTCTAATTTAGTAAAGAGCCTTGTCGCAATGAAGTGTTCATCACTTCCAGGTACTACCCCAGCCTGAATAGCTACATCCATAGCTTCCGCTATGGATGGACCACTCTGAACAGGGCCTTTTGCCATAATATCCACCATGCGCTTGAAATCCCTAGCGATGGGATTTTTCTTGTTCTTCTTTGGGCTAGGATTAATATTATTTGCCTTACGCTTCGCAATGATCTTCGGTTGCGTGCAGATGACCTCATTGTTCTCCCCATCAGCGGCGGCGTCTTCCTCGCCATCCTCCGCACAATCAATGTCCACAATGGTTTGGTCTTCTTGTGTAGGCTCACCCGGGATGGCTGAAGTGTTACCCGTAACATGAGCCTTGTCAAACATACGATCCATCTCATCTAGGTTCTCAGGTGGTCCATCATGAAAATGTTTAGGATATTGCTGAAGATATTTTAAAAAAACTGTAGTTAGCATAAATTTAAATATGAGATCAAACACATTAATAAATAGACATTTCTGCAATAACTACCTTGTGCTCCTTCCACCAAGCATCAGATGCAGATATAGTTCCTTTTTGATGATCCCAACCAAGCCCAGTTGCTTTCTGTTTCAAATCGTTCCACAAGTTGTATTCTTTCTTCAATGTTTCCCACTTATTTTTTAATTGTTTTTTGTCGTGCTTTTTCCCTGTCCTTTCAAAAAACTTCAGTTGAAGGTTCTTGTAACTCTTGGTATTCAAACATCCCAACGGCCTATTCCCAGCACCAACTTCCTCAGCACAGATCTGACAAAATGCCCTGTTGCTAAATGCATCCCAAGTTGCCTTGCTGATAGCAAGTAGCTCCATCTATACAATTTACAACTAATAACAGAGTATCAAAACATAGAACATATGCCCCATTTCAAAATTTAATTGTGTATGCATCTAGAGCATATATGCATGAGCTAACTTGGTAAATCTATAATCTTACTGAACTTGAAATTGTGTATGCATCTACTGCATGAGCTAATCTTACTTCCATATGCCCCATACAACACTAGAGCAAAAAAATGTATTATAGAAACCAGCATAATTGCTCAAAAGTCAAAACTTGGTAAACTTCCTTAGCATATATGCATAAGCATTTGCTTTGCTTTCTGCTGCCCAAGCATACATGTGAGGTGAGTCACTTGTAAATAGCTTTTGTTGTCCAATTCAGGGAAGGGCCACATGCATGAAGCGCTTGGTGGTGCGTCAATGATTCAGTTCAGGTCGGCAAGGGGCGATGAGCAATGTCCCATGTGCTCAAATTTGTACTTTGCAGAGAAAATGCATGTGATTGTGAGACATGCAGAACCATATATAGTTCCTTACGACTTAAGAGAGAGCTATTGCGATCCAAAAGGGTGTCTCCCTCTGAAAAACTACTAGAAAAAGCACATGTCCTGCATACGCACTTGCAGGTTCTTGCTTCGTTTGCATTGTCAGATCAAATTGATCACGCATACTCCAATTTATCTCTACCTCATCATCTCTCATCAACCATCCACCATGATATCCCCACCTCCTCACCAATACACCCCAGATTAGAAGCAAAATTTCTACTCTACTACTTACCAGCTTGCTACTCCTAATAGGTAATGAAGACAATACTAGATACACAGCACTAGAGCAAAAAATGTATTATAGAAACCAGCATAATTGCTTAAAAGTCAAAACTTGGTAAACTTCCTTAGCATATATGCATGAGCTAACTTCAATTTGCAATTCTATAATCTTCATCAACTTGAAAACACCGAAGTTGTGTCTTAATGCGTATAAATGCTACACAAATACATTTGGACACCAAATCGATTAAATCAGTCTATACAATTTATAACTAATAACAAAGTATCAAAACCATACATTGGTCGCTTTGATGATTCACGTGGTTAAGAGCTACTAAACACTAGCCATTCGATCGGTTAGAAGCAGTTGTATTGGTTAATTAGTAGGCATATAACATTATAAGTTTCAAACAGAAGCAAGGCATTAGGGTGGCAATATCTCTGTCCTAACATGGCAATGCAACTACACGTCATTTATTTCCCCTTATCCAGCAAAGATGATAGTACAATAACCACATTACTAATAAGATATGCTCACTCAGAAAACACATTTAAAGATCCAAGCTAGAATTGAAGAAGAACATCACAATTTACCCTTATCCTCGTTGTCCTCTGTCAATCAAAAGAGGTGACATCAAAACCATACATTGCTGATTGAACTGACTGAGACTTACTGGGGGAGGCGGCGTCGGGGTCGTCGGGAGGAGAAGGCGAGGCAGGGGAGGCGATGTCGTCGTCCGAGGGGCCGGGAAGGGAGGCGCCGGCGTTGGGGGAGGGGGCGACGGTGTTGGGGAAGGGGAGCGGAGGCGGCGGCGTTCGGGGAGGGGAAGGGAAGCGGCGGCGTCGGGGAGGGGAGCGGCGGCGTCGGGGGAGGGAAGGGGAGGCGGCGTTCGGGAGGGGAAGGAGGCGCGCGTCGGGGAGGGAAGGGAGGCGCGTCGGGAGGGGCAGGAGGCACCGCTTTGGGAGGAGCGGCGGCTGCGGGAAAACGAAGGAAAGGAATCGGGGGAGGGGAGGATTGATCTGAAAACACAAAGGATTTTTACTTATATACAATGGCATTTTGCGGGTAATTTTAGCGAACTTCAGTGGCAAACGGTTATTCTATTCCGTAAAAGCTAAAAAAAGCATCTCTCCCCTGGCTTATGGCTTTTAGGCTTAAAATGGCTTAAACTTATTTTAAGCCTAATAAAAAAGCCACCTCTTTGTTTAGGCTTAGGCTTTTTTGCTTTTAAGCCAAACAAAAAGCCTAAACAAAGAGGGCCTAAGTAGACAGAGCAAAAGCTAGATTCAACCATATCAGAAACAACCAACTTGCTAGACTCTAAGCATTTTTCACAAGGAGCAGATTTAACTTCAACTAGCTCAGTCCTAGCATTTTCAAGTTGTTGCAAAGCAATATCATGAGCGGATTGCAGTTTAGCCAATTCAGAATGTAAAGCATTACAGGATGAGCATTCATCAGATTCAAGACTCTTAGCATCTAATGTAAGTTTATCTACTTGTGACTCTAACTCCTCATTCCTAGTCATGATGAATTTTAAGGCTTTATCCTGACCTAGAATTTGCTCATAGACAGTTTCACATCTAGCAAAGAGAACATCATAGGAGGGAGATACCTCATTGTTGTCATCGATGTCGTCGGAGTCAGCCATAAAGCACATGCCTGTGAAGTCCTTGGCCTTTTCCTTCTTGTCTTGAGGGAGCTCCTCCTCCTTGTCCTCCTCGCTCCCGGAGTCCACATCGCTCAAGGATCGATCTCAAAGAGCGGCAAGAACCCGGTGAGCAGCCTTCCTGAGCTTGGCATCATCAAACTTGGACTTGCGTCCCTGAGGCTTCTTCCAAGCTGGCTTTTCATCCTTGTGGTTGCTCTTCCCTTTCAGTTTGGGGCAATTTGCCCGGATGTGATTAAGCTCTCCACACTCATAACAAGTCATAGGGCCGCCTCTCTTTTTGTTTCTTATATTGTTGTAGGCCCGTGTGAACTTCTTAATTAAAAGTGACATCTCGGGCTCAGGAATACTTTCAAGATCCTCTTCTTGGATTGCAGATAAAGAAGCAAGAGAAACTCCAGAAGAAGACTCAAACGACCCATCAGAGGCTCTCTTGAGCGGGTCTGCTACCAAAGCCATGTTATCCTTCTTAGAATGGTCACTCCTCTGGATCTCATGAGTCTTGAGCTTGCTATAGATCAGCTCCAAAGTCATATCAGAGAAGTTGACATTTTCCTGAATGTCGGTAGCCTTTATCTCCCACTCCCTGGTGTTGATTGCAGCCAAGAGATGGGTGGCATTTTCAGACTGGGTAAATTCAATACCAATAGCCTTCATCTGATTTATCACTGTGTTGAAGCGACTGAAAATGTCATCGATGCTCTCTCCAGGACGCATCTCGAATTTGTTGTATTCTCTTTTATAGACCGTCTGACGCACTTGCTTGATTTGGGAAGAACCCTCATGATAGGTTTCGAGGGTCTTCCAAATCTCATGTGCGGTCTCGAGATTGCAAATCCTATCATACTCCTGTCTACCAAGCCCACCATACAGAAAATTCTTTGTCTTATGGTCGTTAGGCTTCAGAAGCCGGCGTAGCAACCTCAGGCAAGATGAGCGGAGCTCGAACAACCTTCCATACACCTCGTCCTTCGTTCTGAAGAAAGACACGCATGCGGTTCTTCCAAAAGGCATAGTCATGCCCATCGAAGATATGCGGTTTGGAGGAGTACTTATCCATCACCAAGTTCAGTGACCGGTTAAGATCAAGATTGAACTAACCGGGCTCTGATACCACTTGTTGGACTGAAAAGGCGACTAGAGGGGGGTGAATAGGAGCACTATCTATTTTTCACTTTGATCGGATTCAAAAGATGATATTGACTCCAATAGCTATGAGAACTATGAAAATTAATATATAAAAGCGTAGCGGAAGACTTGTACTGAATCCCCTTCAAACCCCCAAAAGAAACGATCAAAAACACAAAAATCAGCATAATGAACAGTACCGGTCATACCGCATGAACAGTGTCGGTCGTACCGCACTCCGGTACAACCGCGTGAACAGTGCTGGTCATACCGCGGTAAATAGTAAAATCAGATGAATGAATAGTAAACAGCATGAAAACGAAAACAAAAATCGACGTAACTTTTGATCCGTAACTCCAAACTTCACGAAACTTAAAACACACCTTCCTAATGATGTTAGGAACCTATTACATGCGACGATCATGAAGATCCTTGCCAAAGTTCCTATCTTTTTCAATTTGAACGAAGGTGGTTCAAAAACTGAGCTAAAAGCAAAATATGATCTAGAGACTTGCTCGTGGGTGATTGATGATCAAGATGATCCTAGATGGGTTCCCACATGTCACAGCAAATTAGATCACGGCAAGAAACCAAGCAAAAACATGCGGATCAAAGAAAGACTCAAAATCACCAAATAGAGAGAAAGAAAGCAAATGAACTCATCTTTGAGAGAACTTTCTTTGGATTGATTTGATATGGTATTGGTTTACAGCCACTCCATCAATGGAGGACAAAGACTCAATACATGAGCACGAAATCAAATCCAACTCTCTAGAACCCTAACCTCCAACTATCAACTCCCTAAGCACAAAATCAAAGGTAGGGTTTACAAGTAATGAAAGGGTTTTAGGGGTGCAGCCACCTCCCTCATCTATTTATAGTGGAGGCCTAGACCTTCTAGAAGAGTAAGCCTAATGGGCTCCCGTTAAGGCCCAAAACAAACGGGTCACATACGCACGTATTTTAAAGCGCCGTCTTCATCTCCTCTTGACCTAATCCGCTTCTTCACGCACCGTCTTGCGCCACGGGTTAGCAAAAGGTCACCAAGGTAGTATTTGGTAAAATTACCAAAATACCCCTTCTCGATCCTTCTCTGAAGACCGAGTCCAGATTGCGCAAAGCACTCGCTTGCTTCGCCACATGTAGGTTGATCCAACGGCTCTCATCATGTCTGCAAGTCTCTCCCATCCGGCTCCCACCGAAACCACCATGGCACTTGCACCGACCCCCGCGCCGCTTGATCCAACGGCCGCACCGAATCGCCTGCTCGGTCACCTTTGTCCATCTTGCACCATGCTTGAGTCCAATGACTTCACCCGGCATCGTCGATCGTTCTGAACCTCAGCTCTCCAAGCCTAGTCCCGATCATCATCGCCGTTGACTGTCGTTGACCACCAAGCAACCTACACAACAATAGACAAGCAAATCAAAACCGTGAACAAGTTCTTCACAACGTGACCCACGTTAGCCAAAACATGCATCATGCAACACATATGCACTGAAACCCATGAACTTGACCTAACTCAAAACCCAACTTCCAAGTTAACAGAAACTTAGAACAGAATCGGTACTACCACCAACCAAGGGCCGGTACTACCGCACTGCGGTCGTACCGCGCATATACCTGCGGTCGTACTGCTTCTCGGGAAATCCAAAGTGGCACAAAAACATCGTCTCTGGAAAAACCATACCGCACTCTTTAGGCTGGTACTACCGCACTGCGGTCGTACCGCGCCTTACACGTCGGTACTACCAATTAACCTGACACTTGCTAAACTTTGCCGAAAACGCATGTCTCGACAAACCAAGAATGACATTGCCAATTGTAACATCATCCTAAGATCTCAGGCATATCCCCATGATATCCACAATATTACCAACTAATAACCAATCTAGGGTGACAAGGAAATATGACATACAAGGCCAAGGTGTATTAATAAATTGGATGATAACTATGCCCAAAAGCATTTAAATACATAATTAAAGTAGGATGCAATAGTTTAAAACAAAGTAATTTGAAAACTGAGTTCAAGATGATCAAAGGTATGAATTTCCTTGGAAAAGGTCTAGATACTGGTCTTGATCTTGAGGTGCTCCTTCTTCTCTAAAATTCCCCGATGTATCGATGTCTACTCGCAAACGAGATAAATAAATAAAATAAATAAATAACAGAGGCAAAAAAAACTCCAAAAATTAAATAAAAATCTCAGATAAATAGAGCTCGAATTTAGATAAATTTTGGAATTTGAATGGGCTCAATCGGAGTTCGGATGCAAAAGTTATGGGCTCTGGAAGTTTCAATCTAAAAGAAAACCCTGATTTTGGATTTAGTGGAATTTCTGAATTATTTCTTAACAGAAAAATCGGATTATTATGCAAGCACGATGTCAGCACAGAATTTCAGGAATAAAAGAAATAAAAGACATTACTGACATGTGGGACCCACATGTCAGTGAGATGGCTCACGGTAGACTAAGTACACCGAGCCTATGGAGTCTGGGACCAGCTCGGGTGGCACGCTCGTGCCCACGCGGCGCTGACGCGGCGCCACCTAGGATGACACGCACGCACACACGCTAAGGTGGCGAGCCACGTGGCGTGACACGTCAAATCGACGGGCGGCGGCGCTCGGGAACCGATGACAACGGCGAACGGTGGCGATCCACCGGCGGTGAGTGGTACCGGCGTGTAGCTGAGGTTATTGCGAACCTCAGGGTGCAACTCCGGGTGATCGGGGTGGACGAAAACGGCCGGCGGCGAGCTCGGAGCGGCGGAGAGGTTTGGCTTTTGTCGGACAGAGGTTCCGGTGAGGTTCAGGCGACGGCGAGGGCTCCGGGAGGTAGAGGGCGCGATGGCGAACCCGGCGGTGCAGACCACGAGGGCAAGGCGACGTCGACGACGGTGCAAAACAGAGAAAAATGCCAGCAGCGAAAAACCCTAAAACTCCGATTGCGGCGGCGCTAGGGCTCAAGTTGCGCAATAGGTTGAGGGGTTCTGGTGCGGACGTCGATGCGATCCCAGGGGTGCCTTTTATAGGGTCCGGGGGCTAGGAAGGCGTGCAGCGGTGGAACCCTAAAAAGAGTCCGAGAGGGCCTCGCGAGAAAACGGAGATTGAAACGGAATCGGGATAAGATTTTTATCCCAAAAGATGCGGAGAAGATAGAGATTGAGTTTGGTAAGGAAATCTAGAAGATTTTGGTTAGGAAAGTCCCGTTGTCGTACGAGGCTTGGAGGTCTTTAATGGCGGACGGACGGCGGAGCTGCGCGAAGACGAAGCCGACTCCGAGACGAAGACCTGACGCGTGGGGCCCACACGTCAGCGAAAGCCCACGCACGTGCACGATCGGACCAAGAGAGTTAACCGTCCAAATCTGATCGAACGGCTCACAATCAAGGGGATGTTCGGGTCCCCGAATGATCACGCCGCATCTGACCGTTCAACCTTGATCGAACGGCTCAAAAACGCTGGTGACGTTCGGGCCGCCCGAAAGGCACAACGCCATCGGACCATTCAAAGAGAATCGAACGATTAAGGTTTAGCGCGCTCGCGCGAGGAGAGAGGAAGGGAGGCTGACATGCGGGGACCACCTGTCAGAGGGAGGCGGGCTCGCTGCATGCGGTGTGGTAATGAACAGCAGTGGGCGGAGGAGGATTTGGGTTGGGTTTCGGCCCAAGAACTTTTCTAAGATTTTAATTAGTTTTTCTATTTTGTAAAATACCAGAAAACCAAATAAGCAATAGAAAATAGCAAATGAACTCAGAAAAATTCTAGAAAAATCTAGAAAATATATCTGAGCACATAGAACCCAAATAAAATAGTTTTGGCTATTATTCATGTTGGGATTATTCACATTAAATATTTTTGATTGTAAAGTCCAATATTAAGCTTTTGAATTAAATTCAAATAAATCCAAATGGTGACTTTTCTCCCTACTAACTATTCAAAAGGTTTTTAAACTCAGAAAATTGGGATGTTACATTCACACAGTTGCAACATTGATGAAATTATATCCATACAATAGAATAGCTAAGAAAAAGGCAAATTAACATTAATAGAAGCAACAAACCTTATGGCCAAGGTTTGCAGAGTTTGTCACGCAAGGGCTTAATGACAAAAACTTGCAGCGAAAAGAAATAATTCGTGGTAGCCATCCGACATGCCTACAAGCAATCGAGTGGAGAACGCATCCTAGTCCGCATAGTCTTCGAAGTATTCTTCCTTGTAGAACTCAGTGTTCCCTAGTTCTTCCTCAGTGACTGATCAACAATGGCGCAAAGTCGTGAGTAAATAAAGTACTCAGTAAGTTGTAGGAAAATGTATGCAAATAGTATTCATACAAGCCTTGAACAAGAATAGCTTTATGACTATTTTGTAGAAAGCAGTATTGATAGTAAATACAGTAAATAGATTGAAAAGCATAATTTTAAAAGATTAAATACATAAGTAAACAAGTTATTTGCAACAACTAGAGAGCACATGTTCACTTCCCAACCATCAACTAGAACTAACTTCTCAAAACCCAACCAAACCATTCCAACATTTTTGAGAAAATCTACCCCTCGTGTGAAATCACCAGGCATTGTCCATAACCGGGGACACGGCTATTCGAATAGTTTTACACACTGCAGAGGTTGTACAGCTTGACCCATAAAATATAATCATCTTATAATGTCGACCATGACACACTTCTGAAAGCTTTTGTAAAGCTCTGTTTGACCCAGTTCTGCTCGCTAAGGTTTCGCCATTCAGGACCCCCTCTTGCGCCAATTTAACAACCAAAATAGAACCGAATCAAAATATTGCTAATTAGTTAGCCAGGTCCACCCCACCCTGGACATGTGGTTGTACGGTAAGACCCAGATCAATGGCGCACAAAGTTAAGTCCTTGGTGGTTGCTCAGGCAAGACTACCTCATCCCATGTGCCTCGCGCACCCTAAAATATGCCTCGTGCATTCCTCCTTTACTACCTGCCCACTCGCCCGAGCGTAAATCATTTTTGTTCACCCTAGTCAAATGGCACCCCTTGCCATGGCATAACAAATTTTAATAACCGTGGCCACACTGTAATACCCCGAATGTTTCTAAGGAAGGAGAGTAAACAAAAAAAAAGTTTTTCTGTAGTACTCCAACTTATTCTAATGAAGGAAGCAGTGAAAAAAGAAATTAGACTTTAGAGGAGGGAAAATCTGCAATTCTTTGGCAACCTAGGCTTCGGGCTTTGGCCCAGGAGGCCCATGAGGGGCCAGAGAAGCGTTGTAGAATGGTGTCGAGAAGTGTCGTGTGCAATGTGTTCTTATTTGAGTTGTTTATTTGTTTAGGCGGTGAAGCTTCGGGTTTAGGAGTACCACCTTTGCCTACTATCGCGTCGCACAGCAGAAGGCAAGTACATTGACGTTTGTATGAATTATGCATGTTGGATGCTTGATGTTCGTACTATATTTTCATTTGATACGTGAGAAGTTCTGATGATTATGTTTCCTCCATATGTGAAATTCATATGTTCAAAGATGATGCTAGTCGTTGTTCATAAATACATTCATGCATCCATGTTCAAGTTCTGTCCACGGGAGTGGAGTCTAAAGTTGCATCCATGTTCATGTTCCGTCCACGGGAGTGGAGTCTAAAGTCCCATCAATTCCAGTATGGGCATGTGAGCCCCACCATTCCAATGTGGGTAGTTTGGACACCCGTATGAAATGTTCTTCATACGGTATTTTGGATCCCCGTATTTCGATAAATACGGGCTTAAGTGAACACCGACGGGTGTTTTGATCCATATTTCTTTATCCACATATATTTGGGATCTCTACTTTGAAACATATCCTTTGAGTATATAAAACTTGTGTAGTTCATATATACTCATATTATTTTATATTCAATTGTGTTATGGGACTAATGTGTGTGCTAAGATGTTTTAGAAGCTCAGTCCCGGAGTTTGAATGATGACATGAAAAGGGAAATGCAAAGGTGATAAAAGATTAACATGGCTCAAGTCAAAGGAGTCATGCATTGAATTTCGAAAAGCTTCTGGAAGAAGTTCAGTGGAAATCGATATGACCGCAAATCATTTGGCAGAACTACCGGTGAACGTTCGGACTGTCCGAACGCATCAACTGATCGTGTGGTCAAAAGACGTGGTCCGAACGTTCAAACAAATCTGAGCGGTCCACGTGGCTAGTTCGATCGGGTGACTTGGTCCGGTCGCTCTTGTGAAGCGGTAGTACCGGAGTTATCTCGACGGAACTACCGCGTCAAGGTAGTACCGCAGTTCCTTGAGCGGAACTACCGCGCACCGGTTGTACCGAACCTAAGTGTACCGAACCTAAGTGGCGGTACGTGTTTTCCAGAGAGGCATTTGTTGCTCTTTTGGAAGAGCGGTAGTACCTCTGTTGTTTGAGCGGAACTACCGCACACCGAAAATTTCGATTCTTCGTGTGGTACGTATTTTCCAAAGAGACACCTTTTGCTCTCTTGGAAGTGCGGTAGTACTGGTGTTTTCTTTGCAGAACTACCGGAGAGCAAAACTACCGCATGATCAATGGCGGTAATATCGCACCTTTCTGCAATGGCCTGTTTATAAGCATTTAATGCAGGTATATTTTGGTAATTAATGTTAATGACATTGTGGGACTAACATTTTCTATGAGTTGGATGAATAGGTCATGTTCTAGGGTAATGAAGACTTTGGATGGCATCATGAGTTAATCATCATCAAGTCAAAGTTCAAGAAAAGGATGTATCATATGTTGATACATATCAAGACGTCGAAGAGGAGATGATCATGAGTTGATCATCAAGAGAAGACTCATCATGTGTTGATAGAGGTCAAGTAAAGGATGCATCATAGGTTGATGCTTATCAAGACAATGACCCGGACTTGAAGTGAAGATATGCGTCATCAAGCTTCAAGAAGATGCTCAAAGCAAAGGTATGACTAGCTAGGGCTAAAATGTGTTCCTAGTCTTTTAGCGGTCTTGGTGTTTGGTTGAAAGACCGCATTGCTAGTATAGGTTGCCGTACTATTAAGAAGGGTTTTGCCTAGTAGCTTGAGTCTCATCATTGTTGATAGCTCAATCTTGCTTGCTCTAGCTCATCGTGTCATGATAATATTATTTGCGAATGTGTTTTGCAAATAGTCGAGGCTCATGCGTCTAATCCTTGTAGCATGTGACTATACTTTGCAAATGTGCTTTGCAAATGGTTGAAGTCTATGTACCTACTCCTTGTGGCATGATCTAAGTTTGCAAATGTGTTTTTGCAAATTGTTGGGATTCATGTATATTCTCTTGACATGGTCTAAGGTTGCTTGTTGCTATTTCCTTAGACTTAGACCATGGTTGTGATTCTCTGAAGTTCTTATGCTTTCTGCATTGATCTAATGTGTTTGAGATCATGCAATCAGGTGGGTTGTGTAGCCCTCTGAATAAGTTTTCAATAGAGTCCAAGATCACTCAATTCCGACATCGGAGTCAAAAGTTATGACCTTTTTACCGAGTGTCGTCTGTGCTAAAAAAATAGCATGCGGAACTACCGTCCTTATAAGAGGGTACTACCGAAGAAAAGTAGTACCGCGGTTTTCACTGCGGTAGTACCGCACCAATGCTGTAACAGCTAGTTTTTGGGCTGTTTCATCTCTAACGGCTAGTTTTTATTATAGGGGCTATAAATACCTCCTTGACCGGTTGAGAGACAACCTTTGGCACTCCATTTCACTCTCTTGAGCTAGTGTGAGCCTCTCCTCTCAATTGTGCATGTGTTGCACGTTGTGAGCAAGGAGAGAGGTCTCTAGTTGCATGTGTTGCATCTAGAGTTGGATTTCGTATCCATTTGAGCTTGTGCATTCGTTGCACGTGGTGAGAGTCAAGCAAAGGGCTTAGCTTATTACTCTTAGTGTTTGCCGACACCTAGACGGCGTGGAGGTGTCGTGTCCGGTGATCTTCTCAAGAAGCTTGTGAGAAGGCCCGACGTATTGTGAGTGGTTTGGTGCTCGCCATCTCCGGAGTGGAGGAAGAGTAACCCCAAGTGGATTTGAGGTGTTTGGCTTAATTCGTGGAGCTGGTCCAATTGATTTGGGCTTACCTCAACGTGGATTAGGGAAGACCGGCAAGTCTCAGAACACCACGGTAAAACATCATTTGTGTCGTTGTGGTTTGCTCTCTTGCGATTTACTTTATACTATTTACATTCCTATAATTAACTTGCTTATATATCTTTGTATGCTTGCTATCATTATCAATATACTTATATTGCTGGTGCACTTAGTAAAGACTAGTTGATTTAAGCCTTAATTGTGCAAAACCGATTTAATTTACAATTCCGCTAAAACTCAGTTTTAGCCAAAAGTTTTTTAAAGACCGTCTATTCACCCCCCTCTAGTCGGCCTCCTCAATCTTACAAGTGGTGTCAGAGCTTGATTTCTCTTTTATTAGACTTAACCGTCTAGAGAGTAATGGATGGCGACTAGTAAAATAGTGCACCTAGGTGAAGCACCTCTATTTGATGGCAAAATGAATGTTCATTGGAAAATCCGCATGTCATGTTATTTTAAGGCCATGGGCCAAAATATATGGCGGATTGTAGATGTAGGCTTTTCTCCTCCATTGGATCCTCTTGCTCCAACAAATGAGGAAGAGAAATGCTTATATCTCGACACTGAAACAACTAACGCTTTATTTAGTGATTTGAGTGTAGAGGTGTTCAACAAATTGTGCAATCTCAAGAACGCTCATAAGATGTGGACAAAACTTCAAGACAATTATGAAATGTCCACTTCAACTAATGAGGATTTTATACAAGAAAGAATGTCGGGAGAAAAATGCTCAATCTCAAACTCCGACAATGAAGAATCCACAAACTCCTACACATCAACTCCATCTTCATCGCCTCATTGCTTCATGGCTAAAGGTAATAAAGAGATAAATGATTATGAGTCTTCATATGATGAGTTGATTAATATGTTAGAAGAGCTAAATGAGTATTTAGGAAAGGAGAAGACAAAATTCAAAATTTTGAAGAAAGAATATGTCTTACTTCAAAATAATTATGATGTTCTAAAAGATGAACATGAAACCCTCCTCCTAAATGAGTTAAGTAATTCTAAGGTGGATATAGGCATTACATGCAATTTATTAGATGATTTGCCTTGCTTAGCTCCTAACTCATGCACTTCATCTAAAGTTAGCATATCCACATCTTGTGATGATTTGCTTGATATGACTTGTTGCTCTGAAATAGATGCTTCTATTCTCTCTATGTCTTGTGAGACTAATCTTGTAGAGAAAAACAAAGAACTCAAGACCCAAGTCACAAAATTGAAGAATAACTTGGAAAGAAGCTACAAAAGGAAGGTCACTCTTGATGACATATTGAGCAAGCAAAGATGCTTGCAAGATAAGAGTGGAATTAGCTTCACTCCCAAGAAAAGGGAAGCAAGACAAGACACAATGCAAGACACACGAAGAACATCAAATGTCTTGATTGTCATGAGAAGGGTCACTTTGCCTCTATGAGCCATAATAAGAAAAATGACAAGAGAGGAATTGGTTTCACCTCCAAGAAAAAGGTGAAGAGTATCCCCAAGCAAAGTGAAAAACAATTCAACAATACCAAATGCTTTGGATGCAAAAAAAATTGTCATATTGTCTCGGTGTGCCCAACTCAAATGGATGACAAGTCAATATCATCAAAGAAGAGGCAAACCGGCATTGAGCAAGAAAAGAAGACAAATAGAGGAAGCAAAACCCCAACTTGTTACAATTGCCGAGAAAATGGACACTTTAGTAAAAATTGTCCCAAAGGTATCACTCATAAACCTATTATTTATAATGATCATTATATGCTTAGGAAGGATGGAAATGGCAATATGTTTGCTAGATGTGTTAGTTCACCTAAAACTATTACAAGGGCCATTTGGGTTATCAAATCTATTGTGACTAACATTCATGGACCCAACCAAATATTGGGTACCGCCCTTATAAGAGAGGTACTACCGAATAAAGGTAGTACCGCGATTTACACTGCGGTAGTACTGCACCAATGCTGTAACGGCTAGTTTTTGTTGTGGGGGTTATAAATACCCCCTTGGCTGATTGAGAGACAACTTTTGGCACTCCATTTCACTCTCTTGAGCTAGTGTGAACCTCTCCTCTCAATTATGCATATGTTGCACCTTGTGAGCAAGGAGAGAGGTCTCTAGTTGCATGTGTTGCATCTAGAGTTGGATTTCGTATCCATTTGAGCTTGTGCATTCGTTGCACGTGGTGAGAGTCAAGCAAGGGGCTTAGCTTATTACTCTTGGTGTTTGCCGACACCTAGACGGCGTGGAGGCGTCGTGTCCGATGATCTTCTCAAGAAGCTTGTGAGAAGACCCGGCGTGTTGTGAGTGGTTTGGTGCTCGCCATCTCCGGAGTGGAGGAAAAGCAACCCCGAGTGGATTTGAGGTGTTTAGCTTAATTCGTGGAGCCGGTCCAATTGATTTGGGTTTACCTCAACGTGGATTAGGGGAGACTGACAAGTCTCCGAACACCACGGTAAAACATCATTGTGTCGTTGTGGTTTGCTCTTTTGCGATTTACTTTGTACTATTTACATTCCTATAATTAACTTGCTTATATGTCTTTGTATGTTTGCTATCATTGTCAATAGACTTATATTGCTAGTTCACTTAGTAAAGACTAGTTGATTTATGTCTTAATTGTGCAAAATCGATTTGATTTACAATTCCGCATAAAACTCGATTTTAGCCAAAAGTTTTTTAAAACCGCCTATTCACCACCCCCTCTAGTCGGCATACTCGATCTTACAATGCCGCTGAAAATTATTTAGTTTTATCATTTCTACTTCCGCTGCTACTTTTATTACTCTGTTGATACTGTTTTTATTTGGCCGGTCAGCCTGTCATGTAATTATTGTAATCGCTTAAGTTAAGTACTATTTTTGCTTTACTTTGCACATGTGAATGTATAGATGTGATATCAATGTTGGAGTTATGTATATTAGCCACTGATCATGAGATTAGTTCGGTGCACACACGAGGGCTTCAGGTATTCGATGTCTGGGGTCCGACATGGAAAGTTTTGTAACATCTTTGTGATTTATTGAAATATCATGTGACAACGTTTTGCTTTAAAATATGTTGTGCTAATATTATTTCTTATTACTGTTTGGTTATGTTCTTTATTATGCCATGTATCCAATTGTAATGTGTAACTTACCTTCATCCTGAAACCACCACCATTGTCTTTGTCGGCGGCGCCGTTGGTAGTGGTAGTTTAATTGTTGGGTGTTGTGTGGCGATTTGGACACCAGAATAACGATAGAAAAAAAATTCTGCACAAAAAAATAAATAAAAAAATTCAATCTTCTCTCGCTAGTTGAACTAGTGACAAAGCCATGTTGCTAGTTCAGCTGATGACAGGAGGTCTATCGCCTGTCGACGGGCGACAGTAGCCTAGATCTGCAATTGATTTTTTTTTACTATTTAATTTTCTATTTTTTTTAAAAAATAATATATATTTTTTTTTCGAAATACCAGCACGCCGTAGGAAGCCTGTTTCGATCAGGACTGCAAAAGCGAGAACACAAAATCAAAGGCCAAAAGGCATAACGCGAGAGAGAAACAATCAAACCCGGAAAAAATCGCGACGCTCCAACCCCTCACCTCCCCCGATGGCCCACGCCTCTTCAGGCGGCGGCGGCGGCGGCGCGCCGCGCCCGTCGGCCTCCCCATCCGCCGTCAACACTCCGCCGTCGGCATCCCTCGACGGTGGCCTCCTCCTCCGCCTCCTGCAGAACCCTCCTCCCCACCCACACCCCCAAACCCCCGTTCTGCCCCCCGGCGGGCCGCACCCGTTCTTCGTCGACCCCGCCGTCGCTGCCATGGGCCCCCTATTCCCCTCCGCCACCCCGCCGCAGCTTCATGGCGGGGGCTTCACGTGGCCCTCCCCCTCCGCCCAGCAGCCGCAGCTCCAGTTCCCCGATCCCCGCTTCGGGCAGCCACTGGATCCCTACGCGGCGCGTGGAGCCGGCGGCTTCGGAGCCGTGGATGGGGTCGCGGGGAACAGGGCGGATAAGCCCAGGCCAGGGGCGCCGCCTCCCGGGTTCGGCAAGGCGTCGCATCTGGCCGCCGGTCGTGAGGTGCCAAATGCGTTTGGTGGAATGCAGAACAGGGAGCACAGAAGGGACCCGAACCACCACCATCCAAGGGGTTTCGGTAGAACGCAGAATAAAGAGCAGCGGACGATGCCGCCTTTCACAGGCGGCCATGAAGCATTCAGCAGACTGCCCCACGGAGAGCAGCATACATCGCCAATCACAGGTGGCCGTGGTACAGCTGCTGGAATGATGTACAGGGAGCAGCAGCAGCGGCAGGATCACTTCTTGTCAAGGACACCACCTGATGTGAATGCCCGTGGACCGTTTGGCAGGATGCCTCGTGGAGAGCAGCATATGCCTCCAATCACAGGTGGCAGGACGCTACATGGAGAGCAGCATATGCCTCAGCCTCCAGTCGCAGGTGGCAGGATACCGCACAGAGGTCAGTGGCAGCAAGAGCCCTGCTTGACAAACATGCCACAAAGTGAGCAGAGGTGGCAGGAGCATAGAGAGGAGAAGGGTCATGCCTCGGGGAAGCTACCCAATGCGAATGGGCGTGAGATGTTTGGTAAGATACCAGTGAAAGAACAGAACCAGGTGACAGTACCTGCTAGCAGTTCAGTTGGTGTGGTTATGAGGGAGGATAGAGGTAAGAAGATGATTGCAGAAGCAAATGGTTTGGAGGATGATGGAATTGGGGAATTATATTTTGATCATGGAGCAGATGGAGGGGTTGTAGTGGAGGCAAGAAATTTGGAAGTATCATATCAGAAGAGCAAGGTTAGATTTGCTGGGAAGAATGAGGAAGAGGATGATTACAGCAAGGAGGAGGATGATATAATTGAGCACTTGGTGGAGACTCTGGTGATTGAGGGCAATGGTGAGGCCAAAGGTGTTGTGGTGCAAAAAAATGGCTCAAGGAGTAAGGTAAATTGGACATTTCCTGGCAGTTTAATATGAAGTTTTAATTATGATTAAGTGCAACTAGTTGATTTGTTTCTTGCATTTAATGCCTAATTCAATTAATTCCCCCCAAAGCCATCATATGTAGCTGTTAATTCCCCTTCCCAAGTGTGTCGGATTGGTTTGTCCTTGTGAGCTGTAATCTGCTGCTATTGTCTCACATTTAAACAACTAAAGGCAATCTTGTCTAATTTGCTATGAGTTGTGGTTCTCATACTACAGTAATGCATTTTTTCTCACTTCTAAACAAGATCACGAAGACAATACCAATTTGACATGTACTTTTGTTCTCATACTAGTAATGCATTCGGTCTAACATTTGAACAAAATCACCAAGATTACCAATTTCGCCTGTGTTTGTGGTTTTGCGTACTCTAGTAATGCATTCGATCTCATCTCTAAACAATAATGTAAAATCACCTAAATATGATTTGTTGAGGCACAAAATGTACAACCTCGCCGTTCTACAATGAAATGAAGTATAAATTTTCGAAACATGTTAATTTGCTCCTTGAATCCAACAAAGATTTGGTATGCCTTGAAATAGTACAAATGTATGAACACAAAAGGGTGGGGTTACCGATTGAGTACCGGTTATTGCTTTTTAGAGAATAGGTATGCATTCAAATTCTGTAGGTGTGTACTGTTTTTCTGCACAGGGATGTAAAAGGAGGTTAGAGAAGATGGAGAGGCATTGAAGCAATGGAATTGGAATATTTTAGCCTTACCATGTGTCCTACCTAATTCAGTTACCCATGGTGGTTGTTTGAGTAAAGTGCACCATAGGTCCCTAAACAAGGTTATTAAGTCGGTAAGTCGACACTACCCTTCTAGTGACCGACTTGCCGACTAGTCGCCAACTAGTCGACAGATACTGTTCACACAGCAAACACAGCAGCACACACACAGCCATACACAAACACCCACACAACACCACACAACACCACACAGCCACACACCACACAACACCACACAGCCCCACACACACATCACACCACACCCACCCACACCCACCACGCAGCACCACACACACCACGCAGCAGAGGAGGGCGACGGCGACAGGGAGAGGGAGCAGAGGAGGGCGACGGCGACAGGGAAAGGGAGCTCGCCGCCGGCCACATCGAGCTCGCCTCCACCTCCCCGACACCGGATCCACGTCGCCTCCACCTCCGCCGTCAGCGACCTGGGAGCTGTGGCTGAGGGCGACGATCTCCGGCCACATCGAGCTCGCCTCCACCTCCCTGACCGGATCCACGTCGCCTCCAACTCCGCCGTCGGCTAGCTAGGAGCTTCAGCTCCCACCAAGGGAGAGGAAGGGCGGCGCTGGCTGTGAGCTGCGGCTGAGGGCGACTATGGGCGACGGCGGCGAGATGGGAACCTGGCAAGTCGAGTCGCTGGACCCAGTCGAACATGCTCCACTGACTTGTCGACTAGTCGACGACTTAATAACCATGTCCCTAAACTTGTGTCACTTGGGTCCCTGAATTTGCGAATTGCACATTTAGGTCCCTAAACTTGTATAAGTGCGTCATAGAGGTCCAAACCACACTTAATTAGCAACTAATGATCGTGTACTAATTCAACCCTATTTAAGCCAAAGTTTGACCACACTAGTGGTAACTAAGTTCAATTGGAAGCTTGTAAAAGTTGTATGATGACATGTGAAAACTTACTTCAAATCCACAAATATTAATTCTCCAAAGATTTCAAATGGCAATCACATGGCCAAATTGTGATGAGCTATGGTGCCATGTTATTTCTAATTGCCAATAAAGTAGGATTTGGACCTTTGTTGACCAACTGATGCATGTTTAGGGACTTAAACGTGCAATTCTAAAGTTCAGGGACCCAAATGACACACCCACACAACTTTAAGGACCTATGGTGCACTCTACTCTTGTTGTTTTAAAGACGATGAATATTGAAAATCCTGTTACAACTAACAGTGGGAAACTACCTAGCAATACTTGTACAGATGTTTTACACCTTCATTCAATTGTTGTGGCATCTTGCTAGGCCTGCTGGATGAATATGATGCAATTGGATTTAAACCAACTATAAAATACTATGGACGTACTCTGATCACAAGTTAATATTCAGCAATAGTCTAAAACTATCTGTCTTGTTTTTTTGGATTGAGATTTATTCATTCAGCAGTAAATTGAAAGTTAAAACCCAGATGGACTGCAAACTGACTGAGAATAATGAAGAATTGAGAGCCTTCACGGTGAATACTGTTGATATGGATACAACTAGCTGACTACATAGTTATAAATAAGAAAGGAATAACAAGTAGTTGAGAAAATATTCTACGTTTATATACAGGAAACCTCTCATGTAATGCGAGGGGATTCATTTCTTCCATTTGCGTTTGTGCACTTCATGTTCTAAAACTGTTTCATGATTACTTCACTTGCTTGTATCCACATGAAAGATCTAGGTCCCTTCATGGATTGACAGTGCCTTTAATCAAAAGCTGAGTCAGGGAACTTGGGCTTATGTAATGAAATCATGGTTATCATGGTGTATTAGGCGATCACGGTGCCTAATAGACGCCTTGTCCACTAGTCGACTAGGTCGTCACCTCGGGACATAATGCGAACATAAAGGCATGCATTAAACAATAAATTATAGAGGTCAACATTAGAGAAGAGAGCAGCAGAGTAGAGTGCATCAGCAGCACTACACCTCTACACACTACACAAACACGATGCACTTCTACTTCTACACCACTACACTTCTACACTAGTGAAGAGAGCAGCAGAGCAGAAGGCATCAACAGCAGAGCAGAGTGCATCAGCAGCACTACACCTCTACACACTACACAAACACGATACATTTCTACTTCTACACCACTACACTTCTACACTAGTGAAGAGAGCAGCAGAGCAGAGAGCAGATCTGGGAGAAAGGGGAAGAGGAACAAAGCAGAGCAGATCAGGGAGAAAGGTGCTGAGCAGCAGAGCAGATCGGGAGAACAGAGAAGCAGAGAGAGCAGATCGAGCAGAGTAGAGAGAGCAGATCGATCAAAGAACATAGAAGAAGAGCAGGGGAGAAGAGGGAGGGATCATACCTCCAGATCTGGAGACAATCATCGAGGGATGGAATGCTGGATTGGAGGGAGGCCCACCGGAGGGAGCTTGGCCGCCGCCGGCCGGTGGCGGCGGCAGCAGCAATGAGGGGCGGCCGCTAGGGTTCCATCCCCAAGTCGCCTCTCTCTCTCTCTCTCTCTCTCAGGCACATGTCTATCTCACACACACAGCCAGCCACTTCTCTCTCTCTCTCTCTCTCTCTCTCTCACCCCATCCAGCTGGCAAGGCGGTCACCCAGACGCTTGCCATGGACTCCCAGGCCGCTATGGACACCCAGAAATCCTGGGCACTCTCCTAACTGGCCAAGGCGAGGCGGACCTCCATGGCGTTCACCCCGGGTTGCCTTTGAGTTTAGGCGACGTTTAGACGATGCCATGACAACCATGAATGAAATGATATGGTGGAAATGTCTTGTCAAAGAAGTGCTATGGCATTGGTCATCAGCAAAGAAGAAAATGTTGTTGTGCTGATGCAAAGATCAGGAGAACATGTTGTTAGATGTAGGTTGTTGTATGCTATGTGTAAGTAAGCTTGTAGTGGTAGGGAAACTTAAATGATATCCTCTTGCATAATTGAATTTTGCTTTGGTAAATTGACTTTGAGGTTGTAGGGAAGCAAACGAAGCTTGGGTTGACAAGCTATTTGAGCTCAAGCTCAAACACAGCTGAGTTTGTACATTCAGTCTGTTAGGGCTGAGATCGAGCCTATTCGAACTTGTTCCCGAGCCTAACTGAGTTTATAATGTACAAATATGCATTCACATATACCAGTTTGCAAGCTCAGTTGAGCTGAGCTCGAGCATGTAATATACTAATGTACATACACATAAACCAATTCCTGAGTTCAGTTAAATCCATCTCTAATCTATTTGAGCTTTGATAGAATTGAGCTCAGGCTCATTCTCGTACTTTCATGCTCAAACCCTGATAAATTTGAGCTTGAGTGGAGCCTAACTAGGTTTGCCTGAGTTTGGCTCATTTACATCCATCAGGTGGAATTGCTTTGCATCTATGTGTTAGTCAAACCAGATCACATTAATGCCATTTAGTGAGTAATTGTCTACTTGAGTGTAAAGTGTAAACCATGTGCAGAACAATAGAGGATCAATTGTCCTTCTGCAGTTTTAGCTTCAAGTGTGAGCTAAATTGTTTGTAGCTGTTTGCCCAGTTGTATTGTGAAGAACCCTTGCCAGTTGCCACTAATACTTCAGCAACTGATTTTACAATTTTGAGATCAACCATTATGCTTATGTTACACTTAGTCATGTACCTTAGTCATGCTCTTTTATCTTGCAGGACTTCAGATCAGACTTTTCTAGAGGGCATCATGTATCGAGCCAACGAGTAAGATTTCAGAGGAGAAACATGGCATGTCGGTATGACATAGACCAATTTACACCTAGTTTCTTGTCAATTTTTGAATCGTTGGTGCCTTCAGAAGAGGAAATTGCAAAGCAGAAGCAGTTGTTAACAGCTCTGAGCAGACTTATAAACAAGGAATGGCCTAATTCAAAACTTTACCTCTATGGATCATGTGCTAATTCCTTCGGTTTCTCGAATAGTGATATTGATCTTTGTCTCTCTATTAACGACATGGAAATGAGCAAGGTTGATATTATATTGAAATTAGCAGACATTCTCCAAGCTGGTAATCTCCAGAATATCCAGGTGAGCTAGTCTCCATTCATGTTGTGTTATGACTTATCAGGGATCGTTTGAGTTGAATAGTATCATGAAATATCTCCTAAACAATGTGCTGATGCAACCTGCAGTATCTTTCTAAGGCATGTGATTTGTTTCTATCAAGGGTTTAGCCTTTATGATTTATGAAGTATTGCATACAACAACTTCACAAAAGGTGTCTATGTTAGCTATTGACTATATATATTTGTATATTCCGTTTGGTTGAACCATGAAATATAACTTTTATATAAAGTCATTTTCGTTTTTAGAATCACTGCAATATGGGTATGGATTTGAGCATGTGTGCTAAATTTCTCACTCAAATTAATGAAATTTTGCAGGCTTTAACTCGAGCAAGGGTCCCAATAGTGAAGCTTATGGATCCAGATACAGGGCTTTCCTGTGATATATGTGTCAATAATCTTTTAGCAGTTGTTAACACAAAACTTCTGAAAGATTACGCACAAATAGATAAAAGGTTACGGCAATTAGCATTCATTGTGAAGCATTGGGCTAAATCACGGCGTGTAAATGAAACTTACCAAGGAACACTCTCTAGTTATGCGTAAGTTGTCCATTTCAAATGATTTTAAAAAATTGTTGTGCCCATCTTTACACTATCACAATCTGAATTTCATTCTTTTCTTTAAATTCAGCTATGTAATAATGTGCATCCACCTCTTACAGCTGCGAAGAATACTCCCATGTCTACAGGTATCTAGATTGTAGTGCAATTGTACTCACATTCTGTTACATACTAATGTGTGTCTACGTCTTACATTTGTGAAGAATACTTTGCATTTTAAGGGTCCCATTGTGTTTACTATTATTATACAACTAACTTTAACTTTTTGAATCTTTTATTTTTGACACTTGACAGTAACTTAGACCGACTTTACAGAAACTTTTTTTTAAAAGATATGCAGCATTTTGGACCTAATATTTGCTATGTAAAAACTAGATGTTATAAATCTCTAGTGTTAGCATAACTGCCAGACAAGTTGAAAAAAACATATGTTTGTTTATATATAAAGGCATGATGGTCTTTCGGGATTGTTGTGATGTTTCCATATCGCTGTATCCAGTATCCACACCATTTTGTACTGGTTTCATGTGTTCGCAGTGATGCTACCTAGGCTTATGCTCTCTTTACCATATTAATGCTAAATGAGATAGGTCTTATGTACTGCCATTCCATGCTAATGGTCTTTTTACTCATCGTCATAAAGTCTCAGAAATGATTTATTCAAAGACTAACTTGGTTGGATCCAAGATAATTTGTGTTGCTGGATGCATGGATTATTGTTCTTTGTATATGTTTAGATTTGTATCGATGTTTTGCTTTGTTGATATTGTTGCTTTTATCCAATTTAGAAAGGTGAACTTAAGTTGTAGTATGTACAAGAATTATACTATCCCCATATGGTTATAGTCAAGAAGAGTGAATGGACTTCAGTTTATAGAAACTTCCAACTTTTTCTGTGGCAAAAAATTCATCTATTATAATTTTTTTTGCTTGCCATCAGTATCCCTTGTATTCCTCGATAATCAAAATTCAAAATAGTGTAATGATGCTTCCCTGGTCATGAGAAATTATGACGCTGAGCCGGATCTCAAACAATTCTTTGTACTATGTTGTGTCTTGTTTGTCGTTTCTTCTACAATGGTTCCGTTATTTTTTGTTTGTCAACTAACAGTGTCAATACTGCCAGGAAATGGAGGCAACTTATTATGTCACCGTGGATGATAATAATTGCGCTTACTTTGATCAAGTGGACAAGTTAAATAACTATGGCACTCACAACAAAGAGACTGTATCAAGTCTGCTTTGGGCCTTTTTCCATTACTGGGCATACCAGCATGATTACACAAAAGATGTCATATCAATTCGTACTGGAAGGATCATTAGGTATGTCATATACATGTTAAACCATCCTTTCATTACGACAAAGTTCTTTGGGTGTGCTGAACTTTTGTTCCTTGGTTCCTGTTTGAATCTCATGATGCCTAATTGTGTGCATCAGCATTTATTTTGCAGTCACATTTAGTATGGTAGTTCCTCTTCTCACACCCAATTAGTGAATTGAACATGCAAGCAAAGTAGCTTTCATTTTTTCTTTATTATATAGTGGAACACGTAGTAGCTTAAGAAATTGTTTTTTTCCTCATCCTTCTTTCAGTAAGCATATGAAGGACTGGACAAGACGGGTTGGTAACGACCGGCATCTCATTTGCATTGAGGACCCTTTCGAGACCTCCCATGATCTTGGTCGTGTTGTTGACAAGTTCAGCATCAAGACACTCCGAGAGGAATTTGAGCGAGCCGCCAATATATTACAGTATGATCCAAACCCTAGTGTGACGCTCTTTGAGCCTTACGTGCCCCCTCCGCCGTTGCCGAGCCTGGTTCAAGAAGATATCGTGAGCACCGCTGAAGTCGAACTGTGATATCACACATCTCGTCCTGTATCAAGAAGTCCTTTGCTTTCAAGGTTACCCTATAGCTCGTTTCATTTGTGCATATTTGTACGATACATATTTAGTTGTAAAGCAACTAGAGGCCTGAGCGGTGGGCAACAGTATGTAGCTGCTAAGTAAGGGTGGGCCAGGAATATCTATTTTCAGACTTCTAGTGCTATTGTTCCTCATGTAGAAGGCGATGTTTGGACCAGACAAGACTGGTACTTTACTTGATAATCGCGGTTTAGCAAAATAGGTTGTGCTGGTAGAAAGAGGAACCTTAATCTGCATCAACCTTTGCAACTGTGATTTAGAGGCTTTCATGACTTGGATAAAAAGATAGAGTGAAACAAACACACGCCCCGCTGCAAAAACTGAGACCATGGGTGGCGTAACAAATCGAAGCGATATACATGGTTGGGGTGATGTGGTCGAAGACACAAATACACCATCATGGTAAGCCAACATGTCATGTTGAAGATGCCGAAGCGGCTGGGCAAAAAGCGAGGAGCGTCCGATAATCATGACGGGTGGATGGGCGCTCGTATGCCGTGGGTCGCGCCCACGTCACAGTTACGTTGCGCTCTCGTCTGAGGCGCCTACAAGTTGCAACCCTGCCGAGTGTGTGTGCATGCGCCGAGAGGAAGCCGAGCGGCCGTGCCTCTGCGTTGGCGTTCGGCTCAGCCTGCGTGGAGATGGGCCGTCGAGCATGTAGACCATGCACTTGTTACGCAAGGTGACTGCAGCAGCCAAGGCTTTTTTACGTGAAAATTTCCTTTTTTTTTTGGTCTTTCTTCTTTTCATCTAGTTGTATTTTTTTTTCGGGTGTTGTAGTAGATCGTTCTTTTTCTCCTCGTATCATTTTTTCCACGATTGTTTTATTAATATTTTATATTTTTTTCAACTAATTGCTTTGATTTGTTCGACTAATATTTTTTCATTTATTCCACTAATAGTTTCAATGGTTTTCATTAATAGTTTTGAATTGTTCCTTAATAGTCTCGAATTGTTCCTGTTGATTTGTTCCACTAATTTTTTTATTTCTTCCTAACACCATCGATGAACTGTTGGAAAATGTGCGGAACATTAGCCAATCCCCCTTATAACTTAATGCGTAGAACATCATCGACAAACTGTGGGAACATCAAAACCAAATATATGGAATATTTCATTTTACCAACTGAAACATCCAACACTCACTCGATTCAATCCTCTATGCAATTCAAAAGGTATGCACTGAAACATCGTTCATGAACTACTAGAACATTGAGGAGGTAATGCATGGAATATATGACATTCGATATCATTACTGAGCCGAAATATAGGCAAGAGAGGTCTTGTTTCAAAGATCTCGTCGTAAGGAACATAATAGATCAAACAGATCGTGAATTGGGCACTCGGTTTTAAAAATATGATCATTTGAAATTTCGAGTTGCAAAAAAAGCAGTCTTGAGTTGGACAGACTGAGCCGGGAGGTGGCAGAACATTGCGGGTCTGTTTGGTTTAGCGCTACAGATAACCATACCAAAATTTTGGCAATATCAAAACCTAGGTAATGCCAAAATTTGGGCAAAAAAATTGTGTTTGGATCGTAACCATTCTAATTCACAGGCAATGCTAACATAGATGTATTTTGATTGCAGTCATGCCAAAATTGTGAGTATGACATATGGGTCTCATATAACATCTTTTTATTTTGTCTCAAAATATATCAACATAGATCTTGTTTTGTTGATAAAATGACAAGGAACACAACGGTTAAAATGGATCACAAATCAGATAATCAGTTTAGAAAATATGATAATTTGAAACTAATTAATCCATCTAACCATGCAATTAATGCACTTACCTACAGCCAATCAACATTTGACATGTGTCCCAGTGAACTGGCGATGCCAAACCAATTTTGGGGTGGCCGATTTTGGAACCCGAAAGAAGTCAGGGAATTGAAAGGGAAAAACCAGGCGTTACCAAATTTTTTGGACAAAGCCAAATTTTGGTATTGAATCAATCACACGCCAAATTTTCAAGACAATATCGAATTTTAGTATGATTTGTTTTGACGCCGAACCAAACAGGCTCGGCGTTTTCTGCCTGCGCGGTGCATAGCATGCCCCCCTCGTATCTAGCGCCCGGTATCGACGGTTGCTGTGCCTTACAAATAAAATATCTGCAAATGCACGGTTTACCGTTGTAGCATTTCACGTTGGAGTATTCCAGGATACAGTATTTATCCTCGAGGAAGCAAGAATGAGTTAAAGATGTCAAGTTAACAAATTATCCAAATATTATCAAAGCTTTCTTAAGTGAGAGTGAAAGCGTACTTAATGTACAAAGGTTTTTTTATCTGCACATACACTTATCCAACCACACACGACATTCGGGGGTGGGTAGCTAACCAAAGTCTATTAGTAGGTAGGAGCTTGGTAGGAATGAGTATTGTGGTTCCTATTTAATGATCTTGGCAATAACAAAGTTCACGCAGACTATTGTCGAGTAGTAGAAGCGATACACGAAGTATTAAAAGTAACCGAAAACCTTGTTAAGAAATCGGTCTCACGACAAGGAGTCCTGGTCTGTGTGGGCATCTCATCCATTCGTAGCCTATATATAAGGGAATTTTCAACCATTGTACACGATTATTTAGAAGGGTAATAAAGAGAAGCCTGCAGTCCTCTCATATCTTTATGTTCATCTCTTATTCTGTTCTTGTGTTCTTGCATCGATCTTATGATTCTGAATTTTTCTACAAGGTAATTGTTCGGACTGGACTCGCCAGCGACGGTTCCTCAACACGTTATTAGCACGATCGACTCTCCTTGCATCAAAAAGGTAACCATCGATGAACGACACTCGTAGATTGAATCGTTTTTCCTATATCGCTTTCAATTATGCAATTGTTGCTTTCTAGACTGTTTTGTACGGTGCAAATTCACTTTGATCTACCGCGAGCTGACTTGAAGTCACCAGCAAAGCTGATCGGTAGATCGCATGAAAGAGAGGATGTTGATTGCACTGTAGATCGTTGCATGAATAATAAATCGCATCACATGAACAGTAATTGCATTAAAAAAAAATTACGACCTGAAGCCGTCGGCCAACAGTGTTGGCCTGAAGCCACGCCGCCACCGGCGCCTACAGCGCCGTTCCCATCGCACGGTTTTCCCCCATTGCTGTCGGCCGCAGCCGGAGCCTCCACCTCCATGTAGCCGCGCGCACGGCCATGGCGCTGCCCACCGGCTCACAGCCGGCGCGGATGCAAATTGAAAAAAAAAAGCGGGGGAGGGGTAGGCACTGGCCCCGACATGGCCGACCTACCGCCCGCATGGCGGCACGTAGCTACCGCCGCGCCATGCGTGGAGTCCCAGCCCGCAGCCGCCTCGCACGCGCCGTCGGAGCTGGAACCGGCACCAGCGCCCCCGCATGGCCGTCGGGCCGCACCACCACCGGCGTAACACGACCGCACGGTCACGACATAGCCCAAAGTGAGAAAAACAAAAAAAAGGAGGGGGGAAAAGGGCGCAGCCCTGCAGACGGCAGCCGCCACCGCCAACTCGCGCGCACTGCACCGCACCACGCCGCCGACAATGCCTCCGCCCGCGTCGCCACTTGAGCTGCGCGCCGAGCGCCGCCACTCGGCGGCGCCGCGCCGGCGCCTCGCCTAAAGCCACCCGGCGGCAGCGTCGGCAAGCGCGCCGGTTGCGCATGGCCCCACGCCGGGCGCCTCACCCAAATCCTCACGCACGCCGCCACTTCAACATTAAGGGCAGGGAAACCCTTGCGGGTGCCCCCTTTTTTTTGGTTCTGCTCGAGTGATATGGGCCAAGAAAGGTCGACCCATGAAGACTGGCCTGAATTTTCTGGAAGAAAACAAACAAAAAAAAAAGAAATCTTCTTTCCTCCAACGCATGGGCCAAGAAGGGCGGCCCATGAAGGCTGGCCCAACTTAGTTTTCGGAAAAGAAAAAAACAAACCGAAAAAAAGGAAAAGAGGCATTTTGCAAAAGGGACCTTGAAATTTTGAAAATTGCACAAAAATTTCGCGGATAATGAAAATTTGCGAAAACCCCCTCGGAGTTTCTAAAAATTATGCGAAATTTTTTCTCAGCATTGAAATTTCGCGTTTTTACCCTTAGAAATTGCAGAATTCACCGAAAGTCATTTTTCTAGTAGAAAAGGGCCTTGGGAATCCAAATTTTTGCATATTTTGAACTTTTGAAGCATGTTTAAGTTATTGTTATTTCTATGCAATTTATTTACTATATTTACTGTTTTTAATTATCTGTGATTGTTTATATTGCTTTTAATTATTGAAAATAGTAGTAAATCATGAAAATACGTAGAAAAATACGGGAATATTATGAGAATTCTTACAACCATTTTATGGACATTACCAGCAGTAATCTTATGTACCTCTTGCATAAATATGCAGATGAATGAAATTACGAACCGAGAGTTCGAGGAGCTGGCCCAGCATGGCCATAATTATTTGACTTGGGCATCAGATGCCGAAATCGTACTTGGAGCCAAAAAGCTCCGTGCTGCTATTGGACTCGGCGCCTCGTAGGATGCCGTTCCAACTGCTGATGAGAATGATCAAGCACTTCATTTCCTCAGACACCATCTCTGCCTAACGCTCAAGAACGAGTATATGACAGAGAAGAGTGCACTAGCTTTATGGACCGCCCTGAAGAAGCGGTTCGAGAAACTAAAGTACACCATCCTACCTTGAGCAGAGCAGGAATGGATTCGACTACATTTTGCTAACTACAAGACCGTGGGGGAGTACAACTCTGCTTTGCACAGAATTTGTACCAGTCTTCAGCTATGTGGTAAAGTAATCACAGATGCGGAGAAGATTGAGAAAACCCTCTCTACCTTTCACCCAAATGCGATGCAATCCGCACGCAACTACCGTCAGGATGGCTACATGGAATATGCTGAACTAATAGACATTATGCAAGTTGCGGAAGCTCAAGATGAGGTTCTAAGGAAGAACTACATCTCACAGCCGCCTAGTAGCAAAGTTAGCCATGAAGTTAACGCTAGCAGCTACAAGGTGAATAAGCCTCACTCAAAGGGAAGAGGCAAGAAGGGTAAGGTCATGAGTCACAAGACCAAGCAGAATGCCCAAGCCAAGAAATGCGAACAAAAGAAGCGTGATGAGAAGCTCTATGGTCAGCAGGACCAAATTTGCTACAAATATGGCACTTGGGGACATTGGTCATGTATTTGCCATGAGCCGCAGCACGTGATTGATGCTTTCAAGGCTAAGAAGAAGAGCAAAGGACATCATGAGGCAAAACCTCGCCATTGTAGGCATGGAAGATCCACAGTCATTAGCTGCACCTATGGATGTGGACAGCCCTGCAGCAGCTCCCATCACTCCTTTGGACATCGCAATGGCTGCAGCCGTAGTTGCCGAAGAAGATAAGATATAAATAGACCAGATTCAGGCAGAAGTTTCTTCATACTTCGCTGATTCGATCTAGTGCACGCATTGCACTTAGTTTTTACAGTCATTTGCAGATTATGGGTGTAATAGAACTTTGAATTATTGAATAATGGTTGTAAGCTCTAGAAGAGCAATAACAATAAATTCTTATGATGTGTCTAACAAGATTTTTTTCCGTATTAATAATAGCAAGTTTGTTCTGTTTTGGAGTATTTTATTTTATGTGTGGTTTTTCTACCCCATATTAATAGATACTTTATATATCAGAACACGTGTGGCGCCCTTTGGAGGAAGTGTGCTTAGCAGATAGCGGCACAACGAATACCATATTGAGAGAGACAAAATTTTTCCAGTCGATCAGCAAGAATGCTGGTAGTCTTACGACAATCGCATGCAGCAATACTTGTATAATAGGCTCAGGAAGAGCCACAATTATACCCCCGATGGGCATGACATTGGTCATTGAAGAAGCCTTGTTGTACCCGGAATTGACTAGGACTCTCTTAAGCTTTAAAGATATTCGCGCTAACTGTCTTCATATAGAGACTGAAGAAGAGTATGGTAAGGAATACCTGCTCATTACGAAGCGTGAAGAAAATAGAAAAAGAGTATTAGAACGACTTCTTTTATATGAATCTAAGCTATACTACACTAATATTAGGGTACCAGCAACCTATACTGTCCTGAAAATAACTTTTAGAAGCTCTGAACTTTTCTGTCTCTGGCATGATAGACTAGGCCACCCCGGTCTTAGGATGATGAGAAACATAATTAACAATTCTCAGGGACATAATATCAATGTAAAGAATTTTCCGAATCCAGAAGATTTTGTCTGCCCTGCATGTGCCACCGGGAAATTAATTACTAGACTTTCTCCTCTGAAAGTGAAGGATGAAATCTCTGCATTCCTGGACCGAATCTAGGGAGATATTTGCGGTCCTATTCGACCTCTGTCAGGGCCATTTAGGTACTTTATGGTACTCATTGATGCTTCCTCGAAATGATCGCATATATGTTTGTTGTCTACGAGAAACCACACTTTTGCAAAACTAATCTCGCAGATAATTAAAATAAAAAATAATTTTTCTGATAATCATGTGAAGTCCATCAGAATGGACAATGCCGGAGAATTTACTTCAAAGACATTTGATGATTATTGTATGGCAATGGGAATTACCGTTGAGCACTCGGTACTACATGTCCACACCCAGAATGGACTAGCAGAGGCATTGATTAAAAGAATTAAATTCATTGCTCGACCGCTTTTGCAAAATTGTAATTTACCAACTACATGTTGGGGACACGCAGTCCTGCACGCAACAACTCTCATCAATTTTAGACCGTCGGCATATAACATCCATTCACCGATACAACTAGCACAAGGGTCAGCACCAAAAATCTCTCATCTCCGAAGGTTTGGTTGCAAGGTTTATGTACCTATACCACCACCGCAGCGAACTGCAATGGGCCTTCTCCGAAAGTTTGGAATATACGTTGGTTATGAGACAGCATTCATAATCAGGTATCTGGACCCAATGATTAGAGATTTGCATACAGCCCGTTTCGCTGATAGCATTTTTTATGAGGATAGTTTCCCGTTATTAGGGGGAGAGAATCAACCCCTTGATGAAAAATGTCGGGAAATAACGTGGCAAACCAAGGGAATCTATGCACATGACCCGCGCACTAGTGAAGCAGATAGAGAAGTCCAGAAGATAATTGATTTGCAAGCATTAGCGAATCAACTGTTTGACCACTTTAGTGATTTGAAGAGCATGACCAAGTCGCATGTGCCTGCACGCAATGCACCGGAGAGGGTTGAAATACCAAAGAAAATAAAATGTATCCCTAATCCCGTCTAGAGGTCTCAGAATAAAAGGACGAGAACTTCGGCCCCTTGAATCCCAAGTAACCGGGGACACCTGGCGAAAAAGGATAAGAAGGACTTGCCACAGCCGATCACTGAAGTTCCCTAGAATCAGAAGGGGAGCTAGTTGAGACCTGGCACCGGTATGGAACCTTCAGCAAAAGGCATACCGGATTTGAATATTCCCACGGAGGGAGACATCAGCATGGATGTGTGCGCACATATCGGAGCTGAAAAACTAAAGGGAGTTGCCCCCGCAATTGAAAGCAGCGGTGTGAGGACCCCCGAGATCGGATCCGTATCAAGCTAAGTGATTACGTCGTAAACGCAACACTTAACGTGAGACGAACACGATTCCGAGTGACCCGGATATGTGTCACATGCTAGCTCCCAAGGATCAGTGGCTAACATGCACATATCCTAGTACACAACATTGCAATCACATCCATACACAATATACAAGAATAAAAGAATCAATTATAACATCATTTAAATAGCACCTTATAGTACAAGGTTGCAAAAGAGGGCCGATCGGTCAAATCTAATTAAAACAAATAAATTGCAGCGAAAGATAAACTTAAAATAAAAAGGGAATAACCGAGTTGGTATGCCCACTTTTTATTTGGAGTTTAGATTTGAAGTGTATGTTTGAGCTTAAATTTAGATTTTCCAAGTACAATAAAAGATGCAAATGATTCCAAAATGTCATGCATTACTGATAATATGCATACTAATCCTCATTAATTAATTTGGGGATGTTACGAACCTCCCCCCCCCTTACAAAAGATCTCGACCCCGAGATCGATAGGGTGAAAGTTGGATAGGAAGGTTCTAAAAGAAAACATAACATCCATTGTCTTGATTTTCTTCAAAGATAGTGCCAAGATATCTTTGTAAGGTTACAAGAAATGGCTATTACATTTTCCTTCCCATTGCTTTGTTTAACCTTTCCTTTCTTGATTCGAAGACACTTCATGTAGAAGGAAAAAGTTCTGGATACTCGGTTCGCATTCGGTCTTCACGCTCCCAAGTTGCTTCATCTTCAGTATGATTGCTCCACTGAACCTTGATGAACTTGATATTGCGATTCCTTGTCTTGCACTCCATTTCTTCAAGAATGTGAATCGGACGCTCCCGATAAGAAAGATCGGGTTGCAAGTCGAGGTCTTCCAAAGTAGTTGCTTCAGTAGGGACTCGAAGACATTTCTTCAGTTGGGATACATGAAATACATTGTGCACATCAGAAAGTGATGGTGGTAGCTCTAACTGATAGGCTACCGATCCTCGCTTCGCTAGAATTCGGAAGGGACCGATGTAGCGGGGCGCCAACTTGCCTTTGACTTGAAAGCGTTCCATTCCTTTCATCGGAGATACTTTAAGGTAAACATGATCGTCCACCTCAAAGCTCAAATCACGACGACGACGGTTGGTATAAGACTTTTGACGAGATTGAGCCGTCCGTAGTCTCTCCCGGATCACACGGACTTGCTCTTCGTCTTCATTTATCAAGTCCGGTCCAAAGAATTGTCTCTCCCCGGACTCGGACCAGTTGAGAGGTGTCCTACACCTTCTCCCATAAAGCACTTCAAAATGGGACATTAGAGGCTTACTTGATAGCTATTGTTATAAGAGAATTCTGTGAATGGCAAGCATTTGAATAACCGAGTCCATCAAGTTGACTGAAAATTAAATTTATTCTCCCACTTTGACCAAACCACTAAAATTAGAAATAAAAATCCTAAAAATCTGAAATAATTCAGAGAGGGTCCTGGGACATCCTAGTATTCACAAAAATTATTAAACCTTACTTTTCATGATATATTTTGTATAGTTTTAATTCAACCTAAAGTAGGCCTTTGTATTGTGTTTGAATTTTCTAGGGGTTGACTTGAGTCCCAAAAATTTGGGAAAAATCATATTAAATTATGATAATTAATATAGTATTTGAATAAATTATTTCCAGATGATGATCAAATGTTTTGGTTTCTATTTTTATTTGAAGTTTAGATTTGAAGTGTATGTTTGAGCTTAAATTTAGATTTTCCAAGTACAATAAAAGATGCAAATGATTCCAAAATGTCATGCATTACTGATAATATGCATACTAATCCTCATTAATTAATTTGGGGATGTTACAAGCGGTGAGCAAGTAGAAGCTTTAGCAGAACCGCCCCATGAAGAAATAGCTATAAATTATGTTACCACGGGAGAATCTATGAATAGAGCAACAGCCAATATCGACATCTATTTTGCAAATAAAATTATCACAATCATCGATCTTGATCCAGAGCCTACATCGCTCGTTGAATGCAAGAAAAGATCAGATTGGAAAGAATGGAAGAAGGCAATAGAAGCAGAATTAATATCTCTGAATAAAAGTGAGGTGTTTGGGCCCGTAAGTCGCACGCCTCCTCATGTGCACCCTGTAGGGTATAAGTGGGTTTTTGTTCGAAAGAGAAATGAAAACAATGAAGTTGTGAGATATAAAGCAAGGCTTGTTGCACAAGGTTTCACTCAAAGACCAGGAGTCGATTATGAAGAAACCTATTCCCCGGTCATGGGCGGAACTACCTTTAGATACTTAATCTCGATGGTAGTAAATATGAATTTGGAAATAAAATTGATGGATGTGGTAACTGCATACCTTTATGGAAACTTGGATTCGGAAATTTATATGAAGGTACCTGAAGGTATCCCTGTACCGAACCAAGACAGAGCAAATAGAAATCTGTACAGTGTGCAACTCAGAAAGTCACTGTATAGACTGAAGCAATCAGGGAGGAGTGGTATAATCGCTTAAGCAACTTTCTCTATAAGAAAGGCTACACGAACAATGAGGATTGTCTCTATGTATTTATACGGCGATCCCAGGATGGATTCTGTATAATCTCAGTATATGTAGATGATCTGAATATCATCGGGACCTTGGAAGATATTAAGAAAGCAAGCTCTTACCTGGAGTCGGAGTTCGAAATGAAAGATTTGAGTTGAAAGATTTGGGTACAACCAAATATTGTCTAGGCTTACAGCTTGAGCATACCCTAAAGGGATTTTAGTACATCAGTCAACCTACACTCAGAAGGTGTTGAAAAGGTTCTGCTTTGAAAAGGCATATCCTTCGAAAGGGCCAATAGTCGGGAGATCCTTTCAGCAAGATAAGGATCCGTTCAGACCTAGAGAAGAGGGGGAGGAAGTCCTGAGACCGAAATTCCCATACTTGAGCGCAGTTGGAGCACTCATGTATTTGGCAAACTGTACTAGACCGGACATTGCTTTTGCAGTGAATCTACTAGCAAGGTAAAGTGCATAATCTATCAAAAGACATTGGCAGGGAATAAAGGACGTCTTTCGATACCTCCAAGGAAGTAAAGATCTTGGTACGTTTCTCTGAAAGAACCAAGACCTAACAATGACTAGCTATGCAGATGCGGCACCATCGGACCGCATACACTAAATCATAAGCAGGCTATGTATTCCTGTGTGGTGGAACTGCAATTTCATGGAAATCGTCTAAGCAAAGCATTGTATCAACTTCGACGAACCACTCAGAAATTATAGCACTGTACGAGGCCGCACGTGAATGTGCTTGGCTTTAGCGGATGATTCACCACATCCAGCAGTAATGTGGATTGAATACCGCACAAACCCCTACTATTATCTATGAAGATAATGTAGCTTGTGTTGCACAAGTGTAGATGGGTTATGTAAAGAGTCCTCTCACAAAGCATATCAACCCCAAGTTCTTCTATGCTCATGAAATACAAAAGATGGACGAAATCAAAGTACTGCATACTAAGTCATGTGGGAATCTTGCATATTTATTCACTAAGTCACTTCCAGCATCTAGTTTTGAAAGGTGCATACGTAGAATTGGAATGATGAGACTTAGAGAAGTGCAGAATTCAGGGGAGAACCTTCACAAACTCATTACTAAAGCTTGATCATGAAGATCAAGTACCCAAAGAATAAATCCTAGAGATTAAATGGAATTGGTTGGATTGTACTCTTTTTTCCTTGACGAGTTTTCCTGAAGTTTCTCGGCTAAGGTTTTTAATGAGGCAATTTGTGTAGGATATCAGAACATGATTCATGTACTCTTTCTCCAAATTTTTCTCACTGGGTTTTTATGGAGTTTTAACGAAGCATGGACATGAAGGATGCGAGCCCAATGGGGAGTGTTAAGAAACCAATCCCACGACCAGGAGTCCTGGCCTGTGTGGGTACCTCATCCACCCGTAGCCTATATAGGAGGGGAGGACCCCCAACCATTGTACACGATCATTGAGAAAAGCAATAAAGAGAAGCATGTAGTCTCCTCATATCTTTGTGTTCATCTCTTATTCTGTTCTTGTGTTCTTGTATCGATCTTACGATTCTGAATTTGTCTACGAGGTAATCGCTCGAACTGGACTCGTCAACGACGGCTCCTCAAAAAACCTAACTAAGTTGTTGTCACGAACTTAGCCGATTCTCAGAGATATAGTTGGACATGTCCCAGATGAGCTCTAGTTAACTTCCTATACTCACACTACTACAAGAGTATTCGCTTTGGTGCATTTAACTAATATCAATGTAACCAGGATTGTTAGTAAGAGTTCCACTAGTGTCCATAAGAGTTCTACTAGTGTCCATGTCCACAGGTATTATTTGGGCGAATCATACAACAAGGCACTTATCCTGAGCTCGACTAGGTCCGCTAACTCCAAAACCATGATCTAGTTCTGTTACTACTAGGTCCCACTTTAATCTATAGTGGTGCGAGTGGAGGTTGACCGCGCTTCGGCCAGAGTGGATGTAGCTCGGCCGATCATGTTCGCACGTGTCCGGTAGAGTGAGATGGACGTCGATGACTCCCATGTGTAACGGCTAAATGCAAAAATATGAGATTTTTTTTAAAAAAAACTTTTTGTATGATTAGCTGATGTCATTCTGATTGTCTGTATTTTTGAGAATTAATTGAGTGTGTTTTCTCTTTTGCTGGTACAAGTAATGTAAAATAGAAAATCCTAGAAATAAAAACTCTAGGAACAGAAACCCCAATTGCGAAAACAGTAGAACATAAATTATAGGAGCAAAATAAACCTGAGGAATCGTCGTTCTACATATTTCATGTAAGGTAAACTGTAATACCCCGAAAGTGTGATAAGCTAGTAGTCGGGAGAGATTATTTTATTCGGGAGAGAAGTAAATGAAAATACGGGAAGGACCTGCTGGTAAATGCTCAAATTCAACAGTTTGTGAGGGGGATTTTCGCAGAATTAACCCAACCTGGGCTTTGGGCCTGGCCCATGGGGGGCAAGGGGTGGCCGCCAAGGGGCGCCACTTTTCCCTCCCAACCCTAGCCGCACCCCACCTCCTCCTCCTCCCCCATTGTGGCCGCACCACTTCCTCTCCCCCACTCCCCACGCCCCCTCCCCTCCACCAGCCCCTCCTCCATGGCATCACCCTCCTGCTGGCCGGCCAAGGCATCCCCGTTCTCGCTGCTGTCCAAGGGGGAGAAGGAGAAGGAGTTCCCCGGTGGAGATCGGTTCTAGGTGGAAGAAGGGGCGAAGAGTGGAGATCTTCTTCGTGGGGTAACCGTCATCTTCCTGCGATCATACAAGGGTAACGTCGCGTGTTCTTCATTGGTGGAGGTGCCGTAGTTGCGGTTGGTGCCGTTGGATAGATTGTTTTGCGTCGGTTTAATAGATCGCGTTTTGTCCAGTAGCTTGCGCGGTCGATTTCATGTGGTTAGAAGCAGAATTAGGAGTTTGGATCTCCTAGAGAGTTGTAGGTTATGTTCTTATCTTTCGTTGGCCGCCAAGATCGCCCAAATCCGATTAACGGTCTGGGAGTTATGATTTTTCTAGTGTTGCTGTCCTGTTGTTCTGTCAGATTCTGGATAGTCTGTGGAAAACTGGTTAGAACTATTAATTAAAGGGAGAATCAGGGGACCTCAGTATAACGAAAAATGTGGGAAATTTCTGTACCTTTTCATAGAGATAAAGAACACAAGATTTGGACTTTTGTAGCAAAAGTTATGGAGGTTTTAGCGTACTGTCCAGAGAACCCTGACGTGAATTCTGAGGTCTGAAATATTGGTTTGTTAGGGGCAGTTAAGGGCAGAATCAGAAGGGCTCCCCAACTAGGTTTATTTAGATGATTTGATAACCTTTCAGTGAAGTCCAAGAACACCTAATTTGGACCACTGTACAAAAAGATATGAATTTTAGAACTTGACTGTGTTCAGAGGGCAGTTCAGCACTTAGGAAAGTGGGGTCGGGATCGCGTTGCAATCCGCTACTTGTTGTGCTCGTGTATTTAATTCTTGTTTTTCGTTACTGTGGTCTTAGTTTATATTCTTAATGTATTAGGTGGGGGATTGGTACGGAGGCAGCACCGTCTTCACGTCCTCCTTTCTCACGCGGTTAAGGCAAGTGCATTGTCTGATTCGTGGTTGTGTTTGATTGGTCATGATTGTGTGCTTCTCGATATGTGGTAGCATAGTGAGATTGTTGGCTTGATGTTGAATTAAGATTGATGGATGCTTCATATATGTCCATGCTCTATTATTATATGTTGTTCTTGTCTTGTGGTAATTTGATGATGATTAAATGATGAGCATGTGCATATTGAGATCATATTGAGGCTTGGTCATGTGGTGACCAAGTATGTTTCCTTGAGATTCCGTCATGAATGTGACGGGCCGAGATCCCCACACTCGTGGAGTGTGGGCTTGAGGTCCCCATTACTTGCGAGTAATGGGCAATTGGTCCCGTGCGTGCGCCGCATGTGCATGGGTATGCGGCGACGGTTGCATACTGCATTACGGTGTAATGCACACGTAAAGATAAAGAGAAAGGATCCTTGAGCATTGCATTTTCATGTGAGATGTTTTATTGTTGCTCTTACGTATATGGATGCCGATGTTATGGATTGAATTATATGTCTCTTTATTTATGTACTTGCTGAGTCTGTGGACTCACTCTTGCTTTTATTGTTGTTTTAGGTACCCAAGCCAAGAACGACATGCATGGGGAAAGTAGTTTGGTAGTCACGCACATGCCACATGAATTAAATAAAGTTGAATAATCTTGGATCGTATTTGTTTTTAGTAATTGGGCAAGGTGCTCAAAGGTTTTTTATGTCTTGTCTCTTGTAGTGGTTTAAATGTAATAATGTTGAGTAGTGGAACTTCTTGCCTCTCTATTATGTTAGACACTTAGCATGTCTTTGATTATCTTTTGATGTCTCCGGATGATAGTTTAGTTAATATATGGATTATCAGAAGTTGGAACCTCCGTGTAATTAACTTTACAAGGGAGGTTCTGCCGAAATTTATTAAGATTGCCTTGATTAGAATTATTAGGGTTAGTTTAGTAGCATTTCAGGCTCATGTTGGGCTGGGGTGCTACATAAACCTTAAGATCGAAGGTATGGAATTCCAAACCAAATACACTAATTGTTCAATTAAAAGTATCTAACAGATATTAGTTTTTATCTATCATCGCATTAGAATTTCTTAAAACAAATAACAGAATTTTGTCCAAACCTAAAAATTCTGTCTCATTCCTTGGTTCCCAATTTTTCCTAGCCAATATTATTCTCTTTCTCCCCGCCTCGCTCCCTGGCCAAACCACGTTGCAATCGAACCAGTTAAAGCTCGTGCTCGATCCGGGTTTCTTCTCGCCGATCACTCCTTGCATGAACGCCACACCACCTCGCTCGCGTGTCGGCCCGAGCGCAGCGCCCATCTTGCAACCAACTCCGAGCTCATCGCCCCTCGTCCATAAAGCCATGTCCCGGCCGGCCATCGGCCTTCCTCTCTGCATTTCCTCCCTTCCCTGCAAGTGCCACCTTCGGCCGCTCGGGCCGTGCTCGCCGTTCCGCTACTCGCGACTCCTCCCTGCTCGAGCGCATCGGCATGCGTTCCCAAACCCTCTCCTTTTCCCCAAACGAATTTCTTCGTTTATCACATGAATTCACCGATGGCTTCATCTTCTTCCCCGCTGGCCAAAACCGCCCATGCACTGCCGATCCTTCCTCGGCAAGCCATCCCCAAATTCTTCGCGGTGGGACCACCTCCTCGCCTTCCGCAAGCTCCCCACCTACCATTGGAACTCTCCTCCACCAAGCATCGCCCCACAACCAATTGCCCACGCCGCCGCCGGCCTCGCCGCCCGCCGCTTCGGCCTCCTCGTCCTCGACCGATTGCACGTGTGAGTTCCCCTTCTCCCCTCATGCCCGTGCGCGCGCTTCCCTCCCCCTCCCACTCCGGTCTTTGTCGCACCACATCGTCCCAAGCCGCCGCGGCTCCTGCTCGTGTATGTATGTGTCTCTACGCGTGTTGACATGTAATTAAGCGACATAAACTCATTCCATTCCAGTAGTTTGGTTAGTATTAGTCACTAGTTTTGTCATGACAGAAGTTAGCTAGGATTATGATACATCCTCGGTTTGTGTCGATTAGATGAAAATGTTAGTAAGGATTAGTAGGATAGATAATCGATTAAGCATCTATTAGCTAGCTACTTAGAAGTTGTTAGTAGCTTACTTAGCTGCTTGAGGTTCAATTAAGAGCATAGTATGGTAAGAAAGCATCATCAAGTGGACCTCATGTCATTTAGTGATTAAACAATGACATCTCAATTAGCACTAAGATCAATTTTCGTTTAGTAGCAGTTAGCGAGCTTGCATTGCGGTAAAGGGGTTAGTTAGTGTATGGTGCAAAGACAAGTGTTTGTTAGTGTGATGCAAAGGCTAGTCATTTAGAAGATCCTTTGTCCAGTTGGAAGACTTATGACCATCAGTAAATAGTTGAAATATGTCAACTGTAGAAGGCTAATCAGTTGTAGATATACAACTAACAATTGCACTTTCGGATAATGACAATAAGTCAAGTAACTAAAAGGATAATTAAACGGTTAGTTTGAATAGAATGATGTATTTGAGGCTAGGTGATGTTAGCTACAAGTGTGACGCCCCGTGTTATTACCCCAGGGGTAATAACACTTAAGCATACGGATTACTATTCGTTTGCCCGGTAGAACACCGCTCCAACGAATAGTAAGCCTTACCAGAGTTAGCGTATCAGAATAATAAGATAGAAACTGTCTTTTATTCAACAATTAGCCACGCAGACTAAAGTCTTACAAAGACACATACTAATTTACATAGCCAAATGAGACTAATCCTTCTTGCCTTGCCACACCCCATCGGCCTCATATCGCCCAGAGTCGAATACGGTGTCCATCTCGCTCTGCGCCTCGTAGTAAGGATCTTCGCCTCGGTGGGCTCATTCAGACTGCAATGCCTTCGCCCCACTAGGGATATTTCCTCTTTGGACTAAGGTCTACAAAGGAGCATACTAACAAGGTTGAGTACAAATGAATGTACTCGGCAAGCATTAATAGCAAAGATGCACAGGATGCACTATCTCTACTCTTTATCACAAATTCTAAATCATCTCACTTTAGAAAATAAATCTCGACAAAAAATGTGGCAATTTTTAATCTTGAAAAACTCTACTAGTCACTCGGAGGCGAAAGACCCCTGTGGTTCCGTAGACTCCAATCTCGAGGCGGCATGAATTCATGATTTGTTTAGCATCGCGGAGCTTTGTACCACTTTACCCATAGCTATTCGAACTCTCCGTGAGCAGGTCCACCGCATTGCCTTAGATGCGGGTTCGAGATCGAATACGTGAGCGTTTTCCGTGTTACGTGATTTATTTCTCCACCCATCACCTTCCGCGGTGCAGATTAGATCACGCCGACCTCATCTTTCACCGAGTTCAGTGAGGTTGGTTGAGGCGACTTCCATCCGCACTCAACACTCCACCTTAGCGCATATAGCGCCTTGGATCCCCACCAGGACTATCCCCACCGGTCTGGGTTCCTCCATCACAATCACTCACACCTAATACTTACCGTTGTGGAGAGCATAGTCACGTAACAAGGTAGCATTTTCTCGCCACCAAAGCGGGAAAATGGTTGGCAATTCTGACATCCGACCGAGCAAGAGTTGGTTGGTCCTTATATTATAACCATATGTAAAAAGGGGCCCACCTCTTACCTCATCATCATCGTCGCGCTTCCCCAGCCAGGACCCCCTTTTACCCTCCTAATAGATCTCATTCTTTCTTAATCATCTTATCTTATCTCAATCATTTTCTTTAGGTTTTGGAAAACCATTTTGATGCAATACATATAATAGTACAAGATAAGGTATATTTTTAAAGTAACTATATTAATGTTCAAGAGGATCGCTTGCCTGAAGAATTGTAGAAGAGGTCGTCGACGAAGAACTCTGGACTAACTACTCCCCTCGGCGTGGGATCGTCCTCTGAAATAAAGCGATAGCACGGACAAGACAAAATAAATAGACTGCTGGCTTTGGGTAATACTAGTAGTATAAAGGTTAGTAGAAGTTTTAGTTAAACAAGATCTGCCGACTACTCGCTCAGTTAGCACTCTCCCGATGCGGCTGACCTACGGTCTAATAACAACAGGATCGATGCCTGACAAGGCATCTACACGCGCCGATTAGATTACTACTAGCGATCACACTAACAACTTATATCAAAATCTCCAGATACAATTCTACTTCTGCAGAGATTAGCTAAACGCGAACAAAACTAATTATTCTACTCAAACTACTAGCATTAAACAAGTTAATCTACCCCTTTTATTCTCCTAAAATTCTTATTACATCTAAACTAGACTTCTAATGCAACCCTAATCCTAACCTAATCTCCTTTCTCTCTCTCTCTCTCTCTCTCTCTTTTACAGTGACACAACCCCTCCTCTCTTCTCCCGTTTGCTTCTTCCCAATCCTCCAATCCCTAAATCCTCTCCTCACCTCCCTCTTCTTGGCGCCGCCGCCCGTCTCCTCGCTCAGCCGCCGCGCCATCGTTCCCCCGCGGCTTCCCTCCGGCCGCCGGCTCTTGGTGCCGTCTCCTCTCGGCTCCAGCCCGGCCCTGCTCCGGCTGCTTCTCCCTGGTTGCGCCCCTTCTTCTCTCCCTGCTGCGGCTGCTCCTGTGCCGCCGCTCCCCACCTCTGGCTCCTGCGGTCCCCCTCGGCTCCGGCTCCTCTGCGCCCTAACGTCGTCGGTCCCGGTGGCTTAGCCGGCCCGGCCTACGGCCGCCGGCCCTGGCCTCTCCTGCGCCTACACTCCCCCCTCTCCTAACCTCCCCTTTCTATATACTCGCTATCATGCTTTTGCTTTACTGATGCACTGGATTCACTTTTGAAGTTAGATGGTTGATGCATGACGGATGCCTTCGGATGGGGGTGCTGGTGGTGCTGCTAAAGCCTTGCTCTGAGGTATTCTCCCCCTATCTTCTCTAAACCAGACCCTCCCCTTGCTCTGTGATGAAAAGGAACGGAGAGCTGGATGATGCTGCTTATTGCTACTGTGATGCGTTGAACTGCAGGCTATGCGTGCATATGCTCTATGACGACATCTAGATGCTCTGAAAGTTTTAGCTGTAGGTGTTTTCTTGCTAGAAATGCTGGGATCTAGAAGATGCATGAGTTTTGTGATGTTAAAGGAGTATAGTAGGATGATCTGAGGTATGCTAGTGTTACCTCTGGTGGGTTTAAAGGAAAGGGAAGAGGATTGCAGCGCCAACTTCTGGTTGGTGCTCTTCTCCTCCTGGCTGCCTTGATGCTTGGTGGTGGCTTGAGGTAGCTTGATCACCGCTCACCTTACGGCTCCTTGCCTCCTTGCCTTCTGGCTCCTTACTGCCCTTGGTGTCTTGCGGTGACTTGACCTTGAGGATGGCAGTGGAGGGCTTGTGCCTTGCTTGCCTTTGGCTGGTTCTTGCTCCTGGTTGTTTGGCTTGCTCTTGGCCCTGAGGTAGAATGGGTGTGGGAAGAGGGAATGCTCCTGGTCTTGCTTCTCCTCTCTTTGTTTGTGAAGTGTGGTGGTGTGTTGGTTCGTGAGGCTTCGAGTGAATGGGATTTGTGTGCAGGGGAATGGCTCATTGGGTGAGCTCACGCCTTATCTCCTGCCTGTGCCTTCCCCAATTTACCATGACCCTGTTCTTTTCTTTACCATAATCCTATCCTTTACCTCCACTGTGAACTAAAGGGGACTGAAACTATTGGTTCAGGAGGGTGATAAGCTTAGCCTTTGGCTTGCCCTCTACTGGTTGCTGCTCCTGGCTTTGTGCTTGCCTTATGAGGCTGTGAGGGGAAATGGTGTATTGTGCTGGCTTGACTGGGGGGATGAACTGCTGCGGCTGGCTATGGGGGATGGTTCGGCTGTGGGGAGGGATAAGCTTGGGAGATCTCCCTGTGCTGGAAGTTCAGCTGGCTGCCCCTTGTGGTGGGTTAATGACCACTATGCCCTTGCCTTATCCATTATACCCTCTCATGATACTATTGAGATAAGGACCTTTTGGTCAATTGGTTGCTAACTAAAGATGCATGGGGAAGCTTTGACTTGCACTGGTGGCTTTGAGAGGCTTCTATGTTGGCTGAGGGTGAAATGGACTTGTGTGTGGAAGATGGCTAATGGGGAAGGTGTTCCAGCTGTGGGATATTTCTTTCCTCTGAGCATGGTTCTATCCTTTTGGCCCTTATGCACTCTTTGTTGAGTTGTGATATCTTGGATGGACCTCTGGTCCAAAGGATGCTTCTACTGTTGTTGGCTTATGGACCTGGGGTCCAAACGTGGGCTTTGGACCGGTTTTCGGATATTTGGCTGAGGTAGGTCGGTAAAATGTGGGTATTGATCCTAATATTGCCGGATGATGAGGCCCACATAAGTGACAGGTATCGAAGGACCTCGGGTGGTCAGGATATCTTGGCGATCAAGGAGCCGACTAACTCCGGTTGGTCGGGGTGTCTTGATCGTCGAGGGACCGACTACTCAGGTTGCTCCGAGTACTCAGCTGCACTTCGGGAGACTGACGGCAATCTTTACTTTAATAACACTTTGGCTTGCTTCTGTCTAACAACACTAGCGGAGAGTGGTATGCATGCAGGTTTCTTGGATGACAAGGACGACACCGAGGTTTGATGGTTCGGCGATCGAAGAACAAGGATACAAGGAGGGCTCGGCGATATGCAATGCAGAATGTACTCTTTTTATTGCTTTGAAAGCCAATCTAAGTTGTAACTATTTGAACAACACTAGATGATATGAGATGGTGATGCACTTCTATTGCAATGCTTACAATTGACTTAATTATCTAATGCAAATGGAATGTGAAATCTAATTATGATTGATACTATCGTAATCGATGAATGCGATGATGCGCCGCTCACGAAACGAAACCCACTAAACCAATGCTGGCGACAAACTAGAAGCTTAACGACGATCGCAAAACTACCGTTAGCTTACTGCTAAGTCGAGATTAATTACCGCTAAAAATCGATTACTGAAAAAAAAAGATTAGCTAATTACGCGGGTTCTCACAACAAGTCTACTAGAAGGTTAAGTGGGTTTGGTTAAACAGTAGTAGGTAATTAGCTACAGGATATTTCAACTAACAATAGCAGGTTAAATGTGTCATTAGTAACTAAATTAGGGTAGCCAAATCAAGTAATTAGGGATTAGCTGGAAAAGGTTAGATAACAATACCATGTAATTAGAAGGCAACCATGATTAAAAATTATGTCTACACACATACACCCATGCATGATCTAACTTTAGTAAACCCTAAACCATTATGGTAATAATAGAGTTAACAAGTTAATCAAATAGTAAAATAGAGTTAGTAGAACAGTTAGATGATAGTCGGCGTAGTTGACCTATAGTCCTATGTCTAGGAGTATCCAAATGAACATAAGGTTATATGCTATAATATGACAACATCATGTCTTCGGGCAATCCTAACGTAGTAACCCTTAGCACATGTAGTTTCGGATCAACCTAACTACTTTGGCATATTTCAAGCCACACAAATAATAACACTAGCTAAAGATCACCACGATGATAAACCCAAAACCCGTAGACACCCCTGATTTGGGTATAAGACTAATGCCTAGCCTATGCTTTGAAATTCCAGCTAAGGCTCATGGAATTTTCATGATAAATATAAATCGATAATAAAACCATTAAAGAGAGTTAGGTCCCATGTGTTGGTGAGACTTATGTCTACCCAGAGCAAACACCGCACTTATACATAGGTCTCACCTGGCTTTCTCGGTAACTAGGAAGTAATAACCAAAATAATCATTAGAGCAACTAGACGCCGCATGAGCCGCGGTAGTATGTTCTCATGTAGTTGATAGAAGTTCATCCACCAGGCATCGCTTAGGCTCTGGCTATCATTCACCACTATATGTTCCCAGTGATCGGACTATTCGTGATGTGAGAGTAGATCTGTGGGTACTACCTAATCAGGTAATCTTTCCCATCTAGGTAATTAGTGAGGAATGTTCCTGCGAACATTCTCTTTGTCTCCCTGTTAGATTTATCTACCTTTATCTGAAATATTTTCTTCATCAGCTTCTTCGGTTGTACTTCATCTGAAGTATTTCCTTCATCAGCTCCTGTGGATAATTAATCTGTAGTATTTCCTTCATCAACTCCAGATGAGTTTATATTTTAGTCTCATCTGGAGTACCTCCCCTATTTTCAAAATACCGGTAAGTATGCTTAGTTCTGTTTGAAGTGTTTTTATTTGTTTGAATGTATTTGGATTTATTGGAATTCATTTGAATGCTTTTAGTCGTCTTGGGTTTGAGCATATTCTACGTAATTAGACTTTGAAACCATGAAGGAACAACAATATCGATAAGAACGAGGCCGAGACCAGGATTATCAGAATATTGGGTTTTATCATAATATTGTGCAAGACGAATATCAGAATATTGAGCAAGGCGAGTCAATACTTTGATCATATTGCACCTACTGTTTTAAACTATAAAATTGCATTGCTATGATTTATACAAATATATTGGTCTAGCTCATAGTTAATGCCTTAATACTAATTATGTATAAAATTCCAACCCTTGAAACTTGGACATTATCCTTGTCACTTTAGATTAATGGAATACCAAATAGTCATTAATTACCTACTTAAAGGACATGCTTAGCTTGGCGTAGTATCACTGTCATTCGGATAATAATTTGCCCGACATCAATTAATCATTCAAACAACTTGAAAATGAATTTGGGCGGTCAAGGCGGAGCTTGGCTGGTATGTTGGACTAAAGGTTATTTTTAAACAAAAGAAAACTTGAAAAACATATTTCGACTTGGGCGACTAGAAAAAGTGACTGGTGCTAATGATGCACGATGATAGGGTATGTGGATATACCGTCCAATTCAATTAAGGAGCGAATCTTGTGATGACGTCTTGTGTAAAAATAGTGCAACCACAAGTCTACCATGCGTACGACCTGGCTAACTAATTTCTTCGCCCCTTCGCAACGTCACCATTGATGAATGTGTAGTGTGTGTATGGGTAGTAGTCATAGGAAAGCTACACGGCGCAAATGGAGACCTCTCGGGGGCACAGCCCAAGGAGGTGATGCCTAGTAGTGTTGGGTTGCATTGGGTAGGGCTATCGAACCCGGGAGCGAAGGACCCTGGGTTCTCTGTATTTCATACACTAGTCTAGGAACAGCTAGTGTACATAGTCAAACAAAAGTGGACAACATAGCCATACAATGTCATTCATTGAAATAATTAGAGTTTTTACAAAAGGGCGTACAACCAAAAGCAAATTATAGCAGAAGCAAGAGAAGTAAGGTAGACCACACGATTCACCACAGCAATCGTAAATGAGTCATAGCCTAGTCATCCAAGGTCTCAATCTCCTCGTAGCATTCCTCTCCTGCTCAATATTTGAAATAAGCAAGAGTGAGCACAAATAATTGTGCTCACAAGTCACACCCAGCAAGTAACAGATTATAATGCATGCAAGGAATTAACAAAGGGGAGGCATATATGGCTCAATTTGCGTAAAGCAATATTTTTCATTTAAGTACTCATACTAAGTTTGTAAAGCAGTTTATTCTATAGCTAAAATTCATTTTCTAAAGCTCAAGTTTTATAGTCAGATAACATTCATCAACAAGTGGTGAAGGATATCCTCCTATCACACGGCTACCCGCCCAATTCTCATTTGGATAGAAATCCAAAACCATTGATAAAGTCTTTTGAAAACAAAACCAAACATCTAACTTGGAGTGGCTTTGCTAGCATGTCCATGACCGTGAACACGGCTATTCAAATAGTTTTACACTCTGTAAAGGTTGTACAACTTTACCCACAAGAGATAATTGAATTATAATGCCTGTCTGACACACTGCCTAAGGTGTGCGACTAAGTCATTATCACAAAACTTTTACAATGCACCATTCCACCGTAGTCCCGCCTCGCTAAGGTTTCACCCCCTTTGGATAGAAACCCGTTGGGTTCAAGCCCCTTCTTGCGCTAGGTGAGAATACATAAAAGTAGGTCATAAAAGACACACATGCAACCAGATGGCACAACCACGGTGAAATAATACAAATTATTTAGCTAGGTCCCGCCCACACAGAACATGTGGTAGTACGATAGGTCTTAGCAAGATGCGGCTCAAAGACCAGTCCTTAATCGACTCGGGCGACTTTCAAAAGAACCCTGGGGCTCGATCATATAAATGAGTCGATCCCGTGCATGAACATACCCATCCAAACATCCATTTCGCCTAAGTCCAAACCAATTTTTATTTTATTTAACCAGTCAAACCATTTTAGAATTTCTTATGATAAAGACAATACCATAGTATCATTTTAAATCATAGTTGAATTTGTGGCTAAATTCCCCAAAGTAAATATTTTTGAGCTAAGTCTTCACTAAGCATAGAGTTTTTGCAACAAGGTCTAGTTCATACTAATGTACCAACTAGCTTTTAACTAAGGTAGCAAGTGTGGTTAACTCAATATCCAAATTGGATGTACAATAGAAATAGGAATAACTATAAAGTTAAAACAAGAATTTAAATTACTTGAATTCAAATATATATGCAATAATAATTTAAAATAGAATTTAACTAATTTAAAATATTGGGATTCAATATGATCAAATGTGTAACTTGCCTTGCTCAAAAGCCTGAGGATCTACTCCTTCGAAGTACTCGGGTTCCTCAGAGTCGTCGAAATCTACACGTGAGAACGCAGCCAAATCAAATAAAGTCCAAATAAAATCCAAATGAGCTCTAGAGATTACCAAACTAGAACCAGCATAAAAGGTAGAGACTTTAGAAAAAGATAGAAGTTCGAACCACTCGAGTCGGAGCTCGAACGAGGGAGAACGAGCTCTCGGGAGTTTTGAAATCACATGGTCGGAAGGACTACCTGGTCAAAAGAGGTTCTACTAGGTGGTCGGAAGGACTACCTGGTCGAAAGAATGCTTCGACTACCAGGTCCAAAGAAGGATACGACTACTCAACGTGGTCGTAGGAATGATACAAGAAAGATACAACTACACAACGTGGTCGTAGGAAGGACATTTGTAAGCTGGCTTGATAGCTGTTGTTGTATGAGAATTCTGCATAAGGGAGGCTCTGATCCCAACTCTTCCCATAGTCTATAGCACAGGCTCGAAACATGTCTTCAAGAATCTGATTCACACACTCTGTTTGTCCATCTCTTTGGGGATGATAGGTTGTACTGAAGTTGAGTTTGGTCCCCAAGGCTTCATGCAAGCTCTTCCAAAATCTAGATGTGAATTATGATCCTCTCATGGATACTATCCTTTGGGTACTCTATATAGACAAATGATCCTAGCCATGTACAACTCTGCTAATTTACTACTTCTATAAGTGGTCTTGACTAGTATAAAGTGTCACTTTAGTCAATCGGTCAATCACAACCCAGATGGAATCATATCCTGATTGGGTCCTAGGCAAACTGGTGATAAAGTCCATGCCAATTTGTTCCCAACTCTACTCAAGAATTGGTAAAGGTTGAAACAATCCAGGTAGCCTTTGATGTTCTGCCTTGACTCTTTGGCATACATCACAGCATGCAACGAATTCAGCAATCTCTCACTTCATACTGACCCACTAGTATTTTTCCTTCAGATCCTGGTACTTTTCCTTTAGATCCTAGTACATCTTGGTATTTCCGGGGTGAATAGAGTAAGGTGACTCATTGGCTTCCTTCAGAATCAGCTGCTTCGTTTCCTGGTGATTAGGTACACAAATACGGTTATTGAACCAAACTGTTCCTTGCATATCATCAGAAAATCCTAGGGCTTTGCATCTTTTCATGTTCGTCTTGATTTCCTTAATGCCTTAATCTTCTTTCTGATTCTCTCTTATTTGACTCTGAACAGTTGGTTGAACTTCTAAAGTGTTCACACAACCCTGGTTAACAATCTATAAATTCAAATGCCTCAATTCTTTATACAATCTTGGCTGACTTTCCTGAACCAACACAGTGTTATAATATCCTTTTTGACTTAGGGCATTTGCCACTACATTCGCTTTGTCTAGATGATAATGGATTCTAAGGTCATAATCCTTTATTAGTTTTAACCATCTCCTTTGCCTGAGATTGAGTTATGACTGCGTGAAAATGTATTTCAGGCTTTTGTGATCCATTAAAATGTCACAGCGATTACCGATGAGGTAATGCCGCCAAATCTTCAATGCATACACAATTGCGACTAATTCCAAATCATGTGTTGGGTAATTTCCTCCATGAGGCTTCAATTAGCGAGACACATAAGCCACTACTTTACCTTCTTGCATCAGCACACACCCAAGGCCTTGACGAGAGGCGTCATAGAAAATTTCAAAGTCCTTGTGGATGTCAGATAAGACTAACATAGGTGCAGATACTAGTCTTTTCTTTAATTCCTAGAAATTTTGCTCACAAGCATCTGTCCATTCAAACTTCTTCTCTTTCTTCAAAAGTTGAGTCATATGTCTGGCGGTTTTGGAAAAACCTTCAATGAATCTTCGGTAATACCCAGCTAAACCAAGGAAACTCTTTACTTCGGTGACAGACTTGGGTTGCTTCCAATCCATTACGGCTTCAACTTTAATAGGATCTACTGCAACTCCTCCTACCGACACGATGTGTCCGAGGAAAGCTACTTGGCTTAACCAAAATTCGCTCTTACTGAATTTGGCATAGAGCTATTGCTCCCTAAGCCTTTCTAAAACTGCCCTAAGATACTTCTCATGCTCTTCTTCATCCTTTGAGTAGATGAGGATGTCATCAATAAATACGATCACAAACTTATCTAAGACTTCAATGAATAATTTGTTCATCATATTCATAAAATAAGCTGGTGCGTTCGTCAAACCGAATGATATCACTGTGAACTCATACAGTCCATATCTTATGGTGAAAGAAGTCTTTGGTATGTCTTCTGGTCTGATCTTCAACTGATGATAACCAGATCTTAAATCAATCTTGGAGAAAACACTTGCTCCTTTGAACTGATTGAAGAGGTCGTCGATCCTGAGCAAAGGATACTCATTCTTGATTGTGAATTCATTGAGTGATCTGTAATCCACACACATCCTCATACTGTTATCTTTCTTTCTAACAAATAGTACTGGTACTCCCCAAGGTGATGAACTTGGCTGAATATAACCCTTGTCCTGTAACTCTTTGATTTGTTTCTTCAATTCTGCTAGCTCCGAGAGACTCACTAGGGCCAAGAGAGGCCGGGGAGGGGGGGGGTTCGATGGACGACGAATGGGGGTCGAGGGCGGCACGGGTGCTCCGGTGAACTCTTCAGCGGTGAGGAGGTGTGCACCATGAAGAGCACGGTAGGCGATGCCAGGGGTGGAGGTGTCGGCGGCGGAGGATCCTCAACGGCGGCGTACTCCCTGGTGGCGTGAGCTTCGGCCCGAGTACTTGGAGCTCGAAATCTCGGCAAACGAAGGCGAGAGAGAGAGAGAGAGAGAGAGAAATAAGGAAAAGGAAGAGGGAGGCGAGAGGCTCCGGGGCTCCTATTTATAACAGCTGAGGGGGAGGAAGCTTGACAACACGGGTGTCTGGGCGAGGAAGAGATGGTAGCAGGTAGGGGAGGTGAAAGAACAGAGGGGTTGGTGCGGCGAAGGACGGGCAATTAAATACGCCTGCTGCCGAGGAAGACGACGGAGAGAATCGCGTCGGAGGCGATGACTTTGCAGTGGAGGTGATGGCATTTAATGCGCTGACGGCATTAAATGCGCGGGGACTTTTGCGACCGCCGTGACTGTGACCAAACGAGGAGGAGGCTGACCGGAAGGGTGGTCCAACCGAGAGGATGGTCAAAACCGGAAGGGTGGTCCAACCGAGAGGGTGGTCGAACTGGAAGGGTGGTCCAACCGAGAGGGTGGTCAAAACAGGAAGGGTGGTCCAAAGACTGATCAACGCGCTGGGAGAGAAAAAGAGATAGGTGAGGAAAACGAACGAGCAGAGAAAGGGGACTTTAAACACTGTGAGAACTCCAAAGAAACTCAAAATAAACCAAATTTTGAATTAGTTGAAGTTTGATTTAGTCATTTTAAATTGTTTTAATTTCTAGATTTTCAAGTTAAGTTGTAAAAGTTCAACAAAACCAAATGGTTATTTTCATTTTGAAAATTTTCAAAGAGCTCAAAAAATCGGGATGTTACATAAGACATTGTAAAGGACTTATGATAAATCAACATTAGCCACACACCTATGGTAGTGTGTCGAGGCGATATAAGTTGAATTATCTCATATGTGTAAAGTGTACAAACTCGCAAAGTAAAAACTATCTAGATAGTCGTGCTCATGGTCAAGAGTCGTGTTGAGAAAATGCTTGATATAGCTTTTACTTTTATAAAACAATTTATGGATGGAATGGAAAGTTGGGTTGGAAACCCGAGGTTTGAGAAAGAATGGTCAAGATCAGTGGTAAATATGGATAGTTTTAGCATTGAGTGAACAAAGTCACTCAATGGTATAGGAGATGAAATCTCCACTAGTACTTTACAACAAAACTCAGTTTATGAAAACATGTATTAGTTAAAATGCTAAGTCTCAGGTTTTGCTACTATTTATCCTATTCCAACAAATGGCTTTGTGCAAAATAAAACAACCTTTGAACCTCTCTTTGTTTAGCCTTGCATCTATAATAATTGCATTGTGTATTGGCTCGCGAGTACGGTTGTGTACTTATGCTCGCTATTTATATTCCTTTAGTCAGTAAGCATAGAAAAAGGTTTCATAGACAATTATGAGCATTAGACAAGACTGAAGATCAAGAAGGTCAAGAACTAGGTCGCGAACCTACAGTCGATTGTCGGTAGGTATATCGAGAGGGTTCCACGTGTTATACTTTGAATCTGCTTCCGTTGTTGATTTCTGAAAAGTATTTGGCATGCTTAGCCATTTTGCAAGTCAAAGGTCGTAAGGTATATTACGCTTTGTTTAATATTATGCAATAGCTTTATATTTTCATGATATGTGTTTGAACCAACAATGTAAGCTGTGTGCTATCTTCTCGATCCGTAAATGACATAAATATACACAATAGGTTCCAAGTTCTAAATTTAGGGTCTCATATCATGCTTGGTCTTTTGTTGGAATGGACAAACACGACCGCTGGCATTGGCGAAGGAATCCCATCCACGGTCGCTCTTGGTTCGGAACACCGAGTACAAGTTGGGTGTCACCTCCAAGGCATCTCAAGGTGGAATCTGTTAAGAAACCGGGCCTAGGACCGGGAGTCCTAGCCCAAGGTGAGCTCCTCATCCTAAACCCTAGCAGGGTCGTAGCCTATAAATAAAGGTTACTAGTAATTGTAAAGACTGATCGATTGATGAAGGAATAAAGAGAAGCAAGAAGTCCTCCTACATCTCTGTGTTCAATCTCTTGTTCTATTATTGTGTTCTTGCATTATTCTTACGATTCTGAGTTTGTCTACGAGATAATTGCTCGGACTGGACTCGCCAGTGACGGTTCCTCAACACGTTATCGGCATGATCAACTCTCCTCGTATCGAAAAGGTAACCGTCGATGAACGACACTCGTAGATTGAATCGTACTTTCTTGATCGCTTAAAATTCTGCAAATTTGCTTTCTAGATTGGTTTTCTACAGCGCAAATTCGCTCTAATCTACCACGAGCAGACTTGAAGTCGCTACCACAATGTCGATCGGTAGATTGCATGAAAGAGTGGATGTCGATTGTACCGTAGATTGAAAATTACAAGTTCGTTCTAATCTACCATGAGCCGACTTGAAATCGCTGGCTAAGCCGATCGGTAATTGCATGAGAGATAATCACATCGAATGAACAATAATCGCGCCCTGATGAACAATGCACGTGTGATGAACAGTACCTTCACGTCCGATCCGTGATTGCGCATGAACAGTGATTACTGGATGAATAGTGTTTTGCTCATGAATAGTATTCCGTGCATGAACAGTATAAAAAATTGACCCTGTAGAGCCACACAGCTACCGCCGGCACTACACGACGCGTCGCCGCCGCATGGGCGCACCGCGCCACGTGCCACCGTGGCCCTGCACGCCACCGTCGGCCGCGACGCCTCCGGCCACTACTCCGCACAGCATAGCTCGAAGCAAGGTAGCAAGAAGAAAAAAAGGGAGGAGGAGGGGGAAGGCTCCGGCCATCCCCGCCGCACAGCGCCGCCACCGCCTGAAGCAAAAGAGAAAAGGGCGGAGGAGATTGAATGGCGTCAGCACTGCATGGCCACACCGTCGCCGCACATGGCCACCTCGTAGGCATGCCACCGCATCGGCACCATGTTCCACACCGCGACCCATAGCTCGTGCGCGCATGAGCCGCCGACCTCGCAGGCCGCAACGCACCGCATGGCCGCCGACCTCCCGCTCGTGCACCCAAAGGTGCACCTCCGTGCCCACTCGCACTGGCCGCTTGTAGCGCCACATGGCACCTCCCACTTGGCGCATCCCGGCCACCCGCCCCGCCCGAAGCCACTGCCCCACATGGCCGCCCGAAGCCGGCCACCCCGTATGGCCACCCTCATGCGCTTGAAGCGTCGCCGGAGCCGCCCGCATGCGTCCGTGTGTTTGGCGCTTGAAGTCGTTGGCCGACCGCCTCCTTGTACGCACACGGCGCCGCTGAACCGCGCCTCTCCGGCCGGCCCCATCGCTCGATCGGCGACCCTCCCTGTGCGCGTCCCGAAGATGCACCACCGCCAGATCCAGGCCGCGACAACGGCGCCGCCACCGCTCTCGGCCGCCCGCATGGCGCAGCCTAGCACCGCCGACTAGCATGCGAGCCCCTCCTGCAGAGGCATCGCAGCCGGCCTTGCGCGCCGCCGCCCGCTTGAATAGGGGTAGGGAAACCCTACCCCGTTCAGCACTTATGAACCGGCCGAGCAATGGCCAATTTGGGCCAGCCATGCAATGGGCTGAAAGAAAAAAAAAGAAGAAAGCACGGGCCCAAAAGAAAAGAAGAAGGCATGGACCCAAAACAAGAAAGGCACGGCCGAAAGAAGGAAAATCCTAGTTTTGTGGAAAACCCCTGTAATTCTAAAAATTACGTGCAAATTTTCTCAGAACTGAAATTTCGCGTTTTAGCCCCTGAAAATTGTAGAGTTCGCCAATAATACTTTTTTCAGCAGAAAAGGGCTTCGGGAATTCAAATTTTGAATCGATTTTTGCATTTGAAACATGCTTAACTTTGTTATTGTTATTTCTATGCAATTTACGTGTCGCATTTACTATTTTGATTATCTGTGATTGTTTATATTGCTTGTAATCACTAAAAATATCAGTAAATCATGAAAAATGCATAGAAAAATACGGGATCACGAACTGGGAGTTTGAAGAATATTATGAAAATTTTGCAACCATTTTATGCATATTACTAGCAGTAATCTTATGAATTTTGTATGAATATGAAGAAGACTGGCATCACGAATCATGAATTCGAAGAACTAACCCAGTAAGACCAAAATTTGTATAGAATTTGTACAAGTCTTCAACTCTGTGATAATGTAATCACGGATGAGCAAAAGATTGAGAAGACTCTCTACCTTTCACCCGAATGCGGTGTAATCCGCATGCAACTATCGTCAAGATGGCTACAAATAGTATGCCGAATTAATTGACATCATGCAAGTTGTGGAAGCTCAAGATGATGTTCTAAGAAAAAACTACATCTCGCAGCCACCTAGTAGCAATATTGGCCATGAAGCCACTGCTAGCAGCTATAAAGTGATGAATCCTCTCACGAAGGAGAGGGGCAAGAAGGGTAAGGTCGTGCGTCACACGTTATTGATGCTTTCCAGTCTAAGAAGACGAGCAAATGATAGCATGAGGCATATCTCGCCATTACAGGTATAGAGGATTTACATCCATTAGTTGCACTTATGGATGTGGACATGATGCACCCCATCACCCCTCTTTGGACATTGCGTGACGCGTGCGTAATTGCATTGCCCAAGAGAAGATTGAGGTAGAAGTTCCTAAATACTTCGTTGATTCGATCTAGTGCATGCATTGCACTTGGATCTTTTATAGTAACTTGCAGTTTGTAATTGAAGCAGAACTTTGAATTATTGAATAATGGTTGCAAGCTCTAGGAGAGCAAAGCTAAATTCTTATTATGAGTCCTGCAAGGCTTTATTTTCCGTGTTTATAATAGCAAGTTATGCTCGATATCAAGCATTTTATTTATGTGTTGCTTGCTTTCTGCTACATATTAATAAAGTACATTATATTAGAACTCGTGTGACGCCCTATAGAGAAAGTGTGCTTAGCGCGTAGGTAGCGGCACAATAAATACCATCCTGAGAGAAACAGAATTTTTTTTCCAGACGATCAACAAGAATGTTGGTAGTCTTACGACAATCGCAAGCAGCGATACTTGTATAATAGGCTCAGGAAAGGCCTCCACGTAGAGACTGAAGAAGAATATGGTAAGGAATACCTGCTCATTACATAGCGTGAAGAAAGTGAAAAATGGTATTAGAACGACTTCTTAATATGAAACTGGGCTATAGTACACTAATATTAAGGCACCTTCAGCCTGTACTGCCTTGAAAATCGTATTTAGAAGCTCTGAACTTTTCTATCTCTGGCATGATAGATTATGTCGCCTAGGTCTTAGGATGATGAGAAATATAATTAACAATTCATAGGAACATAACATCAATGTAAAAAAATTTCTGAATCAGGAAGATTTTGTGTACCCTACATGTGTCACCGAAAAATTAATTACTGGACCTTCTGCTCTGAAAGCGAAGGATGAAGTCCCTACATTCCTGGACCGTATCCAAGGAGACATTTGCGGTCCTATACAAGCCCTATAAGGGTCATTTAGGTATTTTATGGTGCTCATCGATGCTTCATCGGAATGGTCGCACGTATGTTTATTTTCTACGAGAAACCATATTTTTGCAAAGTTAATCTCGCAGATAATTAAATTAGAAATATTTTCCCTGATCATCATGTGAAGTCCACCTGAATGGACAACATCGAAGAATTTACTTCGAAGGCATTCCATGATTATTGCATGAAAATAGGAATTAAAGTTGAGTATTCTGTACCGTATGTCCACACCTAGAATGGACTAGCAAATCTTTGAAGAATTGTAATTTACCAACTACATGTTGGGGACTCGCAGTCCTTCTCGCAGCAGCTCTCATCAATTTTAGACCGTCGGTCTATAACATCCATCCACCTATGCAACTAGCGTAAGGGTCAGCACTAAAAACTTCTCATCTTCGCAAGGTTTGGTTGCAAGGTTTATGTACCTATACCACCACCGCAATGAACTGCAATGGGCCTTCTCCGAAAGTCTGAGATATACGTTGGTTATGAGACAACATCCATAATCAGGTATTTGGACCCTATGACTAGAGATTTGCATAATACCTGATTCGCTGATAGTATATTAGATGAGGTTAGTTTCCCGTCATTAGGGGGGGGGGGGGAAATCAACCCTTGATGAAAATGCCGGGAAATAACATGGCAAGCCACGGGAAGTCTAGAAGACAACTGAAGTCTAGAAGACAAGAGAAGTCCTCAAGATAATTGAAATTCTGAAGATAATTGAAATATATGTATATGACCCGCGCGCTAGTAAAGCAAATAAAGAAGTCTAGAAGACAAGAGAAGTCCAGAAGATAATTGAAGTCCAGAAGACAATTGAAATCTAGAAGATAATTGATTTGCAAACATTAGCGAATCAACTGCCTAACCACCTTAGTGATTTGAAGAGCGTGACCAAGTCATATTTGCCTGCAAGCAATGCACCGGAGAGGGTTGAAATACCAATGAAGGTATCACTAATCCCGTCCTAAGGCCTTTGAAAGGACGAGAACTCCGGTCCCTCGAATCCAAAGTAACCGGGGATGTCAGGTGAAAAAAGGGTAAGAAGGACTTGACACAGCCGAGGGGGTCAAGAGCCAGGGGTGCAGAGGCAAGGATCGGGTTGGCGGGAGGCACGACGACGACGACCGGGACGGTGGGAGGCGCGGCGGCAACGACCGGGGTCGAGAGCCAGGGGTGAGGAGAGCGAGGTGACATGATTGGGAAATGAGGGAAGAAATGATGAAAAACTGGGTTTATATGCATTGGCAAAAGGGGTAAATAACCCTCAATTTGAGGGGTATTTTGGTAACCGAGAGGCTAATTCTTGCTGGGAGCTGGTCTAAGGTCGCTCACAATTTTCTATTGCGATACAACTCCAATTCTAGGGTGATCCTGATTCTAAAAAAAGGAGGAGTTAAGGCGTTTGGCTGGGCTTCAGCTAAGAATATGGGAGCAGAGCCATACTAAACAGTAGGGGTGCCAATTGAATTCGAATTATCCATTTTATCTGGTATTCGAATTCGGTTTGGTAGTGAATATGATTTAGATTTTTTCATCCGATTAACAATTGCTCCCCTATTCGTATTCGCAATTGCGTAAAAAATATGGATACAAATATGGTATGGACTTTTGCTATCTAAAATGTTATTTTATCCGCACTATTTGTTTTCGAATTCGATAAAACAATATACATATTTTATTGCAGTATGGCTAATTAGTTGGATGAGTGTTTTTTGTTTAATATGAATTCATGTTTTAGATGAAATAGATAAAGTAGAATGATTAGGTGTGCTATATACGAAGATAAAGTATCATAAATATCTTGCAATTACGTAAGTTATGTGGATATCCGAATCCGACCGAATTGAGTAGGTATTCGATTCGTATTCGTTACAACATTTGACAATATTCGAATATGTCTTCGTATTCGTTTAGAAAATACAAATACGAGAAGACCACTATTTGATTCGTATTCGATCTGCCCAATCAAACATGCCCTAAGTTGTGAAGATAATATGGATTGGGTGACTTTTCAGACACCAAAATTAGGAGTGATCTCCTCACAAAAGGAAAAACTTAGGAGTGCAATTGAGTTTTTTTTTGTCTAGTTTGATATTAACTGGTGTAACAAATGTATGTTTAATCCGTCAAAATAATTTTTAACTCCCAAAAAGAGGCGATAATTTGGCTCCAAAACTTGCAGAAGTACTGTCCCATTCCCATGTCTGCCACGCTACCGTCAGGCGTCGAGTTGAAGAATTTGTACAGTAGGAAGGATGGCTACAAAACCAAATCACGAGGTGAAATAGTGTCGTCGTCAAACTGATTTCAGATCCAGGTCTTCAGCTGTTAGGTACCTTCCCATCTACGATCTCCTACTTTGCTTCACAGTTCACACCCTAGCGCGGCATAAAAAAAAAAAAACAAGTAAACTCCATAAAAAAGGCCAAAAAAAAAAGGAAGAGAGGAGATCCAGCGAAATGGCGGCGCCGCAGCCGCCGCCTCCGCCGGCGCTGAAGCCGGAGATCGGCCCCGACGGCATCGCCCGGGACGCCCCCGTCATCGCCTACACCGAGAAGGTCCGCAGCCATACGCCCTTCCTTCCCCCTCCCAAACGCGTTCTCGATTCGTCGATAGTACAATGTTCCATTGCTGCCTGGTTTGCTGATTTGGATTCGGTTGGTTGGTTCGTAGTTAATTGAGGCGGAGCAACTGCAGCTGAAGAAGTGAGCCATTTCTTTATCCACCTCTAAGTTCTAATTTCGTGTCTATTGTCTACAATTCTTGGATCTGCATTCTGCATTAGCCTTCTTTTATGTGAATCTACACTTTGTCCACTAATGAAATTGATGAACATAGAGGAAGATAAACTGCGATTGTATGTGTGAGGATGTGGCTTTAGGAACGGAAATGAATTGGACCAGACTATACATCTCTTTTGAATCATTTTCTGCCTAGGTGTCATGCTAGTGAGAAATATATCACATCCCCCACTCATAATGAATTACTGAATGTGAGATTGAATTGTGCGAGTGTGCATTGTGGTTGGTGCTCCTGAATTTTTTTTTGCCTTATAAGAATCAACTTGTTTTAGATAATGGAAGAGAAAATCTCTCCCGCCTCTGTATCCAAGGATACACACAGCCCAACAAGAATCAACTTGTTGAGTAAGGAGCTTAGCCCAAGTAGCATATTGGGGGCATCCAAGAAGTACTGTTGATGTTAATTTTATCAACAACAGTTTACTGTCTAATGAAAGATGAGGAGTAAATTAACAGCACCTTGCATACATCCATTGTGTTTATTAGCTGCAAACAAAAATGTGATTTTGATTGAGGGACAGATTTTAGTAGCCTGACTAATACAAATTACACTATATTACAGTTGTCCATGCAAGAATGAGCGCATTTCGTTGATGAATAGTGAATGACAGCCTGTCCTTCAACTAATTTACTAAGAAACTCAACAATGTTTTTACTTTCATCAGCAATAATGCAATTCGTTAAAGTTTTAAACTAGTATTCGGGGACATACTTTATGTCTGCACTATAATCCTGAGAACTGAGGTGCTATGATACCCCGATACATCACTCAACAGCTGTTCCTGTACACGATACGACGATACGCCACGATACGGTATCGGCAAAATTCAGCTTCAAAAATAAATAAATAAAATCCGGATACGTCTCCGATACTTGGCGATACGCAAGACCCAACACCACTCGTTTGGAAGCCCAAGAAAATCCTAATCTAAAACCGTCACTCCCGGGCCCAACAACCAACTGCACACTTAGGTCGTGTTCCCAGACAACCCTAATCGATTTGTCCATACACACGCATCGAGCCGCCTCTTGCCCTCTCCTCCCTGTCTCCCTCTTGGCCGCCGTTGCTTGGCCACCTCTCTGTTGCCGCTGCCGGCTAGAAGTGACGTCGCCACCAGGAAGCCGGTCTTCCTCCTCCCTCTTGGCCGCCATTGCTGCTTGGAAGTCACGTCGCCCGCTTGTAGGCGACCTCGCCGCGACCGTTGCTGCAGAGGAGTTCCCTGGCCGCTGCTCCCTCCCTTCCCCCAGGTGAGTTTGTGACTTTGTGTTGCTTGCATACTTGCATTTTTCTCATTTTGTGCTGCATTTTATTTTTCTTCTCTAGCAGTAGATGGTTAGATGGTATTGTGGTCTGATTTGGGGTAGCATTTTGCTTTAGGATGGCTAGTGGAAGCTCTCACATTCCTGTGTCACAAAAAACTGGTAGTAGTGTGAATTTCTCTGCATTTGATGATAGTGCTAGTGATGGACATCAGGTGGATCCTAGATTTCCTCTATGGAGACATGTTAAAAACCTTGACAGAATTGGTGGTCATGAAGGAGGAAATGGAAGATCGGAATGTCGATTTTGTGGTCATGTTATACCTAGGAGCTATTCTATAGTGAAAACACATTTGTTGAAGATTACAAACAAAGGTGTTAAGATATGTACAAAGTTGACTATGCCTATCCCTGAGGAACTCCGCAAGGAAGTTGCTGTAGCTGAAGCAGTCACTACTTTAGGCACACCCAGGAGTGTTCCCTTGCCAATGGAGCTCTCATTCTCACCCACATCTGCTGGGTTACCCCCTTCTTGAGCAACGACATCAAAGAAAAAGATATCAGGAATTGTGGAATGTTTTCACCTTGGACTTCGGCAGTTGGCTGATGCTCATATTGCAAGAATGTTTTCACACTTGATGAGCCTGAATTTGAGGTGCTGATATGTGAAGAGGAAGGAGGAACTTTTGAAGAGATGGACATTTAGTTGGTTAGAAATTTAGCTCATTTGGAGCAATTATATTTGGCTTTGTGCTTTGTATCCTATGTCGTAATGAACTAATGTTATGTAATGTTTGCTGCTGGGCTTATTTCAGTCCTTAGTGGCTGAATGCTGCTGGAATGCTGGGTGGTAACACATGTTGCATTGCATTTCATTGTCTTATTTAATATTGATCATGGATTCGTGGATTTGTGGTCCAATTTTGTCGGGTAAGTCACCTCAATTGTCCAATCTCTCGTTGCCTCTACATTATTTTTATTTTTAAATACATATATACTCGCCGTATTGGTGTTTTGGGAAATGACATTTCGCGAAGACGCTCAGGATCAAAACCGACAGAATCGCGGTTATTCTGCGATAACGGATTTACCGGTGGATGCGGAAACCCTAAACCGCCGGTTTTCGGGTTTTGCAAAGCCAAATTCCAAATTTTGAATTTTGGATGGTTTTAAGCAAATTCAATCAAATTTCGTCCGATTTTTCCGAAATCCGATTACGGCCGGTTTTTTCGGGCAATGAACGGATTTCCGGAACGGGTTTTGATCCCGGTATCGCCATATCCGTATCACCGCACGGTATCTGTATCGACGGTAACATAGCGCAGGTGTATTCGGTTGATACTCTGTTGCATGCGAGACTTATCTTTGACTTGATTTTAGGCTGTTTTGCTTGATCTGTACAGCTATGCTCTCAATTTTCCTGCATTTTCTAATTTTGACATCAGCATTACGTGCCTGATATGTACAGGCTCTTACCCAGTTTTCTTTACATACATTGTGTTAGTATAATTTCTATCTTGTGTGAGCACGGGAAATCTTGTATCAGTATGCTTGATATGTGTAGGGCTATGCATTGTTTTCTGCACGTAACACATATCATAATGATTATAGGCTGATGCCAAAATCTTTGCTTCTACATACATATATGCCATGTTAACATAATTTACCTTGAAACTTTTACTTGGGTCTTGGAGCCTTCTTGGAATTTTGAGACATTACTCATTAGAACCATATCTGTTTGTCAATCAGTATTAAGTGGAATTGTTGCCTGAAATCTTGAAATTGTTGCCATTTCTGGGGACCTATTTACAATGAAAACCAATAGCCATTTAGTATTGGCCTACGTATCGACAAGTGAGTCGATCTTACAAAATGAATATGAAGTTGGGGAGCGAATGATCACAAGGAAAAGACTGTTTGTCAATCAGTATTATACAGGTTTGGGCCCTCTCCTTGAGAGTAATAAACCCTACTCCTGTCTTGTCACTATGAGGACAACCTGATTACAATGGGATTCCTGTTCACCGGTCGGAGACCAATGAACCAGGAAGTGTAGCCTAATTGCTATGAGATTACAATTAGGGAGGGCATGAGAATGTCTAATGCTAATGCTTGATAAAAAAAAATCTGATGTCGTTGTTCATGTCCGAACGGTCCTTATAAAGCGTGGAAGGGGTGGCAGTTGCTGCGGTTGAGGATGCGCCTTGTTGGTAACTAGAGCAGGCACATGTGGTGGTAGGTGTTATCAGCCACTTGTCCTTCTGGCGCTGTTCAGGGATGATCCTTGGATGGTTTTTGTCAAAGACTTGAGGGTGCTCGGGCGGTTTTTGTCAGCAGGATGGCTCACAGTGAACTTATGAGCCCCTTGATTGGTATATCCCATGAATATTCTACAGGACACATGTCTGATCTGTAATCATGGTCAGCTTACGTTCATGGAGCTGGTTGCTATGTCCCCGGTTGTCCAATCGGTTAAGGAACAGACCTGTTTGGCCTTTGCGGGCCTTAAGTATTAAGATAATCGAATAAATAGATATTAAATAGCTAACTATATAAATAACCCTTGTCACTATGCATGTTTAGCTATGCTTCATAGGTCACACTAATTTTTGCATATCAAGTTTCTTGCTATCTTTGTCAACTGTGGTGTGTCTCCATGTGTTTAACTAACTTCCTTTTTATTATTTCCTTTGATATAAAAATACTATTCCTCAGATATATTCAAGAGAACTATTCCAAAATTCGTGATGTTGAGAAGGAGCTAGAGAGTCTGACTTTAGAAATGAAACTGACAGCTGGACCAAAGAAAGCAGGTAGCTAATAGTTTATTCAAGAGCACTTATGGTTCAACTTCTGTACATAGAATACTTCCACTTGGCTGACTTGTTTCTGCTTTTTTTTTCTTCTTCTGATTCTAGCACTTGAGCATTTAAGGAAAAAGGTTGAAATGTCAACAGAGAGAATACGTTTGGCTAAGGTGAAAGAGGAACAAGCAAAGAAGGTTGGATATCTTCACGTTCGACTTTGATACAATTACTTACTATTATATGCTGGCTCTTCTCCTTTTTTCTGAAATGTCTCCAATCTCCATTTTTTACGTTTTTCGTTTAGTAGCTGCCCATCTTGTGGATGAAATGGAAGTATGCAACTCTTTTTGCAAGGAGGCATGCAAACTTCTTACTGCTACAGTACCACAATCGCCTATTGAGCAAACCCTAATATTGTTGCCTGCAGCTTTCAGCAAATGTCATATGTCAAAATTAAGTTCACATGGAGGATTTTCAAAATTACTATTGTTTTAAATAAATAAAACTGAACTGATGTTTTCCTCCCAAAATGCAACAATTATCAATTCATTATGATTAGAATGAATACAACATTAAAACACTGAATTTGGAGACAAAGTGTGTTCTTGTATTTTTTGTTTTTGTGTTTGTAAATACATGAATACTTAAAAAGAAGGTAAACTTAGGGCTTGTTTGGTAGAGCTCCGCTCCTTATCTTTTACTTTTTAGCTCCCAACTCCTGTCCTCTAAGAATCTGGAGTTGACTGACGGAAGCGTTTGGTAGGAGGTTGGCTCCAAAAACTCTGAAAGTGGGAATTTGAGGCAAAACGACCACGCAACTCCTGTTTTTAACACCTAAGCTATTTGTATCGCACTCCTTTCTATTTGTACACAAATTTCAGAAATTTCTTTACAAATTTCCCAGGATTAATTCAATTTGAATGTGATGCCCTATTCAGATACATCAGCTCATGGCAAAAGCATTATCCTTTCAGATACAAATACTCATTTATCACATGACTACAAAAAAAGTACTAGCATTCATCCCAAAATGACCATCAGTGTCTGAATTATCCAAATTCCACTGAAGGCCTGCAGCTGAAATCCGTGGTATATTCATATACCATCTAACAAAAGGTTAAAAAAGGAGAGAAAAATGTAGAGAAATTGTATGCGTTTGACGGTTTGAGTACAAGGACAGTAGAGAAATTACACGTACAGTAGAGAATTGTATGCGTTTGAGTACAAGCACAGTATAGATAATAGAGATTCCTGTGAATGTCAGTTCAAAACAGACAACTGAGTCACAACACCTTGATACAAAATACAAACAATAGATAATAGATTCAGGAAATATCTGCCCAAAACTGAGACAACTGAGATCGATCCTTGTGCTTGTTAGCTACCATACAACAATCACTGAAATTTGCATTTGCATTCAATAAATCTGACACTGAAATTTGCATTCAACAGTTACTGAAACTTGCATTTGCATTCAACAATCTGACACTATTCATTTGCATTCGCTTCAATAATTTTTCGATTCATCAATGCACACATACAACAATTTCTGCATACAACAATTCTTCAAATGAATTAGGCTCATCCATTTTCTGGCACAACAACATGCACTTGAGAGCGGTTCATACAACATTTGAAGTTCACAGAAACAAGTTACAGGTAGCCAAAAATATTTCATCATCTGACCACTAGCCAAAAACACTCAAATTGAAACTAATCTACGTTCTCAAATTGGGACACAGAAGTGATACATTCTTGAACAATCTACATTTTCACAGATACAATTTCGGGACGGTACATACTACATAGGCGATGCAATCTTGAACAATCCAATTCGTGCACACGTAGGCGACAATTACATAGATTCAAAGTGACTGCTCCACGCAGAAGCGATACAATTTTCAGCTACTAGTCTACTGAAAGTCTGCAGCAACCTTGGCTAGGAGTTTCAACCATTCGACAGCCAACTTTAGCACATGCACAATTTTTTGCTCTTTGAAGTCACAGAATCCCAATCCTGAAAAATTTCCATTTGATGGCCTCTCCACTTTAGCGCCGACATGACAACCAATGTCTTCCACCCACATGCAAGATTTGCAACTTTGCATTCTGATTTCTGAACACACCCATAGTGGAAATTTTAGATGGGGATTGAGATTGCAAGCCACATACCCAGTAAACTGCCACTAGGAGAATCTGTGAACACCCAACCCTTAACTAGCAAGGAACAACCCAGCCACCTCAAATCTAACCAACAAATAAAATTGGAAATACTTAACATCCAATACAAAGCAAGAACCAGCTCCACAACATCTAAAATCTCACATTCTCACATTCAGTAAACTATACCATTGGAAGAAACTCACCAAAATACAACATTTATTTAGCATGTAAGAACCTCAGTTCATCACAACTCATCGAAATAAACAAAAAACTAACAGGGAGATTCGAGATAATGGCGAACCTGATCGTATTGCTTGAGGAGGTTGATCTCCTTGTCGGTCTTGTTCTTGAGCTTGGCACGGTACTGGCAGAAGCTCTGGAACTGGTACACAAATTCATCGACCGTGTCCCAAAGCCACTAGTTGTGGGGCATCTAGCCGTCAGCGCGGGCACCGAGGAAGCCCACCCAACGGTGATGGAGGGAAGGCTGGTGGCGGCGTCATCCTCCACCTCGCCGTTCTCCAGATCCGGCGGCTAGGGTTCCAGGTGGGGCTCTGGGCCGGCGGCGAGGCCCTCCAAGAGGGGCTCCAGGGCAAAGCGAGGGGGACGCGCGCGCTGAGTGATGGGCTCTAGGTGGGGATCCGGGCGGGCGGTGAGGAGTTCTGGAGAGGGAGGGACTCTAGGCGAGGATCTGAACCGGCGGCGAGGAGTTCTAGAGAGGGAATGGAGGGAGATGAGTGGGGAATGGAGGGGCGATGGGATGGGCGACAGGATGTGAAAAAAGGGGGTTTTATACGCAATGGCAAAAGGTGGGTAAATAACCCTCAACTTGAGGGGTATTTTGGTAACCGAGAAGCTGATTCTTGCAAGGAGTTGGCCCAAAGTCGCTCCTAGTTTCTATTGTCGTACAACTCCAATTCTGGGTTGCTCCTGATTCTAAAAAAGGAGCCGGTGCGTTTGGCTCGACTCCTGCTGCTTTGGTTGAGAATCAGAGAGCAGGAGTTCTACCAAACAAGCCCTTAAAATTTGTGATGATGATTTTCCTCTTTCTGATATTAAGTTTTGGAAACCAGTTTGTGTTTTTCTCTGATGTAGATGAACTTATTTAGGGTCCAATGTGCAGCCACACCCTCCCCGTTCTTTTCTCAATTTTCTTGATTAAAATTCTTGTGTTTACTTTTTTTTTTCTGTTGTTATTTAACATTACTAAACTGTTTTCTTTATATTGTTCATCTAACTGTTTTCTTTATATTGTTCATCTCTTAAGTTTTTTTGGGTGGTATTTTAGGCCTGGGATGCTGCTGCACAAGTTGTTAAAGAGGAAGAGGATGCTAAGCAGAAGCTATGTGATGATCTGAACCGGCTGGTATGTGTTTCCCTTTAGTAGTTCTTATTCATATACCTTGTAAAATTTTCTTATTACATGATCAAATTCTGTTGAGATCTTGCTTATTTGATTTAATTAGGTCCATGAGAGTGCTACTTCCCAGTATTCGAGATTAGAGGAGCTAAAGAAGCGTTTAGAATCTCTAAATCCCGGCAGGGCTTCTGTTTATGTTTCTGTAAGTACAGACTCCTGTGGTCATCACCTGATCTCTACTTAAGAAATCCTTGCAAAACATGTTATTTTCTGAATGCCAGTAGTTCTTTTCTGTTGTTGCTTACATGGATATTTCGGTCCCAGTAGTGCTCTTCGCTGTATGCCATGCGTCACTGCTTATCTCATTGTTTATAATTATCAGGGTCTTAATACTACACAGCATGCTGCCACAAATTCTGTCGTGCGTCACTCCTTATCTCATTGTTTATAATTGCCAGGGTCCTAATGCTACACAGAATGCTACCACAAATTCTGTGCCTGACCAGTCAACCGCACAAAATCCTGCCAATGCAACTGGCCCTGTGAATAATGCCGTCGACCCTGTCTCCAGCGTACAGCAGCAAAGACCCGCCGAGGCGGAAAAGAAGAGAAGGCCATCAAACTCCGGAAGAGGGAGAGGTGGTGTGATGGTCCTCCCCAAGGGAAGAGGGAGTTCTGGGGCAGGATGGACTGGTGCTGGGTTTGATGTGGTTGGCGGCACATGATGCTAGGATTTGTAGTTATGCTTGAAAGTATTGACATGATGCATTCCTTGGTATACAACAATTATATGGGAATTGATACGTTGAAGACGTCTGATACATTGGACGCCACATTCACTCTACTGTACATGTTTTAGTTCCCCTACATTGGACGCCATATTCACTGTACTGTACACGTTTTAGTTCCTCTCGCCTGTTTGTCTTTTATTTCTTCTACCAAATAAATTTGCATCTCTCTCATATGTCCCCACAAGCCTTTTCCAGTCCTCTGTTTCAGCGTAGAGCCACCCCATCCACCACTTGCCTACTACACTATCATCAATCACAAAGTAGATTGAGGGAGGAGAGAGAAGACAAAAATTAGTTTAAGTACTCAAAGTCATCGGCTGTTGCCAGTTCGCCACCACCACCATGGCAGTTGCCCCCTCCCTCATCTCTCTCAAGCCCATAGCCTTGGGCTCAGTGAGCTTCGCTAAGATCCCTTGCCAAGCATCGATTGTAGTGGCCTCGAGGGTCGGGCTTCGTGGTAGGGTGAGCCAGGGCAAGAAGGGCAGTGCCATTCGGGCACTGATGTTCTTGTCGAAGTTGGTGGCGGCAAAGGACGTGAGACCAGTCAAGGTGCAGGAGCTGTACGTCAACGAGTGTGACTGCAAGAGCCCCGCCTACCTTTGCCCAACGCCAAGCAGACTGAGAACGTTGCGCCAAGCATGGGGTCCCACGACGTTCTTATCGGCTAATGTTATCTCTGGGCACCACACCAGCTTATTCAGGCACGTTTTGCTGCAGGCATTTGCTAAATTTGTTACAATAGTTAGCTCGTAATGTGATACGGCCATAAGTACTACCAAAGCATTGGTTTGCATTCATAAATTGCAAACTAATGCTAGAACGCAAATTGGTGTTGTTTTGCAATAAAAAGTAAAGCAAAAAGTTGTGAACGCTGAGAGGGTGGATGGGAAGGCCAGCCAAAGAGAGGGAACGTGCTATCAAGATAAAACCTCAGCACATGTGGGCGGTCAAGAAAAGACAAAGGAGCCAAATTCAAACTCAATTCCGAAAACAATGCATTTTCAGCCTAAGAAACTGAAATGGATTTGGATTGGAGCAATTCCAATTCGTATCTTTCTTTAAAGAGAAATTAATTTTGAAATTGCTTGTAATAGGATAGTTTAATTTATTTTTAGCAATTAGAGTAGTTTAATTTTCGAATTAAAGTAGGAGTTTGCAATTGAAGTTGATTTCGGATTGCTGTTCACACGAACTATTCACTGACTCGGATTATTGTTCACCATGTGAACTGTTCGCCAAGCATATATATTTAGGGGTAGACCCCCCGTTGTAAGCACGTTGGAGTTGAAGAAAATACAAAAAAGTCACATGTTTATATGGCGCATAATTAGTATATGCGTTTCGGAAATTCCTATTTAGGGTTTTGTTATTACGTGAATATTGGAGGGTGGCTTTTCTTCCAAGATATGTGATTCCTTATGGATCATCTCACCAATTCATAGCATCCTCAATTGCTCATGGTTTGGTGTTGTTCTTCGTGTTTGATTTTGTTTCTCTCTTCAGATTGATTTAACACCAATCAAGTATCATTACTTGTTTTGGAGATACACTTGTTCTTCCTTTTTGCCGAACCAAGGAGGAGGAAAGCTAGGGTTTTGCATCGATCAAGATTGAAATACAAGTACGATGAAAGATTATGCCACATTACGCATCAACATACGTTGATCCATATCATCTTGGTATCAAAGCGTGGTTGATAACGGCACGTGAATTTTTTTTCTTGGTACTTTGAGGTTGATTATCATGTCAAGAACTTGGAAGTGTGGTTCCAATGGTGGATTGGACGAGGAGCTTATGTACGGTGATATACTATTACCAGACGTGCGTGCTCAATTTGATGCTACTACCTGCTATTTTCTTCATCGCGAGAAGGTGTTACGCCATTAACACTTGAAGCTCAAATCCAAGGGGTGTAAGACACGCTAAACGATCGTCTTAACGCGAATGAATGACGTATGATGGAAGGTTTTGACAATCTGAACCTTGCTATCCGTCGCTTGGAGGAGAGGCTACCACCTCCATGAGGAGCTAATGTACTGGTGCTGCTCCAACCACAACATGAACATGCACAACGTATTGTACGCTGAGATGGAGATGACTTCTACGCTATTGATTTGAAGGAGACTATTTTAGATAACCGTGGAAGACATCAACGATGTCCACGACGTGATTACTTTGATCGTCGAGGTGCTAGACATGGTGGGCATTATAATGGAGGTGATGAACGTGAAGACGACGGTATCAGGAGAATCAAGATCACCATACCGGAGTTCAATGGCAGATCTGATCTGAAGGCTTATTTGGAGTGGGAGATGCGTGTCAATCAAATCTTTGACAATCACCACTACTCTGAAGAGAAGAAGGTTTGTGTTGCTTCAATTGAGTTCACCGAATACGCTATTATTTGGTGGGATCAATTAAATCGTGTAGGGGAGCGTCCTCACAATTGGGAAGCAATGAAACAAGCTATGCGGGAACTATTCGTGTCGGCATACTATACAAGGACGCTGCATACAAAGCTACGACGACTTACTCAAGGTGCTAAGATGGTGAGCGAGTACTATCAAGAGATGCAAGTGCTCATGATCCGTACAAGTGTGCGTGAGTCTACAAAGGCGACCATGGCACTTTTCTTCGAGGGGTTGAATGAAGATGTGCAGAACCATGTTGATTTAATACTATACAACATCGTGCAAGAACTACTTCATCAAGCAGAGCGTGCTGACCAATGGGTGAAAGACACTCAAGCAAGGGGTGGCCGAACTACTCATAGCACTTGGAGGCGTGCAACTTTGTATGAAGATGATGTGAGATCAACTCCCAAACTGGTTGCATCCACTACACTGGTTCGGAGTGCATTAAAGGAAGCTTCAAAGGTCGTAAGTGCAGTGGGCAAAGAAGCATCACATGCTGATTCTAGTGCATTCTCTACGGCTAGAACTAGCAACATTGAATGCTTCAAGTGCAAGTGTAATACACCAGAATATAATTCGGAAGAAAACAAATATACAAAGAGAAGGATTAATTAGAGTTTGATTCGGGAGAAGAATCTAACGGAGATTAGTAAATTTAACAGTCAGCGTGTAATACCCCAAATGGATTCGGAAGAAAGTTTGATGAAGAATAATCAAAAATTAGGGGAAGGACCAATTAGCAAAATATTTTAACAGAAAAGAGAGGGGGGATTTATGCAAAATCCTGACAACCTGGGCCTTGGGCCTCTGCCCATGAGGTCTTGTGGTGGCCGGCCAAAAAGGGGGGAGGCACCACTCTCCCCCCAAAACCCTAGCCGCCCCACCCCTTTCCCCTCTTCCCTCTTGTGGCCGCCACCTCCTTCTCCTCCCTTGGCTGCCCTCTTGCGCCTCCTCCCTCCACCTTTGCTCCCTCCTCCGGTGAGACCATCCGCTGCCGGCGAGGATCACCCTTGGTGCTGCCCGGCCCCGCGAAGGAAGAAGGAGGGATCCACCAAGTGGTGCTCGGCCAAGAAGAAGAAGGAGGAGAAGTAGTGGAGAGGGGGAAAGGAGAGATCATGACCTGGGGTAGGTGTTCCACATGTCCAGCAATGGTTCTTCAAGGATATGTCTCTTTCCCCCTTCCGATTAGTCGCGAATTTGATTTTTAAGCCGAGTCGGGTTTAGATCGCGTTCTGTCCAGAAACTTGTGTGGCTGTTTTCGTGTTCTTAGAAGCAGAATCTGGGAATCTCGTCTGCTAGAGAGTTGTGGATAATGTTCTTAGCTTTCAGTGGCCGCCAAGAACATCTGATTCCGACATTCGAGTCAAAAGTTATGTTATTTTTAGTGTTTACTGTCCAGAATCCTGACGAGAATCTGCAGTCATCTTGTTTAATAAATAAGAAATTGTTAAGTGCCGAATTAGAACTTGGTATCTCCTAGAGAGTTGTAGGTTATCTCGTTACCTTTCATTGCCGACAAGAATCACATCATTTGGACCTTTGTAGCAAAAGTTATGTTTTTTCTTAGGGAGTCTGTGCTGTGGAATGGTGGTTGGTCTGACAGGTTTTAGTGTTTTGACTTAAGCGTGTGTTTAGATGAAAAATCAGAGGGGCTCACCATAATGAAAAATGTAGATAATCCTTCCAGATTTCAGGAAAACTAAAGATCATGAAATTTGGACGAACGTAGAGAAAGTTATGATAATTTCATTGTTGCTGTCCAGAGACCCGACGCGAGAATTGATACTCTGTTGTTTGGTTTGGTAGGGCTAGTAAAGGACCGAATCAGAGAACCTCACCAACTAGGTTTAGAAGGGGAATTCAATAAACTTTTCAGATTGTCCAAGATCAATCCATTTGGATTTCTGTACATTTAGTTATGATTTTTCGAAGGGGGCTGTTCTCTGGAAAAGAAAACTGACAGCTAGCAATAGAGTTGGGGATCGTGTTTAGTGGACGATGTGCTCATTTTGTGTTTACGGTTTTGTTATTAGACTTATATGGTAGCCTTAGCATGTCTCAATTGTATGTCCAGGTGTGGGTTTGGCTCCGGGAGCAGTACCTTATCCTCGACATCCACCTTCGCACGGTTGAGGCAAGTGCATCGATTGTTTCGTGGTTGTGTTTGATTGGTCATGATTGTGTGCTTCTCGATATGTGGTAGCATAGTGAGATTGTTGGCTTGATGTTGATTTAAGATTGGTGGATGCGTCATATATGTCCATGCTCTATTGTTATATGTTGTTACTGTCTTGTGGTAATTTGATGATGATTAAATGATGAGCATGTGCATATTGAGATCATATTGAGGCTTGGTCATGTGGTGACCAAGTATGTTTCCTTTGAGATCCCCGTCATGAATGTGACGGGCCCGAGATCCCCACACTCGTGGAGTGTGGGCTTGAGGTCCCCGTTACTTGCGGAGTAACAGACAATTGGTCCCTGTGTGTGCGCGCACAGGCATGGGTATGCGGCAACGGTTGCATACTCTGCATTACCGGTGTAATGCACACAGAAAGTTAAAGATAAAGGATCCTTGAGCATTGCATTTGCATATGAGGTGTTCTATTGTTGATCTCCTTTACGTGGATGCTGATGTTATAGTTTCTTTATGTACTTGCTGAGTCTATGGACTCACTCTTGCTTTTATTGTTGTTTTAGGTACCCGAACCAAGAACGACATTCATGGGGGGAAGTAGATTGCTAGTCACACACATGCCACACGAACTAAATAAAGATGAATGATCTTCAGAACGTGATTGATTTTAGTAAATGCAAAGATTATTATGTTTTGTCTCATGCAATGGATTAAATGTAATAATGATGAGTAGTGGAACTTCATATCTCTCTAGTTATGTTAGATACTTAGCATGTCATTGATTATCTTTTGATGTCTTTGGATGAAAGTTTTAGTTAATATTTGAATAATCTGTGTGTTGGAACCTTCGTGTGATTAACTTTACAAGGGAGGTTATGCCGAAATTTATTAAGATTGTCTAGTTTAGAATTATTAGAGTTTGTTTAGTAGCATTCGAGGCTCATGTTGGGCAGGTGTTCTGATTGAGTATCGAGCGGGCTTTAGGTCCGTGGTAGTTGAAATATTAAATTGACACTTGTACCTGAGGTGGGTTGGGTTTTGCATTGCATATACGCTCTGTTATGTTGTATTGTTGATCTCTGTCATGATCTAATATATCTATAATATAATACTATTGTTATCTTGTGTGGGGTTAACCCACGTTTGAGAGGTTGAGGTCGTGGTTGTGACCTTGGGCTTTACTGAGCTACACCACCATTCACGGTATAAGAATAGTGAAGTGCTACCTCGGATATCTTAGTACAAGTGTGGTTATGAGAATCTTGAAGAGTTGTTCTCTCTCTTGGGTTTAAATTTGGTTACTCTTGTCCATTGTGATTGATGTTTTCTCTCCGGTTATTAGTTTATTGCGGTTGTGGGTTGTCTTGAAAAATGTTGGTGTGTTTCCATTTGCTTAATTGTCCCGTAAAGTAATCGTTGTTCTTCCGATCGATGGGTTCTTCTTGCGGTTGGTGAACTTGGTTGATTGTCAAGGTTGATCTTTACATTGGAATTGTGTCTTTCTCATTAGAAATCTTGACCCGTTTATTTGCTTGATGATTTGGGCTATGAACATTTACTATTGCAAGACCTTTAGTACGTGGAGGATTTGACTTTTTGTAGCTCTTTTGGGTATGATGAGTGTTGAAGTTTATTGGTTCGATTTTATGAAACAAGATGTTCAACCCTTTAGCGATGTTTTGCTATTGTTAAGTGAGAGGTTATAACCAAGACAATTAATTGATATGGTATGAGTTATCAACTTATAGTGTGGAACATAATTGGTTTTAACCCAGTTCCTTGGAATTGAAGTTGTTTAAGTCGAGGTTGTCTTCTAGTAGTTCTGATGAGCTGTGAGTAAAGGTATGCTTATACCTACTAGAAATCCGAGATTTATTAAGAAGTGTGAGATATTGATGACTTGGTCTAATCATTAAGATTGTGAAAATTGGTAGATTTGTTGGGTAATACGGAGTAATGTGTTTCAATGGATTAGTCTACCCATTCGAGATGGTTATGTTAAGGATGTGTTGGAACGATGCCTTAGAGAATATCCATTTGGAAATTTTCTTAAACTAGTTACTTGTTGAGCATACATAAATTTCTAGATTGAAACATGTATATGATTAGATGAATGTTGAGGTGGCATCTTGTGAGACCTGTTTTACAGAGATGATATTATTGAATGTCTAATTATATTTTGCCCTAAAACTCGAGCATAAAGTGGAGGGTTGACTGGTGTTTATTGATGGTTAGGTGAATACAAATAGACGTTGGACCCTGTGTGCATGCGTGATAAAGATAGATGTCAATTGTCAATAATAGTTGAAGTGTACGTTGAGCAACACAAATGGTTGCATGGATGAATGAATAAGTGAGATCCGAAAGCGTGCATGGCGAAGATGTTATTTGATAGGTATGATTTTGTTGCAAGGGGTTTGTTTTAATCTTGTGGGTTATGTTTCTTTTTGTGAGATTTAGGATAGGATGAGAAGCGATGATGATTCTCTCTGGGAGTATTACTTTGGTGTTAGCAAGATTGCCAGTAAGGGATTATAATAATATTATGGAATGTATTGTATAAAGGGATTGGATCGCTTGCCTGATATGGATTAAGTGAAAATATTTCTAGCTTGCGTCTGTGATCTTTCAGACCTCTTGTCGATGTGGTAGCTGAATTTGTTTTACGCCCGTTTGTGGTTTTTGTTCTCTGCTTGTGGGACGTGTGCCCTAATCTTGATCTTATCTTTTTGTTTTTGATATTATTATTATTTGATTGTCTCTCTTGAACTTGTAACCACTGTTTGTGGTAATATTTTCCTTCGTGTTGAATTTTATTTCTTTATGCCTCTCCTTCTAAGAAGGGTTTAACCGAACTGCATTGCAAAGCTCCTTCAGATGTGAATTGGCAGCTAGTTAGTGGTGATCTAGTAGATGACTTTGTGAGCCCTTGGGAGTTGTTTGAGAGGCATTGAGTAATAAATAGATTTATTAGAATAGTCCTTGAAGAGGAATTAAGTTAAATAGAATGTTGTCTTTTGAGCCATCAGATTGCGATATCACAACTAGTAGAACCTATAGCAAGAGGTGGCCCAAGATCTTGTGATCATTTTCACATAACATTAGAATTAGAAAGTTTGGAAGTCGTGATCAATTCATTGAAGTATCGCAATTGGGTACTTGATAAGATTATGTAGAGAAATTATAATGATATAGTTCATGATGTAGTAGTGTGGAAAATTAATCGTTGGGTTAATTAATGGGATAGTAGGAATTATTGAGTTCTTGTCAAGTATGACTCGGCCTCGATGAGTAACCCCATAGGAGTTATATTATCTTGAAGAATGACTTGGTCAAGAATATAATTATCTTTTGCGTTAATGATTGAGTATGTTTGAATCTTGGTCAATCGGTTTGGGTATTGCGAAGAGGTATATTGCAATTGTGTAATTGGATTGGATTGGTGTGGATTAGAGAAGGTCTAAGATTGGTGAAATAAATCGCCTTTGGGCGATTACTTGATTAATAAGGAATGATGATATTAATGAATACGGTTGTTGTCGAATGTGTGAAATATTAGTAAGCGAATGTGAGGATTTCTTATCCACTAAACCGAAACTCATGGTAGGAGACTTAGAGATTAAATTTGGGGCTCTGCATGTTATGCTAGGACCGTGGAGACCCAATAATATGTGTAGAGCGGATGAAACAGAAGCGAATTTTGAATAGTGTGTTGTTTTGGATAGAATACTTTGGGTAAAGTGAATAAATATGATTGTGGATGAAATTTATATTGAGGAATGTTGGGAATTATTTGTCAAAATAATTCCTTTGATAAAAGTTGATCAGTATGTTATTGTGAGATGAAAGAGTCTCTCTACATAGGTTGTGGATTTTGTAATCGGTTTGAGCATAGCATTGAAGTTGTCAATTTAAGAGAAATGCATGTAATATCCCGAAAGTGAGTTAAGATTTGAATCGAGGAAGATTAATTTTATTTGGGAGAGATCGATTAATCGGGAAGGATCAAGCGGGCGTCGGAGGGACTAATTGGAAGGATGTCGGTCTGCATTTTTAGAGGGGAAAGAGCAATTTTGCGGCAACTTGGGCTGGGCCATGGCCCATGAGGTGGCCGGCCAGGGGGCTTCCTCCCCAAACCCTAGCCGACTCCCCTCCCCTCCCTTTCCTCCCCACTCCCAACCGGCCGCCACCCCTCTCCACCTCTCCACCTCTCCACCTCCCCTCCACCTCCCTTGCGCCCTCTCCATCCCCACCACCTCCATTGCTGCTGGCCAAGGAGGAGAAGGAGCTCCATTGCAGCCGCCAAGGAGGAAGAAGAAGGAGAAAAGAAGAGAAGGAAGAAGAAGGAGAGGAGAAGAGAAGAGAAGAAGAGGGAGAAGAAGGGATCCACAGCGGAGCGTGGTGGTCATCATCCCGCTGTGTGCTCTCTTCGTTTGGCAAGGGTAACCCGTGGTTCTTTGCTTTAGGTCAATTTCTAGTTGTCTAATTTTCGGATGTCAGTTCGTCGATATTCTGCAGCAGTGAAGTTTGTCGGTTTTGATTAGGTTAGAGGCAGATTTGGGTCTGGGTGTCTCCTAGAAAGTTGTAGCTATCGTAGTTACCTTTCATTGCCGACAAGAATCAAGTCATTCGGACTTCGGTAGCCAAAGTTATGAATTTATTAGTATTTCTGTGTTTCTGGAGAGAAGCAGATTTGCTAGTGTTGGTTAACCTGATAGAAGCGCATATTTAGAGGGGTTTCAGAGGTCTCACCATAACGAAAAATGAGGCTAATCCTCTTAGCTTTCAGGAAAGCTAAAGATCACTGAATTCGGACGAACGTAGAGAAAGTTATGATAGTTTCTTTGTCGCTGTCCAGAAACCCGACGTGAAATGTTTGCTCTGATTAAATAGATTGGTAGGTCTGGTAGATGGCCGAATCAGAGGGTCTCCCCAACTAAGTTTATTTAGACATTTTAATTACATTTTCAGATTGTCCAAGATCATCCTATTTGGACTCCTGAGCAGAAAGTTATGAATTTTTGAAGTCTGCTGTCCGCAGTGATCGATCGCTAGAAATTAGAAAAGCTAGACGTGATAAGAAGATTAGCGATTTCGATTGTAATGTGATGTATGATTTTGGTCCAGTATGCTATTCTTAGTTTGGGGTTATCTTCTTGTCCAGGTGGCAGCGAGATCCCAAGGGCAACACCCACTTCGCGTCCGCCGTTCTCGCGCGGTTGAGGCAAGTATTCGGGTTTATGTGTAGTATTGGTTGCAAATCATGATTGAGTGGTGTATTGTTCATCATTGCCATGTGAATGTGTTGTGGAGATGATTCTAGTTGTGTTGATGCTTGCGAGTTATGTTTAAGGTTCCTTCATGATGCTATTGTTTACATACTCTGAATACATGTTGAATCATGATATTGAAAAATATGATGTGGTAGTACTTTTGCATGTTGGAGCATTTTGAGACTTGGTCACGTGGTGATCAAGAATACATTGTTGAGGTCCCTGTCATATGTAATAGACAGGCTTGAGGTCCCACATTCTTGGAATGTGGGCAATGGATCTGAGGTCCCGTCATTGTGATGACGGGCAAAGGTCCTATCATTATGATGTCACGGGCTCTTGGTCCCTGTGCGGAGAGCGCGAGGCATGGGTATTCATTGACGGATGAGTACCCCGCATTACCGGTAAAATGTGAAACGAGATAAAGAACAAAGAGTGCATAGCATTATCATCATTTAAATAGTTGAAATGTCTTAACGGTGTTGAATAAAATTGTTTTAGATGTTACGCCTTTATGAATGTTGCAACCTTGTTGATACTTCTTTGAGTCGTATGGCTCACCTTGCTTTGTCTTGTTATAGGTACTTCTGGCAAGAACGGCATGCATGGGAGGGAGTAGACATTGGAAAGCACGCACTACCTCATAACATTTATGCAATTGTTATTTGGTTGTCACTTAGGAATAAGTAACTGTGTGGTGACTATCCATGGATGTTTTATGATGTTGGTTGTTGGATTATTCATGGTTATGAGAATGATGTTAATTGTTTACAATCGTTCGAATATTTCAGTTGCATGAAAGATTTGGATTATAGAAATAATAATAAATGCCATGGTCATCTGTTAGTACCTCGATTTTGTTGTTCATACAAAGGAAGTTCTGTCGAAAAATTTATAGAATGTTCTAGTTAGTTTATTTCTTGTAGCATTCTAGGCTCATGTGGAGCTGGGGTGTTACAATGCATTAGTGTGATATGTGATGATTTGAAATCTTTTGGTTTAAGAAAAAAAAATTGAATTCTTACAAGAAAGGTTGAGGAAAAGGTGGTATTCTCGGATAATGAAATGTTCTCCTGGTTTTTCTTGGTTTGCTTGATTCCTTTTTGGTTAAGAAAAAGAAAGAAAATGGTTATTTTGGATAGTCGAGTGATTTTCGTTTTTAGCTTACGTGGTGTTCTTTGGCATGCTGCCTACTTCGAAAGTGGAAGAGTTTCATGATGAATCTTTTGGTTTTGAATTTAACTATTTTGGTGGGGAGTTGGTGATGTGTGTTTGTGATGAGAATCCTTGATTTTCAATCGAGTTCTATTGTGCATTCCTAGTGAAAGGAGGTGTCTATTGTTAAAGTGAAGAGATCAATTGAAACAAGGAACAAGAGTTTTATGTGTTTTGTGCAGGTTCTGTGGTTTGGTACTAAAGGAAAATGTTGGCCTTTGGTACATTGGTTGTTTGAAATAGGCGAAGTTTCGGGAGAAAGCTGGGCGTGAAGTTTCGTTAGGGCCGTTGGCCCCGAGTAGATCGTGCCTTGAAGCGTGTCCGTTGAGTGACTTATGAGAGGTTGAGATGAGTATTAAGGCGTAAAATGTTAGTTACGTCAAGGGCGGTGGTCTCATGAGTTCGAGGGGAACCGACTTGGGAATTGGAGTCTCGTATGTGGAGCTTTATCTAGTAATGTTCACAGCAGATGCCGTAATGAATGGTAAATTTTAAGCGGAATTGTTCTTTGATGCTAAGCGTGATTAGAATTGAGTCAATTACTTTAAGAGGTAGAATGTAATACACCAGAATAGAATTCGGAAGAAAACAAATATTCAAAGAGAAGGATTAATTAGAGTTTGATTCGGGAGAAGAATCTAACGGAGATTAGTAAATTTAACAGTCAGCGTGTAATACCCCAAATGGATTCGGAAGAAAGTTTGATGAAGAATAATAAAAAATTAGGGGAAGGACCAATTAGCAAAATATTTTAACAGAAAAGAGAGGGGGATTTATGCAAAATCCACGACAACTGGGCCTTGGGCCTCGCCCATGTGGCCTTGTGGTGGCGGCCAAAAGGGGAGGCACCACTCTCCCCCAAACCCTAGCCGCCCCACCCCTTTCCCCTCTTCCCTCTTGTGGCCGCCACCTCCTTCTCCTCCCTTGGCTGCCCTCTTGCGCCTCCTCCCTCCACCTTTGCTCCCTCCTCCGGTGAGACCATCCGCTGCGGCGAGGATCAACCTTGGTGCTGCCGGCCCCTTGAAGGAAGAAGGAGGGATCCACCAAGTGGTGTTCGGCCAAGAAGAAGAAGGAGGAGAAGTAGTGGAGAGGGGGAAAGGAGAGATCATGACCTGGGGTAGGTGTTCCACATGTCCAGCAATGGTTTTTCAAGGGTATGTCTCTTTCCCCCTTCCGATTAGTCGCGAATTTGATTTTTAAGCCGAGTCGGGTTTAGATCGCATTCTGTCCAGAAACTTGTGTGGCTGTTTTCGTGTTCTTAGAAGAAGAATCTGGGAATCTCGTCTCCTAGACAGTTGTGGATGATGTTCTTAGATTTCAGTGGCCGCCAAGAACATCTGATTCCGACATTCGAGTCAAAAGTTATGTTATTTTTAGTGTTTACTGTCCAGAATCCTGACGAGAATTTGCAGTCATCTTGTTTAATAAATAAGAAATTGTTAAGTGCCGAATTAGAAATTGGTATCTCCTAGAGAGTTGTAGGTTATCTCGTTACCTTTCATTTCCGACAAGAATCACATCATTTGGACATTTGTAGCAAAAGTTATGTTTTTTCTTAGGGAGTTTGTGCTGTGGAATGGTGGTTGGTCTGACAGGTTTTAGTGTTTCGACTTAAGCGTGTGTTTAGAGGAAAAATCAGAGGGGCTCACCATAATGAAAAATGTAGATAATCCTTCCCGATTTCAGGAAAACTAAAGATCATGAAATTTAGACGAACGTAGAGAAAGTTATGATAATTTCATTGTTGCTGTCCAGAGACCCGACGCGAGAATTGATACTCTGTTGTTTGGTTTGGTAGGGTTAGTAAAGGACCGAATCAGAGAACCTCACCAACTAGGTTTAGAAGGGGAATTCAATAACCTTTTCAGATTGTCCAAGATCAATCCATTTGTATTTCTGTACATTTAGTTATGATTTTTCGAAGGGGGCTGTTGTTTGGAAAAGAAAACTGACAGCTAGCAATAGAGTTGGGGATCGCGTTTAGTGGACGATGTGCTCATTTTGTGTTTATGGTTTTGTTATTAGACTTATATGGTAGCCTTAGCATGTCTCAATTGTATGTCCAGGTGTGGGTTTGGCTCCGGGAGCAGTACCTTATCCTCGACATCCACCTTTGCACGGTTGAGGCAAGTGCATTGATTGTTTCGTGGTTGTGTTTGATTGGTCATGATTGTGTGCTTCTCGATATGTGGTAGCATAGTGAGATTGTTGGCTTGATGTTGATTTAAGATTGGTGGATCGTCATATATGTCCATGCTCTATTGTTATATGTTATTCTTGTCTTGTGGTAATTTGATGATGATTAAATGATGAGCATGTGCATATTGAGATCATATTGAGGCTTGGTCATGTGGTGACCAAGTATGTTTCCTTTGAGATCCCGTCATGAATGTAGCGGGCCGAGATCCCCACACTCGTGGAGTGTGGGCTTGAGGTCCCCGTTACTTGCGGAATGTGAGCAATTGGTCCCACGTGCGTGCGCGCCTGATCATGGGTATCGGCGGCGGTTGCATACTCGCATTACGGTGTAATGCACACGAGAGATTAAAGATAAAGGATCCTTGAGCATTGGATTTGCATATGAGGTGTTCTATTGTTGATCTCCTTTACGTGGATCTTGATGTTATAGTTTCTTTATGTACTTGCTGAGTCTATGGACTCACTCTTGCTTTTATTGTTGTTTTAGGTACCGAGCCAAGAACGACATGCATGGGGAAGTAGGCTGCTAGTCACACACATGCCACACACGAACTAAATAAAGATGAATGATCTTGAGCGTGATTGATTTTAGTAAATGCAAAGATTATTATGTTTTGTCTCATTCAATGGATTAAATGTAATAATGATGAGTAGTGGAACTTCATATCTCTCTAGTTATGTTAGATACTTAGCATGTCATTGATTATCTTTTGATGTCTTTGGATGAAAGTTTTAGTTAATATTTGAATAATCTGTGTGTTGGAACCTTCGTGTGATTAACTTTACAAGGGAGGTTATGCCGAAATTTATTAAGATTGTCTAGTTTAGAATTATTAGAGTTTGTTTAGTAGCATTCCAGGCTCATGTTGGGCTGGGGTGTTACAGCAAGGGCCAAGGTAATATGAAGAAGGATTGTCCAAACATAAAGACAATATTGCTTACACATGACGGTTATGCAACAGAGAGTGACAATGATGAATCTGAACCTTTCGATGAATCTCAGAAGCTAGAGCGAATAATTTGTTATCCGGAACAACGTGTTAGCTTGATGGCTCAAAGGGTGCAAGGTGATGACACTGTTATTATTGGGAAAGGATGGCAACATCATATCTTTAAAATCGATTGCAAAATCAAAGAAAAAGTATGTAAGCTGATCATTGATAACGGGAGTATAAGCAACATGATTGGTAAGGATGTGGTGCATTCGCTCTCACTATCCACATGGAGGCTTCCTAAACCATATTACATTAAATGGCTTAACAACGTCGGCAAAGTCAAGATCACACACAAGGTGAGAGTGCCACTTACTATTGATGGCTATGTCGACAAGGTGGAGTGTGATGTGGTACCTATGCATGTTGGTCATATCTTGTTGGGGTGTCCATGTCAATTTGATTTGAATGCTACACATCAAGGACGGTCCAACTGGTATACTTTTATGTATAAGGGTGAGTTTCATGCTTTGTTGTTTAAGACCGATGAAGAAATCAAGAGTGACTTGGTGGTGGTCAGCAAAAAGAAGGCCGTGAAGACTACACTAAAACCGAGGACAGTTTTGATACAATAAGGGGAGGATGATACGACCATAAGTACTACCAAAGCATTGATTTGCATCCATAAATTGCAAACTAATGCTAGAACTCAAATTGGTGCTATTGGTGCTGTTTTGCAATGAAAGATAAAACAAAAAGTTGTGAAGGCCGAGAGGGTGGATGGGGAGGCCGGCCAAAGAGAGGGAACATGCTCTCGGGATAAAACCCTAGGCATGTGGGCGGTCAAGAAAAGATAAAGGAACCAAATTCAAACTCAATTATGAAATCAATGCATTTTCAGCCTAAGAATCCGAAATGGATTTGGATTGGAGCAATTCCAATTCGAATCTTTCTTTCAAAGAGAAATTAATTTTGAAATTACTTGTAATAGGATAATTTAATTTATTTTTAGCAATTACAGTAGTTTAAATTTTGAATTAAAGTAGGAGTTTGCAATAGGAGTTGATTTCAAATTAATGTTCACGCGACAATGTTCACTAACTCAGATTATTGTTCACTGCGTGCACTGTTCACCGAACATATATATTTAGGGGTAGACCCCCATTGTAAGCAAGTTGGAGTTGAAGAAAATACAGAAAAGTCACATGTTTATATGGCGCATAATTAATACACGTGTTTTGGAAATTCCCATATAGGGTTTTGTGATTGCATGAATATTGAAGGGTGGTTTTTCTTCCAAGATCCACGATTCCTTGTGGATCATCTCACCAATTATTAGCATCCTCAATTGCTCACGGTTTGGTGTTGTTCTTCGTGATTGATGGTGTTTCTCTATTCGGATTGATTCAACATCAACCAAGTATCATTATTTGCTTTGGAGATACACTTGTTCTTCCTTTTTGCCGAACCAAGAAGGAGGAAATCTGGGGTTTTGCGTCGATCAAGATTGAAATACAAGTACTATGAAAGATTTGGCCACATTACGCATCAACCCACATTACGCATCAACACAGGTTGATTCGTATAAAATGTTGCATGGAGTGTTTTTTATTGTTGTGATGTTCTTGCATCAAATGTTGTGGCAAGAGGTACCTTTTGTTTCAATGATGTTTTTAATTTGTTGCACAAGGGCAAACTTTTTGTTGTAGCCCCTTCACCATCTGATTGTTGCATCATTGTTCTAAAAATATGCAACAATTATTTTCGGATGTTTTTACTGTTATTTTCAATTGTTGCAATATTGTAACATCGAAATTTGTTTGTTTGGGATATTTGAACTAGTTTTTAAAAGCGTAGCAAGGTATTTGTGCATTTTTTTGCATACATGAATTAAAATTGTTGATTTCCAAATTGATGCAATAGTTATAACATCACAGGTTCATTTTATTTTGAACTTTTGTGTTAGTTGTTTGAGTACATCTTCTTATAGGAACATCGTATGTAGTTTTCAGTGTTTTTTGTGAAGTGATTTGAACCTTTTCCAATATTTTTTTTAGATCGAAACCGATTTTTTGTTGCAGATGTTAAAATAGTTTATTGTATATGTTGTATTGGAATGTTACGCCGGAGTGTATGATGGGGAGCCTGCATCGTAAGTCTGAGCGCTAGTTGCTCCCCAATTGTATTGCTCGGTTGGAATAGGCATTGGATAATGTAATAGACTATCCATTATTTGTTTATCAATGTATATGTAGTGCAGCAAGTAATTCATAGCTGTAACATCTATAATGTAGCTACTAATACAGTCAAAATAATTTTTTTTATTAATCGAATAACTGTTCCAAGAATATTTTTGAGCTAACATTAGAAAAAAATGAGATTAGGGTTTATTTTTGTTGTAAAGCCCATTCATGTGGACACTTAAACAAGGCACGATAGTGGTTAAGGCCTATGAAGTATGACTGTCTAGTTTAATTCTATATTGTTTATTGATTTATGAGATCTCCGATGCCTATATAAGGGGGGCAAAGGGCTTTCATTGTACATATATCTACAGATCTCATATACATGTATTAATAAAAGGGTAATGATCACAAGCTGACGTCTGTATCGGGCGTTTTCCATCGGACGGTGCGATCCAACGACGAGTACTGCTTCAGCCTCTTTTTCTTGAGTTGGCCCACATGCTCGGATGCAAACTAATAGCATTGGACAGTTTCAGCCTCACTCATCCACCCAAGCACCCTGTGATCTTCTAGCTCTAGCCGGCCCGGAGCTGGTTGTAGCTAGCTAGATGCAGCGAAGCACGTCTGTTCTGTACTACTGGAAAAGCAAACCAATGATATGCCATTAGCCAACTAATGATATCCTTAAGCCTTTATTTTAGAGTAGTGATATTGTACATACGTATGACATATCATACGGGCTTTACCCGAGTGAGTCGCTTGAGGCCTCGCCAACCACTCATTTTTCACTTTCGCCTCGCCACCTCATCGCTTGCCATGTCACCACCGCGACGCGAGTCCCCAGCTAGCTCTATTCCATCTACTACTACCTGTGCCCAAGACCAAGACAAAGCTCAACAGCCTCAACGAGGTCCACCTAGAAACTCAGCAAGTTATCCTCTGTTTTTATCTAATTCTGATGTCACGGTTTGCTGAAAACAATATTGCGGTCTGTTGAAAACAATGTTGCGGCCTGTTGAAAACATTGTTGCATAATGTTCTTTGGAATGTTGCATCTGTAGAAAAAAAATGTTGCATACTGTTCACAGCGATTTTGCAATTTTTTCCAACACATTTTTTTCGAGATGCTTTGTTTTTTGATTTGTGATATTGCAACCTTTGTCTGGGGATGTTGCAACTGTTGCCTAGGGATGTTGCAACCTTTGTCCTAGGATGTTGCAACTGTTGTTCGGGGATGTTGCAACCGTTGTCCGGGGATGTTGCAACCATGGTCTGGGGATGTTGCAACCATTGTCCAGGGATGTTGCTAGTGTTGCATCTGTAGAAAAAAAATATTGTATTTGTAGAAAAAAATATTGCATACTGTTCACAACGATGTTGCAATTAGAAAATAAATTCGTACATGCATACGACTTCTATTCGTGCTCTTAATTTCTCATTAGTGGTCGACTAGCTAATTAATTTTATTCACGATTCATTGGATTCGTTTGTACATATATACATACCATGCAACCTGCTCATATTTGACTTGATTTGTTGATTGTAAGATGTGCAACACGTACACCGTTCGTTTCATCTGTATGTCTTGTTGTAAACTAAAGTGTTGATTACCTGATCTACTGGATTGAATGAATGAATGATAGATAGAAAGATTGATTATACAGGCCATGCAGGCACGACCATTTTCTCGGTCCACTTCTCGCGCTGCTTGTGGCGCACTCGCAGTAGCGTCCGATTTGAGGCTATAAATCGGATGTACGACTCCTAGTGGCGCCCTTAATAAAAAGAGAAAACTGTCCAGAGTCCAGATTACTCTTGTCTTCTACTTTTTGTGTTCTTAATCATCGGCATCAACAAATCTAACATATCACCATGAGAACGCTCGTGTAGGCCACCTGGTATGTCTGTTAATTGACCACGTTCAATTTAGTAGATTAGATTGGCTTGGTTTTCCCCTTCCAATCTTTGCCCGTGCCGACGGCGCCACCTCGCTTCCCGTGCGTGTCACCGCCCCGGCCGCACGGACCTCGTCTTCACCGACCTCGGTGCCTGCGCCAACGTTGTCACCCGGACCATGTCTCTTGCACCAACAACACCTCCGCCAAGGCCGTCAGCCTTGTCAACCTGCGCCAACGCCGCTGGCCTCGTCAACGTCGCCCGCGCCACCGGCGTCGCTGACCATCTCCGGACCTCGATCCATCCGCGCCAATGGCGCCACCGCCGAGGTCCTCTTTCCTGCGAAGACCGAGACCGCGCCCTCGGCGCCACCTCGCTGTTGCATCCGGGACAGCCGCTTGCCCCGCAGCCACAGCGCCGCGACTTCCACTCAGTCCCGAGCCAACTACGCCGCCCTGAGTAGCGCCGACTAAGCTCGCGCCAACAGCGCCACGTCGTCGTTGCAACCGGCCATGCACGCCGTTCACGCTGCGCCGCAGACGGGAGCCGCGCGCTACGCTGCGCGCAAAGGAGCACCAGCCCGTTTGCTGTTGACACGCTTCGCCGTCGCGTCAGAGCGAGAGCTCGGCCTTGCCTCGCAGTTCACGCTGCACGCACCGCAGATGGGAGATCGGGCCACCGCCGCCATCGCGCTGCACCGACTCAACCGAAGTGCCACTGGGGAGCCTCGCGCCGCCTCAGCCCCCACCGGGCAATTACACCGCAGCATCACCGCGCCTTTGTGCACCTCTCTGGTACGCCCCCTTTAAGCAGGCCGAATCTGGTCCCCTAGGCCCACACGGGCCGAATCTGGTCCAAATGGCCCAATAGAAGGCCACGGACGCTGTTGGGCCTGCCGGTTCAACAATTGCAAAAAGGCCCTTGAGGTTTCGCAAAATTACAAAGGAGTCACCCATGGAAATCTTGCAATTAAACCCTGAAAAAGTTCTACTTTTATTATTTAGTCTTTATTGCTTTATTTAATTGCCAAATTTTTTCTTTGCTATAGAAATTGTTTCTATGGTTAGAAAATTAGAAGAAAATTATTGGGAATTTGTAGACTCATTGATGAACCCGAAGGTCCGATTGTTGGCCCGATCTTTCGATGAGAATGATAAGTTCGGTAGGCGTCGGTCAACTATCACGATCCTGGCTACGAACACGCAAGGCCCGAAACCACGCAATCGCTGAACTGATTGACAAGTCGCTATCAACCGTGCATGAATACCCAGATGACCTAACCACGAAGGTCGATTCCTGCATACACCAAAGAAGCACAGAAGAAAAAGATAAAGTAACCTGAAATTGCAAATAGGAATTAAAATATTGAATTGAGTTGGGATTTTGAAGCGGTATTATGGTTGGTCTAGTCGACACAAGTCAATACACGAAGTTGCAACAAGGCTAACTTTTAACTAAAAAAAATCCAAGGAAACTAGAGGGGGTGCGTCCTCTTTAAATACGGGATGATGAGCCACAAATCTAAAAGAAATAGCGGGGTGGGACTAAAACTCGTGGTTACTGTTCATGCAAACAGTAACCACGCCCCTAGGTGGGCCGTCGACAGATGGGCCAAGTTCAGTATGATTACAAAGCCCAGATTGGCCCAAACAAGTGATATAATGTCTTCTTTTGATTATTACGATTAGTTCAGAAGGAATTTGGAGGTGAGGCCGGATTCGTTGGAAAGAGGACGAAATAAGCTTTCAATCAAGTACTCGTGGACCTCCAACGGGCTCCGTATGTGAAAGTTGTGCCTGTTTTTAGTTGGTGTTGTCAGGCTGATTCCGGAGGCCGAATTGGATTCCAAAACAGGTCCAGCTCTAACTGCCTGCTTGTCTTGGACCAAAAGTGACATCGTGCTGCACATATATATATTTCATCATTATGTAGCATCATATAGTTCATATAATATAAAGACACTCCTAAAAACAAGCTCACCTGATAATTTAAGTGAAGCGTACGAGCTCTTGTACTTAGAAAGTAAACATAGCAAATATGATTGTATCCATAGAAGTCATGTCCTCATCATCCTCCCTTTCTTGAAAACAAAGCCGTCCTCGGCTTTTGATAAGCTGAAAATAGGGTAACAGAGAAGCCAAAGTGTATGCATGATATATGTATATGGCATCTGTTTGAACAGTTCTTCGTTGTTACACAATTAATGTTAGAAGATAGCAGCAATCATATATGTGAATGATCAAAACAAAAGTTCTCACACAACAATTATTGCAACTAGTTTTGCAAATGTAAGTGAAGCGTTTATGCAATTCAAATCTCTGAAGTTGTAAACTTGCAGTGGTAGCATATATGGGCAAATCTACAACTTTTGGAATCAAACAAATTCACCCATATAATCATATGTCAAACAAGCAATAGTAAATTCATCTAGCAATAGTGAAAAGATTTGTAAGTTCTTCCATAATTCAACATCTTCATTCTGATTGTCCTTACTAGATGGTGCAATAAAAGGTGAACACATAGGCATGGGATGAGCACTAAATTTTATTTGACTCTCATATTGAATAAGATTCAGCACACAAGAATTGTTGTCCAAAATAGTAAGCTTCAATTCATCTATGTGATCATAAGTTATACATATTCGATATACCAGAAATTGATTGTGTACACCATAATCTCCAATTAATTTAAAATAGCAGGTGTACGTGCTAGAAAGAGAATTTAGAGATGAAAGTTCAGAAACTTTCTCCATAGCATATTCCAAACTAATTGGATCATTAAGTATGATATAGCACAAAGCATCAGCAGGGGATATTCTATCAAGTACTTCGTTATGTGTAATTAATTCGACATGTGCAAAATTATGAGAATTCAGATCAACACATGGTTCATTCAAGTCAACACAAGGAATATCAAAAGATTACACTACAACAGGTATATACTCACAAAGTTGCTCTAAGTCTTGCTGTAGCACCAAATCAGTACCTTTGCCATTATCGTCCTCATCAGCTAATGTAGGTACCTCAAGCTTCTCCTCTAATGGCATAAGATGCGCTAGATCATCGTTCATCTCTTTAAGCGTCTCGGCGGTATCTAGAGATGGAGTAGGAGCCAAAACAATGTTAGCATTTTCAGTTACCTTAGGTCACACCTCGCTTGTGACTGTGGTTGGTGGAGGTACAAATCGATGTTGCAATTTCTTCTTCATCTGCTCCCATGTGTACATGAAGTGGTACTCCAGATTCGACCACAAATGTTGAACATCACCGATTAGTGCCGTCCTTGCAATGGTCATCTTCTCATAAGGATCAAGGTCCTGTCTTTCAAAATAGCTTTCCAACATAGTAACCCATAGAAAGTAGTCCAATGGCATACTCTCAGCAGTGAGTGGCAATATGTATGCAGGTAGTTGTTTTCCTTTGAGCTCAAATCTGCCTACGATGACATCGTAATCTACCAAATTAAACCAACCTGTCATTGTTAGTAGAAAACAAAGAATAAATCACAAGTATATGTTCCTATCAACTATTAGGATCTGGAGGCTCAAATCAAGTCCCTCACACTCAAGCTTATACCAAGTTCTTACAAGTTCTTACCAATGCCGCAAGGAAGTGGTATAACCGGTGGCTGGTTCGTGATACTCTCACTTGCAATTAGCCCAACAATTGCGAGGAACGACACCTGCTGAGTTAGTATGAAGTGGAGCTTGGAAGGCTTCAATATGGTAGCAGGGATCAGCAATAACCAAATCAGTTAATGCAAGTTGAAAGATTGTTCAAAGTACTAGCCAATGTTGCTGATCTTAGCCTAATCAAAGCCCTATGTAGAGAAGTGTATGCGCTGCATAGCGATCAATGTGACTTGATGCAAGCAGGAAAAGCCTCACAACAAGTACTAGAGACGCTAGCTAACTACTCAAACTTCTTTCTAAAGGTACAAGATTGTTCGCGTGATGTAGAGCACAAAAACAGCAATATCGATGATGCATAAAGCGACCCTCTAGATTGGCGAAACAATAGCTAGATTCAAAAGATGAAAAAAGCAAAGTTTTATATAGCTTATATATGTTCTTCTGAAAGGTTTCGACGAAATCTACAACTTTCCAATTGAGGCAAACTCCAAATTCCAAAAGGAAGATCGAAGGAAACGACACCTAGAGGGCGACAAGTGGCTTATATGGAAAATATGCTCCTCGTCATTAGCTTCGAAACAAGCACAAGAACGTAAAAAACGGACACCGTATGCAAAAGTTATGCCCGTTTTACTAAAAGTGTCTCGGATACGGAATCCTACTCGGACTCGAAACCGTCCCGGGCTTAAATTTGAAACTGCTATATCTTTCAAACCCGTGAGCCAAACTTGCTGAAGTTTTTGTGGAAGCTTTTGGTTATATGTAGAAGGTCTCCACCAATTTTTATGCACTTTTATTTTCTCCTTTCTTTTTCTTTTTTTTTTCTACCGCGGCTTTTGTTCTATGCGGCTGCCTCTTTCTCCTTCTAATATTTGGTCAGCCCTAAGTTTTTTCGTAAGTCGCAAATAACAGCAATTCTCCCAAAAGATCACAGCAACCCCATTTTTTTTAGATGAACAACAGTACGGATTTTCTATTTTTTGGTGCGGATTAAAGGAGTTCTAACCCACGAATTTTCTGTTTTAGATGCAAAAACTAAGAAGCCTAAACGAACGATCAAGCAACGCGAAGGAAAATACGAGAAGCAATCTATACAATGACCAACTAGACAATAACTAGAACTAAAGATCAGCAACTAGACTCGACGATGCAACCAATGATTCAACAAGCAAAATACCGAAAAGAAAATTGCAATGACTCAAAGGGGTTCGGACTGGGATGATAGATGCAATAATTTTTTGGGCAATTTTCTGGACTTTAGGTATGAAAAACGAATCTACTACTAAAAAACTAGAAATTCTCACCGATCAACTGAAGCTCTGATACCACTTGATGAACCCGAAGGTCCGATTGTTGGCCCGATCTTTCGATGAGAATGATAAGTTCGGTAGGTGTCGCTCAACTCTCACGATCCTTGCTACGAACACGCAAGGCCTGAAACCACGCAATCGCTGAACTGATTGACAAGTCGTTATCAACCGTACACGAATACCCGGATGACCTGACCACGAAGGTCAATTCCTGTATACACCGAAGAAGCACGCAAGAAAAAGATAAAGCAACCTGAAATTGCAAATAGGAATTGAAATATTGAATTGAGATGGGATTTTGAAGTGGTATTATGATTGGTCTAGTCGACACAAGCCAATGCACGAAGTTGTAACAAGACTAACTTTTAACTAAACAAAATCCAAGAAACTAGAGGTGGTGCGTCCTCCTTAAATAGGGGATGAGGAGCCACAAATCTAAAAGAAATAGCGGGGTGGGACTAAAACTCGAGGTTACTGTTTACATGAACAGTAACCACACCCCTAGGTGGGCCGTTGGCAGATGGGCCAAGTTCAGTATGATTACAAAGCCCAGATTGGCCCAAACAAGTGATATGACGACTTCTTTTGATGATTACAATCAGTTTAGAAGGAATTTGGAGGTGAGGCCGGATGCGTTGGAAAGAGGACGAAATAAGCTTTCAATCAAGTACTCGTGGACCTCCAACGGGCTCCGTATGTGAAAGTTATGCCTGTTTTAAATTGGTGTTGTCAAGTTGATTCCGGAGGCCGAATTGGATTCCAAAACAGGTCCAGCTCGAACTGCTTGCTTGTCTTGGACTAAAAGTGACACCGTGTTGCACATATATATATTTCATTATTAGGTAGCATCATATAGTTCATATAATATAAAGACACTCCTAAAAACAAGCTCACCTGATAATTTAAGTGAAGCGTACGAGCTCTTGTACTTAGAAAGTAAACATAGCAAATATGGTTGTATCCATAGAGGTCATGTCCTCATCACTCATATTTACCGTTTGAGTAAATTGTCTATATGCCGCGCTCTCATGTTTTGACTAATGTGGCCTATTTCTGAGCCAACTAATTGTTGTTTCACTACTACAGAACAGACCTTTGGTCGAACTGCCAAATGGGCAATAGTCTCGGAGAAAATTGCGTCCGGGACCAAAAATATCTTTAGTCCCGGTTGGTAACACCAACCGGGACTAAAAGTCCCCCTTAGCGGCTCTGGTAGCGAGCTTTGCGGGAGGACTTTTAGTCGGTTGGTGTTACCAACCGGGACTAAATGTCAACCTTTAGTCGGTTGGTACTACAATCCGGGACTAAATCTTTAGTCGGATTGTAGTACCAACTGGACTAAAGGTTGACATTTAGTCGGTTGGTAACACCAACCGGGACTAAATGTCCTTCTATTTAAACTCTGTTTGGCGTTAGTCACGGGAGGCGGAACAGCCGTGGTCGCCGCCGGGACACGCCGCTTCTTCTTTGTCACCACCGCAGGAGCGTTCATTCACTCAACCGTATTCACCGGCGTGTTCGCGGTAAGCTCCTGATGCTAACCTGCCGTCCATTTGACATCTACCGCCTGTAGTCCATTTTCTTTTATTTTCGATTTTGAATAGTAGAGATTTGTGATTTTTGTATAATTAAATCTAGAGCTCAAAAATTCTGAAAGTTTTGTGTATGCTCTCTGACATGTATACTATCTATGAAAAATATGAAATGTGAAATTTGAATAATTTTTATATGTTATAAAAATTGCCAATTAATTCATAAATGGAACTTTCATGATTTTTGTAGGCCACAATAAATTTCAAAAATCATGAAATTTGTTTTCCACTAAGTTACACTGTGAACAGTCCATATAAAAATTTTGAGGCTATTTGGACAAAGTTGAATTTATACCTATTTTATGCTTATTTATTTAATTATTATTCCATGAATTTTGTAGGCTAAATTAATGATCCAAAAATTCTGAAAATTGTTTTGCCATGACACATGATGGTGTTCCATGGCATGTTACTCAATTAGTTCATTAGAGAAATAGAGAATTTTGGTGTATTTTTAATTTCATTTGTTTACAAAAATGAAATTTAATTATGTGATATGTCATATAATGCGAGACGATGACACGCCATTGGATGTACAATGCCGATCGCCGCTCAAAGAGTTCATTGATGGTGTGCATTATTTCTTAAGAGTGGCCGAGGCAAACAAGCGGGATGGTTTCATGTCTTTGTCCATGTGCCACTGTGTAAGAATTTGAAGGAATATTCTAGCTCAAGGAGTCTTCACTCACACTTGTTGAAGTCGGGTTTCATGCCAAACTATATTTGTTGGACCAAGCACGGAGAAACCGGGTTATAATGGAAGAAGGTGAAGAAGAACAATTGGACCCAGCGACATTATTGTTCAATCGGTGACTTGATGATCTTGCAATGGCGGCGAAGAAGAAGCGGGGCGGAAGACACACTCGCTGAAGATGATGCTCTTGGTGATGTCATTCGTGATGCACAAAGAGATTGCGAAAGTGAAAAGGAGAAGGCTAAGTTTGACCGCATGCTAGAGCGATCACAAGAAATTACTATACCGTCTGTAGAAGATGGGCAAAAAGTTAGGTACAACAACGGAGTTGCTACAATGGAAGGCGCGAGAATGGTGTATCCGGCAAGGCATTTGGGCAGTGCGAAGATCCAAAAAGATGCTTAGAAGCCTAACGAATTGCACGCCACTACGTGCGAAGCAAAGCAGGTCGTCGCCCTTTGGGATTAGAAATCGGAAGATACATGCATGTCGTAATGGCGCATCTGTATCATGGCAAGGACTACGAGAATTTGGATGAATGCCCGTATGCAAGCGTCGCGATATAAGATCGAGCGAGATGACCTGGCGATGTTGAGGCGAAGAACGTCCGGAAGAAAATCCTGCCAAGGTTATGTGGTATGCTCCTATAATACCACGCTGAAAGCGTCTGTTGAAACAAGGACCATGCAAAGTTGTTGCGATGGCACAAAGAAGACCGTAAGGTAGACAACATGTTGAGACACCTGTTTGATGGGTCCCGGTGGAGAGCAATAGGCGAGAGAATTCGGAGTTTGCGGATGGCGCAAGAAACCTAAGGTTCGCTTTAAATGCGGATGGTATGAATCCTTTTGGGGACGAGCACTAGTCATAGCACTTGGCCTGTTACTCTATGTATCTACAACCTTCCTCCATGGTTATGCATGAAGCGGAAGTTCATTATGATGCGGTGCTCATCCAAGGCCGAGGCAACTTTGGCAGCGACATCGATGTCTACGAGGCCATTAGTTGAGGAACTCCTGCTTTTATGGAGCAAACCGGGTGTGCGTGTGTGGGATGAGTACAAGCAGAACACCGACTGCGAGCATTGTTGTTCGTAACAATCAATGATTGGCTGCTCTAAGTAATCTTTCGGAGACAGACAAACAAGGGATACAATGCATGCACACACTGTTTTGATGACATTGACAGTATATATTTGAAAAAATGTCGAAAGGTCGTGTACCTTGGCCATCGTCGTTTTCTTCCTATGAATCACCAACTAAGAAAGAAAGGCAAGCATTTTAAAGGTAAGGCGGACCACCGAACCAAGCCTCATAACTTGGCCCGGGAGGATGTACTTGATATGGTCAAGGATGTGCAAGTAGTCTTTGGAAAGGGACAAGGCGCGAACTGTTCCAAAAGATGCTAAGGGACACGCACCCATGTGGAAGAAGAAGTCCATATTTTGGGAGCTACCCTATTGGCAAGTCCTAGAGGTCCATAGCGCGATCGACGTGATGCACACGACAAAGAATCTTTGTGTGAACTGCTAGGATTCATGGATGTGTATGGAAAGTCTAAGGATTCACTCGAAGCACGCGGGACTTGCGGCACATGAAAGAACGAGACAACTTTGCATCCAGAGAAGGCAGACGATGGGCGCCATTACTTAAGACACGCTAGCTTCACTCTTAGCAAAGAAGAGAAGGAAAGCATGTTTGAATGCCTAAACGACATCAAGGTCCCATCTGGATTCTCCTCCAATATAAAGCGTATAATAAAAATGCCGGAGAAGAAATTCCTACACTTAAAGTCCCATGAGCGCCACGTGCTTATAGCGCAATTGCTTAGGTTGCTTTAAGAGAATTCTACCTCCACATGTACGTCTGCCACCGTGAAGCTATGTGCATTCCTCAATGCAATTTCTCGAAGGCAATCAATCCAATGGAACTAGCTACTCTGAGAATGATGTGGTTCAATGTCTTGTCGACTTTGAGTTGGTGTTCCCTCCATCCTTCTTTAATATCATGACACACCTCCTAGTTCACACTGGTCAAGGAGATTAATATTCTCGGTCTGTGTTCCTACACAACATGTTCCCCTTTGAGAGGTTCATGGGAGTCTGAAGAAATATGTTCACCAGCGTGCTCGGCGAGAAGGAAGCATCGCCAAGGGCTACGGGACGAGAGGAGGTCATTGAGTTACGTGTTGACTTCATTCCGACCTTGACCCGATTGGTGTTCTGAATCGCGACACGAGGAGACTTAGTGGAAAGGGAACACTAGGGAATAAAACATATATCGATGCGGGGGCGATTATTTCAATAAAGCGCACTACAGTTCTTCAAAACTCCTCCGTGGTGGAGCCGTATGTCGAGGTACACAAGGAATTCCCTCGATCGGTTTCGGGGAAGAATGAAGCTTGGATTAGGCGTCATCACATGGAAACTTTCAGCGGTTGGTTGCGAAAAGAATGTCGAGTGATGACAATATTGATGAGCAAGCTGTATTTGTTGGTTAGGCAACCGTCGTGGCACATCCTCACGTACAAAGTGCGAGATAAATGGAAATACATTTTACACGTAGCCCAAGATAAAAGAGCACGAACCAAAGCAGTGGTGTCGCGTAGATGCCACAGACCCAAATGGAAAGAGGCAAACATATTATGGCGCATAGAGGAGATTTGGGAACTAGACTCGCACCTAATTTTAAAGTCCCTTTGTTCCGGTGCCAATGGGTGAAGATGACCGGAGGCGGGGTAACGATCGACAAGGAGTATGGAATGACAACGGTGGACCTCAACAATATTGGGTACAAAGGCGAACCATTCGTCCTTCTGCTGATGTGAATCGGTGTTCTATGTGAAAGACATGTCTACAAAACCCAAGAGAGGGAAAAATGACGACAAATCAACCAATGAGCCAAAACGCCACATAGTTCTTTCAGGGAAAAGAAACATCGTGGGAATTGAGGACAAGTCAGACATGTCAGAAGATTATGAAAGGGATGATCGAATCCCGCCCTTCAGTGTGACCAAAGACCCAAGCATCCTGCTAAATGCCGAGGACACTCCATGGTTACGGCATGATCATAACCAAGGGTCATACGTCAAGAAGAAGTTCACCACTGTGCCCGCTTGATATATAGTGATGTTTAATAAATAGTGTGTATTAGAGATTTTATGTAATAATTGTAACTTCAGATGTTTCTATCATATTTTTCTTGTTTTTTATCGTTTCAAATGAAATTCCTATTCGATAAAAGGACACATGTACCTCTGTGAAGCATGTCTTCTCCACTGGTGTAAAAATGACTTGAAATTTTTTTAGCAAGTATTTATGCCTTCAAATGAAATTCCCACTTGTGGTTTGAGCCCTTCATTTTGTTTATAGTTGGCTCTTCACTTTGACTTGTACCTCTGTGAAGCTTGTGGTCACTATAAAAGTCGTTTGAAATGTCAATAAGATCTCTGTGCTTTCTGGGACATGATCGCAAATGTTCTCAACAACATTTGATGATTCTTTTACAAACAACTTGGATCGAAGATTAAAACCTCAAGCTGAAAGTTTCCATTGTATCTGAATACAAGGAAGTCACTGACCTTATATCATTAGTCTTGACAAATGCCTCCCAACTGCTTGAGGACTAACTTATTCGGATATCTGGTGACTACAAGCGTGCAAATGCTTCCATTACATGCTTTCAATTTTATCTTTCACGGGATCTTGTCTCCAAAACGCGATGCAAATTTTTTGGTATGATCTGCAAACATAAGGGGGTAAACTCATATAATGTCGAGAAAATGGTAAAGTGCAACTACTATGCAAAGAAAAAATGGAAATTTCTCCTTAGTGGGGTATTGCTACATAAGGATTAAATTGCTTTTGGGGTTTTAAAAGCGGTTAGTCGAATTTCTTGCACTTTAAAGCAGGCCTAAAACAAGATGATCAAAGTAGCACAAAGGCTAATCAAGAAGACAAGAAGAGTAAAACCGCAAAGTCGCGAATAAAGTACTAGTAGCATAGTAGTTCCAATCTCACCTATAGTTCCAATGAAATTCCTATTTGATGGTGGATTTCTGCATCGCGCATTTGGACAATGAATGATGGAAAACCAAAAGATTAACGTTAAAATGATGCAAAAACAAATTTCCTATCGAAAACCAATAGTTTTATTTTTAAAAACTATTATTTTTAAAAATTTATGCCTAATATTTAATTTATTATGCATTTAACAAGAATTAGCATATTTATACAAATAAACTTAATACAAAACCCAGCCCGGGACTAAAGGTTCTCTCGAAAATAGTGGCGGGAGGCTGAATAGTGGGACCTTTAGTCCCGTTGCTAACACTGACCGGGACTAAAGGTTCTCTGTGTGATAATTGAATAGTGGGGACCTTTAGTCGGTTGCTAACACAGCCCGGGACTAAAGGTTCTCTGGAAAATATGTCCCCGCGCAAAATTCACCTTTAGTCCCGGGCCGTGGCACCACCCGGGACTAAAGGTTCTCTGGAAAATATGTCCCCGCGCAAAATTCACCTTTAGTCCCGGGCCGTGGAACCACCCGGGACTAAAGTCCAACACTAGTCGGTCCGTATTACCACCAGGGACTAAAGGTCTTTAGTCCCGGTTGGTAAAACCGCCCGGGACTAAAGGTCCCCCGAAGTACTTAAGCAACAGTTTCGTCTTCCATTCTTCCTCCACTTCCCATCGCGCGCCCTCTCCCTCGCCGTCTCCTCGCGCGCCCTCTCCCTCACGCCGCCGACTCCAGCGCCTCCTCCAGTCCTCACGCCGTCAGCTCCAACGCCTCCTCCGGTCCTCCCTCACGCCGCCGCCGACTCAGCCACCTCCACATCGGAGCCACACCGCTAGGCCTCCTCCTCCACGCCGGAGCCATTTTGGGGTGAGAGGAACTATTTTTACCTTTATTTCATTCACAACATTTTGCCCTGTCATATCTATCTAGCTTTGTGTTTATTTAAAAACATTTTGCCGAGCAGATGTCAATAAATCACGCCATGACATTAGGTTTAAATCACGTCATGACATTAGGTTTTAACTTAATGGAAAACAAATGGCAAACATTTGGTGCAACCTCTTTTGATCCACAACAATGAGTGCAGGCGATAAGCGATATGTCTCAAAAGAGAAGATTAGAAAATATTTCATTAGCATATCGGTACAAGGCAAACCCAATCATAATGTTTACCGATTGAGTTTTGTTACCATTTTGATACGACAAATTAATAGCATGCCAAATAGTACAAAACAATACAAAGATCAAACTAACCAGGTTGGTGGAATACTTGGAGTTCATACATTCTTTGGACAAGTGCTTTGGGACACAAATGCTACTTTCATTTCAGCATTGTCCTCTCGAGTTTAGTTGATGTTTTGTGCAATCTTGTGCCCTAGATATCAATTGCGTGTGGATATGTGCTTCCCTTTCGGAAGAACAATTTTATATTCTTGAATGATAAGTTTTATATTCTGTAGATATATTTGCGAAATGGCCGACCGAATGACAACATGGACAATGCCATCATGGATATTATCAACAATGGCGCCTTACAAGGTGCCCAAGTCGAAGGTGATGACAACAATCAAGAAGTAGATGACGGAGTCGATGCTTTGCCGATTATGAAGATGAGTCTATCTACAATCTCTTATGTATCTACAATCTCTTATGTATCTACAATCTCTTATGTATCTACAATCTTTGTGTTTCTACATTCGTAGCCCTCTGGATCGGCGACAACAACGGGAAGAGTAGAAATGTACGAGGCAGAAGAAGCCGTTGGAGGGTCGGTTCATTCTCTCGAATTCGAGGAGGATCTGAGGCAAAGTACTTGGACCACATGCTGAAATTTGTCGACCACTCGTGGGTGCCTTGTAAGGGACAGGATCGATCAATGCTCGTGAATGGAAGCAAAAGAAAGAGGCTCCTCATATTAGTTTTGTCTCTGATCGTGACAAGGCACTAGTTTGGCAAGATGTCCTTCAACATTTCGCGCTCGTCTGAAGATGAAGCTTTGAAGGAGAGTTAGGGCGGGCTATGAAGAAGATGGCCACACAATTCGGTGTTGGAAGAAGAAATTGTACAACACATTTATCAAGAAGAACTCGACGCGATTTCAACACTAAGGCCTCGTCAAGTTGAGGCCGTTTTGGGATGAGTTTATGCAGATTCAAGACATCGGAAGAGGGTGAGGCACGGGTGAGAAGGAACCAGCAGAATGCCCGACAAAAGCAATACCACCATCACTTGGGATCGGTGGCTATAGGAGTGCCATTCTAAGTGGGAAAGAATGGAGCAGAGATTCTTACCAAGGATCGAACGAATCAATCAAGCGGCCTGAGCGCCAAGTATTGGTTTTTCGGTCATGGGAAGCTTGGACCTAGAGACCGGAAAGATAGTGTATGGCGCAAAACTCCAAGAAGCGGAGAAAGATTTGCTTATGCTCGAGGCTTGGTGAGAGTGGCGGTGGCAGCCGAGCAGAGATAAGGATGAGTGACATACGCCTGGAAGTCCGAACACGGTGGGCGAACAAGAGGCTATGGGGAGGTGTCGTGGGAGCATGCCTTCCCTAAAGACAAAGCCACCTATAGAAGCCGCCGAGAGAAAGAAGGACGAGGAGGCGGAGCGGATGCGAGGATGGAGAAATGGTTCTTGAGTCACGGGAAGTGGCTCGTGAAGCGATGAGAAAAAGCACTTGAAGCCAAAATGAATGAGAAATCAAAAGGCAAGTGCAGATAGCGATAAGTTCCATCCAAAGGCAAAGCGCATCGAGCGGAGTCAACATCGCCCCCCTCATCGGTTGAAAAGCGATTGCGCTTCCACGAGGTGCCGGTGATTCAAGATGGCGCAGGTGCGCTTCCCGTGGATGACATCACCGATCCTCTCACGACATGTGAGCTGCACATTCAGAGGAATGCCACCGTCATGGTGGCTATCGGTGTTGTATCTCGTATCGACCCTACGAAGACACCAAGATGCCATGGGGCATTAATACCTCTGGATATGCTAGCGTATCGGTGGATAGAGTTGTGAAAGGTTATAGCAATGTGCGTCTTGACATTGAAGGAGGTGATGGGAGAAGACTTTAGGAGAAGCGGAGAAGACATTCATATGTTGGCGCAAGCGCTATATCATTATTCTGGGCGTCACCTCCTCCTCCTCAACAACCTAACCTAGGTGCGGATGAAAGTGAGCGAAACATTTTTCACTAATTATGTATTGGCTTAAATAACGGTTTACTCATACCACGTTGTTTTCACTGTGAACCTCCCCAACCTAAGTCCAATTATCCATTCACCACCAGTCACGGTGTTGCGGGCGATGACAATGAAGTGGAAGACACGATGCATCCCCACCGCCCCATCTCCTCCACGACGGGATCCAATGCCGCCACCGGCCCCATCGCCTCCACGGCGGGCTCCAACGCCGACATCGCCGCTCCATCGCCTCCACGGCGGGCTCCAACGCCGACACCGCCTTTGCATCGACGCCTCCACGGCGGGCTCCAACGCCGCCACCGGCCCCATCGCCTCCACGGCGGGCTCCAACGCCGACACCGCCGACCCTCGCCAAAGAAGAGGCCCACCCCACAAGCAGCGTCGGCCCCACCGCCAAGAAGAAAGCCTCGGGAGAACACGGCTATTTCTAAGGCAGCGAAACTTTCCTATGAGAAATCGCGAGAAATAGATGCTTGATAACGAGATGTGGGCGGTTTCTTGCGAAAGTCAAGGCTAAAAGTGAAGCGGCGAAACCACGAAGCCGTACTTCTTCGTACATCCGAAGTTCTAAGGCAAAGGGTGGGCGCTCACGAGAAAAAGTTACGTCATGCTCGTGAGATTCGCCACTATCGGACTATGACCGCACTCTCACCAAGTCAATTGAGGAGGCGAAGAAGAAAGAGAAGAGAGCACGGAAGGGTGTTGCACGGCTCGGGAACAATCACGACAATCGTGCCCCACTAGTTATTGGGAATGAATATGGTTCAAACACGAGCGTGCTAGAACAGATATCCGGAAGCGTGCATTTGGATCAACTTGATGAATTTTTTGCGAGCGGTCTAAGCATTTCCCAAATGCTCGTGAGCACACATCGAAAGTGCTCGGAAGTTGATCATTGGAAGAAGGAATATGTATATGGCAGAGTCTATACAACCACGAGAAGCTCATGGAACTTCGTGCGCAAATGTACTTGTTAAACAAGTGGTACATGGCGGCATGTCGCAGAAAAAGCGGATGACTTTATTTGCGTCAAAATTATAAACCATCATTACTTAGTGGCGATGACATTATAATGGTTCAGTTTAATGAGTTACACCGGCTATGCCACATGGGCGCTCTAGACAAATCTCTCATCAATTGCTTTTGTGCATGCGTGATTCTTTCTTTTAATAATCTCACTCTAGCATATGTATATGTATAAGTAATTATCCTCACACTAGCTAGCATGTCTATACATATGCAGAGACATGATGAGAGACCTCACACGTAGAAATGACAAGAACATTGGTTTCGTTGATCCATATATCGTATTCAAGGACCCAAACACTCCCCACGATCAATGGAGACCTCAAATGGAGAGGAATTTTGGAGGTTCTTGATCAACCAAAAGAACAAAAGATTTATACTCTTCCCTACAACTTTGGGTGAGTGTTGTTATCGTGTGCACATTTTACTTTACTTACTCAATCCAACATAAAGATATATATGTTGACTCTATAAACAAATGCGACTTTCTTTGGATCTTGATTGTCTTGATCTCTCCGACGGTCATTTGCTAATCTATGACTCGTTGAGAAAACCGAGGAACATTACCAAGATATGATAGACATTATCCGGGGTAACCCGATCTTTAAATATTTATTCCTGCTCTTTAACTCGCAATAGTTAATTAACGATCCAATTATTGGGCGGGGTTTGGGCTTGGTTCGTTCGGCTACACCGTCCGGATCTGAAGCGCCACTTCACGATCCACACCATTTGGATGTAAGTTGTACTAGCTCCCGCGTCTTTACCTTATCATGCTTCACTCACGCGGGATGACGAGAGTAATCTTTTTATATCGTCTGATGGGTTCTACGGCAGCCACGGGCAACAATTTGTGTGGATACTACGTTTGCGAGTTCCTCATGGTGTATGCAAAAGAACCCATCTAGAGATGAGAAAATGCGTAACAAGTATATATAATAAATCCATTTTATTTATTTGTTGCTATTAAATAAATCTTATGTATATTAATACTTCTTTCGTTTAATGCAAATTGAAGGAGATATGGTTGAAGGAACAGTGTTGGATATGGACCGCCTCAAAGGAATTCAAGAGACAATCGCAGGATTTCTTAATGAGCATGTCCTCAAGCCGCACCGAGTTCTACTTTAACCTGAATGAACCATTGAAGCCAAACCGGGGCGAACATTTGTATGACATTTAAGTGGAGGACAACATTTGTGTTGTAAATACCAAGGATGCATGAATAATTTTGTAAATTTTTGTGCATATATATATATTATACATATATATAGCTCCATAATATATATAGTTTCATACTTTATTTGTGTGTAATAATGTTCCAAACTAAATTATATGTGCGTTATACATATATTAGCTTGTGAAGAATACGCATTTGAAAACCTAATGTAATTGTAAAACCAAAATCAATAATGAATTGAAATGGAAACAAAAAAAAAAAAACACCTTTAGTCGGTTGGTAATACCAAAGGATTAAAGGGCCAGCCAGTGGCGATCGGCGGACCTTTTAGTCCCGGTTGGTATTACCAGCGGGACTAAATCGACTTTAGTCGGGCTTGGGACCGGGACTAAAGGTGAGACATTTAGTCGATTTCCTAGTCGGCTCTATATAAGGGACTAGAGGTACTGAGGCAGGGACCAAAAGTCTGTTCTGTAGTAGTGTTTTACTTGATGTAGACAATGTGACTGGTAGTTCCTGGAACTGTGTCATGACTACTTCAACTACCTTTACTGGGAGTTGGAAGTTAAGGATCACCTCACTTCTAGAGACATGCACACCGTCCTTAATAGAGATGGATATGCTTCTGTTGCAAATAAGACGATTTTGATCTATAACAGGAATCACGTATGTGTTGAGTTGTGCTTGAATCTCATATACATTAAAGATCCTTGCGACCTGTGGGATGCCTTGAAGGAATGGTTTGACACCTTACTAGGGATCAGAATTTTGGATGAAAATCGGCAATTTCAGATTTACTAGTGGGGGGGGGGCTGGTAGGAATACAAATCGATCCTAAAAAATCGGTTTGGATGAATTTTGTCCAAAAAAAAACCTGAATTTGTTTGAATTTTGTTCGAATTGATTTTTTTTTTAAATTTAAAATCCAAAAAATCATTTTTTTGAAACTTTTGGTTGAATTTTTTTGATTTTCGGTCAAACCGGCCTTACCACCCCTCCCCCCAGTTTAAAAAATATGATGTGAAACCTTGCACCTTACAAAGGAGGTGTCTTTGCCATGAATCTTTTAACACTTGGATAATGCTAGATATGTAGGCTTATAATTTTGTATCTGCGTTTAGACTAGACCTCGTAAGTATTGTTATTGTTCTAAGGATGCTTGGAGCAGGACATAAGCGAAGAAGATACGATTGAGCATGCTATCTCGGCTCTTCTATCAATGATGATTGTTGTTGTGATAGTTCTAAGTGAAAGAAAGATTGAGAAGTATGGTGTCTGCTAAGTTCTCTCCTAGACATGGAAAGAATGGGTGGTCTACACCTAAGTGCGCTAGTGGGGAGGTTCCTTCCTCATAGCACAAGGTGGACAAACATGAGCAACTTCAAGAGATGATGCCACGGGGAGGCAATAGAGTTAGGAGGAACCAAAGAGATCCCTTGACTATACCCACGAGTGAAGGCAACGAAATTCGCCTAAGTAGGGACATGGCACTGTACTGTCCCAAGTTATCCCTTAAATATTAGGAGTCAATTCATGTAATTAGGATGATGTTAAAATATGAAACACCAAATTTTGTCGATCCTAAGAGTCAGCAATTAGGAATTAAAGATGTTAATCTTTAAGTTCGAGTCTTAATAAAGTTTTTCCAGTTTGTTTGCATGATCTATCTTGCATTTACTTTATGCAATGTTTCTAATTCATGCAAATTTTTCTTCTACTTATAGATTAGTACAATCAATGGAAAGGGAGTAAGAAATATGTCTTGTCGACCGTTGTACCCTGAATACTATTCTTAGGGATACTAAGTACTTCCAGACTTTGAGCAAGAAAACTAGCAATGTGATAACCATAGCTGAAAACTATGGTAACATTGCTAGATCTGGAAGAGCTATGGTTGTGTTACCGATGGGAACCCTAATAATCATCGAGGATACATTATTGTTTCCAAAATCAACATGTGATCTCCTATGTTTCAAGGATATCCGTAATAATGATTTCCATATGTAAACAGAGGAAGAGAATGGTTATGAATACCTCATCCTCACTAAGAGAGTGGGGTATCAAAAGGAAACTATAGATATGCTTCCTAGTATTTCATCTAGATTGTACTACACGTTTATCAAACGTGACGAACAAATGTTGCGATGAATACACAACTCAAGGATCCAGACTTGTTCAAGACGTGGCACATACGTCTGGGTTAGCCTAGAGAAAATGTGTTGCGTCGGATCATCAAGCATTCTATTGGTTATCACTTAAAGGTAAGTTGCATTCTTAGAATACACCAATTTGTCTGTGAGGCCTGTGCTCAAGGCAAATTGATTACGAGACCCTCGTATCATGAGATTAAAGATGAACTACCTAATTTCCTTGAAAGGATTTAGGGAGACATTTGTGGACCTATCGAGTCTATGTCGGGATCTTTTAGGTATTTCATGGTACTAATAGACGCATCCACGTGATGAATGCATGCCTGTTATCCACTAGGTATCACGCATTTGCCAAGCTGATTTCACAATTATCAAGCTGAGAGCCAAATTTCTAGATCAAAGGATCCAATCCATTTGTATGGATAATGTGAGGACCCCCGGTTATTGGAAATGTTACTAATTAAATTCATACTGTAGCACAATTATTAATGAAGGAACAGTGCTGCCCCTTTATTAATACCAGGCTAAAGATATAAATTTAACCAGTGACAAATCCAGTAAACAGGATTCCCGGATATATATGATTCTCAATGGTTCCCAGGATCAATGACCATTGCATATATATCCTTCATCAACATTGCATCAAACACATACAAGTCATACATTGATATAATTAAACATAAGGTTACATCATTCGTTGATACTACAATATTAAGTGACTTGGTCACTTTAACGATATCTGTGGAAGCAAAATAAGCGGAAAATATCCACCAATGGCCCCATCCACCCGCGAGCAATTGCGTGGAGGAAAGAAGTAGCGTTACTCGTTAGCGTCACTACGATCGGCGCTAACTGGTGCTTCATCTGAAAACCGTCCTCACCTGCAACAATAGGTGGTAGCACCTTGAGTACGGAAGGTACTCAGCAAGTCTTACTCAAACTAGTAAAATAAAGTGGTGATTAGAGCCTAACCAAAGGAGTAGAGTTTTTACATGCATAAGGTTACAACAGGAAGGTATAAAGGTTCAAATTTGCATAAAGCGATACATCTTAACCTACAAAGGCTAAATTTTGATAAAGCGATTTAATAAATCAAAGTTTGCTTAAAAGCGATAAGTAAATGGCTTAAAGGTAAACAGTTCAGTGCATGATTCCCTCATGCCAGCCGAAAATAAACCAAAACCAGATTTTTGAACATCAAAGCTTCTATACAAATGACATCAATTCAAGTTATCGTCCATGACCGTGGACACGGCTATTCGAGCAGTTTATACCTGCGAGGGTGTACATCTTACCCACATGACTTAGTTAGCCCGTTGCCTTGGATGCCTCGAATGATGACACACTTCCTTTGGTATGCCGGCCGGGAAACTAAGATTTGGTATTTTCAACAAGTTAACACTATTGAGTTGGACCCCATGTGTGAACTAATCCCATAGTGTAGGCTACACCACCTACTAACCACAGGGCACACATGTTGTGTCGATAATGCCGATCCAAACAATTTAAAAACAATTGGGCTCACCACCCATAATAGAATGCTATCGGCACCATTAAGGTATCGTATATGCGGCGAGGCACATATACGCCTCACCCTCCTAAGAACATCGATCATCGACATACAAAGCTCACATGGCATAAGACAGTCCTCGGACCTAAGCATCTATGCCATGCAAGGCCAATACACATATCCTTACTCTCCTGTTTCCAACTCAATAGTCTCAACATTTTACTTAACCAAACAGCGCCCATACACTGCATGTGGAAGTACGTAGGGGACTTGAATTGAATAATCGAGTTCGGTCCTTAATTAACCGGACAAGTCCACCACAAAACCCAATCTCGTACTGAAAGCACCATCACTAGCTTCCTCTTGTCCGGATCAATTTAAATTTCAAATATAAGAGTGATTTAAAGGCTGGACAAAGAGTTTGAAAATGACAACGATTCGATTGTGATTCCCATGTTTGACAAGATATGCTTGTCAAACTCTAAAATCTCTAGACTGCATATCTAAGCCAAATCTGAGAATAGACCATATATTATACAGTACTACACTAGAGTTGAGTGTATGGTCATAATCAAGGTAATCCACGAGTCAGTCATAGCTAGCTATTACAAGTCATATTTTGTATTTTCAAACAAATAGCATGCTCGAGATATCACTGGATTTGTAAAGACTATTGTACAAAATCTGGGTTCAATATGGTGCAAAGAGGATGCTTGCCTTGGTAATAATAGACTTCATGCGCAGGCTCAGTTGCTCGAGAAAAGATTCGATGGCTTCAACGAAACCGATTCTAAAGAAACAATAAGATCCAATAAATACCAAACCGACAATAAGTCCAACATGGAAGAAATATGCATGATCAATCTAGAAATGCATGATTACAGTATGCTTAAGCCATAACTACCCATAATAATGATAAGATCCCATTATATAGCTCTTTGTTTTCAAAAAGAGAAATTAGAGTTTATTGCAAAGTTCGGTTTGATTTGAAAAGAGTCAAAGCAGATGATTGCAATTTTGGAAAAAGAGGTATAGATCATGCAAAAGTTCATAAATGAATCTTAGCATGATCTTTTAGAATAATTAATATCCCAAACCAACTTTAGTCTAACCTAACTAGTTAGATTACAAAAGCTAAAGCAAAACCTATTTTGTCGGTTGAGTAGACAAAGATCGAGACAGATTTCAGCTAAGAGTCAAAATAGATGGCGACAAGAGTTGAAAGATCAACTTGTCATCTTTGCTAGGGTTTAGTCAAAACCTAAATAAGATGATAAGTTGTGGGGAAGAACCTAGGTCTTGAAAATGACATGAAAACCGAAAGGTATAATATCAACTTTTGATTTAAAGCCGATTGAAACTACGATGCTTAAAGAAGGATTCACAGCAGCTTTTAAGGTTCCTAGGATGCTCAAGATGTCGAAACTAGGGTTTTGGCTTACCGATATGGAAAGATACCAAGAACCACTGAAAATTTGAGGTTGATCGACAGAGAGATCAAATCTGATTTAACACTGCAAAGGATACCAAATCTTTAATGCGAGGGTAACATCGATTTAAGGATAGATAAGCAAATGATAGGAGCAAAATCCCAGTGCAAGGAAGAAAATGAGCTCCAGTGGTCAACAATGGTCTGCGACTCAAAAGCTAGGGTTTATATATGTGGGAGTTTAGCTACAGGGCAAGAAGGAAAGATCTAGAGTTGATGAGGTGTCCATTTAGCTAAACATCCAAAAATTAGTGTATAATCTTTGGATAAATCCTCTCCTCTGCTCACAAAAATGGTTCATTTGAGAGATAAGGAAGAAGAGAGGCAAAATATGACATGTGGGTCCATTGGCGATCCACGAGCGTGCGCCTCACACGATCAAAAGAATATCGGCCGTTCGATTGGGAATGGGTGGTGTGATAAATAGAGGATTAAATGATTTGAATCGGTACCAATTAATATGGACCGCATACGATCTAGATCTCTCGACGAGATTAAAGCGGAGTTCAAAGGAATCTTGAGATCCTTTTAAATCTGGGCGTTAGATTGAAATCAACGCTCGGCTAAAAGAATACCGTCACCTCCTATAGATGCAATGGCGCAACACCGTTGGATTTGATTCCTACGGTCGAGATTGAAAATTGAGCCGGATGGTCGATTGCATACACGCTCTGGGCCACCGATCGAAATCCAACGATCCACCGATTTTGGGCTTTAAAGGCCCACGGTCAAAAGGTGTGCGAGGAGTTGAAATCAAAGACTCACATTAACGCGCCTCGGGTTTCAAATAGAAATAAGCGATACATTTGGATCAAGAATGGGCGGCCACGATTGTGCGGGGATCGGAGTCGTCAGAATGCATACACAAATCTGGGCCACACGATGAATATCCAATGGTCGGAGGAGTGCGAGCTTTATAACACGAGGAAAAAGGGAAAAGCCGTAGGATTTGAATCTAACGGTGAGATAAAAGCGCGCCTTTAGGTTTAAAACGAAAAGGCGTCACGGTTGGATTAGAAGCGAGCGGTGGTGATTGAATAGGGATCGGAGTTGTCAGGTTGCATACATCGATCACGCTCGTTGGGTTAAGATCAACGGCAGAATTTAAGTGGACACGTGGACAGCTCGCGGGCGTTATTAACCGCTGTTCGATGGAAGATCGGCGGCTCATGTCGATCGTGGAGTTCGGGCTCGCGCTCGAGCGTGACCGAGCCGAACAAATTTGATTGGGTTGGACCGAGACACATGAGGTTTGGTCGCTCTGATCAAGGCGGGTTTGGACCGGTTGGGTTGACCAAACCTTATTCATATATGTAAAAGGTTTGGTGGGACTTTAAAAATAGCAAATAAATTTATAAAATCATGAAATTTTTCTGTAAGCTACTGGGATGATATATTTCCCAGATAAATTTCATAAACCACATTTCACTTTATAAAATACATAAATATCTATTTCAGGCGAAAATGTTTATTTAAAGACCATAAATTTTCTTTAAGTCCAAATAATTTCTAAAATGCAACGAAAATATTTTTAGCCAAGATAATTTATCTAGGCTTTAATAAAAATACTTCCAGTCATAATACAAGTGTTACCTTGTATTCCTTTAAATATTCTAAGTAGGTTTTGGGCTTTGGCAAAAGGAAGGTTTTATTTAGTATGACAACTCCCAAGCGAGATTAAGAATAGTAATGATATGAGCAGTAGTCTATTCTTGTTCATATCTGATTATCTTGTTGATAAGATTGGGGCTGTTACAAACCTACCCCATAAGAAAAATCTCGTCCCGAGATTTGGAACAAGTTGGAGATCAAGAAGGAGTGAAATGGAAATGAATTATGAGGAAACTCAACATCTGTTGTTTTGGTTTCCTTCAAGGATAACAAAGAAGATTCTTACATAACAACATAGTGTTATTATTACATCTTTGTTTACATAGCTTTGTTTAAACTTTCCTTTCTTGATTCAAAGAAAAGTTCTAAACAACAAAAGATGGGGTGCTCAATCGCATCGGATCTTCACACGCCAAGTGGCTTCATCCTCGAAATGATTAGCCCATTGAATTTTCAAGAACTGTGAAGACGATTTCTTGTCCTGCGTTCCATTGTGTCGAGGATACGTCTTGGTTGCTCTTGATATGAAAGATCGGGTTGGAGATTAAGATGCTCATAGCGATTGCCTCAATAGGAACACGAAGGCACTTCTTTAATTGAGACACATGAAAAGTATCATGTCTTCTGAGAGTGATTGAGTAATTCAATTGGTAAGCTCTGACTCCTCGCAGCAATGATTCGGAAGGGTCAGATATAGCGAGTGCGAGCTTTCCTTTACACAAAGCGATGAGTACCTTTCATGGGTGACACTTTAAGATAGACATGGTCATCCACCTCAAAGCTCAACTCCGGCGGCGATGATCGGCGATAGCTCTTACGACGAGGTATGCAGTTTTCAAACAATCTCGAATCGATCGAACTTGCTCTTCTGCTTCCTTTACTAAGTCGGACCATAGAATGATCTTTCACGATTGAGACCAATTCAATGGAGTCCTACAAGCTCTCCCATACAAGGCTTCAAAGGTGACATTTGAATACTTGCTTGGTAGCTATTATTGTAGGAAAATTCCACATATGGCAAAGATTTCTCGATCCTTGCCATAAGATAGCACATAGGCTCGAAGAAGATCTTCCATTACTTGGTTCACTCTTTCGGTTTGACCATGGTTTGAGGATGGTAGCGATCGAAAGAGAGTTCGGTCCATAGCTGATGAAGGCTATTCCAAAAATGGGAAGTGGCGAGGACCACGGTCGAAACAATGACTTTAGGAACACCATGAAGACAAACAATTCTAGCAATATAAAGCTACGCTAATTGCTTGCCATTGAAATCGGTCTGGCCAGGAATAAAATGAGCCACTTTAGTTAAGCGATCAATGATCACCCAAATGGCATCGGATCCTTGGAAGTCTTGGGAAGACCAAAGTAACAAAATCCATACCGATCTCTTCCCACTTCCAGCGTGGAATAGGCAAAGGTGAAGGGTACCGGTGGCTTTAGATGTTCAGCTTTAACCCTTTGGCAAATATCACATTCACAACATCTTGAGCAATTTGCCTCTTCATTTGGCTCCACCAAAATATTTTCTTCAAATCTGGTACATTTGGTACTCCCGGGATGCAAAGAAAACTTGGAATTATGAGCTTCTCTAAAATTAGACTCTTCAATTCAGAATCAGCGAGTACTACCAAGCGATGGCGATATCGAATTATCCGCGATCATCTTGAAAAATTCGTTGGCTTTACCTTGCATGTTTTCCCGATTTGGCTACCTCGGCATCAGTTTTACGGGCCTCGAGTCTGGGATTCTAAGGTCGGCTCCACATGTAATGCAGCGAGAATCCTTGTTCCACAAATTCAAGACTTAGCGCGAAAATCAGCACACGAGTCTCTTTCGGCGAGTAAAGAGGATATGTAGTTGCATTGTGACTTTACGCTTAAAGCGTGCGCCACAACATTGGCTTTACGGGATGATAATGAATACCCATATCGTAGTCCTTGATCGGTTCAAGCCATCTTCGTTGTCTCATATTCAAATCAGTTGAGTGAATATGTACTTCAGGCTTTTATGATCAGTGTAGATCTCACAACGATTACCTAGAAGGTAATGCCGCCAAATCTTCAATGCATGGACCACGGCAGCCAATTCCAAATCATGAGTAGGATAATTAACTTCATGAGGGCGCAACTGCCGGGATGCATATGCCACAACTTAGCCTTCTTGCATAAGCACACAACCAAGTCCATGGCGAGATGCATCGCAATAAATGTCGAAGCTCTTAAGAACATCCGGAAGAATGAGAACTGGAGCTTTGGTCAAGAGAGTTCTCAAAAGTCGAAAACTCTCTTCACACTTAGCTGACCATTCAAATTTCTTCCCTTTTCGCAAGAGTGAGTCAAAGGTCTAGCAATCTTGGAGAAATTTTCAATGAACCTCATTAATAACCCGCAAGTCCAAGAAAACTCGAATCTACGGGACACTCTTGGGAGGCTTCCAATTTAGCACATCTTGTACCTTGCTTGGATCGACGATACCTCCTTGGATAACACGTGCCCCGTAAAGGCAACTTCTACGAGCAGAAAGCACACTTGCTAAACTTGGCATACAATTGATGCCGGCGGAGTGTTTCGAGCACAAGTCGCAAATGTTGTTCATGATCCTTATCGGACTTGGAATAAATAAGGAGTCGTCAATAAACACGACAACAAACTTATCAAGAATTCCATGAACACCGAATTCATAAGGTTCATGAAATATCTTTGGAGCATTGGTCAAACCAAAGGACATAACCGTATACTCGTATAAACCATAACGAGTAGAGAAAGCTGTCTTAGGAATGTCCTCGGCTCTAACCTTGATTTGATGATAGCCCGACCATAAATCAATCTTTGAAAAGACGGGCACCAACCAAGCGATCAAAAGATCATCAATTCGAGGTAGAGGATATTTATTCTTGATAGTGACCTCATTTAACGGACGGTAATCCACACACATCCGTAAAGTATTGTCTTTCTTCTTGACAAAGATTGCGGGCATCCCAAGGTGAGAACTTCGGTCGAATGAAACCCTTGTCAAGCAATTCTCAGAGTTGCTTCTTCAATTCAACCAGCTCGTTGTGGGCATTCGATAAGGACTCACGGATATCGGGCGATTCGAGCGAGTTCAATAACAAACTCCACTTCCGATCGGTGGTAAACGGGAAGGTCTTGAGAGAAAGACATCAACATACTCACGGACAATTGGTGCGACTCCAAAGAAGGAGTGGTATCAACTTGGTGAGCACAAAGATGAGCCAATTGTTTTGGAATGGTAAACAACTTGAATGCCGTCTGCATTGGTCATAGAAATAGACCGTTGGGAACAATTGATTTGACCACTGGTTCTTGGACACCAATCCATACCCAAAATGACGTCCAATCCTTTAGAGTCAATGACAATTAGATTTGCTAAAAACTTCACCCCAAGGATTGCTATGTTGACCCCACAACAAATCTGATCGGTTTTAAAGACCGACCCAGGTGATTGAATAATAAAAGGTGGTTGGAGGGTATGCATATCTAACTGGTGTTGAACAGCAAAATGATTGCTAATAAAGAATGAGATGCTCAGAGTCAAATAAAACGATGATTGGACTGAAATTAACTAGGAGCATACCCATAACAACCAGTGTATCGGCGCCTCTTGGTGATGATTTGGTTCACATGCCCCGGTGGGCGGATCAACTTTAATAGGTGGCCTCTGCGAAGGGGCTGGTCGCACAGGCACTGGATATGGTCGAACAGGAGGCAATCCTTGCTGCTTTGCCACACACTTGTTGGCATAATGCCCCGGACGACCACAATGATAACAAATAACCCACAGGTTAACGTTGTTAACGGGGCGGGGCTGATTTCCACTTAGTCTGGCCGGTGGTGGGAGGAGATGGGCGAGGGCAAATACCGTGGCCTTGGTGAAAATGGGTGGTGCTCGTGGTGGCCTAGACAACCACAAGCGAGGCCTCGATGAGCTACTACTAGGAACAAGCGAGAAGTCATTTGCCGCTTGCGTGACTCATCCAATGCCTTGCTCTTGCTCGGCCACAATTGCTTTGTTGACCAAATGAGAGAAGTTCGGAAGTCATGCAAAGCTACGACCATCTGCGATTCTTGAGATAGCCCATTCAAGAACGGTTTCGACGACGTAGGTCGGTCGAAACATCATCGAGCATATCGGCGGGAAGTTGAACTCATGCGGATATTCGGTCACCGATTTTCGCCCTTGCTTGGGAGAAACTCTTGCTGTTTGATCATCATGACCCTTCAGAATGTGAGCTTGAAAGGCTTCTACGAACTCATCCCAAGTAGGGACATGTCGGCGGTGAATGGCAAGAAGATTATCCCACCATATGTTGGTGCCCATCAGTGATAAGCGGCAAAGAGAACCTTTTCCCTTCGGAGCATTGAGTAATCGTAAGCTTCTTCTCAATGGTTGAAGCCAATCCTCGACTTCCATAGGGTCTGAGAAGCTCGAGAACGCCATGCGGGTTAGTCCGTGAAAGTCGGGAAGCGCCGCCGCACATGGTGGCCTCTGCTCATTGCGATGCAACAGAATAGAAGTATTGCGCGCAATCTGTTCCAAGATCTTGCGTCGATCCATCCGGTTGCGCTCAATTTGCATGAGCACATCGGCCATAGAAGGTGGTGGAGGAAGCTCCTCTTCACGAGGACCACCTTGCGGACCACGAGCTGGAAGGTTGATCGGCCCTCCACGAGAATGGGGCCGAAGATGAAATACTCTTCCCTTGTTGCGCTTGCGCGCGAGTAGTAGAGTCTGTCATCCTGTTACCACAACATGGTTAACAACACAACAAGGACATACTGCAAACACAAACAAGTTTACAATTAGAAAGGAAGCAAATCTGTACATATAATGCATCATGTTATGTTATGCATTCAAGTTAACACCAAACCGAAACTTCATATATATATATGACAAAATCTCGGTTCGATCTTACATTATAGTGGCCATAATGTCGGATTACAAACCGAAAGTTAAACTTTCATACTCTGTACAAAATCTGCTGCCTATTACATACAATTTATTTAAGGGCAACTACTAGACTAAAAGACACTCAACCACGGGGATTCATCGTCGAGGTGCTGGCGTAAAGATCCGATTAAAGTTCACGGAAACTCATTGGAAGGTGAGCTCGGGGAACTGTGTCAACCGGATCAAAGGACTAATGAGGCGCCTCGGAGAACCCAACAATGGTGATGACCTCCGGAGAGCGATCGCGAGTGCGAGAAACCTGCGATCATCGGGCTTGGCGCGCTTGTCCATAAGCAGCACGCACGGCCGCCACGGAAGGCGGTAAAGAGGTGGTGCGGCGGCGGCGAGGAGGTCTCGTTGTCACCATAAAGCACGTTGCGAGAGCGGTTCATGTTGACTCAAAGCGGTACTCACGGGCCTCATTAAGGCGATGCCTAGTTTCCCATAGCTCCCTCACAAGACGGCGATGGACTTGGTCCATGATCACGGACCATCCTCGCTAATCGTCGCTTTGAGGTCTTCACCAAAGCGTATCTCGTGACGTGCTCACCGGGTAGGACCTTGATTCGGGAAGTGGTCATAGGGTGGTTGAGACAATTCCGTCAAATCATGTGAAGAAGACTCATCATCCTACTTGCGCTTCTGAACGCCATCGCCTCGGAGGTGGCAAGCGCTTGACACGATGAGGACAACTGCCGGCTACATGCCTAGCGATGGCGTTGATGAAGCGCGGTATTCCTCCATCCACGGTCCTCGATCCGTCGATAAATGGCATACTCGGTGGTAGGTGAAATTGGGCGCCACATCATATCCCGCGACAAAGTGGAAACCCATCAACATCCTCGGCTCTAGTCTCCTTGACCAAGTACCAACCGCTCATCTATAAGCAAAGAGGCAAGATAAGAAACAATTCACCTTTAATTAAACCAGAAAGTTGGGCAAGAAGTGACATTAAGAAGGATAAGGAATAAAGATGCCATGCTCCGATTTGAAAATACTTTCTTGTTGAAAATAATTTTATCGAGAGGACTCTCTAATAACTTGGCCATGCTACTTCTAACCTACGAGCAAGCGTATGCTCGATACCAACGTGAGGACCCGGTTATTGGAAATGTTACTAATTAAATTCATCTTGTAGCACAATTATTAATGAAGGAGCAGTGCTGCCCTTTATTAATACGAATAAAGATATAAATTTAACGATGACAAATCCGATGCATGAGATTCGGATATATATGATTCTCAATGGTTCCTAGGATCAATGACCATTGCATATATATCCTTCATCAACATTGCATCAAACACATACAAGTCATACATTGATATAATTAAACATAAGGTTACATCATTACGTTGATACTACAATATTAAGTGACTTGGTCACTTTAACGATATCTGTGGAAGCAAAATAAGCGGAAAATATCCACCAATGGCCCCATCCACCGCGAGCAATTGCGTGGAGGAAAGAAATGGCGTTACTCGTTAGCGTCACCACGATCGGCGCTAACGGGTACTTCATCTGAAAACCGTCCTCACCGCAACAATAGGTGGTAGCACCTTGAGTACGGAAGGTACTCGGCAAGTCTTACTCAAACTAGTAAAATAAAGTGGTGATTAGAGCCTAACCAAAGGGTAGAGTTTTTACATGCATAAGGTTACAACAGGAAGGTATAAAGGTTCAAATTTGCATAAGCGATACATCTTAACCTACAAAGGCTAAATTTTGATAAAGCGATTTAATAAATCAAAGTTTGCTTAAAACAAGAAGTAAATGGCTTAAAGGTAAGCGATGCAGTGCATGATTCCCTCATGCACCGAAAATAAACCAAAACCAGATTTTTGAACATCAAAGCTTCTATACAAATGACATCAATTCAAGTTATCGTCCATGACCGTGGACACGGCTATTGACAGTTTATACCTGCGAGGGTGTACATCTTTACCCACATGACTTAGTTAGCCCGTTGCCCTTGGATGCCTCGAATGATGACACACTTCCTTTGGTATGCCGGCCGGGAAACTAAGATTTGGTATTTTTCAACAAGTTAACACTATTGAGTTGGACCCCATGTGTGAACTAATCCCATAGTGTAGGCTACACCACCTACTAACCACGGGGCACACATGTTGTGTCAAGAATGCCGATCCAAACAATTTAAAAGCAATTGGGCTCACCACCCATAATAGAATGCTATCGGCACCATTAAGGTATCGTATATGCGACGAGGCACATATACGCCCTCACCCTCCTAAGAACATCGATCTTGACATACAAAGCTCACATGGCATAAGACACGGTCCTCGGACCTAAGCATCTATGCCATGCAAGGCCAATACACATATCCTTACTCTCTGTTTCCAACTCAATAGTCTCAACATTTTACTTAACCAAGCAGCGCCCATACCTTGCATGTGGAAATGCGTGAGGGGACTTGAATTGAATAATCGAGTTCGGTCCTTAATTAACCGGACAAGTCCACCACAAACCCAATCTCGTGCGAAAGCACCATCACTAGCTTCCTCTTGTCGAGATCAATTTAAATTTCAAATATAAGACTGATTTAAAGGAACTGGACAAAGAGTTTGAAAATGACAACAGATTCGATTGTGATTCCCATGTTTGACAAGATATGCTTGTCAAACTCTAAAATCTCTAGGCTGCATATCTAAGCCAAATATGAGAATAGACCATATATTATACGAGTACTACACTAGAGTTGAGTGTATGGTCATAATCAAGGTAATCCACGAGTCGAGTCATAGCTAGCTATTACAAGTCATATTTTGTATTTTCAAACAAATAGCATGCTCGGATATCTTTGGATTTGTAAAGACTATTGTACAAAATCTGGGTTCAATATGGTGCAAAGAGGATGCTTGCCTTGGTAATAATAGACTTACATTGCGAGCTCAGTTGCTCGGAAAAGATTCGATGGCTTCAACAGAACAGATTCTAAAGAAACAATAAGATCAATAAATACCAAAGCGACAATAAGTCCAACATGGAAGAAATATGCATGATCAATCTAGAAATGCATGATTACAGTATGCTTAAGCCATAACTACCCATAATAATGATAAGATCCCATTATATAGCTCACTTTGTTTTCAAAAGACGAGAATTAGAGTTTATTGCAAAGTTCGGTTTGATTTGAAAAGAGTGAAAGCAGACGGATTGCAATTTTTGGAAAAGAGGTATAGATCATGCAAAAGTTCATAAATGAATCTTAGCATGATCTTTTAGGTAATTAATATCCCAAACCAACTTTAGTCTAACCTAACTAGTTAGATTACAAAAGCTAAAGCAAAAACCTATTTTGTCGGTTGGTAGACAAAAGATCGAAACAGATTTCACTAAGAGTCAAAATAGATGGCGACAAGAGTTGAAAGATCAACTTGTCATCTTTGCTAGGGTTTAGTCAAAACCTAAATAAGATGATAAGTTGTGGGAAGAACCCTAGGTCTTGAAAATGACATGAAAACCGAAAAGGTATAATATCAACTTTTGATTTAAAGCGATTGAAGCTCGATGCTTAAAAGAAGGATTCACAGCAGCTTTTAAGGTTCCTAGGATGCTCAAGATGTCGAAACTAGGGTTTTGGCTTACAAGTATGGAAAGATACCAAGAACCACGAAAATTTGAGGTTGATCGACAGAGAGATCAAATCGATTTAACACGCAAAGGATACCAAATCTTTAATGCGAGGTAACATCGGTGCTTAAGGATAGATAAGCAAATGATAGGAGCAAAATCCCACGGAGTGCAAGGAAGAAAATGAGCTCCAGTGGTCAACAATGGTCATGACTCCAAAAGCTAGGGTTTATATATGTGGGAGTTTAGCTACAGGGCAAGAAGGAAAGATCTAGAGTTGATGAGGTGTCCATTTAGCTAAACATCCAAAAATTAGTGTATAATCTTTGGATAAATCCTCTCCTCTGCTCACAAAAATGGGTGCGCAGAGATAAGGAAGAAGAGAGGCAAAATATGACATGTGGGTCCCATTGGCGATCCACCGCGTAGCATCCTCACACACGATCAAAAGAATATCGGTAGTTCGATTGGGAATGGGTGGTTGTGATAAATAGAGGATTAAATGATTTGAATCGGTACCAATTAATATGGACCGCACGATCTAGATCTCTGACGAGGATTAAAGCGGAGTTCAAAGGAATCTTGAGATCCTTTTAAATCCGGGCGTTAGATTGAAATCAACGCTCGGCTAAAAGAATACCGTCACCTCCTATAGATGCAATGGCGCAACACCGTTGGATTTGATTCCTCGATCGAGATTGAAAATTGAACCGGATGGTCGATTGCATACACCGCTCTGGCCACCGATCGAAATCCAACGATCCACCGATTTTGGGCTTTAAGGCCCACGGTCAAAAAGGTGTCTTGTAAGATTGAAATCCAAAGACTCACATTGCGCGCCTCGGGTTTCAAATAGAAATAAGCGATCTGTTGGATCAAGAATGGGCGGCCACGATTGTGCGGGGATCGAGTCGTCCGAATGCATACACAAATCGGGCCACACGATGAATATCCAATGGTCGGAGGAGTGCGAGCTTTATAACACGAGGAAAAGGGAAAAGCGGTAGGATTTGAATCTAACGGTGAGATAAAAGCGCGCTTTAGGTTTAAAGCGAAAAAGGCGTCACGGTTGGATTAGAAGCGAGCGGTGGTGATTGAATAGGGATCGGAGTTGTCGGTTGCATACATCGATCACGCTCGTTGGGTTAAGATCCAACGGCGTAGATTTAAGTGGACACGTGGACGGCTCATGGCGTTATTGCCGCCGTTCGATGGAAGATCGGCGGCTCATGTCGATCGTGGAGTTGGGCTCGCGCTCGAGCGTGACCGAGCAGAACAAATTTGATTGGGTTGGACCGAGACACATGAGGTGGGTCGCTTCTGATGCAAGGCGGGTTTGGACCGGTTGGGTTGACAAACCTTATTCATATATGTAAAAGGTTTGGTAGGACTTTAAAAATAGCAAATAAATTTATAAAATCATGAAATTTTTATTGTAAGCTCTGGGATGATATATTTCCCAGATAAATTTCATAAACCACATTTTCACTTTATAAAATACATAAATATCTATTTCAGGCGAAAATGTTTATTTAAAGACCATAAATTTTCTTTAAGTCCAAATAATTTCTAAAAATGCAACGAAAATATTTTTAGCCAAGATAATTTATCTAGGCTTTAATAAAAATACTTCAGTCATAATACAAGTGTTACCTTGTATTCCTTTAAATATTCTAAGTAGGTTTTGGGCTTTGGCAAAAGGAAGGTTTTATTTGGTAACAACAACTCCCAAGCGAGATTAAAACGAGAATGATATGAGCAGTAGTCTATTCATTTCATGTCTGATTATTCTTGTTGATAAGATTGGGGTCATTACTGAGATAATCTTTGTGAGTTTACCTCTAAAGTATTCAATGACTATTGTATTACCTTAGGCATAAAATTGGAACACTCTATCTCGCATGTTCATAGATAGAGTGGACTTGCATAATCATTGATTAAAAGGATCAAGCTAATCACTATACCTTTACTGATGAAGTGTAAACTCCCCACTACGTGTTGGGGACATGTTGTATTACATGTCGCATCATTAATACAATTTCAACCATCTACATACCATGAGTATTCACCTTTCTAGCTTATGCGTGGGAAAGAGCCAGGTATTTCCTATCTGCATAAGTTCAGCTGTCCCGTTTACATACTGATATCACCACTTTAGCATGCATCAATGGGCCCATACCATAATTTGAGAATTTATGTGGGATTTGAATCTCCAACTATAATAAAATATTTAGAGCCCATGACGGGGGATCTCTTGAAAGCATGATACGTTGACTGTATATTTATTGAAGAACTGTTCCCAACATTAAGGGGAGGAAAGGACCCTAATTTGGAATACAGAGGACTATCATGGCATCATAGTAGTCTTCATAATATAGATCCACGAACTAAATAATCTTAACAAAAGATCAAAGGACAATTGATTTGCAAAATCTTGCAAACAAGCTGCCAGATTCATTCATGGATCACAAGGGTGTGACGATGTCGCATATACTAGTGGTGAATGCGCCTATCAGAGCGGAACCACTCTGGGCATTGGGTTCCACTCAAGAGTCTCCTTACGCAAGAGGTGGAGACCTCTTGGTTCAAAAAAAATCTCAAACCACGGAGACGCCCATAGAAGAGACGTATCAAACAGGGGGAGACACTCTATGAACCAAACATAAATGAGGAATATCTGAGGGACATCGCGCCCTGTATAAGAGCTCAAAGGGATGCACCCCATGCAGGAACACGAGGGGACACTGCGGACAGCAGACTTCAAAAATTTCTAGCGATCGTCTAGCTTTTCTAATTTCTAGCGATCGGTCACTGCGGACAGCAGACTTCAAAAATTCATAACTTTCTGCTCAGGAGTCCAAATAGGATGATCTTGGACAATCTGAAAAGGTAATTAAAATGTCTAAATAAACTTAGTTGGGGATACCCTCTGATTCGGCCATCTACCAGACCTACCAATCTATTTAATCAGAGCAAACATTTCACGTCGGGTTTCTGGATAGCGACAAAGAAACTATCATGACTTTCTCTACGTTCGTCCGAATTCAGTGATCTTTAGCTTTCCTGAAAGCTAAGAGGATTAGCCTAATTTTTCGTTATGGTGAGACCCTCTGGAAACCCTTCTAAATATGCGCTTCTATCAGGTTAACCAACACTAGCAAATCTGCTTCTCTCCAGAAACACAGAAATACTAATAAATTCATAACTTTGGCTACCGAAGTCCGAATGACTTGATTCTTGTCGGCAATGAAAGGTAACTATGATAACTACAACTTTCTAGGAGACACCCAGACCCAAATCTGCCTCTAACCTAATCAAAACTGACAAACTTCACTGCTGCAGAATATCGACGAACTGACATCCGAAAATTAGACAACTAGAAATTGACCTAAAGCAAAGAACCCGGGTTACCCTTGCCGAAACGAAGAGAGCGCACAGCGATGAAGACCACCATGCTTCCGCTGCGGATCCCTTCTTCTCCCTCTTCTTCCCTTCTCTTCTCCCTCTCCTTCTTCCTCCTTCTCTTCTTTTCTCCTTCTTCTTCCTCCTTGGCCGACTGCAGTGGAGCTCCTTCTCCTCCTTGGCCAGCAGCAATGGAGATGGTGGGGGATGGAGAAGGGCGCAAGGAGGGTGGAGGGAGGTGGAGAGGTGGAGAGGGGTGGCGGCCGGTTGGGAGTGGGGAGGAAAGGAGGAGGGGGGAGTCGGCTAGGGTTTAGGGAGAAGCCCCCTGGCCAGCCACCCTCATGGGCCATGGCCCGGGCCCAAGATGCCGCAAAATTGCTCTTTCCCCCTCTAAAATGCAGCACGACATCCTTCCAATTAGTCCCTCCCGGCGTTCCATTTGATCCTCCCGATTAAGCGATCTCTCGGAAATAAAATTAATCTTCCTCGATTCAAATCTTAACTCACTTTGGATATTACATTCTACCCCCTTAATAGGATTCGACCCGAATATAAACTCCAAACTTCAAGAAATAAAACCGAGGACGGAAACTTAGCAACTGAGTGCACTTTGAAATGAACAAATCGGATAAAGCTCACGCATGCGAGACTCCGGCTCCCAAGTGGCCTCCTTTACGTCTGCTGCGACCAAAGCACCTTAACGTACTTCAAAGTTTTGTTCCTCAACTCTTTTCTCGATCTTTCCGCACTGCACGGTTTAGACTCAAATGTCGGATCTGGTCAATGGTTAGGGGTTCTAATGAAACATGATGCTCTGGATCACGAAGGAACTTCCTTAACATAGACACATGAAAAACGTTATGCACTCCTCGCATAGCCTCTGGTAGGTCTAAGCGGTATGCCAACTTCCCGTCCGAGCCAAGATCGTGAATGGCCCAACGTACCTCGGGCTAAGCTTCCCTTTGGTACAGAACGACAACACCTTTAGTGGGGACACTCTCAGGAGCACCTGATCTCCCACTTCAAATTCCAAGTCTCTTCTCCTCACATCCGCATAACTCTTCTGTCTGCTTTGAGCTGCTAATAGATTCTGTCTCACCAAGGCCACTCGTTCAACCGTCTTTTGCACCCGTCCGGTCCCAAAGCGCCTTCTCACCACGGCTTCCAAAGCAAAGAGGTGACTGCACTTACGCCCATATAAAACCTCAAGCGGAGCGGCTTTTATGCTCGAATGATAGCTGTTATTGTACGCAAACTCGCCAATGACAATTGATCCTCCCAACTACCTTTCCAAGGCAGGACACATGACCTCAACATGTCCTCCGGGGTTTGAATAGTGCGCTCTTGCCCATCATGCGAGGATGGAAAGTGTACTCGGCGGAGTTGTGTGCCCAAGGCACTCTGCAAACTCTCCCAAAACTTGATCTGAACTTGGCATCCCTGTGAAATGATAGTCTTTGGCACTCCATGCAATCTCACAATCTCCGCAAATAGATAGGAGCCAAATCACTATTTGAATTAGTCGTGCGGATGGGAATAAAATGTGCGATTTGCTAAATCGATCCACTATAACCCAAATCGCATCCTTACCTCGCGGTGAGCGAGGCAACGCAACAACAAAATCCATAGAAATATCATCCCATGGCCATTGGGGTACCTCCAAAGGCTGCAATAACCTGCGAGACGTTTATGTTCAGCCTTCACTGTGACAAACACCACAAGAGGCTACATAATTGGCAATATCCACTTTCATTCTTTTCCACGAAGTGCGCTTCAAATCACGGTACATCTTCGTCTCTCTGGATGAGCGATTATACGAGTGCGATGTGCCTCCTTTAAGATGTCATCCTTAACTCCACGCTTTACGTGGCACACATAATCGTCCTTGAATCGCAATGCTCGACACCCATCCAAACTAAAATCTCCTTCCTTGCCCAAATTCGACGTCTCGACTCTTTGCAATAATGGGTCACTCTGCGTGCTTCCCACACGCTACGGAATGGTCGACTCTAAAATCAAGCTGGTCTCGGCATGAGCCGAACTCGCATAGCAATAAGATATCCCCATGCGGTCAAAATCCGCAACTAGACAATCAATGCGTAGGTGTCGCCTTGCGACTAAGAGCATCGACCACCACGTTGGCTTTGCCTAGATGATCTTGAATCGTGAGATCATAATCCTTGATCAGCTCTAACCACCTTCTCGCCTTAGATTCGAGGTCCTCTGCGTAAAGATGTATTTCAAGCTTTTGTGATCCGTAAAGACATCACAAGACTCACCATAGAGATAATGCCTCCAAAGCTTCAAGGCGAACACCACCGACCAATTCTAAATCATGTGTTGGGTAGTTACTGCTCATGTTTCTTGTTGCCTAGGCGCATAAGCGTAACCTTACCATCTTGCATGAGCACACACCCAACCCAACTCGAGAAGCATCGGAATAGATGTGAATCGCTTCGGCTCAGAATAGTGAGAACAGTGCGATCACTAGCTTTTCCTTCAAAATAAGAAAAGCTGCGTTCACAATCCTCATCCACCGAAACTTCACATCTTTACGTGTGAGCACGGACAACGGCCGCAATTATGGAGAAATCCTGCACAAAGCGCCGATAATAGCACGCCATACCAAGGAAGCTTCTCACTTCTTTGGCGTTAGTCGGCCTTCCCCATTCTACCACTGTGGAGATTTTACTTGGATCAACCGATATTCCCTTATCATTGATAACATGCCCCAAGAATCCCACCTCGGACATCCGAACTCGCACTTTTAAGCTTGGCATAAAATCTATTTTCTCTTAACGTCTCCAACACCATCCTCGGATAGCGCTCATGCTCAACCGGTCTTGAATAGATCAAGATATCATCAATAAAGCGACGACAAAATCATCCAAATACTCATGCAACATCCTGTTCATAGTCTCCATGAAAGCGGCGGGGCATTCGTTAGTCCAAAAGACATAACTTTAAATTCAAAGTGCCCATACCTTGTAGAGAACGCGTTTCTCGATATCCTCTTCTCGAGCAGGAATCGATTATAGCCCGATGAAGGTCTATCTTTGAAAATACCTTTGCCCTCTCAAGCGATCAAATAAATCTTCAATACGGGCAAAGGGTATTTATTCTTGATGGTCGGTGGTTGAGTGCACGATGTCGATACACATGCGCCAACTACCATCCTTCTTTTGGTAAATAAGACCGAGCTCCCCACGGAGATATGCTAGGTCGAATAAGATCCTTAGCCCTTAATTCATCCAATTGCTTCTTTAGTTCCTCCTGGAAAGGATGTGCGACGGTGAGGTCATAGAAACCGGTCGGGCACGGTACTAAATCAGTCGAACTCCACCGGGCGTGGTGGGGCATCACAGCAACTCGCTGGAAAAACATCTAAGAATTCTCGAACCACGAATTAATTGCGATCAAAGAGGAACTCGACTTTCCACGAGAGACAAAAGAAACCCAATCTTGCGGCTCGACTACCGGAATCTGACTAGCCAAAGACGCAAAGAGAGTAAGAGGGGCACTCCACGAAATACTACCTCCCGCCTTGAGAAAGTGCTCGCAACAGATATAACCGCTCGATAGCTATGCAACCAGTCCATACCTGAATAACATCAAGCGGCTCCATCTTCATGACCATTAGATTAGCAATAAATTCTTCCCCATCCAAGGAGATCACACAACCAGGACAAGCTGTGGAGCTAGAAAGGATTCCCCGGAGAGTTAACTAAAACCGGTGAGCTATAGACGCAAACTCAACTTGGCCTGCTAGCAAACTCTAACGATACAAAAGAGAAAGTAGCTCAGAATCAAAAGTACAAATGCCTCCACCGAGTCCACTAGGAGCGTGCACTGTCACCACATCGAGGCGACTGCAGGCTCTGCCGTCGGCATGGCATAAGCTAGCTTCTTTGGGCGGAAGGAGACCGAACACCACAGTATGGGGCGGCGAGTGCGAGGAGAGTCTTGAAGGCGCCGCATGGCGAAACGGTGCCGCGAGGACCGGTGGCCAAAGTACCACAGCGGTGGAATACCCCGGATAAGGAAGATAAGGCTGGTGACCCGGGTGAGTAGGAGTGGCGCTAACATCCTGCTGAACCAGAGATGAAGCGCTGCTGCTTCGTGCCGTGTGGGATGGCTCCACTTGATCACTGGCGAGGATTCCGCCGACACACCAAAGCCTTGTGGCCCTCCCGACCACGGTGGCGACAAGAACCCGACCAAGAACACTCGAAGCACGATGCTCATTACCACACTTGAAACACTTCATCCCTTGCCCCGAACCGGACGCAATCTAGGAGCACTCGCGAAGGTCGAAAGAAGAGGATGACGTGGCCTTGCGGACTTGGACTTGGAAGAAGTGCGGGCCCTTGAACTTCTTGTAAAGCGGTTTCAGTGATGACCCACTTCCTCCCCAAAACTCTTCTTCCGACCGCCACTGCATCCTCTGGACCATGGTACCTCCTGTACAGTAAATCTTCCCAAGCCTGCATTTCAAGTTCCATGCCCGAGCTTGCTCTACCAGGAGCTAAAGTCACGCGACTCAGTGCCCCCAAAACACAGCGAAACTCTGTCTCGACCCTCTACGAAATCTCTTGGCCTTCTCCACCTCGTCGTAGCCATCGCTGGGAACAAAGCGGATCAGGTTGTTAAAACCCGCCTCATATTCGACAACGTCATCTTGCCACCTTGTAGCTTTGCAATGAAACCTCCATCCTCTCCACAAGCGAGGCAGGATAAAACCTCCTCGGAATTGCTCCACAAACAACTCCCAAATAATGGACCATGGGCGAAGTCCTAGCTGTCGGGACTCCTTCCCACGGATATCTGCTTGCCCCTTGAGTGGAAGGCGACAAGCTGCGCCCTCATTTCTCAAGTCATCCTAGAGCTCCAAAATGCCTCTCCATGTGTCGCACCGATTAGTTGCATCAGCGGCGTGCCTAACCCGTCGAAGGTGTCCAACCTCAAAGCATTCCACTAGTGTAGCCCCATGGCAAGCAGCTGCGAGGCGCTGCAGAGCCACCATGGGAGCGACGACAGCACCGTGGCGGGGCACGATTCTCTTGCTGCGGATGCAACCTCTTCCTCGACCCGCGAGGCTAGCCTCCCACTCTGAGTTACGAACTTCGGCGGGGCATTGCTCGCCTCTCGGCACCTGCCGGCCACGACCACGACCACGGCCTCCACCCTTGCCATCTCTAAACAATCACAAACATGACAAAATAATTTAAACAATAAACTGTGATCAACTAAAGCACAAGTCAAACTATAATATCAACTGAAGCGTAAATGCAATGCAAAATCCCAACCCACCTACGTGCTTAGTGTGTCAAAATTAATGTTTCACTATCCACGGACCTCTGACCCGCTCGATACCAAGCTGTAACACCCGACTCCACATGAGCCTAGAATGCTACAAGAATTAAACTAACTAGAACAATCTATAATTTTTTGAGAACTACCTTTGTATGAACAACAAAATCTAGGTATCAACAGATGATCATGGCATTTATTATTATTTCTATAATCCGGTCTTTGATGCATATAAAATAATCGTTCGATTGTAAACAATTAACATCATTCTCATAACCATGAATAATCCAACAACCAACATCATAAAACATCCATAGATAGTCTCCACATAGTTATTTATTCCTAAGTGAAACTAAATAGCAATTGCATAAATGTTGTGAGGTAGTGCGTGCTTTCCAATGCCTACTCCCTCCCATGCATGACGTTCTTGCCAGAAGTACCTATAACAAGACAAAGCAAGGGTGAGCCATACGACTCAGCAAGTATCAACAAGGTTGCAACATTCATATAGACATAACATCTAAAAACAACTTTATTCAACACCGTTAAGACATTTCAAATATTTAAATGATGATAATGCTATGCACTCTTTGATCTTTATCTCGTTTCGCATTTTACCGTGAATGCGGGTATTCATCCGTCAATGAATACCCATGCACATGCTCTCGCACGGGGACACAAAACCTATACATCACATGTATAGGGACCTTTGCCCGTCATCACAATGGCGGGACCTCTGTATCCATTGCCCACATTCCATGAATGCGGGGACCTCAAGCTTTGTCATTACATATGCGGGGACCTCAACATTGTACTCTTGGTCACCACGTGACCAAGTCTCAAAATGCTCCAACATGCATAAGAACTACAACATCATATTTCCAATATCATAACTCAATATGTAGTCGGGTATGTAAACAATAGCATCATGAAGGAACCTTAAACATAACTCGCAAGCATCAACACAACTAGAATCATCTCCACAACACATTCACATGGCAATGATGAACAATACACCACTCAATCATGACATGCAACCAATACTACACATAAACCCGAATACTTGCCTCAACGCGAGAGCGGCGGACGCGAAGTGGGTGTTGCCCTTGTGATCTCGCTGCCACCTGGACAAGAAGATAACCCCAAACTAAGAATAGCATACTGGACCAAAATCATACATCACATTACAATCGAAATCGCTAATCTTCTTATCACGTCTAGCTTTTCTAATTTCTAGCGATCGGTCACTGCGGACAGCAGACTTCAAAAATTCATAACTTTCTGCTCAGGAGTCCAAATAGGATGATCTTGAACAATCTGAAAAGGTAATTAAAATGTCTAAATAAACTTAGTTGGGAGACCCTCTGATTCGGCCATCTACCAGACCTACCAATCTATTTAATCAGAGCAAACATTTCACGTCGGGTTTCTGGACAGCGACAAAGAAACTATCATAACTTTCTCTACGTTCGTCCGAATTCAATGATCTTTAGCTTTCCTGAAATCTAAGAGGATTAGCCTAATTTTTCGTTATGGTGAGACCCTCTGGAAACCCCTCTAAATATGCGCTTCTATCAGGTTAACGAACACTAGCAAATCTGCTTCTCTCCAGAAACACAGAAATACTAATAAATTCATAACTTTGGCTACCGAAGTCCGAATGACTTGATTCTTGTCGGCAATGAAAGGTAACTACGATAGCTACAACTTTCTAGGAGACACCCAGACCCAAATCTGCCTCTAACCTAATCAAAACCGACAAACTTCACTGCTGCAGAATATCGACGAACTGACATCCGAAAATTAGACAACTAGAAATTGACCTAAAGCAAAGAACCACGGGTTACCCTTGCCGAAACGAAGAGAGCACACAGCGATGAAGACCACCACGCTTCCGCTGCGGATCCCTTCTTCTCCCTCTCCTTCTTCCTCCTTCTCTTCTTTTCTCCTTCTTCTTCCTCCTTGGCCGGCTGCAGTGGAGCTCCTTCTCCTCCTTGGCCAGCAGCAATGGAGATGGTGGGGATGGAGAAGAGGCGCAAGGAGGGTGGAGGAGGTGGAGAGGTGGAGAGGGGTGGCGGCCGGTTGGGAGTGGGGAGGAAAGGGGAGGAGGGGAGTCGGCTAGGGTTTGGGGGAGGGAAGCCCCCCCCCTTGGCCGGCCACCCTCATGGGCCATGGCCCAGGCCCAAGTTGCCGCAAAAATTGCTCTTTCCCCCTCTAAAAATGCAGCACTGACATCCTTCCAATTAGTCCCTCCCGACGTTCCATTTGATCCTCCCCCGATTAAACGATCTCTCCGGAAATAAAATTAATCTTCCTCGATTCAAATCTTAACTCACTTTCGGGATATTACACGCCTAGTGCAAAGGAGAGCGCACATGCTAACACTGGGGCAACGAAACACTTAGACTCTTCTATCTATAATGGGGAATCATGGAGAGCTGGTTGATCAAACAGAATGCTAATCGGATTGCAAAAGTAATTCACCACAAATTTCGTGGACATGTTGTCAACACACCTCCAGACATCATTCCTGTTGGACACAAGTGGGTATTCATGAGAAAGTGGAATGAACGTAATGAAGTGGTGAGATACAAAGCGAGATTTGTAGCACAAGGGTTTACGCAGAGAACTAGCATCGATTATGATGAAACCTATTCTCTTGTAATAGATGGCTTTACATTCTGTTATTTGATACCAATGGCAGCAGACATCAATTTAAGTATGAAACTTATGGATGTTGTGACTGCATACTTGTATGGGTCATTTGAATCTAAAATCTTTATGAAGATTCTAGAGGGACTAAAACTCCCACATATGAGTGCAAATGAGAACCACAACACGTATATTGTGAAATTACAAAGGTCACTCTATGGGCTAAAATAGTAAGGTCATATGTGGTATAGTAGACCGAGTGAATTCTTTCTACATAAGGAATATATTAACAATGAGGTATGTCCATCTGTATTCATAAGAAAAATCCACTCGTGGATTCTTCATTATATCTGTATATGTTGATGATTTAAACATCATCGGAACTACAGAAGATATCCTCGAAGCAAGCTCATACTTACAAATGGAATTTGAGATGAAAGATTTGGGTAAAACCAAATACTGTCTCAATTTGCAGATCGAACATCTGCCAGGTGGCATATTCTTGCACCAAACCACCTACACCAAGAACGTATTAGAGAGACTTTATTTTGATAAATCTTATCCACTAGGTACTCCAATGATCGTTAGATTACTCGAAGTAGAGAAAGATCCATATGGACCTAAGCGTGAGAATGAGGAAGTATTGGGCCTGAAACCCCATACTTGAGTTTAATCGGAGCACTCTTATATCTTGCAAACTTTACCAGGTCTAACATTGCATTCACAGTGAGTTGTTTCGCAAGATATAGTTCCAAGTCTACTAAGAGGCATTGGAATGAGATTAAAGGCATCCTCATGTACCTATAAGGTACTAGTGATCTTGGACTCTTTTATCCCAAGGACCAATGCACTAAAATCATTGGATATTCATATGATAGATATCTTTCTAATCCCCATAATAATGTCATATCACATACTACATACGTCTTTCTAAGTGGATGTACAACTATCTCTTAGAAGTCTGTTAAACAGTAGATAGTTGCTACGTCAGCTAACCACTCAGAGTGCATATGGCTTAGAAGATTGACTCGTCATATCCAAGAGTCGTGTGGTGTAGAGGTGGATAAAAACCCCACAGTCCTCTACAAGGATAATGCTGCTTGCATTGCACAGATGAAGAAGAACTATGCCAAAACTCCGATGACAAAGTACATACGCGCTAAGCACCAGGAATAGTAGGAGAAATGGAATATAGAAATACAAAAAATCCATATACACTAAGGCCTTGTTGTCTTCTACCTTTGTGAAGCATGTTCATGGCATTGGCATGAGAAGGCTCAAAGAGTTGTTGCCTTCAGGTGGAGATTAAAATCTGCATACAAATTCACTTTTGGGATGAAGTGTTGTACTCTTTTTCCCCTTAATTAAGTTTTGTCCTAATGAGTTTTCTTAATTGAAGGTTTTTAATGAAGCAACATATGCAATAGAAATAAGGTGAGCTATGTACTCTTTCCTTCTTACCGATTTCCCCACAAGGTTTTTCAGGAGTTTTTAATAAGACATGAGCATGGCGTTGGCAATGTGTCCCAGGGGGTGCGGGTGGGGGGTATTGTAATATCAACCCGTTCGACATGACCATATGCACACTTGACCTAAACGAGGCTCATTACTAGTTAAGGCTCATTAAGGCTCATGAGGCATGGAGTCTAGTTTAGTCCCATATTGCTTATTGATTCATGAGGAGACACACCCTCTGCCTATATAAGGGTGGCAGGGGGCTCTCATTGTACATACACCTACGAATCTCGTATCCACCAATCAATAAAGAGAGAAAGGCTACTGGGATTACTTCTTCTGTCTTCTACTTTTTGTGTGTTTGATCGTCAGCAATATGACCACAAATCTAACATTTTTTATATAGTTGATATACATTTTCTCCATTTTTTCCGTGCAGTTCTTCTCATAAGAAAATAACTCAATTTTATATTAGGAGTTACATATCTATACAAAACTGCCAAGTTTCTGGATGGGATATGGGGAGGAAGTGTTTCCCTAGCCAAAAAAAGGAGAAAATATTCCACTGCGGCATAACACGCCTCGCCAGTCCCCATCCCGCACTCTTCTCTCCTTGCTCATTTCTCTCACTCCCACTCCAAGTCGAAACAATAGATATTCAGAAGATGTTGATGTAATTTGGGACGAGAGAGATAGTAAAGTAAACACCTAACTCCTAGGCTCTAGAAATTTCAGTGCGATCTAACCACCTTTGTATCGCCGGTTTGACTGTCGCATCGGTTTTATCGAGCATTGCTTGTAGGTCAACATTTTACAGAGAGTTGTTTTCTTTCTCTAGCTCAATTTTCTTGTGCGATCTAACCGTCATCTTGAAGCCGGTCTGACTGGGGTGTGCGGTCTAACCACCATGTAGTTGCCTGTAATACCCTGTTTAATTAAAATAGAAAAGAGATTAACTTAATAGAAAAGGTTTAGGGGAGAGAGAGAATTAGAGGGGGCTGTGGGTCGTTGGCCCAAGGCCCAACTCGATTTTGTTTGGGTTTCGGCTTGGGGAAGGGGCCGGTATGTTACCCAATATAAAGAGGGGGAGGGGGCTTGAACCCCTAGCCTTTTCCCTGTTGCCCCTCTGCCTGCCCCATATCCTGCGCCTCAAGCTCTAGCCGTCCTGCCCTTTTGCCTCTGCGCTGCTCCCCTGCACGTTGCACTCTACAGCCGGTGCTCTATCTCCTCTGTTCTTGCCACCCAAGCCCTGCCGCCAGCACCTCCAGCCACTGTTGTCGAGCCGCCACATTGCCACCTTGATGCCCTATTGTGCTTGCTGCTGCTTTCGGCTAGAAGAAAGCAAGGAAGAAGACCAACAAAGGAGAAAGAAGGCAAGAAGAGGAAGATAAGAGGAAGAACTAGGGTTTCATGATCCAACCTCGATCGTCGTCCAATTTCGAGGGGCAACGATATGGAAATCCTTGCTTTGATATTAGATTGAGGTTTAATAAAATGTTTGAGTAGGTTTATCACGGGAATTGGTAGATTGGTGATGCCCTATTTCGGTTAGTTGTACTGCAGAACCTTGCGAGGGAGTTTTTGGGTATCTACGTCCTGTTCATAACTTTTCCATGTTAGGAAAGTTGTCGATAATTGTATAAACTTTTCATGGAGTACAAGATCACTAGATTTGGTTAAGTGGTTTAAAAGTAATGGCTTTTGGAGTGCTGATGTTCAGAATTTCATTGTCGTTACCACCAGTTAGGTAGATTGCTTTATTGCGCGTAGTAGATGGTCGAATTAAATTATGGTTATAACTTGGTTTAGTTAGATAATGATCTGTAGTTTCTAGAAGTGGCAGGGTTTGCTACTTTTTATGTGGTAGAAAAATAGATATAAAATTATGAATTCTGTTGTTCTATAATATTCTAGTTTGACTTTTAGGGTTAAAAACAGGGATTTAGATGGCTTAATCAGAGAATTTGCATAACTAAGAAAGTGTAGAAAATTTTGGGTAGATTTCAAAATTCCCAATAGTCACCACAACATAGCACGAATCCCCAGATTCGTACCACCCTGCAAGTTTTAATTTTAAAGGTTGTAGTCTAACTCTTGAAAAGCTTACCCAAGCGTGTCCATCACCTAGGGCGAGGCTATTCGAATAGTTTTTAACCTGCGAGGGTGTACCACTATGCATCCACACCGGACCGCCTTTAAGCCAAAGCACACTTAGAAGGTATGCGGCCTGACTAAGTCCTCGAGACTTTTCCAATATTGTGTATTAACTACGAGCCGCTCATATGGATAGAAATCCATACGCTTACATGGTAAAGCCGAAAAGACAACTACCCACTCGGGGTAAAGCTTTCGGACAACTACCATATCCCAACACCATCCCTCCTGCGACCGAAGCCAATACACGCCAAAGTACTAGGTCAAGAGAGGTCCCATATACTCTAGTGTGGTTATGCGCGAAATGCTGGATAAAATTCACTCACAAGATGTTCGGTCCTTAATTGACCGGGCACCATTCGATCACACCTAAGAATCACACCATCTTACCATTGTGCCGCGTCTAAATCGTTTTGTTTTCAGTTTTAATTTTGTAATTAACATAACATAAGCCGAAACATAAGAACAATAATAAATTTATGTGATCAAGATCATCGACTAAGTCGATAATCGCCCAAATCTACCGGAAGCTAAGCATGGCTAAGCAACTGAACTCGTAATCTACTAAGTGATAAGAGCTCATCCAACGAACTCTAATCACAGCATATAACCTAGGCTCAGGTAGTAGAGATCAATATTTCACCTACAGGATATGCATCTACGGATTTAACTAATCAATTTCACACAAATTAAGCAATGCATACATACAGCTGAAACAAAATATTAGTGTGAGGACCCGGAATATTTAACTAGTAACACTTAACCTCCAAATGGTTCTAGCGTTACTAATTAAGCATTCTAAGCCTCGATGGTCATATGCTTCCCAGAATTGCAGCATATGCGCATCATCACAAAATTACACATCATTTCCATACAACATATATTACTAAGTTCAACAACGACATACATAAAGTAAAGTTATTACAAAAGAGAGAGCCGACCAGGCCAAATAGAACAATATACAAGAATGACAATGAAGCAAAGCGCCATAAGATGGCTAGAACAAAAGTCGACCGGTTAGCCATACACCCACAAGGCAACCGACCGGGCGCCAAGCTATTCGCCCATAAGCTACCACAACACAGCTCACAAAAGTGAGGCCCTCGAGCTCACCTTCTTCCTCTGCAACAAAGCAGTTAAGCGTAGCAACCGAGTACAAAGATTGTATTTGTACCATAAGGCGACGTGTGGAATAGCAGACCTATTCATAAACTACATGCAAGCTTATTTAGGTGGAGGTTCTATGTCTCATTTTGCATGAAGCCAACTTTATTTGCAATAATGTAATACATTTTAAAAGCAAGTTTGCAAGTCTGTTTTGTTATCAAAGTAATGATAAGTAAAGATACATACAAGTAACCACACAGAGCGACTATCCCAATAGCCACCACAACATAGCACGAATCCCGATTCGTACCACCCATCAAGTTTTAATTTAAAAGGTTGTAGTCTAACTCTTGAAAGACCTTGCCAAGCGTGTCCATAACCTAGGGACGAGGCTATTCGAATAGTTTTAACCTGCGAGGGTGTACCAATGTACCCACACTTGAGACCGCCTTCAAGCCACAATGCACACTACCGAAGGTATGCGGCCAGCTAAGTCCTACGAGACATTTCCAATCTTGTGTATTAACTACGAGCCGCTCATATGGATAGAAACTCATATGCTTACATTGCAAGCCGAAAGACAACAAATCCCATCACGGGTGAAGTCTTTCGGACACTACAATCTCCCAACACCATCCCTCCTGCGACTCCTGCGACTGGAGCCAATACACGCCAAAGTACTAAGTCAAGAGAGGTCCCATACCCTCTAATGTGGTTATGCGCTAAAATGCTTGGTTTAGTGTAACAAGATGTTCGGTCCTTGTTGACCGGGCACCATTCGATCACACCCAAAATCACACCATCATACCATGTGCCCAAGTCTAAATCATTTTGTTTTCAGTTTTTAGTTTTCATAAATAGACATGGCACAAGGTGGAAATCATAATCATAATAAGTTTTAAGTGATCAAGGTTATCGACAAGTCGATAACCGCCCATTTCTACGAAACTAAGCATGGCTAAGCAATTGATTCGCAACTACTAAGTGACAAGAGCTCATCCACGAACTCTAAATCACAGACAAGTAACCTAGGCTCATGGTATTAGAGAATAATCATTTGCTAAGGAAATGCATCTACTAGGCCAGCTATTAACACAAAATAGCAATGCATACATAGAATTTGTAATCAACATAAATACTTAAAATACTGGGATTAACATGATCAAACTGCTTGCCTTCTTGCTTTGTTGCTCAAGCTGTTGTGGAGGGTCGTTCTTGGGGTTACCGCAAATGTCGAACCCTAGCGAAAGGCAAAAGAACCAAGAACAACCAATAAGACTAGCAACACTTAAACAAAAGAGCAAGCAAAAATTATCCAAATCGTGAAACTTATACACAAGGTGAAATACGAATATACCCAGACATAGAAACTGGAAAAACCTAATTTGGATTTGTGGTGCAAAAGATATTACCTAAAAACCCATTTTCGGCCATAATTAGCACTGTAGCAAAAACATTTTCTAGAAAGATTTTGAAGCTGAAATTTTTATGGTAGCTACCTACTGGCATAGTGGTAACCCATATAAAATTTCAGGTCATTTGGAGTTAAAATGATTTAGTTATGATTTTTCTAAGATGCAAAATTAGCATAATGCACTTTCCAGAAATATAACATGTGCAACTCCCATTTCACATTATAGTATGATATGAGAGGATTTCCTAACATCAAATTTCTATTTTTAGGATTTACAGGAATTATTGGTGCCTATTACAACATTAAATGGATTTTTAATTGCTACTAATAAGGTTAAATCTATTAACATATTTTTAAGTCTTGATTTAGACCTATCACCATTTTTAGATCAAAGTTTAGTTAATAACAAATTTATCAAAGTTAAAACCATTCAATTATCAGATATACAGGAAAAGATATGCATTTTCCAAGTTTTAATACAATTCTGGAATATATAAAAATAGCAGAAAACAAGCTATTAAAGATTACAGAATTTTCTACTACAGAAGCATAGCTAAAAGCATTTTTATATTAAACTTTAGTGAAATACAAATTTATTGCAGTTGGTTTCATGTAAAAAGGATTTATCTTGAATTAGTTATGAATTTCTAAAGTTTTGATACAATTTTCGGTTGATAAATAAATACTTACAGAAATAAAAACCAACCCAAGCAGGAGATAAGCGGCGTGGCGCTCGTGGGCGTTGATGCAAAATCCAACGAGCCACACGCGACGGAAACAGCGCGCGCGCGCGATTCAAAACAGAGCTCACCGTTGGATCAAGATCCAGCGGCTCACGAGGCGAATGCAGCGGGACGGTGCGGTTGCCTTGGCGCTCACACCGTAGATCTCAAGATGAGCGGCACGAGAGCACTTCCGTCGGAAGGTCCGATTGCACGCATGATCGGGCGCGCAGATCAAGCGATGGGCGGCCAAGAATGATGAGGGGAACCGGAGGTCGAACGCATACAAGATCTAGGCGCGGATCGCAAAATGGGCGGCGGTCCAAGATTGAAGTGCAACAGAATCCGACCGTGGGGCGCATGTCGGTGGATCGAGTCACACATGCGAGTCTTAACACTGCGTGCACGATTGCGCGTGGACCCACATCGCTGACTTAAAGGAGGTTTTAGGGCAGCTAATTAATTACTAATGACCAATGATTAATGATGATTAGCACTTAATGTGTCCTAACGATTTTGAACGAGTGGTGATTTTAGGGGCGAGGACCCACGTCGATGACCCAAAAGGTAATTTGGACACATTTATTGCTAACAATGATTAGCAATAAATAACCCAAAATCAGCCCTAATGACTTACGGTTTCGGTTTTGAGCTTATGGGCCCACAGCGATGGCACGAGGGTTATTCCGGCGACCAATAGTGCGACACTTTAATTAACCCATGATTAGCATTAATGATGCCTAAACGCGCGGATAAAAGCCAGCGGGTGATTTAAGGGGTGGACCCACATGTCGATGAGACATTAGGCTAGATTAAGACACCATTAATGCTCTCCGATTGGCAATCATTAAACATTAAATGTGTCCTAATTATCTAACAACGGAGCTTCTCAACCGACAAAACCGAGTGGCTTTGCGGCTTGTCATGGCGACTCGATCATGCGGCGGCGCCCACAAACTATCAAAATGGGTTCGCAATAGTCTGCGGACCCAATGGTGGTGACCTCGCCGTCGGTGGAAGTGCAGGCGCCAATGAGCCGGAAAAACAAGAAAGAAGCCGACACGGCAAAACACGAAAATAGCAAGATGCTCTGCTGCGGTCCAAGGAAGCGAGTGCCATGACTTCTAGGGACTACATAGAAGCTACCTTAGCGAGAGGAGCTTCAAAGATGGCGGGAAGACTTGAACACGATGAAGTCCACCGGAGCCGAAGAAGATGAAGTGGAAGATGAGGTTACGAGCAAAATGAGTGGAACCAAATCACCACCACAGCTTCATTATAGCTCAAAGAGGCTCCAAAGCAAATAATTGCAAAGGGACCACTTACTGATTTGGAGAAGAAAGGGGTGAAACCACTGAAAATCTCCAAACATAAAATTGAGTGATTCTGTGAATGCAACCCAAAATCAAGTTAGGGAAATACAAAGGAGGTTGAGGAGTTCAAAGGGTGCAAGAAATGTTGAAGATAAACCACTTTGGACACCAAGGCGCCATGGGAGCTCTACGGTCAACAATGGTGGATTGAAGGTTTGAGATGGTTTTGAGCTCAAACACGAGAGTAGCTAGGTGTGGTGCAAAAGAACACCGGGAGGACCTAGAGGGCCAATTTATAGGAAAGGAATTAGGGTTTGGCGAGAACCGAGTCCATGGTGGGCTCGGTTCATGCTCGGTTGTAGACCAAGAAAAGATGGGAGCAAGTGAGCATGGTGACAATGGAGGAGAAAGCACAGTGCGCATTAAATGCATTGCGAGAGAGCGTTGACAAAAGCAAGCGTGGAGGTGACACATCACGCCGCCCCTCGTTTCTCTCGCTCGCCATTGCGCCGCAGCGCACGGAAGCGAGGAGGAAGAAGAGCAGAGAAGACAAACCACGACCGTTGGATTTTAGATGGGCGGTGTGATTTAAAGAGTTAGAGACGGTCAGATTGCCTACGGAAATCGGGCGGTTGGATTGAATCCAACGGTCCCAATTGGCTAATGCAACCGGAGGGTCGAACGACATCATCAATGCGGGCCACGCGATTGGGATCAACGGTGATATCGCGCGCGTTTAAAGCGCGGCTCGGTGCGATTAGGTGGTTCAACCAAGTCAAGTGGCTCGGACTCGAGCCCGACTCGAACCCAATGAATAGTGAATCACTTTAGGTTTTAAATTAAAATGAGACTTTTGAGATTTATTTGGGGTAGTAAAATAACTCCAAAAATTCTGAAATTTTTTACAGTTAGCTTCTTTGAGACATTGACCTTGTGTAAAATTTTCAGAGGTTTTTATGCATTGTATTTTCTCCAAAAATTCCACAAGGTCTTGGTTTTAGGTTTGGTGAGAGTCAAAGCAGGTTTGATTGCCCTCTAAAATATTCAAACAATTTCTAAAAATTGTGAAATTTTTGGAGGGTCACATACCATCCCAAGAACTTAGGAAAAATATTCCCAGGAGATGATCACAACATTTGACAAGAATGTTTTTGAAGGAACAAGATTGGATCAAAAGACTTGTGACTTGCATTTCCATAACCTTTTGTACAATACTTGTTCAGTACACAAAGGAAATACATGATGTAAGAAAAAGTTTTAATTTCTACTCATTTTCTTACATTTGAAACACAAGCCCAAAATTGGGATGTTACAATTAGACTTTAAAATACTGGGATTAACATGATCAAACTGCTTGCGCAGGTTTGTTGCTCAATATCTTCTTGAGGATCACTCTCGAGAATACAGATAAATGCAATCTATCGATCGAGCAAAACAACGAATAAGAACAAAAATAACACCGACAACAATACAACATTCAACAACAACAAAACATACCAAAATTTACACAGCAGCTAAAGCATGATCTAACAAATTTCTAGAAACAGAAAACAACTCATTTTAATTTGTTATGAATTTTCTAGGAATTTTCTAAGCTAACAATACACATAAAGCATCATTAATTATTTAACAAAATTTATGAACAGAAACATATCTAAAACCTATCTTGATAATTAGTACACTAAAAATGAAAATTTATAAAATTGGATTTACTAGATTTGGACAAATATTGAGATAGATATGAATTTTCTAATTTGGAAAATACATAATACACCATTTAATCAATATCCAGATTTTTGCTAACAGAGACATGGGTGAAACCAATTTTAGTAAATAATACATTTAAAATGAAAAATAACAGAACTGGTTTCATGTGATTTGGAGAAAAATTGAATTAGTTATGAATTTTCTAAGTTTAATTGAATTAACAATGCAACAGAAAACACATTTCGAAATACTAAAGCATTTAAACCTTTTCCTACCGGCGCTGACGGCTAGCCACGATCCAGCGACGATGGGCGGCGAGAGTCTTGACCGAGACAGCCCGCTTGCGAAGGTGGCGTCGGCGTATTCAAAGAATACGTCTTGACTTAGCGAAACGTAATCTAACATACGCGCAGAGAGGACTACGCTTCCGACGGAGAAAACGTATTACGAGCTACACAACTCCTAAGCGACATGGGCCCACAAGACAGCGATTGAGAGAATTAAAGCGATTAGATTTGAATCCTTAAACATGCTTAATACTGGGGAGGGCCCACATGCGAGATACAAACTAAAGATGATTAGAACTTAGAAAGGATTAGACCTTAACCACCGCGCTCGGCGGAGTTCCAGCGCGCGCGGCGGAGGTGGGGATCGGAGAATGGCGAGGCTCGAGCTCGGGGATGGCACGCGCGGGTGCCGCGGCTCCACGAACTTGATAGCGATGGCGGAGCCCAATGGTCGCCGAGTCGAGCTCGCGGCGGCGGAGGCGGAGAAAAGCTACGGCTCGCGGAGAAGGCGCTACGGACTTCGACAAGCCGGGAAGGTGCGCCGCGGAATCGCCTCGGCTCCGGGGCAATAAGCACAAGATAACGTCGAAGAAGAAGGTCAGGCGGCGGAATCGGCGCGGCGCGAAAACCGAGCTCGGAGAAGAATCGACGCACACCCTCCACGATGCACCAAATGAAAATGAACCCACCGTGAGCATCGGTGGAGCATTGCGATCAAGTGGGACCAAGCGAGAGGCTTGAGACTCACTAGAACATCTACACGACGGGCGGCGGCTGCGGAGGCGGAGCGGCAAGTCGCTCACAGCGACGGTGCGCCGATGATCCGGTGGGCAAAATGGAGGCGGTGTTGAGCAAGGATCACGATGGTGCGGTCGCGGGCTCGAGAGCGGCTCCGATACGGCGGTGCTACGCTCGGGTTCTTCTCTGGCCGAGGAGGAACTTGGGCGGAGAAAGCACGAGAATGGACGCGAAGGAGAATGGATGACCTCAGGGGGTAGATGGACTCGGCAATTCTCGGGCGAACACGCATCCACGGCGTGGCGGCGGCGAGCTGCGTGCGCACGCATGCGCGGCGGCTGCGAGCTCGGTGAGCAGCGGAGAAGAGCGAGGCGATCTTGACAAGGAGGGCCCACTCGTCGGTGATAGCAGCGTGGCAGCGCGGCCGAGTCTGGCGCGGTGCGATTAGGTGGTTTGACTCGACCAAGACTATCTTGACCGTTCGATCAAAAATGGGCGGCCGAGATCGTGTATGCATTCGGACGGTCGGCGAGATGGCGATGTGGACCGTCGATCCACATCGGACGGTGAAAGCCATCGGGCTCGTCGCGATGCAGCTAAGCGGTGCGGCCCGAACCAGCCGCGGTCGGACTCGAGCAGTCGGGTTCGGCCGAGAACGATGATTCGAGTTTGAATTGAAAAGGCTGAGCAGGTTTGGGAATTTTAGAGATAGCTCGAGCTCTAAAAATTCCAAAATTGTTATGGAAGCTTCTTGGGACAGAGGACAACCTTGTGCAATTTTCCAGGAATTTTCATGCACTAGATTTCTCCACGAAAATTCACAAACTCTTTGTCCCAAGGTTTGACCAGATTTCTAAACTGGTTTGACTTAGCCATTTGAAATAGCAACCAAAATCTAAAAATAGTGAAATTTTTCAGAGAGGTAGCTAGGATGGTCAAGATGATAGGAAATATATTTGCAAAGGATGATCACAAGTTTAAGGCCAAGAATTGTGTTGACAACAACTTCCATTCACAAGAATAAATTCTAGAAAATAGAAATTGTTTAGGGAAAATTTAGAAAACTTCCAAATGTTTTCATGAGGCATAAAAAGTTTTTATTTCTCCTCATAATTTTACATTTGAAATACAAATCCTAACTTCGGGCTGTTACAGTGTGCACTAGCTTGGAAAAGATGAGATGAAGCTCGGGGTGGCCTTTATATAGGCAGAGGGGTGGAGATCAACGAGGACGAGCTCGGGCAGGTCAGCGGAGCTCTCGGGGTTTTTGGTGGTCGTACAAGCGGGAACGAGGTGCGACCAGGGCAGGGATGGGCGTGGCTTGATGGCGAGGTGACGGGGCAGGTGTGGTTGGTGGGTAAAATTATGGACGGCGAGGGAAAACCACGGGCGGGGCGGAGAGCTCACGCGTGGCCACACGCACTGGCGCTTAGTGCCAAGGTGGAAGAAGAACCCTGCAGGTGTGGTCCACCCGTCAGCGAGAGGAGGAGAAAAGGGTTTAGCATTTTTCTGATTTTTGTTTAAAAGAAACTGGCTGAGGTTTTAGGAATTAAAAACAACAAAACCCTCATTTGAAAACCATATAAAATGAAGGACCAAGAGATGGAGCAAAAGTTTTAAAAAGATTGTATTTTTATGCATTTGAAATACAACCCCCAAATTTGGGATGTTACAGACCTACCCCCTTACAAAGAATCTCGTCCCCAAGATTTAGTAGGCTCAAAAAAGAAAGAGGGAAATTCGGCTCTAAGGCGATCTTCTCTTTCCCATGTGGCTTCACCTTCGGTGTGGTTACTCCACTAGATTCTCAACATCTTGATGGCATGGCTCCGTGTATGATGCGAGGCTTCATCCAAAATTCTGATTGGGTGCTCACGGTAAGATAGATTCGGTTGGAGGTCGATGCTCTCCAACTGAGTGAGCTCGGTTGGGACTCAAAGACACTTCTTGAGCTACGATAGTGGAAGACATTGTGCACATCCAAGAGTTGTGGTGGCAACTCCAACTGGTATGCTACTTCGCCTTTCCTTGCAAGTATTCAGTATGGACTGATATATCGAGGTGCCAGTTTTCCGTGGACTTCGAAATGGTAGATACCTCGCAACTGTGAGACCTTGAGATAAACATAATCATTTACTTCAAAGGTCAGTTCACGGTGGCGACGATCAGCATAGCTCTTCTGTCGCGACTGTGCTTCTCTTAAGCGCCTCTGGATTACGTCAACTTGCTCTTGTGCTTCTTGGATGATGGCTGGCCCAAAGATCTGTCTCTCACTGACTTTAGACCAGAACAGAGATATTCTGCACTTTCTCGCATAGAGTGCTTCAAAAGGTGATATTTGGAGACTAGACTGGAAGCTGTTGTTGTAGGAGAACTCAGCTAAAGCTAAACATTTCTCCCAATCCGTGCCATAGGATAGCACACAAGCTCATAACATATCTTCCAGAATTTGATTGGTCCTTTCAGTTTGACCTCCTGTTTGTGGGTGGAATGCTGTGCTAAAGAACAGCTCAGTTCCCAGCAGTTCATGCAAGCTGTCCCAAAATCTGAGATGAACTAAGGGCCTCGATCGAAGGTTATTGTTTTTGGTACACCATGCAGACGGATGATATTGTTTATGTAGAGCTCTACAAGTCTGGCTCCATTGTAGGTGATGTGAACCAGAATAAATTGTGTCACCTTGGTGAGGCAATCCACAATAACCCATATGGAATCATGTCCATTATTGGTCTTTGGCAATCCAGTTATGAAATCCATGCCAATTTCATTCATTTCCACTCAGGAACCTGTAGAGGCCGAAGCAATCCTACTGGTTGCTAGTGCTCCGCCTTAACATGTTGGCATACATCACATATGGCAACATGAGCAGCGATGTCTCGCTTCATACCAGGCCACTAGAACTGTTTCGGAGGTCCTGATACATCTTGGTGCTCCCAGGGTGAATGGAAAGTAGTGAGTTATGAGCTTCTTTAAGGATTACGTCCTTGATATCGAAATCATCAGGGGATTAAGTCCTTGATATTAGAATTATCAGGGACATATATTTGTTGTCCTCGCATAACCACTCCAGTTGGGCTTTCAGCGAACTCTAAGTTTATGCCGTTTTGTATGTCGTGCTTGATGTCAGCAATAATTGGGTCTTTGAGTTGAGCAGTTTGAATCTACGACTCGAGAGTAGGTTGCAGCATTATATTAGCAACATAACCTTCTCAACCACTTCTAGGTTGAGCTTTTGGAACTCTTCATGCAGCGTCGGTTGATTTTCTTCAACGGATGTGCTAATGCAGTGAAGCTTCCGACTTAGGGTATCAGCTACAACATTGGCCTTACCAGGGTGGTAATGAATGCCAAGGTCATAGTCTTTGATCAGCTCAAGCCATCTTCACTGCCTTAGGTTCAAATCTGGTTGTGTGAAGAAGTACTACAGTGTAACATCCCAAGTTTCAGACTTGTGTTTCAAATGTAAGAAAATGAGTAGAAATTAAAACTTTTTCTTACATCATGTATTTCCTGTGTGTACTAAACAATTATTGTACAAGAGTTATGGAAATACATACTCACAAGTCTTTTGATCCAAATCTTGATCCTTCGAAAACAATCTTGTCAAATCTTTTGATCATCCTCTGGAAATATTTTTCCTAAGTTCTTGAGATGGTATGTGGCCCCTCTGAAAAACTTCACAATTTTTAGAAATTGTTTGAATAATTCTAGAGGGCAGTCAAACTTGTTTGACTTTCAGTCAAACCTTGAACCAGTACCTTGTAGAATTTTTGGAGAAAAATGCAATTCATAAAAACCTCTGGAAATTTTATACAAGGACAATATATCTAAGTCAGCGAGCTCCTGTAAAAATTTCAGAATTTTTGGAGTTAAATTACTACCTCTAATAAATCCTCAAAAGCCTCTGTCTATTTAAAATCCAAAACCAGGTTCACTGTTCCTTGGGTTCGAGTCGGGCTCGAGCTCGAGTCACTTGACTCGGTCGAACCCACTAACTGCACCGAGCCTCGTTTTTTAGCGCGCGTCCCATCTCAGCCGTTGTATCTTAATCGCTCGGCCCTCGCTCGCGTGAGCATTCGGACCGTGCGGTTGCACTATTTAATTGGGACCGTTGGATCTCAATCAACCGTCGGTTACCGAGAACAATCGGATGTCCGTGGACCATTTAAATCGCGGCCGTCCATCTCAAATCAACGGTGGGCTTGTCTTCTCTGTTCTTCTTCTTCCTTGGGTTAGCGGGGGCGCATGCGAGAAATGGCGAGAAAAGAGAGAGGCGACTTCGCATTGTCTTCGAGCTTGCTCGTCAACGTCTCTGCGGGGCATTAAATGCATCGGGCTTTCTCCTCCATTGTCACCGTGCTCACTTGCTCCCATCATTTCTTGGTCCATGGCAGTAGCATGAACCAGAGCCCACCATGGACTCATGTGCTTGCTCGAAACCCTAATCCCTTCCCTTTATATTGCCCCTCTAGGTCCTCACAGTGTTCCTTTACACCACACCTTGCTCCTCTCAGTGTTTGAGCTCAAAACCACTTCAAATCCTCAAACCACCCTTGTTGACCGAGGAGCTCAATGGCGGTCTTGGTGTCAGTGGTTCACCTTCAATTTTCTTGTACCCTTTTGAGCTCCTCAACTTCCTTTATATTTCCCTAACTTAATTTTGGGTTGCATTCACAGGAATCACTCAATTTTAAGTTTGGAGATTTCAGTGATTTCACCCTTTTCTTCTCCAACTCAGGTAAGTGGTTCTTTTGCAATTACTTACTTGTGGAGCTTATGGGAACAACAATGAAGCTATTTTGATCACCCATTGGTGTTCATTTTGCGTAGGTTGTCATTTTCTTCTTCATCTTCCTCGGCTCCGGTGAACTCCATCGTGTTCAAGCTTCTCCGGCCATCTTTTGAAGCTCATCTTGGTTGAGGTAGCTTCTTATTAGTCCCTAGAAGTGTTGGCACTCGCTTCTTGGACATGTGAGCATTTCTTTGTTTTCGTGTTTTGCCGAAATGGCCTCATTCGTGTTTCCGGCTCGCGGCGTTCTGACCTCCACCGCCGCGAGGTCATCACCATTGGGTCCGCATCACTATTGCGAACCCATTTTTAGTATTTTGTGGGCATCGCCGCGACCGGAGTCGCCGGCGACAAGCCGTTGTTCTCGCTCGGAGTTTTGCCGGGCATAGCCTCCGTTGTCGTCAAATAATTAGGGCACAGTAAATGCTTAATCATTGCCAATCATTAAAAGTAGTAATTGTGTCTTAATTTAGCCTAATATCTCACTGACATGTGGGCCCAATCCCCTGTAATCACCCGCTGTCGCATTGGCGTGCGATTCCGACATCATTAATGCTTAATCATATGTTAATTAAGTGTCGGCATTAATGAGTGTCGGGGATAACCCATGTGTCATTTGGTGGGCCTCGCCACTTAAACCCTCTCAGAAAAGTCATTAGGACACATTTAATGCTAATGATTAGTTTAGGAATTAATTCTTTGTCTTAGAATCCCTCTGTCTCACTTGTCTTGTGGGTCCTCCCATTTAATCACTCATGGCGCACTTAGTCCGTGCGTTGTTCTTCGTTGGTTGTGGCCGTCGATCTCGTGATCAACGGTCGAGATCGAAAACATTCGGACCATCCGGTTCCTCTTCATTACGGGACCGTCCATCCCACGATCTGCGGTGAGATCGTGTGTGCATTCGAACTCTCCGATTAGAGTTGTGCTCGAGCCGTTCATCTTTAGATCTGCGGTCGGGGTTGATCGAGACAACGCGCCGTCGGTTGCATCCTTCCTCGTGGCCGTTGGATCTTGATCAACGATGGGCTCTTTAGAATCGCGCGCGTGCGTTGTTCTCAGCGCGCATAGGCCGTAGGATGTTAGATCGAGGGCTCTCAAGTGTCCACGTCGTTTATTTCCTTTTGAGTTGGATTTCATTTCTGTAAGTATTTATTTATCAACTGAAAATTGTATCAAAACTTTAGAAATTCATAACTAAGTCGTTTTAACTCCTTTTTAGATGTTTCCAGCTGTAATAAATTTCTATGCCTCTGTAGTTTAATATCAAAATGCTTTTAGACATGTTTTTGTCGCAGAAAATTGTGTAACTCAAATAACTTGATTTCTGCCAATTTTGAATATCCCAAAAATAGAATTAAACTTGTAAAATGCATATCTTTTCCTGTATAACTCCAAATTGTGCAAGATCAATTTTGTTAAATTCCTCTGTTAGTGTACTTTAATCTGAAATAGGTTTTGAATATGTTTGTATTTTTGGAACATGTATTGTGCTAGTTTTACAACTTAGAAAAATCATAAGAAAATCATTATAACTCCAAATTTAGTAAACTCAACTTTGCTGTGATTAGAATGACATAAACTACCTACCATAAAAATTTTGGGTTCCAGATCATTATAGAAATTTTTGCCATGAACAGTACCATTAATTAATTTAGTTGATTTGAATAGGCTGAGAAAGAGTATTTTGGCTGTAACTTTTGCATCCTTGATCCAAATTGCAATATTCTTGTCTCTAAAATTGTATAAAATCATCCTCTAGCTGCTGTGTAAATTTCTTGGGATTTGGATGTCTTTTGCTGTTGAGTTTTATTTGGTGTTCTTCGTTCTTATTGGTTTTATCGTATTTTCGCGTTAGGTTCCGAAGATTATATTGAACCTGAGGATCCTCCTCTGCAGCAAGAACAATTGCAGCAAGGCAAGCAGTTTGATCATGTTAATCCCAGTATTTGAAGTATTTATGTTGATTACAAATTCGATGTATTCATTGCTACCTTATGTTAAACTATTGTCGTTAGTTTACTTAGTAGATGCATTTCCTTAGGCAAATGATTATCCTCTACTACCATGAGCCTAGGTTATTGCTGTGATTTAGGGTTCGTGGATGAGCTCTTGTCACTTAGTAGTTTTGCGGATTAATTGCTTAGCCATGCTTAGCTTCCGGTAGAAATGGGCGGTTATCGACTTGTCGATAACTTTGATCACATAAAACTTATTATGATTTTTTTTAATTTCAGTCTTGTGCCATGTCTACTTATGAAAAATAAAACTAAAAACCAAAATGATTTAGACTTGGGCACAATGGTATGATTGGTGTGCTTTTGGGTGTGACTGGAATGGTGCCCGAGTCAACAAGCACCGAACATCTTGTTACACTAAACCAAGCATTTTAGCGTGCTAACCACACTAGAGGGTATGGGACCTCTCTTGACTTAGTACTTTGGCGTGTATTGGCTTCGGGTCGCAGGGAGTCGCAGGAGGGATGGTGTTGGGGGCATTGTAGTGTCCGAAAGACTTCACCCGTGATGGGATTTGTTGTCTTTCGGCTTGCAATGTAAGCGTATGGATTTCTATCCATACGAGCGGCTCGTGGTTGATACACAATATTGGTAAATGTCTCGTAGGACTTAGCCGTGCCGGCATACCTTCGGAAGTGTGCTTTGTGGCTTAAAGGCGGTCTGAAGTGTGAGTACATTGGTACACCCCTGCAGGGTTAAAACTATTCGAATAGCCTCGTCCTAGGTTATGGACACGCTTGGCAAGGTCTTTCAAGAGTTAGACTACAACCTTTTAATTAAAACTTGATGGGTGGTACAAATCACTTGATGGGTGGTACAAATCGGGGATTCGTGCTATGTTGTGGTGACTATTGGGATAGTCACTTCCAGGTGGTTACTTGTATGTATCTTTATTTCGCTGTTATTTTGACACAGAACAGATTTGCAAACTTGCTTTTAAATGTATTACATTATTGCAAATAAAGTTGGCTTTGTGCAAAATGAGACATACAACCTCCACTTAAATAAGCCTGCATGTAGCATAGGAATAGGTCTGCTATTCCACACGTCAGTCTTGCGAGTACCTGGTGTACTCATTGTTCTTGCTTAAATATAAACTGTTGCAGAGGAAGAAGGTGAGCTCGATGGGCCTCACTTTTGTGAGCTGTGTTGTGGTAGCTTGCGGGGCGACTAGCTTGGCGGCCCGGTCGGTTGCCTTGTGGGTTGTGTGGCCAACCGGTCGACTTTTGTTCTAGCCATCTCATGGCACCTTTTGCTTCCGCTGTCATTCTTGTATATTGTTCTATTTAGCCGGACGGCTCTTTTGTAATAACTTTACTTTATGTATGTCGTGTTGAACTTAGTGATGCATGTTGTATGGAAATGATGTGTAATTTTGCGATGATGTGCATGTGCTGCAATTCTGGGAGGCATATGTCCATCGAGGCTTAGAATGTTTAATTAGTAATGCTAGAACCATGTGGAGGTTAAGTGTTACTAGTTAAATATTCCGAGTCCTCACAAAGTTGGTATCAGAGCCATACTGACCGTCGAAACCCCTAGCTTGGTCGCCTTTAGGATATTTTGGAAAACTTACTTTCAAATGGTTCATGGAGGTTAAGTAAGTTCTCAGATTTTACTCCTTACCTATCTTAGTTTGCTCATCTCACCTTATTCTCGATTAAGTTTGGAAAATTATTTTCCCTCTCACCTTCTTTTCAAAGATAGTTGTTTAATCGATTAAATTGGTTTTGGGAGAACCATGAGGGCTTTAAATTGAGTCTTGGCTGTTTGGAGCGAAGATTAGGAGCTCTTGAAACTTCAAATTTCGGCCAAGGGCTTGAAGGAGAAATCTGGACAGCTAGCTTGTAATTAGAAAATAGTGTTGAAAATGAGAGGTTAATTCAACTAAAACTTGAGGGAATAAAAGGGTAGGAGGTGATTATACCTTGGTTTTTGGGCTGTTTAGAGTAGGGTTAAGTTCTGAAATTTTACCTTTCTAAACGGTTACTCGTTCTTTCCATACGGGTTAGTCGTTTCGGGAAGTTGATTTGGTGACTTATGGTCTTTTGTCCTTTTGTGGTTATCCTTGAGCCCTTTTTATTGAGTTTGGATTTCCGTTCTTTGGGTCTCGAGTTGTAACTGACTTATCTTAGTGAAACAGGATGGTGGAGGACCCGTAGTGGTCGAATCACCGAGTAGTCCCAATGAGGAGCTTCCACCTCCTCAGACCATGGTCAAGTCCTCATGCGGATCGAACGCAACCATTCGGAGGACCGCGGTGTTGGAGGTCATCGCGAGAACACCTCCACTCCTCGGTGCCTCCGGATCAGGGGTGGTGGACATCGGACTCGTGGGGGCTTGCGGAGTTCCTCCGTACTCACCTCCTACCTTCTCAGTCAGAGATCCCTTGGGCGCGGATGGTGGCTGCGCTGGTTGGCGGAAGCTCAACGTTGCTCGATGCGAGAGGCAGAGGCGGGCACTTTTCGCATCCCATCAGTTGGAGGGTGCGGCACTCTAATGGTGGGAGAACTTCCTCGCCATGCAGCTCGCGGGACACGTGGTCTCGTGGGAGGAGTTCAGGTCAGCTTTCCGTCGGGCCCATGTTCCCGTCGGCCTGATGAAGCTGAAGAAGAAGGAGTTCCTTGCGCTCAAACAGGGGCGCAAATTTGTGACTGAGTACCTCCATGAGTTCAACCATCTTGCGAGGTATGCTCCTGCTGAGGTGGCCACTGATGAGGCCAAGCAGGAGAAGTTCATGGAGGGCTTGTCTGAGGAGCTGCAGGACAAGCTCTCTATTGTGGACTTCCCCGACTCCCAACCTTGGTAGACCGAATCAAGGCTGCATAGCAGACAGATGTTGGTGTGAGCCAAATCAAGCAGAACATCAAGGATGGGACAACCAAATGCTTTTCAGAGGATGAGCACGGAGTTGTGTGGTTTGGGCAACGGCTTGTGGTTCCTAAGGTCATGGAATTGCGGAATTTGATTCTCCGCGAAGCCCATGATTCCCCCTTGTCTATCCATCCCGGGGCTACCAAGATGTATTAGGACCTTCGTCAAAGATTCTGGTGGACCCGTATGAAGCGTGAGATTGCCAAGTTCGTTGCCGAGTGCGACGTGTACTGTCGTGTGAAGACCGAGCATCAGCGTCCAACAGGTCTTCTTCGGCCTTTACTGTGCGCGAATGGAAATGGGATTCCGTGGGCATGGATTTCATCAACGGTTTGCCCGCTCGTCCAAGGAAATGATGCTATTTGGGTCGTGATTGTGAGTTGACTAAAGTGGCACATTTCCTTCTGTCAAGACTTCGGTTCGTGTGGGGCCTTTGGCGAACTTTATGTCTCGGGATTGTGAGTCTTCACGGTGTACAAAGCGATTATTTCCGATCGTGGTGCGCTTTTACCTCTCGGTTTTGGCATAGTCTGCAGAGGCTATGGGGACCGCTTGATTTGATACAACTTTTCATCCCCAAACTGATGGTCAGACGGAGAGAGTCAACCAAGTGTTGTAAGATATGCTCCGTGCTTGTGTTCTTTCCTATGGGAAGAAGTGGGAGAAATGCCTACCATTTGCTGAGTTCTCCTACAACAACAGCTTTCAGGCCAGTCTTGGCATGGCACCATTTGAGGCTATTTACAAGCTAAGACATCTTGTATTTTGCTTGGATCTACTGCCATGCCTCCTTTAGATAAGACATGGCCTAAAAATCCGACTTCCTTGAGCCAAAACTCACACTTGCTGAACTTGGCATACAATTGATGCTCACGTCGCTTGTCGAGCACCATCCTCAAATGTTGCTCGTGTTCTTCTGTGGTCTTGGAGTAGATGAGAATATCGTCGAGTAAGACCACTACGAACTGATCCAAATACTCCATAAAGATCTTATTCATAAGATTCATAAAATTTGCGGGAGCATTAGTTAGTCCAAAAGACATTACGATGTACTCGTATAGATCGTAACAGGTGGTAAAAGCAGTCTTTGGAATATCTTCTGGCCTAACCTTGAGTTGAAAATATCCGAGTCTCAAGTCAATCTTAGAGAAGACACTTTCTCCATTCATCTGATCAAACAAATCATCAATCCTCGATAGAGGATATTTGTTCTTGATGATGACTTCATTTAATGAACGGTAGTCGACGCACATCTGTAGACTGTCATCTTTCTTCGTTACAAACAGCACGGGGCTGCCCCATGATGATGAGCTAGGACGAATGAATCCCTTATCCAATTGCTCCTTGAGTTGTTTCTTTAATTCAGCTAGTTCATCAGATGCCATTCGATAAGGTCGTTTAGACATAGGTGTTGTCCCAGGCATTAAATCGATGACGAACTCCATGTCATGATCCGACAGCATTCCCGGCAATCATCTAGAAATACATCAGGATATTCACATACTACAAGAACCTGACTAAGCTCTAGAATTGATATGGAATTTATCGTGGGCTGTTGTGATGGAGTGGCATAAATGGAGGTAAAAACGACGTGTTCTCCGTCATAGTTGACAAGAGAGACAGTTCGTTCTGCGCAATCTATTATTCCTTTGTGCTTGTCTAGCCAGTCCATCATAAGTATTATATCTAGCCTAGGTGTATCTATCATAATAAAATTTGCTTTGAATCCTACCCCATTGATTTCCATCCAGACTGCGAAACAACCAAATTTGGTTCGCATAACTGATCCAGGAGAATAGACTACCATATTTGTGTCTAGGAGTGTAGTCTTTATGTCTTGTTGTAGAGCAAATTTCTTCGATATAAATGAGTAAGAAACTCCAGAATCGAATAATGCCTAAGTAGGTATAGAGTGAACAAAAATTGTACCTATCACCACATCAGGTGATGCCCTAGCCTCTTCTACGGTTGTATGATTCAGATGGTCATGTTCAAATCTTTGTGCCAGCTTGGGCACTTGTGGCCCTCCTCAACCTCGTGCGAGGCCATGGGGTTGTTGCTGAACACCGAAGGGTGGAGGTTGAGGTGTTGGAAACTTTCACTACAGGAAATTACTCGCATAATGTCCGCGCTCTCTGCAGCTGAAGCATGTGACGTCAGCTGCCCGGTTTAGAGTACCAGACGGCTGCACTCCACGGTTGTGTTGCTGAACCATGGATTGCTGAGGACAAGGACCTTGAGCTTGAAATCTTGGAGGTGGCGGTGCAGAAGGACATGCGTTTAATGGTTGCCAAACGCGTGGTCGGGGCGCACTGCTGGTGCTGATTTTTGTGCGAGCCATTTGCGCTTGCGGCTCTCAACCACTATTCAGGTGCTATCTTCAACCCGAATAGCTTTGTTAATCAGATCTTGGAAGTTGGGGACATCATGGGAAGCAAGTGACTATTTCATCTCATCGTTGAGATGTTCCCAGAAGAGAGCAGTCTTTCTCCCTTCATTTGGTATCTTAGACACTGCATAGTGGGAGAGGTAGTTGACGCGGTGGAGAAACTCCATTACTGACTGGTTCCCCTAGCGAAGTTCATTGAATTCCCACCTCTTGATGTCCATGATGCTTGAGGGGATGTGAGCATTATGGAAGGCCTCCTTGAAAGTGACCCAGGTGAGAGTCTGGCCCTCCAAGAGAATAGCCTGATGATTCTCCCACTAGGCAGCTGCAACACCTTATAGCTGATAAGATGCGTACAACACCTTCTCCTCGTTAGTTCACTAGGCAATGACTAACTTGCTCTCGATAGTGTGGCGCCGGTCATCCGCGTCAAGAGGATCAGCTGCTGAAGTGAAGGTCGGTGGCTGAGTTCACATGAACTCGCCCATCCTGGGCAACGATCGGTTGGCAGTAGCTCCGTTCCCTCCGGCAGTAGTGCCGAGGGCTGTAGTGTTTTGCACTAGTTACTGGAGCAGAAGTGTCTGCCTTCCTTGATCAATCATGGCCAATACTTGTGCCATGTTACGTGGTGGCGGCAGAACTTCTGGTACTTCGATGGTGCTAGATGCAGGCTAAGGTTGCTCAGCTGGTGTCAGCATAGATGGATGTTGCGGATTGGGTTGCGAGGGTGTGGGAACCTCGCCTCTCGGTTGTTGCAATCCAGAGGTAGCTCCTATTGCCACGAGTTGGCGAGTTGAGCGTGTCATAGGCATCCTGCTCATACAACATGCAGCTTAACAAACGTATGTAAGACAAGGGGGAATAAGCACAAGCTAAGTAGGTTAGCAAGTTTTGTCATCCCAAACTACTTTAACTTAATCTAAACTGATAGCATGCATATTAAGATTTAGGGGCAACACACATGAATTTTCACCTAAAGGTCAAACTTTACATGACACACATGCCCGATACCATTACATTACAAAAGAGGCAATTAAACCAACATAAGTTGCAACTTACATCCAGGTTATAGCAATATCATACCTAAGCTCATTCTACAATTTAAGAGCAAGAGAAGTTAGTGAACATGTAATAAGAGGCATGGGTAAGGAATGATACTAGACAAGACAAGAATTTTAGCACAAGTTTTATCCATTCTCTAGTTCATTTAACTAATCCATAAGACTTATAATCAGGTATTTCTACCTCTTGGTCTTCATATACTATTATACCTTTGTAATAGCAATCAATTTAACTCCAAAAGAGGGTAGGAGGGTTTTAAAGAATACTACATTACATAATTTTAGCAAGTACATGTTCTGAAATTTTGGGAAAAGATCCATCCGATGCAGCATCTTGCGGCGTCATCAACAAGTCCTTCCAGCAGATGCAGCATCTTGCGGCGTCATCAACAAGTCCTTCTAGGAGATCTTTGTGTAGGATGTCTGAAGAACTTTTTCAAAACACTTTTGGCTCAGTTTTACGGTCCTAAAAGTTGATTAAGAACTTTTTATTTTCAAAGAGCATCCCATCTCTCAAAACTAGAGTTAATTTGAATAAGGCAAGAACAGATGACCAAAGAGAGACTTTAGATGAGAGGAGAATGCTAAGAGGGAAAAGATTAGCAATTACTTCTAAATTTTCAAAACCAAACCTATGATTAGATTAGGTTGCATTTTTAATCTAAGTCCTAATCTATTGGTCATTCTATCTAGAGCTTGTCCTACAGTTAGTATGGCTCTGATACCAAGTGCTGCCAAACCCCCAAACGTGGAATACCCGAAGACCTAATGTGTGTACCGTACTAGCCCCATGATCAGTGGCTAGTACACATATTCACAACAATTGACATTCACATCCATACATTCACATGTAAAGTAAAACAAAGGGGTACTTAACTTAAGAGGTACAATTATTACAACAACAGTCGACCGGCCAAAACAAACAAGTCTTAACAGAGTGAAGCAAGTCTTAACAGAGTGAAGCAGCAGCGGAAGAAATAACAAAAGTAGCAAAAGCTCCAGTGGCTTGCCCATTCAACTGTTAGGCAACCGACAAGAAACAAGGACCTAGATAGACACGTCATCGAACCCTTCAGTTCCGGGTGCGAAGAACACATCATCTGGTGTCGGCTCCTCTTCATACTCTAAACAACAACATATGAAAGATTGAATACTTATGTACTCAGCAATATTTGTAGTGTATCGCAATTTTAAGTATATGCAAGGCTATACAAAGAGAAGGCTCTATGCTATAAGTTATTTTGCATTAAGCAGGTTTTATTTGCAAAATTCATAAATAGTAACGGTATTTGAAAGAGCATTTAAATAGATAACAGGACAGTAATAAGTATTTGAATGATCCAATAATAGTGACAACTACAGCTCGCAACCCTCCTCAGTTGCAAGCAACAATTTATGTTCAGGCATAACTCGACAGTTAACTCAAACAAATCACAAACCATTTCCCATGTTTTCCTGATAAGATAGTTTTTGTGAAAATCAACACTAAACCTATATCGTCCGCACTAAGCATGCTCATGACCACGAGCATGGCTATTTGAATAGATTTACACTCTATAGAGGTGTACAACTTTACCCACATAACACGAATTCTCTAGTTTGTTCATCATCCGTCGATACCACCGCTCGCTACCTAAGTTAAGCAGTCTAGAGCACGTGTCTAAGCCTTTACATCATCTAATCCTAACCCTGCACTAGCCCAGCGAATATATACCCTTCACTTACCCGGATAGCCCCCATTGAGTAAGGCATTCGCAGTTGTGTCGGAAGGCTTTATCCCAACTCCTCGGACAAGGGAGCCCCTTCGGACATGTCGGTCCTTTGGTCTTGTTCACACTCTTCAGCCTACCTACGTGCAAGGCTAGTTTTTCGTTAACTTAATTAGCTAAGACTACCCCATAAATAGCATATGTGGTTGTATGTAAGTCTTAGATCTGGATTTGTTGGCGTCTGCTCCTTAACTGACCCAAGTCCTTAACTGGTCCTTCCCCACTCTTTTCAGAATATAATATAGCTCACCCACGTCCAAAACTAGGTTTTGCATTTTTCTTTTATACAAAATAACAGAGGCACACTCCTTTGGACATTTTCATGACTCTTCCAAATTCACGTTTATCATAATGTCCTTTTACATCTCTTTCCGGAGAAAGCTATCATTCTAGTAAGCATTTTGTGAGGTAACTCGCACTCAATACTCCCAATTGATATTATATATTGTTTAACCCATATCCTATTGGTTATAATGGCAAGGACATCAACATACCAAAGGAATTCATGTATCAAATAGGATTTACAGCTACCGACTTCCCGAACATAGCAATTTGATATCAAACATACACGCATGCAGTAATAGATTTGCAAAACAAAGTATAATAAGTAAAATACTAGGATCAATATGATCAAAGTGGGGGCTTTCCTTGCTCAGGTTGTTCTGAATATAAATTTGGTTGGTCGTCGAAGATTTCGCTCGCACAATCAACGTCTATTGCAATAAGAGCCAAAAATCAATTAAATCATACAAATAGATCCTAACAGTAACCAAATACAAATATTTTTGCAAAACTACGTAGATTATGATTTTAGACAAAATTAGAGACAAAGATTAACTCAATTGGAGTTTCCTAGCAAAAGTTATTAAGGTTTGAAGTTGAGTTGGATTGAAAATCCCTAGAAAAAGGAAATAAAATGGTTTCGAGTATTGTTCAACGTTTCGACTACCTGGTCAGAAGGAGGTTTTGACCACCTGGTCGGAAGGGGTTTCGACCAACTAGTCGGAAGGAGGTTTTCACTATGCACTTAAGCCGTGGGGACCGCATGTCATAGAAACATTAGGGCTAACTCGACAACTAAACATTGATTTGGTCTTAATGACCATAGTTAAGACACTAATGATGAGTTACAGTGCTCGTCCAACAAAATGCGCGTGGGCGCGCATCGTGCCCGTGCATCTTGTCGGTGGTGTGATACTTGTAGGGGTCAGAGAGTGCCCAGAACAGAATCTACATACCCTTGTTCATCCGCTGGCACCGACGGCGAGGCCGGAGGTGGCTTGACGAGACAACATGCCGATGTCGAGCGGAGGAGCTGCTACAGCAATGAGTGAAGTTGCAAATGAGCTATGCCCTCGAGTTTTGTAACAGCCCAAAATTCTTAAGATGGATTAGTTACGCATCTACTGTGCATTTATGAAATTTTAGACATTTTTAAAACTTTTTGTTGCTAAGCAAATAGGTTACAACCTGGTTTTTCAAAACCTGGAAATGAAACTTTTCAAACAAAATAAAAGTTTGTCAAGATTTTGAAACTTTGTTCGGAGTAGGGTTAAACCGTATGTCGAAAGTCTTTTGATTATGAAGAATACCAATTAACCTTAGAAATCCTATACTCCTTCTCCAATTCAAACTTGAAAATATACGTTCTCAAGCTCGTAATTACAAACTAAATTTCTATTTTGAAAATATAGTGGGACTCAAATCGAGAATACTTTGATTGGGTTTCATACGCTCATTATGGTTGTTTGAATTTTCTGAGTTTTGGAGAATATTGGTTTTCATTTGATTTGCATGTTTGAATTTAAAATAGAAACAAAACATGTGAACAGTGCCTGGAAATATTTTTCCCAGGTTCCGTAACACCTTATAAACCCACCTTCAAAAGTTAATAAATTCTAGAAATAATTTACTATTTTAAAATAGTTAGTCAAAGTAGAAATTTGAAAGTCAAACATCAAGAGCATGCACTTAAAATAATGTTTGGGAATAATTTACTTCAATTAAAACTCTGGAAATAATTTATTTAAATCTTAAAATAATTATCATGAATAAATATAATTTTTCCCAAATTTTTGGAGCTAAATGCGATCCACAGAAAATTCAAACTTGCTTCAATAACCTTTTATAGATTTGAATTTAAAATAAGCAATTAATTCTTGAACAATGAAGTTTAAAATTTTATTTGGCCACTAGGTAACCCTAGGAACCTCCCTGAAAAATTCCAGGATTTTTGAAATTTATTTGCTATATTTTGAAGCTCGGTCAAAGTAGGAGTTTGAATTAAAAACCCAGTCAAAACCTCCTTTTACTGTTCCTCCGACCGGACCCAACCCCGACCGAGCCGACTCGACTCGATCGAACCGTCTAGCTGCACCTGGCTCAGCCGCACCTGCTTAACGCATTGCGAGTCGTCCGTTTTAAAATCAACGGCCTGGATGGATGGGCCGTTCGGACTGCCGATCGTCCCCATCACCATGGACCGTCCGATATGCGATCGACGGTTCAACCCAGCCCCTCCTCTCCTCTCACTGACAGCCTGGGCCCGCCGGCCTATTTGTCTTCTTCCCCACGCGGACGCTACCCCCGCCACCTCGCTCGCGCCACGGTTGCCCGCTTCCTCCGCGTCCGCCCACGCTTCTTTCACCTCACCATCAACTCCCTGTCGCCTCAGCACGCCCTCGCCGCGGTCTCGTGTGCCCATGCCCAGCCCCTGTCACCTCGCTGTCCGCTCGGTGTCGCGTATGGACGTCAGCGTACAGAGCGCGTCGTCTCCATGACGCGGGAGCTCCCCTCGTGCTCGCCGCCTCCAGCTATAAGAGAAACCCCGAGCTGCCCTCGACGCCCTTTTTCTCTACCTGCCACTCACCCTCCATTTCCCCTCTTCCCTGAGCCCAATCGGCGACACTCGAATGCCGCCTCGGACCCACCGCGCGCATCAAGCTCTCGGCCGCTCCGTGAGCCTCGGCCATCCCGACCACATCACGGCGTGCCGCCACCACGAGAGCAAAACCCTCGGTCAATTTGGATTTACCCCACGAAGCCTCGCGCATCACCCTCTTCTCCAACACCGGCCGCCATCGCCATTTCTCCGGCTCCTTCTCCGATGACTCGCTCTTCAATTCTTTTGCATGGGAGCACTCTTGGACCTCCCTCTATCTAACCCCATCACACATTCGCTCTCTCTTCCTCCCTAGGTCGCCACCATGGTTGGTCACCTGCGCATGCTGGGTCACCGTGGACAGCTCCTCCGGCCACCCTCCGCCATCACCGAGCACCCCGGTGAGTTCCCTGAGTTCTACTCATGCCCTTGCGCGCCCTAATTTCCCTCCTGCTCCCTTCCACCACCGACGCCTCTCTCCACCTCCATGGCCGGCCGCCGCTCGCCCTAGCCGCGCCGCTGCAGCGCAGCCCGAACCCTAAAGCCACCTCTCCTAGACTACTTGACCTCCAGGCAACCCATTTTTTTGGTTGTTTTCACCTCCGCGCCACTCCCTCGTCGGCGACAAGCCTCGACCCAGTCTCCTCTGTCAGTTCCTGTAGCTCCATCTCTGAAGAACTCCCCTCTATCTCTGAAAATGCAATCGCATGTACTGAGTTAAGAACCACTATTTTGTCTAACAAGGGAGCCACTAGTAAAACAAACTAGTGCTAACAAATCTTGTTAATGTCATTCGGTCACCTAAATAGGTTTAGCAAAAATTGAAGTTGAGTGTTGAAAGAAGTTAGTCAGAGGCACTTCATTTCTGAAATTATCGTGTTGAATTAACAGAGAATGGTGAAAACTTGGTTTGTCAGGAGAACTCTTTTGCAAAGCTAACTGTCCTATACTAGCAACTTTTATGGATGTCTTTTAGTTCACTCAAATGTATTAACAAAGTTGGAAGTTGATTTTTAGAGGGAAATTAACCAACCACACTTAAGTACAAAAGGTTTTGCTTTTGTAGGCTGAGTGAACAGTGAAAGAAGTCTGAAGTTAATCAGAGTTTTCATTAGGCCAATGTCATGTATAAACCAGTAGTTAGAAATTTTAAGAGCCATTGACTTTTAACTGACATCACTTCAGTAGTTTCTTTGCAAGTGTGGATCAGAGAAGTGTAGATGAAAAATCAAAATAACAGTGGACTAATGCAACTTATACAAGTACTTAGAAGGAGTAATGATTCAGTTAACCCTTGGACATTAAGCTAACAAAGGTAGACCAACTCCTGCTAATCTTATGGCTATTCTCTAGACCACTATAAATTGTTGACCAAAAATTTGAATATTGAAAATTGAGAGAAGTTGAGATAGTGGCCTTCCAGTTCTCAGTACCTTCTGTTGAGTGCAGTTTGTTCAGGGAGGGAGTGTAGATGAAAGTGAGTTGGCAGCACGTTAATAACTTTTTATTGCAACCTGTTAGTAAGCTAATTAGTCGAGTGAGCAATTTATTTAGCAAATTAAAATTCTGGGTTAGTAAGGAGATTAGTTAGCAACACCTAAAAATAGGTAAACCCTTCTAAAGAATGTCACTGTTGTCATTTCTGAAATCAGTCTGTAAGTTTAATAACTAAAACCTGTAGTTAAGATTTGAACCTTAAACTAACAGAGGCAATGCAAGTCTGGATATCCTTATCAAACTGTGAATGTAGGCAAAGAACTTGATAAGAAAAATCTGAAAAGAATAGTAAGTAACCCACTAATGGAAACTTCAGATTTGCAACCGCATGATAATAGTTAAGTCTAATAACTAAATATGTCCGTCGGTGCTTAGGTAGCCATTAACAGCCAAATGAACAGAAAGTAGCAAAACTATGAATTCCATAATGATCGTAGTAACAACAGTTTGGTAAATGGACTAAATTATCTAGAGGGTACTATAAGTATGCAAAAGGTTAATGAGTTGTTTAACACATAGCCGCAAGTAGTTGGTCCTTTGTGTTTAGAGATTGATTGGTTAGGTTAGTGGGCATTGTTGTAATACCCCAAAAGTATTCCAAAGGATTATCGAGAGAGAATTAAGTTATTTAAAGAGAAAGACTATTTAGAAATTGAATTAGGGAAGGATCAAATAGAAAATAGTTATTTAAGCAGTTAAAGAGGGGGTTTACAGCGAAATTTGGACAACCTGGGCCGGGGCCTCAGGCCCATTGGTATTTGGCCCAAAGGTGGGAGGTGGTGGCCGGCCATAAGGGGGGAAATTAGCAATAGTGGCTCATGAGAAAATCAACCACCAACAAAAGGAGGAGGGGAAACCCTAGGTTTGCTACAGTAATTCCATGCTACAGTACCACTGCCGCCACTGTGGCATGGTACTGTAGCAATCCCTCTCCTCCATGGTGGTGCCCCTCTCCTCCGATGCCTCTTCATTGTGGTGGCCGGACAAGAAAAAAAGAAGAAGAAGGAAGAAGGGAGAAGGGAAGAAGAGAGGGAAGGGGAAGGTTTCCAGGCTACATCGTGGTCTATAGCGGTTCGTCAAGGGTAACCCCGGTTTGCCCCCGAATAGATGCATATCTGATTGTTGTAGCAATGTCGGTATTTCTGTCTCCTAAGGACAGATCGCGTTAGACAGACGTTTTGATGTAGTTAAGTGCGGATTCATTCTTGGGCTTCTCCTAGAAAGTTGTAGAGGACGTCAATAGCTTTCAATGAAGTGATATATCGTATTTTTTGGACCTGTGTAGCAAAAGTTATGAATTTAATGGTGTGACTGTTCTACAAGTCTATCAGTATTTTGACAGGTTTTAGTAATCTGACAGGTACGATTGGTTAAAGGGTGAATTAGAGGATCTCAGTATAACAAAAGTTGTAGATAATTGTCATAGCTTTCAGGGAAGCACAAGAACGCAAAATTTTGATAAACGAATTGGAAGTTATGATAGTTTTAGTGTTCTGTCCAGAAAGTCTGACGTGAAATCGATGCTTTGTTAATCAGCTTAGAAAGGATTTTAGATGGCCGAATCAGGGAGGCTCGCCAACTAGGTTTAGTTGGGGAATTTGATAACCTTTCGATGAAGTCCAAAACCACCTAATTTAGAGCTCTGTACGAAACGATATGAATTTTAGAACATAACTGTTTACAGAGGGCACAGATCAGCATTTAGGGAATTGGAGTCGGGATCGCGTTGCAAGCTACTGCTAGGTTGTGTTTGCTTTTATAATTCATGTGGTTCATTACTATGGTCTTAGTTTATGTTCTTAATGATTTAGGTGGGGGACTGGTACCGGAGGCAGCACCGTCTTCACGTCCTCCGTTCTCACGCGGTTAAGGCAAGTGCATTGTTTGTTACTTAGTTGTGATTGATTGGCCATGTTTGTGTGTTTTCGATATATGATAGTGTAGCAAGAATGCTAGCATGATGATTGTCTTGAGAACGGTGGTTGTCCCAAGTATGACTATGCTCTATTATTGCATGATGTTGTTGTCTTTTGGTAAATTGATGATGAATAAAAGTTGAGCATGTGCATATTGAAATCATGTTGAGGCTTGGTCCCGTGGTGACCAAGTATGTTTTCCTTTGAGATCCCCGTCGTGAAAGTGATGGGCCTAAGATCCCCACACTCGAGGAGTGCGGGCTTGAGGTCCCCATTACTTGCGGAGTAATGGGCAATTGGTCCCTGTGCTTGCGAGCACAGCATGGGTATCTGGCGACGGTTTGCATACTTTGCATTACCGTAAAATGCAAAAGAGATAAAAGAAAGGATCCTTGAGCATTGCATTTGCATGTGAGATGTTTTATTGATGCGTTTCTATCTATAGATGTTGAAGTTATAACTTTTATTTTGTACTTGCTGAGTCTTTGGGCTCACTCTTACTTTTATTGTTGTTTTATGTACCCGATCCAAGAACGACATGCATGGAGGGAAGTAGATTGATAGTCACACACACATCACCATGAACCAAACAAAGTTGAATGAACTTCAGATTGTGTTTTAATAATTGGGCGAGTTACTCAAAGGTTTTGTTAGTTTTATTTTGTCACATGCAGTGGATTAAGTGTAATAATGATGAGTAGTGGAATTTTATTCTCCTTTGGTTCCGTTAGTGACTTAGCATGTTATGATTACTTATTGATGTCTCTGGATGATGGCTTAGTTAATTATGAATTATCTATATGTTGGAACCTCCGTGTAATTAACTTTACAAGGGAGGTTCTGCCGAAATTTACTAAAATTGCCTTGGTTAGAATTATTAGGGTTTGTTCAGTAGCATTCCAGGCTCATGTCGGGCTAGGGTGTTACAACTATAATTAGCAAATGTACCCTAGATTGTGCTGGAAGCTTTTAAATCAAGTAAATAGAGGTTATTTGGGTGTACCAATAGCATTTAAACTAAAAAAGCACAACTTTGTAGAAATCAGTTATAACATGGATGTTAGCCAACAGGAAACCCTATGCCGCGAATATGTTGTCGTCTTTGAAAATCTTGTTTTACAAATGAATTGTGCACTACTTCCATAACCTTGAAAAATCATAAGAAATTCATTTTAACTCCAAATAAAATTATTTCTGTTTCTAAATTTCCCCAAAATTATCCCCTATTTGCTTTGTGAGTTTATTGCATGTTGAATAAGATTGAACTTTTGGTTATTGTCAGTGTTATTCGTTCTTATTTGTTCTTTTTCTCGATCCATAGATTGCGATGACTCGGGAGTGCAACCGAAATGATCATGAGAATGTCCAGAGTTCCAGCAAACAAAGGCAAGCAGTGTAACATCATTTGATCATATTGCTCCTACTACTTTTAAATTCTAATATCTTGATTGCAAAAACTAAGTATGCATGCTTCTTGTGTCAAAGTTAATTTTTGTCGATTAGAGGTAGCTGAGCCTATTGCATTGTTGCCTTGAAATTGTTCACCCCCACCACTGCCATAGGTTAATATCCTCACTGGTGAATTAGAGCCTAGTGAATGAATTATGGTCTTTTATTATCTTTACGATATAATGCTTAGCAATGCTTAGTTACCGGTAGAATTGGGTGGTTGTCGAGTTAGTCAATAACCTTGATCACATAAACTTATTATGATCTCTATATTTCAGCTTTGTGCTATGTTTAAATTGCAAAACTAAAATTGAAAACAAAACAATTTGGACTCGGGCACATTGGTAAGATGGTGTGATTTTTTGGTGTGACTGGAATGGTGCCCGAGTCAACAAGGACCGAACATCTTGTTACACTAAACCAAGCATTTTTGCGTGCTAACCACACTAGAGGGTATGGGACCTCTCTTGACTAAGTACTTTGGGGGTGTTAATTAATGAGTCGCGTAATGGGTTGCATATGGGGTATATGCAACATGGACATGTTTGTGGGGAGGGGAGCACCCGCCGAGGCCAGTGTCTCCTACTCCACATATGGGTTCTTGTGATCCATATTTCGTCGGTAGATCACTAAGGGTTAACCCCCATACGTGCGGCTCTTGATTAGCATTTTCCATTAGAAAGTGTCTCGTAGGACTTAGCCGTGCCGGCATACCAAAGGAAGTGTGCTTCATCTAGTGGCAAAAAGGCGGTCTGAAGTATGGGTACATTGGTACACCCCTGCAGGGTTAAAAATATTCGAATAGCCTCGTCCTAGGTTATGGACACCCTTGGCAAGGTCTTTCAAGAGTTAGACTACAACCTTTTAAATTAAAACTTGACATGGGTGGTACGAATGGGTAATTCGTGCTATTGTTGTGATGGCTATTGGGTTAGTCATCTCCAGTATGTCTTTATGTCTATTACTTATTGTATCGCTGTTATTTCTGCAATTAAAATTCAGATTGTCAAAATTGCCTTCAAATTATTATCTATTGCAAACAAAACTTGCTTTATGCCGAAAATTAACCTTCAGCCTTCTCCTTTGATTAAAGCCTGCATGTAGTAGTAACTAGGTTTGTTACTCATAAGTCTTGCGAGTACATTCGTGTACTCACTGTTTGCTTGCATTTACTAATCTGGACAGCAGGTGGTGAGATCGAATCGGGTAAGGAAAGTTTGCGCAGGAACGTCAGTTTGCTTTGGTTTCAACCCAGTTGGTTGCCCTGTGGGTTATGGCAAGCCATTGGGACTTCCTTTATGGTTAATTCATGATTTTTAATTCAGTTAATTTACTATTTTTCCACTGCGTACTTGATATTGATCTTGTCATTCGGTCGGTTGGCCCCTTTTGTATGAAACCGAACCATGTAAGTTCAATATGTTGTAATTATGAAGTTTTGCTATTGTAAGCACTTGTGTATGGAATCGATGCTTGATTTTGTAATGGGGTGTGTATACTGCATTTCTGGGAAGTATACATATCTCGAGGCTTGGTTTATTTGATTTGTGATGCTAGGGTCAATGGAAGGCTAAACATTACAAGTTGAATAAATCGGGGTCCTCACAACTATCTATTGCGTGCATAAGGATCTAGGGGCTACTAGGGTCATACCAAAAGCGAGGGGGTCTGGAGATGGTCAGAGTTGGCTGGACGACGGTGAGTCGAGGCGGCGAGGTCGGTCATATGTGGCGAAGAGGTTCGACCGAGGAAAAGGATCGACCAGTGGTCAGACAAGCCTGGTGATGGTCCTGTGATGCTCCAGGCACGAATAATCAGCTTGGGGTGTAGTGGAGCTCCGGCTACGACTGGAGTGGCGGTTCTGGTCGGAGACGAGGACGAAGGGCCAATTCGGCAAATCCTATGAATAGAGTATGAGAACGAGTGAGGGGATAGCATCAGTGGTCGCTGGAACACGAAATGACATGGTAAGGGTGATACAAAACCCTTCACAGCAACGAGGTCGAAGGTGGCAGCGCACAGCCGAATTTGGGCTCACGCTCCTTGAGCTCTACAGCTCTATTCAGTGGAGGAGATGAGAAAACAAGGTGTGCACTGGCTTGGAAAAGATGAGACGAAGCTCGGGGTGGCCTTTATATAGGCAGAGGGGCGGAGATCAACGAGGAAGAGCTCAGGCAGGTCAAAGGAGCTCTCGGGGTTTTTGGTGGTCGTACGGACAGGAGCGAGATGCGACCAGGGCAGGGATGGGCGCAGCTTGATGGCGAGGTGACGGGACAAGTGTGGTTAGTTGCCTAAGAGGAGAAGATCGTCATGAAGCAAATTGAGGCAGAAGTTTCTAGTGCACACATTGCACTTAGATTTTTTTTATAGCCACTTGCAGTTTGTGGTTGTGATGGAACATTGAATTATTGTATCCTTTGAATAATGGTTGTATGGTCTAGAAGAACAAAAGCATTAAATTGATGAGTACTGCAAGGCTTATTTTCCCTGTATTTATAATAGCATGTTATGTTCTGGTATTTGAAGTATCAGAACGCGTGTGGCGCCCTATGGAGGAAGTGTGCTTAGCAGATAGTGACACAACAAATACTATCTTGAGAGAGACAAAAAAAAATTTAGTCGATCAGCAAGAATGCTAGTAGTCTTACGACAATTGCTGGTAGCGATACTTGTATAATAGACTCAGGAAGAGCCATAATTATACTCCCGATGGGCACAACTTTGGTTATTGAAGAAGCCTTGTTGTACCCAGAATCGACTAGAACTATCCTCAGTTTTAAGGATATCCGCGCTAACGGTTTCCACATAAAGACTGAAGAAGAGTATGGTAATGAATACCTGCTCATTACAAAATGTGAAGAAAGTAAAAAAAAAAGGTATTAGAACGACTTCCTTCATATAAAACTGGGCTATACTACACTAATATTAAGGCACCTCACTTATATCATCACGAAACCACTTTTAGAAGCTCTGCCCTTTTCTGTCTCTAGCATGATAGATTAGGCCACCCTGGTATTAGAATGATGAGAAATATAATTAACAATTCTCAGGGACATAATATCAATGCAAAGAATTTCCTGAATCAAAAAGATTTTATGTACCCTGCATGTGCTACTGGAAAATTAATTACTAGACCTTCTGCTCTGGAGTAAAGGATGAAATCTCTGCATTCTTGGGTCGTATCCAGGGTGACATTTGCGGTCCTATACAGCCCATGTCATGGCCATTTAGGTACTTTATGGTGCTCATCGATGCTTCCTCGAAATGGTCGCATGTATGTTTATTGTCTACAAGAAACCATGCTTTTGCAAAGCTGATATCGTAGATAATTAAAATTAAGAATAATTTCTCTGGTCATCATGTGAAGTTCATCATAATGGACAACACCAGAGAATTTACTTCGAAGGCATTTGATGATTATTGTATGGCAATGGGAATTACCGTTGACCATTCCGTACCGCATGTCCATACCTAGAATGGACTAGTAGGGGCATTAATTAAAAGAATTAAATTTATTGTCCAACCACTTTTGCAGAATTATAATTTATCAACTACATATTGGAGACACGCAGTCCTGCATGCAGCAACTCTCATCAATTTTACACCGTCGGTATATAACATCCATTCACCTATGCGACTAGCGCAAGAGTCGGCACTGTAAACATATTAGCAAGGTACAGTGCAGAACCTACCAAAGGCATTGGTAGAGAATGAAGGATATCTTCCGATACCTCTAAGAAAGAAAAAACCTTGGATTGTTCTATAGAAAGAACCAAGACCTGTCTATGAATGGCTATGCAGATGCCGGGTACCTATCGGACCCGCATATAGCTAAGTCGCAAACATGTTATATATTCATATGTAGTGAAACTGCAATTCCATGCAAATAGTCTTAGCAATGTTTTGTATCGACTTTCACGAACCACTCAAAAATAATATCAATGTACGACGACTCACGAGAATGTGTTTGGCTTCGGTGGGTGATTCACTACATTCAACAGTCGTGTGGATTGAATACCGTATACACGTAACATCCTAATTTTTTTAAGTCTTTTTGAAAATTTCAAAATAAAAAGAACCATTTGGTTTTGATGAGAATTCAAAGCTTAATTTGAGATTTTACAAGAACTTTAAATAATTAAATCAAACTCCAACTAAATTAGTTCGGTTTCTCTTGGAAGATTGTGGGAGTTCACTTTTTCTTTGTTCAATTGTGCTCTCTGGACGACCTCTTTGTTTAGACCTTCTCAGGTTTGGACCTCCTCGTCATCCAGACCTCCTCCTGTTTAGATCTTAACCATTAAGACCTCCCCTGTGAGATCTTATCCATCGAGACCTCCCCTTGTTTAGATCTTGACCGTTAAGACCTCCCCTGTGAGATCTTGGCCGTCGAGACCTCCTCTTGTTTAGATCTTGGCCGTTAAGACCTCCCCTCTGAGATCTTAGCTGTCGAGACCTCCCCTTGTTTACATCTTGACCGTTAAGACCTCCCCTTCGGATATCCCAACCGTCAGAACCTCCTCAGTCCTTTGGACCTCCTCCTCCACCTCTGGTCTTTTTGCAAAGGCCACCCTGGTGGGACAGGACCTCCCCCACCTGAGCTCGGACAGCTCGCTTTGTCAGATCTAGCCACTTTATCCTTTTGTGCTGAAAGTCTTGTAAGCATTTAATGCCGCTACAGCACATTTAATGTTGTCTGCAACACATTAAAATGTTGTCACCTCCTGTGTACCTCTTTTTCCCTTTTTTCCCATCTTTGACCTACTCTTGTCCTCTCTTCCACCCATCTTTGAACACGTGTGCCCTTGAATTCCCCACAGCCCACACCTCATAGGCTTCAACAGCACATCATTTTTTCCTTCTTCCTCATTTGCAACTTCCTAACTCTCTCAACTAGCTCTCTGGTCCTCTTTCGACCAGTTCTTTAAGAACTTCTCCCCAAGCTCTGGACCTCTTCCAACCTTCCAAGTTCTTGTGTTGGTTTTCATAGGTTTTCTTTGAAGTTCCTTTGGCCTTTACTTGAGCTTGTTTTTGAGTTGGCTTTTGTTCTCGTGTAGATTGCGAAGGCGCCGTGAAGCCCGAGTACCATGAAGAAGAAGATCCCTAGGCCTTCGAGCAAGGCAAGTCATACCCTTGATCATTTTGCACCCGTTATTTCAATCTATGTATTTCTATTTCAAGCTAAGTAATGCATGCATATTTTACTTAATATTTGAATACCTCCTTTTACTCTCATAGTTAGACCTAACTCCTTTTGTATGGCCAATGTTGATATTACCATTGATCTGTTGTCACCTAAATGAAAACCTGGTTGACACTTTAATGTGACCAGGACCTCTTAGAAAATAATGCTTAGTTATGCATAGACCAAAATCTTGTTTGGGAAGTTTTTCAACCAAAGACCGAATGTTTTACCTCAAACGTTTTAACCATGGCATTGGGATGTCATGGAAACTTGTTCTTGTTTCAAACCTAAATGTTAGAAAATGGTTTGGATGTGGGCGAACCTGGTTGATTGGTTGGTACACGGGGAGTGCACGGGATCGTGTGATCCAATGCCCTAGGGTTGAGGTTGTCACCCATGTCAATTAAGGACCGGTCTTTGAGCGTTACTTTGTTATGCCTATAATGGGTTGTGCCAAATCGTGCAACCACAAGTCTTGTATGGGTAGGACCTAGCCAAATAATTTACGATCTCTCACCATGGTTGTCCTTTTTGGATGTGTGGGTGGTCCTTCACAGCCTGTCTTTTATGACTGTTTTATTCCCACCTGGAGCAAGAGGGGATCTGAACCCTGCGGGTGGTTAGCCCAAAGGGGGTGAAACCTTAGCAAGAGGGACTGTGGTGAGAAGGAGCACTGTAAAGGTTTTGTGATAACTAGTTAGTCGCACACCTTCGGAAGTGTGTGAGAGGATAGTATAATTTGGTTATCTCTTGTGGGGAAAGCTGTACACCTCTACAGAGTGAAAATCTATTCGAATAGCCGTGTCCACGGTCATGGACATACTAGCAAAGCTCTCTCTAAGTTAGTCCCTGGTTTTAGTTTTAAAATGCATTTGAAAACTGACCTCTGGATTTCTATCTAGGGTGTTTTGGGCGGGGAACCCTTGGCGGTTAGCCAGGTGTTAGGAGGTTATCCTACACCCTCAACAATGTTCTCAATAAATCAAAAACCCTGTTGTAAAATGAGTTTTATGTATAGTGTAACCAGCCTTACAACTTACTTACTTGTATTTAAATGCAATCTGGCTCTATGCAAATTAACCCTATAAGCTCTCTTTTGTATATCCATTATGCATGTCATTCTGTTAATTGACCGGTGTGACTTACGAGCACTGTAGTTGTGCTCATTCTTACTTGAAATAATCTTTTGAGCAGGTGGTGAAGTTTATGTTGAAGATCCAGAGGCTCTAGACGATTAGGCCGCGCCCTCCAACCAATTGCCTGTGGTGTATTGGATGGACTTGTCTTTTTTTCGCTTTGTAAAATGCTCTTTTGTCGTCTTTGTAAGCCACCCTTTGTAATCAACTCTTTGTTATTAATTAATTCTCATTGATGTATGATTATCACATGGTGTGCTGTGTGGACTAGCTGTTGATCCTTGGGACTAGTTTGGAACACAGGTGACATAGGGCTTTTCCAAGCCCCACGACCTCCCCCTGGACTGGTCGTGGGATTTGAGGAGGTCCTAGTTCTCACGACCTCCTCGGGTCAGGTCTTTGGACCTCCAGGTGGTCCTGCTGGACCTCCTGGGTAGTCCTAGAGATCCTCTCGATGTGGTCTTGTTGGACCTCCTGGGAGGTCCTGGTGGACTTTTCAGGAGCTCTAGGAGGTCCTCTCGGGTGACCCTCGGGTCGGGGTCGTGACAAGTGGTATCAAAGCATCTTGGCTGTAGGTCGTAACCTAATAGAATGGCCATAGCAGAATTTGAAAACCTTGTTTACACAATAAGAAAAGTAAATTGCTCTCTTCTTATCTGGCTCGTCCCTCTAATTTTATCCCCTCCTTAGTGTTTTTCTTATTCTCTGCCTTCTTCACTGTTTTATAAAGGTATTTGGATCCTCTTTCCCCTGAAATATCTATAGGAGGTCGTTAGCCTCAGTGTTTTAAGTCTCTCTTTTGTTAGGACCTCCCTGGGTGTGATCATGAGTGGTAGTCCTTTTTGCAAAGACCACCCCTTTTTGGTTCTTTTTGCAAAGACCACCTCTTGTGACCACGACCTTATTTCTTGTAGCTCTGAGGGCAGTAAGTCCCGAGTAGAACGATAATTAGTTATGATTTTTGTTGAAGGAATTCTTTCTTTTGGTTGTTTTGCCTGCTCCCCTTAGTTTCTTCTTTCCTTTTCTCAGCCACTGGAGCTCGGTCAAGATGGTGACCACTCGACATGGTAGTGGCAGCTCAAGCAACTGTAACAGACAAGTGGAAGAAGAGCCTGAGAATTTAGCCGAACGGAGCAATTATAATAGAGGAGCTAAGGGCGTGCAGCAGAACCCAACTCCACCGCCACCACCTCCTCCAACTGAAGCTCCCAGCTGGTCTCAGATGATGGCAAATCAAGCTCAGCTAATAAATCTGCTTTCTCAATCTATTGCCAACACTCAGCCATTGCAAGTAACCGCAGCAGCTCATCTCCCTGTGTTTGTTCCACCTCCTCCAAGGGCTAATATTGCCGAGTTTATGAGGATGAGACCTCCACTTTTCTAGCGTGTGCACAGCCTTTGGAAGGCGATGATTGACTCGGGCGATAAGTAGAAAACTGGATATCATCCAGTGTTCTGATCGTGAGAGGGTGCTCTTTGCCTCTCACTAACTCTCTGGACTGGCCTCAGAATGGTGGGACAACTTCACCCAATCCCACGTTGAACCTCAGACCATCACTTGGAGAGATTTTGAGCAGGTTTTTCGTCATGCCCATATTCCCCAGGGCATGATGACCTTGAAGAAGAAAGAAATAATGACTATGTGCACAAGTTCAATCAGCTCGCTAGATATGCACCTGAAGATGTGGCAACAGATGAGTTCAAGCAAGAGCATTTCTTGGAAGGGCTTAATGATGACCTTGCAGTTCATCTTATCTCCCAAGATTATACAGATTTTCAGCACCTGTAAGTAAAACAATCCGTCAAGAGGGCAAGCATCTAGAAATAGAGAACCGCAAGAAGAGAAAAGCAGCACAACAGACCAGTTCAGGGAATTTTTTGAGGCCCAGGACCTCCCTGTTTCAACCTGGGAGACCTATGACCTCCTCCCCTTCAAGACCTCTTGTTTCAACAAGACGTCCTGGTACCTCCAGTTCACAAATGACCTCTTCAGGAGCATAGTTCCAAAAGAAGCCACCAGTGACCTCCGCAGCTGGGGTCACATGCTTTTATTGCAATGAAATGGGGCATTATGCCAATAAATGCCCAAAGAAGATACAAGCCGCAACTCCAGCTTCAACCCGACCTGGTCAAGGACCTCCTCTTTCTGGCAACAACATTGATGTGAAGCCTTCGGTCCAATATATCAGAGGATGTGTGAACCACATCACTGTTGAAGAGGCTCAAACCGCATCAGATGTGGTTCTTGGTACGTTTCTTGTCAATTCAGTACCAGCAATAGTTCTTTTTTACTCTGGAGCTTCTCATTCTTTTGTTTCAACCAAGTTTGTGGGTGAAAATGGGTTGGCTATGTCTCCTTTAGTAAACCCTATGCTCATTCACTCTCCTGGATTAGAAATGAGGACTAGCTCCTTGTGCCCAAATCTTACCTTGGAAATCTTGGGAGTACCTTTTTCTGCAGACCTAGTGGTCTTGCACTCCCAAGGGTTAGATATAATTCTTGGAATGGATTGGTTAGCCAAAAACCAAGGTCAGATAGATAGTGCCAGAAAGTCAATTGTGCTCACCAATAAGCAAGGAGTCCAAGTAGAGTTCAGTCCCAAGACCTCTTTTAGAGGAGGTCCTAGCCTTGTTTGTTTGAGGAAAGTAAACCTTGAAGACATCCCTGTAGTAAGGGAGTACCCCGTTGTGTTTCCAGATGAACTACCTGGAATGCCTTCAGACAGGGACCTAGAATTTGTCATCAATTTAGTCCCAGGGGCAGCCCCAATCTCCAAAAGGCCTTACAGATTGCCTGTCAATGATCTTGTCGAACTGAAGCAACAAATTGAAGAAATGCAAAGCAAAGGTTTTATTAGGCCGAGCTCTTCACCTTGGGGAGCTCCTTTGATCTTTGTGGCAAAGAAAGATGGCACACAACGTATATGTGTGGACTACAGAGCACTCAATGATGTCACAATCAAAAATAAGTATCCTTTACCTAGAATCGATGACATGTTTGACCAGTTAATGGGAACCGCAGTGTTCTCCAAGATTGATTTGAGATCAGGCTATCATCAGTTGAAAATCCGACAAGAGGACATCCCAAAGACAGCCTTCTCAACTCGTTATGGACTTTATGAATTCACTGTTATGTCCTTTGGGTTAATCAATGCCCCTGCTTACTTTATGAACTTAATGAATAAAGTGTTCATGGAGTACTTAGATAAATGTGTTGTTGTCTTCTTTGATGACATCCTAGTGTACTCCAAGAATGAGGCAGAGCATGGGGAACACCTTAGGATGGTCCTAGACAAGCTCAGAGACCATCAGCTTTATGCTAAATTCAAAAAGTGTGACTTTTGGATGAAAGAGGTCACCTTTTGGGGACATGTTATGTCAGCTGCGGGAATAACAGTTAATCCCAATAAGGTCCAAGATGTGCTAGATTGAAAACCAGCCAAGTCAGTGCCTCAGGTCAGGAGTTTTCTTGGCATGGTAGGGTATTACCGTAGGTTTATTGAAGGATTTTCAAGACTAGCAAGGCCTCTTACTCAGTTGCTTAAAAAGGAAAGTAAGTATGTGTGAACACTAGCTTGTGAAGACAGTTTTCAAAAGCTGAAAAACTGTCTGACCTCTGCCCCACTACTTGTTTTGCTGGATATCCGTAAAGACTTTGAAGTCTTTTGTGATGCATCCCGGCAGGGTCTTGGTTGTGTTCTAATGCAGGAAAGAAAAGTAATGGCTTATGCTTCCCGACAATTGAAGCCAACTATCCCACACATGATTTGGAGTTGGCAGCCGTAGTGCATGCCCTAAAGATCTGACGCCATTACCTTATTGGTAATCGCTGTGAGATCTTTACGGACGACAAAAGCTTGAAGTACATTTTCACTCAACCCGATCTCAATATCAGGCAGAGAAGGTGGTTGGAGCTTATAAAAGATTATGATCTTGGCATACACTACCATCCTGGCAAGGCAAATGTGGTAGCTGATGCCCTTAGTTGAAAAAGCTATTGTCGCCCCTTGTTAGTTCAAGAATATCGGCCCGAGTTATATGAAGAAATGGGGCGTCTAAATCTGGAAATTATCGATCAAGGTTGTGTACATGTTTTGGAGGTTGAACCTGTTGTCCAAAAATAAATCCGAGAGAACCAAGCTGAAGACGAAGACCTCCAAGAGATCAAAGAAAACTTAAAAAGAGGAAAGGCTCCTGGTTTTTCAGAAGATGAACAAGGGATCTTATGGTTCGGCAACAGACTTTGTATGCCGGATCATCAAGAAATAAAACAGCTTGTGCTTAAGGAAGCTCATGGATCCCCATATTCCATTCATCCAGGGAGTACTAAGATGTACCAAGACCTTAAGCGGAAGTATTGGTGGGTTAACATGAAAAAGGAAATAGCGGAGTTTGTAGCACGTTGTGACGTGTGCCAAAGGGTCAAGGCTGAGCATCAAAGGCCAGTAGGTCTACTCCAACCTTTGCCCATACCCGAGTGGAAATAGGAGCAAGTAGGCATGAATTTTATCACTGGTTTGCCTAGGACCCAATCAAGCTATGATTCTATTTGGGTTATTATTGATCGTTTGACCAAAGTGGCCCATTTCACTTCTGTCAAGACCACCTATGCAGGTAGCAAGCTGGCAGAATTATATATGACTCAGATTGTTTGCTTGCATGGAGTGCCCAAGAGCAGCATTGTATCCGATGGAGGTTCCCAGTTTACCTCTAGGTTTTGGGAAAGTCTACATGAAGCTTTGGGAACAAGACTTAATTTCAGCACAGTTTACCATCCCCAAACAGATGGGCAAACAGAGCGTGTGAACCAAGTTCTTGAAGACGTGCTTCGAGCCTGTGCACTTGATTATGGAAAAAGTTGGGGTAAAAACCTCCCCTATGCTGAGTTTTCTTATAACAACAGCTACCAAGCTAGCTTAAAGATGTCTCCATTTGAAGCTTTGTATGAAAGGTGTGTAGAACTCCTCTCCTTTGGGCCTAGGTTGGAGATCATCAGTTCTTTGGGCCCGAAATGATCCAAGATGCTGAAAACAAGGTGAAACTTATAAGAGAACGGTTGAAAACAGCTCAGTCCCGATAAAAGAGCTATGCCGACAACCGAAGAAGAGAGTTGTCTTTTGAAGTTGGAGACCATGTATATCTTAAAGTAACTCCACTCAGAGGAGTTAGAAGATTTCGAGCAAAAGGGAAGCTAGCACCAAGATTTTTCAGACCTTACAAGATCTTGGCAAGGCGTGGTGAAGTTTCTTATCAATTAGAACTGCCAACCTCCTTGTCAGCGATGCACAATGTCTTCCATGTGTCACAAATAAGGAAATGTCTTCGATTTCCAGAAGACCACACCCTCCTAGAGAGCAGTGATCTCCAAGAAGACATCACTTATGTGGAACAGCCAATTAAAATCCTGGATATTGCAGAACGAGTTATCAGGAATATGATCATCCAAACATACAAGGTACAATGGAGTCACCATCCAGAAAGTGAAGCCACTTGGGAGAAAGAAGAAGACCTCAAAATTAATTATCCCTACCTCTTTGCTGACCAAGCTTGAATCTCGGGGTCGAGATTCTCTTAAGGGGGTAGGTTTGTAACATCCTGATTTTTTTGAGGTCTTTTTGAAAATTTCAAAATAAAAAGAACCATTTGGTTTTGATGAGAATTCAAAGCTTAATTTGAGATTTTACAAGAACTTTAAATAATTAAATCAAACTCCAACTAAATTGGTTCGGTTTCTCTTGGAAGATTGTGGGAGTTCTCTTTTTCTTTGTTCAATTGTGCTCTTTGGACGACCTCTTTGTTTAGACCTTCTCAGGTTTGGACCTCCTCGTCGTCCAGACCTCCTCCTGTTTAGATCTTAACCGTTAAAACCTCCCCTGTGAGATCTTAGCCGTCGAGACTTCCCCTTGTTTAGATCTTGATCGTTAAGACCTCCCCTGTGAGATCTTGGCCGTCGAGACCTCCCCTTGTTTAGATCTTGGCCGTTAAGACCTCCCCCGTGAGATCTTAGCCGTCGAGACCTCCCCTTGTTTACATCTTGACCGTTAAGACCTCCCCTTCGGAGATCCCAACCGTTAGGACCTCCTCCACCACCTTTGGTCTTTTTGCAAAGACCACCCTGGTGGGTGTCAGAACCCGGGATTAATATCCCAGATCCTCTGTGCATTTTTGAACTAGTCCCATGATCAGTCGCTAGTTCACACAGTAAACAAATATGGTATCAAATTCATATCGCAACTTTATTAATAATCAACATAGTTTATTACAAAAGAGGCTTACAAGCCAACAATAAAGAACACAGCGAAAGACGAAGAAGAAGTAGTAGAGTCCAGCAATCTGCCACAGGCAATCGACTGGGGTAGCGGTCTAGTCGTCGAGATCCACATCGGTAGCAAAGTCCTTCTCCTCTAAAATTTATTTGCATAAAGCAAGTATGAGCACAACTTCCGTGCTCGCAAGTTACACCCGTCAAGTAACAGAATGACATGCATATATGGATGTAACAAAGGATGGCTTATGGGTTTATTTGCGTAAAGCAGCATTTTCTTTAAATACTTGTACTAAGTTCCAAAGCAATTATTTTATAACTACAAAAAGAAGGTTTTATAAATTCTCAATTTTATAGTGAGATAACGTTCACACAAGAATGGTGAAGGATACCCTCCTATCACAAGGTTTCCTGCCCAAATCCCATTTGGATAAACCCATTTTGAAGAAGTATTTTTTTAAAACAAAACCAAAGTCTAACTTTGAGCAGTTCTGCTAGCATATCCATGACCGCGGACACGGCTATTCGAATAGTTTGACACTCTGCAGAGGTTGTACAGCTTTACCCACAAGACACGACTTCTCTAGTTTGTTTGGTATCCGTCGATACCACCACTCACTACCTTAGGTAAGCAGTCTAGAGCATGTGTCAAGGCCTTTACAATGCGTCATCCTTCCGCAGTCTACCCTCTCTAAGGTTTTGCCACCCCCTTTGGAATGAAAACCACCGGGTTCGGGCCCCCTCTTGAGCCAGGTGGGACAACATAGTCATGAAAGACAACCCACCAAAACAGTTGGATCGATCGCGATGGAACTTTGCAAATTAGTCAGCCAGGTCCTACTCCCCATACTGAGGACATGTGGTGGTACGGTATGGCTTAGCATCATGCACTCGAAGACCGGTCCTTAACTGACTTGGGCAACTTTCCAACAAAACTCATGGGCCTCAACCATACCCGATTGAGCCCGTGCATGAACATGCACCCACCAAACATCCATTATGCCCAAGTCCAAACCCATTTTCATTTTATTTTTCAGGTAAAGGTATTTTATAAACCTTTTATGGTAAAACAATACCATAGATCCAACTTAATTCAAGTTTGAAATATTTGGCTAAAAACTTCCCAAATATAAGATTTGATCTAGGCATTGGCTAAGCATTTAATTATTTTCAATATTATTTTATCTAATGGTGACAAGGAAATGATAATCAATATTTAAATTGGCTATACACAAGGAATTGGAATAACTAAGTATTTAAATAGGAGATTAAAATAACTGGATAAAATTATGCATGCAATAGTAATTTAAAAACAGAATTAAATAAATTTAAAATAATGGGATCGATATGATCAAGGGTATAACTTGCCATGCTTGAGGTGATGTTGTTTTTCTTAACAGATCACTTGATGTTGAGGTGATGTTATTTTCCTTAACAGGTCACCTAGTACTCAAAAGTACTTTCTCCAGGTAGTCCAAGTATACAATCATGATGATCATATAGTCAAAATTAATCCTCTTATGTGCTCTTCAGACGACGTCGAAATCTGACTCTCCGAAGTCATCGAAATCTAATCGCGAAATAAGCCAAATTCAAATAAAATTCAAATAACAAATCAAATGAACTCCAAATTGAAATATTTTGGTTTAGTTAGCTAGATCTTGAATTTAGACAAATTTAGAAATTTGAATGGGCTCAATCGGAGTTCGGATGCAAAAGATATGGGCTTCGGAAGATTGAAATTACATGAAATGATAGTTTTAGGGTTTAAAGAAATTATTGGTCAAATGAACTCAAAATTAAATAATTTTGGTTTAGTTGGCTAGATCTTGATTTTATATGAATTTAGGAATTTGAATCGACGAAATCAGAGTTCGTATGAAGGAGAACGAACCCCGGGAAGTTCTAAATCTAAATAAAACCCTAAAACAAATTTTATTGATTTGCTTGATTTATTTTCCTAAAGGAAAATCAAATTACTGCGCAAGGCTGATGTCAGCGAGGGAATTTCTTTTTCCCGGTCGAATTATTTTCCTAAAGGAAAATATTTTCTTCCTCTGACATGTGGGCCCGCGGTCAATGGACCCGGTCCACGACTGGTCAAAGGTTCGTGGTGAACCCGGTGCATGCTACAGTGGGGACTGCCACGCGTGTGTCGTGGCGGCCACGAGGGTAAAAATAGGTGAGGTGGCGTGCGGTGGCAGTGACATGGCGACGCCACGTCAACTTGTGGCCGGCGGCGCTACGGCGTCGAGCCCGCCGGCGAACGGTGGTGATATGGCCTCCGGCGAAGGTAACAGGAGAACGAGAGGGCTTCACTGAGTCGGGTGCTCGCCTCGAATGCACGGAGACGCGAAGAATTCGCCGGTGGCAAGGTCTAATGGCGGCGGCGGTCTAGGGCGAGGACGCGATGGCGCTCCGGTGGTCTCTGGACGGAGGTGAGGCATGCATGGGGTAGGTGGTGATGCCGCGATGCCGACAGTGATGTTGGAGCGGCCGGGGCGTGGTCATCGGCGGCAGAATCGAAGGTCAAAGCGAAATTGGCCGGCGGCGAAGAAACTCGGAGTTGGGGCGCTAGAGCGAGGGAGGGGAGCGATGGGTGGTGCCGCCGGGTTGAGGGTGGAAAGGGGCACCTCGGGCTCTCTTAAATAGGGCTGGGGCGGGGCCAAGGCGACGAGTCGGGCGCGGAGGTTACGGCGGCGACCGATTCAAGATCCAGTGATTTCGCGCGTGATGGACGGGGCAAACGGCCGGCGAAGGCGCGGCGGGACAAGGGCATTTTAATGCGCACGCGGGCGCGGAGAATGGGGCGGAATTTGGGGAGTTGACGGAGTTCTCGTGCGGCAAAAATGGCGGCTGGTGCGAGCTCTCGCGCGAGGAAGAAGGGCGGGGAGAAGAAGGTGTGAGGCTGTCGGATCTTCATCCGATGGCGCGGAGAAGGCGGCTGGCGTGGGGGCGGTGGTGGCCATTGATTTGAATCCAACGACTCACATCGAGTGGGCCGTTCGGAGGTCCCGGAAGTCACAATGAATCTTGGCCGTTGGATGCCGATGCAACGGTTGAGATACGTGTGGGGTTAAACGCACGGGAGAACGGGATGATGTGGGAGAATGATAGCCGTCTGATGTAAATCGGACGGTGGGGACGAGAGAGAGGAGAGAGGGAGGTGCGGGCGGCGTAGATGGGCCGAGGTGCGGAGAAATAGGGTTGGGCCGAGAGGGTTTCGGCCCAAAGGGGATTTGCTTATTTTTAATTGATTTTCTAATTTAAATAATCCTAGTAATTCTTTTGGGCTTTAGAAAATAGCAAATTAAATCCAAAAATTAAGAGAAAATTCACAGAAATTTTCTTATTTATTTTGGACTTAATTAAAATAGTTCCAACTTATTATTGGCTATTAATTTTGTAAAATAAATTGTTTTGGCTTTAAAATATTTAGGAAAAAGCTTTTAAAAACTTAGAAAATTCTAGAAATTAATTGAAATTTTATTTTTCAGATCCAACCAAATAAAACTTCAAGAACTTCAAATAAATTTTACTTTTGACTTTTTAAAAAAATTCAGAAAATCCAAATAAACAATAACTTTTATTTATTTTATTTTGGTAACAGCACTTTGGGATGTTACAGTGGGACAGGACCTCCCCCACCTGAGCTCGGACAGCTCGCTTTGTTAGATCTAGCCACTTTATCCTTTTGTGCCGAAAGTCTTGTAAGCATTTAATGCCGCTGCAGCACATTTAATGTTGTCTGCAACACAGTAAAATGTTGTCACCTCGTGTGTACCGCTTTTGCCCTTTTGTCCCATCTTTGACCTACTCTTGTCCTCTCTTCCACCCATCTTTGAACACGTGTGCCCTTGAATTCCCCGTAGCCCAGACCTCATAGGCTTGAACAACACATCATTTTTGCCTTCTTCCTCATTTGCAACTTCCTAACTCTCTCAACCAGCTCTCTAGTCCTCTTTCGACCAGTTCTTTAAGAACTTCTCCCCAAGCTCTCGACCTCCTCCAACCTTCCAAGTTCTTGTGTTGGTTTTCGTAGGTTTTCTTTGAAGTTCCATTGGCCTTTACTTGAGCTTGTTTTTGAGTTGGCTTTTGTTCTCGTGTAGATTGCGAAGGCGCCATGGAGCCCGAGTACCTTGAAGAAAAAGATCCCCAGGCCTTCGAGCAAGGCAAGTCATACCCTTGATCATTTTGCACTCATTATTTTAATCTATGTATTTCTATTGCAAGCTAAGTAATGCATGCATATTTTACTTAATATTTGAATACCTGCTTTTACTCTCATAGTTGGACCTAACTCCTTTTGTATGGCCAATGTTGATATTATCATTGATCTGTTGTCACCTAGATGAAAACCTGGTTGAAACTTTAATGTGACCAGGACCTCTTAGAAAATAATGCTTAGTTATGCGTAGACCAAAATCTTGTTTGGGAAGTTTTTCAACCAAAGACCGAATGTTTTACCACAAACGTTTTAACCATGGCATTGGAATGTCATGGAAACTTGTTCTTGTTTCAAACCTAAATGTTAGAAAATGGTTTGGATGTGGGCGAACCTGGTTGATTGGTTGGTGCACGGGGAGTGCACGGGGATCGTGTGATCCAATGCCCCAGGGTTGAGGTTGTCGCCCATGTCAATTAAGGACCGGTCTTTGAGCGTTACTTTGCTATGCCTATAATGGACTGTGCCAAATCGTGCAACCACAAGTCTTGTATGGGCAGGACCTGACCAAATAATTTGCAATCTCTCATCATGGTTGTCCTTTTTGGATGTGTGGGTGGTCCTTCGTGGCCTGTCTTTTATGACTGTTTTATTCCCACCTGGCGCAAGAGGGGGCCTGAACCCTACAGGTGGTTAGCCCAAAGGGGGTGAAACCTTAACGAGACGGACTGTGGTGAGAAGGAGCATTGTAAAGGTCTTGTGATAACTAGTTAGTCGCAAACCTTCGGAAGTGTGTGAGAGGACAGTATAATTTGGTTATCTCTTGTAGGGAAAGCTGTACACCTCTGTAGAGTGAAAATCTATTTGAATAGTCGTGTCCACGGTCATGGACATGATGACAAAGCTCTCTCTAAGTTAGTCTCTTTTTTAGTTTTCAAATGGATTTGAAAACTATCCTCTGGATTTCTATCCAGGGTGTTTTGGGCAGGGAGCCCTTAGCGGTTAGCCAGGTGTTAGGAGGTTATCCTACAACCTCAACAATGTGCTCAATAAATCAAAAACCCTGTTGTAAAATGAGTTTTATGTATAGTGTAACCAGCGTTACAACTTACTTGTATTTAAATGCAATCTGGCTCTATGCAAATTAACCCTATAAGCTCTCCTTTGTGTATCCATTATGCATGTCATTCTGTTAATTGACGGGTGTGACTTGCGAGCACGGTAATTGTTCTCATTCTTGCTTGAAATAATCTTTTGAGCAGGTGATGAAGTTTATGTTGAAGATCCGGAGGCTCTGGACGATTAGGCTGCGCCCTCCAACCAATTGTCTGTGGTGTATTGGATGGACTTGTCTTTTGTTCCGCTTTGTAAAATGCTCTTTTGTCGGCTTTGTAAGCCACCCTTTGTAATCAACTCTTTGTTATTAATTAAGTCTCGTTGATGTATGATTATCACTTGTTGTGCTGTGTGGACTAGCTGTTGATCCTTGGGACTAGTTCGGAACACAGGTGACATAGGGCTTTTCCAAGCCCCACGACCTCCCCCTGGACTGGTCGTGGGATTTGGGGAGGTCCTAGTTCTCACGACCTCCTCGGGTCAGGTCTCTGGACCTCCAGGTGGTCCTGCTGGACCTCCTGGGTGGTCCTAGAGATCCTCTCGATGTGGTCTTGTTGGACCTCCTGGGAGGTCCTTGTGGACTTTTTAGGAGCTCTAGGAGGTCCTCTCCAGTGACCCTCGGGTCGGGGTTGTGACAATAAACCCCCACTATTATCCATGAAGATAATGCAGCTTGTGTTGCATAAGTATAGATGTGTTGTGTGAAGAGTCGTCTCACAAAGCATATTAACCCCAAGTTGTTCTATGCTCATGAATTGCAAAAGATGAATGAAATTAAAGTACTACATACCAAGTCATATGAAAATCTTATAGATTTATTCACTAAGTCACTTTCAGCATCTAGCTTTGCAATGTGCATACATAGAATTGGAATGATGAGACTTAGAAAAGTGCAAAATTCAGGGGGAAAATCTTTATGAACTCAATAGTGAAACTTGATTATGAAGATCAAGTACCCAAAGAATAAATCTTGGAGATTAAATGAAATTAGGTGGATTGTACTCTTTTTCCCTTGATGAGTTTTCCTGAAGTTTCTCAGCTAAAGTTTCTAACGAGGCAATTCGTGCAGTACAGCAGAACGTGTATCATGTACTCTTTCTCTAAAAATTTTCCTAGTAGATTTTTGTGGAGTTTTGACGAGATATGAACATAACGGATGAGTGCCCAAGGGGGAGTGTTAGGAAACCCTGGGCCCAGACCTTGCAGACCTAGCCCATGATGGGCTCCTCATCCACCCTGAAGACTATATAAAGGAGGAGACCCCCCAACCATTGTATTACCGTTTACAGAAGAGCAATAAAGAGAAGCAAGAAGTCCCCTCATATCTGGCCAAGCCGGAAGGAGGCCAATCCCACCGGGAATTAATTATAGTAATGAGGGGGTTCCATTACGAGATTGAGAAAAGATTAACCGTGCAAGGGTAGCATGTATCTGTATTGAGTCTTTGATCTTGTATCGTCAACGACAATGGCGTGTATCGGACATGATCTTATTATTTGCTTATATGGTTGTTTTTACTTTGCAAGGGACCGTTATTGTCTTTCATGATCGAAAGTGTGTTCCAAGTCGCAACCTAGTGTACATGAATATAAGGTATTATTTGTTTCCACCATCATCTCCAAATCTAGCGGCGTACATATGGCGATTGTTGTATCGTCTTCCTTGATTGATAGTGTTCAACAAGGAAGAGTGAATACTTTTGTATTAAGCAAGACTTACTTCAAATGCTATTAGCTACATGATTGGCAATGTCAAAAGAATGGCAATCCTACCATGTTTTGTTGCTCAAAGCCACTTTTATATTTGCAATATGAATAGTAATTTGCAAACATTGTCGAAAAGCAAATTGTACATAAACAATAATAACCAAATACGCTGACATGGTCACTGGAAATGGACCAACAATGGCAAATCAGCGCAAAGACAGCATACAATACAATGGCCAATTTGCGGTATCTTTCTGCGGTTTAAACGACCAGATTGTAGCGAAGGTAGAAAATAAGTGCAAATTCTTTGTTTGGTTGCTTGTACAAAATAAACTCAACACAATGAGATATAACCTACTCCTTCGTTCTTTTTATTTGACACGATTGACTTTTCACGGTCAAATTTCTAAAGTTTATTTGCCAATAAGTTTAAAACTATCTAGATTGGTTATATAAAAATTATATCATTAGAATTGTTGTTCAAAATACTTTCATAATATTATAATTTTATCAGTATATCTCAATGTAAAAGTAATAAAAATTATGGTCAAAATCACATCTCAAGATCGTGAAGTCAAGCGTGTTAAGTAAAAAGAACAAAGGAGTAGCAAACAAAGCATGCCTTACAATCCAGCGTGTGCATTTTTGACCAAGCACTGAGGCAGTGCGCACATCCGCTATCTTGTGTTTATGCAAAGGAGGTTTGGGAAGTATGGTGACTTGATGCGCTTCCAGCGTCTTGAGGCCTACAAATCTAAGTGATGCAAACTTTGGTTGAAGGAATTGAAGGATTCAGAAAGAAATTGAATGTTATCATCATCTGTGTGTTGGAACTTATGGAAAGAGAAAGCAGACGAACCTTCTAGTGTGTCTATCTTCACCGCAAATGGTGGTTAATCACTACTAATAAAAGAAGGATTTACCCCACTGTGGAAAATCATCCCACCCTCCATCCTTTGTGAATTATGAGCGCTTCCATGCTCCTACTTCTTCCGCAACCACGAAACCACCTTCGCCCCACTTCACATGCACATACAAAATTCATCGCCGCCCACTCTTTCCCATCTCGCGCCCTATCCCCTCACGATGTGACACACTCGATAGCGGAGAGGGAGGCGGTGTATGATAAGGTGGCCGGGGCGGGAGAAGGCACCGAAGGAACGGAGGAGAGGAGGCGGTGGCACCTTGGAGGAGAAGCGGCGGCTGGGAAGGAAGGAGGCGCCACGCCGCACGAGGAAGAGGCGAGCAATTTGTCCTTCTCTCGCGGTGTCGTCTCGAGTTCACCACATTGCGTCCTCTTCATCCTAATCCCCAATTGTGTTGTTTGCTGATATGTTTCCTATACACAATGAGTTAATATTTCATTTATATGTGTGTGAAAGAAAATTAATATTTATTATGCGATTTAGTATCCCGTCTGCTCATATGTATCACTCTGTTTTAGTGGTCCATTGCAACGCACCGACACCCTACTAGTCTAATAAAACAAGAAGTTGCCATCAGAGAGATCACATCAAACCTCCCCTAAATCTTACTTTGGGTCTTCGTTGCCCCTGTCGCTGCGTTTTGTGTTAGTCGGTTCTCTTTATTTTGGTTTTGTATTAGCAACTGGGGCCTCCTGGAGTTTTTGTTCCAGTCGGACCTCTAGGTTATAAACCTTGTTTCTCTTCTTAATTGATCGGTAGCGTTCCTGCCACAGCTTCAGAAAAAACAACAACAATGAGTAACATAATAATAAAAATAACATGGCGAGTGCAGGTCTCCATACCTACACTAGTAAGATGACGATCACCGTCGAGTTTTCCCCAAATGATCACCATTTGCCCAAAGTTCATTTCTAAAACATTTTCTAAAACCAGATACAACAAAGTGTGGTATTTCCTTGTAATGTCCTTAACCGGGAGCATAACTAATCGAATAGATTGATATCGCACTCTAACGAGCATGTGTAGCTTTAACCACAAGATATAGCCGACTCCTTCTGTCAAACCAAAGAACACTTAGCATGATATAGTGCAATTGAGTGGTTATAATAGGGTTTTTCCAATGCATCATCTGAACATCATCTTGCCCGCACCTTACCTAAAAATAAAATTGGAGCGTCACACCTCTTTACCTATCATCTACAACCATGCGGGACAAATGTTGATAGCTTAGCAAATTACTTAGCCAGCTCCTACCCATAAGGACATGTGGTTACGTGAGACGTGCTCAAATTAACGGCACTTGAGCTCGGTCCTTAATTGACTCAAGCGACAACAAACTCGTCTCACACCAATATACCACTTGCCCAAATCAAAATCATTTTTGTTTTTGTTTTCACAAGTATCCCCAAGTATATTTTGAGCACCAGTGGCGGGTGCCTTTGTTTGGTTAGCTTGGTACTAGTTGATAGTAATAGTTTGTATAGTGCTTTAGGATTGATGATTGCATTGCGGTTGCCGAGTTAGCTGATTATTGTGGTCTTAGGTCCTATTTGGTATAGCTCTAACTTCTAACTTCTTAGTTAGAGTAGGTAGAGTTGTGCCAAACGGGCTAACTCCATAAAATTTTTAGAGTTAGAACAAACTGAAGTGGAGCAACCTTTAGTACAAATTTTAAGAGTAAGTGAAACCTTTACTCTAAGTAGGAAGCTACGAACCAACAATAAAAAATACTCTTTAAAGTTGAAAAAAATTACTTGCAAAATATCAATCAACTACCCTACCCTACCTCCGCAACCCCCACATTTCCACCCTTTCGCACTCTCTTGCAGCCCCCTCACTCTGCAGAAATCCGCAGAGGCGGCGGCTCCCAAGTCCCAGCGGCTCTTCCTCCCCGGCGGCGACTCTTCCTCCCCAACAACCTCTTCTTCCCCGGCCCAGTCCTCCACGAGCTCTTCTTCCACAGCCTGGCCTCGGCATTTTCTACCCCAGCCTCGGTGTCCCTAGCGTCCTCGTCCTCCCCCCTAGCGCACACAGCTTCTTCCCCGGCGAGGTCAGTGCCCATGTCATCTTCAATTCCTGTTATTAGTTTTGAGCTCTTGCTAATTCATCAGTGGTGGCAGTGGATGCATATTTATGTGAAGAGTTATACAGTGAGCAAAAAATAAGTTATGCAAAAGTGCAAACAAATCTGATTCATTCAATTCTCTCTGTTTATGATCTATATTTTTATCCTGGAACCTATATTTTCAATCCGGATGGCCCGGATCCCATGAGGTCCCAACCAACTCCACCAAATGGACTTTCGATCCTGATTTTCTGTTTCAGATCCAATGCTCTATGGCCTTGCATCTGTGAAAATGCTTTCTGTAAATATCGATCAGGTGATATTGGCCATATCAGGAGAGTTCCCTTGTCCAACTATTGAAGACAATAGACTCATGTTTTCTTCTTGAAAGAGGAAAAATATTGTTTCCTTTTCATGTTTTACATAAAGCTATTTCATTCAAGTAAAAAAGGAAGCTGACTAATGTTTATCATTTTTGTTCTCCTTTTGTAGATATATGTTGTATCTATAACCATACGTATTGTGGTAAGATTGTGTTGTGATCTGTTTTATGCAATGTTGGCCTTGGGTAGTTTGCTAGACACCTCGCTTGAGAGCTTATTTTGCTTGGATCTTGGTGTAGCTCATTGTTTGATTTTGTTCATCTATACATGTGTAGGTCAGTCTTGACTATTGCATGGTGTTTGTGATCTTGGCATGATGTGGGAGTTCTATATGAATGTGCCCAAAGAGTATTAGGATGATATGGAGTGATCCACCGTGAAGAGGATAGGGCTGGAGTTCGATTTGTCAAAAGAGCACTACCATGTTAAGGTTTACACGTCTAATTGTAATTTGAGAATTATCCTTGTTTTTTTGGTTCAGATGAGTGAAAGATTTCGGGGCTTGTACATGCATGATAGGTGTTTGACAAGCATCAAAGTGATTCTACATTATCATGCAGGAAGATGGGAAGTTTGCAATCCATAAGGTGTGCTTATCATTCTATCCTTAGCTTCTAGTTTTGTTTTATAAAAGGTTTGTATCTTAGATGCACCGTGCAAGTGAGGCGTTCACTCGAGCACAAGGATGGGGGCGTTGTTTGACGCACGACAAGCTAACTCTACTTTCTGATGGGGGAGGAAAATTTGTGGAAAGAAGAGGAAGGAGGCTCGCTATTGTGCATCGGATGTTGAACTTCTTGTTCTAAATGTTTTTGTAATAGTTGTAGAGTTTGAATGGATTAGTTGCTCTTGGATGTTCTTTTCTTTTATTTCATTGTTGTCATTTTATGTAGTTGTTTTCGGACTTGGAACAGTAGCTTTGATTAATAAAAATGAGGGGAATTGTGAACGACGTCTCCTACCTCCTTGCCTCTTATGAACTTTTGTTATGATACTCATTGTTTTTTTAGAGAAGACACTCATTGAATTATAACTTTGGTTATGAACTTTGTATGTTCATATATGTTGTATTTATTTTTTTCAAGTAAAAAAATTCAAATGTAGGCAAAAAAGATGACACAATAGTGAAAACACGGCCAAAAAATATAAAAAAAATAAAAGCATAACATAACTAAAATCAACTTATTAAAATATTATAAGTTAAGTAATAAAAAAATATTACAAGTCACAAAATAAGGGTAGTGCGGTCTTTTTACAATAATCCTTCTCATTTCTAGAGCTGGAGCCAATTTTTTAATCAAACACCTTCTCAAACTGCTCTAATTTTTCATAGTAGTGGATCCAAGATTAAAGCTGGTGTTGAAGTTGTAAAAACTTAGAGTAGAGCCATACCAAACAGGCCCTTATTCTTCTGTTTATTTGTTGTAAGCTTATTTAGTTGGCCTGAAGCAATCCATTGCTACTGCTTCCTCCTCCTCTTTTTTTTTGACAAGGGTGAAACCCAGCTTCTATAGAAAGCAAATAAAGGTTCTTATACGAAATAACAAGTGACAACACGCTGGGAGCGCCAGCTTACAAAGCAAGAACAAAGCAACATTAGCGTCAACCAAACTAGCCAATACAGACAAGGAATTAGGCGGTTACTACCGAACAAAAGAGTTTGGCCCAGTCTTTAAGATTCACCAAAAAGCAATCCGGTTTACTTTGTTCAACCCCTTTGATGAGGACTCGCCAATGATGCAAACAAGACAGAAATTTAAAAATCACTTACATAGATTGCCTAGGAAAATTCTTCTCAATCACCATTCTGTTCATAAATTTCCAGAGGTTCCAAGCAAATGCTGCAAAACTAAACAAAGCAACATTATAGTCATTAGCCCCCTTCCTATCTAATCAATTAAGCTGGAAATCATCTAATGATTTGGAGATTCTCTCCCAACTTAACACCTCTTTCACACAAAACCAAATAAATTTTGCTAAAACATAAGAGAACAAAATATGATCAATGCTTTCTTCGTTGCCACAAAGAATACACTTCTCACTCCCCTTCCACCCCTTTTTTCAGTTGATCAGCTATTTGAAGTTTTGAACCCTGTTAAGGTAGCTTTGCCACATGAAAATCTTGACTTTTAAAGGAATCTTATTTTTCCACAATTTTTGTAATTTCCTACAAATAACTCCCCCCAAAAACCAACTGCCTGTATAGAGACTTGACTGAAAACAAACCTGATTTCTCAAGACACCAGATAGCTTTGTCCACATCCCCATTCAAATCAATATCCATTATATAGTTTTTCAAAATATTCCATTGAATTATCTCCTCTTCACCAAAATTTTTGAGGAAATTGATCTTCCACACACTCTCAGAAAAAAAACAATTAGCAACACTAATAGCAGGGGATCGACAAATCTTAAAAAGTTTGTCATATTGAACCTTCAAAGGGCAATTACCAATTCAAACATCTCCCTAAAAAGGCATATTGCAACCGTTCCCAATCTGAAATCTAGCACCCCTGTAAAACAAATATTTCACTCTTTGCAGACTTTTCCAAAATTGAGACCCTTTCAATGGATGAGAATCTCTAAAACAACCCCCAGGGAAGTACTTGGCCTTAATAATTCTGAACCAAAGCTCATTAGTAGCTGCATATATTTTCCAAATCCATTTAGTCAATAGACAATCATTCATAAATCTTGTGTTTATAGCCCCTAAGCCCCCAAAATCTTTAGGTCTACACACAGCTCCCCAATGCACCATATGATACTTAAATTTGTCACTAGACCCTCTCCAGAAAAATCTAGATCTAATAGAATCTATTTTTTATGAATTTCCTCATTAAACCGATAAAAACCCATAGTGTAAATAGGAAGGCTGCTCAAGTAACTATTCACCAACACTAACCTTCCACCAGAAGATAACAGATTATTCTTCCAGTTATTCAACCTTTTTCTCAATTTGGTAATAACATTCTCAACTGCTTTCTCCCCCACATATCTGTCCCTAATCAAGATGCCTAAGTAAGTAAGAGGAAAATGAGTCGATTTACAATTAAAGATGTCTGCCACTTTAGAAGCCTCGCACTATTCACCCCAACACAAAAACTTCGCTCTTGTGATAGCTGATTTTCAAACCAGACATCCATTCAAAGCAATAAAGCAGAAATTTAAGGTTAAGAAGGAACTCTGTAACACCCTGGCTATTCGGAAGCCAAGATGTCACCTAAAACATCTAACATACATCCATAATGCGGAAGAATTTGAATAAAAACAACTAATGATAGTATCAAAACAACCAAGACATGATGAAGGTATCCTTCCTTCACCATCTAATCTATTTATTTCAGTTCATTGATAATGAAAGTTCACACGCAGTAATAATTCGACATCAATGTGGAGAAGGTATCCTTCCTTCACCACTTATAAATTTATTATTACAGTTCATCATTTACGAATGTGAGATAGAACTAAATTTAATCTTGAACATGAATTGGATGATGTGAACAAGTAGTGCGTGTCTACTCCCTCCCAAGTGAGCCAACATCAGGGGTTACCTAAAATAAACAAACAACGCAAGAGTGAGTCCACGACTCAGCAAGTACAGTAAAAGGGACATAACACACATATGAACAAGTCATCATCATAAGAGAATATGAGCATACATCGAATGAAAACTTAGGAATGCATGGCATGAATGAAAGTACTCAAGGATGGACTGCACACATGCTTATACCTAAGTATAGCGAGTGACACACCGTCGGTGTTCACTTAAGCCCGCACCTTAACAAAGTGCGGGGATCCAAGTCCTATATGAAGAACGTTTCATATAGGTGTCCAAAGCTGCCCATCTTGGAATTGATGGGTCTTACGTGCCCATACCGGAATTGATGGGTCTTTCAATCCACTCCCATGGACTCGGACATGACAATGTCCAAACACGCCACATTGGAATGGTGGGACTTCAGTCCACTCCGTGGACATAGCATGAATAAAAGGATGCATGATATGAACATAAACAATGCTAATATCATCTTTCGGCATTTACTACACATATTGATAGAACATAACCAATTCAGCATTTCGGTATCACAAGATGTCACATCATATTCATGTAAACATTCACAATCACAACATTTAAAACCAACAAAGTACTTGCCTTCGCGTTGCGTGCGCAAGTTAGCGCACAACGATGGCGCTCCCAAACCCGTAGGCTCGCGGCCTAAACAATTAAATAACGAAATAAGAACAACATAGAGCCCATCATGAATTAATATTCTACACTACCCTCTTGCACACCCAAGACATAGTCATAACCCGAATCTAAAATTCCAGCAGTAACATGGAATCCCATCAGGACAGCAGCACGGTAAAGACCAAAATTAATGATCTGGGACTCCAAAAGAGATGAGCCCAAATCCTACACGAGCTTAACAAATATATCTACAACTTTGTAGTTGTGAGATAACCCAATTCGGCCAAACTAAATTGCTAATCATCAAACGAAATAGCGAGAACAGAATCTGTGAGCAATTAGAACAGCAGAACTAAAACGTCCATAACTTTTAAACTACAACTCCGAATTGAGTGTTCTTTAACGATATGAAAAGGTTATGAAATTACCTACAATAACCTAGTTGGCACGACATTCCAATTTTGCCTTTAACAAAAAGTGGCACACGGGTCAAAACTAAAGATAGAAACTGACATACAATCTGGACAGACTGACCTACAATCTGGACAGTCACAAAGCAAAGTGCATAACTTTTGATCTATAAATCCAAATGAGGTGTTCTTTATCAATCCTGAAAGATAGTGATATCACCTTCAAAACTTGTTATGGGCAAGACCTCTGAATCACCCTCTAACTAGGCCATATATCAACCTATACAGAGACTGCTAATTCTCGTCAGGATTCTGGACAGCAGATAGTAAATCTATCATAACTTTTGACTCGAAAGTAGGAATGAGGTGATCTTGGCGGCCACCGAAAGCTAAGAGCATCCTCTAAATAACTCTAGGAGATCAAAATCCCTAATTCTGCCTCTAAGCATACGAAACAGGCCGCGCAAGAAACTGGACAGAATTGAATTTGTAGCAGCAGCAAATTAACCCAATCAAACTAATCGAATTCGCATCTAATACAACTTAAACAGCAAAGAACGCCTCTCGTTACCCTTGTAGAACCTTAGGAGACGCTGATCAAACACCCGAAGAAGATCCTTCTCATCTCCTCTTTTCTCCCCTCTTTCCCCTCTTCTTCTTCCTCCTTGCGGCAGCCAAAAGGTGAAATCCTCCGGGAGGTGGCAGCAATGGAGGGTTCATCTTGAGAGGGAAGGTGGAGGCACCAAGGAGGGAGAGGGCAGGAGGTGGCGGCTGCCAAGGAAGGGGTGAGGGAGAATTTCGCCAAGGGAAAAGGGGGGGTGGCTAGGGTTAGGGGTGTGGGGCGCATGGGCTTTAGGCCCATGATGCCTCCCCCCTCTTGAGAAGGACCGGCCAGCCCACCTGGGCCACAGCCCAGGCCCAGGTTGCCGTGAAAAACCAGTAACCCCCCTCTCTTTACAAGATCTGATGAAGAACAATTCCCCCGAATAAATTTGATCGCTACCGATTAAATTATTTTCTTCCGATAGTTGATCCTCACACTTTTGGGATATTACAAACTCTTCTTCACATTCTATCATAACCACTGTGTCATTTGCATACTGAAGAATAAGCACCCCCTTAGGAATCAGATAAGACATCACCCCCCCCCTAACCAAGCCTTTTTCCCGAGTTGTTTCAATAATAAATGCTAAAGCATCAGCAGCCAAATTAAACAGAAGAAGAGACATAGGACCCCCCTGTCTCAATCCTCTATAAGTATTAAAATATAGCCCAACCTCTCCATTGATGTTGATACTGACTTTACCCTCTCTAACTGAACTCATAAGCATTTGAATCCATTGCTCAAAAAAAAAACTTTCTTCACATGTTTAATCTCATGGACAATATTATGGAGAGCAACCACCCCATCTAAAATGTTTCTGCCTTTAATAAAAGCAAATTGACATTCATTGATGATTTTATTAGTAATATCTCCCAATCTATTAGCCAGATTTTTTGTCCGAATTTTGAAGCTAACATTCAACATGCAAATAGGTCTGTACTATTTAATAGTATTAGCTTCTTTGAGTTTGGGAATTAAAGTGATAACTCCAAAGTTCAATCTTTTCAAATCCAACCCCCCCCCCCCCCTTAAAAAAATCTCTAACCAAGTTCAGGAACTGACTCTTAATTGCCCCCCCCCCCAAAAAAAAAACTCTTTATAAAACACATTAGGAAAACCATCTAAACTAGGAGCAGAATTAGTAGGCAACTCTTTGATGACTTTCCAAACTTCCTCTTTAGTAAAATCTTGAACCAAAAAGGCATTATCTACTCCAGAAACTCTATGCTTAATGCTCTAGATTTCATGAGGTAAACTCACCCCTTGAATCACTTCAGAACCAAATAGGTCTTTATAGAAACCATAAGTATGCTTTCTGAGATCAATTTTGTCTTTAATGGTAACCCCTTTATGATCCAAACTAAAGATGTATTTCTTTCTCCTTCTCCCATTAGCACAATTATGAAAGAAAAAAAAAACAGTATTAGTATCCTCTTGAGTGATCCAATTCACACTACCTCTTTGTTGCCAATGTTTCTCTTCTACAACATAAACTGACTCCGATTCCAATTGATATCTCTCGCATCCATTCTTGACACTTAACCCTCTCCTATTTGCCAAAGAATTTAGAACTTTGATCTGCTCCAAAACACTCTTCTTCTTTTGCTTATAAGCCACATTCAAATTAGCAACCCCAACCTCTCAAAAACATCTCAAAGTTGCAATGCACCATTCCATCTATCAAGGAGCATGTATTTTGAAGCTTCACTCTTAAACTAAGTCCATTTATTCTTGAGCAAATCCTTGAAGTTCTCTGACAAAGCCACTTTTTTTCAAAGAAAAATTTCCCCTTATTCACAATCTCCCCCTCCCCAGAGTTTAGCAGAATAGGGTTGTAATCAGAACCCACTCTGACCAAACTTTTCATATGATAAAGAGGAAACTTAGCTTCTCAATCAGTAGAAACTAAAACCCTGTCAAGATTCACCATAATGGGATACTTTTGTTTATTAGTCTAAGTGAATTTAGCACCCCCTTTTTTTATCTCAATCAACTTGTTATCAGAAATAAATTTATTTAAAACATTCATGAGATTGAAATCCAAATTAGTAGAATTTTTATCCCCCTTCCCTAATCCCCCAAGGAAGACTAGCAACTTTACATTTCTTATCCAACGCATCTAAGAAAGAATGAACTAGATCACTAGATCATGATAAGCAGGACCATACACAATCATCAACTCCTATCTGAAATTAGAAATTTTGTTCCTGACCACCATACTCACAAAAAAAAAAACTTCCTGCATCACAATCCTCCACCTCCAAAACATCTTGTTTCACTGCTAACAAAATGCCTCCAAAATGTCCTTTGGCAAGAATCCATTGCCTCCTAAACATCTTCATAGTTTTCTGTACTCCCACAGCATCCTTTTCTGTACAGATAAACTCCTTAAGTTGTCATCTCCTTGCAACTCTCCTCAAACCTCCGATATTCCAAAAATAGAACGATAATGATTTAGAACTAGTACCCCCAACACCTTCCACCTCATCAATCTTTTTTTTTTTCAAACAATCTTGTAATAATAACGCGGAAGTTAATGGGAAGACACGAGTCTATGTGTTCAGTACAGCACAGTGTCCACTTCATTCTATCAAGGTTTGATTGGCTGTGCCCATGCTTCTTTGATTCTAAGAACTCTGTTAGCTAAGCTCTCATGCAATCATGCACAATTGCACACAGAGCTTTGTTCTCATGCGATTATGCACCTGTATGTATGGTAAAACTAACAAGGTATACAATCATCTACCAACTACCAGAAAAGGAACCATGTGTTCCCAGAAAAAGGCAACGGCCCAAGTCAAGCCCAAAAATGAATTTCACCTCCCTAAACACAACACAAAAACCCTCTCCTTTCTCTCACCCTTCTCTACCCTTCTCTTGTTCCCCTAATCCCCTTCCCTTCCGTTCGCAACTCAAAAAACTCCCGCAGGTTTAATATCACAAATAAACGAGGACTGAGCTGTCGTTCTCGGATGGCTAGCTACGCCAGGTGAGCGAGCTGCCCGCCAGGTTCCACTTCAGGATTTCGAACCTCATGCCCTCACTAAATAATAAAATAAAAAAAAATAGATACTCACACAGGCATAATGAGAAACTGTATGCTCACGCTCGGCGAGGCCTAGTACCTCCATAAAAATCCAAATGTGTGTAGAAGATGTGTACGTGTGTGGGTGCGTGTGAGTGGGGTGTGCATTGTGTATACGTCTTATACCCTTAAAAAAATATCACAAATAAACTAACAGTGAGAATAGTTCTTCTATAAAAAAAATGTCATATGTAAAGCCTTGTTTGGTCAGACTAAAATCCCTACTTATCTATATAGATGGGTCGAAATTTTAATTCAAATTCTCAACCCATCCACATAGATCCTAGTCGGGAATGTGATTTCCAAACAAGCCCTAAAAGGGGAAAAGAAATCTAAAAGGGAAAAAGAAATCTGACGTGCTCGAATTCACTTAGAATGGTGTACATCAATGGAATGTGTGGTATATGTCCAATTTTCCTCCGTAAATTAGTGTTTTAAATATAGCTCTTAAAGCTCCATTAGCATGAAGCAGCGCCCACTAAACTACATGTAGGATCAGAATAACGAGCCACTTATGTTCAAGAAATGGAAAACTTCAAGATACACCGTTGCCGTAAGAAAATTATTCCTGAGAAATATTTTTATTCTGGTGGAAAGGTGTCTCAACGATACATATTTGCCATCAACTCATCTCAAAACTTGGCCCAAGATTACATTATTTGTTCTTCAGGTGGAAGGGGCCATAAACAGAAAGAAATGAAAGAATACACAGGTGGTGACGTCGTCAACGTCATGAGTTTGTTTATGTAATGACAGTAGGCTTCTCTTCCAGTGAAGTCCTTTAGCTTTGAAATAGATAGCGCCAGGTCTGCATCAGAAATTATAGGCAATTTAAGTGTTGGCATATGCGGAAGATTCATATGAGGGCAGAAAATAGAAGTAACCTATTAACGGCTTCAAAGCTATTTGAGCATCGAGATCATGCTTTGAGGCATCGGACTCAAATTGCTCAATGTACAATCGGATTGTTGCTCCAGCAGATCCGGTTCCCTGTAAGAACAAAATTTATTGAATTGTAGAACAAATGTTAACAAGTAAAAATCTTTGAAAAATCAGTGCTATGTCTGTACCGAAAGGCGGAAGATTATCCTAGATCCATCGGTGAAAACAAATCGAAGTCCTTGTTTAGATACAGTACTACCATCTACCTGTAATATTGAGGGAAAATGTGAACTTCTGCTAACCATTTCACAAACTCAGAGAGGTGGAGAGAGAGAGAGCCTACGGGATCAGTGTAACTGAAATCATCGGCAAACTGAAGGGTGTAGTTTCCTGCATCACAAGATCAATGGCATCAGGCTTTCAGGACACTATCATATATAGGGAAAATACAAGCACATTTCTATATAAGAAAGCAATGTATCATGCAAACCAACCATATTTCTCTCCAGGCTTGCTCTTCGCAATCAAATCTCTAATGTGCTCCATCATCTTGTTTGCATTGCCAGACTCACACTCCTGTACAAGTGAAGATCATGGGTGCATTGAAATTTTTGGGTTGGGTTAATGTATGATCACATAACATATATGCCATAATTTCAGGAATCCATTTGATGAAATACCTCATAATCATATCTAGAAAAGAAATTCCTGCCATAGGTTGCCCAGTGCTCCCTAGCTACATCTTCGACTGACACTAGTTTCTCCCCGGCCTTCTTATCCTTGTTTCGGTGTGCAAGTATGGAGAGCCAAGCTAGAACAGCCCTGAAGTCAAGAGTATGATTACTATCTTACAGACATTCCTCAAGAAAAAATATGAAGTGTGTCATAGTACAAAACTCTGATACATTTTCTCTTTTTGGCCTTTCCAAGCATAAATTGATTACTAGGACACTTGGGAATTGGGATATCTAATGAAAGTTACAGCTATTTATGAATAATTTATTTCTTACCAGATGCCATCCTTCTCTCTGATGTGATCAGATCCTGTCCCAAAACTTTCCTCTCCACAAATAGACAATTTTCCTGCATCCATTAGGTTCCCAAAAAATTTCCAGCCTGTTGGAACCTACAAATTGATACCACATTGTCTGAGACGTTCTAGTAGAAGCTACAGCAGTGTGGCTATTTGCATATAATCATGCGAATACAACTCTTTGACAATAGTACCTCAAAGAATGGAACATTCAATTTCTCCGCCACGATCAAGAGCACCACTGGTTGGCATTGATCTAGCAAGTCCCTAAAAATAGTCATTGGTCAAACGTTAAAGGAGATTCTTATCTTCTCTGTGACTAATACCGTATTGAGAAAAAAAAAGCAAGAGACTATGTAGCATCTCATTACTTTTGGACCAGACTGGAAATAAGGAATTGCTGCCTGTGCATTGGCTGCAATTATTGCAACAGAGTCTGATGGTGTAACAAAGAACCTTCTTCCGAGAATCATGTTTCGGTCACCATCACCTGCAATTATTGTTCTCTGCTGTTATTTTGTTATCATAAAACATTTCCTTGAATTATTAAAGAAAGAGCAAAATAAAGGTGCAATCAGTGATAAACAGACAATTCGAATGGAGTTTCACAGTTCAATAATAATAAACATCTCAAACTCAACTGAATTTAGAGGTAAAGTTAAGGGTAGACACAAAAACAATCATATCAAACGAGAACTCAAATTGTGATTACATGCACGTTGTAGAATGTAAATATATGATTAACGCAGATAACTATAGTGATGAGCTACTTTCACTGATTCAAAGGGGTAAATGACTAGCTTGTATATGACTATTATTTCAGTTCATACGGGTAAATGGTTACTATGTCATCAGTCTCTGTGGAAAAGGAACTTTATGATCAGCAAGAAAAGCTGAGTCCCATGAATACTTATTGATACTTCTCACCCAGTTGCTAAAAATCAAGGACTTATCATGCAATGAGAAATGCCAATGACATGGGCAGGAAAATTAAATTTTGGCAGAAACTCGTGAGTTATGTAGTAATATAAACATACCATCACTTGCTGCACCAAAGTCAGGTGCACGGCTTCCAAACATTGTTAAAACAAGCTCTTTGGCATAACTGTAAAAAAAATATAAGTATATTATCATGGCAAAGGTACTTTATTTGATGATTGATTTACATACGTTAGATTAGGATCTGGATGACCATGTCCAAAATCTTCAAGAGGCACTCCATTTAGTATGCAATCCTGCAAACCAGGTGTATATTCAACATCAAACAATGCTATTCTTCAAGCCAATCAAACTTTTCATCTCAAGTAATTAATATGCCACCGGATCAGCTCGAAGATTCTCGAAAAATTGGTCCTGCGTATGCACCAGTCACTGCATGCATGGCATCAAATATGAACCTGAAAACCAGGGTAAATGATCAACTATGAATTTATGATTGTAGTAATAAATTCATGCTCCCAAGAACATGCAAGCAAGGAATATGGTTATTGCACTCACGACGTTACACAGAGTACAGTTATTGCATCTGCTACCAATCATGACCACACCAAACATGGAATCAGCAACAGTTAGCAAATATCATAGAACTATTCTCCTTTAAAACTCAATAGTGATCCATTTAGTTGTAGGCTTGTAGCCTTCTCGTCTTGTGCATTCCTCATAATAAATAATATATGCTTCTTGTAAAGAAGAAAAACAACTTTGCCAACTTATGCTTAAATATAAGTCAATAAAAACATGTAGGTCATAAGGGATCTAATAGTTAAATTTTGCAAGAGCTTATTCATGAAGAAATAACATGTAAAAAGGCAAAAAGAAATAGAACCTGAAATCAGGCCGAGAAAGCAGATCTTTGATAAGTTGGAAGTCAAACACATTCTGCAAGACGAAAACCAAATAATTACTTTAGAAAGAAAACATGTTAACACTGCCAAAATATTTCATCATGTACCTTCATTAATTCAAGGTAGTCCGAAACAGGATCTATCACTTCTACGGTGAAATCACCATAGCTTACAACTCCTAGAGAGGTCAAATCAACATCAGGAATATCTGCTGTTTTTATTTCTGAAATCTGCAACAGAAGATTTGCATTGCACAACAGGAACAAGACCATCAGAAATAAGTAATAGACTTATAGACCTAAATATAATGACTGATAATCCAATAATAAATGGTAAAGCTTCATACCAAAGTGTGTTCCCATATATTTGGTCAGTAATCGCTCTCCGTGCTGGTTGCCCACTGCTATAATTAAACTGTGATAGAACATTACATTAGAATAGTTGAGTGTGTCACGTATTTGACAAGGGAAATTGCATCATTTGAATATGTCACATATTCACCATTTGATTTTGCAGAATACTTGTTAAGGCATTAGTAGCTAAGTTGTCAACTATTTGATTCATGAGAGGTCAAACATTTCACACTAAAATACAGAATCACTTTCTTTTCATTTTTTCCAGGCCTCCTGGGCAAGAAACTAAAATGTTGACAAATACAACCATAACACAAAATATATATCTAGTTTTCTGCTTGGCATTACTCATCTTTAAGAGTCTTATAATTGGTAACTTTGTTTCTAGAAATTGAAAATATTTCTTTGATATTGTTTCTTCAAACACTCCATATCATTTTCTTCTGGAAGTAAATAAATTTCTTTTAAGAATTCAATCAATGACTGCTGTATAGGAGAAACCAATCTACATCTTTTGTTATGACATCACATTACCTTAATACCCCAATCGTTGTCTGGTCCACCTGGATTATGACTTGCACTCATGATGAAGCCACCATTGGCCTGACAAAAATGAAAACTGCAACCGATCAAAAATAGATAAAACAGGTGGTGATGCAAATAATGAATAAAAAAAGACCAAAAGCATACTTGTCTTTTACGAATTACTGCAGATACAGCAGGTGTTGACAGCAACCCATTCCTGCCAACAAAATGTTACACATTTGGACAATTCCAGGATACAAAGTATTTATCGAACATAAGTTAGAACATCAAGTGACCAACATAACAGGAATGAGTTTTTGTAACATAGTATGGTTATTCTTGTTGGATGTGTTTATGCCTTCCACAAGTTGCATTTTGCTACCTTTAACGAGTATGCTAAGGGCAATAAGTGGATTTATTGCTATCCCACCCAATGCTGCATTCCCTTAAGCCAAGAAGCTACCGATTACTCACCTGCCAACGAGGATCTTCCCAACACCATTTCCTGCCGCAATCTTAATGATAATCTACATTCCCACAGCAAAAGTGGACATAAATATGCATAAACAAATGTGCAGCAAACACATGTCAGTTCATGCTTCATTTCTAGGGGCACCTGAGCAGCCTCCCGGTTAAAGTACCGGCCATCACCCCCAAGTACAAGTGTTCCACCCACATAATCCTCCGGGGGCAATGAATTGAACAGAGCCTTAAAACCAAGCAAAATGGATAGATCAGTATTACTGAATCTTCCGACGTAACGACATAACATCACAAAAAATAAAATAACATTTATATGTGCAACAGCAAGCACTCACAGCACACCTGAATCCAATTGGCAAGGTAGTTCTCCTGCTGGAACACTTTGACCTGAAAAGAACACCAAAGCATGATATAGCAGTTCCATAATCCATTAAAACAATTGTACAAGAGAAAAAATCCTACTAAAATCTTCATGACTGGAAACAGAAAAAGGTGTACCTTTTCCTCAATCCGCTGGTTCCCGTCTTCTGCCCTCAACAGGCTTGGTCAGGATCGACTTGATCTGCACAAAAGTTACAATCATCCTATGATGTTGTCTCAAGTACACAACAAGTACAAGACAGGATGATAGTTGTCCAATACACACAAAGAACACCATCAAAAGTCCATGGTGTCCAAATCAGAGAAAAGGGCTCGGTACACTGGAAACACATATGAATCACACAACAACATCGCTAGAGCCCACAGAAATGGATGGCAAGCACATAGACAGGAGTGGTCCTAGTATAGTTCATGGGTGTTCAGTTGAACACCCAAAATATTTGACGAAACACCCTGTATTTAGTAGGTATATTAGGTATATATACGGATAATTATGCCAAATACTTCATATTTATACTACCAATATATTTCAGCCCACTTCCACAGAGAAAATCTTACCACCAAACCGCGGTTATCGGTGGGAATGCAAATAAAAATTCAAACTGGGTAAAAGATTTCGGATTTATCTCATTTTCATCAATGTATAAAGAAAATTTGCAACACATTTGTAGTACATGTGTGCGCATGGCCTGGTGGGAAGGCTCTATGTCGGTCATGTGTTCGAGCGTTGGCTCTGCCAATTTTTTGAACTTTTTTCTTTTTACGTCTGAAAATTTCAAATTTCAATTCAAAAATTGGGTCCGAAAAAAATCCGGTAATCGCCAGTTACCGGTTCTATCGCTACCCTCCGATAAAATTTGCAAACCAATAGCGTTTTACATGCTCCCACACCTCCCCCTCCCCAATTTATCTCAAGTATTGTGGCCTAGCAGTAGGATCAAGGAGGCTGACTAGGCTGACTAAAGAGGGGTGAATAAGCAGTTTAAAAATTCTTTCTGCCCAAACCGAGTTTTATGCAAAATTAAAAAAATGATTTGCACAGTCAAAACCTAAATAATTTTAGTCTGACTTAATGGCGAGGCGAGCAAGGTAGCAGGCGGGCGGCGTGAGCACCGAGAGGGGCTTGGCCGGGCCATCAGGGCCGGCAAGGCAGGTTGTGCACGTCGCCAGCAGCGTAAGTGCATCCCCAATCCCCAATTCCTGAGTCCTAAATCCCAAATTCCAAATTACATAATTTTTTCTTAATAATTTCTCTAAATTATTTGAGATGTCTACGACCAAAATGTATATTTTGTTATCAAATAATATTTTGTTAATTCCGAACACTCAACTCAAAAGACTTGGGTCCGCCACTGCACGTAGATAATCCAAGAACGCCACAAATGCAGTGGGTTTGCACATGACGGGTGTCGAGAAACACCTGGAACCACCAAAACTCCGGATCCCACCACCGAAACCCACAGAAACCGCCGCCAAGACAGCGCTGATGGCGGTGGTCCGTGGAAAAAGATTCCCCTTCACATCGCCCAACGACGGCAAGAACCATTGCTAACCCAAATCACCGAAACAACTCAAGGGTAGCACCCCAATTGCGCAGAGGAACACCCTGCACAGAACCCGGCGCTCACGAACGCCACAATTGTACCACCCGAGAACCCACGAGACAGAGACACACCACACCACCACCCCACCAGAGCGCCGCGCGAGCGAGGAACCAGGGGAGCGGAAGGGGTTTACCATCGGGGGCCGTACCTTAAGCGCCTGGGCGGCGGACGGCGCCCCGCCGGAGGAGCACCGGACCACCACGAACGCCGGCGCAGGGCCCCGGCGGGCGGCTGAGCGCGACAGGGGCGCGGTGGAGAGCAGAGGGCGGAGGCGGAGCGCGTTCGAGGCCATCCCGCTCCCGGCGCTGACGGCGACGGCAATGCCGATGCCGCGAGGGTGGCTCGTGGTTTCGCCGCAGAGAAGCGGCGAGAGAGAGAGGTAGGGAGGGAGAAGCCGAGGAGGGGGAGCGAGCTGTTGAGTGGAAACCGGAAAGGGGAGCGAGATCTTATGAAGACGCTTCGCTTGTGGTGCGGGCGTGTTGGTAGCGGAGAGAAGAGCAGTCCAGACTCCAGATACAAAACGAACGGCCGAAACCCTTGCGGCGATACGTCACCCGACTCACACGTGTGAACCATTTTTTCGCAAAAAGAAAGTTTTCTTGGATTTATACAGCCTTGATGGCTAGATTACTTAAAGAGGAAAAGTAATTATGCTTTCTATAAAAGCCGTGTTATTCTTTCAAAAAAAAAATGGAAAAGTAATGGCATACGTGGACAATATTACAGTGCCATTATTTGTGAATGCTGCATCGTGCAAGCGGTGGAGAAGAACAAAAAAAATAGTGGCATATCCAGGGTTTTTTTCCCTTCTCTCTGAAATTCATGCTTCATAATTTGGTTTTGCATTTTAAGTTGAAAGTTGTTCCCTAAACAAGAGTCACTTGGAGGAGGCAGATTATCGTTGCACTCCCTTCCGAAATATAAAAGGTGACATTTTCAATACTTGCAAGCTCTAAAATGTGAATTTGAACATTATTTCTATTATAATGTTTATGTGGCATCTAATAAAATTACAATGCCGTGGAAGTATTTTTCAAAATAAATCTAGTTATATTTTTTTTTTGGTCAATCTAACTATTTACATCTCAATGCTGTTTACTTGTTAGTCGAAACTCGAAATGTTTAAACGCAAATTTCCCATTTAGCACCTACTTTCTTGGCCAACTCAAATTGCAACGGCTCGTGTATTCTCTTGCAATTTGAGTTTGTTTTCGCTGTACTTTTTTCTGTACACAAGCTTGCAAATGTGCAGACCTGCAAATTGCAATACATGCGTGTACCTTTCGCTTCACGAGGCAACCACCGTAAGCATCGTGGCCCACATCATCTTTCCCTGTCAGGCTCGTACTGCCAAAACAATGTGGTCCGTGAATTAACCAAGAGTCGCCGCTAGACACGTGTGCGGTCTCTACTAAACGAGTTCACGAGCGCCGTTCGTGCTTTGTGCTAAAGCCAAAAAAAATGTTCATTTCATGATTCTTCTAACAAACACTATAAAATGATTTGGTTTAAGTAGAATTTTTTATTATTTAATTTTTTTATTAATATTTTAAACTTAACACCTCACTAACTTTATTTCCAATTCATTACTCGTGTCATGACCAAAACGTGTTGTCTACCACACAAACCCTTGTCCGCGCGGCGTGCCAACGTGGAGGGTTTGCGTGGCATCTGTCATGCCCGCACTCGTGGCGTAATAGGCCGAACATTCTTTAAATGTGTTCTCAGATTTGGTTTGTATTTGTTTTTAAATTCAAATTTTTGCAAAGCATGAATTTTTAACTTTGCCTCGGTAATTGAATTTGGATTTTTAAATTATGAATTGAGCTCATGGTTAAATTTAATTTGTACTTGAATTGAGGAATGGTTTACAATTGTAAATTTAAATTATGGAATTCGATTCTCGATTCATCCTTCCGATCCAAATTAATTTTTTTATTGTAACTTGGTAATATCCAAGTGTCAACAAGATGCATCAAAAGTTTGTAAATTTTCACATTTTCATGTGATGGAACGATGTAGGAGGTTTTCCGAGCTGAAAATTATTTGAATGTATGTACACTTGTAAAGCGCTTTTTGTAGGCGATACATATTGCATCTGGAAAATTTGACAAATATGTGGATGTGTGGTAGACCACCGTGACGAAAGATGCGTAGTTGTGAAAGACGTGCGTAGTTGTGAAAGACGTGAAGGTCCGTTGTCAGTGTCGAACTTTGAGGTAAATGTGACGTGCATCTCGTGAATAAATATTTTTATATCATTCATTTTCACATCGTTCACGCTTAGATCATTCATTTTCACATCGCCACGAAGTCCAATTTTGTATGAGGCTTGAGATTACAAATGTACTGCGTCTAATAAAATCTTTCGACCGAGGGTAAAGTGTGAGGCACGAAACCGTGAAATACATTAGAGTCAAAGTAGACGAAACATGTCACATGGCATAATGGTGCAGCTAATTACTTTAGCCATCCTCGCTACTACTACGGTACACTACGACACAAGCATCCGGACTATATAAGTATACATGCCTTGGAGATATGATTAACATGGTAGGTAGGACAGGGACTACTGCTGAGAATGACCCGACGTCTTTGCGTGGACGGGGCCATTTGCCCTTCCTTGTGAGCTCGACATTGTACTCTTCACAAACGCCATTTTCACCTTTCTCGCACACTCTCTGCGTGCCTCACGCTTCCTTGCACTCGCTGCACGCCTCTAAATGAGCTTAGGTCTCCCATCGAATACGCTCGTTGTGCTCTTCGTTGCGGTGCTCCTCGTCCCTCTTCTCACGGTCCCTTTTGGCATCTCACTCCTCGCAGTCGAGACGCCATTGGCCGTGTGGGTGGATTCTTTGCTCAATCCACTTGCGGTAGCCACATAATGGATCCGGGGACTACGGGTAGACGGGAGAGGTTGTTAGTGCGTACTTTAAAAAAGAAATGGTAGTAGAACATACTGTAACTAGTCCTTACTGGCTACTGATAGCGGCTCAAGTCCCAACGGCGGTTGGGATAGTCTCGTGGAGTAGTTCGCGTAACCCTAGTAATACATGCCCAGTTGAGCGCTCTGTGGACTTGAAGAACTTGCATGTGTCCCCGCACTAATAGAGGCTGCCTCTCCCTCGGGTGGGTATTGCGTAATGCTCGGTTGGAATGTTGGTAGGGGTTGCTACTACGGGCGTCATTGTGAGGTGCCCTCTGGGCACGCTCCATTTGTTCACCCTGGCCGCAACACTCCTTGCAAATTCGCAGATCTCGTCCCATTGGTTCTCCATCCGAGCGAGATTGTGTTAAAATTTTTATGTAGGAGGACTCACCGTGAAGTGGTAGTACTTATATGACGAGCCTTATGTACGTAGCTCAATTGTAATTCGGTTGAAGGAAATTCACATCCGTGAGGCAGGCGCCCTAAGGAGGATCGTGTGGAAGTGTTGCATCACGTATGCACTACACACCGAGTGTTGCACTACAAACGGACGATGATGCTGCACTGAATATTCATGCAACCAAACCTCCTATCCTCCATGCTTGGAAATAACATGTTCTTGCGTATTAGGTCATTCTCTGGGTCCGCAATGTCATTCCTGCTCTTCAACCCATTTGCATGAGCTGTATCATCGGTCATTCAGACATCATCGAATGCATGCACCGAGCGGGACCTTGCGCATTACACTACAAAGAACCCCGCCTTCCTCAAAGGAGAAAGCGAGGCGGAATTTCGTTTTTATCGAGCTCCAGCCTTCATCGGACTCAAGGTCACCAGTAGTTCCATCTCGAAACATATTCTCCTCAAGCTCGTTGTTCATTACAGTGCCATTGAAATCAGACATGGAGTCACTAACATGGTGCGGGGAAGAAATAGGCACAAACGGGGAGGCATCATTGTTAACACCGACGCCAACAAACTCTTGGGAAGGTTGCTCCACCATTGGGGGGACTTGCGAAAGATCGAGAGCGGGTTCTAGTTCCTCCATGTTGCTGTTGACCACATCCAAATTGTTTCATAAATCCTCAACAACAATTGTCCTCTATACCACAACCTCCAACGACTGCACACCTAAGATTCGAGCACAACCTCCTTATGCGTATCCCAATCATCGCTCGGACGAGATTGGCATCAACAAGGAGTGCACCTTTGAACCAAACCTAGCGTCCATATCGCCCTTGCATTCCAACAACGACCCGGCTCATCTCATCCAAAGATCAACTTAATCCTCATCGAGAGGGTTCGCAAGCTTTCGTGATTCTCGAAACACAAGAATTGTCACATCCATACCACCAAAGTCCGCACCACTACCCATTTGGCTAACCGGCCCACCAGTACAAATATGAACAATTTTATCCATCTACATCCAACAATACGAACAAAACATTACAAGGTCAGTACTGCATGCCATAGGTATAAACTACTACAAGTACTATAGTAAAGATCTTGGGTTTATCCACAAGTACAAGTACAAAGTGTACATTCTTGTACTATTACATGGGTTTCTTCCCAATAAAGTCAGGCCAAAATAAATTCTATGTTTAAAACAACGATGAAAACTGATACCATATTCAAATTCTTCGAACCCAAGAGCCATTGATACCATATTCAATGTTTGCCTGACTAATGTTGATTTCTCAGACTTTATTACAAATTACAAGCATGCTAATATACGCTTATAAGAATGGAAGGAGGACAAAAGAGGGGTAGTAGAATGGAATCGACAAAGTCGGGAAGATGTTGGGCATTGTCATATTCCTTGGGGCTGATGCTACAATTGTTTTAGTAGTTGCAAGTACAAAATTAACTGTATGTTATTTGGAAAAGAAAAGAGTGTTGGTGATATGCCCTAGAGGCAATCATAGAGATGATTGTATCACGTCTATGTTTATGATTTCTTGAATAAATGTTATTCTGTTCCTTGAATGAATCGTTAGTTTTGAAGATCAACAAGTATATGACTTGTTGGTGAAACTCTTCGACTTATATGATGTCGTTCTAAAAGTATCTACAGTCGAATGTCACTAATCGGAACACCAGTGACCATACGACCAGTACATGTATTGATTGATGATCATGTTTTACCGATCATGGATATAGGGATATCGAATCAATAATGTAAACACATGTTAGAGAACATGGGGTTGGATTGACCCACCTTGAGACACTATAGAGATTGTTATGATTCTATATGTCATTAGTTGGTCTCAAGCAATGATGATGTATAATCCTTAGACCTGAGATCAAGATGGTTCCCTACATGCGTAATAGCACTCTTAGGGTTGCCAAACGCTCATGCAGTGGGTAGTTATAAAAGTAGCTTTCGGGTATGCTATGAAACATACGGATGGATGTGACTGATCGGATATGGGATTTGCCCCTCCTAACATAACGGGAGAGATGTCTCTAGGCCCCTCGAAGTGATCGGATAAAGAAAGTGCATGGCCATGCCACTAGTAATCGAAGTATTCGACCACATAAGGTTATCCGACAACTCGATCGAGAAAGTATTGAATAGTCCATGGATGACACATTATCTTACCCGAGTTCAAACTAGATATCGTGGAGGCAAAAGGAGAATACTAGAGTAAGTCGCCAGTTCGATCGGATCCAGACAAGTCGTATGGTGATACGAGCAAGTCGTGAGACCGATCGAACGAAATCACGATTAGTCGAAACACGGTCGAAGGAGTTACGAATCGTCGTGATCGAGTCTTGAACCGGTGCGTATAAAGATAGGACCTGAGTCGTAAGTGATGAGGACCTAGTCGTGAGATCATATTGCATTAAGGTTCGTCCGATATAATTTGTGTGTATTCGGAATCGTTATGTCTGCTAGGGTCCGCTACGACTCGTGGTCGGAAAGGGTTTCCAGTCACAACCGAGTACACATAAACCTAACGTGTCACACACTTAATGGGATGGAACAAACCAAGATTTAATACGATTTGTCAAACGTGTTGGATAGGATCCACGGCAGAGGCACTATATATAAGGAGATGCTTGAGGCTAAGAGAGAGAGAGACACGTGAGTTGTTTCCACCGAAACCCTAGCGCCATCTTCTTGAGAGAGCCTTCCCGTGCGACTTGGTGCTAGCACACCGACATGACGGTTGTTCCTTCTCGGGACGTATGGATACCGTAGGCGCATCGCTGCCGCCGTTATTGCGGCTGAAGACGATCCGCGATCTTCACAAGGAACCGTGGAGGTCAGCCGAGGATACGATCACTACGAGGGCGTTGGACGATCATCTAAGACCACTACATCGAGCGCGTTCATCGTCGGACTAAATTGCGCCGAAACTTACTTCACGCACTACGCGTCGGTGGTAATGATGCGTGATCATCTATCACGCTTGGCATCACAGTTTCGTGGTAGAAATTTTGAATTGTTGCTAGCGTAGCCTACCCATATCCCTTGATGGTATCGAGCCATCTTGCATAGTTTTTATCTAGATCGGTCGCATATCTTGGATATGTTGCGTGAGTAGATTGGATCTATTATCGGTTTGGTCCGATAACCTAGATTGGTTCATATGGATGAAACGATCTAAGCACCTGTCGATAGGATCGATCGTTGTTGGCGATAGTAGATGGGTTTTTCGAGGAGGCACAAATTAAAGTACCATATGATTTACTCGACTTGTTGTTCGACTATCTTGCATGATACTCCTACCGGTCGGAGTTCGGCCATCGGGTATGCCGAGTGTGTGGTCGCATCAAGGCGTTGATCGATTGTTGGGCGAGGTTAATATGATTAATCCGATGATTTCAAGGCTCGGATATGTGAATAAGATTCATGTCTCGGGAAAATTTCGAGTAGCGCCGCTCGACCAATGAGGGCGCGCCTTCAACCCCGCCCGCTAAGGCAAGAAGGGACCGCCGTGATGGGTTTTTCGCATCGTGCGTTATAGATAGTATGTGTTCATATTTCGTGATAGAATTAGATTCTATACATAACTTGTTTTTTGAGGTTTAATGTGAATAGTATGGCCCATTGTGTATGTGTTGCATGAATGGATTTTCATGGCTGCGTGTCATCTTCGTGAGATAGCCATCGAGCTACATATTATTGTATAAACGCCACGTCATCGACATGTGATGCTTAGAAATTATCCAATGTAATTCTTTACTAGCGCTTAGGAGTAAATGCTTAGTAGATGAATGCGGTCGGAGACTTCTAGCAA